>OU426981.1:61422656-62732018 GCA_911387785.2 Aelia acuminata
TTTATGGCTGTGACTATTTCGGTGATGTAAAGCCTTTGATTGTATGAGACCGTATGAAGAATTATGAGAATTGATATAAACGAAAAATATAAAATTGGCAGAAGAGAAAGTCAGGAAATGATTTTGCATAAAACCACTTTCTTCCTAACCTAAATACTAAATAAGGAGAAATGGCAAAAACGAGATATCGAGCTGGACTTCTTAATGAGGACCGAATCGGGATTCTTAATCCCATTTCGATTCGATGATTTACAACTTTAATTAGTCCGATGATAGATATGTGAAACATTACCTTCATGCCTCTGATAAATAATTCATAATCAGCTTGAACCAACACATTTTTCATACACTAAAATTAATATTCTAGTTTTATTTGCTATTCACATATTGATATTTCAAGATTCGTTTATTTATATAAAAAATTAAGGATTTTTATAAAATGTTCTTAATTATTTATTTTTGTAATTGTAAAAAAAAAAAAAAAAATGAATGAAGACGACTTAAAAAAAATTAGTTCGACACATTCTTATGGGATAATCTTGGATAATATTCTTGGGCCAAAAATGTATAGGTACTTGACGTTTTGAAATCGACAAGTGTAATTTTGAAAAAAATCCTATGCAAATCTGATCCATTTTAACCAGACCAATTCGAATTATTTTTCTTTCTCAAAATTCATTAAAAATTCAATATTTAAAGTTGTATCGTTATATTATTGGAGCAGCTATATGAACTTCCCTGTTCAATACTAGTTGCGTCTGTCCGGGTGAGTGTCTGTGTGTGAACAGACTACCTTAAAAAACTAAACCGCACGGACCTGAAATTGGGTATTTGGTGTATGTATATGCCCGCGATGTGACAGTAAAAATTTAATCGAAATTGGTCGAATGGAGGGGTACTCTATTTGATAAATGTTGTCTCATTTTTACGTTTTTTTTTTTTTTTTCTCAAAAACGGCTCTAACGATTTTGATCAAACTCGGTATTTAATGTATATATATGCCCGCGATGTAACAGCCAAAATATCATCAAAATTGATCAATTAGATGGGGCACTTTATTTAATGAATTTTGTCTCATTTTCACGTTGTTTTCTCAAAAACGATTGTAACTATTTTGACCAAACTGGAATTTTCATGTATGTATGTATAATGCCCGCGATGTGACACCCAAAATTTCATTTCCCGTATTATCTCTGATGATGATAAGAACTTTTATTTAACAAAAAAAAAAAAAAAAATCACTTTATACGTGATGCTCAAATTATTTAAAGGATTTAAAATTTGAAAAAATATAGTATAAGATAATCTTTAATTAATTATATTTTAGTTTCATAATAGATTCCTTAAAACAAGAAATAACCAATAATGAATCGGAAAGTACTAAGAACCTTCAAGTTTTTCAATACAAATACTCATTATGAAGATATACATATATAAGCATATAAATGTGGGAAAAAATGTGTGAAGTTGAGGATCGGTGTTTACATATTATTGAAACACGTCGATTTATAATCCAAGTAAGTTCGTTAATGAAAGTTGTCTGTTGTGCGCATCGCACCAGATTTTTTTTTTTAAGCTGTTTATGTGACGTGTGCTATCTGTTTTCATTTTAGTAAGTTTATGTTTCATCTTATCATTTTCTATTGTAACGATTTCTGAAGTTTAGGTCCATTATTGGAATCCTTCATTAATAAAAATTATTTCATGGATATACCATTTAGTTGATCAGATTTAAATGATCCGACAATAATGTTTTTCTAGTAGGTTGGCTTTTAAAGAATTGTTTTATCTCTATGGCGAAACGTATGATAAATATAAGATAGAAATGTCAACCTGGATAAACGTCAACGCAACGGCTGGAGTTGGCATAAGCTACCAACCAGGTGTCATACGAAAAGCTGTTGAAGGAGCAACTAATCAGCGAGAACATGGCGTTTCGATAATGTCAGGAACTGGTTTCGGACTGATATGAAACTTGGTGGTATCACAAATCACCTTCCAATAACTCGCCACTCAGCGGTTCCGGGAGTTTCTTATTTTTTTTTCTTCTCTTTGTTGGGCCATAATTTAGATGTCATAGTGTGACAAGAATCGCAGAATCACGATTAATTAATTGAGTGGTTTTGAACTAATTAATCAAATGTATCGGTTCTTTTAAATAAAAAAAGTAATAAAATTACTTTTACATAACTTTTCTTGTTTATCACTTGTTTGTACCGATATAGTTTAATTAATATGGGAAAAACAAATTTCGAAAATACTAATGGTACTTTGTTAAAAAAAAAAAAAAAAAACATATAAAAAGAAAGGAACAGATTGAAATGGCAAAGGTGTCAGCCTAAGTTCATAAAAAACGAATGACGAACACAAAATGGATTGAATAAATAAAAATAAGTAAATAGAGTAAAGTAAATATAAATAAGTAAAAAAAGATCATCAAAAATTTAAACTGAATTATCTGCTAATTAAATTATGAAGTTTCGTATTTACTTAATTGATTGATACTTGACGATTTGACTTTTATTCCTGGCTGACCACCCCTACAATACACTCTTGACCTCACCAGCGGGGTAGAGTAGGTTGTTAACCTGGAGGATGCGCTACCTGTTCTAATACCTGAGTTTGTTACAACCAAAACATAAAATTATATAAAATCTATCCAAAGAATTATTAAAACATATTTAGGATTTTTTTTAAAAATGAAAATCAAAATGCATTGTCACTAGTTCGTTCTCCCCCTTACACCAAAATTCATAATTTTGTATGCTGTAGTTCTTGCAGGCCCTAGGTTTGTTTTCGTTGGCACGATTCTTAAAGAAAGTACCCTTGCAGATTGCCTGCATTTTATTTAAAAAGCACATGAACCCCCAGAAGTATTTATTAGAAACTTTAAAAACTGAATAAACTTATCTCAGCTAACAGATTGAAGATAACAGTTTGAACTGAACCCCATCATACTATCAAGTACTATCAGAGTACAGAAAATTAACGAATGTAGATGGTAAAACTTCAAGATACCTACTTATTGAAAAACTATACTATTACAACTCGTCTTTTGTATTAAGTAGATTTAATTACAAAATAAGATAAAGTAACATGAAAAAGGTGGGTTTAGGCTGGTAAAATTCCTATGATCGTAGGTAGATTTATTCTGACTACTTAATGCTCAATTAAATTTAATAAAATAAAATTTTCAAATAATACTTATCGATATTTGGAAATTAAAATATTTGTTGTATATAATAGTCAATAAGTTTTGTAAATGAACCCGAATTTATTTAATTTGAGGGTTTTTTCTCATATTTTATATTCCTGCCCTCCCCCCCCCCCCCATGTTATAAAATAAAACATGAAGATATAATGTCTCTAATCTCCCATTGCAATAGGCGCTTTTACACATATTTCAGAAACTTGAAACTTCGGGTCTGTCTTTCATAACTTCCCATAATATCCTGTTGTTCGTATTATTCATTATGCGAATGCATCATGATTCGAAGTTTTAACAAACGAATCTAAACGAGATATGCAGCAGAACTAAATATGGAGGAGAAACTGTAATATCTCACCGAAGTGGATCTGCATATGATAAAGCACTTTTAAGTATTGCCGAGTCACGAAGTTGGAATTTACTAGTTATATGGAACGAGGAAATTCGTTCAGAAGGAACTTACTCCTGATTTGTGCGAGGTTACTTAATGAAGTTCCCTTCGGCCCATCTCCAAATTTAAATACCACCCCGAATTTGTCTGTCGCAAGAGGGCCTCATATAACCAAACCAATCTCGACGAAGAAGGGATGCAATACTTCAGTGATGGTCGGTTGACATGGAGGCATCGATCAACGGAACTACTGCCCTGGATATTGGTTCTGGTAGCGCCCTCCGGCAACCGCTCTTCTAAGTCTTCATCTCAGGAGGGAGGCAGAGATGGAGAAATCTACCAATTAGCTCTACCATTTTCGGAGACCGCTTCCTGTGATCTAAGAGTGTATGTACATTGAGATTAATACCTAAATTTAATTTTACCTAAGGCGACTTAATGGTTTTCTTTGCAGTTCTAATAAGGTATTTATTCTAATTATTAATATCGGTCTGTAAAAAACAACAAGATAGGTTCAATCAGTAAAAACACGTAAATTTTAGAATTGAAGAATATAAATACCTTCAATATTCCATATTTTAACAATTGCATCTTATATATTGCTCTTATTGCTAAAAGTAGGTGTTTTCTGTATTCTTTTCAATCCTTTTTATGATTATGGGTTACCCTTTATACCATACGAGAACCATACTCAAAAATAATAAGATTACTGATGAGTTTAATTTAACCATTACTTATTAGCCATTAACGTAAGAAAGTATCGTAATTCCTACTGATGCATAATAGACATAATAGTGATGGTGCATTTTTCCCAAACAATTTAATTTACTTAATAATTGGTTTCGGGTTACTATTTACAACTTTGATTTCAAAATAAAACTATGTCGAGAGATGTGACTAACCATATATTTGAGTAGTATGTATTTAAGTAGTTCATACTTTCCTGAATATATCGGCAGATTTAAAAATCCACGACTTCAAGCACCCGTACTCTTCTACTCTGAAACTTGATTTTAATCATTTTTTTTATTTTTATAAACGTTCCATTATTCCATAGTTCAGACCCTTAACAACTTAATACTTACTACCACTTTTTAACTTCCTTGTCATTTTCATTCAAGGCTTCCGGTAATAACTTAACGATTGGATTATTTTTATTTATAATAATTTTAAAAAATTTATACAATGCTTAATTTTCTTTAAATAATTTTTATTTCTGCAGGATTGGGAAACAAATGAGCCATTTACATCACTATATTCTATTATCGGTATTTATTTTAATGAAGTGTAGGTAAATTTGTTTTAGTTTGTTAGGTTTAACGCCCTTCACTGCCTTGACTAGGGCTTTTGCCGTTCTTCCTTATACTTGCCTGAAAAGTTGTTACCAATAATTTATTTAAATTTACATATTTACTGTTATAATTGTAGTTATGATTTACGTATATGTTTGGTTATTTTAGTTTTTTTTTTTTTTTTAAATTTAGACCACAAATATCAGCGGCCTTTTCAAGGCAGCGTAATGCCCCAAAAACTAAAAGGTCACTCACCCCACAGCTATTTGTACGCAAATGGTTCTTACTGCTTGTGCCGTTTACAGAAATTTCTTCAAGGTGCCTATAATTTGATGTTTAGTATATTTTTTTGTTTTTTTTATCACTTGATAAAAATCAAGAAAATGTCCTGTATACTTTGATCTAAGAAACATTGGCTACATTTTGTAAGTTGTACCTGTAAAATTTTTAAGATTCAATCATTATTCCTTTCTGGTTGAATACAAACTTTTATGTTCCAATAATTTTATATTTCAAACTTGAAACTATCTATCAATCTAAAAAATTGCCCACACTTAGTCATCTGCCTTCCCGAAAAAAAAATTACTATTGAAACCCGATTTTTGTTAAACCACCGCTTAGAACTTTGAAGGGGTATATGGACCGTTGTACTTAGTTTTAAGTTTATACTTGTAGTAATTTTTATTCAAGCTCAGATATTTCAAAAGAGATTGGTCTTTATTTAAATGTTCTCGGGTGAAGAAGCAGGATATTTGATTAGATAGATATTAGAGATATAACAGAGATATAATTTAATAGAGTTGTAGAGTTAAGGGTGTAGAGTTGCGTAGAGTGTAGAGAGACTTTAGAGTTGAGAGTGATATGATATAACAGAGAGATATTCGATTAGAGTCAATGAGATATTGAAAGTAAGAGGAGTATTTGATTAGAAGAACGTATTTGCACAAACATAGGTAACCTATAATACTTAGGTAATAGTAATACTAATAGTAACACTAATACGACTTCAAGGTAATAATAACACTATAATACGACAGTAAAATGGCCACCATCGGCAAAATAAATATTAAAAAATATTTTTTTTTGTACTTCTAATGCTTTGTACTTTCTATGGTAGAAATATTTTAAAAAATAAAAATTCTGAAGCAACCACCTCTAGACAACTTAATATGGATTGACCATTACGCCCAAAAACAGAAAACTAAATAAAATTCTGTTCTGTATATTTTCATTAAGGATATTAGAATAAAAATTAGAAACTGACGCTACTTTACCAAACAACAACGTTGCGAATATCTTTAAAATAAATACATCCGTCCGCTATTTTCTGATCTATAAAAAATAAAAAAAAAATACGGTCAGTGCATTTTTATATATAAGATTATCTATCTCGTATGCTCTGTCAACTGTATCGAATGCCGTATCTAATCGAAAGAATAGCTACAGAAGAGCTGCCCCCTTGTTCCCGATGACAGAGATATTTACGAGTGAGTGAGAAGATAAGGGAACAACTGCAAACAGTGACAAGAGGCTTGTCGAGGTAGCAATGAGGGATGTCGGTTGTCGGTCATTCAACTCAACGATATTTCCTCCCCTCAGTCTGAGGGTATCTCTCTTGTCTCGAGAGCTTCGCCGTAATAAATAATTCGCCTAGCTCAGATCTCTGCGGCTTCGTATCCAAGCGCAGTTTTAGCTTAAATCCTTGATAGCGTATGTTCAACACGAGTATAATTTTATCATAAGTGTACATATTCTTGTTTTAGTATTAATTATGTAGCGAATTCCGTTTATAATATGCACTTAGGAACAGTTAAAGTTAATAACAATAGATATTAAATAAACATAAAAATATATATACATAGACCATAACTATATATCTATCCAAAGGTAATCAGCATTACTGAGAATTATTTTTTTAATTCTCAATTTTGTAAAATTTATAAATTTTAAAAATTTCTATGGTCTGGTTTAACATAGTTCAATCCTGAGAATTATACATTAATAAAAACTAAAAAATTAGTATTCTTTTACGTATTTTTAAAACATTTAACTTCATGTACCAATATTTAATATAGTAATGCCTAAACGACAGTAGCGGACAGTTTTGATGTATGAAAAAAAATGCATTTTTAGATTTATTTATTGAGTAAAGTTCAAAGAACCATACTTCAATCTGTTGTATGATCTGTATTTGTCTGCTGCGGAATGTATTAGAGATTAAGAATTTTAAGATCAAAACAAAGAGACAAATAAAAAACAAATTAGTGCAATAGATGGCGAAGCTTCCTACTACCTTCAAACTGTTTTATTTCATTTTTTTTTTTTTTTTTTTTTTTTTTTTTTTTTTTTTTTTTTTTTTTTTTTTTTTTTTTTTTTTTTAGATTTTATATTGTTCTATTGCATCGGGGCACGATGAGAAACGGATAAATGTTATTACCTGCCAAAAGACCAAAAGAGGATTAAACAGAGGGGAAACAAAACAAAGCCTCATTTTTGTTTTATTGTTCCCCTGAAAAGTTCAGATTTCACTATTCGATAGTATTAC
Source organism: Aelia acuminata (assembly GCA_911387785.2). Taxonomy (NCBI): domain Eukaryota; kingdom Metazoa; phylum Arthropoda; class Insecta; order Hemiptera; family Pentatomidae; genus Aelia; species Aelia acuminata. The sequence continues at coordinate 61,430,093 of OU426981.1, forward strand.
GTGATAGTAAAAAATATTCAATACGAATTCGAGCTAAAAGAAAAAAAAATCCCAAAATAATACTCTACCTTATTGCTCAGTAAATCTGATAAAACTACTAGTATTCACCAATACCAATGAACTTTCGATTTTTTTTTTTCTTTTTTTTATCTTTTCATTAACTATTCTCAATTTTCTACTCTACGCTTTAATAGCATTCATATAAACAATATTTATTACTCATAGTACTCTTTGCAATAAATAAGTTTAAACCTTATTGTTGAAATAGTTTATTCGATGAATATATTATATTACAAAGAAGGAAATAAAAGAAGTTATTAATCTGGGTCTCATTGATCGTGGATGCTTAGTCACCCAGTATAATGGCCTTTTACTTATTTATTTATTTCACCTTCACGGCGGTTGGTTTTCTTTAATCACAAGAGCTTTGTAATAAAAAATCTTTCGTACGGCTGTATAAAAAATATTTCACGGTTTAGCTGTATCAAATGCGATTCATTCTAAAAAGTAATTACGATTTCATTCATCACCAATTTATTTTAGATAAGGGCACAACTTTAAATGGTTGAATCACGGGATCTCACCTCTTGCCGATCATCGTAAAAAAATAAAATAAAAAATAAAAAAAAATGCAAGTTTTTATGACTCGTCATACAGGATTCCGAATTATTGCTGCATCGAATGGGAGTTAATTTGCATTTTGGCACTTATGCAATTGAGGGAAGTTTCAGTCTGATTATTAAGGATAAAATGAAACATTAGTAACACCTCAAGAAGATATATCAAGCTGTTTCGACCAATTAGTTGAGTTAAATTTTCGCACATAACTCCTGATAAGCTTGCCTATGTAACTTGACCGATATTATGAAATAAGACTTCAAATTAAAACCTGAATCCCAAGCTTCTTTTTCGCACTTAAAAACTAATCAAAATCTACTTAAATGAACAAGGAATATAGAAGGAACATATAGATTGCATAGATAAACGAAGATAACCACTTAAGGAATTTGAGGTGTAGGCAACAGTAGCTACTTCTTCTGTAGTTTGTTGATCGGCTTGCAAGAGTGATTTCATAAAGAGGAAATCTCTCTCGTCTGTTCTTTTTCTTCTGTACAATGGAAGCCACGGTAGTATGGAAGCCTTCTTCATTTCAATACATCTGTGAAGGAGATAGTTTTAATTTTCACGGAAACGTAAGTAGTATTTTGATTGAAATGAATTGAATGAAAGTGAATTAACAAGACATTGGTTCCGATCGAAAAAAGAAATGTAAGAAACAACGAGACTATTTACGTGGTAATTACATTATACTCATGCCCTGGTTAACGCGATCTTACACCTCAGTTTTTTGCCAACGCGGAACTGCATACATTCCAACGTGTTTCCACGATAATTTATTTGAGTTTTGATCTTATCAGTTCATTCAGACCCTTCAGTTCATCCCTAACCATCCCTTCTTTTTATACTTTAACTCGGAATATTATGAGGCTTCCGAAAAAGTGAGTAGTGATGTTCAAAAACTAGTCTTATCCATAGGATTTCGAAATTTATGAAGCAGTGGATTCCTATAGTATTATTTTCTTTCGATCTTTCAGAGTACAAATGAACTTTTGAATCAAAGCTCGCTATAAATCCCGTAGAAGTGAATTCCAGAAGGTAGTCGACAAAACTCAAATCTGGCTGCCATTCATTTTTGACCTGTTATATACAACTGAATCAATGGAGTGGGCATCAATGGAGTGGCATTTTCAGTCTCCAATATATATAAACAGCTTTTAGGCTGCACTCAAAACTTTTAAAAAGGTACAATGCCATTTTCGTTATGTCTTTAATCAAGTGTCTAACTCTAATCTCTAATAATTTAACTCTAATCAGCTTTTATGGAAAGTCGCGCGGTTATCAAAATTCAAAGAACTCACTATTTACTCTGTTTTAATCTGTTCATCTTCTACGACAATGTTTTACTTTTATCATTGTCGTAGGAATTGCAGTCTCCGCCTACCACAAACATTTTTTGACCTTCGTAGAGTCAGAGGCGTCCGCAGGGGCAGAGGAAGGCAGCTGCTCCCCCTAGGAAATATAAGAAACAAAAGCTACAAATTGAATAAATTCTCGATCATTAACTATATTTATTAAGTGTTATTATAAAACATACTTTAATTTTCTAATATCAATAAGTTTTATTTGAACAATTAATTGTACATCCCCCCACTCCGATAATAAGAATTTCACCAGCTATCCCCTCTAGAAAAAATCCTGTGGACGCCCTTTAAGTAATTCTAATTTTGATGCCGACAGAATGCTGTTTGACTAACTACATCGATTCTAACACAAACAACACCGATTCTAATACAAACACCTATGTATTAAGGATAATAGTTATTTAGGTATTTTCAACAAGTTAGAAATTCTATTAATTCTTCTTTTCTTTACGTGATTTTTAGCTTTTTTGTATACTATACTAAATAAACTTTGTGTTTATTAATTTTAATTTTGTTGATTTAATATCTTTGTACTTTTTCTTAAACACCTTCAATATATATATTTATAACTGTATGTTCAATCTTGAAATTTTATATCAATTTAAAAATATATTTTTTTAATCTCAGTTTTTATCACTGGATTGTGATTGTTTAAATAATATATTAGATAAAGATATTGGTTATCAATGACCGAACAGCAACAGGTAGCGAGGGGTGACTTAAATGTCCCTACAAATCCCTCCTCAATGGGAGCCACGTAACTCCGAAAATTGCCCGAAAACTCCCCCCACCCTAGCCCTGCACTGCTGGGGAAAACCCAATCCAACCCTTAAGACAAGCAAGCCCTATGTAAACTATTCAGTCTAACACTAGTTCTTGAAGGGTATAGTGTGTCGGTCCAAAACGGAAAATTTTAGTTCTGCCATCAAGTACAGCATCCCAACGTTTTACAAACGTGAGTAATACTTGTTTTCTTACCAGTGTACCTACTATTGGCGAGAATCGTCACATACTTCATTTAGCTTTGCCATATTTAGAATATATGAAACATTTTATTATTAAGATATTATTATTTAGGCAACGCATTAATTTTTTTATTGAATCCTTATAAGTATATTTTATTTTATGAAACCATAATTCTTCGATCCTGAGAGGGTTGGATTCCTCCTTCATCTTTGAACTGCTGAGTATTAAATTTAGTGCCTTTAAATTTTAACCGAATCTCCGACACGAATTGTATCTCAATCTTGCGTGGCTAAACGCATTAATGTCATTGTGTTTTTATAAAGAGCTACGGATGGGTATTTTATGTATTTAAAATTTATGGTAATTCGATTCAACATTTGATTGATGCGCCCCACATCCCGTCTGTAGCAGTCAATATATTTAATGTTGATAAACATAAAAATGTATTTTATGGGTTTATTTTATGGTGCTATTAAGTGACTACTTCACGTTATTGCTTTACTACATATATCATCTACATTTAAGTCATAAAAAAATAACATCTCACTTATTTTCCGAAAGTTTTTCTGACAAAGTAAAAAAGTAATATTGCTAAAATTTTAGTTTACTAAGATCATTGTTTAATTTGATTTAGTTGTAGCTTGGAACTAACTATCTGCCTGACTAATTTTTCTGATTCAAATCTTATAATTTTTGTAATATTAGTATTTTTAATGACACATTATATTAAAAAAAGTACTTACTATTTTTCAAATTAAAACAACATATTTTGAAAATTACTAGTTTTTTAAAAATCATTAATCTGATTACCATGCATGTAAGGTTAAACAATTAAACAAATTAAACAACTGTAATATACCCAAAGACACAGACCTGAAATATGCTAATTTTAATTGGTTTTATATCACTGACAATGACTTTCATTTTTTTTTTATTTATTTTAGAAGCCTGTTTATTAAAAAATTTGCACAGCGAAAATATTTCTTGTTTGTTTGTTTTAGCGTCAGCGAAAATGTTTATTTTCTTTGTTTTAAAAAGAAATACCAGGGACACTTGACTTAGTTTCTATCAATAGCAAACAAAATTTAGCTATTGATAAGCATTCTGTGTTATTAGCTACCATAATAAAGAAGGGAATGAGGATTTCAATATTTTAATAAAAGTATTTATTTATTTAAATTAACAAAATTTCTCATTTAATTTTATTCGTTTGTAACTGCAATAATTACACTCATTACTGCAAGACTTATGCTAATTTTTAGACGGTTTGCAATTTTGTAAATTAAAAAAGTAACAATTATATACCTACGAACCTACTTATTTTGATAATTATTTTATTATGGTTTTTATTTTATTTTATTATTTTTTGTTAGTTTCTAAATATTTCCTAATGGTCTAATTTTGGAAGATCATGAATAGACACCAATAAGAAATAATCTTCAATTTTACAAATATCGTGATCTGAATTGTTGTGTTTCAAATTCTATATAATTGACAGAGTGGAAAGTTTGACTAGAAACCATAAAAATAATCTTCTATTAATATTGGTTAAGGAACGTTATCGAATCCTTCGATTCAACAGGGGAGGGGGGTAATTTTATCATAAAGTGTTTTTTTTAATTTTAATTTGGAAACTATTCACATCGTATAGTTTTGAAAATTCTTGCTTTTTGGATGAGTTGAGTCGTATGTATTTTTACCTTATTTTTGAATGATGCTCCTGAGATTTTTCGCCGCAGCCTTTGGACTCCCGAACCCGGACATACATCCTGTTCTTGGCATGAGGATACTAATAACCCTCACTGTTGGGGCTATTGATTGCTAAGGATCCAAACCTCATCCCCATCACGATAAATCACCGGCCCCCTAACAGGCTGTAATGAGGAGGGGCCAATGTATCGATAGCTATCATTAATCGATACCCCACATCGCGAAATCGGCTTCCTTGATTACATTATTGTTGTATGCCGTATCTCAAATGATTTATACCCTACCGTTATCGCTCCTTGAAGGACTCAAACGTACGGTGCAACAACAAAAACGGTCGAATTCATATAATTATGCCTTACCTACATAAAAATGATTATATTATTACATTATTTATAATGCATGGTTATAATGTATGACTGTCTACAATTCCTATACATTGATGTCATGCTTATTGGTGATTTTGACCTTCACCCTATTTGATCTCTTCTCGTAAATAATCAAAATTAAGAATTAATTTGAGTTAAAAAAAAATTAAGTTTTCATTTACTACTATTCATTGCTGATATTGATGTAATTAACCAATGATCTCTTATTTTTAGTGTGTTACTTTAAAATAATAATGAAATGAAGCTCTCGAGGTTTCTAGCCTAACACTGGAGTACCTCAAGACTGTATCCTAACCATATTGCTTTATTAACTATTGTAATGTGTCAATACCAGACTTATCTGTTTTGAAATCTTTCTGAAATGCAGTAACGTTTTCACTGATGTTAAAGATGAATGTTGTGATTATTTTCAATTCGTAAAGAATGTATAGTGAAAAACGGTTATTATTTATTATTTTTCTTATATATATTTAGAGAAAGGATTATTCTTAAAATTAATCATCCTTTATTACGCTTAAGTAACTCTTTGGAACAGTATAATTAGTCATTAACTTTCAACTTGCAATTAACTTTCAATTACAAAATTTCTATAACGGTCAAGGGTTGCAAAATAATAATAACTGATGTTCGATGAATTGATTTTATTCGAATGCCAAGGTTATCCTAACGGTTCTATTAATACCCTAATGAAAAAATTGAATAATCATTAAAAGGAAAACATGTAACGCTGCATTCGAGAACTCCCTATGTAATTTTTCTAAATGTAGATAACTAAAAACCAATTACAGTGCAAAGTTCGTCAACAAGTATAAGCTTATATCTAAGTCACTAATATTACTCACATCTATTCTTTTAACAATTACCCTGTTGGTATCTCTATATATATTTTTATTATAGTTGATTTATGATTTATAAATGATATTATGATGTATTTAGGATGCAATCATCATTCATATGAATATGATAGGTAAAATCATCTAGAGGATATTTAGAAGTATTTGTTTTTGCTCATAAAATAGGGAAAACTTAGATCCATTAAAAAGCAATGCATTTATAAAAGCCCATTTGGAAGTACATTAATTACATGTTTTGTTTAAAGCTGACTAATTTTCAATTCAATTTATCTAATCTTTGACTGGTTTTGGTGATTTACACCCGGAGAGGATTAGGAAAAAAGAAATATTTCACACAGGCAACGCCTGTTTTATTAACGTCTTGAATATATTTTACTAAATATCATCATCATCACAGGCACTACAACCCGCTACGGGTCTTCGCCGCGTCAAGTCGTCGCCTCCATTCTTCTCTGTCTTGCGCCAGGGTCTGCCAAGCTCGGGTGTTCAGGAGCTTCAGAGCGTCGGCTTCGACCTCATCTACCCATCTAAGTCTTGGCCGTCCTCTCTTTCTTCTTCCATCCACATATCCGAATAGTAGTCTCTTGATTGGGGAGTCACCGTCCATTCTTGCAACATGCCCAGCCCATCGTAATCTTGAGAGCCTTATAAAGTGCACCACATCCGGTTCCCGGTAAATTTGGTACAACTCTGCATTGTGTCTCATCCTGTACTGGGTGCCATCTTTTATAGGACCAAACATTCTTCTCAGGATTTTTCTCTCAAAAACCTGCAGGCAGATGGCGTCTGCACGTGTTAAGGGCCATGTTTCTGATGCGTATGTCAGCACAGGTCTGATCAGCGATTTGTACAGAGCAATCTTGGTGTTCCTTGCCAGTAAATGACTCCTAAATATTTTAGCCAGGCCAAAATAACACCTGTTCGCAGTCGTTATCCGTCTCTGCACCTCTTGGCTAGGCAAATTGTCCGTGCTAACTAGGGACCCTAGATACACAAAACTGGGAACGCTTTCAAACGTGTATCCCCCAAAGGTAACAGTATGTGGTGGTGGTCTAAGAGGGTTGGCAACCATATATTTAGTTTTAACTTGGTTAATTTGGAGCCCCAAGTTCTGACCTGCTGCCACTATTGCCAAGAAGGCCTGTTCCAAGTCCCTCTGTGATCTTGCTATAATGTCAACATCATCTGCATATGCTAAAATTTGTACAGATTTAGTGAGGATCGTACCAGTTCTTTGCACTTCAGAGTCCCTAATCACCTTTTCTAGTGCAAGGTTGAATAGGAGGCATGATAGGCCATCACCTTGTCTCAGGCCCCTGGTGGTCGTAAATGTTTCTGACAGGTCTCCCTGTACTCTCACCTGACACCTCGATCCTGCCATCAGCAGCTCCGTCAAATGGATTAGTTCAAGTGGGATATTCATTGTTTCCATGGCCTGGTACAACTTCTCTCTCACGATGCTATCATACGCACCACTAAAATCGATAAATAGGTGATGAGTCGTGATGTTATATTCTCTCGTCCTTTCAAGTAGGGTCCTCAAAGCAAAGATTTGATCAGTGGTAGATCTCCCTCTCATAAAACCGCATTGGTACACTCCTATCTCTCTTTCTGCATGCGGAAGTAGCCTCTGATAAATGATGCTAGTTATTATTACTAAATTACTAAATATACATCCTATAATAGGATCAAGATGAATTTTCTCCAGCCACTGGACCGCTTAGGAGCTCATCGCATGTTAAACGGTTTTAGATCCGCTGGAGAATTAGGAGTATAGAAGGTCTGCTCCCTTATGTAAGGCATTCTTAGAGTAACCTCCCTAAGAGCACCACGATATGGTTTGGTTATTGTTAACTTTATACCTAGTCTGGCCATAAATTCTGTCACAAAGAAAAACTTGTGTGGTTATTTGAAAAAAGTGCTGGAGCAGAATCCTGCTGCAATATCCAGTGCTTCTCAGCTAAAAGGGTATCGTTCAAAGGAAGTACAACATTCTCCAGCACATCCTCCTGGTATGTTTTAGTCTTCATTTTTACTCCTTGATCGCAAAAATGGAGGGTCGTTACACATTCCCAGCTAACTCCCAGCTAATTAATAATTTAAAAATATTCAATGACTGATAAAAAAAAAAAAAAAAATGTATAATTCTTATGCTTAAAGTTCAGCATTCAATTTTAATCAAACGAATTATAGTTTTCTTCGATAATTAATTAATTTCAAAATAATGCAAATCAAATATTTTTATCGCAACATTCAAAAGTTAAATATCTTTTTAAGATTATTATTTTTTTTGTTTATCGCTACCCTAATAATTTCTCTTTGTAATGTATTAAATATATGAATATATAAATATACCGAATATATGATTTTTCAATGTAATGAATCATCATTCGTTCAAACCTAAAAAATATACACCTATATATAAAATAAGTAGCGGTAACTTAAGAGAGGTGTTTAATTACATTGGATTGAAGGAATCTCGAAGGATAAGGATGTTTTTAAAGAAAAAAAAAAGATAGGTATCTATATCTGACCAAATTGGCGATCATCAAATTCTTAAAATATCCTTATCAAATCGCAATCTTATCTTCATTTTTTTTCTCTGAACTCAATATTTTTTTTAATGGATATCCTCTCTTTGACATATTTTGCTTTTTAATTATTTACATAATTCCATTGAATGCTAAGATAATTTACCCCTACAGCAGCTGCACTCGTATAGATATCCTGATGTGTGTATGTGTGTGTGTGTGTGTGAGAGAGAGAGAGAGAGAGAGAGAGAGAGAGAGAGAGAGAGAGAGAGAGAGAGAGAGAGAGAGACTAGGAGATCACGATCCCATTGTTGAGGCGGGGGCGGACGGCCCGTTAGCTTGGCCTCCTCGTGTAACATCACTCTCATTCAAGGCCGTCATAAATATAACAGTCCCTCAACTCCTGCCTCAACCTCAGTTCTTGAGGGTATTTCGCCGAGGATCCTCCTTCCGGACATTGATGGAAATAAGCTCCGGCTTAATAATCAGCACTTGTCGAGGAACTGTCTGGTTGCTTAGCTGCGACCAAGGCCTACCAGTTGATTTCAAATCATACTTAATCGGTGATTAACATATTCTTCACATACAAAAGTACAGCATCGTTTTAGATGTTGCATCAACGTGCTTGTCACGCCATTATTTCCAGATGTTGTCAAACGTTTTGCCAGGGGCATGCCTTCAAGTGTTTGCTTATTTTTATGGGGCCCTAAAAAAACAAAAAAAAAAAAAAATCGCATCACCTGGTGCGAGACCCCCTTAACTTAGTATCGCAAGCACAGTCCATGGTTTATTTTTTAACATTGTTTTAATTACTATTAATGAAATGAATAATTAATTGGTTAGGCAAACATATTTTATTCTAAAAAAATTGTATTGTTTAACCATTTTTTTTTTTTTGTTCGGCACCCCTAACCTGGCCATGTTTGGCTTACGGGGGTTACGAGGTGTAACCAGCCTATTCCAACCTTGGTGCGTAGGTCGAGATTTATTTCGTGGGGCCTTCACCATCCCCAGTGTGGATTCGAACGCCCAACGTTCGGCGTGCCCGGCCCTTGTTTAACTATTTAATGAATCATATTCTGCCGGAGGAACATTTTTTTTCAGGTGTCGTAGCTTAATATGGTTGTTGTTGTTTGTTTAACGTCCAATTATGCTACTAAGGCTAATCGGACGATGCTACAGTGGGAGTCATAAATTTTGCCTACCTAGGTTATAATTAGGATAGGGATCATTAACGAGCACCTGACTCCGTACAGGGATTTTATTAACCCGGCGTTGGTCGCGTTGTGAGCATTTTGCTCACACTTGCCGAAAATCTTGTGTATTTCGCTTATTTCTTTTTCTTTAATTCTGACATTTTTTCTATTTGTCATTTATACATTAACTCACTTTAGGAAGTTGTTTTTGAAAAAAAAAAATTGCCACGCTAAGCCCCAATAAAACGTTTTGTTCGAAAAAACGGGAGCGTGAGCAAAATGCTCACAGCGCGACCATCCGTGACACAGAACTGAGCCACCGTGCGGGCCGCTCCGAGACCTGCACGGACTTGCCCATCTTCGCTGTATCTTGTCAGTACACGTTTGTATTTCTTTGATAAAATATTGTAACTATTCTGTTTGTTAGTTTAGTTCGGAAAATGAGTGGAACAAGACGTGTTGCGAAGATATTACGGTTTTTGGAGGATCGTCCGGAAGAAAAAAATGACTCTAAGTATTTTCGTCTCTTCTCTTAGATTTTTTAGTAAAATCTTAGATTAGTTTTTATATTTTTAAGTAAAATGGGGTGTTTCGTTTTTAGATTGTTATTCGTTATTGTTTACATTATATTCTTCCGATTCCACGGTACCAACTACGTTTTTTTTTATATTTTTCTAATTTTTTTTTTCAAATAAAAATTTCCTATTTTTCTTTTTCTAATTTTGGTTAATGTATGCTATGTATGCACTTTTCTTACAATAACTACTTCTTTTTTTAACTAAAAATCGTGTTAATAAAGCATTTTATTCTTGTTAACTCTCTTCTAATCATTCCCCTCCTACAATTAAATTATAATAAATGCATTAAACTGATGAAAACACCTTAAGTAGATTAATAATTTAATGATAAACATATTCTAAATTAAAAGGAACAAAAATATGGCGAAGGATGCTGCTTAAAAATAATAGAATAGCCAAAAACTGCGGTGTGAGCAATTTGCTCACGCGCGACCAACGGTGTCTCACGGAGGGGCGCGACCAGCGCCGGGTTAAGAATCAAGAAAGTAATGTGGCATTGATTTTAGTTTAAAAAAAAAAAAAAAAAAAAAAAAAAAAAAAAATGAAAGTCTGAAAAAAGACTTTAAATGATTAAATAATTTGGACATGATTCTTAGAGCATTATGAATTATTTCCTACCCTTCGGTTTGTGGGTTTATAACTATACATATATGAAATAATAAGGATTTTTCAAAAACTATTCCTTTCTTTGTTAGTTCTATCAGTAATTCCGAAAATTATTATACATTTTCAACATAATGTTTCTATGAATGAGGACTAGCTGGTTGCAGATATTATTGCAATATAGTAATGATTGAATTAACATCATTAAACTGCAATTAATATTTATTTGTCATTATCAAAGTTCCAGAAACGTATTGGATTTGCGAAACCTGTTTGACAATTTTTTTTACAAGGCCAATTCTTTCTTTTACAATTGGAACAAAACCATTACGAAATGATTGACACCTGTTTTTTAAAACAGTTTCAGCGAATTTAAAAAAAAAAATACAAACTGCATGCCGTCTGCCATTTTTGGACTGCAGTATATCGACTTGTTGACGTTTGCTTTTTTTTTTTCGGTTCTGATAATTTATAGAAAAAGTAATCTGGTATCACCTTTGATATAAATATTTTAGGTTTTTTCTTCAATCTTGTCATCATGGACAACATTCATAAAAGTATTTGGATTTAAGCTAATTTATAGAAGTGTCCGTTGACGTTAGATTTGAGGTGCCCAGTGAAAAGAATGGTTGAAATTCAGGTTTTCTGGAACTTAAAAATATCACTTATCACCTTCATCTACTTGACCCTTCAAATAATTAGATACAAAAATATTTATCAGTATGCGGTAGTTAATATGAGCAATGCAATGTTCTCGGGAATATTCCTCCACAATTACGATAAAAAGGTTAATAAATTTATGATATACTTAATTAAGCAATATTTTTTTTTATTTTAATTATGTTATAAAATTGTTTACTACAAGCCTCATCTGAATTCTATAATAATAGATACATAGTTAGCAATACAATGTTAGATGGTAAAAAAAAAATAAAATATATCAACACTGTCAAAGTTGTAGAATTTTTATTTTATTTTTCAATTGAAATAAATTGACTCCTTATAATGTTAAATTCAAACAACAATTTATTATTATTAAAATAACGGTGATCGTAGGATCTGTACTTATTTTATTCTATCTACTTTGTTATTTTTTTTTTAATAACTGCTTATCTATGGCCGTTATCTCTCATAAAAAAATTATTGATGCCATATCATTTTCAATTTAAAGTTTATTTTATTTTAATAAATCTTTTTCATGAAAGGTCTTCTCGGAGATAATTGAACGTTTTTTAATATGAATCTGGTTAATTCATACCCAAAGAAAATTAAAATCTATTAAGTAATTGATACTTCGAAATGTTTCAATTTGTGCCAGTGTTTTTTCTTTTTTTTATTACTATAGGTACAGATCCGTTCTTATTTTATTTTACTCTTCAATCTTATTATTTCTTACCTTATTTTTATTGCTGAATTATTTATGCTCGGATTTATTATTCATATAATTAATGATTTAATAATTTCAATTTTATTACATTCAAAGAAATGTGATGGGTCAATTAGTAAGTATTATTATTACTAACATAAAAGATTAATATAAACCTTCAATTGACTTTAACAATTTTGATTAATGTCTTAATAGTACAAGCCGGAGAAATTCGGTCGTAAGTGTAATTACTTCTTGAAAGTTGGATTTGTGTGGTTTTCTGTTACCTCTTATTGTGGCCATGAATTTTGATTAGTATGAAACGTGAGGCCTATGTGGGAAGGCAGATTCTCAGTTATATAAAGGTAATTATTTTAAAAAAAATTTCTTCAATTATTATCTTTTGATCACGAGTGATGTAAGAAATATTAGGTATTTCTAATTTATGTATGTGCCATCTATCATTAATATTCTTTGTAACTTTTATGTGTTTTGTAAACGTTACCTATTTTAAACTTAATTGGTGTTGGTTATCATGAATGTATACTTTCAATTGCTTTCTAAAATTAAAATATTCCGAGTGATTGAACTCTGACTATTTTTATAAATATTTAACTTTTGTTATGAATTTAATTATTCAACATAAAAGAAGTAGTAAGAAATGAATAGTTTTGAGTAGTCAGATGTGTATTATACTGATGGTTAAGAAGGAAAAATTTACATTTGCCCAGAAAATAATTATCTATTTATGTTTTAATGTGGCTGATTGGTAAAAATTTACGAATTATTTTTCGAAATTATATAACTCTTGATTTAATTGCAATAAACAAATCATTTTTTGTTCGTTTTTGAGCATAGGGTGTCACAACACTTTAAAGGGAAATAACTAGTGTATTTGGTACTGAGCCATCCTAGGAGATGAAATGCTCTAAGATATTTATTTGCTGAGCATTCCACGTATATACATGTCATTTTTCTGACACTTGCTACATTTACAAGACTTTGAAATAATTATTGTATGTCAAATAAAAAATAAAAATCTTGTATTCCTTGTAATTTCAATAGAAAAAATAAATGACAAACAGTAGATGTATATTTTAGAATTTTGTCCTAAAAAGTCCTAAAAAAATTATGTGTTGTGAGTAAGTACATCTATAAAATACGGATCGATTGAATTTCAAGGTCAACATTTATATTATATCAAAATTTTAGCACCATGCAGCCCATACCATCGTGAAAAAAATTGTAACCTACTTTAACAATATATATATATATATATTTATATATATATATATATATATATATATATATATATATATATATAATTCTATATTACTTTAAATATATTTTATTTGCAAGTGTTATAAACTCCTGGACAAAATTAGCGCATCACTTCCTTTTTTCAATTTTTTTAAAAATTAAGTGATAGATATATAACAGCATCCTATATTTGACTTTAGAAATTTATCATAAAGACCATTTATGGTAATATGAAAGAAATTAGAATGGCCAATTAAGAAAGTTAGGGTAGGAAATAAGAAAAATCAAGAAAACGTTAAAAGCAATTTTAATGAATCAAATTCACAAAAAAGAATCAATATTAAAACATGTCACCCTATAGAGTCAGTATCTTGTAACACCTCCTCTTGCTTTTCTTATTGCTTCCAGTCGTCTTGGCATTGACCGGATGACTCGAGCAATGTCATCTTGAGTCTTGGTAATGTCACTCTTCCAATATTGTGGTTTCAAGCTCATTAATTGTTGTTGGGGGATGAGACCGAGCTCTTATACGCCTCTTCAGCATATCCCACACGTGCTCTATGATTAAGATCATAACTAATACAAACAACAACAGCAACAAATAATTGTTGATTAGAGCGATTTCATTTAATTCCAATGAATAAGTAAACAAATAAATATGAAATACAAAGTGATGCTCTAATTTTGTCCAGGAGTTTATTTAATAAGGGCGAAATCAAAACGCATTGTTAGTCAATAATCTTACCGGTATTTTTCATATTTCTAAAATATATTTGGTTTAATTAAATAATAAATTAAGTCTGAAGTAATTAAAATTAATTTTTCATTAATGAGCATTAATTCTGATTAATAAATTTTCGCATCTGAATGTTTGATTGAACGATTTTTTTTTTTTTTTTTTAACCGTTTATCTATAATTTTACAATAATATTATTTCCACATATTATTTTAGCCTAACATATCTCGGAATTATGTTTAAGCTTTGCATATGTATTCATAAATGAATCAATATTTATAAATCATTCAAATACGCATACTGAAGGGACGTCCAGTATCTTAGGCTACTTGTATAAGATAGATTTATCCAGCTTTCTCCTTTTTATTCCGGTATAATTATGCAAATCTTCCATACCCCTGTGGTTAGGATAGAATGCGCACCATCCAACAAAATGTGCGTATCGAAATTGGTCAATACAGTCTCAGTTTTTACCGACGATGACTCACAAGAATTCGAAACTTAAAAAAAAAAACATATCAGAAGGTTTCTCCCTACGCTTACATTACCCCCCTTTCCGGTTTATAAAACTCGTCCATTTTTTTTTATTATTAATATTTCTTTTTTTGTTTCGCTTGGCTTAGCTTAACTCGACTCCCATTATACTAATGTTATAATGACATTGACATAGTGAAAGTACGTACACATCTATCATGAGAAGATTGGGTCTGTCATTGAGTTTGAATTATATCTGGGTCAGTTGAAGAAGCGGTATCACACGACCTCTTTTAAGGTTCCTTCTGATCTGTCTCATTAGCCGTTATGATTGTTTATTATAATAATATTACTAATAATGTTTTCTTACTTTGTAATATCATTAATTCCTATATGTCATTCCATGATTGACAGTATGAATACGAGTTATTATTCATGTGTTAAAAAGCAATGTCATATTACTTGCAGTTACCCTGCCTTGAAAATTCAACCAGGATTAATTAAACATAAAATGTATTCGATCCCTATATTATTTATTATCGATCCCCTACCGTAATTTTATACATTGTGCATATTTTTATTTTCGTCAACATTTATATGACACAGATAAAAAGACCTAAAAAGAACGTTTTACATCAAAGATACATAAAAAAAGACTCGGATTCCTTTGATTATATTTATTTGATTAAATAAAATAGATTTAATTGAGCATAACTAATAATATGGTATTCATTATTAGAGAATTATCATTAATAATATATAAAAGTTGTCATTTTCATGTACGTCTTTTAAATACCTTTAGAATTCAAAGACCAATAATTTAATTCTTTATTGTAAACTGACTGATTTCGTAAGTTAATAAATTTAAATAAGAAAAAGGACCTGCTGTAATGCTTTATGGCGTCTGCAGGTCTATGTATAAAGTTTTTATTACATATTTCAGATTTTTATATAATAATAAATACTGTAATAATGAATATAATTTTTTTGTACTAGACTGGTTCATTAACCATTCCTCTTTTTGGATGTGCGGGTTTTTCCTCATACATAAAATTCTTATGGGAAAATGACAAGAATTTTTTTAAGGCAATTTTTTTTTTAATAAAAGACAAAAATGAAAAGCAAGGTCATATTACTTGCAGTTACCCTGGCTTGAAAATTCAACCATGATTAATTATACATAATATGTATTCGCTCCATATATTATTGATAATAGAGCCCCTACCGTAATATTATACAATGTGCATACTTTTATTTTCGTCAAAATTCATATGGCACACCTAAAAAGAACGTTTTACATATTTTTTCATCATAAAAAGAGACTCTTATTCCTTTGATATAATTTATCTGATTAAAAAAAAAAGATTTAATTGAACTGAGATAATAGTATGTATACGAGTAAGTAAGATAATATTCATTACTAGAGAATTATTATTAATAATTTATAAAAGTTATCCTTTTCATGTAAGTATTTTAAATACCCCTGGAATTCAAAGACAATTTAGTTAATTATTATAATCTGATTGAGTTCGTAAGTAAATAAATTAAAATAATGGAGCTTTGCTAAAATGCTTTATGGCGTCTGCAGTTCTGTGTATAACGTTATGTACGAATTTATAAACGCAGATTTTTATTACTTATTTCAGTTTTTTAATAAATAATGAATGCTAATAGTTTTTTTTATATTACACTGCTTCATTAACCGTTCCTCTTTTCGGATGTGCGGATTTTCCTCATATATAATCAGAAAATGATGCGCAATTTTTTTTTTCAATAAACGACAAAAATGAAAATGACCTTGGATTTTTCTCGAAGCATTATTTAAAACAAAACTCCAGTGGAATAATAAAATTGGATTTTCCACCCAGCAATTGACAATAAAAAGGTTACAAGCCAGTGGACCTACAAAATATCTTTCCTGCCTGCCTATCTATATTTTTAACTACTACCTGTCCGTAGGTAATGAATTCGCTTTTGGTGTATTCCTTAACGCCAATTTGTAATAATGCTCCATCACGGGCTTTCCTAGCGGCTTAAAGGACTTTTAATGTATTTCAATTACTTTGTTTTTCTATTGGTTGGTCTCTGTCCAACGAAATGTAAAGCGGGTCAATTAAGTTGCGATCAGGCAAGATGCTAAGTAAGTCTTCGAGAAGTAGTGTGGACGCTGGTACCCGTAAACAAATTCCCACAAGACTTCACCCGGGGCGCATATGGTAATGAGACGCGGGGAAACCTGTAGCCGCCTGCTTCATCGTTAATTATAATAATTTTTGCCGTTCTCAAGATAAAAATCTGCTCGCCTGACAACTGTCCCGTTAGTTTGCTTTATGCCGCTCCGAAAGAAAAAAATATATATAAAAATATATATAACACCGATGTGTAAGATATAGCGCGTGGACTTTAGTATAGTAAAAAGGTCGCACTAAAGCACGGGAGATAGAGGGAGGGAAGTTTTGAGTATCAATTTTGTGCCATTGCTCTCATATTAAACGTTTCATATCTTACCGCCAAAGTGAGGAAACGTGATCAACTGGTCAGTTCGAAATTTTAAGCTGATTGCTTAGGAAATGATTTTGAAAATCTTTCTTGAGCTTAAGCCTTAAAGACCAAAGAAAGAACTTTAGCCTGTTTTTCATACCTTGCTTTTGAGTTTAAAAGAATTAATCAATAAATATAACAAATGCCACTGTTTTAATTAAATTTCTTCTACTTATTCATTTTGTACTTTTATATTTAAATTTATAAGGCAACTTATCAACATAATCTCGTTTCCCGGAGTACACTATCTCTATACAACATGTCATTTAAGTTCTTTTATTATTCTGTTGATATAGAGAGTATATTAATTAAAATAAAATAAGTTTTATATTAAGCAACTGTATTCACTTATTTTTTAAAGGAAATATGCATAAAGATAAGTAATTAGGGTCCAATATCTAATTACTTTATTAATTTGAAACATTCAACGAGAGCACAAGCACTTTTTTTTTCGTTAATAATTTGTAACGGGTAAATTTTCATACCATGGAAACTTTCAGGAATGGTTTACATTTTAAATTAAATGCAATTAAAATTTAATAATGAAAATACTTAAACATGTTTTTATTTCATTTCTTTTTTCATTTCAGGATTCTGTCTGAGTTACAACACCTTGGCCGTTGGAAATAAGTACGTATTGAATTTGTAAATAAGAATTTATTTAATTTCAATGTATTGTTTTGTTACTTTCGCCTGCAAAAAGTTAACAAATAAATGTAAAGGTAGGGTAGAGATGATAATGCACATAATGTTAGAAAATCAATTCGTGTGAAATGCTTTTTTAAAGTAATCCTGTTTTAAAATTTGAAAGAAAAAAAACTTGCGATTTTGTATAAATAGCCTTATATTATTATTAGCAAACTACATTCCTTTGTTTAAGTTACTAACTAAAGTCGTGCCCTTTAAAAGTAAGGAAATTCATATTAACCTCTTATTCACATGGGATTTGTAGTTGATTTAGTATTTTTGCCAATATTAGAATCAGAGCTGAAAAACGTACACACATACATAAGAACATCCTGAAGAATATAAGATATATTGGCCAATTTATTTTTGGATCCATTGAAAAAATAATTTTTTAAAGATTTAATTCAAATTCATATATATCTTTTCGGAATGGGTTTTGACTTATTTAAAAAAAAAATCCGAACTCTCATAATACCTAATAGATTCTTGCCTTTTACTTAGACTTTAACTTTTACTTAGTAGCTTACTTTTCTCCAAATAAAAATTCTAAAACTAATGAGAACTGGACGGACTGAGCCATCGAAAGTATTTTAATAGACCCGGATGATCCCCCAATGAAAGAGCACATCGCCCGATTGGGATGGTGGCTATGACAGCAGATGGTCCGATGGCTTCTACACGCGGTCGCAATGTCATGACAACAACTTCCACTAACTTGACAGCTGTTAACGACTGGCGTCTTCCAAATCACCCAATGACGCCATACTTAGTTTGCAACGGTTTTAAAAACTAATTATTAACTGTCGGCTTCTTCTTTGATTTGTACCACTTTTAAGCTATAAAAAAAAAAAACTTTGACCTATGTCGTGTTAATTATACCGTTAATGCCCACTCTTGGTAAAGTTTTTTTTTTTTTTTTTTAATATTTATTTCGAACATTTAATTCCATGCAAAAGGTACGAGAAAGAAATATATATAAATGACATGATTAGTTCATTTTCTTTCAACTTGATTGGCATTTGGTGTCTATTATATAATTATTACTCCTTGAATATATTCAGCGGACACAACTTCTTTTTGGTGTTTGACGACGAACATAAGTTTTAAGTAGGTATGTCATAAGAAATCATTTTATTTACGTTATTGTTGGAGCAATTAGTAAAGTAATCAAATTTTTAGGTTCTTTTTAAAAAATAAAAAATCACTAATTCGTCTATTATAACGCGTCTATTATTCAATCTATAATTTTGTTTGTTGAAATATCACTCTTTAATGGTTCAAATAACGATTTTATCAACGAGTTATACATCTAAATTTATAAGAGGTTTTTAATAAAAAGAGATCGTTGATATAACTATCAGTAGGCTGTTTATTAATGGGATAAAATCCGCGAAGAACTGGTTTCGCATACAGAGTAGTTTTAATTGCTTTACTTCTGCCATTTTTAAGGTCATAACTAGTTGTTGAAAGAAAAGGAACCAGAAAAACTGGACAGGCCGGATCTAACATTAAGGTTGCATAAAAAGCGATTTACCAACATGTGATCTACTGGGGCATTTATCACTGTAACAATATTTATACGTAGCTAAGATGAATATGTATGAGTAATTGACATTTTTTTTCGTATTTAAAATTATATAACCTTTATTAACTATGTAAATTAATGCTCAATTGTTTGCTTTTTCGATGTTTATAAAAAGATTAAATATAATAATTATACCTTTTAGAATTAAAAGATAATTACCTTATTTTTTCAATGTCAGTCACATTAAATTATAATTTTTCCAATAATTATACCTCCAGCTCTTATACACTTGAAAAATTGATTACCGTACCTATAATAAATTATTATTATTAAATAGGTATATA
Organism: Aelia acuminata; assembly: GCA_911387785.2. Classification (NCBI taxonomy): domain Eukaryota; kingdom Metazoa; phylum Arthropoda; class Insecta; order Hemiptera; family Pentatomidae; genus Aelia; species Aelia acuminata. Next base: position 61,449,832 of record OU426981.1, read on the forward strand.
GTTTTTTCTAAAAGGATTATGAATCTGAAAGGTTTATTTTTACGACTGACTTATTTTTTATATGATAGAAGGAAAGATATATCGGAATGATGTGTCTTTCATAAAATATTTTCAATCATGATTAGTTCTTGGATATGATCCTAAGTAGTTTCGATTTAAAAAAGGTTCTAACAATCAATTGATTTGCTTAGACTAATAAAGGGAGTCTAGTCGTAAACCTAGTTAAATTCCTTGCGGTGTGATCGCACCCTTATGAGAATAATTCAGACTATTACATTGATAACTCAACTCCATTACTCGATTCAATTACGAAAAATATTCTGCTCAAAAAACTCTTAATAATAAGTAATGTTTTAAACGTATTCTAATTATAAATGTTCTATAACATAAAAAATTGTAGAAAAATCTTTTATTTTTTCTTAAGAAAGTACTAAATGATTTTTGAAGACATAATGGGACTTAAATGGCTTAACAGAACCAGTTCTAAATATAAAGATTTTTTTATTTCTTCTTTTCATTAATAAATCTCGTTCTGATACCATCCATTTATTCTCCGGCCCCACTTAATACTTTAAACCAAACTAGTTTTGTAAGTGATTTATGGCATGGTTGCGGTGGAATGGAAAATAGAAATTAATTATTAATCGTCGCTTTTTATATAAGTAACCTTTTAATATTTAGGTATAATTGCTAAGAGTATATTCTTATACATTTAGTATCTTCATCTCAGAAACAAACAATAAAAATATAATTGTTAAAAGAGTAAAGAAAAAAAAGAAAAGATAAACGAATAAATGAAATTTTAATAATAAAGAATATTTATGATATAAATTAAAAATTCGAAGATGCTTTAATAAATATAATTATTGATATTGATTTTAAGATGTGAAATGTGCGAGAGACGAAATCAGTGGAAATTGAAAAATTAGCGAGATGCAGTCATGTTGTGTTTAGGTCAAAATTATTAATTTTTGGTTCACATTTTTTATTGAATGCCATTTGTAATTATTTTAGCACATTTGCTTATTGTAATTGTACAGGTGCAAATAAATTGTTTAGATAAAAAAAAAAATATTGAAGAATAATATTAGAACCATGAATTGAAACACTAAATGAATTTATATTTTTAAATGTTGTTACAAAATGTTTTATATTTTATTTTATTATTTATTTATTTAACAACCCTCCCCTGCCTTTAAGGCAATACGGGCGTTTGCAGTTGTGGGGTGGTAGGCATACCTAACAACCCTATTTCATATAAGTTGCTGGGAGCCTCATACTTTTATATATTATATCCACATGTTATATGTTCTAGATGTTTGTTGTATAAACCGATTAATTATCATTATTTGCTTATCAACGACACTGTATATGAATCCCCTAACTTACTCTTCACGATAAAGTGGCTATCGTTATCAGGAATGGAGAACACACGAGGCCGAAGGACTATCGGTTCCGCAGGATCGTGGTCTTCTGGATAGGCTATCGTGGAGGCCTGCTGATTGGATTCGAGATAGCTCCGCAAGTTGTACCACAGGTTGGCCAATACTCCGTGATCCTCCAGTTCTTGTGGACAGGGCGCTTGGGGTATTTGTCCCCATTAGGGCAAAGCTTACGATCTCTTCGTGAACTCATTGCCTACTGACTAATCTCCGAGACGAATATCCTGTTCATAAGCCTAGGAACTCTAGCTACATCATGCTTAAAATCACTGAATATACCTATATAAATTATAAAGATAACCAAAAAAGTTTTCCTGGTAAAAACTATAAAATTTAATTAATTAGGTACCTATTGTCATAGAAAACATTCAGAAAAAGTATCCGACTTTCATTTCTTACCTATCCAAATCACGAAAATCGTCCCTCTAATTCATCTCAATAAACTTCCAAACTCAAGAATTTCTCATACCAAAAACTCAGTTTGCTTAATTTGTAAGGAGCTTTAATGCTTGTCAAGTATTCTTTTCCATGTAGTGAGCAGACCCTCTATAGTATAATTATTAATGAACAAATTACCACAGGACAAACTCAGATATTATTTTTTTTTCTATAATTAGGAGCTTTCGGCGTCCAGTTCCATATTAATCTGTGCATTCTATTTTAGTAGGGACGTCATTAAAATCCAACATAAAATGCTTGGGGTGTCCCTTCGTATGTAGAGTGTTCTAAAAGCCTAATGGTTTAAATGTTTTTTCCTGTATTGAGAACGATCTTTCATTTTCATGTATTACTAGTATGAATGTAATAGCTGTTAATTCTTCTTCGTTAATGCAGTAATGATAGAATGAATCACAATCAAATCGATTTCAAATTATATATATATATCTTACATACATACATACATACATACATACAGACATATATATATATATATATATATATTTAAGTCTTGATTGACAATTTTTGTGATTTCACTTTTTCTGCTTTAAGTAAAAATAAAACATACATCTATTCATGCCTGTAAACGGCCATCTTTGCTACCTTCTCTTCAAGTTAAATTTAGAAATTAACTCAAATATTTCATCGTTTTCAGTGAAACTATTTGTAAATACAAGTTTATTTAAAAATGCAATATGACTCCGAAATAACCTTTACGGTATTGCATAGGTTCATGAATCATTCTTCCGATAATATTTTATTGACTTATGCCTGAAGATAACTTTACAATACCTCCACAGAGATAAAGTAGCGGTAGAATAATTTTATTTATCTGTGAAAACAGATAAGAGATATTTGTGAGATTTTAGTGACATGTAAGATAAAAATGAGATGAACTCAATAGGTATCTTATTTAAATAACAATCGTGATTTACTAACTACGATTACTAATATTGTTCGCAATCTTACAGTGTTTCCTATCAATTTTTTTTTTTATAATTCTATAGACTTATAAGGTATCCCACTCGTATAAGCTTATTGCTTGCAAAGAAACTATTAAATACCGATCAGTAATGTTTCTTAATAAACTATGAATTATTTAGATTAATAAACTATGAATCTAAAGAACCACGGCTCCGAAGAAGTTCGACGTATACCAATAAATATGGCAGATGTAAATTTTATATTCAACTAATTGTGTATCGGGTTATCTCTATCGACAGCGAAAACGATTGTCTCTACCGTCTAATTTAATTCTGTTTGATGAAGAAGTGTTTTTTTAAAATAAATATTCTGATGACTATCTTCCAACTTGAGATCTTGGCAAACCTACTAGTGAAATTGAGTTTTTTCTTTATTTTTTTTTATAGGTTTTTATTTTATATTTTTCCTCCATTCCAAACGTTGAGATTGGTAATTTTTCAAGATCTAGTGATAGCTTCAAGCTATCAGATATCTTAGAATTTTTTATAAGTTTAAGATAAAAGTTGTTGATTTCCACCCGTTCTCTGATGAAAGTTTTAAGACCTGATAACGAAGGGTTTATAGATTTATATAAATCTAGTACAACTAAAAAAATTAAAAATATATAAAATTATTTATTATAAATAAAATATAGAAACATAAAGTTTATTACAATAAGTTACCAAAATCTATTACTGATGATACTATAATAATTTAATACGTTATGCATATTACTTATGTATGAGGAAAAGAAAGCCTAAAATAACTTATTTTTACAAATAAAATGAAATATTTCTATAAACAGCAGTGGCGGATATATTTTTTGAGATCCCAACAGATCCTCGGGGTCCCCTTATCATATGTGATAGAATGCCTGATGTGAGTAAATCCCCCCCCCCCCCTACCGTCTATATTACTGTTGTCTGCCTCCGACGACTTTCGGTCAAACTCGGCTGATTTCGCAATTCCACGTACAGCATTGCTGTTTGATCATGTGACCACTAAATAAGAAGGATTCTTCGTTACTTTTCCGTGTTTTCATTCAATGCACAACTTTTTGAATCAATTAATTAAATAAAAAAAAGTTTCTTTGTTGGAAATCTCGATGTTTTTCTTAATTACAATTAATTTAATTTCATTGGTTAATTCCTTTGAAATGACAAAGTATAAATAAACACTAAAAAAATGATTTTTTTATACTCTTTGATGTTGACTATTTGCTCAGGTAACTCAGTAACCTACCATAATCGTTAAGATTCTTATAATTTTATTTTCGTAAGTTTTACTAACATTTTTTAATCTGAAATCTTCCACCTAAATTACAGATTACAACTAATTAATGCCACTAGTTGAATAATACTTCTTAATTCCTAATGTTGTTTAAGCTCCACGAAGAACAAGGAATCAATAAAGCGATTGAAAGCCTAGCAATCCTACGATACAGTGTGACAAGCTTCCATAAAAACAATTTTCTGCTCATAAAATGAATCAGATAAAACACGCTTTCAGACTGGCTAGACCGGAAAATTTCTAATTACACAATCCTAAGAAGTAAATTTATGTTTGATATGTCATTGGAAATATTCGTTCTGCGATGAAAAACCATTTACGCTAATCATTAAACGAGAGACAATTTCTTATCCACTATTACATCATTAAACCAAATTGTGAAATAAAAAAATTTATCGTCTTATTTTATAAATTATTTTTTACACTCTAGTTGAAGATTTATAAATAGGATATCTCATGAAAGTAAATATAATATTAAAATAATTAGGCAATTCTTGTCAACTGAATTCATAAAAGTTAAATATATTTTAACTCTATATCGGGTTTTATAAAAAATTTTTATAAAAAATAATAAAAATATGAATGTAATATGGATATATGAAAATAATAATTCACAACACCAAGCTAACAATAAAAACTCAAATTCTTAAAACATTACAAAAATAACTACTTCTAGCAATGCAGTAACACTAAAGTAATAATATGCTTCGATGTACCGAGCAAGGCTAAGACTCTAGTCCACTGGTTCTTATATTTAAACTGATATCGAACATTCTAGAAGCTTCTGGAAAAGCGTAGAAGATTCTCGTACAGTCTAGAGGCTGGAACAGTTAGGCAATTGTTCCAACGAAAATTCTAGAACTCTTTTCAATGTGAAATACAAAAATCATATTATTTTATTTCATGTTACAAAATATATATAACGTTTTATGTAGGTAAATACTTTTATAGCCTAAGTTTAATTACCTTTTCTTTCTTTAAAAAAATATAATTAATTTTTTTGAATTACGGACATTGTTATTCAATAAACATTATAATTTTAATTAATTTGCTAAAAATGTAAAAGCTAATTAATACTTCGACAGGTACTTCTTAATGATTATAAATATTACATGTTACCTTGTATACGAGTTAAAAGGGTGTCTTAAAAACTTTAAAAAAAATAATCGGAGTATTGAAAAACATCTCAATATATTTATAGCTTAGTTTGGAAACGAGGAATTCATATAGAGTGAAATTCAGCAAGTAGGTTTGGTAACCTTTGCAAAAAAAGGACAACCCTATTAATTATCGACTAATTAATGCCTTGAACTTTTAACGAATGGATACATTCATTCTATAGGACGATTGAATGTTAGAAGTATATAAAAAAAAGTATTGGCTTTTTCACCCCTATACATTCAAAGTATAACCAATATTTCTGTTTTTATATCAACGATGCATAGAATCAAATCAGTACATCATACACAATTAATTAAGCAATACGATTCTTTGGTGCTAAGTACTCTTTTCTTGGATATGGCAATAATTCTTGGTTGTGCATACTAGAGAGATTTCACTCCACAGCCATTTTGCAGCCATGTATAACGCGAGATAAGCGCGATTAGATTGGTCAGTTATTTTTCTCTCATTGAAACTGATTATTTTCTCATAGTAGCTTTGTGTCAAGTAACTTTGTGATAATTTCGGTAATGTAACTGATGATTTAATATACATATCTCTGTATCTCAGTCTATGATAAATATTTTTTAATAAAGAAGAAATCTTTTTCTCTCGTTTTTTTATTTTCTTTATAACTTGCATTAATAACTTAAACCGCTTTAAACCGGGTAATTTCAGCCTGTATGGTACATAAGAAGATTTTTGCTATTTTGAAGTGTCACGTTGGAACCAATGAGATAAAATAAAAATTATGAAATTTACATGTTATGAGATCAAGAAAAATTAAAAACTATAAAATAAAAATTAGAATGAAGAAGGTAATACATTAGCAAAATTTATAGATGATGTGATAAGGAAACGAACAACAAAAATATTTACGTTTTTTTTTTTGTTTTTTTATAACATTAGCCAAGAAACTTAAAACTATTTATCTCATAGCTACAACTCGATCACTCTTTTTATTTTGAGAGCACGAGCAATAGAATGTTAAAGATGTATTTGATCTGCGAAAAAGGGTTAGTATTTGGATTTTTTAAGAAATAATAGCATTCTGCATGCTCTGTGAAAATTTTGCATAACCGGCTTCTCCGTGTTTATAACTACTTTGCTCGAATGTCTAAAGCCGGTAGAGAAGATAGTATAACTGTTAATATGATTGAGACTATTCGTAAAATAAAAAGGCAGATGAGTGGTGGCTGAAAGAGCTAATAAGATGAAGGAAGGAAGGCTTGACAATGACAGCTAGGTAATTAGCCTGGCACAACACCAGCACCTGTTACCCTCTTAATAAGGCTGCCGTTACGTACGTTAACTCTCAGGTGAGCTGGGTAAGGATTCGAGAGGATATATATAGGAGGCGCTGGTAGCTAAATCATGGCACCATATAGAGGGAGCCTATGGTGCGCTCTATGGGATCGGGGGTCAGCGCTATGACTTATAGGGCACGCGTTGCGATCACGACCCATGTAGGCCGCGACCCAGTAACGCCGCAACGTTCTCAAGTGCCGGTAGTGAGGAGAGCTATGATGGATCGTGGATTCGACTAGGAGATTAATCGGGATAGTTACCAGCCAACAGGATCCCATAAGTCCGAGGAAGAACTTCTTGAACGGTTCTACTATTGAAGGAATACTTTACAATTATAGAAATTGTTCTCATTTGAAAAAGAGCCTGTAAATGACCCTGTCGTTACTAGAAATATGAAACTAATTTTCTATTTACATATTTCCTGAACATTCGATTTTTTTATTTTCTCAATATCAATATCTGTATTCACTGAGTGATAGGTGAGACAACTTATGGTTAGACCATAATAATTCAATCGCCAAAAAAAACACCTTCATGATTCACTGATTCGGACAACAGAATTATTCCCAGTTTAGGAACATGGATTTAACATCATCTTAAATCAGTTTATTACAAAAAAAACAAACACAGAAACCCCTATAACAATAGATCCAGAATAGTTCGACTGAGGGGGGGGGCCGAGAGTCCTGTAAGATCTACCTTTTTTTTTTTTTTGCTTTATGATTTATCAAAATGCTATATAGCCAACTTATTTAATATATTATTTAAAATATTAGTGCATACAACTTTGTAAATTATAATTATAAAAAGCCGTTTATTTTCCATTCAAGATCATAAAAATTAGAACACTCTAAGCCTAATTAATAAATATTTGTGATGCTAATAGTCCGTTTATAATTTCGTCAAACATTCATTTTAAGTCAATGACACTTGCTACTCATTTTTTTTTTTTTTGTCAAAAACTACAGTCTATCTACTAACTAATGGCGATTTAATCATCTTTTGATAAAAAATGAACATTAATGGGATCATTTAATGAAGTTTTTAAAATATCAACTTCACATTTCATTCCCATTTTTTTTTTTTTTTTCTCTGTAATTTTCCATTGATCGTACAACTGTTCTGTTGGTTACAAATAAACCAACTCCAACTGATTTTAAATATTTCTAGGATAGGAACCCTTTAACTTATTGCTGTCCAAGAAGTATTAAATTAGTTGATAACTTACTCAATATATGTTAAAATAAAAAATAGGATGATTGATTATCAGGATTTTCAGTCAATTGTTTTTTTGTTTTTTTTTTGTTTTGTTTTTTGAACAACCTAGGATTTCATCCAAACGTGTGGATCTTTATCAGTTGAGTCCAGAGTAATGCAGCAAGTCACCGTACTACTCTGAACTCAACAAGCCCTGATAAAGATCCACATGTAAGATCGAAACGTAGGCTTTCCAAATAAAACACTTTCGACTGAAAATACTGATAATTTATCATCCTAATCTTAAATAATACAGTTGACCATTACACACCTTTTAAACAAAAAAATAACATTTTCCATGTTTCAAAAGGTTCAGCTCTTCATATATATTTTATAAGATATTTCGTGGTTTCGTCTATTTAAAAAATATGGATTGATTTCAACTCAAAAGAAAAAACTCAAAAGAAAGGATTTGCTCTGCCTTGAGCCGAGCTCTGTGGTGTAGCGGTTAGCATCCTCGCATGTAACGCAGGAGACCCGGGTTCGACTCCCGGCGGAGCCAAATATTTTCTCTTCAAAAAATAAATTATTTAAAAATAATTTAAAAATGGTGGTCAGCCACAAATTAAGATTAGATTAATTAAAATAATTTAAAAAATTGACTTAAGTCAATAAAATACCATAAATTGGACAAAATTTGTCCACCTCCCGCTACTACTCGCAAAACTTGTGAGATAGGGGTGAGTAGGTATCAGTGAAGAGGAAGGATTTGCTCTGCCTTGAGCCGAGCTCTGTGGTGTAGCGGTTAGCATCCTCGCATGTAACGCAGGAGACCCGGGTTCGACTCCCGGCGGAGCCAAATATTTTCTATTCAAAAAATAAATTATTTAAAAATAATTTAAAAATGGTGGTCAGCCACAAATTAAGATTAGATTAATTAAAATAATTTAAAAAATTGACTTAAGTCAATAAAATACCATAAATTGGACAAAATTTGTCCACCTCCCGCTACTACTCGCAAAACTTGTGAGATAGGGGTGAGTAGGTATCAGTGAAGAGGAAGGATTTGCTCTGCCTTGAGCCGAGCTCTGTGGTGTAGCGGTTAGCATCCTCGCATGTAACGCAGGAGACCCGGGTTCGACTCCCGGCGGGGCCAAATCTTTTCTCTTCAAAAAATAAATTATTTAAAAATAATTTAAAAATGGTGGTCAGCCACAAATTAAGATTAGATTAATTAAAATAATTTAAAAAATTGACTTAAGTCAATAAAATACCATAAATTGGACAAAATTTGTCCACCTCCCGCTACTACTCGCAAAACTTGTGAGATAGGGGTGAGTAGGTATCAGTGAAGAGGAAGGATTTGCTCTGCCTTGAGCCGAGCTCTGTGGTGTAGCGGTTAGCATCCTCGCATGTAACGCAGGAGACCCGGGTTCGACTCCCGGCGGAGCCAAATCTTTTCTCTTCAAAAAATAAATTATTTAAAAATAATTTAAAAATGGTGGTCAGCCACAAATTAAGATTAGATTAATAAAAAAGTTATTTTTTTTTATTCAATGAATCGGTGGATTAATAGTAGTTTAGAGTTTTTTTTTTTTTAAATTAAACTTAACTGAACTAGAATATATTTCTTTCTCTAGCTGACATTTTGCTATATTTACTATATATGGATTCGAGACTGGATCCGATACTTGTTTTTACAGCTCAAGAAACTACTCAAGTTTCTACACGAGCCTTGACATCATCAGTCCGCCCCGAATCCCGGAATATTGTGGAGTCCAACCTGTGCCTCCGCGGTTGATAAAAATGTTCCCACTTCAAGAGCACCGTGGAGGTCAAAGTATGATATCTTTCTTCTATTGTTGAACATTAGAAATATCCTTATAAACGGAAGTGGATTTTTGGAGGGTTTTCAAATATGTATTAGCTATTCATAAATTATCGAAGTATCTGATGTAGATGAAAGGGTAGTAAGTATTCGTTACGATTATTCAAATGAGCAAAATAGGATCGACGCTACGAGATATTTTATTGCCTTCACGACCTTGCTAAAGGCCGCGCTACAATCACTTTCTAGACCGAATCGAAACGGTATGAGCAATGTCAGATACACGTTGCCGGGTAATTATCTCCGGCTAAAAATGTTCCATTACGTATCACATTTTTTTTTTTTTTTTTTTTTTTTTGCCAATATGTTTGATTTTTCGCCTTTACCATAGGAAAAGAAAAGGTATGTAGGTTTTTAAGACATTCCTGGTATCTCCTTCTTAAGGAATGTTATTGATGTCGTGGATTCATGTCAAGTATCAGCCACATTTTTTTTTTCACTTAAAACGCAATTTCACATACCAGATTACGGAAAATGCCCAAATATCTTCAAAAATTCTCTCAACATCATAGTTTTTTTTTCTCATACTAACTCTATGAAGTTGTTTGAGGTCAAAGTTCCTTCAGTGAAGCCTATCAAAAAAAAAAAAAAAAAAAAAAATCATATTTCTTCTTTTCACGATTTTTCCAACACCTTTGATCGTTTGAGAATCTATTTATATAAAGAATAATTAAATAAATAAAGTACAATAATTGTTTCTTCGAACTTATTTTAAGTTTTAGGAACTACAAGTACGTTAAAAAAATTCTTTGTACCTCAGACGGTTCGGTGTGGAAGGCTTTATATCATCTTGAATCATATCAATAGGAGGTGCAGATTTATTTTCACCACATCGAAGTTATTTGCTTTATCTCGACAAGGTTTTGAGGGAAATAATATGCAATTCAACTACATAGAAAGTGGATTAAAAATATCATGCGCCTTGAAGTACTAAAACTTTTCTTTAAATAGTTTTAAAAAATATGTTCACATCCCGAAGGTGAACAACACCATGTCCATTGTTTTAATGAAAAAAAATATTCGTCATTGTGAATTAAAAATAATTATTTACACTTCCAATTACTTATCAATGCTAAAGTAATAACAATGTAAAAAAATGTCATCAAGCTGTGTTTATAAAGAACAAATTTAAAAAAGTATTAGTCATGGCATTTACATTCGTAGTGTTAAATATAATTCAGTAAACAATTGGACGTGGTGTTGTTTACCTCGGGGTACAGATATACAGCCTTCAAACTGAAGGAGCAACATTCAAAAAAGTGTTTACGTCTTAAACATTAGTTAATTTGAGGGGCCTGTTCACACACACATCATGAACAGGCTTGTATTTTTCTAATTAACGCATAATCATCTTTTATTATTAAAACCATTAATGAAGATAATAAATATGCATTTATCAAGTTCCAAAGTGAGGTAGTACCGAGAGGTTTTTAAAATCAGGTATCTGACTATAAAAAAGAAAAATCCAACCCCAGTAGTTTTAATGTACTTTCAGGTATTTAGCCAATACTCCACAAATCCCTGTTTCAAGTAAGTGGAATCCGGATGTCCATTCCTCCTAAGCTAGGAGAATAGCTAATATCCTCCAGGGGAGCTAAACAAGGCTGCACAACCTAACAGGGAATAAAGAAACAAAGAGGGAGCGTGCGGTCTGGAGAGACCACAGGCTTTAGCAACAATTGTCTAGTTGTTCCCTGCGTTTCCTTGTTCCGTAACTAGTATCTGCTGTCGAATCGGATCAGGCTGGGGACATCTTATGCAACTATATCAGCAGTTAGCAGTTGAAACCATGCGGTTATTCGGTGGTGTGTCTGGGTCCTGGCAATCAGGACTAGGGAAGGGAAGACCATATCGCAGGTTGGCAAGAATAGTGACACAAGTCAATTTGTAAACATTAAAATATATCAAAAGAATGATTGGTTTCGTTTGTAACAATGTTTATTTATAGTGAGCTGTAAAAAGGTGTAGTGAACACATTAGTGCATACATCAAAAAGAATTTTTTTTTAAATCATTTTGTAACGATTTTTGCCGACCATCGATTTCGTAATGGCTGGTACAGAACTTGGATATGCGCAGAGTAAAAAAACTAATTTTGCCGTCCATTCAACTTTTAATATGTTTCTGTTTAGAACTTTATATTTACGATCTTCACAGATGCAGTAATGTCTAAACAATTTATTCATAAATTTATGATTAGTAAACCTTTAAGAAAAAAAAAATGAAACAAAAATTCATTTCAATTCTAGATAATTATGGATCCTTTTAAATCAAGGTGAAAGAATTTATGTGTTAAATTGTAAGTGTAGTTACGGGTATATTCATTTGCAGATAGGGGTAATATTACTCTTTCACTTAAGAGATCTCACCCCCTCCCCTCGCAATATGTTTATAGTTAAATCTACCACTTATACAAATTTAGATTTTTTTTTAACGGTTACCTAAATAAGAAAGATGTTATTATACATAACATCAGAAGCACATCTAGCGAATACACACTTAGTGTCTGCGATTTGCTTAATTTAGAGTTTGTTTACATCACTTTCATTTTCATGAAGTTACGCTAGTTTGCTTTATTAGTGTTTGCGTATGTAATATTCGTCATGGTTGAAGTACCATAGATCTCTCGGCCAATGCCTTTTTAATCACGTTGCAGGGGAAAATGGGAATATAAAAGAGAAAAAACAGTGGATTTGAATGATTATGAGAAGAGCAGTGAACTTTTGTCTTCGTGTCTGCCCATGTCTTTGTGTATGGTGTTGTTGTGGAATCTACCATGGGGCGTTAACAATCTTTCTAAGAATTTTCGAAATTTGGGTTATGTGCCCCGTTTTGTGTAACCCTAAAGTACTACTCCATAAGTCCAAATAAGTTTTAGTATTGTGTTACACCATGGGATATCAGTATTTTTTTATATTTTAAGTGAGTATCTTTAGTCTATTTTAGGTGCTACATTGATTGTATCGTCTGGATAGTTCTCGTCTTTTTTTATTTATATGTATATTTCAAGCCAGCCTTCAGGAAAGTTTAAAAATATCCCGAAATTTTCGAACAATATTTATTTACGTACTTTATAAGTAATTACCTAGCGTACTTTTCAGACTCATAAAATAAGGTGTTAAGTATGTTTAATGTAACAGTAACCTGATCGGATATTAGTTGTAATCATCCGGTCGGACTGGTATTGAGTGGTCCAATTTAAATCAAATAATTACAGCTCATTTATATGCAATAATTTTTACAGTTTTTGCGACTAATAACTATGTGTAGAGAGATATTACTGCTCAGTTTTTTAAATCTTACCATAAATAGAATTTTCGATGATCGCTTTATCATTGATAATGTCGAGAAAGTTATATTTAAGATTTTTTAAGTTTTACTGTACTGGAATGAGGAAAATGTCCTTAAAATTTTATTACAAATACCTCTTATCGAATTGTTTTTAAAAAAAATTCTCTTAATATCCCTTGCTTCTTTTAAATATTTTAAAAATTATTTGGAAGGGATTCCGATTAGTTTTAAACAAACCAAAATTAGGAATATTTTAGTTTTGTTTAACTAAATCAGTCATTATTCTATAACTGACTCAAATTTGAGTCTTTCATTCTGATAGATGACGACACCAATAAATGGTTAAAAAAATGTTTTAATAAGGTTAATGAAAGCAATTTTATAATGCTGGATAAATTAAATTATTCTCGTCAGATTGTGACTGGAAAATGGCGGTAAAGCCGAAACGTCGTCAATGTAATATTAAACGAGATTTATAAGGAGATTGTCCTGGTGATTGCTCCAATACAGTTGACGCAACTAAACCTATATAATAATTACAATATCACAGGAGGTTAAGGCACCAATTATATATTGGAAATGATTAAGGATAAATCAGTCATATCCTTGCGTTTATAAATTGTTCGACGCTCATGCGTGGTATGTATCCCATATTTATTTTTCGTTGATACTATTCCCTTTTAGCTTTTTTAAATAAATTATTCTAAAATTAACTAGCCTGCATTGCAGTTTATTATTACTCAGTTCTCATGCTGCTCAATTCAATGTTTAGTTCATAAAAGCTCGATTTGAACCTATTTTACTTGTAGATAGTTGAAGCCTTGAAGAAGGTGTTCACTCACTTCTAACCTTATCAGAACTTAATGAGTTAGGGCCTTCCTAAAATAATCAAACTCGTAAACCAGAGACTGCTCTAAGTAAAAGCTGATTCAAACCATTTAATCATAAGATTTTGACTATTTTAGTTTGCTGAAACCAAATCTGACACCATAAAATTTTATTTTTTTAAATTGAGCCAACTCCTTCTTCCACTATAGGCTTCAATTCCAGATAATCTTCAGATAGATCAAAATTAAGTCATCATGTATATCGAAAATATGGACCCTCTTACGTAAAGACCTAGCCGGTGACGTAATAGGCAGCCAGCGGTCTTCCGTGGATTATATTAAAATCCTCCCTGGCATCCGATTGGAAGTCGCTGGAGCAATCCAACTTCAGCTTTCAAACAGAAGTGGACAGCTTAACCACCGCCAATAAATATTTATACATTTCAGAATTTATTTGGAATTATATACGGTCTGGAGGCGTTGGGTAAGATTGTAGCGCCTTATAAATTTGGTTAATATTGACGTTTCACCACTTCGGGTCCAGAAAGTACTGCCCCCAATGTAGCAGTTAGTTTAGGAAAACCTTCACAAGAAAAATATCATGGACTTGTTCAGTTACTAGTAATTTAAGTTGTATTACTAGTAATTTAAAATAAAATAAAAAATCTTCAGTATTCACTTACAACTTAAAATAAAATAAAAAAAATATATCTCGGCAAAAAGATAAGATAGGATAAGGATAAGATAAGATAAGGACCATTTTCAGAAATATCAAGTAAAAATCAGATGATGGGCGAACGGCTGATGCGGTTGGAAACGGATATTCTCAAGACAGAACTGTACGGATGAATCTCTTGGTTTTTACTCATACTATAATGATAAGCTGTTGGTTATGCCCATCATTCATGTTTAATCTCTGTGAGCGTTAAGCTAAATGAATTGTTTTATGGAATTAAGGAGTCATTACTACATCTTTGTTAAATTATTACTTTCACTTACCTATATATGAAATATATATAGATCACGATCGCAAAACTTCCACTTACTATATATGAAATATATAGTAAGTGGAAGTTTTGCGATCGTGAAAAATTTTGACTTCCGGTTTTCAACGGAAATACACCTTTTGGGGTCCTCTGAGTCCAAATGACCAAGTCCCACGAAATGGTCTGTGTGTGTGTGTGTGTGTGTGTGTGTGTGTGTCTATGTCTGTGTCTGTGTGTCTGTGTGAACAGACTAGCTCAAAATTTATAAACCGTGCGAACCTGAAATTGGGTATTTAGTGTATGTATATGCCCGCGATGTGACAGCAAAAATTTCATCAAAATTGGTCAAAGGGAGGGGTACTTTATTTTAAAAATTTTGTCTATTTTTTACGATTTCCTCGATTTTCTCAAAAACGGCTCTAACGATTTTGATTAAACTCGGTATTTGGTGTATTTATATGCCCGCGATGCGACTGTCAAAATTTCATCAAAATTCATCAATTGGAGGGGGCACTTTACTTAATAAATGTTGTCCCATTTTCACGCCTGTATGTTAGTATATGTAAGAACAGTAATCGTTCTTGATTTCCAGAAAGGCATAAGAGACGTAAATACACCGATCGATTCACCTTCACGATGTATTTGCAAAAAGCAATTGGTAGTAAAAAACAAGCAAGCAGTAAAAAAAACTCGACTGTTGATGAAATTAGTCCCTTCATAAATAAATTAGCAATAATGAATCGAAAAGTGCTGAGAACTACCAAATTTTGCTATACAGATACTCTATAACTTATGGAGATATACAAATATAAGTATATACTTAAATGTGGAAAAATGTGTGAAGTTGAGGATTAGCGTTTATATATTATCGAAACACATCGATTTCTAATCTAAGTTCATAAGTGAAAGTTGTGTGTTGCGCGCATCGCACCAGATTTTTTTATGTGTTATCAAAATGTATTACTTTTTTCTGTGCAACATAGTGGAGACAGCAAACGACAAACGTGCTGCTCTTCATAAATGTACTAAATATCTTAAAAAGGTGTTTATTGTTGATTTTTTCCTAAAACCTAGTAGGATAAAGGGGATGTATCCCAAATACCATCCAAAGAATAAAATCATTTCATTCGAAAATACAGTGGTCACAAATAAAGTACTATCGAACAAGTTATTTAAAATCATTGCATAGGACAGTATCTATCATTGTTCGATAAAAATCTGCTAGGAACCCATAATAAACAAACAGCTTATATGTTTCGCTGTGTGGCTCTTAGTAAACTAAAAACGAGATTATATTCTCCCCGCTGATCATCATCAATAAACTTATGTCTTTGATGTTTATACTTTTAAGATGTATCATCCCTTGGACTGCCTCAATAGCGTACAAGACCTTACGAATTGCACAACGTCCTCCAGTTGCCGACAGCCCTTCTACGTCTTGTGGTAGGCTCGTGACTCACATCAGCAGTTCACCTCCTATTTCATGGTCCAGTGGTGTGACTTTTTTTTAAAGGAATCTTGCACGTATTCGACTCCCGGATGTGGTGCAAGGTCTTTGCAAATAGTTTCGATTCAAGAACAACAGGATACACTTGCTGCTCTCTGGCTTAACTACCAATCCGCGGAGCTTTCGAAACTCGCCATAAATTCAGTTCTGTAAAAGACCACAAGTTGAAATCAATTGCAGCATTCTATCGATCCCGCACATCCGCGGTGTTCCCTAGCCACCTCCTTGACAGCTTGATGGCCGTCGGGAAAGAACCGACGTTGGCTTAAATCAGAAGGTGGTAATCAGGGTATGCGCCGATGAGGGGGTACTTGCGTAAGTCCTGACCCTGGGGTTCTGTGCGTGCCATGCTGGACCTTAAATCCAGGCAGTTTACTACCTCTGCCGAAAAACGGTAAACTGCCAGCTTAGAGTTTGTATTGGCCAACACGTTCTTAGAGAGGCTTGAGTACGGTCTTTGGAGCCGATTATGCTCAGTTATTCAAATAAGGTAGTAGGATGTATAAAAGTATGTTATTTCAGGACGGAAAATGTTGATAAATCTACTTGAAGGAAAATGAAACATTAAAATAAAAATAATGACCGACCCAAACAGCCTGATTTTTCCATATTGCCTTAGGAACTCGGGTATACCTCTAGGCGCAGTTCCAAAAAAAAAAAAAATATTGGTGAAGATAGGTTTGGGAAAAAACTGAATGACGCGTACAGGTCTCTTACTTATTGATGAGAAGGATAGGAACTTTATTACTTTCATTTTCATTACTACACTACTCAATTTTAAGAAATATGTGTGTTGACTTATTCCACTCATCGTTTTTTTGAAATCTTGGGGCAGATGATTGATCTCCATTTTAATCCTGGGCCGCTCCTGCATCCCTAGTCCTCAAAAATATTTGTGGGTTTTTAAAGACACCTACATTGTTTTTGTAATGCCCATACTTTTGTTTTGACTCTACCAGCCTTGCCCTTATTTCAATAAATATATATAGAAATAAGGGTCTGCGAATTCGAAATTTTTAAATTAATTTCTTTGTTAATTTTCATCTTGTTATCTATCTACATACTATGAAACTTTTATGATTTATGGTGAAACATTTAGCTTACCTGCATGAATAAACATATGAACAAGATATGGAAACACTTTATGATTAACATCTAATGAGTGATATAATAAGAATTCATTCGCTTTACATTATTTAATTTTGTTTATAAAATATTTTAACACTGTGTCTGGACCGAATATTTTTTATTTCATCTATATTCTCTGAAACCTCCTGAAAGGATATCCCAACAAATATTTTAGCTAATACCCTCGGAATTGTAAACGATGGAATATTATGATTAACGCAATTTACTCTGCAAGGATTGAACATCCGATTGGCATATATCTCAGGTTGGCCCACGGATTGTAGGATTAAATATAAACTATTTTAATATCAAATAGTTAATTGGTTTCTATCTTAAGTTGAATTGTTTTTGGTCTTCTAGCAAACGATTTCGTTAAACTGTCATGAAATCTTTTATTACAATATTGACAATAAATGTTGGCTTGCCAATAAAAAAAAAGAAGAAATATTAAGGTTTCTAATTAGTTTTATAATAATCCTGTAAGCCAATAGTGTTATTTATTTCACAAAAACTAAATAGCCAACTGTGGTTAATTCACCTCATCTTTGGCTGAAAAAAAAGGTCAAATCTATAATCGAAACCCTGACACCAAGAAAGAGGATAAGAAGCTTGGAACAGCAAGAGCCATAGTGCTGACAATAAATGTTAAGCAGGCAATAAAAAAGGAATAAAAAGCAAAGAGAAAACCAATTAATCCATAAAAGGCAGCCATAGTGGAAGGCAGGCAACACGTCGAGGAATGTTCTCCCAAGAGATTTCTCTGCCAAAGCTCACGTCGGCTCTGGCCAATTAATGGATAAGCTGCCCCATTAGAATTTAATGTCGGGCCGCGATTTGTCAAATCGCCCATTCCTCAAAATCACGTGTCGGGGCTGCCCGTCCGTCGACGTGCGTGAGTTCTGGAGCGAATGGAGTATCGTGGCAGTTACCCACATTAAGAGAGGCTGCCCAGAAAGTGCCGCCATGCGCCGGACCTGCGTAATCTGGATCTTCTATTCTTCCTTAGAAAAGCTTAAACGAGCTTAAAAAATTAGCATCATTAAGCATAATTTAGCGATTCCACATCGTACTACTGGAATGCAATTGATTTAATTTTTCAACCCTTGTTACCCTTGATAGTTGCCAACCTTCAAACGACCAATAGATGTAACTGATCTATGAACGGCAAGTGTTGAAGAAAAGTCCTCAGTGTATATTGGGAAGAATGACCTTTGCCTAATGTTCGGACTTTTACTGCAGTTTTACGGAACAAAGTTTTCTTGAAAAGGCTTTGAAAACACTATTACAAATACATCATGTGAGAAGAAAAAAAAAACAACTAGCCTATTTTTTTTAAGAATGTTTTGCATAGATAAAGTTAATTATAAACTTTCTACGGATTTAAGGAACTATTTTATCCTAAAATGTTTGAATTCCCTTCTCGGAGACAGACTTCATTATAAATTCTTCGGACGAGAGTGATTGTGTTGCATCCTATCCCTTCATGCCCACAGAGACATTATCTTAATAGGCAATTTTCACGCGAGGTTCAGAGTGTCCCCGTCCTCTACCCGGTGCCCTGGTCATACGATTTCCAAGGAACTGGTTGTGTTGCGTTAGTCCAAGCGTGGGAAGATTACGCACTAGACCCTGCATAGCGACCCTCTGCGCAATATTTATCGAGCGGCTAAATCGTTCTGTCTAATGGACTGTTTGGATATAATTGACAGGTCAGGGGGCAGAGCAAACAAAGAAGAAGAAAAAGATGTTAGAATATAGAAAACCTGTATAAGGTTGGAATTATATCAGCCATGTGGTAAAAAATATGCATGGAAGCAGCTCCTTCGTAATGAATAAGTGTATAAGTCAGAAGTTGATTTGGAATGTAGTTATAATAATTTACTTTGATTCTGGTCGGAACGCTGAACGATTAGTCAACTCTAATATCTCATCACTATACAGTTGGTTAGTGACCATAATCAGTAGCCACTGTTTTCGTATTTTTGAGGAGATTTCAGAGCATGACAGTGAAAACCTGATTATGTACCAATACTGATCAAACTTAAAAATGATACCCAGAAAAGTAAGAAAATTTGAGTTAATTACTTATTCATTGAGGTTGCAGATATTTCGTTCTTCATGAAAGAATGTTGCGATTTCTATGAAGTTATTTACCTATTTAGTTATATTCTATGAAGATTTTTACCTATTTTAACGAGTTTAATTAAACTTGCCATGAAAATATTTACTAAGCAGTATTGATACAAGTATCAATGAGTGAGACTAGACAGGTAAGATTCGCGTTCAGATTCATAACCATCCATCGGAATTCATAACCAACATAAATTAACTATATTTTTCCATATGCGCCAAATCGAAAAATTACAGTAAGGCTACTTAGAACATATAAACAGAAATGAGTGTTATTAATGAAAATATTTATTTTTAGAAACACACCAGAACGCACCTTTGGATGATTTAAGAATTCTTTTGATCGATATTAGATAATATTTAAACTTTATAAGCATCTATTTTGAAATCAATAGACCTTACTTCACGTACCGAGCACTCATAAGGCTATTCATCACAAAAAGTTAATAGATTAACCAGAGTTTGCATAAAACCGGCTTCGGGAGGATGGTGTAGAAAAAACTAAATCAGCCAAAAACGTGACCATTTTTAAGTGGAGTGCGCCAAAGGTAGGAAATTAGTTGTTGGGATCTATTAACGTTAAGACGAATAAGGGTGATTAAGTTAGGCCTCCTCAGATGAAAATTTCACTTAGTACGGCTTTCACCACTCATAGTTGAGCAACGACTCGAAATGCTCTGGCGTGCATTAAGCATTTTTTCGATTTTTATTATTTTGAATTTAATTTCAAATTTTAAAGTGTAATCGCATGGACACCCTGTTGGATGAGGGAACAAAAAGTAGGCAAGCAAGTTAAATGTGACCTACTAATTGGCAAAATCGACTAGTTTCATTGGTTATTCGTATTGTTGTTACTAATTTACGATGAGATAAAATAATCTGGTATTATTAATTTTTAAATTAGTGAAAGATTCATATTAGATTATTGGAACTGAAACTATGGTTTATTTTGAGAATTTTTTTTAATTTTTGCTTTTTTTTTTTTTTAATAGAAAAATTATAAAAACGGAAATGATTTGTATCAATTTGATATGATCTCTTATCTAAGCGCAATATGCAAGATCGAAATAGATTAAGAAAAAAATATACGCTGATAAGAATATAACAAAAAATAAAATAAATATATTTGGATTGTATAACTTCTATTTTGCACATACAGAACTTCCAGTTCGAATGATTTTTCAATATTAGATCATCATAAAATATGCTACCATTTTACTTTGTTACACCAAAAATCTTATTATCAAGCACGAGAATCAGCTCAAAAATCCGCGACTGCCGGAACATGATGATATAATTTAGTAAATGTCAAAAGTACGAACTTATTTAAAAAATATGTGAAACAGCGGCTTATACAACAGAAAAAAATGCGATCTACGTAATACAATGTTATTGAATGTTATAATTACTTATTTGATAGGCTCCATATGTTCCCAGCGAACAAAATCAATTTTTATTTAAACTTAATCAATCTTCTTATATCCAGTTCAACCTTAGCTTGTTTTTAGTAACATTTTTTAGCGATTGGGTTAATCACTTAGATACATTTAATAAATGGCAGACCCATTTTGGCACTGCCTACCGATCTTTTAGATAAAGTTTCACATTTTTTCGGGTTGCCAAAATCCTGTTCTGTCAACTGTGTTCTACTTTTTGTGATCACCGGTTCGGTTCATTTCTAAAAACGAAAAAAAAAATAAAAGTCTTATGAATCTCAGTTCTTGGGAGTAAAAGATATAAACTGAATGTAATATTTTCAGGACGTTTATAAATCATTTTATTAATCTAAGGTAATTATTTAATTAATTATGATTTTTAAAAACAAACACCAAAATACACTAAAATGATTGATTTCAATTATTAATTATTTTTTAATGAAACATAAATTGATTAAAAATTATGTATTCGCATATTTTAATGCTGAAACTCCAAATTAATTAAAAATGTCTGTGCCGTACGCAACTAATAACAAGATATTTGACGCCCTTGGATATGAAATTTAGAACAAGGACAATTATATAAGAGAATTGCAAGAATATTTGACGGCAGTTTTCAACATAATCTGATAGCTGTTATTAATCTCAAAAATAAATCAAACCATTGCCGTTAAAGAAATCAGCTCACAAAATAGTAAAAAATAATTTGCCGGCTTCAAAATTTAATATAGTTCTTATTTATTAAATTACATTAAATTTTGTGTATTCAGGCATCTTTTATTTAACTTAAATTTTAAAATTTAATGACGATATCGGTAAAATGAAATCGAATGTAAAATATTAAAAAAAAGAAGTGAAAATGAAGTAAAGAGTGAGAAAGAAATATAATAAATAAGCATTTATTAAAAAAATTCTATAAGTCTCTGATATAAGTCCCTGTATGTTTGGGCATCTTCAGGTATTTTATAAGTATGGTGATTTTAAGTTTAAACTGCTCTTTAAAATCAAAATTACGCTTTAAAAAAATTAATGCACCGACTACCCATGTCCTCTCACCTAGTCCTATGAGTTAAGCACTTAAGGGTCGCAGGTCAGTCACCTACAGCAAGAACTTATCAAACTTCATCAATTTTACCGGAAATCCGACTTAATCACTTATTAACAATTCTTACAGATATGTTCTTGATCATGTATTTGAAAGTTAAGTAGAAAAGGGACTGATCTTCTAAGACAGATCATGACCTAGGAGTTTAAAAGAAACAAAATCAGCTATGACGAGAAAAACAATCTCGCTAACCAAAGCAGTGCTACAGTTCACTGATACCGAACTGTTTTAAGTTACAGTTGCTTTTGGGATCGTTTGTGGTTCTGCTGATATTTTTGTGTCTGACAAGTAAGCACTATTTTTTGTAATATTTTCAGATGCATGATGGATTATCAATAATATATATCAATACTTATGATAACCCTGAAATTGCCCGAATAGATAACTTATATACGTAAATTTAGAGGCGGAATTTTTCTATTTTTGTTTATTTGTCAATCTTTATTCTTTCTAACTCTTTTGTCACTGGTTTCAATTTTACATTTGATTTAATTTTACCGATATCGAATCATTAAATTTTGAAAATTTCAAGACCATTTATATTCTGCTGAAGTCGATTTTAAAAATTTCATTCACATCTGATCTCGGCAAACAAGAATTTTAAATTTTACCCTAGTCGTACCTTGGTTTGTTTAAGTGTTTGGGTAGGACTTAATAGAAGAGATTTCAGGAAATAATATTTATATAAGAGGATGTACTTCGATTCCAGATTCGTATATCTCGAAAAATCTTTTCCCGATAATTTTAATGTTTTTATTGAATTATTAGAATCAATATGATTCTTTTCACCGCCCGTTCTTTATATTATCAGAGAATATTTTACTTCACTTAGACCAGAGACATGTTTTCCATATACTTCTTAATAACTCTTAACATCTCACGTAATGGTCTAACAGAGTGCAGCACCCTCTGGCCTGTAATAGATGATACTTTGTTCTTTTTTATTTCATTTTGTTCTCTTTTTTGGCCACCTAATAAATCATTTGTTGCACTCGTCATGCTGGGTCGTGTTCGTGGTCCGTGTCGGTACTTGGCGTGACCTCAACGGGTGGCTTCAATCTAATGTTCTCTCCAAGTTAGCGGGATACGAAACGTACTGACTATGCAAATACCAAAGAATAAGATACAAAAAAATGACAATAAAAATAATAAAAAACACTCCAGGCTGGCATGGTATATTAGGACTTATTCCGCCCTTTTATTGTTTTATGAAACCAATGCTGTATAGAGGAACAATTTTTTTTCTTTAATCTGAGTGCCTTCTTTTAGCTCCTGAGGAGTATAATAAAATGTTCCCTGTAGTACATGTTTTGGCGCAGGTCGTTTTATGCCAGAAACTGTTAGCTTGCCACAGAAACAAATATTTAGATTTATCCTATTTTTTAGTTATTCATTCATAAGTTATTTCTAAATGAACACATGCTCCAATGGACCTAGTGCATTTATAATCTATGTGAGTGATAATTCAAAACAAGAGATTTGCCACTATTTATAATTTGATTCGTAACCGAAAATAAGTTACATATATGCATGCTGGCGTCCTTCTCAAGGATTGCATTTTCAAAAAATCTAGCCCTTCAAAATTTTCAGATTATTTTTCACTTTAAAGGATATAATTTATAACTCGTATATCTTATCGGTAAGCCAAACGAGTATACTAACATCCATCATAAGCTTGTTTTAAATTCTTTTAGGAACACTATCAAAAGATCTCGTAAGAAGACAGGTCCTCATAAACAGAACTGCAACCAGTCCTTTTAAAAGATTTATGAGCTTTATTAAATGGAAATTATAATAATCTTATTCCAGTAAAATCACCTTTAATGTCATCTTAAGGAGCGGATCTGGCAGCTCTTGACGAATTGGACAGCTGGAGAATTTCGAGAAACTCGATTTTTGCCCTGGAGCAGGTTTTGGCTGATTTGGAGCGAGATATCAGTTCGGCAAACGGGCTCAAATATTTCGGAATCAGTTCGCATTTCTAAAATAAAAATAAAATACGCATATTTCTTCTACACAGCTTGGAATACTCGTTTTTATGTAATTTATATCGTACGTATTAAATAATATATGTATTCAGATATAATCAATTCGCTATATTATCTATGCATTGGTTTTATTGTTTACTAAGCTATATTTCTATTTTACCGAATTCTAAAAACCACTTTTTTTACTATAAAAAATAATAATAATGGAATAAATGAAATAAATGCATGATTTTATATTAATGTTCGTTTTCAACTATTCAATAAAGTACAAACTAAAAACCTAATATATATATGCCCACGCTTAAAAATATGTTGTTTCAGAACCACTGAGTCATGAAAGTTACCTTTAGCATTCTATAAATGTTTAGGTCAGGTAAAAAAGGAGGAAATGTGATACTAGTATCATGTGTAAACCACACCGCCAGTTTCCAAAAATGAAAATAAATTATATTCATTTTAAAAGGTTGCTAAAAATTAATATATTAAAATAACAACTCCGAGCAATATTTTAAATGTTATAACAAACCATATTATATCCAATACAATGTCATATCATTCATTTTTCTAAAATTAACGATTTTTTGCGTGAGCAATGGAGGAATGGTTGAATAGCGGCCTCGAGCGCAGGAGTGGAATGGTCGGTAGCGGTGGGGCAGAAAGCGCAATGGTAGCAGTCCTTAACAGGAGCTACCTCTAACTGCTAACAAGGCTTTGTTCAACGGCTCCTGTTTACCATTGTAAGTCCTCCTTCAGTATTCAATTCAAAAACGGTCCCTCTCTAATCAGGAACAAAGTTTCTCTTTGTCCGGACTGCTCCCAGTGCTAAGAAATGTCTACAGGCACCTCGCATTGTCGCTGATTCAAACGATGGAGCAATGTTAGAAGCTTTTGCCTCAGATTCCACTAATTGCTTTTAAACACAATTTAGTGATAGTTTTATTCTAAAGTAATCTTCTTATTATTAGTTTTATTTTTTAGTAAAATTCATTTGCTTGATCCTCCTTAAGAAACAAGTCAATTATTTTTTCATTCCTTCTGTTACAGGTAGAATATAATGTGCTCGAGGACTGGCTGCTGTGGTTAATATGGAACTTGGAGACCGAACTAAAACTGAGAAGGCGGAGCTATTCGACTTCGTCAGCAGCCCAGAGAACTTGAAGGCGCTGGGGTTACACGTGGAAACAGGTTGCGTTAGCGGAGAACCTACGAAAGAAACCAACAACAACCACCTCATGGTCAACATGGCACATTACGATGACATTTGGTCAAATATAGACAGCAGTGTACTCGACGACCTCAACTGCTGGACTCCCGAAGGCGGTGGAGGTGCCGTCAAGACCGACAACACCGACGGAGCCATCTATACCCTCACCGTTCTCAATGGAGCCGAGCAGGGCTCTTGGTTCAAGCACGAGGAGAAGGAGGACAAGAACATCGACATCGATTCTATACTCAGCGCCATACCATCCACCTTCCCCAATACCTTCCATTCCGAAGAGAACACTTTTGAAGATACTGCTTTCACAGAGAAGAAAGAGGAACTTACCAGGGTAGCCGAGATACTCAACAATTCCACCACTTTTAATAACAACAACGAATGGAAGCAAGAAAACAATAACGAAGTGGATTCCCTCCTCAGGAATGCCCTACAGGGAAAGACGCTATCGCGTTACAACGGCATCAAAGTGGAAAAAGTAGAAAAACCGGAAGAAGAGGAAAAAATGATGTTGGAGAGTCCGATATTGTACGACAGCTCGACGATGATAGATTCGGATAACCCAAGTAGTGCTCATAGCATGGAAGAGATTTTCTTGTCCCATCTAGACGTCTCTTATCCAGAGGATTACGAAAAGTTAAAGAGGATCGAGACAGAAGTGGCCGAATCCGTAGAGCAGTATTGCCTTGACAGAACGTATCTCCCTTCTGGGTCGCAGGTTCTAACGCCTGTGATCCTCCAGAAACCAAGTAAAAAGTACACCAAAAGGTCGAAGTCGACGGCTTCCAGTCCGGGTTCGTCGACGGGGGTGCGGAAGGAAAGGTCCCTCCATTACTGCAATATCTGCAGCAAAGGATTCAAGGACAAGTACTCAGTGAACGTGCACATCCGCACCCACACTGGAGAGAAGCCGTTCACCTGCTCGCTGTGCGGCAAGAGCTTTAGGCAGAAGGCCCACCTTGCAAAGCACTACCAGACCCACATGGCCCAGGCCAAGAACGGAGTCACTTCCAATCAGAAACCGTCCAAGAATCTGATTTCTAGCAGTTAATCTCAGCCTCAGGATTATCTCATATTTTAAGTTATATCATTTACTACTTTTTGTATATTTGAAATCCCTCTAAGGGTGGATTGGAGTAAGTTCCTTGATGTGAGAAGATTATTTATAAAAAAAAAATTAACGATTGCAGTGTTACCATAAGCTGTTGTAAAATTGTATGGATTACATGGTATTACATTCCTGTGATATATCTTTCTCATCTGTAAGTATCTCATTTAGATGAACGCGTTAAAATACTCATTGTTTTCTCACTCTTAATATCAAATATTTATTTCTTGACCATATTTTATAAGTGTTTTATATGAACTTTTGTTTTTACCTCGATCTGAAGCAAACTATTATTGATGATTAATGGGGACCAATTGATTCTGTGAATGAATTTTAACTGCCTCTTGTACGTTTATCATCAAACAGAGATAAAAAGCCATGACATATCTCGTACATACTAAGATATTTAGATTGGAAAATTTTTGTTCCTAAATGTTATAGAACATGACAATATGGAAACTTGTTGAGAGTATTTTTCTATGTTTATAATTGTATTATAAGATCTGCTCTCTATTTATAAGTGCCTTATAAATAAACATTACTAATATTCATGATGTAGCCAAAAAAATCCTGCGGGTGTGAGATTTATAAATGGGCCAAATTAAGTTGCCAATACTGTAAATAAGATTTTTATAAATTATTTTGTTTCGTTTTAGTTTTTTGTTTTTTATTACTGTAAATTGTAGCATTTAAGACCCCTAGATGTTTATTTCAATAAACACAAACTGCCGACTGGGTGCAATATTAGTTCTAAATTTCAAGACTGAATTCATTATTCAGTATTTTTTTTTGTATTGATGTTGTACAAATAAAGCCATCCTTGTAACACATTGCTTTTTATTTTTTGTTTTTAACTGCCAAATGTATAATGTAAATATTATTTATAAGACGAATTGCCATAGATATTTAATATATATATATGTTATAATAGAAATAGACAAACCCATAATTACTGCCATTAGCATTATGATAAATCGTATATATAATATATATTGTTTTGTTTTATAAAATTATAAATATATGTATAAAACTTGTTGTTCTCATTCCATGTTAATATGATCTTGCAGTACATGTGTTTTTCTATATGGAAATGTCTTATGTTTTCAATAAAGATAATTTTTTATTTTTATATTTATTTTACAATATAAATTGTTCAGTTATTTATTTTTTCATTACACCTCTTCCAAAATTGTGCTTTTTTTTTTTTTTTAAAGGGACTGAGCACAAATTGTTTAAACAGCCATAGGACTCGGCTTAAGCATAAACTATCCACATCACATTTTAATTTAATACAAATTTAGGGCCAAGATAAGATTTTAGAGTAACAGGGTTAGCTATTGTACAAAAAATACCATTGACATTTTGATTCTTACTTCTTACACCAATCAACAGTGGAATGTTCATTACATTCCCAAAAATGGTATGAATGAAATCAATTGTTATTTTTTGGATGAACTGAATAAATTCACTCCGAAGTTTAGAAAAAACTTTTGTTAAAAGCAAAGTTTCTCTCAATTTATTTACCATTTTTTTCATCTAACTCAATGAAAATATTTACTGTCTTAAATATTTCTATTAAAACTATGAAATTGAAATTTACATTATATGTAACAGGAGATTTGTCAGGAGAAAAACAATAATATATTCATTACTTAAATCATCAATCACAGCATTTTTTTTTTTAGTTTCAATGCTAATGATTCCAAATAAGAACTTGAATATTAATAAAGATGAAATAAAATTAATAGTTAAAGTGAGAAAAAAATTGCATCATTTTTATTAGGAAGTATTACAATTCAAGAACAATTTTGTAGATTAATTCAAATAAAATAAAATAAATACTTACTTACTCAAAGTAAATAATTGACAAAATTAAAATAAAATATTTGTTAAAAAAATAATGGATATATATCAGGTAAGTACATTATTTTTATGCATCAGGGAACAAGCTCGGCTTCACTGGTTGAGGGAAAAACAAGATCCCATCAGTTACAGGACCTCTTTTTATACCATTTTTTTTTTCTTTCTCCGAATTAGAAATCTTTGAAGCCATCAAACCATTGGAATTATGGCATCAAGTGGTTGATTGGCTTCTCAATCAAATAAACCAGTAAATATAATAAAGAATTATTTCAAATTCAAACAGAACACATGATGCTCAGAATACATGTTGACAGCTGAGAATGACGAAGCACAGAGACAGTTAGGTAACAATGAAGCCTGGCTGACTGGAGTGATTTGAATTAAAAATTGTCCAAAGGCATTATGATATAAAATAATAATAAGCAAATTATATAATGTTTGTTAGTAATAACATTTAAAAATAAAAACATAAAACAAATATTAAGATCGATAGATAGGTATGTATCTACTTTTGGAAATATTGTACTAATTATATATATATAATAATAACAACTTGAAAAAATACAACCATACTATGAGTCTCATGATTGAAACTAAAACAAAATAAACTTAATTTCAAAAATTATAAAAACAATGTGTCACATAATAGGTAGCATTATATACAAGTTTCTTGTGATTTGAATGATTTTTTTTTTTTTTTTTAATAGAGCCTTATATGGTTCTTGGTTAGCTACTCGCAACCCACTGACACATCTCAATATCTTGAATATGGACTTAATTTATTATTTATTCATTTATTTCGCCCTACATTGCCTTTCAATTACACGGGTGTTGGCAACATTATGTCAAATGTTGCTATTGAGAATCGTTGGACTTATACTCCTGTTTTTTTCTTTTTTTTTTTTCTTCTCCATTCTTCAGATTTTTTGCTACTCATCCCCAAGGCACCTTCTCCCTGGCCTTCTTCTTCATCTCCTTCTTCTGGTGGTATTCCAGGCAAGGGGGTGTCTCTTAACAAATTGCAACATTGAGCTCAACTTTTGCTTTACCTTGAGAAACGCAGTTGTAATCAATACAAAATTTGAAATGGTCGTTTATTTATTAAATTGGTATAATTTATATCTTTTCCTGGACATTTAAATAGCTATGAATCATATACCAAGCAAATAAGTATTAATCCAACTTATGATCCTTAATACACAAAAATAAGTTATCCATATAAGAAATTCATTTTTATAAGGAAACAAATGAGAATATTGAATATTTAATCAGATAGATAGGCATAATCATTTCTGCCAGGAGAAAATTGGATATTGATAGATTAACATTAACTGTGGGTGCATTTATCTCATCAATTAGGAAAATTTATTCGCCAAATCTATTCTATCATTAGAGATAAAATTTACTATTGTGTCAAATGCGCTTGATGTACTTGCTTCCTTCCTTTCATTAGTTGTGAGGTTCACGGGTAGCCACAAGGAATATTAGCCAGTTTTAGTATGAATCAAAAACGTTCAGTAATGTAGAAAGCAAGATAATCAAAATAAAATACTGGTCACCTTCCCGACTAAGATCATTATTTTCTATAACGAGTATTTGTCTTCCTAATATTTAAACGGGAGGATAAAACTAGGGGTTATTACTTGGGACATACATATATCAGAAGGACTTACAACAAAAACATATATTTGCTAGCTTTGAAAAAATAAAATATATCGTCCTCCACTTAAAAATAAGATATATAAAAAATATAGTAGTACCTTAGGATACATATTAGTATACATTAGTAACTACAAAAAAAAAATCTGGTGCGATGCGCGCAACATACAACTTTCACTTACCTACTTACTTAGATTAGAAATTGACATGTTTTTTTAATTGCCATTTCTATAAATAATATAAAAAAGATGACTTGATTTTGCTTAAAAATGATTAATTTAATCAAAATCATTAAAGCCTATTTGAAAAAAATGTAAAAATTGGAAAAAGGTTATGAAATAAAGAGCTCCTGCGTTTGACCAATTTTGATGAAATTTCGGCTGTCACATCCTGAGCATATACATACACCAAATATCCAGTCTAATCAAAATCATTACAGCAGTTGTTGAGTAAATAGAAAAAAGCACGTAAACATAAGAAAAATTTTATTAAATAAAGTACCCCCTCCGTTTCACCAATTTTGATGAAATTTCGGCTGTCGCATCGCGGGCATATACATACATCAAATGCTCAGTTTCATCAAAATCATCAAAGCCGTTTTTGAGTAAATAAAAAAAAACACGTGAAAGTGAGACAAAATTTATTAAGTAAAATGACCCCTCAAATTGATCAATTTTGATGAAATTTTGACTGTCATATTGCGGGCACATACACACATCAAATATCAGGTTTAATCAAAATCGTTTGAGCCGTTTTTGAGAAAATTGAAAAAAAAAGTAAAAATTAGACAAAATTCTTTAAATAAAGTACCTCCTCTGTTAGGCCAATTTCAATGAAATTTTTGCTGTCACATCGCGGGCATATTCATACATCAAATACCCAACTTGAGGTTCTTACGACTTATAGTTTTTGAGCTAGTCTGTTCATACACTCGCAAACACACACACACGGACTTTGGTTATTTGGACTCAGGGGACCCCAAAACGTGTATTTCCGTTGAAAACCGGAAGTCAAAATTTTTCACGATCACAATACTTGTCATGCTAACCACTACACCACAGGTGACCCCACTTTGTTTCTACATCCACACCCGTCACAATACAAATATGCGGATGTGATCGATTTAGAGTACATAAACAGGCATGTCGGGCATGAGGGAGTTCGGCACCCATAGACAACTCCTCCTAACGTGAAATTCGATGAGGTTCTATACTAGGAGATCTCTTAGCCAGCTTCTTTTCAGCCTTCTTCTGGTGTGCTGAGGCATGTCCGATGTCGCATATTCTGTATCAGATTGTTAGAATGTCCTTGGAGTTTGCCGTGAAACCTTTTGTATGATGTATGAATAGATTCATAGACAGTAGGTATCTGAAATCTGTGAAATGAATGGTTTTGTTACAGATGTACCAGGGTAAACATGTGATTAGTCTTTTTCGATGCCCCAAAAATTTTTTATTCAAATGTCCATAAAGGTTTTCAAAAGCATGTAAAGTGTTCAGGCTTTGTCTGATCTTTATTTTTGATTGCTTGTAAAGAATTGAGTACAGTAGTAGAAATAAAATAAAATTTTCTTTCGATAAATTAGCTCGTTGTTCTGTGGCTTCCTTGGAGCGGAGAAGCAAGTGTTGTAACGGAAAAAACTTTTCCTACAAGTTATACTAATAAAATTATTTCCAACACCTTTGTAGTAAGAAATAACTTACGTATCTTCTTTAGAATGGAGCACGCCAGGGACGGCGTATTACCTACCACTAGTCATGGATTTTTAGGTGATTGGTGCGATGGAGTGATTTTGTTTGAGGGGCAATTCCCTGTTTCACTTTGCTTCGTTGTGTCACAGACTAACTAACTAGATTATCCCCTTATCTGGGTAATTTGCGGGCAAATTATGTACAGAGCTTAGCATTTCACTGAGCCGTTACAAAACTATTTTTGCCCCCTTAGAAATTCGATAGACATTCTCATACTCGATAAAACGCTTTTCAATTACTGCTTTCTATCCTGAACTTTACGAACAGAAATGAAATGTACTTTATGAATCACTACACAAAAGATCCTGCTTGTTTACATGTTCTAAATCATTTCGATCCTATTAAACAGATATACTTAAAAAAGACAAGAAACGGGTCGATTTTACTGGCTCTTATGAGATAAATCCTCAAAATAGCTACATTTGCATGAAAATTTGGAAAACCCTATTGGAACTTTTATACGAGCCTTGGCGGGTCTCCAAAACCTTTTCACAACCAATCCTTACAACCTGAAAACCTTAGTTCTCCTTACATCGTCACAAAAAATTGTCATCCCTTTAAGCGTCACCGATTAAGCTTAAAAAATATTTAGGTCGATTTGCTTCCATTATAATCTCTACATATACACCTAACCCACCTGTGCTTCCTCCTCTATTCATGACAAGTGAAAAGAAGAGATGGCATGGGCCTCTTTTACATTAGAACTTTCTTTGGAGTTCACAAGGGTAGCTTTTTCCTCTACAATACTTTTCATGTCATTTGTCTTGTTTCCAGTTACTTGTTGCATTTTTAGCTTTAAACTTAATAAAAATAATGCAATTTTGTTTTGAGATAATGAGTTTTATAAAACACAGTAGAACCATTCCAGTATCAAGCCAGTCCCAGTAATCTTTCTTTCTCAGACACTACTTTAGTGCATTTTTTATATTTTGAGTTCAAAGTAAAAACAATAATTATTCTTAATAAATAATTATTCTTGACATTCTTAAAATATTCATACACTTTGGAGTTTCAAGATTAAAATGCAATCAGACAGACATAGATTCATGGGAGAATCCAGCCGATCGTAAAGGGGAGGGGCTGCAGTCCTAAAAGGGGGGGGCTGCAGCTCCACATCCCTTCATTTGGATCTGTTTATCAGCTTTTTTACATTTATGTTCCTTTCCCACAACTAAAATACTACTTGTTCTGCACATTATTCGTTCTTTAAATTGCTTCCTTACATTTAGGGAAGTCAAATTCTATCTTTAAATGACGAAAAATTTTCCAAAGGGAGGGGCTATAGCCCCCAAAGCCCTCCCCCTGGATCCGCCAATGCATAGATTAGTAGATCAAGTGTTCCCAAACGTTTTTGTACCACGCTCACCCTACCGGAGATAACAAAGCCGCCAACGCCCCCTCCCTCTATCGCTTGCTTAATTAGTTGTGTATGAATATGAATAAACAAAACAAATATTAGATTGAAAACAAGTTTTAATTTTCTAAACAGGGTTAATTAGAAAAAACTACAATTGTGTGTACTCCTGGGCGTGACCTATTTCGGGAGGTCAGGTGACCATAAGAGATCTCCCAATCGTGTTATTTTCAGGTAAAAATGGCCATGATTAGCTTTACTAGATCCCAGCTTTCGATTCCCTATCGCACAAAGGGGATAAATAAACCACCATAAGAGTCCTTTACAGTTGAAATCAGAGCCTCTCTAAACGGTGCCATATTGACCGCACCTAGAAGTCACATACTGATTTGCGATAAAGATAAGAAAAATCAAAACTTGGTATTTAAAATTTTTTGAAGGGACATATTTCATACTTTTGGTCAGCTTATATTTATTTATTTTTTTGCTAAAAGAATTTTCAATACTAAAGTCATTATTAATAGTGAGAAATTTGATATTGAATAATGATTATTAGTTATTCAATTCAGAAAAAGTTGAATTCGTATAATTTGCTTCAATTGGTGTTTTCAGCTGGTATGAGACTTTTAGTCTTATGTCAAATAAATACGTAGTTTCTCAGTGTTACAGAGTTTTAACATAGTTTAAAATAAATAAAAATTAGAAGTTGCTTTCAATATTAATATAAGTTAAAATGGCTTGTGAACCTGTAGCAGATAATCTAAAAGTTCGCGACAACAATCTTGTTGTCTCAATTAGATTGAAAGTTCAGGTTAGTTCATTCTGTCTATAATCTTAATAGTGTGATCAAATAAAACCCGTGCAAGCGATAAAATAGTTATTTAAAAATTAAAGGTCTTTGACAGCTCCTTCACGGAGTTGTTCCAAAACGAAATCCTTATTTAGCAGATAAAAGACAACCATTAATATGGCTCCAACATCGTCCTTGCGGAGCCTCCTTGTTTGGCTAGAGCAAGCGACCCTGGCCAGAGTTGGCACCTGCGGAGTCTGCCAGTATCAACCAGTCAGCGGCCTTCCATGTCTAGATAGGCCATGCAACACGCAACATAACTTTCAGCGAATGACATGCACCAGCGCGGGGATAATGGCGAGGTCTAGGAAGTATCCCAAATCATAGCAGGCGTCTATTGTGCCTTTGCTCATTATCATAGACACATTCATTCTATGCATATGGCTCTGCCTCTGCTATCAATGACAATGTGATGAATGCATTGGTTTCGAATAACAATTAGCACTGCAAGACAAGTAACCGATTCTCCATAAATAGACATTCCACTATGCTTTCTACTAATGTTCGATTAAATGTTTTTCTCACATACACCGGTAGTATTTGTCTGCATTTCACTTTTCAAACTAGATACAATTAGGTTGGACAAACTGGTACCAACTTAACCTCTCTTATCAAGCTACCTGCTAATTGCGTCCTTTTCAGTTAAAAGGGGCCTTGATTAGCTTTATGAGATTCTTGCTACGCTCGCTCGCTCTTCAGAGACAAACAAACCCCTAAAATGGTCCTTCCAGTGGAGAATGGGGAACACTAAACGGTGTCATATCGGCTTTGCCCAGAAGTAATATAGGGAATCTAGTACTTACCGCAAATTATGTTCAGGTACTTTAAATTTCTACTTTCAACACCAGTCAACAGATCCTAAAATAGATTTAAGGATAATAACAGCATAAATAAATAAATAGAGAACCATAGAGGCCAGTTTCCGGAGCATAGCATGTGGTATGATGTTCCCTTTACATATAACATTGATGGGAGCCCAATGTTGTATTCTCAATGTTATATGTTCTCTATTTGGGGGCAGGATAGCTGAGAGGGCTAAACAATTGTGTTAACAAATACAATCTAGATTTGGCAAACTGCTTCTGATGATAGTCATGTGATAATCTGGTTATAGTGAATTTAATCTCTAGGAGTGTTGGGGGGGAGGGGGGTAGGATATTATAGGGGGTAGGACATTTAATGTGTTAGTATCATTTCTCTACCCTCCACCCTGATCCACAGCCTAAAAGTGAAGGAAGAGGAGGGAATATATATATATATATATATATAAATTTACAAAAGCTTCATCAGGCCAGTCTTCAATCCCCATAGGAAAAAATAATTTTCAAAACTAAAGTATCACAGGTCCATTAAGCTGAGGAACCTGGGGAGAAGAAAATAAGACAATGTAGTCTGTGTTTGATTTAGGAAAGGTAATATTGTATAAAAGGTGAAAGACCAGAAATATCAACAGGATTGATAGGATGACAAGATGCGCTATAGGATATTGGAATGAAGTTTGCTTGCAGGAGAGGATAAAAATCCACTGAGTGAGTTCCAACTGCTAGCAATGCTCTGACAATGTTAAACGTAACAAACAGCTACATTAGATTGATTATTCTCACCAAGGCAAAATTATGAAAAGGACTACTCTAATCTGTAGTGATTAAGTAAAAGAAAAATACTTATAAATATGTAATTAAGTTTTTAAAAATAATTTATAACAAATATGTAGAAATATTGAAGGATGGAAATAACGCACAGACAGGCCGAGCGCGCATTGAGACACTCGTGACGCAGAGCAGAGTAGTTTTTGTGGAGAGTGTATTACATATGAACCGCGCACATTGGGACGCAGAGCAGAGCAGTCCGATGTGGCACTATTGGATGTGCCACAGAAATCTGTGCCGATGCGACGCAGTTTTCGATATTTGATTTTTTTAATTCCTATTATTATCATTTAATATTATTGTTTGTGAAATTCTACTTCTTTCTTAAGCAGGTTAATGAAACTAGGTAGATCTTCTGTATACATAGGGTGTTCTAGATAAGTACAGGAAAAAAATAACGGTTTTAAAAATACAATAATTTTTAAAAAAATATATTGTTATTTTAGATTTCAAAATCGAAATTTAATTTTGAAATTTCTCGCTACTCCAAATGTGCATGATATGAGTGTTTTGAATTTCTAAAACTAAACACTTCCAGGATGAAAAATGTAGTTGTAAAATTATTTTTTTTTAAAATATTTACATATATTAAAATTTAGATAAGGACCTTTCTGAAGTTCGAAAAGTAGATACTTTTGCTTAAACAGTTTTAATATTGTTATATTATTTCTAATACCTTATTCCAGTTTTTGTTAGTTTTTATTCGTCTTATTGTGACGCATTAAAAAAATAGAAAAACAAGTTTTCCTCTAATAGATACTAGAAGTTCATTAAACGATTCAAGAAGTTATGATCTCAGGAAACTATGATGGATTTTATTTCACCGAAAAAAAAATAGGCTTTATCAAAATTTTGTTAATGGAAATGTTGATTAAAAACAAATAATCTATATTTCTTCTTTTATTAAATACATTAAAGTAAAAAGAAAACTACTATTTAAAAAATCAAAAACCGTGATTAATTGAAAAGAGTGAGAAATAGACCATGTCTTGATAGGAACTTTTCTAATAAGAAATTTGATGTAAATAGAACTTTTCGTTGATAATCTCTACATACTTTTATCTATATCCTCATACAGAATGGAGTAGAAGAAAAAATAAACTTTA
This sequence comes from Aelia acuminata, assembly GCA_911387785.2. NCBI lineage: Eukaryota > Metazoa > Arthropoda > Insecta > Hemiptera > Pentatomidae > Aelia > Aelia acuminata. Next base: position 61,486,472 of record OU426981.1, read on the forward strand.
TTTTGAGTCAAGATCCCTTTGGAATTATCTCACTAGAACAAAAAATAAAATTACAACTGGCCAAATAATTAAAGTATTGGTAAATAATGATAGATAAGATTTACATAAAAACAAATGTAAATACTTATAAAAAATTAAAAGTATAGGAAATAGTGAATAATATATTCATTAATCAAATAAATAAAATCGGAAACAAATTAAAATAAATTCCTAATAAAAAAAAGAAGAAATTAATGAGAATTTATTACATAATGATGTTATGTTGTTAAAATCCTATAAGAGGATTTTAAGAGGCATTGTATAAGCAAAGATTTTGAGCCTAACTATGATATAAGGAACAAGCTTCTACAAACTTAGAGCTTAGCCAGACCTCCAGACCTCTCGTTACATGATTTTAAACATCACGATAAGTTATTATTTTAATCATTGGATCCCTCAGATTAAATAGTAACTTCAATGTAATTATGAGCTTCACTAGACTCAAACGGAAATAGTTATTTTAAGAAAATTCTGTGTGCAAATTCTTTCGTGACCTGGTCTTTTCTTTATAAACGCATTTTTGACTTTTGATATAGCAATTGTTTTCGTTTCCAACTCTATATCCGAATCAGGTTCTGAGCTTAAATCCAAGTAATCTAACATACATTTCACAAAATAAGCCCCTGCCTTGGAAAACCCCTGTAGCCAGAAACTACTTTCCAATGTGCGTGGTCAACTGTGCGACGCAGTTTTTTTTCATGGTGCCTGCTCTGCTCTGCTCTGCTCTGCATCGTCTGTGTGGCACAGTTCAATGTGCGCCTTACCACATCATTAACTCAAGCACCTTTATTCCACCATAACATAAATACACACTTTTGACAATGCAAAATTTGTATAAGTACATACAAAAGCATATCTTAAACTATTTTTACAAAAAATATTTATTATATTTTCATTTTATAATGAAATGTAACCAAGACAGAATTAAATTACCTTGGAAGAAAACTACATAATCAGAAAAGTAGAATTGTTCTTTGAGCTCCAACATACTACTTACCATATTTTATTAAACAAGCTTAAAAACAATTGCCATTCAAAACAATGGGATAAGATGATCATGACTGTTTTGTATTGCGAAATACAGCTTCATCAAATAAAAATCTTTCTCGATTTATTTGAAAAACAAGGCCTCAACTGATATGACCACATGTGACCACACATATGACCAAATATTTCATTATAATGGGGTGAAGATTTTAAAACGACTGACAATTAGAAAATTCTTAACAATAAGTCTCAGGTGTGTCAAATACCTATAAGAAATCAGCCTGTCGTGTTTTGCTAATTATCGTCGGTATAGGAAAAATAAATATAGACATAATAATAAAACTATATTAAAAAAGTCATATAAGACATACAATAAAAGTCATATAAATATAGACAAAAACTATTACTAGATAAGTAATTTTAGTTCAATAGTAACTGATCACAGTTAAGTTGCCTTAGCTGTTTCTTATTAACACTTCCTATATCTTTTACCAACATATAAATATACATGTTTTATCCAGTGGTATAAATAGAATATTTTTTCAATTTAGGGGGGGCCCTTCACTAATCTTCTTAACATGTAAAAATAAATAATTTAATAAAATATTCCATAGTGCTAATAATATGGATAGTAATTATTAATACTAAATATAAAATATGACGTAACATTTCTTGATAATGGAATCAATAAGATTAGAGACAAAAGCAGAAGCAGGTTGAAAAGGAAATAAGTTTGAAAATAAATAATATTTTGTCATGGTGTAAAGATCTATTGATCTTTTAACTGGTCTCAAATTCCACTTTGCTAAAGTCATTTGATACTTGTACCAGAGCAGTCTACAGGCTGATCGGATTATATATATATTTTTTTATCATTTTTTTTTATTTATTTATTTTTTTTGGAGGTATGAAATAACAAACACAATCCTAGATTATCAAAAAATAAAATCTAGTAGAGATGAGAGATGGTCAACTGTTCTTCAATTACGATAGGTTAAATAATGGTCAGGATATTCAGTTTACAATGATATTTATTATGGTAAGCCAACGTTTCGATCCAGCTTGTGGATCTTCATCAGGGCTACTGAGTCCAGGTGGATACTCAGTATCCACCTGGACTCAGTAGCCCTGATGAAGATCCACAAGCTGGATCGAAACGTTGGCTTACCATAATAAATATCATTGTAAACTGAAAATCCTGACCATTATTTAACCTATCGTAAAAAATAAAATCAGTTATAAACTTATTTTGCTTATCATCTCAATCAATGCGGTCTTTTACATGGCTTTAGAAAATAAAATTTTCATCAATTTTAATTTAACCCTTTTATCCATTTTCCGTAATGTTCAAAAACTTAACTATATTAAACTATTGTTAAGTCTGCACAATAGTCCTTCTATTCCTGAAATATTTCACTAAATATATATAAATAAATTTTTCAAACAGTCTGCATAATTGAACTTCTTCGAATGTTATATATCATGCATATCAAGTTGAGCATATCAAGAAGTAAATAAATGCATATCAACTATGGATGTAAATTACCATCTGAACCAATCATCTCAAACCATTAAGCCTCCTGGGATCACAAATGCACCATATCAGCCATCCAAACTGTAATATTGCAGAAAAATACAATAACCCAAAAGTTTCAGACGATACAAAAAAATCAAAAGTAACTTCCAACAAGTCTTGACAGAATAGTTGGGGTTTGTCAGACTAAAAAAAAAACTTGGAAATCATAAATTATTTTCTCTAGTTATATTGATGAATAAATGCAAGACTGTCAGTTATCCTGATAAAAATATATTGATGTATAATTAGCTAAATAGAGAACATTTTTGTTGCCAAACCAACTTTGTGGTGATTTTATTTTTCTTCCAAGAACTTTTCATATTTTGAGTTAAATGGCTACCATAAGGAGCACTCTAGTCTACATCTTCAGATTGGTAAAGATTAATCTTGGCAGAAAAAGGAAAAATTTCTTGAAGGTCACATGAGGCCTGGGACAAGATTAGTTTTTGAGGCTCTGATCCTTTTGCGGTGCACCCTAATAAAAGTAATGACACAGGAGAGGGTCAAATCTTGATGTGGGTCCCCTAAAATCTTGATGTGGGAACCTTAGAAAGGTGTTGAGAGAGAACACAAATTTATCCGAAATTAAAAAATATTAAAAATGTAATCTAGAAAAAACAATCCAGGAAATGGGGTAAGTAGCTTAGTTTTACTTTAAATAGTGAAATATGGAATTAATGGAGGGTATTGTGGAAAAATGATGAGACTCCAATTCAGATTTTGAAAAGAACTAAATCTTAAGTTATCCACAGCAGTTTTCTTTGGGTTAAAGCAATGAAGGATTAAAATTCTTAGTCTTTGATACTATTTTTACATACTTAACCTAGTGAAAATTCTCTATGATATTCGTCGCCTTCCTCTGAAAAAAATATCATCGTAATTTTCTTCAGCATATCTATCTGAGAGTGTAAAATCTTTTAGTCGGATTGGAACTTTGTCAGGTTATATTAGTGATTATGCATCATTAATCAATAGGAATATGTTTTTCTTCAGGAAAAAAGGAGTCTAATCATGCTTCTGCTGAGCAACATAACTTCAAAATAGATTTTTAGCTAATGTTTTTTTCAGTGACATTCGGAGTGCGATTTCTCTATCCATCAGATACTACTGAAAACTCATTATCATCTAAATTTGGAATGTCTATGTTTTCAATGGTTCCTTCAAATATAATTATTAAGTTTCTTTCTCTCATATATTATAGTCTCTAAATTTTTAAAAAACTGTTTGAGAGATTGACAACCATTCATATTATTTTTGTAATGAATAATGGCGTCCGATCTCCTAATAATATTAGATACTAAATTTGTTATAGTATCATCTGACCACTCTATGTATACTCCTTCTATACTACAACCACTTAACAGTAGAACTCGCATAAATTCCTTCACTTATTTTAATATGAGAACTTATTTTACACATGGTTGGATAGGTACTACCACTTGTACAACAACTTGAAATGTATTGAAGTAAAAAATTAAAGAAATCGTTGATAAGCATAAGCATTTTTTGCTTATTAAATTATTGAATTCTCTAAGTACTTAATCACCTGTAAATGCAATGTTCTTTTTTTTTACTTTCACTTTCCTATATATGAAATATATAGTAAGTGGAAGTATTGCGATCGTAAAAATTTTCGACTTCCGGTTTTCAACGGAAATACACGTTTTGGGGTCCCCTGAGTCAAATTAACCAAGTCCCGCGAAATGGTCTGTGTGTGTGTGTGTGTGTGTGTCTGTGTGTGTGTGTGTGTGTGTGTGAACAGACTAGCTCAAAAACTATAAACCGTGCAAACCTGAAATTGCGTATTGAGTGTATGTATATGCCCGCGATGTGACAGCAAAAATTTCATCAAAATTGGTCAAAGGGAGGGGGTACTTTATTTAATAACTTTTTAGGTTTTTTTCGATTTTCTCAAAAACGGCTCTAACGATTTTGATTAAACTGAGTATTTGATGTATTAATATGCCCGAGATACGACTGTAAAAATTTCATCAAAATTGATCAACCGGAGGGGGGACTTTACTTAATAAATTTTGTATCATTTTCACGCGTAATTTTTATTTACTCAAAAACGGTTTTCACGATTTTGATCAAACTGGGTATTTGGTGTATGTATATGCCACAGATGTGATAGCCAACATTTCATCAAAATTGATGAACCGGAGGGGGGACTTTACTTAATAAATTTTGTATCATTTTCACGTGTTGTTTTTATTTACTCCAAAACGGCTTTCACGATTTTGATCAAACTGGGTATTTGATGTATGTATATGCCAAAGATGTGATAGCTAACATTTCATCAAAATTGATCAACCGGATGAGGGACTTTATTTATTAAATTTTGTATCATTTTCACGTGTTGTTTTTATTTACATAAACGGCTTTCACGATTTTGATCTAACTGGGTATTTGATGTATGTATATGCCAAAGATGTGATAGCCAACATTTCATCAAAATTGATCAACCGGATGCGGGACTTTATTTATTAAATTTTGTATCATTTTCACGTGTTGTTTTTATTTACATAAACGGCTTTCACGATTTTGATCAAACTGGGTATTTGATGTATCTATGTGCCAAAGATGTGATAACCAACATTTCATCACAATTGATCAACCGGAGGGGGGACTTTACTTAATAAATTTTGTATCATTTTCACGTGTTTTTTTTATTTACTCAAAAACGGTTTTAACGATTTTGATCAAACTTGGTATTTGATGTATTTATATGCCCGAGATATGACTGTAAACATTTCATAAAAATAGATCTACGGGAGGGGGTACTTTACTTAATAAATTTTGTATAATTTTCACGGGTTTTTTTATTTACTCAAAAACGGCTTTAACGATCAACAAAAATAAGATATGAATGTAGAAAAATGTGTGACTTTGGGAAATGATATTTAGCAAAACACGTCAATTTCTAATCTAAGTAAGTTGGTAAGTGAAAGTTGTGTGTTGCGCGCACGCACCAGATTTTTTTTACATATTTTTTAAACTCAGGAAAAATATATCCCTATAATCATACTGTTGGTATTAATGAGTTTTTACATCTCTTTCTCCAAAACAAAAACACATAACTATATTATTTTTCATTTTAGAGGATCCCAATTCATTTAGGAAAATTTATTAGATTTACCCTTTTATCAATATAACAAGCAATCGTTTACCTATAGAATAAGTATTTACTAAATTGTAAGTTAGTTAGAAGCAGCTAAGGTTGCTGGGGCATATATTAGAGACTAAACAAATTAGAATGCTGAGCTATAATAGCAAGTAAAAGGGCAACTATGCATGAAGTTAAGTTCATTAAGATTGAATGGAAACATTGTTGAGAAGAATGGGAGTCAAAGGATAGAGGAATGGATTTGGATTGGGGAGGAGGCCCAGGCACCTGTAGATGTGTTGAATTAAGTAAGCAGTGAAATATAATATCTGTTCATTTAAGAATACAAACAATATGAAATAGTGCTGATTGTGTGTTTTTTTATTCCATCCAAGGTATCTGTGATGATGTTCCATAAACTTTTACATGCATCTAATTTATTAAATTATTTAATGATAATAAAAGGTAAATATAATTAAATAACAAGATTAACATAGTGGATTTATAATTTTAAAAATAATTTACTTAGTACTAGTAAAAATAATTTACAAGTGGATTTATAATTTTAAAAATAATTTACTTGTTTGTTGTTAGTTTGTTTGTTTAACATCACTTTATGCTATAGTGGGAGGCCTAAATTTTGGCTATCCAGGTATAATTAGGATATGGATCTTTTACGAGTACCTGACCTCTTACAGGCTCGGAATCTCCACTTTACGTCCAATCCGAGGGACATCATGGCCAAGGATTTTTTTCTCCCTTTAAAAAATCCTAGGGCCACCATGGGACGCGAACCTGCAACCTTTAGTATTGTAGGTCGCCATGCTAACCACTATATCACTGGTTTGTTTGTTTTGTTTAACGTCCCATTATGCTACTAAGGCTAATCGGAAGATGCTACAGTGGGAGTCCTAAATTTTGCCTATCCAGGTATTATTAGGATAGGGATCTTTGACGAGCACCTGACATTGTACAGGCTCGGGACCTCCATTGGAGGTTGGAGCCATCCCGCTCAGTAGCTTATTCTTTTCCCCTCATCCTAAGATGAGTGTGCTTCATGCCCCCACTTCTATCCCTGTTATGTTGCTTTTGATTGATAGATTGTATTTTTTATGCATTTTCATTACACTTATACTTCTATATGGAAAAAGTCAAAGGTAAGCATCGTATTTCTCACTACTTGCAAAGTTTAAGCATTCATGTGATGTGTGGCAAACACCACAATAATTAAATAATAAGTAGCTTCTATTCGTCAGACAAAAGGGGTAAAGTAATTTTAATAATTAAGTACTACAACCAGACAAAAGGGGCGGTGTACACTTCTGACCAAACGGTCCAAAAAAAGAACCAATAAATGGCCAATATGAATGTTTTATAACAATATTGATTAATTTATTATAAATTTATGGATTATTTTGAATTGCAATAAAACAATAGCATAAGAGAAATGTTTTTGCTGAGAACAGCACATTTTAGAGGGGCCAATCATATGTTGCCCTGCTGTCATTAATCCATAATCCCAAAATTTTTCCAAATATTTATGGTCACAATCACTAATATTTCCGTACAAAAAGGATTTGCAAAAACATGGGAAAAGAATTCCATTTGCATCAAAGAAATGAAGAATGACAACAAACTGCAATTTCAAATTTGAATGCCCAATTTGTTTCTTCTTCTTCTTCTTCTTCTATCGGCACGACAGGCGCACGAGGCTGCCCTTGGTCTGCTCAACGGCTGCCAGCCATCTCTCACTATCTTCTGCTAGGGTGATAGGAATCCCCAGTTTGCGAAGATTCTGTTCTACAGCATCCTTCCATCGACCTTTTGGCCTACCACGTGGACGCACTCCATCCGGAATATTCTTATACAACCTCTTGAACACTCTTTCATTATTCATCCTTATCACATGTCCAAGCCATTTCAGCCTTTGTATCTTGATGTAGGATGTTATGCTTGCTTCTTTATAGAGCCAGAACAATTCATTGTTTTTTCTTCTTCGCCACTGGCCATTATCGCATAAAGCCCCTAAGATTCTCCTCAGAATTTCCCTTTCAAACCTATATAGCAGGTTGGTGCTTTTCTTGTTGAGGGTCCATGTTTCTCCACCGTATGTTACCACTGGTCTTACAAGTGTCTTGTATAGCATAAACTTGGTAGTACAGCTTATAAGTTTGCTTTTCATAAGCTTAGAGATGGAGAAATAAGCTCTATTTCCTGCAGCTATTTCCTATCTCTTCCTCCTCATTCAGGCTATCGTTGATTACAGAGCCAAGATACGAAAAACTTTTGACCACCTTGAAACGGTACATGCCTATTTCACAGTGAGTCTGCCTCCCCAGTAGACCTTTTCCCAGTGCCATAATCTTGGTTTTCCCTGCATTGATATGAAGGCCGCTCTTTTTTGCTTCGATATCCATTGCTTCAAAGGTGATTCTGACCCTCTGAAGGGATCTACCAATGATGACTACATCATCTGTATAGGCCAGGACCTGGTTGATCTTGGTGAAAATTGTTCCCTCCATGTTTAGTCCTGCTCTATAGATGATTGCTTGTAGAGCAATATTGAAGAGAAGAGGAGCTATTGGGTCTCCCTGTTTTAGGCCACTTATCACCTCAAAAGGCTCTGATAGTCCACAGCATTTAACTTGGCAGATAGTATTTGCCATAGGGCATCTTATTAAACGGATTAGTTTACTTGGTAGCCCCAGTTCATGCATGTCTGCTATGAGTTTACTTCTGATAATTGTATCATAGGCTGCTCTGAAATCCATAAAAACAGCATCCTAGTGGTCTGCTGATACTCCTTTATCTTCTCAGCGATTTGTCTAAGAGAGAAGATTTGATCAATAGTGTTGTCAATGAGTGTGTCAACCTGTTAGGCCGGAATCCACCTTGGTATTCACCTAATTTTCCTTCTACGTATGGAAGGAGCCTATTGTAAAGGGATATGGAAAAGATCTTATATGCGATGTTAAGCAAACTAATCCCTCGATAGTTGCTACATATTGTCGATTCTCCCTTCTTCTTGTACACGGGCACTACTAGGGCCTCACTCCACTCCTTAGGTATGCTCTCTTCTTCCCATATCTGAGTTATTAGTTCCTGCAATTCCCTGGCGATTTCTTCCTACCCTGCTTTAAAGAGTTCTGCGGGGAGTCTATCATTACCTGGTGACTTGTTATTTTTGAGTTTGCCCAAAATGTCATCGATGTCCTCTACGATTTTCATGTCATAACTGGGACAACTAGAGTATGCATCTTCCAATTGTTCGTAAAAGGTGTCTTTGTCCTCTTCAGCCTTTTCTTCTGTACGAGCATGTACGCAAATCAGATTAATTTTCCTGAAATGACCCCTAATGCGTAGTTTGCACTGTCTTTCATTAATCGGTAGGAAGTCAAGGATTGCTGATTTTATTCTGTCACTGCTGCACATATCTGGCATGGGCACCAAGCGGTCTGACTACACCTCTGTAAGTAGGCTTTTGGTCTCAATTTCAAACATTAATAAATAATCAATATGAATAGGTTATATTCCTCTAAATTACACCCTCATTAGTGAGAAACAGCTCTTTAGAGTATTACCTTCCTGTAAGGTACTTTTTGGCTTCTTATTAGGAAAGTTTTTTTCTCTTATTAACAGAAATATAAAGGACAGGAGTTGAAGAAGTACATCAAGACAATTTTAAATCAGACCTAGTCAATACAAAACTTTTTCTATTTTTGATTTGATTAATCTTTATGACAATAGTTGTCATGATAATAATTTCTCAAGCCTGAAGGGTCCTCACAGTCGATTATATGTCCCAAGAACAATCATCTCTCAGTAAAAACAAAAAAGTATAGTTTTCTCTTCCTCTTAAAATATTTTGTTTTATTCTTCCAAATTTTTATTTGTTTTTGTTTTTGGCTTGTATTATATGTTTATCTTTTTTTGAACATATTTTTTAAGGAGTTAGAGAATTTAATGTGTGGGTCTCTGCTATTGAACCATATATAAGATTTTTGAAGATACCTCACTGGTCTGATTTATTACTGATTGGTTTTCTGATAAATAGCTTCCTATTTTAAGGTCAAGCAATAAATTCCTACCTGTTTTTGGGTAGGTAATGTAGTGCAGAAGTGTTAATTTTTACCTTTGTACCAGTTTATTCAATTCTGAAAAAAATTGAAATACTTTTTGTTTATGGGTCAAACTTTAATCACTATTATAATCAGATAAATATATTCATTTCATTGATGGAACTCTGTTTTTTAATATATATTTTCTTTCTATAATTTATATAAACAGTTATCATAAACTGTAAATAGTTATTTCATCCTCTACGTTTCAGGTCTGCTGGACGTCCTATGTCTTTTTAAATCTTCTATGTGTTTTTTTTTTTTATTCAGTTGTCAATTAACCATTTATTAATCATAAAACTATAAAAGGAATCATTTCAAATAAATCTAACATATTAAATGATAAAAAAAAATATTTTGTACATATTTGTAACACACTTCTAACATATTTTGGTTGGATCAGCAATAAATTTTAAAATAATTTAAAGGTAAGATCTTTCATACAATGTTTAAAGACAAAGTAAATTCACATACAAAAAATATACCTGTTTATTAAATTTATTTATTATATTTATCATATTCATTTAGAATTAATATATCATGTGTGATTGTTTTATATTAAAAAATTATCATATTTGTTATTTAGATTCCAGTTAGAGTATTTTTTAATTGACTGTATATTTCAGGTGATATTGCAATGTTGACATGTTACCATGCAGGGCAGAAATTCTTTAGATTTGTAATGTTAAATTCATAATAGAATCATTGTAAATGCACCTAATAGTTGTACATTATTAAATTTAGTTGGCTTGCATGTAAAAGTACTTGATATCCACCTTTTAGATATATTTTTATTTAACTTTTAATCTTTATTCATACCTGTTAGCATAAAAAAAAAAAAAAATCAGTGAACATATAGAAATAATATGATTAATTTAATTTCAGAAACCTTTATTTAAATATTTCTTGGTTTTTACATGTTTTCCTATTTTGGATTAGACTTTGTGGCAATGGTAACTACAATAAGTTTGACAGTTCCTGACTGGACTCTCACTTACTGGATCTTTTCACTTAATGTTTAGCATTTATTACACAATCTTACCACTGAAATCTACTTTAATGTAGATTAAATAATCCAATATCTGATTGGGGGGGGGGGGGGTGTCAGGTACTGGAACATAACATGTCAGGTATTGGAACAAAAATTAATCAAGTCTTCTCTTGGCTACAATGATTAAAAGTACTAAAATGTGCTTGAGAGGGCATGGAAAAATCACACCATGATTTCCACCAGGATATATCTAAAACAGATGCATCGCAATACATTTTAAAATGAAGGAATCTCTTCCAAGCGTTATTATTAAGATTTTATTTTCCCAATATTTCGGGCTTTTGGCCCCTCTTCTGGGAGTATCTATAGCAAAGTTTTAATATTCTGCCAACCATTATTTTTTTATCATTCTGCCCTTGCACGTACAACTGTTATATATATAAATAAAAAATCTGGTGCGTGCGCGCAACACAACTTTCACTTACCAACTTACTTAAATTAGAAATTCATGTGTTTCGTTAATTGCCACTTCTCAAAGACACATTTTTCCACATTCATTTCTTATTTTTGTTTTTATTTGCTATATTAAAAACACTATTTTTTTATTATTAAATAAAAGTTTTTACTTCTTATAATGCAAGCATAATACTCCACGTCGTCTGATTTTATTATTCTCTATGTAGTTGTTGAAAACTTCATTTACCATGAAACAAATAATTCCCATTAAATGAAAAGAACGGCTTTAATTATGAGCAATGGTCTGTCATTAAAGTCGAACTCCACCGCATGCAGGTGCTCAACGTATATTATGAGTTGACGGAATATTTTTCTTTTTTTCTCTTGTATATGTTTACTTGATTTTTTTCATATTTCATATTTAACCATTTCTTATTTTTAGGCGTAATGAGAGACAGTTAATTTTGCCATATAAACAAAAACAAGGGTAAATAATTTATTTTTTGAAGAGAAAAGATTTGGCTCCGCCGGGAGTCGAACCCGGGTCTCCTGCGTTACATGCGAGGATGCTAACCGCTACACCACAGAGCTCGGCTCAAGGCAGAGCAAATCCTTCCTCTTCACTGATACCTACTCCCCCTATCTCACAAGTTTGGCAAGTAGTAGCGGGAGGTGGACAAATTTTGTCCAATTTATGATATTTTATTGACTTAAGTCAATTTTTTTAAATTATTTTAATTAATCTAATCTTAATTTGTGGCTGACCACCATTTTTAAATTATTTTTAAATAATTTATTTTTTGAAGAGAAAAGATTTGGCTCCGCCGGGAGTCGAACCCGGGTCTCCTGCGTTACATGCGAGGATGCTAACCGCTACACCACAGAGCTCGGCTCAAGGCAGAGCAAATCCTTCCTCTTCACTGATACCTACTCCCCCTATCTCACAAGTTTTGCGAGTAGTAGCGGGAGGTGGGGGAGTAGATAGGGGGAGTAGGTATCAGTGAAGAGGAAGGATTTGCTCTGCCTTGAGCCGAGCTCTGTGGTGTAGCGGTTAGCATCCTCGCATGTAACGCAGGAGACCCGGGTTCGACTCCCGGCGGAGCCAAATCTTTTCTCTTCAAAAAATAAATTATTTAAAAATAATTTAAAAATGGTGGTCAGCCACAAATTAAGATTAGATTAATTAAAATAATTTAAAAAAATTGACTTAAGTCAATAAAATATCATAAATTGGACAAAATTTGTCCACCTCCCGCTACTACTTGCAAAACTTGTGAGATAGGGGGAGTAGGTATCAGTGAAGAGGAAGGATTTGCTCTGCCTTGAGCCGAGCTCTGTGGTGTAGCGGTTAGCATCCTCGCATGTAACGCAGGAGACCCGGGTTCGACTCCCGGCGGAGCCAAATCTTTTCTCTTCAAAAAATAAATTATTTAAAAATAATTTAAAAATGGTGGTCAGCCACAAATTAAGATTAGATTAATTAAAATAATTTAAAAAAATTGACTTAAGTCAATAAAATATCATAAATTGGACAAAATTTGTCCACCTCCCGCTACTACTTGCAAAACTTGTGAGATAGGGGGAGTAGGTATCAGTGAAGAGGAAGGATTTGCTCTGCCTTGAGCCGAGCTCTGTGGTGTAGCGGTTAGCATCCTCGCATGTAACGCAGGAGACCCGGGTTCGACTCCCGGCGGAGCCAAATCTTTTCTCTTCAAAAAATAAATTATTTAAAAATAATTTAAAAATGGTGGTCAGCCACAAATTAAGATTAGATTAATTAAAATAATTTAAAAAAATTGACTTAAGTCAATAAAATATCATAAATTGGACAAAATTTGTCCACCTCCCGCTACTACTTGCAAAACTTGTGAGATAGGGGGAGTAGGTATCAGTGAAGAGGAAGGATTTGCTCTGCCTTGAGCCGAGCTCTGTGGTGTAGCGGTTCGCATCCTCGCATGTAACGCAGGAGACCCGGGTTCGACTCCCGGCGGAGCCAAATCTTTTCTCTTCAAAAAATAAATTATTTAAAAATAATTTAAAAATGGTGGTCAGCCACAAATTAAGATTAGATTAATTAAAAACAAGGGTACTTTACTGGAAAACAAAAAAGGCCCCTTCCCCATTTAAGCCCCCTCATAAAATTTTAATAACGATAAAGCTTACCTGATATTAAAGAACACCTTATTTTCATTAAACATGGTGAATTTGATCAAAATTATTACAGCCGTTTGTGAGATAATTTAAAGAAAGCTATAAATTGGAAAAAAAGTTATGAAATAAAGTGCCCCCTCTGTTTGGCCAATTTTGATGAAATGTTGGCTGTCACATCTTTGGCACATACATACATCAAATACCCAGTTTGATCACAATCGTGAAAGCCGTTCTTGAGTAAATAAAAAAAGCACGTGAAAAAGATACAAAATTTATTAAGTAAAGTGCCCCCTGCGGTTGATCAATTTTGATGAAATGTTTACAGTCATATCTCGAGCATATTAATACATCAAATACTAAGTTTAATCAAAATCGTTAGAGCCGTTTTTGAGAAAATCCAAAAAAACGTAAACAGTTATGAAATAAAGTACCCCCTCCCATTGATCAATTTTAATGAAATTTTTGCTTTCACATCGCGGGCATATAAATACACTAAATATCCAATTTCAGGTTCGCATGGTTTATGGTTTTTGAGCTAGTCTGTTCACACACACACAGACCATTTCGCGGGACTTGGTTATTGGGACTCAGGGGACCCCAAAACGTGTATTTCCGTTGAAAACCGGAAGTCGAAATTTTTCACGATCGCAATACTTTCCTTACTATATATTTCATATATACGTAAGTGAAAGTAAAAAAAATATAGGTCATTTCCTTATTCACAATGATCAAATTTATAACAATTTTTCATGGTTGTGGACAATTTCATTATTATCTGAGTGACAATTAATTAGTCCACAATCCTAGGGCCACTACGGGAGGCGAAGCTAATAACAAATTTATAGCTTTTTAATAGAGGCTTTTTATTTTTCATTCTTCAATAGTTAATTATCTCAGTTTTAAATTTTTTATTTAATCGATAAAGATTTTTATTTATAGTTTTTCTGAGCTACCTAATTATTAATCCGTTTAGCATCCTACCTAACTATTAGCCCATATTTTAAATACAACTTAAAATTTCCAACCTTCTTTATACTTAAACACTTATAAAAAATATAAGAATAGGGTGGTGGTCAAAAATCTGTAAATAGCATTAAACTATTTTAAAGTGGGGTGACCTATGGTTTAGTGGTTAGCATAGCAAACTTCAATACTAAAGGTTGCAGGTTCGCGTGGCCCTTCGGCCCTAGGTTTTTTAAAGGGGGTAAAAATCCTAGGCTATGCCGTCCCTCGAATAGGTCCTAAAATGGAGTTCCTGAACTTGTAAAATGTCAGGTACCTGTTAAAGATCCCAATCCTAATTATACCCCGATTGTCGAAATTTAGGACTCCCACTACATCATCGTCTGATATGCTTTAGTATCATAAAGAGATGTTAAACAAACAAACTATTTTATTTCAGCCAACATTTCGACCAAAGAATGCAGGTTTTCTTTAGGGCCTAATGAACAAGACACAGAAAAATCTATAATTTTTTATAGATATTTATTTATAAATACATAGAACAAACAATATGAAATAACTAGATCACATATAGGGGACGGTAAACATATAATATACACTAATAAAACTTTACATGGTTATTAACACTGAAAACATTGATTTTGGACAATATAAATTTTTTAACAGGATATATTATAAGAATAGTGAGTAAGGGAAAGGAAACAGAAATGAGGGGGGATTGATTAATGATAGAGGTATAGATATCAAAAATAGATGTGCTTACTAAGTAATTTTGGAGGACTTAGAGCCTACTATAAAGAATAAGGGTACTGAGCAAGAGAGGGAGAGGAAACCGGGGAGAGGAAACGGAAAGAGCTGGAGTTACCAATAACAATGGTTTCATAAACAACAATCAAGATTTATATGTAATTTTTAAATATTTTCCGAGGGATTGGAATTTAGCCCCGGTTGATTTGCAAAAATGCGAGATCGGTGGGATAGAGGTTCTGTGTAGAGAAAGGATTGGCCTTGCTGGAATATGTGCCTGGTAGTTCAAGTGGCAGAGCCCCTTACTAGTGTTAAGGAAATCCGGGTTCAAATCCCGGCCGGGGCCAATCTTTTCTCTTCTTATGAAAAATATTTAAAAATTAAAATGAGAAGTTTAATGTCATCAGGGCAAGAAAAAGAATTAAAGTAAACATTTAAAAGATTACATTAAAAACATTACAGTTAATATAAAATGGCTAAATTTATTTATCTCTTGTCTTTAAATCAATATTTCCTGTAAACTGTTTGATTGTAAGAATTGTACATACATACATTAAAATATTGGTGGTCTCGTTATTACAATAGTCCAAATAATATGGTAAAAATAAGTATAATAATGTATATTAATATGTTGTATAATAAAGTAAAGATAACTTTAGTGGGTATATTATTACTCCAGTACAAATAATGGTTTATTTGAAAAGTTAGAGAATAACTATTACCTACGAGATTAGTATATAATTATGTTTGAAAATGGTGAAACGATATTACAATAAGCAAAAACATAGATTGTAGATACAATAAACATAAGAAAAATATTAAAAAGTGTACAAAATATATATGTGTTGGTATAAGGAAGAGGTGGGGGAAATAGAAACATGGAGAAAGTACTGGGAGGCAGTACATCTTTACCAGATTATTTTTAATATTGCAATAAGGAACCCACCACTATTTTAATATATTTAATAGTAAAATTCTAGCCATCAGTATTTATCACTTAAATCATTGATGTCATATGTTGTTCATTCAACCTTGTTTGTTGTTTGTGACACCTCCATCACTTGGTAAGCACATCTATACTTTTGATACCAATACCTCTATCATTAGTTAATCCCTCTTCATTTCTGTTCCCTTTCGGCCTCCATAATAACTCATCAATCACTATGCTTATACTATATCCCCTTAAAAAATGTTTGTTTTGAGCATTCATAATTTTTTGTCTGTGTCTTGTTCATTTAGCCATGAAGGAGACCTGTATCATTGGGTCGAAACGTTGGCAGCGATATAATAGTTTGATAATATTTGTAGATTTTTGACAACCCCAGACTATTCTTATGTTTATTAAATGTACGATCAACCATCATTTATCCAATACTAATCGCTTTTATTATCTTATGTTTCGATTACATTGGATTACATAGGAACCTAATGGGAACAACGAATGCCAGATTCTAGCTTCATAATCTCTTAATAATAAATAATTATCACATTCTTCACACCCTTTTCAGCTATTGGTACAATACAATTTTTTCTATATATTTCAACTTTTTTAGGTAATTTTGTAAAAGTTGTCTTGAATTTTAAAATTCTATTTGCAAGCTGAGAAATAGTTTTTAATTTAAAATTATTTTTTCTTCACCGTACATTAAGAGAATGGAGTTCACTTTTACCATGTTCTTGTGAGGAATAATAGCGAATAGAATAACTGTACAAAAAGATGTATTTCCACATAAGTACAAAATTTGCCTGATTGCTGTCTGATGGACGGCACAGCACTCCGTGAAAGGTTAAAGTTTTGAATACAAAAGAGATCATCTTAAGCATCCCAGTAACTAGTGCCTTTATCCAATGTTTGGCTATAAAATTGGTTTGTTCGAAAAGAGATATGCTGGACAAGATTCTACTTACGGAGGGTGGAAGGGCATGTTTGTTGAATTAACAAGTCATGGTGGCTAACGAACACACAGTTTGGGAAAAACATCTTTATTTTAAAATATATTATCAGGTATTTTTAGCAAAGGGAGGATTCAGTTATGTAATCAAAATCAAATCTTTTGACAATATGTTACTTTTTTATCAATTGTTCAGATATATAGTACTTTATTGAAAAGCAGTGCAGTCCAATGTTTGACAATTACTAACAAAACACTAACATTGAATAAGAACTAATATTGAAATATTAAAATGACCAAGTTACAGAAAAAAATAATAAACAAATTTCTGGAAGTGATACAGTCACTGAAGCATTGTAAAGCACCAGAATATGATAATTTAGATGCTGGTGCAGCAAGGTGGAGAAATGCTACATAAAGAGCTGTACAATATAGTGCTAAAGGTATGGCTACAAGAAGAAATGCCACAAGAATGGGGTACAGTCCTATCTATAAGAAAGGAGATAAAGCAAGTTGTGATAATTACAGAGGAATATCTCTTTTAGCAACATCATACAAAATATTTGCTGTACTCCTCAATCAAAAAATCAAAAATTGGTCGTAGAGTGTCTGGGGGATTATCAGTGCGGCTTCTGAAAGGGCCGATCAATTGTGGACCACATCTTCGCTCTGAGGCAGACCTTGGAAAAGACATAGGAATACTTATAAGGTCGATCTGCACCATTTGTTTGTTGACTTTAAACAGGCATACAATAGCATTAACAGAGAAGAATTAATGATTGCTATGGAAAGACTGAACATACCTAAGAAGTTAATCAGTATAAATAAAAGCTCGATGGGCAATAGATGTTTCTTCACACTGCAGAAGCCACTTAAGTTTAGAAGCTTAAGCTAGAGAGCTAAGGTCATAATAATAAAAGACAGTTATAAGACCAGTAGTAACATATGGCTATGAAACCTGGGTGCTGACAAATGAAATCGAAAGATTATTGAATGTTTGGTAACGAAAAGTACTCAGAAGAATATATGGACCTATCTGTGAAGCTGGGAGATGGAGGCTGCGGAAATACGAAGAACTTAAAAAAAAAAAATAGTACAGCCATCAAATCTACTGATTGTCAACAAGCAGTTGACAGGTGCAGATTCATAAATGGAGTAAAAAAAAAAAAGTAATCTTATTAAATATGCAATATAATTGAATAAGATATTAATAAAATTCTTGTAATGCAAGTGAATACCTTAAAACTATGAAAGTTCTTATTATTGTAATGCTACAAAAATTAATTACTTGACACTCCATTTTCTAAAAGAATGTTGAGGAAACCACTCCGACTTCATCAACAACTAATTTTTTTCTGAATTATTAATAAAAACATATCAAGACACAATATTTTTTAACTACTTATTTATTTTTATCAGTTAATCCTAGAATCAAATTGTAAATATTAAATGTTAGTTGACTCAAGACAAATGAAAAATACCGCTAAAACAAGAAGAAAAAACAACCATTAAAGAGGTGCTGGAATGATATGGCAAAAAAGAAAGTAGAAGATATCCTATTCTTCTATGATTTAAAATTTTCTTTTTTAATCTTACTACGTTTTGATTTAATAAATTTTTATTTATAAAAGCAAATTGAATATATCAAACAACAAACAGGGGAGATACACAGATATTTGTTGACCTTATTCAAGAAAAATGATGGACGATGGACTGTTCATACCAAACATCCAGAGATCCAGAGAAGAGGTGCAGGGGGCCCCAAGGATGAGATCATTTATTTTTAAATTACTACTACATTAACTTAAACTACTATTACTACATTAAATTACTATTAATGCATATAAAGTGATTTAGTTCAGTAATAGTTTGTATCAACAATTAGAAAATTAACAGTATTTAAAAATTTAATTCTGAATCATAAATTTTTTTGTATATTATTTAGTACTGAAATTTTAAATTACGTCCTTCAATGGATCATCTCCCATTTATACAACATTGTAAATCTTGATGTTAATGGTAATTTTATCATTGGAATGAAATGGCCTGTAGGCTTTTCTCATGAAAGATTGTTAAAAAGGGGTTTCATGCTTCTAAATGAATTAAGATGGTTTAGAGAAAAATGTTTGCCTTCCTCAGAAAAACTCCAGGATCCACTACTGCTTGTGTTTGCCAGGTTTAGAGTTTAAATGCTATTTAATGTCATCTGAAGAAACATCATAAATACAATAAATTATTGTAATTTATATAAAAACTGTTATGTAATTGTAATTGCAGTATTGTTATTTAGGAGGTTTAGTATTGAGATATAGCATCAGTAAGTTGGTAGGAAAAAAAAATTAATATGAACCAAGGTAATATTTCTAAAATAATAGTTGTTTGTATAATATTTCACAGTTTGACAGAATAAATAAATTTTAAAAAAACAAACAGTTATATCATAGTGATTCCCCAAATAGGTTACCGCCTTGTGTGACTGTTGCTAATGTGCTCTTGGGTTTTCTCCCCTGTTATCCTCTAGGTGCCTTCTTGTACTTTCCCCATAGAGCACTCCTACCCTCAATAATGGACAATGTTGACTAGATCCAGGTTACCTCCAGATCACTCTCCTTCAGGTTTTTTTTTTTTACCTTTCCTATCTAACAATGGTCCTAGTCAACTTGTCATATGATAGGTTTGATTCCTTTAATAGGATGGTATTTAAGTTTCACTGGAATCAGGATTTGTCCATAAGACTGGATCATTGCTGCAATTTTCACTTTTTTGACTGGAAACTAAATACTGAAAATAGATAAGTTGCCAAATGATATTTTTCAACTGTCATTTTGTTTTTTATGTTAATCTAGAAAAAGGGAACATTAATGTGAATATTTTTTTCTATTTTTTTGAGTCGCTGATTGGTAGGATAAAAAAATTTGTATCTACAGTATTATTATAAATTCTTCTGAACACAGGCTCCCTTGAGTATGAGGTGAAAAATCATATGTAAAGCCCAATTTACCCAATTGTTACCAAACATTTCAAACACACACTAGGAAGGGGTGGATAAAAATAAACAAAAACAAAAGAACTGTTATTAACCTTCTTGTGTTACAAAGAAAATTAATTATAAATTAGTTAAACATATTAACAGTAAAATATGTTCGGCTAATTTTATTTAAAAAAAAAAAGGAAATTTCAAAATAATTATAATATAAAATATATGTTAAATAGTTTTGAGACAAACAAATATAACTGATATAGCTCAGGTCCTAATAGTTGGCTTATAAAAGCTGATAGTTCGTGGAAAAGATAAAGGAGAGGTTTATAAGGTTCGTGTTACATTAAAAGGAATGGTTCGGTGCCTCAGAGCCACACTCCCAAGTTCGACTTCTTAATTTTGTATAAATTGGAAAATATCTCGACATCGGTAAAAATGGCCCGTTTGGCTCTCAGGTACCGAGTCTTGTTAAAGACAGCATATCATTTCAGAACGAAAGAAATATTTCCCTTCCAATAAGTTTTTCAAAGTTTGATTAAATTTTCAGTACTTAAAAGTAATTCAATGACTTAACGCCGGCATGTTCTTAAAGAAATACCTATATAAAGTATAGTTCCCTCAAACCATATTCCAATATCCTAGATGACGTACGCTATCCAGATGACACCTACGAAAAACCAATATGCTCGATGAATCTGCAAGAAGGACATCGATACTCCGGCTATGACGGAGATATCGAGTCATGCTCTCATGCTCTCGGTCTATTTCTTATGGCGTCGCGGTATACTCTTCTCCAAGTATGATAGCAAGGTGGCGATAAAAAGGCCTACGTTGACACCAACTTCTGGACAATGGTTCCTGACGTTTTCAATCCGTGCGTGGCTCCTAACAGCGCCGCCGCAGGACATTCTGTATTGTCCTTAGCGAAAGTTTCCGCTGCGACTTCTTCTCTAAGCTCACACACCAGGTATTGTTCCATCTGCTTCCAATGCTCTATGTGAGGCCGCTTCTTCAACATCATTGTCACGGCAATGGAATCTTCTGATAAGTGATATTGCTGTTCTTTTATCTTTTTCAATATACTATTTCTGTGAGCTTTAGAAAATGATGTCTCATTGATTTTATTTTCTGCCTTAATTGTTTGTAGGTTTTGATTTTCAGTTTTTCAAATGCTAGTCTGAAATAAATTCGCTATTAATAACAAATGAAATCAGTTTATTACACAAGATTCACAATTCGAAAAATAATAACAGGTATCAAACCATGTAAAATGATAAATATAATCTTAGAAAAGGATAAATAAAATATGTATGTTTAGCTTAGTATAACGCGAACTTAATATTGCGCATATCTATTATGTTTTGAAGTGAAATTATAAAATACTCATATAATCATTTAACTGTCAACCAATCATTTTTCATGGAAAGTAGTTTTTGAGTAGACTTCTTTGTGACTGTCTATGTTTTTAAGGCTTTTAAGGCAGAAAAATGAATTGAGCAATCTTATTTATGACTCATTGAAGTTATACCATACTTATTTTTTTCTCATAACACATGCTTGTTTTAACTCCACTTCTTATTTAAGATAAATTATCTACGTTTATGGATACATATTTTTGAGAATTTTTAGTCAGACCTGCTTCTAGATATTTGATCTCATTAGTTTTGTATATTATCCTATTTTCTATATGAGGACAACTCACATTATATAGTAAGACCATACAATCAGTTTTAGTTATCCCGTGTATTTTAAAACAAATCATGATAAAAATTACTTAATAATTTAGGTTTATTGTGCTGGATATAAATATAAAAATCTTCTTAAAAAAAAAAAAAGGAAATTCTTGCCGAATATGACCAATTGAAATAAACCCGTTTTTGAAAATAAAAAGGAGATTCTTGCTGAACATTTCGCTAAATTATTTACCTAGCGGGACGATTCATCGTATTACAGCTGTTACATCAACCGACGAAATAAAAGTTCATACGTTTCAGCATAGATAGATTTTATCCTAAGTGAGACTGAAACTGATTAAAGGCATATTCTGAATTAGCATTTCTTAAAATATAAATTAAATAAAAGTTGCACCATCTTTACAATAAATTGTCAGCCGTCCCAAAATACTCAAATCAGGGGTTGCTTTAAGAGGGGATGGGCTCAGGCCCCTTCCAAAATTAATTATATAAATTTTATATTAATTATAATAAATTATATAAAAAAATTAAGTATCTGAATAATGTCAAAGAATCATGTGAAACAGATTAAGATGGCTATTAACATTATTCAGTTGTCTCTGTAACATTACCATACCAAATCTCTCGTCAATGAGCATGAAAAGTCGGACCTCACAAAGTCGGTCTTTACTACTTGTATCCTAAGTTCTTTTTTCTACTTACGCCACTGATTCCTATTAGTGATTTCAGGAAGATACGATATTGCTTTTTTTTTTTTCGATTATCTAAGACAACTTAGTAAGTATCGAGAAGTCTAGATGGGAAATAAACTTCGAACGGTCACGAAAAAGAAAGGACGTGGTCATCACTCGAATCCGACAGGAGCTAGGGAAGCAGATTCTGATCGCCAAAGATTCAGCACCCAAGTTTTGTCAAACTAACCAACAATGAAGCATTCTAACGAGGATTGAGGATCATAAGTAAAGGAGGAAAATGGGAAATTTTGGAATTCCTCCGTTACTTCTGACTAGGCCAACATTCTTCCATTTAAAAATTGTCTCAAAATTATTGTTAAATTGCTCAACGTACTAGAACAGTTAAATCATTTGTACGTGATCACATGTTTGGAATGTTCTAGCCCCTTCTGGGTGTTCAATACCTAGAAAGTATTTAATTATTTTTGTTTATACTTATGAAATTATACCAATAGACAAATGGCCAATTCAACAACAACAATTTGACATTGTTTACCAGGTGGTAAACAATATCAAATCATAATAAAAATTTCCTTTGAACTAAAATAATAAGAAAAGAAACTAATAATAATAATCTATACAAATAAAGATGAAATTCTGTTTGTTTATTATTTATAGAAATCCATACCGTTTGTCCTAAATTTTCCAAATTTCGCTCAGTGGTTTTTTCATACCAGGTGTGAACACCTGTCCATATTAAAATTGCATAACTTCAGCCAATCTTTGGGTATATTCTTTATTGTTATAAAAATCGTTTTGATCTCGCTTTACTTTGTTTTTTACGATATCGAAGTCTAACTTTATAAATTTTATAGATTTAAAAAATGAAATTGTCCGGGTGAAACCGGGATATGCAGCTAGTAATAAATAAAAAAAATAATAAAGTCATTAACTCAGATAATTTTCAAGATGAAAATAATTTATTGTGTTTAAACAAAACAATTTGCTCATGATGTGTCTCCTTCATCACAGATTATAATAATAAGCATATATAATTGATCCCTAATTATTAGTCGATTAACTATGCATGTAACCTCTCTAAAAAATTGAAATTAATGAATTAATAAAAAAAATTAATAAAATAAATTATAATTCTGAACATCTCCTTCAAAGATAATCACTGCATTATTGAATGCAGTTTTTTATTACTTTCACTTACCTATATATGAAATATATAGTAAGTGGAAGTATTGCGATCGTGAAAAATTTCGACTTCCGGTTTTCAACGGAAATACACGTTTTGGGGTCCCCTGAGTCGAAATGACCAAGTCCCGCGAAATGGTCTGTGTGTGTGTGTGTGTGTCTGTGTGTCTGTCTGTGTGTCTGTGTGTGTGTGTGTGTGTGTGTGTGTGAACAGACTAGCTCAAAAACTATAAACCGTGCGATCCTGAAATTGGGTATTTAGTGTAAGTATATGCCCGCGATGTGACAGCATAAATTTCATCAAAATTACTTAAAGGGAGGGGGTACTTTACTTAATAACTTTTTAGGTTTTTTTCGATTTTCTCAAAAACGGCTCTAACGATTTTGATTAAACTGAGTATTTGATCTATTTATATGCCCGAGATAAGACTGTAAAAATTTCATCAAAATTGATTAACCGGAGGGGGGACCTTACTTAATAAATTTTGTAACATTTTCACGTGTTTTTTTTATTTACTCAATAAAGGCTTTAACGATTTTGATCAAACTGGGTATTTGATGTATGCATAAGCCAAAGATGTGATAGCCAACAATTCACCAAAATTGACCAACCGGAGAGGGGACTTTACCTAATAAATTTTGTATCATTTTCACGTGTTTTTTTTATTTACTCAAAGAAGGCTTTCACGATTTTGATCAAACTGGGTATTTGATGTATGCATAAGCCAAAGATGTGATAGCCAACATTTCACCAAAATTGACCAACCGGAGGGGGGACTTTACTTAATAAATTTTGTATCATTTTCAGGTGTTTTTTTTTTTTATTCAAAAACGGCTTTAACTATTTTGATCAAACTGGGTATTTGATTTATGCATAAGCCAAAGATGTGATAGCCAACATTTCACCAAAATTGACCAACCGGAGGGGGGACTTTACTTAATAAATTTTGTATCATTTTCACGTGTTTTTTTTTTTTTATTCAAAAACGGCTTTAACTATTTTGATCAAACTGGGTATTTGCTGTATTTATATGCCAAAGATGTGATAGCCAACATTTCATCAAAATTGGTCTAACGAAGGGGCCACAACAACGCATTAATTTCTAATCTAAGTAAGTTCGTAAGTGAAAGTTGTGTGTTGCGCGCACGCACCAGATTTTTTAATAAAAAATATACCGAAGAAAACAGTAACTATTTAGTCAATGCTATTTATTAACTGTTTTGTAACGCTGTCGTTCTAATTGTTTATTGGACATTTTAATAATAATTTAACGTCAATAAAATTATCAAAACCCGATCGGTATTACAGTATGATTGATGATGCTATAAATATTTAAGGATTCAAATAGGAGCGTCTAATATATAACTACTCTAATTCGTAATTATCCAATTAATCATACTTCGGTTATGGATAATATATATTTGGAAGAGCAAATTATTGTATAAAGTGTAAAACGCATGTTTTTTATTTTTTTTTTTTTTAATAAAGAAAGGTTTGCAATTTTAGTTACTTATTTTATTTTTTGATCTGGGTTGCATTGATATAAATAAGAGTTCAAAAAGCTTTGGATTCGTTATCCGAATGAATAGATTATTGTATTGCCGTAACTGCATAAAGAAGTACTTATATTTCAAAATTACATAAACATCTTTAAAAAAAATTATTAATTACTTCAAAAAAAATTATGACTAAATTAATTTTCACTTATGCTGATAGACGATAGTGGAGTGACCATTTTATTTAATTTAAAATATTTACTTCTTCGCGAATTGTTGGTGGTTAGATAATTAATTACAAACATGTATAATAATTGATTACAAATTTTTGAGGATTTTAGATGAAAATAAATATTGCTTCGCTTAAACATTATTACAACAAAACAGTAATCCTGTGGTTTATTTATGCAAAGGAATTAATTTTTTTTTAATACCAGTATCGCTATGACTCTTCATATGTTGCCGTTCAATTAGCTTTATCATTTTTTTCTATTCATTTCGAGCTTCGTTTATTTGTATTCTAAATTTTTGTTTTCTGTTGTTTTCGTTTATTTTTCAAGGAGTATATAAATAAATAATCGACTAGGAAGCACTCTGGACTGGATATTGTATGTAATGGTGTTTTATTCCCATTATTATTTCCATAGTAAAATGCAGTTGAAAAAAAAATGAAACATACAAAATTAAAGATAAATTCTTCCTGAAAGGAAACGTTATACGCTTATTTTCTTCTATTCTGATCTAGGGGACTTTCTAGATGATTGACAGATGATCTGAGGATAATGCTTACAGGAAGAGAATCCTTCCCTTCCTTAAAGGAGATTCTCTGTATCCTGAATCCTTTTAGTAGAGGACCAGACCGTTAGAACCATGATAATACCACGATGAATAAAAGATGTGGATATTACCGGGGGCATAGGCTGTGTTTACCGCTAATGGTGTATCTTACTGTTAGCAGGAATATTACATGAAAACAGAATACCTCTACGATCTTTCGGTGATAATGGTTAGCGTACGTTGTTATAAAAGTTTTATACACCAATATCTGGCCAAAGCAAGATATTTTTATATTACTACATAAGTGCCATAAATCCTTATTAGAATCAAAATAGTATATGAAGAACTCAATAAATGTTTGATATTCATTTTAAACGTAAATATTGTTCCCTATAATAACCTACACTTACTAACAAAAGTCTCTGCACACCCTCAAGCTTTTTTTTTATTTTACCTAAAGATACCTTATGAGCCAGATATGGGCAACGAAACTCACATATTTTTTACATAATTTAATCTATTTTATTGAGCAACAATTACATTTAATATAATTTATTTAACTTATAATTTATGAGGAAAGTTACATAAAATGTCAAAATATTGATGTGCCAAAAGTCTCTGCACGCAGTGGAATTAGCCTAGATACTGATATGTATACAGTTCGCACATTACCCCATTCATCCTCCGGCTAATCCTAACTTGCCAGTGTTTATTTGGGCCCAAACAGTTAAGAGTGTGATAAAAAATGGAGGTTCCAATACCGATTCCCGACCAAATTGTAAATTTGAGGAAACTCATACGACTCATACAGGTAAATAGGACAAATCGTCAACAGGGGCTATAATACGGTAAGGTATGTCCTAAAACGGTATGAAGAACTGGGTACAATGGAAAGTAGATACCGCTCAGGCCGCCCCCCGTACTCCAAGCTCACCACAAGAGAGCTATCATAAGGACTTTGGCCGAAGAACCCCACACAAGTGCTCTAAATTTAGCAGGTATGGTGTAAGAAAATTACGAAATTGGGGTATCTGCACAAACTATTAGAAGAACCCTGAAGAAAGCTAGCTATAATGTGCGTAGGCCTAGGTGTAAGCCATTCATTAGTAAACGAACCGGATATTGAAACTGCAGTTCGCAAAAGAACATGTAAACAAGCCCTTATGGTTCTGGCAACGTGTTTTATTTATTGACGAGAGTAAATTTAACATTCATGGATCAGATGGAAGGGGGAAAGTTTTGAGAAAACCTAACAAAGAGTCCCTGGAAAAAAACATAGTTGGTACCGTGAAACATGGTGGCGGGAGTGTTTTGGTTTGAGGGTGTATTTTTGCTGCTGGAGTTGGTAATTTGAAATTTATTGACGGAATAATGGACCAACACGTTTATATAAATATTTTGAGGAGTAATTTACCGGAAAGTTCAATGAAGTTTTATCGCCAGGAAAAATTCATTTTTCAACAAGATAACGACAGTGCGGAAAGCTCAAGAATAGTTGCTCTAAAATGCTCCATAGCAACTTAAAACACCTCCCCAATCTCCCAATACAACATCTGTGGGATCAACTAGGCCGTCAGAAAGTAAAAATTAAAATAAAGAACAAAGACCACTTAAAAAGTGTACTAAAGGAATCGTGGGGTAAAATTACTCCAGAAACTACAAAAAACTAGTTCACACCATGCCAAATAGATTATGAGAGGTGATAAGAAATAAGGTAGGAACGACTACCTATTAAAGTTGATTTGGGATCAATAACTAAGCTTCAAGTTGAAGAAAAATGATGTGTGCAGGGACTTTTGGCGCCTCAATATTCTGAAATTTTCTGTAATTTTCCTCATAAATTATAAGTTAAATAAATTTTATTAAATTTGATTATTGTTAATTAAAATAGATTAAATTATGTAAAAAATGAGTGAGTTTCATTGCCAATATCTGGCTCATAACATATCTTTAGGTAAAATAAAAAAAAAGCTGGAGGGTGTGCAGAGACTTTTGTTAGTAAGTGTATATTATCCAACGTCTCTTTTCTAAATTCAACATTCTAAATTTCAACCTCAGCATTTATTCAAAGAACTGCTACTGAAAAGTTTATATGTATATATATATATATATATATATATATTGCAGTAGCAGTTCTTTGAATAAATGCTGAGGTTGATATACGCGAAACATTCCTGTAAACTCGTACGATTCTTGAATAAACATTCCAAAAATAACATAATAAACTAGGGATGAACCTCATTTTTTTGAGGCAAAATAATTTTTTAAACATATAAAAAACTAATAATTTTAACTTCCTACATTAGCAAATGTATATATATATATATATATATATATATATATATATATATATATATGTTATCGAATCCTATTTTGCGAATATTTTATTTGCTTCCAAACATCATATCGTCGTTGCCGCGGTGAATCCTCCTTATTTTACAGGAGAAGCAAATAACTGATTTGTAAATAATTTAATATTAAGTTCCCCCCCCCCCCAAAAAAAAAAATAAAATAAAATAGGCATTTCCATATATAAAAACACGACAAAATCATATAATTCTTACCACGACATTGTAAGATCAGAGCAATAAAAAAAAGATGTGATTTATAATGGTACTTTTTACGATGCGGTGAACTCTCACACATTGGGGGATTCTTTTTGATAAATTGAAATCGTGTTACGATTTTTTAATACATGAGTGCTTTCCACTAGCTCATGGGCGGTAAAATCTTCTTTCCAATAATATCGAAATGACATTTTGGATTTTTTGTCGTATAGGAGGTTTCTCCGCGGCAACGACAATATGCATATCAAAGTGCCGAGGAAAACGCGTTATTTTCATTATAGGCTGTCAGAATAAAAATTTTTGTTGACAGTCTTGTTTGCAGCTTTGCTATAATTAAGGTATGTTTTAAAATCCCCTATGTAGGACTATTATCCTCTATATAGTACTATAATGTTATTGTAGAGTTTATACAGTATTCATTATGACGAAATTATAAAGATGATTCTATAGGCCTGGCTTAGCAAGGTTTTTATTTTTTAATTTATTATTATTATTTTTTTTTTTTAGACTACTTAAGTTGTTTCTAACTATTTTTTTTATACAATGAATCGTTTCTTCATCAATTGCAGTTAAGCATGAAAAAAAAAAAGAATGGACGAAAATGCATTGGAGTTCCAAGTGTTTGGTCCAGCGTTTAATTATCTGGTTAAAACAGTAACATTAGTGATATTAATTGTCTTTACTAACTTCATTCAGAAATTTATTTATTTTAATTTTATAAGATTTAATAATAAGATTTTATTTAATAATAAAATAAGTTTATTAACAATTCAATAATAAAATAAGTTAGTAGATGTTATCGGATTAACACATTTTGTCCCAGAGATGTGTTGACGCATCATTAATAATAATATTTTTTTCAGTATAGTACCATGAGATTTTTTAATTATTGAATAAGGTTAATTTTTTTTTAAATGTCAAAGGTAGATTAATTTTTTTTAAATCTATTTTATATGAACTTGAAAACTTCAAATATACGCACATTTAAACTAAATTATTGGTGTTTCAAGAATATCATGAAAAGTAAATTTTTAATAGCTTTTTTGTATGCCTAATCTTGATGAAAAGAATGTAATAATAATAATAAATTGGGTCTGATTTATGTTTTCACTTTTGAGCCCTTGCTAAGAAGAAGAGGTGCGTTTATGAAAAATAGGACTCCCGAAAGGCAATTATTTGTATACTTACCAATAACATATATTTTTGGTACATAACAGCATACAAATTGTAAGAAAATATATTTTCTACACTTGGGACGAAATGGGTTAATAATAAGCAATACTTCTTAGTTTTTGTAAGCGTTTTCCTACCGAGCATGCGCATAGCGAGCCGAGCCTTAAGATTAAGACACAAGACCGGAGACTCCTCATTCAGCCATTAAGAGGGCTCATCGTCCTTCAACGTCTTGATCTTGTTCCACCGGTGTAGTACAGGATGTGGCAACAGGTTAGCCAACTGCACTCACGATCCGCTTGGTCTATATACGTCGCTAGTTAGAAAAGGCCAAGTCCTGTTAAGTCATCGTCATGGAGCCGATAATAGATATATCTATCCGCCATTAAATTTAGTGAGCCACCAAATAGAATATTTATAAACTGGAAATTGGCTTAACCTCATTCGAGGCAAATTTGTAGTCTAGATCATGTGTATATGTCGCATTTATCATCTCATGGAGATATCGAGTTAAAATCTGAGATTAATTATTTTTTTAATTGTCTAAAATAATTAGCGAAACTTCTAATAAAAAATAAAGTTTAATGAAATTGTGTAAACATCTTCAATAAATAAAAAAAAAATCTAAATGTTGTAATGGGTATTAAATGGGTAAATTAAATGGGATATTAAATGGGTATTCAATTAACGATTCTGTTTCAATCATGTTCAGTAACTTTGTCTTCCTAAAATTTATCACTTCGCGGACAAAAAATTAATAATAATGAAGCTGACTAATTTTTTTTTTTTTTTCCATTTCAAAACCGAACACATATCTTGTTCGTTTCAAATGATACCTACATTTGACTGATTGTTAGATAAATTATTAATTCTGAGTTTTCAAAATAAACTCATTGTTTATGTGCTACATTCATATATATTTTTTTCTAATGAAAACAATATGTTTTTGATTTCCAATATTTTATTTTGGGGGGGGGGGGGTTGCTAATACCATTCCATAATTCTTTTACTTGTTTTTAAGAATGTCAAAGCATATTTTTACTCGATGTTCTGATGTTGTTCTGCATATTCGATGAATTTTCCAAAAGTAATCATACAAATGTTTCCTGATTATCCATTTACTTAATGTTTTAATAATATTTATTACTTTATTTATTTTAATTTAAGTTAATTTCCCAGGCTCATTATTGTTATGCGTGTTTTTTAAATTAACGATATATCCTACAAACGATCATATTTAAAAGTTTTATATTCCAATTCTTCCTCAAAAATCCATCAGACGTTGGCTAACTAAGGCTTGTGTAAAAAATCTTTACAAATTTTTCTACTTTAGCTTCTAACACTTTTTATTATTTTTTTATTACCAATACCAGATGTTATTTATATAAATTAATATAAAATTACTATAGAAAAACAAAACATTAACTTAAAATAAGACTTGGGATTAGTGTGGAGAGAAAGTTAACACGATTGGTATATGGGCTCTGGTAGTGTAGTTGGTTAGCACAGCGCAATGGTGACGCGGGGAATCGGTTTTGAATCCCGGTCATGGCCATTTCTTTTTCTATGGGTAAAATTATTTAAGATAATCACATATATTTAATACTGACTTCCAAAATTTGGTGTCTCTAGCCCTTGTTGTTGTACACGGCACCTAAAATGTAATTAAATAAATAAATAATGAATTTAAAATAATATATAAATGTATTAAAATAAAACATTTAAAAAAAAAAAAAAAAAAAAAGATTTGGCAAAAGTTTTTTTTCAATTATAAGGATTGGAAGCAAGAGGAGTTACATTTTTTAGAGGAGTCTCAAATCTCGATTCCTTACATCCGAATAGGTCTTTCAGTCTTATTAGTGAGCCTAATATAATAGTTTATTAGGGTTTTATTAGTTTTGTTTGTTATTCCAGTAAGTATTGTAGTTGGCGGTAGGGTCGAACGGTATCTTGTCGTTTCAATCTTATATGACGATTCAAAGTTAGACATTCATCCTGGTGGAACAAATATGTTAAAAGTTAAAATTAAAATTATACAAGTAATAAGCATTTAATGGAATTATTTGTATTTCCATCTTAATTTTTTATTTTATTTTAGTAGTCAATATGTTGTTCATTATTCATTATTTTATATGGATCAAATACTTATGTACATAACATACTATAACCCGCTGTAACATGAGCCAATGAGGTCATAGACCGGGACCATGGTAAACAGAGCAGATGCCGCTGATTGGTGGGGCAGGCTCAGTCCGCCTTCTGCCATCGTTCGGGGTGGAGTGAGTCCGTGCTTCTTGTACACTGTGTATTCGTTATCGCGTATCTATATTCTATCTATATCAGCAAGGATTTTACATTGCTGTTACATCAAAGTGTTTGGGAACAGCTTGAGTGCCGTCGTATGGTTTATATATTCAAGACTGCTTTTGTTGCTGGATATAAAATAGAATTTAGAGGTGAGTTCAAAATTGTTATTTGACGAGGTGGAGTACAAAATACAATTTTTTTTTTTTAATATTTTAATTATTAGAACTTCACTCTACTGATTTATTTGTGGTTTATTAACCTGTCAATTTTAGATGGCATACAATTTATTGATTGTATGAGGATATAGTTTAATGGTAAAGCATTAATTTGCAGTAGAAGAATGTGGGGTTCTTAGATAATTTGGGCTTATTTTTGTGGCCCGTTACATAAAATAATAATAATAAATAAACGTGAAAAAGGACAATTTTAAAATTATTTATTGTTTGTTTCTACCCTTTAGGGTCATTTCCACAGCATTATCTTATTTTTGTGATGCTTTACCTCTTTTAGGCATTAACATAGGGTTACGATTGCTTTTCATCTATCTTCCAACATCTCTTTCGAGCTTTTCTTTTACCTTCTGTCTTATGGTATTGAACTGTTAAAAAGTCATGCAGGAGGTGCTTAACTGTTTGGTGTGTATTGTCACAGTTTCCACGGTTGGTGCATCAAGACCATCAATGGTTAAAGTCATAGTGTCCCCTCTTTAAGCGAAACAATATAATTTCTTCTTTTCTGAAGCTTCTTGAGCTTATGACCCATAAGCTCAATGCATTATTGTTTTACTTCCCCAAGTTTTGAAGTTTTGGTTTTCCAATTCAATTCCAATTTCTTCAAGTGTTTATTTCTTGATTTGTATATACAACCCTCTAACGTGAAAAATCGTATTGCAGTAAAATTCGCAATGAAAATATACCTATACATTTTATGTTTGTAGTAATATTATCAGTACAATAATAATTTTTGCAATAAGATGATCATATAATAAGGGTAAATTAAAAAAAATTAAAATTTCTTTTTTGTGGCCCTTAATGAAATGAGACGATAATTAGAGGAAATGGACTAATTCAAATCTTCATAACTTATCAAATATTAAACAAAAATTTAGTAAATAATTCATTATATATCATCGTTTACCTGATAAATTTTTCGCAATAGTGCTGGTCAATCCGGGAAGTTAGACCATACTCCCTTAAAGGGTAAAATTATTATTAAATTAGTTAACATTTATTTTTCATCTAGAAGAACTTTATTTTTTATTGCTATTGTAATATAGCGTACTTTGTGTATATGTATATTCATTGTAAACCATTACTTTGTTTTATTTTTTTTTTACTTTCATTCACCTGATAAATAGCCATTTAAAAAATAAAAATTCAAAACTAATCAAAATAATTACTGATAAAAATAATCAATCAGAAAAACCATAATAAATGTTTATAAACCTCTACAGGTGCACATAGTCAAGATAGTGTTCTGGGCCGATTTCTTTTTGAAATCTCCAAGACGGGATGTAAAATAGACAATTTTAAAAGCGAAAAGCTTCTCGTCTGATTATAACATGCACTCATTTCTACAAAAATATCTTTCGGGGTCTTGCATAAGTAGAAAACATATTTTGAAAATTCTTTAATTTATTTCTTTTTTGTTTAATAAATTATTTCATCAACATGTTTAAAAAATCTAATTTAGATTAATCAAATTACAATTTTCCGAAACACTATATTTAAAACATATTTGTTTTATAATTAATTTTATTTTTAGCAGTAATTTATCAAATGGGTTTATTTTTCTATTAAAATCACAATAGAAAGAAGATAAAAAAAATATATGTTTAATTGAATAATTCATTCTTTCTGTTTTTACAGTAGTAAAATACTTAAAGAATTATGCATGAAGTAATATTAATACCAATTAACATTTTTAACAGTGAATAATTATATTAACTTTAATTGCTATAATAGATTGAAATAATATAAATATATCATGACAATATAAATATGAATAATTAAATTATGTATTTATTTATACATAGTTCAACGTCTCACCGGAGATTAGGGACTCAAATAGTACACAATCCGTATAGATTCAGAATATCTTGTTTACCAATGCGATGTATAAGCACAAAACAAAAAACAAATATCTATATGATTTTTAATGATAGTCAATAATTAAAATTAATGACTAATAATACTTACACTTTTTATCTTGAAGATTAGTAGATAACACTGTAGAATTCATGGCATTAATTTGCAGAAAATTCATCAGAATAAAATTACTGACAAAACCATTTTGTTAAATGTGCCACTGAATACCTAATTTATTTACGTTTTTCTCCATTTTCTTTTACTAATTTTACATTGAAAATTGACCAAAATTTGCGTTTTTATTGAATATTTTAAGCGTTCTTATAAACTGCAATATAACGAAAATAGTGATACGAGTCGAAATGGCGAAAATTAAAATTCATCAAAAGAGAGATTTAAATTTTCATTGTTACAATATTCATTTATAGACATTAAAATGTAAACAGGTAGTGAAAAGTATATTTATATTGTGACACTTTCCTAGCATATGATTAACGATATATCATTTATGTTGGTCCAGAAATTGAAAAAATAAAATTTCCGGCAAGAATAAGATGACCGGCAATATAATTTAAGAAAAAAGGAGTGAACATGAATATGAAACAATAATTCATTTTTTTTTTATGGAGTTGAAAAATTAAAGAATTTAAAAAAATAGCAAGTAACAATAATAACATATAAATAAAATACATATAAAATAATATTTCTATTACAAATTCGTTAAATCATCTTAAATATGAGATGCCCTAGAGTGTTGGTATTTCTTCTCCAGTGACTTTAACGTTGGGTCTGTAAAGATGTGCGCTTAGAAAAAACAGGCAAACATATTTTTTTTTTAAGATTGCTTACGATATACAATATGATGTTCAACATTTTTATTCTTCAGTAGTTATTACTTTAAAAAATATTATCATACTTAAAATGCTAAATTCAACTATGAAATAGAAACATTGATTGAAGATCGAAGTGTAGGTATTAAAGTTAACTAATTATTATTATTTTATAAATATTTTTTTATGGAATTCAACATCAGTTTCTGAAGATTCAATCCATTGTATAGTCTTCAACTCAAGATTTTCATTCAATCCATTGTATAGTCTTCAACTCAAGATTTTCATTCAATCCATTGTATAGTCTTCAACTCAAGATTTTCATTCAATCCATTGTATAGTCTTCAACTCAAGATTTTCATACATAAAGTGATCTGGAGCGGATCCAGAAATTTTCTGAGGTGGGCGCACTTTTTTTTTTTTTAATTTCACGACTAATGAAGGACCTAATTTAAAATATAATCATGATGTTAAAAACATCTCTTCCTGGAGACCAATCACAATATATCCTATTGTGCACCGGATCATAGAGAAGGTTCTGGATCAAGAATTAAGAAAACAAATCACCTTCAGCAAAAATCAGAGAGGCTTCATTAAAGGCTTACCGGGAGCACATGTTAGCGCGAGGATCATCGACGCGATCATAAAAGATGCAAAAAAAAGGAAAAATGATTGCGCAGTGGTGTTCCTTGATGTCGTCGGCGCCTTTGAAAACATTGGCCATAATCACATAGTCAGCTCACTGGAGGCCAGAGGGGTGTCACCAGACCTCAGAAATGTTATAGCGGTTCTCCTGCGCACTAACAAAATTAAAATTAGTGTAGGAGCACACTCGACCAGCCAGATCAGTGTGCTCAGAGGAGTGCCTCAGGGCGGACCCTTGTCGCCTTCGCTGTTCAACCTGGCCATAGATCGCTTCTACCACGACTTGTGTGACCGAGAATTTTCCGAAAGGTTCGGTTATAAACTAAGTGACCAAGAAAGTGTGGTCCTCATAGGATTTGCGGACGACCAGGCTGTTTCAGCGCGCGACAAGGGTGCGGCAGAGAGAATTATCAACAGCACTCAGAGGATACTATCAGAAATCGGTCTGGTTATAAATCCGCTTAAAAGTGTTGGCATTATTACATATAAAGGAGAGCTGCTGCCGTCGACGCCCTTCCTGGAGAACGGAGACTGCATCAAGACTGTTAAAATGGATGAAAGAATAAAATACTTGGGATGCTCGTTCTCGGGGGAGCTGATCTTTAATGATGAGGCGGTGACAAAGATAACTGCGAACTTAGACAAATTGGTGAGCTCTAGTTTGCTTAAACCTGAGCAGAAGGTCAATGTTGTCAATCAGTATGTGTTCCCAAGTCTTACCTATCTTCTCCAGACAGCGCCCCTTACAACGATACGCCCCGATATATTGGAAGGAACAGATACAAACATTCGGAGGAGTATCAAAGCCATTATCGGGCTACCGGCCAACACCTATACAGCGATGCTCTACGCACCAAGAAGATATCGAGGACTGGGATTGATCCGTTGCCAATGGGAGGCTCCTCTACAGCATTGGTCCATTGCTCAGCGACTGTCAAATGTGCCGGATGCCCTGTTCCAGTCTATATTTAATTACCAAGAAGAATTGGCGGAATGCGCCGATAGAATGGGTATGGATTAGGGCTGCCGAAGTGTGAGAGCTCTACGACAGTCACTGCGGGAAAATTCCTTTGAAGAATGGGCCAATTGCAGATGGCAGGGGATTGGAGTTCGACATTTTAAGGAGACCCCGAAAGCGAACAGATTCATTTATGATAAACAGGTCCTGTCGGGGTCAGAATGGAGGAATTCCTTAAAACTGAACATTAATTACGCCCCTCTGCGTGGAGTCCCAGGAGTCAGCGGACAATCGAGAGAAGTTGGGTCCCTCTGTCGTAAATGCGGCAGAGAGTCTGAAACACCAGCCCATGTGCTGGGAAAATGCCCCAACAACTCTCTCCACATAACTCGCCGGCACCATAGGGTTAAGGATGAACTTACAAAACTCCTGAAAGAGAGGAACTTCGCCTGCTTTGACGAGGTCTACTGAATAGATACGGATGGATCCACGAGACAGCAGACATTGTCGCATTCCCCAAGACCGGGAAAAATCTTGGGGATCAAAAAAAAAATCTTGGATCCGACAGTTAGATATGAGAGCAATGACCTTGACCAGGCGAGTGAAGTGGAAAGGGAAAAGAGAGAGATCTACGAAAAGTGCATCCTGCGAGAGATCTACGAAAAGAGAGAGATCTACGAAAAGTGCGCCTTAGAGAGAAGTTCCGCGAGACCTTTGGTGAGAGAGAGTTTTCCGTTAGGGGCCTTTGGTTTGGATCTCGTGGAACGATCCCTAACAGAACAAGGAGTTTTCTAGAAGACCTAGGTGTCGAAATGAGAGAGACTGCGGTGTTGGCCGAAAATATAATCCTGGACTCCCTGGGAATCATCCACCACCATGTGTATGAAAATTGATTCATATTCCAACTTAGTCTATCTTTTTACTTATTTATTTATTTTTATTTAATATTTATCTATCTATTTATATAGTTATTTATTTATTTATTTATCTATTTATGTACATATTTATTTCTTTATTTATTAGATACATGTAAGGTTTTTATTGTTATATATCTTATTTGTGGGGTTTTTTCTTGAGCGGCTCTGTATGTGTGCCTATTTATGGTGTCAGCGTTAAGAGAGAGAATAAGCGCTAAAAAAGAAAAGGACTAAGATTATGAAAAATAGGAAGGACGAAGGGAGAAGAAGAAAAAGGAAGAAAATGGAATGAAATGAAGAGAGGAAAAGGTGAGGGAGAAAAAAAGAAAAAACATAATTAAATAACAAAGAAAAACAAAACTGTAAAAGATATAGATGGAAAAAGAAGAAGGGAAAAAAATAAAAAATAGGTAAAGGAAAAAAAAAATTCTATGATATAAGTATAAAATGAAATGTAACGATGTACCTCAACTTTATGTATTCATGTATTTTAATATTGATCGGTATACTGTGTCATATGGCAACCCAATGTATTTGGGCAGCTCTGCTTGTTTTGTTTTTTTAAATAAAACTTTTTCACTTACCTATATATGAAATATATAGTAAGTGGAAGTATTGCGATCGTGAAAAATTTCGACTTCCGGTTTTCAACGGAAATACATGTTTTGGGACCCCCTGAGTCGAAATAACCAAGTCCCGCGAAATGGTCTGTGTGTGTGTGTGTGTGTGTGTGTCTGTGTGTGTGTGTGTGAACAGACTAGCTCAAAAACTATAAACTGTGGGAACCTGAAATTTGGTATTTAGTGTAGGTATATGCCCGCGATGTGACAGCAAAAATTTCATCCATATAGCTCAAAGGGAGGGGGTACTTTATTTAATAACTTTTTACGTTTTTTTCGATTTTCTCAAAAACGGCTCTAACGATTTTGATTAAACTGAGTATTTGATCTATTTATATGCCCGAGATATGACTGTAAAAATTTCATCAAAATTGATTAACCGGAGGGGGGACATTACTTAATAAATTTTGTATAATTTTCTCGTGTTTTATTTATTTACTCAAAAACGGCTTAAACGATTTTGATCAAACTAGGTATATGATGCATGTATATGCCCGAGATACGACTGTAAAAATGTCATCAAAATTGATCAACCTGAGGGGGGACTTTACTTAATAAATTTTGTACCAATTTGACGTGCACATATTTTTCATTTACTCAAAAACGGCTTTAACGATTTTGAAGAAACTGGGAATTTGATGTATGTATATACCAAATATGTAAAAGCCAACATTTCATCAAAATTGGTCTAACTGATGGGGCACTTTATTTCATGACTTTTTTTCCAATGTTTACCTTTTTTTCGATTATCTCAAAAACGGCTTTAACGATTTTTATCAAATTCATCAGGTTTCCTTGAATATCAGGTAAGCTTTATCATTATTAAAATGTTCTGAGGGGGCTTTTTTTTGGGGGGGGGCCTTTTTTGTTGGTTTGTTTCTTTCTTATAAAGTACCTTTGTTTTTGTTTACATGAAGAAATTAACTGTCTCTCGTTACGCCTAAAAATAAGAAATGGCTAAATATGAGATATGATAAAAATAAAGAAAACATAAAGAAGAGAAAAAAAGAAAAATATATTCAGAAAAAAAAAAAAAAAAAAATATTCAGTCAACGCATCAAACTCGTTGAGCCCACGCATGCAGAGTACGCCTTTAATGACAGACCATTGTTCATAATTAAAGCCGTTCTGTTCATTTGAGAAGTGGCAATTAACAAAACGCATTAATTTCTAATCTAAGTAAGTTGGTAAGTGAAAGTTGTGTGTTGCGAGCACGCACCAGATTTTTCTCTTTCTTTTAGTATTAAGTAACGTAAATTACTATAAAATGTTGAAATACAATCCATTTTCAATGTGAGGACTTAAAAATGATTAAATAAAGCACATTTCATATAAAAATAGTAAAATTTTATATACGTCCCCACGTCTCAGGGGGGGGGGGAGTGGCGCCCCCCCCCTGGATCCGCTACTGAAAGTGATCAAGATTATCGGATTCGTTGGATATTACTGTAATATTTAAAGATGATATGTATCTGGTAACCGATTCTACTTTAGGCTAGATATTGTTGATGACAAAATATTCAATTAGTTTGGACAAGCTCTGGATTTCCCTTACATCCATGTGCTGGCTATTTGACTAAGTAAAACCTCGTTAAGATTTCTAATGTTCCAACTACCTGATGTAGTGTGTAGCCAACAAATTGGCCACAGCCGGATGGGCACAGACAAAGCAGTTTGTGCTGCGCGAGGGGTGCCACCTGCTTCATCCTCTCCATGCTCCATCGAATCGGGTTTGGAGACCTTCACAGGGTGGGAAAACCCCCACTCCAGCACCAGGGATAAATACATTTATATAATTAACATTAGAAGTATAGGTATGATCTGATTTCTCTATCTCTCTCTCTCTATCGAAGGTACGCTGGCTTTCCGGATTCCTCGGAATTGAAAATTTCACTTGTCTTTTAAGTTCTGGGCATTAAGGAACAAATTTGGTTCTGTGATTTTTTTATCCGCTGTCGCTAAGCTGACATTAAAGAAACCCATATCTAATGTATACCTGTATACTTTATGTCTGCATTCTTCATATCTGAAATTATTATTTTGATTTTTCCTTCGAATAAAAAACAGTGGCGACCCAGCTTAGTGGATCGTATCATGATCTCTTCTTGATTTCTGTATCATAGCTGTACTTATTTGAAGAAAACCTAAAAACTTAGGTAACAGGCTAAAGCTACAGTATCATATCACACGTCGGCAAGTAGATGGTCAAAACTCCAAATACGTCAAATTTGAGTTATCAGAATTAAAAACCTATCGTTGGAATCAGAATAAAAAAACCTAAACTGCCGGAATATAGTCCCAATAGTATAATGGTTCTGTTCACTTAAGGCGCAAAATATAGGCGAAGGTCGTTTTAACGCGGGTAAATTTTGAGTTACAGCTAGTAAGAGTGTTACTAACTGCCCCAATGTTAAACTATTTTTGAATACTATTTTCCATAGTCGCTATTTGAGGTTACATGTTAAAATCGAGATTACAATCGGAACTTCAAATGCAATTACCTAAAACAACAGTTATTTATTTGTTACCATCTTCTTGCAGACGTGTGATATTAAAGAATGGTACCTCCGCAAAAATAACGCGACGATATTAGACATCGAAAGAGGAAATAGCCGGATTCCAATGATCCATTTTTCCCAAAAATAAGTCAGGAACACTGCAGATATTATTTTAAATTTTTGGAGCAGATCCTCCGACCTTGCCTAGCATGTAACTAGCGGTCTGGAATCAGTTAGGCCTGGTAGCTGAGGAGATGGTCCCATGTCCCGCCGCGGGAGGCTGCCTAAAGATCCCGGATGTTCCGCTCTGGTTTATCCTCCACGGCCGTCATTATTTAAATCATGCCTCTCATCTTCCCGAGGATGTCACATCGATCTGGTCTACTTATCATATCATTAGGATGATCGTCTCGTCTGGAGCATCTTCAGCGGTCTACTTCGCGTCTTCATGTACAAGTAGAGTTATAAAGTTGGATAGCAATAAATTGAGAAATCGTTAAATATTATTTTATTACTACGTCCAAAATATAAATTATTATGTATTAATGTCATCAGAAAGTGGGAAATTGATTTTATTCATTTAAATTTTGACTCATTCAACCTTAAATGTCTTAATAATATACTCTAGTCCCTTCTAGAAGCTGGGACATCAGGAGCGGTGGAGGTTGCGGTTGGTTGTACAGCGGATCGATGATGTCCTCCCAGGAAGAGACCGGCTGAATCACTTCCTCTGTGCTCACTGATCCTGGCTTCGTATGACTTGTCGCGGTGTGTTTTTATGGACAGTGTCCAACGACACGTAGAAGCTAGTAATCACATTTACATAAATTTCCACAGGATCTGGAAAACCTGAGATCCCAAGAACAGTTGGTGAATTACGTAACTCAAGAGAGTCTTAGTTCGTAGAAAATTGTAAAGAAGTCAGGCGAAAAATGTTTGTTATCTTAACTTGTATATAATCAAACCTGTAAGGAGAAACTAAGTTTTCTAACAAATTTCCTTCGGTAGTAGTTTCTGTGGCCTAAAAATCACGACTCTTATTTTTTTTCTGATTACTGGAAAACTTTGTGTTCTCTTAGAAATAAAAGGACTGTAAATTGTGCGTTTAATTACGTATTCGTAGTTTAAATCAGTATAACCAAGCGCAATTTACTACTATTTCAATGTACTAGTACAATGTACTAGTATTTCAAACAGAACACAATTTCCTGTGCAAATGATCGTTTTCGAGTTATGAGGAAAAAAATTTGAAAAGTTGAAATGAGTTAGAACGAGTGAAAACACTTTGGTCATTAGTGACTGGAAAGTTTTCCCCTTGTAATATTCAAAATTAACATCTCTCAAAGAGCTGATGAGTTGGCCGGCGTAGAGCAATAATTGAGATATGTAAATTGTTCTGACTTCTCACGGAGCCTTCATCTCTCTTCTCACATTACCGACTCTAGTGGTTTTCTTTCGAATACTAGAAAAAAATAAGAGTTGTGGTAAAGTAGCAAATGCACGGATGTGGTTTTTCAAAAATTTTTACCTGTACGTTATTTTATATGCGATGTCATTTTTACCTAAATCAAAGCTTTTATGGTTTTTCATATCTTTTACGTTCAAAATACGTATTTTTTTATTTTATATGTCGCTATCACATTCTTTCAGTGATTATATTATTTTAGAATGATTTCAACACTATTTCATAAAAATAAAGTTCCCTCTCCTTGAAATTTTCATGTCAAATGGGTGAATAAATATAACGTTAAATTGAAGTACTTGTGATTGACTCTATAAGTATACGTTCATATTTAACTTTCTCTCGAAAGGTTCTTAAGGCCCTCGTATATGTTTAGATTACGAACTGTCCTAAAATTATTTCAAATTTTATTCAAATGTTTAAAGAATATCACTGAGCACAACTCTTCCTTCAACATTTTAAGGAAAGATAAAAGAGAAGAAATTTTTTATTTATTGTCAAATTTACAATACCAAATAATTGTTCAAATATAATTACAGATGTACCTACTTCTTACAATAAACAATTTGTAGTTGGTTAATGACATCAAGTGAACCAACAATGATGCATAAAAGGATATTTTTTTAGTTGCTATAGTAGGAAAAATTTTAAAGATGTAAAAAAAAAACTTTTTTTATATAAAAATATTTTTTAAAGAGTGGCTTAAATGTAACCCTTTCTTCATAGATTTCTATTTCTTCACCTGCATGGCGCATAGATATTATAAAAATAATAGTCTTGAATAATATTTTATTTGTACGTTCCTGACAGTTATTTCAATTGCGTTTAATTTGAATGATCTAATCATTCAAATCGTTTAATTTGAATGATGTAATCATTATAAATAGTATTAGTTAAAAAAATACAGTATTATTTGGCTAACTAATACTGAAAATAAACAAAAGTGTGATCTGCAGATGATTTTTATTAGTACAAAATCTGACTCTTTTTGGAACGTTAGGTATATGTAGCGTTTATTCAATGAGGAATATAAAATTTAAGTTTTTATTTTAAACTATTTTTTTAATAATCTTATTACTTTACGATACATTCACACAAATTATTGCGCTTACGATTAAAAAATAAAATTTACTGAATCACTCTTGCTAAAGCAAATAATACATCATCCACTCGAGCTCTTTCCTACTTCCTGCCTCACAAAGTTCTTGTTCTTAATTCTACATTTTTAACTTTCTCCTATCCTTTTTGTTCAGTTATTCTTATGATAATC
The DNA here is from genome assembly GCA_911387785.2 of Aelia acuminata. Taxonomy (NCBI): domain Eukaryota; kingdom Metazoa; phylum Arthropoda; class Insecta; order Hemiptera; family Pentatomidae; genus Aelia; species Aelia acuminata. Next base: position 61,529,657 of record OU426981.1, read on the forward strand.
GTCAACAGAATGACAAGAGTAAAACCTCAAGAGATCGTCCCACACACTGAATTATAAGTCAATTTATGTAATTGCCTTAGAGAATATGGCGTCGCACAGTTGGTACTAATTATTTTTTTTTTTTCGATGACCTTCCTAATTATACCAACCCAATTTTTAACAAAACTTTCGCAAGATCTGTCATGAAAAATCAAAAGAGGCTGTTCAAAACGTTATATTATGTTCTTCTTTAAACAGAAAAAAAAAATCTGTGATTATCTCTAGCTATCTCTTGTAAAAAAAAAATCCTGTCGGAATTAATCCTGTAAACATTTGCTTCAACTTATAACCTATGAATGCACTCTTCTGAACAATACATTTTTCATTTAAAAGGACTCATAACATAAACACCTTGGCACTCAAACACTCCATTTACCAATAATTGACCAACGCATGATGAACTTTTACAAATATTATTCTAATGAAAACCGATATGTTAACAATCTAATAACAGATATGGCTGTCATACATTTTTATGCAAGGAGGAATTTGAAAAAAGCCCTTCATGATAGATATTCCTTAAACTATTCTTTTTGTGATAGAAATAAGCCATGAAAGAACTGCTGCTTGGTATTTTTCTCCTCCATGAATGATATGTCGTAGTCAGCTCGCATGCTGCTTGTCGAGTGCCAATTTCTGATGAGAAGTTGGTGGCGGCATGGTCGAATGGGCAAACGCGTTAGAAAATACGGGTTGCCACTTACAACCAACATATAACTGGGAACCCTAAGATAGCAAGTTCAAAACCCGGAGCCAGGAGACATTTAATAATACTCGGTATTAATCCCCCACCCTCTCCCCTTGCCCGAGACACCCCGTATAGCCTAACCGGTGAGAAACAATATTTAAAACGGATCATATTTTTAATCTTTTTTTTTTTATTTTATTTTATTTTTTTAATGAAGTCGTTTCTTTAATTAAAGAAAAATCATGGCTGACATGGCAAAGAATATGGTCAGAAACGAGAGATAACAAGTTACGAATCGTAGAGCCGTATGTTTGCCGTAAAAATCAAAGTATCCTCATGACCAGGAAAGAAGAAGTCGTACTCACCAGGCTGAGGATTGGGCACACACGACTTACCCACGAGCACCTGATGTGCAAGAAACCTCCTCCTCAATGTATTTCCTGCGGGGTTCCACTCACAGTGAGTCATATCCTAACTGAATGCTATGCATACCAGACTTCCCGAGAGCATCTCTTAAAAGAAAACCTCGACGAAACTCTCCAAATGGACCAAAAAGCTCTAAGCAACCTAATGCTGTTCCTCAGAAAGAACAATATACTTGATAAAATCTAACTTGCTTTTTAAATTGTAATTGTACATTTCTTGTATCCATATTGTATATTTCCTTTGTTCGTGTTGTGCTTGCATTGTGTTTTTTTTTTTTGTTGTATTTGTAAATTGTAATTTGCAACCTAATTGTAACCTATATTGTATTACAGGGCGAAAATGACCCAAGTGGTCGAAAAGTGGCCCGAAATTATAAATAAATAAATAAATTTATTTTTTTATTTATTTTTATTTTATTTATTTTTAATCTTTATTTTTAATCTTTTGTCGAAATTTACTAGTTTTCTATCGAATATCAGTTCATTTTTTTGTTTTCTTTTTTCGCTACCTATCTTCCTTGTGTACCTACTGTTAATAAAAATTAGCCTCTCGATTAAGATCATCGTCCAAGGATCCTCCAGTAGTTGCTTTCCCTCCGGGTGTCTCTTCTTCCGGGGCGACCTGGGTCCTTTCCCTGACAGACTTCATTAGCCCCCTCAGCCCGGTTGACATAACTTCACCATCCACCGCTCCACTAATTAGAGGGTCGTGTTGTAATCTGCCAGAGCAATTCCAGTCTCCTCGCGGGAGACGAATCGTGGGCGCAATTATAAATTCAGGATATTAGGGTGTTGCATCACTGGCAAATTTAAAGGGAATAGAAATGTTATTAATCCGAGAAAAGTGAGTTGTAATACTAGATTTCAAAGAAAAAGGGGGAGCCAGGGGATTTCCGTCACATTTTTAAACTAAACATGACTTACTTAGACTGTTTCAATTAAGTTATGTTTTTATTCCAATATTCTGCAAGAAGCAAACGGATTGGATAAACCTTCATTCATATTGATATTCATACACTTCATACACATTTCAATACCTTTACATTAGCAAAATTAGCATTAGCTTCTAATTCTGCTATTCTTTAGGTACAAAGTGTACTTCAACAAAAGTACAAAAGTAAAAGTTTGTTGTTGAATTTTGAATTTTACTTTCTGACTTCAGTAACATACCAACACACTTTGCCTCCGCCTTTCTACACTGACTTTGAAGCTTGACAATTATAGGAGGAAGCTAGTAAAGAACTGGACAAGAGATCTCATCCATAAATCAGGATCTTGCTTGATCCAGGATCTTGTGGATATCCTACATTTTCAAAGTCCAGACCCATCCCGACCAACTAGTTTCCGAATTTTCTTTCCACCATATCCTCGACAATCTTCCAATTGTTCTGAAAAGAAGATGGCTATGTTACTTTTTAATTTAGACTTACTATTTATTAGAGTTCTATCAATATTATTGTCTAAAGTTGACTGATTATGTCAATATCATATTTTTTTTTTTTTTGCTCAGGCTTAATTTTTGTATTTTTATTGTGATACAATTGTAAATTTCAATTAATCAAATCAACTTACTTCTTATTCAAGTATATGGTCCAAATTATTTCAAAGGAAATAATTAATTTCCTTATATAAGAAGCTAAAATCGGAAGTAAGATTAAATTTCTTGATTCTTTACTTAAATTTTCCAATCTAAATAATATGTGTAACCTGTTTCAGATAAATTGAGGTAATTTTTTGAGAGTAAAGAAATGTATTTTTTTTGGATGTTTCATTTTATTAAAAATAAATTAGGTATATCAAAGAACTAAAATAAGTTACTATTGTTTTATTTTTGAGTTGATTTACGTTGGCTTACTTTTTAGTTGTAATTATAATAAGAATAAATTTGTAGGCCTTTGGTTGCTAAGTTGAATTAGATTGAATCCCATTTTTTTTCGGTAAAATAAAAATTTAGATTACTCTTGATAGTTCATACAATTTATTTCATAAATCATGCTTTTTTTTTATCATGATCTCTGCGATATTTTTTCTTACTAGCAGGTCTCTGTATAAAATATTGTTTGTTTGTTTGTTTGTTTAACGTCACTTTATGCCACTAAAGCTAATCGGACGATGCTACAGTGGGAGTCCTAAATTTTGCCTATCCAGGTATAATTAGGATAGGGATCTTTAACGAGTACCTGACATCGCACAGGCTCGGGACCTCCATTTTACGTCCTATCCATGGGACGGCATAGCCAAGGATTTTTTACTCCCTTTAAAAAATCCTTTGGGCAACCATGGGACGCGAACGCGCGACCTATAGGGTCCTATAACCACTGGTTATCCCTGTATAAAATATTTTTAATTAATGTACTTTTTACTTAGCTACTTTGCGAATAATGTACTTTTTTGTCCTTTATGACAAATTGTAAAGTTTTATTTACAATATAATTAAAAAGAGGTGACTTAAGGCTTGGTAAAGGCTTATAAATAAGGAAAAGATACGTGAGAGAAAGTAATAATTGAAATATAACTAAAGGTTGGAATACATGTATTTTCATAGTTAAGTTAAATTCAAATTATTCCAATTCCAATTAGACAATGGCGATTTTGACTATAGCCTATGCCTATGAATTAAAACCAACAATGAACACGCCTATGAATTAAAACCAACTACACAAGTAGTAGTTTTAGTTAATCCAGCCAGCAAAACCAGGTTTATAACAAAAAAAAATAATAAAAATAAAATTTCACTGAGTAACGTGTTTTTTCATCGGAAAAGATCTTTCGATTTTTTTTTCGTGTTTGGGGCCGAAACTGAAAGGACACACCATTGTGTGTAGATCGGCAGAAGCCTTCCTCCACTTCTAGAATCTCACGTAGCATCTCCCTTTTCTTCTTCTTGTCTTTCATCTGGATGGTTCGCCAGCCTCTCTTGGATCTGGTACACACTTTCTGGAGACCGTCCCGGATGTAAGCCATGTCACATCGAGTAAATTCCGGAGCGTAGAACGCTTTATAGCTCAGATTAGAAAGATAATGAGTGCTTGCCTTAATGCGACTAGGAGTTATACAATGCATAAAAAAGTATAGACCAGCCAAACTAATTCACCCTCTATTTAATCAATTACATAGAAGATTCTTGTAATTCGCATTAATAAATATTTGAAAATATTCGTAACAAGGTTTGAGAAAAACCATTAACGAAGGATCCAATTAAATAAAAAGAAATTGCTTACTTTATCCCTCAGAGAACTGATACTTATAAGACTTTTGAACTTTTATGCAAAGCGAAGTTCCCACGATTATTTCTTGTTAAATGGATGCCGGATTCTGCCTACTTATACAGAGTTTAGATATGCAAATCTTGTTAATTATTCCTGCATTTTGTTTTCTTGCGAACCTCTGTTTTTGATAAGTTACTGAAATCACCATAATATTCAGTGCGGTCCCAAAAAAACATATTGGGGGGGGATTGGTTAGTACAACAAAAACAACAAAACAATACATATAAATACGTAAACACACAGGTCAGCATATAGATTTATTAGAAGATAAAAAAAAATTGAAAACTGCCGTCTTCATTTTCTCAGAACGGGGTTTTTCCAAAAGTCTTAATCTCGCCCGAAGATGCGAAGTGTCGAGTCCGCACTCAGTCACTGCCAAAAAACCTACTTGGCCGTTCGGTTACAATTATTGCGGATCTGAGGGAATGTCGAGCATTCTTTTCTATAATAAATAAGTGGGACAATTCAAAAATTGAAAATCGAGATGCACCACTCTTGCGTTGAGGGTGTGATTTCATTATTATCTTAGGAAAAAGAAACAAAATTTACTGATTATCGAATTTAATTGCCAGGCGCAGGTTAATATATGAATTAACTCTCCGTCGGGGGCGTTATCTATGGATACACTTTTTAAAGAAAAATATTCACCAAACTGCCTTCTTGTGTGCGGGTGGTGGTGTGCTCCCAGTTATATGTTCCACTGATCTTTCTGTAAAGTTCAGTTGTGCAATCGCATTGGATAGTCTTCTGTGATTTACTTGCCATTATTTTTAATTTGCTTGATACAACGCGCCCGTTCGCGTAAGTTTTTTCAATTCCGTATTTTTTTTTTATTTATTGATTTAGTGTTTCTATTTAACAATTAAAATATACATATATATTTTTCTTATTTTATTTCATATCTGAATTACTGTAAAGCCTATTATCTGAGAGATACACGCGCCCGGTGTCATATTTTTCTTTTTTTCGGAATGGAATACAAGACTATTTTCGATTTGGATAAACAGGAAGATGTAAATGCTATTCATATATTGTTAATGAATGATGTTAGTGATCATGAAATTGACGAGAACAAAGACGACGAACCAGATACTGACGCTAGTATTGACTTCGAAGAAAGGGATGGGGACTCCGAATCTGAGGTAGGCGAGAATTGTGATAAAAAATAATAAACGGCCAAAATTTTTATAATAATTTAAATAAAAGGGAGTTTCCTTTAATTATTTAAGCCTATTTATTTTTAAATTGCATCATATTGTATTTGGACAAATTTTTCCAGATTGGAAATGATTCATATAAAATATTTGTATTATATATTTTTTTTTTACTTTTCGTTTGTATCATACATGTTATTTACATATAGTCCTTTTATATTCTGAAATTTTATTCGTATTTTTAAAAAAAAAAATCTATTGATAAACTGTGATACAGTAATATTTTCCATTGTTTGTAATAATACAATCCTATTTGGTACTTGGATATTTGTTTTACCTACCTTGATTTTTGTTTCTTTCCATTTTACTCTTCAATTTTTAAATTATTTTGTTTTTAAACTAACGCTTCCATTCTTAAGAATTCGAATGAAACACATAACGTTTAAGTTTAAATGAAATGAAATAATGTTTCATGATGATTATGGTTGAAAAGATCTCGGAGATAGACGAGCCCGACAGCGGAACATTCTTGACGCGCCCGACGGAGGTAAAAAAAAAGAAAGTAGATGTTAACTGGAAAAAAATCGTTACTTAAATCAATATAAGAATTCTATGATAAAATTGACTATTATTTGGAAAAATTAAACGTTAAATAATTTGTTTTATCAATAATTTGTATATAAAAAAAGAATTATATATGAGCGTGACTGAACCGGATCGATAAAAATTTGAAGGATGACTTGCCAATGAAAAAGAAGAGTTAAGCCTAAGAGTAAAGAATAGTAGCTTCTTTTTATTTTTATTTTCATTTAACTCTAAAAGTTTACTAATGTATGTGTCCACTAAGTTGCAAAATAAAAAACGTAATAGAAAATGCTAATTGATGAGTAATAATCATACTTTTAAAAAATACCAACGAGAAAGAGTTATATGCAAATCAGAACTTCTAGTAGGCTATAAGTTTTATTTTCACGTGTTAATTTTAAACTGTTTCACAATTATCATACCACAGACTGATTCAATGAACTGCAACGATTAAGACGTGCAGATAACATTGGAGGAATATGTATACTTCCGATTTAAAATGTTTATAGAGTCATTCTGCTTTTTGCCAAAAGAAATTCTGTCAGATTTTACTCTAGAAGTTCATTTTATTTCCATTCTAGTCCAGTTTTGTATTAGGTTATAAGGTTTAAGCTAAGTAAGTTATAAATATCTTCTAAATTAGCTATGTTTGAACTTTTACTTGCACTAAACCTTATGGGAACACAGGGCGATTGTGGGAATGCCGTAATCAAACCGTTTAATCAATGAATACTCAGCGAGAGTATCCACTTTCTTATGAAAGCTGCCTAAGTCACGGAGCATTGTTTGGTGAGGGTATATTCATTAATGACTCTATGGGATAGCACTAGTTGCCAATTATAATTATAATCCTTGCCTACCTTATACATCGCTGGTACGATCATCATAAAAGATTTTCTCGAACATTGTCTTTTACGACTACAAAATAGATTCCAATAAATCATCCAATAATTCAGTCTAACATACTAAGATGCGTTGCACGATGGTAATTCGCAGTCTTTAAAAATATTTATTTCAAGTGCTGGTAGGTACAATTTAGTAGAGTGGTAGTTAAAAGTTTTTAAATTCTTCCTAAAAGTGGTGTGGGATTTATATATTTGTTGGGTGTCGAACAAAAAAAAAAAAAAAAAAAAAAAAATCTGTATCATGTAGCAAGCAGTATATAATCTAGGCTAACAAGATGGGCTCTATCTCTACATTTGATCTGTCCCCAAACTCGCTCTTATTGATGACAGAGAGAACCAGGGGTGTTTTGGTGTGTGTTTATTTAACTTCATTTTATGCTACAAAGGCTGATCATGAGAGTCTTACATTTTGCCTATCCAGGGTATAATTAGGATTAGGCATATTTAACGAGTATCTGACATGATTTAGGCTCGGGATCTCCATTTCATCAAGTCCTATCCGACGACGCCACAGTCATACTTGGAGTGTTTATTAAACAACAGTTTAAAGGTTCCTTTACACTGTACGAACCTCATCCTCGAAATTTTTTTAGATTGAAATTACTTTAAACTGGCATTGGTGTTACAATATAATCCTTAGTAGAAGTACTCCCAACTGCTTGCTTTCATAGTTCCGCGCAATGAGGTAATATTTCTTCAAGTGGTCTCAGACGTCCAGACGTCCGAAAGCTCGTCTGAGAAGTCAGCTACAGTAGATCCTGCAATGCGAACAGTTATAACGCTCTCCGGTGTCAAAGGAGACGGTATTACGCTAAATGATGGAAAATGGCGCTGAAAGGACGATACGCCTTTCTGTCAGCGGATCGGAAGTCTTACCTTGGAGGAAACGGTTTCCCCTCATCCAAAACGGTTTCCTGTTTGTTCAAATAGCCCTCTCTTATAATACTCTTCCTACACGAAGGAAAACCGTTGTGGTTTTTCCACAACTATGGAAATTCAGTGAAAGCTGGTCCGGTACGCGTCTATGGGAACGGCCTCAAGTAATTTTTTATTTCTACAATTAACAGATGAAAAGCTCATGCTCATCAGCAATTCAACGAAGGATGCGATCTCGGTAATTAGTGCAGTGTGCTTCCACGCTCTAGTGATTATGATTCATCAAAAAAATTTTTTTCCTTTTTAATGCAATACTGGGAAAGGAAACCAAAGCTAGAATGAGGATAAATAAATCGAAAATATAATACCGAAAGCTTCGCTGCGAGAAATGGCTTAATACAGATTGTGTTCCTTTCGTGGCTATTGGTAGCGAATTTGGTCAGTACAACGAAATTATAGTTGTCATGATCAAAACTGTAACCGATCGCCATAACCGCATTTGTGGTCTGACATTTCAGCAAATAAAGAATATAGTGTTGCTCAAGTGCCCTGCTGTGGGAACCTACCTGTCAAACGGATTATTGATGTAACGGTACACGAGCTTCTGATCAGTAATTTAAGTAATCTTAGCAGACAAACATTCATGATTTCTAATAAGAAAAAGGTTCCGCAACCTTCAATAAAATAATTATAATTCATAATTTTATTTCCCGACTGCTTATAACTATTATGAGGTATGTTGTATCCCTGTGTCACGAACTCAGTACTACAATAACTATTATTGTTTTGTGTTTATAAAAAAATAAATTAATAAATTATGAACTCTATTTCACTAAATTAGCAAAAAACGGACTGATTTACACATCTGGAAGATATATATACAAGTCTAATTACGATCTACATAACATCTTTATTAGTCAGAAATTTCGTCAATATAAAGAGTAAACCTAAATCGTGGTTATTTCATATGAATCCGATTTGGTGGCCAAATATCATTATTATGTGACAAAGTTTGTGGTATTAAAGATATGAAAAATGACGTATTAAGATGTGTTTTATTTGTAAACAATTTTATAAATCTATAAATATAAATTTATAAGTTAAAAAAAAATCCGATATCAGTTAATTTTACAATTATCCCGAACTATCACGGTGTTTCTAAGATATTTTCAGTAATGAGAATCGTTTCATCCCTGCCTACCTGTTATTTCCCATAATCTGTACTATCCTGACGATATGGAAAGTAGTGAGAAAGTATTTTACAGGTTTCATCAACTTTCGTTTATTATGTAGTTTAGAATAATACAAAATGGAAAAGCTCTTTCGGTTCTCAATCTATAGTTATCGTAGATTTCTATATTCGTTTAGTAAGGATGGTCTCCCTTTCCCTTGATGAAGCCATATATCATCTGCTCAAAAATGTGTAGTTTATTGTAAAATATAAAGTACAGAATAATGAAACGAAAACATTACTCTTAACAAACTATCGGCGATTTACAATTCCATGAATACAGTCATGACCTAGGGTGAAGGGTGTAAAGTAAAATATTACATGTCATGGTTATAGTTTTTACAAGGAAAAATAAATATGTAAAAATCTTAAGGTCAAGATTAAAAAACTTAAACAAAGGCGTAAAATATCATATTAAGAAGCATTGGAGAAAAGTATGTTCAGTGGCCCATATTTATGGCCCCATTTTTTCACGAATTCTTTATAACTATATTTTTTTGATATTCAAAACATCAACTGTATGATCCCCAGACTTGGCCAGTATGTCAAAAAAATGAATAAAACTGTTTTTTTTTTGTTTTGTTTTTTTCCAATGCATACTTTTATTTTCACCTGTCGCAAAAAATAAGTGACAATCAGCAAATGAGATTAAAATTGCTGTATGTTGGCAGTTTAAGGCATGGGGGAAGAAAGTGCCCAGCAGCACATCATCCCGGTCTTGTTTCAGGAGAGGAGGTCTCTCATCCAACTCCTTTTTAGTCGTCTCATAAAAGGCATCTCAGACGTGGCCATGTCATTATTAAGTCTATTGTTATGTCCGTGTAATATTATATGGAATTCAGAATAGAGAGTCCTTATTTGTTCGTCGATAGTTGGTAGTTGTGAGTCGGTATGTAGCGTTTCGTTACTAGTCGTAAAATTTTGGTTTGGAAGGTTTGTAGTTTTCGTAAGTGTGTCTTTTTTGCTGATCCATAAATTTGTGAGGCTTATGTCCAAATGGGTTTCAGTAAGTATGTGTATGTATTGAGCTTTTGTCTGATTTTCAATTTTGATTATTTGAAAAATAGTGAATACAGTATTTTCAGTCCTTTGTGTAATGTCTCTCAAATATTAGTCCAAGGTACCGTACTTTGGATTATGGATTAGTTGGTTACTTTGGATACTACTAAGGAATTTGGTGGTCGCCGATCACCTCTTTTCGGACTAGATATTCCAAGTGAGGAGGTCCCTCATTCAGCTTCTTCTTAGCCGCCTTGCAATAGCCATGTCAGCCGTGGCCTGTTGTTACGTCCGCGCAATTTAACATAAAAGCGTGGGTAAAGAGTTCGTATGGGTTGGTCGATAGTTGGTTGTTCTATATGTTGGGTTTTCTTACTTACATAACAAGGAGCATCCATTAGTTTAAAAAAATTTTATCGAAAAGTTTTCAATGGGTGTTTTTTTGCTTCCTCTTTGTTATCCCGCACATCTGTGCGGTAAATGTCCAAATGGGTTGAAGTAAGTAGATGTATGTATTCACTTCTGTTTGATTTTTAAATTTGATGATTTATAAAATTATAAGATAACAGTATTTTTAGTCGTTTGTTAAGAGTGTGTCTTTTCATTTTTACATATGGGCCCCAAATCATCCTTCACAATGTTAGTCACAGGTAGTGACACTACATAGTACTACTATCTTATATCTGGGCCGGCGAGTCTTGGGTCTTAGATTTACCCCCACATAGCTACCGTGGGCGTGGCCAACTACCCCACCTTCCCCCCGCTACTCACTCTCTTCTCAGTTATAACTTAGACGTCCTACGTGAATGTTCTTGTGTTTTAATATAATTTTTGCATTTATAACGTTTATTTCAGAAAAAATATGACAGAAGCTTCATGTTCAAGTCGTGAGGAGATAGGAAGCGAAAATCAAAAACATTTTGTGCTGAAATCCCAAGCTCCCATGTTTGTTCACCGCCTTCACACCTACTTTTCAAAGGAAAAAGACAATAACTGGCCTTTGAAATAAATAATTTATTAAAATAAAATAAATAATTTGTATATTGTATAAAACTAGTTGTAAATCATTGTAAATAAAGTAATTATGTTTATAATTGTATTTTATTTAAATTATGAATTAGTATACTTGTGGTTAAATTTTGATTCTAACATTCCTCTCCAGAACATTATAAATACCGGTAGAGTAAAAAAACATATCGCATAAAATGTTTCATCCAACCTATGCTTTCTTTGGGTTTTGCCTAAAAACAGTGTGGCAAGGGAGTCGGGGGAGTGTAGAGGGAGAAAAGAGGCATGGCTATAGCGTGAGCTACCCCAACTACTGGCGCACCAAGATTCCCCGGCCCTAGTATAGAATAATCAAATAATTAATATGTAAATTATGATAGTTTTGTTTTTTAATTTTTATTAGATCTCGGATGGATTTCCATACAAAAACTCATCTTCAATTTTAAACAAATGGAAGTTTATAACATTTTTATAGTTTTAATGATATACCTAATCCTGGATCGAAGACGTCCTCAACAAATTCAATATCGTGTGCACTATTTAGGGCGTGAAAAAAGAGAAACTATCGTTGGTCTTCTATGAGGGGTTGGTGGGGAGCTAATCACTGCTGATTAAATAACATTATCCCAAGGTTTTTTTTTTTTTTAAGTATTCCTGTTCGTAAGTATCAATGTTGTATGGTTGTTTTCAATGTAAAATGTGTCATTTTATACGTATTTTGCTTACATGATTACATTTTTTGTGCCATACACATTGATGTATTACTCTTACTCGTATTATAAATTCTACTACAAAATGCAATAGTTGTTTTGATTTGTTTAACGTCTCTTTATCCAACTACGGCGAATCGAACGATGCTACTGTGGGATTCCTAAATGTTGACTATCAAGGTATAATTAGGATAGGGATCTTTGAACGAGTACCTGAGATCATAGTTTTTAAGTTAGTTAATTACCTGAATGTTGTTTTTAACCTAAATATTTATTTCCTATTTTTTAATATTATCAATTAAAAGAAATTCAGTAAGTAGTGCCGTATTAAATTCAAATACCTATTAAATAATAAAAGGTGGGACTACAATTTGTTTAGCTTAATTAGCAAATAGGGATTTTAAAAGTTTTGCACATTTCTATAAAGTACATATTATGGTTGAAATTAATGAGTGGATTGAGATAGTTTATGTTACAGCATCCATTTTTTTTTTCCACACAGCCCCCATATCTACAGCCTTGGCCAATAGTATTAGGCACCTTCATATTTTCTTTTTAAAAAAATGTAAAGAAGGAAAAAAAGAACATCAACTATCTTTACATAACTTATTCAAAGTTAAAACAAAGTCAAATTAATATTTAGTCATCCAAGCCATTGGCTTTCAGCACCTCACTTTTCCCTTTTAGCATATAATTCACAAGCTTCGAACAAACGTCTTTGTCTAATTTTTCCCACTATTCTTTTAAATGCAAAATTAAGTTGTCTTTTTTTGTAGGGTTACTTTTACAAACTGCATTTTTACTTATGCATACCAACAAAATTTTTAAATTAGGCTTTATGTACTCAATGGGATTGAGGTCTGGGGACTGAGGAGCCTAGTCAAGCACTTAATTGTTTTTCGAACTATTCTCTACATTTGCGTGAAACGTGGCATGGAGCATTAATCTGTTGAAAAACAATGTTTTTTCTGTCATCTGGTATAAATATTTTTTCAAATGAAGTCTTCAAAGTTTGATTTTACATGGAAATATAGGCGTCGCTATTCATTCTTCCTTCACGTAAAAACATTTCTCCAAAACCTGAAATCCCCCTATAGCCCCAAATCATTAAATTTTCTCCACCATGTTTCACAGTATGGACAACACAATCTGGATGATAGGCTTCGCCTATCCTTCTTCGCGGGAAAACATAACCAGGATTTCCGAAAATCTGTACAAAATTCGATATTTTTATGAATTTTTAAAAATAACTATATCCGTATATTCTTAGGTGATTTTAGGAAATTTTTGCCATTTTTAATATCAATTTACATGAATTTATTTACCGCAAAGTTGCTTTCATCCAACCAAACCACTTTTGCCCAGTAATGAGATGACCAGTTTTTGGTGAAATTTTGCCCAGGTAAGCCTCTTCTTGCTATTGGCTTTACTAAACCAGAGTTTCTTTCTAGTCTTTCAGCTTTTCAGATCATTCTCTCCCAGAATTCTTCTTCTGTAATGTTCGAGCAGAAATGTCAATAGAACACAAGGTTTTCATCTCTTCACCCAGCTGTTTCGATGTTTTCTTGAGATTCTGAAGAGATGTTCTCACCAAAAACTTATCCTCACGTGTTCCTGTTATTTTATTTCTTCTTTCTAGGTAGAGAGGAAAGTATTTTATGCGTCCGATGTCGGGGAAGAGTATATTCAACAGCACTTCATAGTTTTTGATATCTCGGATTGGCTATACCCTTCCGACGGGATAAAACAGTTTTTGCCCGTTCAATCTCACTTAGTTCTTTTACTTTGACCGTTTTTAATCATAAACAAAAAGAAAATTTAATTTTTTAATAATAAAATAAAAAAACCTCAACTGCTACCAATAAGAAAGCTAACAAAGTATTGGGAATATTAGTTTAAATTTTATTATATTTTTCTAGATTATTAATGAGGAGCTGGGAATTGAAAATAATCCATTTACGGGATCCATTTTTGTCAATACTAAAAGTTTTAGGATCCATAGTGTATATAGCATTATTAAATAATGTGAAATAGACAATTTTTTAAGGTGCCTAATACATTTGGCCAAGGCTGTACAAATCTAATTCGCAAACAATTTACAAAATTTCGAAAAACTAAATATGAAAAAAATTCACAATTTTCATTCAATTCAAATTATTCTGCTTCCTCAGAATAATCCTATAACACATAAATTACTTTTTATTTGCCTTCTGAACAAAGATAAGATACAAGGATGACATTTGTACCAGGTGCTAACTACGATTTACCCCCCACCCCAAATTAACTGTTTATTATGTGTTAGAAATCGTAAAAGAAGTATTGACATAATGTTTGAGAAAGCGCTGCTTATCACCTTTTTTTTTTTCGTTTATTCCCTGCAGTCGGTTACGGAAACCGCATCTTTCCTGAGAATGTTTCTCTTCTCCGCTTATCGATTTGTCGTTGTACAAGGTAAATGTCACATACCTTGAGGCTTTATAAGGAAAAGCTTAATTCTATCTTGTTTATAAAAAAAAATGATAGTTTACTCATGTCTGCGTGTAGATTTAAGATTAAATCGAAGTTTTCAATGAGCTATCTATATATTCTACATATACATATAGAACTGTATGTATATAAGATTATATGTATTAGATATTGCAAGAAAATGATGGATGTTAATGTTGGGAATATGCCCTTAAATATTTATTATAATCAATAGTAGAAATAATCATAAATATTATAAAATTCGCAGTTAACACTCATTGTAATTCAAAACAAATTAGGTTTATCTGTTTGATGTTAATTGGAAAAACATAAATATAAAAAAAAAGAAAAAAGAATATCCTACTGCATGGCTAGTGATTGCGTTTTAAAAACTCTAGACATACTTACAGGCATTCCAAGTTTGTTGTTCCAAAAACAATATGTAATATTTTCTTATATCATATATTTTTGTTTAATGAAAAACTCTTATTTACTAACATTACAATCTTACGCAGTAGAGGATAATGGTAATAATGCTCAGTGACTACATTCACACAGTATTTACAAAAATCTAAATAATAGTAAATCAATATAATCTTCTTTATTATAAAAATTTATGTGTATATTTAATCAAAACTTAATCAAAAACCACTTTTTTTTTTTTAAGAAGCAATTTTATGGAATATGTTAATAGCAAAACTCATAAAGTTAATGACAAAACTCTACATACCGACATAACTACATAACAACCAGCTATCGATCAATATATCCGAACTCTTTACCCCTGCTTTCAAATAAAATATTGTATGAAAATAAATAAAGCAAAATGATTAACGACATGGCCACAGCTAACACGTCTTATAAACGGCGACTGAAAAGGTGTTGGATGAGAGACCTGATTCAAGAACGAAAAGATGTGCAGCTGGGTACTATCTTCAATCATGCATGGAAATGCCAGTATAACAGCAGTTTAATCTATCTAATTTGCTGATTGTTATGTAGTTGCGAAAGGAAAGAAAACAGTTACAAATAAAAATAAAATGAAATAATCAAAATTTTTATAATTATATGTTTCTTTATTGATCCCAACTTCTTTAACCCACTTTTAATCACATCATATTAAATATAAATAAGTATTTTTTCAATTGCTTCGATAACCTTTTCGTTTAACGTTTATATTATGTTATATTACTTAAATAATAAATAATTTATTTAACTTTGCCTGTAAAATATTAATACCACTACTGAACCTTCTACTTGAACAATAAATAAATTCTTAAATTCGAAGAGGTACCTTGATTACCTACAGACGCAACCAAAATATTATTAGATTTACTGTTTTCGGACCCCTGAGTTTGCAAGTTTGCGATTAAAGAAGTATGTTTTATTTAAATATAGAATGTTCTTGTTATTTATGGGCGGTTATTTCTAAAATAATGAAAGATTCCGGCAGGAATTTATAATTTTATCATATAATATAATTTATATAATTTTAGAGTAATAGTAGCTTAAAGAACCTGTTAACGGACCCTTAAAGCGGACTCGGGCTTTCACGGGACCAGTTAAATGTGGATTTATCCGAAGAAGGGCCATCAGTGTCACTCGGCTGCTCCAGAACTTGAAGATCGTTACCGCCCGCTTTCCCTGAGCTTTCTGTGAAATTCGTCCGTTCTGGAATCTACCGATCGCTAATAGCCTTCTTGCACCTCTTGTCTGCTTTGGCCTTGGCTTTCCCCGGAGGAAAAGGAAATCACTGTTATCGGAGGGAAAAAGCAAGAACAAAAAATTGAATATCCGATCATAATGAGGGATGAGCAATGTACAGAAAAAAAAATGGGGGATTGAAAATTATCGGTTGGGAAAGGTAGGAAGAGTTTGATTAGCCGGAACAGTTGGCAAGTGGAACACAGTGTACCGCATTAGTTGGATCGGTGTCATAATGGAGTACGACTCTTCTCTAGATGCAGTACTTTTATTTGAGTTCCCAGTAGGAGAGAAGTTCACCATATTCTTTGGTATTACTGTCGCAGCATGGGTCCTTCAAGAATCTCCGGATGAACGATGAATATTTATTTTCAACCTTCCCTTAGCTATCAGGCAATACGGCTATCCGTACTGAAATGGTATAGATTCTCGATATTCTTGGACATAAAGTAGTATCGATACTGATGCTTGAAGAAATTTGAGATAATTTAGCTAACAGAGACGTAATTGAAGAGTGAAGAAACTAATATTGAAATCATTAAAAGGAAGTTAAAAAGAATTATCTCATGATTAGGCGTCTCCCTAATATTTGTTCTTTTATTTTATAGGACCTAATTTTAGCTCTTATACTAGCTCCTTTTTTTAAAAATCTCAAATTTCATAATTTGGCACTTAAAGCCTTCTCCAAACGCCTCAAATCTGCTTGAATTATTCACAGTTATTTTATTCTTTAAAAGCATATCCCTCACTATTTGAAACAAATTTTTATCCCAAAAATCGGCTATACTTAGTAATGAATATTTACCTAAATGAGCTCCTAAGAGCATATTGCGTATATTCTTGCAAGATCGTAGAAATGCTATAACATAGAAACATCTATGATTTTTTTAAACGAAAAGTCATGATTAAAATGGGACTGTTTAGAATTAACATATTTTATAATTTGTTTTTGTATATATAAAATAATTTCTTGAAACGATCTGCATCTAACAAAAATTTAAATCCTTTCTGAAACCATTTCTTAATACCTTGAAAAATGATGTGGTTTTTTTTTTAAATATGTCGTTGCTGAAAGGAGAGAGCGATATCTGAGAATCTGTCTGTTAGTATTTTTGGTGATTAAATGCCCACTTCCTATATTTAAGTCTATAAAAAAAAAAAAAAAAGTATTGTACAAACAAACGTTCCGCAAATGTCTTCGATGCACAGAGATTATTCTACATTGAAATCTTATTCCATATATTATTTTTATTTTATTTTTATGTGTTTTGGTCCTACCTTTTTTCTTCATTATATCACATAATTCGTCAGAGTTCATAAAATAAAAATACTTTTTAACCTAAATTATTCTATATGATAGAAGACCTTGAGTTGTTAAGTAGCGACTTACATTGATTATATAAAAGTTTCCATAAAAAATGACGAATTGATGACATAAATACTGGAAGTGAACATTTATTCACCAAAAATCTCTACAGAAGATTAAATAAATACCACAAATCTTAATATTATGTACATATGTGTATAGACAGTTAGTTTATTTATCGATAAAATTACAGGTTTTTGAAGTGGATAACGAAATTCACAGATTTTCCGAATTTCAGACTCCTCCATGGGTAGAATCGGTCGAGGCGGTACCCATACCTCAGCCACCCACAATCGTGACGCCGTGAAATAACGTAAATCCTCCGAGAAGTGCTTTATTTAAGGGCGTTCCAACCCTCCAGCGGGGGCATTTTAATACAGCCTTGGAGCGTGAATAGATTCCAGAGGCTGGAGAACATTTTTCAGTTCTATAGTTCAAGGACCCTTTGGGGTAATAGCTGTTTGCCATGCCCTGCCTTCTACCGTTACCGGTATCAATTCCCCCTTTAGGCTTATATTTACTCCGTGAGATTGCACAGTATGCAACAATAACAACAAATCATTTAGCCTGCTAAATCATACAGGAGAGGTGCTATTATTGCTCTTACGTGGTAATGTTTCAATGTTTTTGGTTTTTTTTATATTGTTGTATTACAAGGGAATAAGAGCAACGCTACCGCAAAGCCGCACCCTGTCGGTAGATTGTGTCAATCTACTTCTGAATCGACATAATCTTTTTAATTAGAAGATTTAAAAGGAAAAGGCCAAAATGGTACTATAAAATAAATAAAATTCCATATACGTTAACGATTAAATAAAAGCAAAACGAAAAAATAAATGACGCTACCTTGGTGCTCGGGCGACTGTGGTATGGGTTCGATTCGCGCTTGTATATATTAACATTGAGGATTAAAAGGGAGGAAGTGAAACCGGTTCCTAAAATTTTATACTATGAAATTATAGGTCTTAGTGTTCAGTTTTGAGGAATTTAATATGGATTAACACTTACAAAACACGTTACCAAACCTAAGCATAGCTATGGAAAGTGTTTACATAAACATAGGTAAGTAAATGTAGAGAAGATCTGTAAAGACAGGCAAGGATTTACTAGGCTCTCAAGTAGACTTAAAAGTTTATAACTTTAAATTTGGCATAGATTGAACAACGACAAATATAATTAGTCTATTTATAACTTTGCTCACACTTTGTAATTGCATCCAAACAACCATAATCAACTATTACTACATAAAACCCAAGAACAGAATATGATTTGATGTTATTAAACCAATGACCCCTTGATTAGAGTGAATTAACGAAAAAAAAGATATGTATCTTGGGCAGAAACATTTTTTTATCTGGAAACAGTAAGAATTTTTTCATGCGGACTTCTAGTTTTCACCCTTTATTTTACCTCTAGTCCCCAGTCACCTAGTAAAGTTAAATATTTTACAGCTGTACAAAAATAAATTTTGTAATAATGCAATTCACTTCTGTTGTAGGATTGAGGACAAGAATATTGTTTTTTTATTTTTATTTTTTTTTTGTTCGGCGCCCCTACCTGACCATGTGTGGCATATGGGGGAGGGTTACTCTACAGGTGTAACCAACCTATCCTATCCATGGTGGGAAGGTCGAGTTTTATTCCGTAGGACCTCTACTAAATAAAAATCAACCCTCTCAGTGCGAATTCGAACCGCCGCCGCTCGGCTCGAGCATGCTATAGCGGGTCGCGCTCGGCTATCCCGGCCCTAAGAGGTTAAGTATATATAAAGATTCTTTGTTAAAGTCAGAAATAATTAATATCTCGATTTTTTCGAAACCGAAAATTCTGAAGCCCGGATAAAGTGCCCATCCCCCCAGATTATAGTAATTATTTCTAATTCAAGAGTATATACGATCAAAAGCCATAGAAAGATTGAATTGGTAGAAATCAGGCAGTACATCACTCCAAAGTTGGATAACACCATGCATGATTTGTAGTATTTACAATCTAGTATGAAAATAAATAAATAAATAAGTATGACGCTTGGATCAGTGATTGGCAAGCCATTGTTTACGGGTTACACGCTTATCTATGGCTTTTTATAAAGTATGGGTATTTTTATTTAAAACAAAAATGTATAATAAAAAATAAAAATGTACTTGCTATTGCGTCTAGGGAGCTTCGTTTGACATCTTGTTTGTTGAAGATTTATCAGTTATTTTATGAGTTAAAATTATCCACTAATTACCAATATTTCTCTACGAATTCCAATCAAATACCTTAAATAATACATGAGATATAATAATTATTATTGATAAAACGTTCGAATTACAACTCTGCCCTGATAATTTTATTTATTAAAAATTTGTCAGTCACGTATATGAAAAAAGTCTATGGCAATCAGCTTTTCTCAGTGAAATGTCACGATTCCATGATTTATTCGTAAATAAAGGGCGCCCTGGATTTGCTTTCTCCATAATAGATTTAGCTGAAATACTGATTTTAAATCGGTCGATTTTTGTATTAAATATTTTTGGTATGGTTTAATTTTTATTTTAAAACATAATCCTATACTGTGGCAAATTCCTGAATTAATTAATTCTTAGTCTCATCATTTAGTTCCGTTAAGTGATTTATTTTGGATATGGCTTAATAAACAGATAGAGATTTCATTCGCCATTATTCCGAGTACATACATTCATTTTTTATTTGTTTTTATTCATCAATCGAACTTACTAGCGGTGAATCTAAAAGTTGCTATTCACAAACTATGTGGTGTTCTGTCCTACCCTTGCCGAAATCAGCTGTTACACAATAATGCAAGATTTCTTTTTCTTCAAGATGAATGTGGGTGCGACAGACAATGCCTTCACTTCCACTGTCACTCAGTGTATATTCACATTAATTTGACCCAATGAAGGAAAGATAACTCGCAGACAAGCTAGACAATGTCCTGTTACTTGAAGAAACGGCTCGGGTTTTCCTGGTTTGTTGCAATCGGGTCGACCGGACTCAATGTACCAGCGTGAAAGGTCACGACAACTGCTCTACAGCTACACTGCTACTTCAGAGTGGGAAGGAGTTTAACTTGATTTCCATTAAGACAAAAATTTTATAAAATATTGACAAAGTTTGCAGTTTTTCAATGTAATTATCATTTAATTACAATTTACCTAGTTTCCTGGGGTCACCTGTGGTGTAGTGGTTAGCATGGCAACCTACAATACTAAAGGTCGCGGGTTCGCTTACCGTGGTGGCCCTATGATTTTTTAATGGGAGTAAAAATCCTTAGCTATGCCGTCCCTCGGGTAGGACGTAAAGTGGAGGTCCCGAGCCTATACGATGTCAGGTATTCGTTAAAGATCCCTATCCTAATTAGACCTGGATAGGCAAAATTTAGGACTCCCACTCCACTGTCCGATTAGCCTTAGTAGCATAAAGGGACGTTAAACAATCAAACAAACCTAGTTTCCTTATTAAAAATAATATTATTGAAAGAAGATAAAATTAATTATTGCAATTTGTAATTATAACAATAATACATACCTAAAGATGTCAAAGTCACCTCCAGTAATGAGTGCTTATTACGAAGTCCTTCAAGAATCGCTTAAGGGTTATCATGAATCTTACTTGGTTCTATAAGTGAGCCCATTTCCTTTCAAGTCCATTTTTGGAAATTCATGACTGTTCATTTCTTTTCATCAGGCAATCATCTCATTTCGGTTCATAAATTACGGAATTTTTATATTGATGGCCAAAAATGAAATATTTCATTAGCCGATTACCAAAATAGTGTGAGCCCTACGAATCTCTTTAAGTTAAAAGTAGCGTAAAAAACGCGTTACTAACTCACCAACTTGCGTTTCGCAATTCGGTTAGATATCTGTAGAAGCTCCAATTTGAACCATACTTTTTAAATTTGATTTATTTATCCTTGACATTACTACATTACTTGTCTCCCAATTAGAGACATTAGTAATAATGATATTTGAATACATCGATTGGTCTCAATTGAAAAGAGGGATTATAATAATAAGACCCTGCTTTATCAAATTGTTATCAAACATGTTCCAGGAATCATTAGTTTAATGGGGTATTTTCCAAACGTAGTACAGGAAATTAGGAAGGTAATTTGTGAAAAAGAGTAAAATAAATAAATGCGGTTTTGAGTAAGGTCATAATTGCATAGGATGAGCGATATCTGCGTACTTCTCCATATCAAATCAGCCAGTTTAAAAACAATTTTAAGCCTTTAGGTCTTTGAATGTGATAATTTTTTGGTCATTTGAAACGTTAATGTTCAAAATAAAAACATAAGCACAAAATGCCGCCGTTTAGGAAATAGTTTTAGAGCTAGAAATCTATAACGTTCTCAAAATCTATTTGCGATAGAACAAAAAATAAATAACTATAAATTATAAAATAGAGAGAAAGGGAGAGAGAGAGAGAGAGAGAGAGAGAGAGAGAGAGAAAGAGAGAGAGAGAGAGAGAGAGAGAGAGAGAGAGAGAGAGAGAGAGAGAGAGAGAGAGAGAGAGAGAGAGAGAGAGAGAGAGAAACACTTTATTCATAAAAGAGATGCTGCCCTGGGTTGCTAATACACAGCATAGTATATGTCTATCTCAGATTATTTGTAAAATCTCAATAATATATAATAATAACATCCATACTGATATAAACCTACATAGTTATATATTTTTTTCTTATATATAATTATTTTTTATTATTTTTTTTTTATCCTTTCTCTCTTTTACTCAATCCCCTGAATGCTCTCTTGAATGACTAAATATAGACTTCCAATACATTCCAACGGCAATTAATTAATACGAATTAACAGAATCAAATAAAGAATATCAACAATTGCATCAAAATCTTAATAAAATATATCATGCAACAACTAGAAAAATAAGAATAAAACCAAATCTATACTCCACCCTAGCATATAAAATTAGAAATAAAAATATATATGAAGTAAGTACGTATAACAAAATATATCAAAACGAAGTAACAAAAACATTCTGTAAAAATTAAAAAATAAATTAATTTTATTTATATTATAATCATTTTTAGTGCTCATTATTATCATTTATGAATAGAGTGGTTCAAGATATTTATTATTTCTTTCTAAACATTAATTTCCATCTAATCAACAGAAATTTACCAGATTTACATCCCAATATAGGGGGAAAAAATAATTGTTTTGATCGGATATCATCTTGTTCAATGAGCTTGTCCAAAGATTACACGAACAATTATTCTCAAACTAATCACCTCCCTGGTCCTTAGAAGCAATGAAATGGAAATTGGTTTTCTTTTGTCTTTTGAATTCGGGAAGCTTTCCACAAGGTTCCGAATTAATCGGCATTAAATGTTCTATTGGTCGTTTTCTCCTCGTTTCTAGTCAAGAGATTTTCTCTTCTTCACGATAAATCAGGTGGATGAGTCCATGAAAACGGTTTTCTAGGACAATCAATGTCTATTCAAGGAGTGATGTCCTTTTTTTAATATAAAAAATAACGAGATCATCAATAAAATCAAAAGAATAAAATTCCTCATACATTATTTCATATTATTATTTATTTAGTATTTTATTCAATTTCGTTAAAACATGATACTTGAGTAATGTGTTCAGCAACAGTTAAAATCAGTATGTACCTGCTCTAAATCAGATCGCTGTACAGGCAGTAATAATGACACACCACTCTCATGATAACAACACTAATAAAAATAATACTTCTTCTAATCACACAAAACCAATTATTTAATGACATTTTACCAGCAAAACAAAAATAGTTCTTGTGAAGAACTTTGTAAACACACTTAGGCCGATTCGCAAACATCTAGGAAATACACTTTGTAGTCCGCCAGCTCAATAAATATGTCAATAATTACTGCATACGTATAGTGTGGATTTGTGCACAATCATTTTAGAAAAAATGTTTATGCTGTATGCCTGTTTATGTGCGTGAATATATATATTTACAAAAAATTGAATATTTTAAAATATGACCATTTTGAATCTCAGAAAATTATGGTCCCCCCCCCTAATTAATGAAAATTATTAAGAATATGGCGCTTGAGACGCTCTAAGCTACTAATTCTTGTTAATAAAGAAAAAAAAAAAGAAATCTGGACTTCCTTAAAGAGTAAATACTTTACTTTTAAAGGAAAAAATGGTTTTCAAAGTCCGCAAAATTGTTTTATAGGAATGCTGAAGAATTGTTATAATTTTATAAAAACACTACAAACGCCTTTATACAGATATTAAATAATTATTGGAACGTAGGTATTACAATCATTAAAACTTAGGGTGAAACCTAACTTTTTAAAAAATGTTTTTGGTGAATAAAATGAATAAAACTTAATCTCCATCAATCTAATGTGACCGCGTAAATCATTGCTTATCTTTTTTTTTTTTTTTTTTTTTTTTGTTTTTGTTTAAACGGTCCCACTAAATCGATACAGTTTTTTTTAAATTTCGCTCGAGTTATCCCATTCAGGCGGACGATATATAACCTGTTTAAACCATTCGTGAAAACATCTCCATCTCAATCTAATTTTTTATCAGGTCCTATTTAACATAACAGGCTATATTAATATTCCTAACTTTATTTCATTACCTAATAATAGCCTATGCTCGTGAAAAAAATATTATTCAAATTATTTCCGGCTTTCACTTTCACCTCGATGTGGTTAGGACCCCCTATTTTGCGGTGTATCATTCCATTTAGGCATGGGAAAAAAAAAAAAAAAATCCTCCGTGATCTTATTAAGCGAAGGTAACCTTCCTTTAAGTATTGACTTCGTTTATAATAATAAAAAAAACTATAATTAATAAGTATTTGCCAGGTTTATACTGCTTTCCCAGCCTTTGTTTCTAACCAGATGACTTGGCCAGTTTGTGGATTAGGAATCGCACTATCGATCTAGCCCTATGCTTGGTAACTTTCAATTAATAAAGAATATGAGGAATATCAGTAATAATGATATATGCAATAAGAAGAAAAATAATAACTCATATAAGCTAAATATAGAAAAAGATATGAAGGAATCGCAATGAGAGGCGTTAGTTGTGACGAATTCTAGGCCGTGTCGGTTAGAAATTCGAAACCTCAAATGATCATCTTTCATGTCCATGTTCACAATAGTGTGACTTCATCAACACAATATGCGATCTCTTTACACTAGTGTGCAAGAACCGTCATTTATTTTATACATTATATTTTTTCTTCAAATCGTTTAATCAAAGGAGGTGTACGTCTACTTTTCCCCAAAACCTAAATGTCATATTCCTTATAAAAAAACAAACAAAAAAAACTATAATAAAACACTCTAACTTACACAAAGTTACTGTACTTATGAATGCACACACATATTCACCAAAGTAATGGCTTTAATACATTTTAAATGATCAATATTTTTTATTTGTTATAGGTAAAAGCGAAGCCTTTCAACAACTACAACCTTATAACTGTGGTACGTACCTATTACTGTAAGTAATTGCTTTGTTAACCCTTTATAGGACAGTGGGTGATATTTGTCCCACTTTTAAAGCAAAAATTTATTTTTCTCATGATCAATAAAAGCTCCTAGAACTGTTTCATTGTAAATATTTTTAAAATTGGAGCATAAGTTGTGCTGTCCTATAAATGGTTAATCGAAAAAAATTAACAATATCTATCTGAGATGTTGAGAATAATATTTGAGCCGTTTATATTTAAAGTTGCTCAAGTTAATTTACCAATTATTTCCCTTTGCCCTTGTTTTATGTATAACTTCAAATTATCTATCAATAAACCATTTGAAGCTACTCCGAGTAGGTAAATATGTAAATAATTTTTCAGATTTAGTTCAATAATCCTACCATTTATTTTAAAAAGTGACCTAAGTCCATTTATAATTAAATTGAGATATTTATTATTGGTAATATTCGAAGGCAGTGATGAAAGTAATTTTAATTTATAAGTATTTAACAAGTTCTTCTCAGTTTTAGGACCAATTCTTTACTTGAATAATCAATATGTTTAATTAATGCAGTTATACAAAATAATATGCAATATACGTGCTTACGATTAAATATAAATATTTTAGAAATTATTTCGCCCTTCGGAAGGAAGAAAACGATAGGAACATTAATTTAATTGGCAACTTAAGATTTCAAAGATAATCGAAAAATAAAAAAAATTTAATGTCACCAAAATATATTTAATATCAGAACATTCCTTTTTATCAAATGATTTCGGCGTTGTGGGGATCCCTTTTGTACATACCAAATGTAGATGAGCAGTCATTTTTTTTTTTTTTTTGTGATTTATGTAGATATAGATAACAAATATTTTTAGTAGCATAATTTATGTTTTTGAACTATTTTATATTATTTTTAAATTAAGATTTTACAGTAAAATTTTGAAATTGACCTAATCCCACACTTGGTAAGAAGACGCCAAAAGAAATCGCCATCGTTTCGATTGAAAATATAAATATAACTCCTTTAGATACATTTAAGCAGTGTGACTCATTCGTATCCTGCATGTATATTTTTAATTGCATAAAAACTCAAATCACTAAATATCTTAATTTATGCATAAACGGTTCATTTAACATCGTATAAAATATTATATTTTTCTTATTATCAATCATATAGATAACGTACCTGTCAGATTGTGATACACATATGATTCAGTCGTTTATTAATAATATTTATAATTCTTAATTTAATAGCACTTAATATCACTAAATTTATATGATAATTTACTTACATCTGATTATTCGCTGGCCGGATGGTCCAAGAATGCCGTTCACACAGGTCAAAACATATGAGATTTAATGGCTTTTTTCTTACTCTCACCCCATTATTATCCATTCAGGATCATTCATTAAATGGAATAGGGTTAATTTTTTTTTTTTTTTTTTTTTTTTTTTTTTTTGTGGAGGGGGATTTTATCTACAATGGAGATCATAATTATAAAAACTGTCATTAAGTAATCTCTAGGTGATCTAGAGTCATTTTTATCAAGCCACTATGAGGGAAACATCACTTAAAGGACTCAGCAAAAACCTTGTGCTTTCGAATTTAGATGAAATATCCTGATATTAATAAAAGAGATGTTGGTATAAACGTCTTTTGTTAATATCAATTAACTTAACCATAACGAGAAATAAAATTTGAGGCTCGAAATTTAAACCATTTTTAATAGCTTACGTGACATTGAAATGAGTTCTAGAATTTTCTGGAACCGTAACATTCATGTATTAGTACCTAATCACATGTTGGAATGATCTAGACCTTTCCCGGATTTTCCATTAAGGAATAGATATAAGAAGCGAGGGGCTAAGGGATTAGTCATGCCTTGGATATCGAAGTATAAGGTTACTTTTGAGTCTCAGCTGTGTCACGTGTGGTATCGTTAGTAATGTTCATTTGAGTTATGATTTACATTGTTTTACATTTTTGTGTAGCCATTTTATGTAAACAAAATTATTCAAACCGACATTGAAGTTACAACAACTTAACTATCAAACCATTTTTTTTTTTTTTTTTAATATTGACAGAAAAGGCTAAAAATAAAATTTACCTTTATTTTAATTTTTACACATTTATTTCATTGAATATATATCAAATAACAAATGATATGGTCACCTTTGGTGTAGTGGTTAGCATAGAAACCTATGATAGAATAATATAAACAATACTAAAGGTCGCGGTTTCGCGTCCATAGGTGGCCATAGGATTTTTCAATGGGAGTAAAAAATCCTTGTCTATGCCGTCCTTGATATGACGTAAAATGGAGGTCCCGAGCCTGTACGATGACAGATACTCGTTAAGGAGCCCTATCCTAATTATACCTGGATAGGCAAAATTTAGGACTCCCACTGTAGCATCGTCCGATCAGCCTTAATGACATAAAGTGTCGTTAAAACAAAAAAACAAACAAATGAAATAGAAAAATTCACCAACACCAAGTTAGCTGTAGCTATTCAACAGATTAAAATAACAAACTAAATTGCAGGAGATATGGAGAAGAGACCATTGTGTCTGGATTTTTGTTCTTGGACGAGTTTATGTATTTTATCAACAATTATACAATAATGTATCTTGAGATGCAAGACCTTTTTGCTCGGTTCCCTTAACCCCTTTTTCTCCGAACAGTCTATCTAAGTCCACGATGAAGAGGAAAGCTGCAGGCTGTCAAGCATTCAACTTTAAGCATTAAGGTTACTTTCCTTAGGCTTTTTGTTCCGCAGTTTCCCAGCTGTTCTCTGAGATAGTTAATGATATCCATCAATGGTTTCGAGAACAAAGGTACTACGTTAAGAACTCAACTACTTTCTGTTCTTTCTTTGTCCAGTTGCATTGATCCAATATTCCTGATAGAGAACTAAGACAATCGAGAATCGTACTTAACTAATGTTAACGTTTAATCTGATCAAACCCGGTCCATATTATATATCTAGTTCCATATCTGGGCTAGAAGCAATGGGAGTTAGATGTCTTTGGAATCAGGTCCATCGTGAGTTGTAGTTTCGCAACATCATCTTAGACCATCGTTACAATTATCACTTAAGGAGGACTTATATATATATATATATATTGATTTGCGTAATTTCTTTTTCATCCCTCTTCTCAATACTAATCTATATTTTATAGATCTCTTAATAAGGTGTTACGAAAGATGCCAGGGGCGAAATAATATTGCGGCCCTTTCTCTCTGTCAACAGATCAGGTCTTAAGGAAAAGATACTTACAGCATCTATATAATAAAATAAAAAACTGTTTATCTCTTCTAGCGAACTTTATGTTCAAATATGTTGTTTTATTTATTTTATTTGAAAGATGATCTCTCTTGCTTCTACTGGTTTATGATTTTATTTCTCAGATTTCCAGTTTTTATAAGTAGATATAATCTTTAAAAATTATAATCTTTTGTTAAGATAATAAGGTAAAGGAAGGAAAACTTCTAACTTTGGCTTTAGGGAAACAAGAGATAAAAAACATAAATTCAGACAAAACATTACACTGGTTTTCCCATATAAACAGATTCGCCGATACCGCAGAATGGTTGGATTCTTAATTTGTTTATGCGAAATAAATCTATATAAATAAAGTTGAAATTCTGTTTGTTTGTTTGTTTATTTGTTCTTTATAGAATTCCATACCGCTTGTCCTAAATTCTCCAAATTTCGCTCAGTGGTTCTTTGATACCAGGTGCGAACACCTGTCCATATTAAAATTGCATAACTTCAGCCAATCTCTTGGTATATTCTTTATGGTTAAAAAATTCGTCATGATCTCGCTTTACAATGTTTTTTCTTTACGAAATCGACCGTTTGAGTCGAAAAAACGGCCAAAAAAATCATTTTATTGATTTTGAAGAGGCCAAAAAGGCCCGGTAAGACCGTCCCTTGGTAGGCGTCGAGTTCTGGAATTTTTAAACCATATGTTTTTTTTTTTTTTTAACATTACAATACGTTTATTTACATGTATGGTGAATTTATTTTTTATAAATGCCTCCTAAGAAGCGAGCTTTAATAGGAGTAGTGTGCTCAAAAGCTAAAAAACAACGTCAAATACGAGCAGCTGAAAATCTCGACGAACATCAAAATAGGATTGAACAACAGAGGCTTAGACAGGCAGAATCGCGGGAAACTGAGTCTGCCCAGGAATACGAGGCCCGCTTTGCGCCACAAAGGCTTAGGCAAGCCGATTTGCGAGAAGCTGAAACTGCAGGCCAATATTTCTGTTTGTTTGTTTGTTCTTTATAGAAATCCATACCGTTTATCCTAAATTCTCCAAATTTTGCCAGTAGTTCTTTCATACCAGGTGCGAACACCTGTCCATATTAAAATTGCATAACTTCAGCCGATCTTCAGCTGATATTCTTTATTGTTATAGAAATCGTAATGAACTCACTTTACAATGGTTTTTTACGAAATCAACCGTTTCATTAGAAAAATGAAATTCCCCGATCAAACCGGGTTATACAGCTTAAAGATGAATTTCTGTTAGTTTGTTTTTTCTTAATAAAAATCCATACCGTTTGTCCTTAATTCCCCAAATTGGATCTTTCTTACTAGGTGCGAACACCTGTCCATATTAAAATTTCATAACTTCAGCCAGTCTCTGGGTATATTCTTTATTGTTATAAAATTCGTTATGATCTCACTTTAAATTTGTTCACGTTTATTAGAAAAATGAAATTCCCCGGGTGAAACCGGGATATACAGCTAGTAAAATATATTCCATAATTACATATGACGGACGAAAACGTTTATTCATCATTATCAACAATAAATGGAGACTCATTAGTACAGGAGTAGCAGAAATCGTACGAAATCCAATTTCCCTAACATTGGTGATTCATTATCATGTACGAATATAACAAAGTTGGTACTTCATGAGGATTAAAAACAAATGCACTATGTTTCCTTGTATAAACATCAGAAAATGTATTCAACTCTATAATATGATATTTAGAAATCCAAGGGGACAAAATGAAAGGGAAAAAGACCTATTTAGGCCAGATTTCCCTCTCCAGCATACCTAATCGGTGATGGGCTGAAGACAGGAAGATATCGAAGGCCTATGGGAACCGGGAAGCTCCTCCGGCGAACCGAAAGTGACGCCTGTGGATACGGGCTATGAGCGGAGGTCGTTCCGTCCGAACTGGAGTATCCGACACGTTTTCTATGGCCCATTCTTTCCGCCGAAGAGAATGGTATCACCATAACCGAAGCGCCATTAGTGGCGGCAGTCACCACATCCGAAGAACTGTCCCACCGATCGCCATGTAAAGATGGATCATTGATGCGGCTCACAATGATACAGTCTCCTGTTGTCATGGCAAAGGGTTCCTGCAATGGCTTTTGCGTAACAACTTATTTATATTGGATCTATTATTTTATTTCCTAGTGGGAAGGAGTTACAAGTTTTCGATTCCTAGACTTCCTGTGATGTAATTTATTCCATTTTTATGTATGCTTTTGGTGATTGCTTTTTTTTTTTTTTTTTTTTTTTTTTTTTACACACAGTAAGCACAATAAAGCACCCTTAAAGGAACTTTTCCGAATTTTACGGAAAGAATAGAACAGGATTACCAGTAGAGTATTACCTAATGGTAGAGTCCCAGAGCTCAATCACGTTTGTTCAAATCGTTTAAAGAATAAGATCTTAAAATAAATTTGCCATATTATAAAACCATGTTACACTCTCTCCCACCAAAAAAATAGAAATATCTATAATTTTAAACTTTAAATTTTTAAATCTCAATCAATAATGTGGGTCCCCGAAAAAAAAAAAAAAAAAAAAAAAAAAACCAGTAAGGAGGAAAACATTTTTCCGTCCGACTCTCATAGCACTCTTCTAAAGTACAGCAGAGCAAACGAGAAATTTCTATTTCATTTATTTTTAAGAGACGTCTACGGTTTCAAAACATTGCTAATTTCTTTAGCTTTCAAAGACACACGAAACTTCGAGAAGAGGAGAAAAATATAAGATAGTATAGGTACTTTCTACTAAGCACTTCATTGCGCTGATTTCAATCTTACACGCTAGATTTGAGGATAAGGTGATACAACGAATATTGGAAGGCCTCACGTTGTTTCCTCAATTACATTACATTGGAAGAAGAAGATTAAAACTTTAACCTTGTAAAAAGTTTTTACAGTACCACCCATTAAGTGAAAAAAATATGTATATATTATATTTAAAAATCCCTCGATAACGCGGAAACCATTCAAGATCTTGTCGCAAAGTTGTTTAAGTTCAATATAAATTTAAATAATAGGTATCTTTCCTTTCGATCCAGTTCTGTTCCTAATACAACAACTACTCAATTTTCCACTCTAAGGTATTCCATAACAAACAGGAAATAGCAACAGTTATATGCCATTGTTATGCCTTCTCGTAAACCCTAATTTGTACTTCTATCCCTCTATGACATTTAACTGACGTTCATCTGTTTATTTACTTGTCATACATCTGTTTTTCTCTCTCGATGAAAGTCTAGATGGAGACCACTTAAGATGTTAGCACTGTCAACATGAGATCATAACTGAGAAGAAAAATCACCAGCTCTCGAAGGTAATGACGCCTTCATAAAGTTGTCATCTTTCGTCTACTTAACCTCGTAAAATATCTAGTGGCTGCCTTATTTTCTTTTCAAAAATATGTCATTTGATTTTCTAAAAGTACTGCAAGGTTACTTCCTCTTACGTCAGCTTTTCTGCAACATAAACAAAATACAAATATATTAATACATGGATAGATTTATGTTAAATCATAGTTTGTTAGTTCATTGATACTTACTAGATGTGCTTTATCGATTAAATGGGTATTAATGTTGTCCATTAGACCAACTTACACCACCTTGTTAGGAATTAAAACAAAATTTAACCTTATAACTAAACATTAAAAATTTTAAATAAACTTATTCCAGTAAACTTAAAAAAATATCTAGAAAATAAATCTTAGATTATTCCTGTTTATTAGTTTTATTATTTTTTTCAGTTAACGTAATTTAATTTTTGACAGGTTTTTTTTATAAAATTTGTTATAATTACTTCATGCTTTATAAAAAAAAATTGTAACAAGTAACACTTATTAACAAGTACCTAATTGAAGTCTAAAAATAAAGGCATTATAAAAAAAAAAACAAGTATGTTCTATACAAATGTTTAGCAATATGCCACATACAAAAATACACGATTGACATGTCAATAATTAAATAATACCTTTCAAAATACAACAATGGTTATAAATATTATAAATAGTCATTTTTGTTTAAACAATGCTCTGTAGTCTGACTATTTTCTACCAAGGACCATTCGAAACTGGAATAAGTTTAGATTTAAGTTGTAATGGAGCCTTTGAAAAAATGTACTACGTTACATAAATTTAAAAAAGATTTAAGTCTCTATAACATATTTTTTAAATTAAAAAAATGATAAGAGACCGTGGGAAGCGGAATAGTTTGGTGTTTACTAGAGATTTAGTATCGGAAGTTGTCCAAACAATGGTGGAATCAAAGAGCAACTCTTGAAGTCGGTCTAAAAACTGGGAGACGGGGTTAGCAAGTTAAGTCATCCGCTGCGGAAAACTCCCACAGGATTTTCCGCTATTGTCTGCTTTTCCGAGGAAAGCTCGCGGTTTTCTTTTCGTTACTGCTTGAGGGGTTGTAGTGAGCATTCGTGATAGCCTTGACGCAACTGTAATTGATGTCAACGTGAAATTAAAACTAAAGGGACGTGTTCAAGATAAAACTACTTCTCACTTTACAAGGCATACTAACAAGGGGAGGGCACAGCTATTGGGTCGTCGATCGGGCCCATTTTTTTTTCTGGTGATTCTATATCGAAAAATAGTCGACACATGTCCGAGCATTCCGTCCAATGGGCCTTAGGTGCTGAGAAATAAAATAAAATACCTTGAAAATCCTTTATTTTTTATCTTGAGTTTGGAAAATGATATCGACATGATTCTTTCACTAATTCATTTATTTTAAAGAGTAGATTAAAGGAAAAATACAATCTTTAAAGAATCATTCATATTTCTTCAATTTAATTTAAAAAAAGCTTCAAGTTTTGAAGTAAACTAGCTTTATAATTTTTTTCACATAAAAAACAATAGCATAATTAAGTTCAGCACCCCAAGAAACCCAGATGTCTTAAATATCATCCAAAACAAAAAATAAAAAAATTTTCCTGTCAGGAACAGCTTAAAAATGTTTCAGCAAAATTGTATGTGTAGTTTCAAATTCTGCATCTCGTGTTGAGCTGATCCGATTTTTACGTTCTTGAGCTCGTTGCATAGAAGAAAGCTTCTTTTTTCTAACCATATAAATAACTATTGTATTATCTCGGGAAGCTCTTGTAAAAAATGGTCCTCAAAATAAAAATTAAATTCAAACTTTATATTATGTTGATTCCTGAACACGTAAAAATATCTCAATAATGTAAAAATGTGTAACTCTAGAGCCTTTATTTACCCTATGAATTTGATGAGAATCGGTAGAATTTTTTCCGAAATATGGTTGGATTTTTGGATGTTTAACGAAATTGTAAGGGTCTAGCCTTAGCGAAACTTTTAATGCAATTTTTAATTTTTTTTTTTTTTTTATCTTCCCAAAATTTACTTATAGGTTTTTTTGATTGTCCTCAAAACGACCCTTGTTTTCAGGCAATGGTTAGATATGCATGGTTTGCTACGAAATATTTTCTCCAACGTGAACCTAATTTGTTTTTCCGAATCACTCATGAAGGGGAGGTGTGTGTGTGTGGGAATGTGTGTTTTATACACTGTGCTGTGTGCCGGAGTCGGCTTTGTTTTCAATGCTTCTACGTGTCCTACCACCCAAAATATTGAAAAAAGTAGTAAAGCAAAGGTTAGAATAAATTATTGTATATATGACTTAACAATAAATTTTTTTTTTCATCAATGCATAGTAATTTCATTCCTCTTCAATGAGAGTAGGTGTATTTTTAAACAACACCAAACTTTGAAATGATTTTCTGTAAGAAATAGAGAAATTATTCGGGTTGGAAACTATTATCCTTATTCTGCCTTATTGTTAGAGTTAGGTTCATGGAATATTCTGGCAAAATAATGATATTAAAAAATCATTTTGAGTTAGTACATAGAGTGTAGTATGTGAAAAACTGTTTTTGTTTCATAACAGTTTTCAGATTCGCTTTGAGGACAATCAAAAAAACCTATAAGTAAATTTTGGGAAGAATAAAAAAAAAAAAAAAAAAAAAAAATTGCATTAAAAGTTTCGCTAAGGCTCGACCCTTACAATTTCGTTAAACATTCAAAAATCCGACCATATTTCGGAGAAAATTCTACCGATTCTCCTCAAATTCATAGGGTAAATAAAGGCTCTAGAGTTACACATTTTTACATAATCGAGATATTTTTACGTGTTCAGGAATCAACATAATATAAAGAAAAGTTTGAATTTAATTTTTATTTTGAAGGCCATTTTATACAAGAGCTTCCCGAGATAATACAATAGTTATTTATATGGTTAGAAAAAAGAAGCTTTCTTCTATGCAACGAGCTCAAGAACGTAAAAATCGGATCAGCTCAACACGAGATGCAGAATTTGAAACTACACATACAATTTTGCTGAAACATTTTTAAGCTGTTCCTGACAGGAAAATTTTTTTATTTTTTGTTTTGGATGATATTTAAGACATCTGGGTTTCTTGGGGTGCTGAACTCAATTATGCTATTGTTTTTTATGTGAAAAAAATTATAAAACTAGTTTACTTGAAAACTTGAAGCTTTTTTTAAATTAAATTGAAGAAATATGAATGATTCTTTAAAGATTGTATTTTTCCTTTAATCTACTCTTTAAAATAAATGAATTAGTGAAAGAATCATGTCGATATCATTTTCCAAACTCAAGATAAAAAATAAAGGATTTTCAAGGTATTTTATTTTATTTCTCAGCACCTAAGGCCCATTGGACGGAACGCTGGGACAAGTGTCGACTATTTTTCGATGTAGAATCACCAGAAAAAAAATGGGCCCGATCGACGACCCCATAGCTGTGCCCTCCCCTTGTAAGTTATTTATCCTTTAAAAAATTTCTGATTTTTATAATAATTACTTCGCTTACTTCGATTGTTCGAGAAGCTGAATTTTTCAATGCACATTTTCTGATCTTAAGCAATATTTATTAAAACTATTCTTCCACCTTGTATGAGGCGGTGGAAGATCATTATAATATTTGATATCATTGGTTAATAAAATCACTTGCAGTCAATAAATGTAAACTATTAGGAATCACCTTTTTCTTAACAGAGACAAATCATATGCAATTTTTCACAACATTGAATGATGGAAACATTGTTATTTTCTGAAGTGAATATCACATATACTTAGTTTATTTTAATTATTTTTGGAGATTTTACCACCTGAAATTTCCTATAGTTTGAGAACCAACCATGTGGATTCGTTGAAATAAAGTATTCATAAAGGGATTTTTGAAATAAACGTTGGGCGTTTTTCAAATTCCCTGGCACGGGACTCTTTCCATCTTACCCATTCTTGTGTTTTTCCCATCCACTTCCGGAGCCGCTCCAGAAGAAGACGAACCCCGTGCGAACGACTCCTCTAGATCGATGGTAATATCGACCTCGCTGAACTCCTGCCTCTCTCGAGGAGATTAGAGCCGAGAGCCGACAATGGTACTACTCCCCCACAACGGTCCGGCTAGCGGTACACTCAGCAATATGGAATACTTCTTCGTTTCCCTCTCGGTTTCCTGGATTTTCTTTCACTTCGACCCGTTCCTTCGACGCTTCCACAATCCCGCAATATCCGAGGATGACGAATTGTCGGTCCTTCGAGGAGGTACGGTATCGGCTGAAAAAGATGTTGGTGGTTTACTGGTCGAAGCTCTATTATATAAATTAATAACGTGACAGGTAAGAAATCACTCGCAATAGTTAAACTTTTTTCACAAAAAAAAAAACCTGAATGTGAATCACATTCACTTTTATCTTAATGAAAGAGTTGATCAGAAGTTTTTTTTTCCCATTTAGTGATAAAATGAGTACTTTCCTCGTCTGAATTGCGAGTTGGCTTATACCTACTCGGATACAAATACAATATAACATTTATTTTCAGTTCTAAGCTTTAAATTATATAATTACATCTGGTCTTCCAAATTTACTCAAAACCCTTACTATTTCTTTTATATAATCAATGTTTAAATATTTTAATATAAAAAAAAAAAACCTTATTTCACATTCATTGTAAATTAAAAATCGTTGCTCCGAAAATGTTTCTATCTACGTTAAAATGCATAAACATAATTATTTTTATCTCGGTTTTGCTGTGACCAGTCTTTAGAATTAAAATGAATCTTTGAAGAATTATTTTTATGTACTGGGAGATTGCTCTTTACTAGAAGGTTATAAATGTTTTATGCATAAACTCGTTTCCGTCATAACAAATAAGTATTATTTTGTGCAGTATTGTGTAAGGAAGTACTGTTTCTTGGTCAGCGGTCGAGCAAGAATGTGATTTGACCGTTATCACGCTCGACCACCACGTTTTTTCCTCTTAATTTTTTAAATAGAGTTATATAATCTACTCCCTAACCCACTTAATGGATGCTAAGTTTGTTGTTTGCACCAGGAGGG
Source organism: Aelia acuminata (assembly GCA_911387785.2). Classification (NCBI taxonomy): domain Eukaryota; kingdom Metazoa; phylum Arthropoda; class Insecta; order Hemiptera; family Pentatomidae; genus Aelia; species Aelia acuminata. The sequence continues at coordinate 61,566,211 of OU426981.1, forward strand.
TCTCTCGAAAAAAACGTGTCAATCCTTTGAAATATCGACACTTTGCCACCGATATTATTAATAAATTTACCAGTATTTTATATCCTATATAACGAGAGTATCTATACTCTTAACAAATGCTATGCGATACTTTCTTCATATCGCTCTCTTTGTATTTAAAGAATTTGAAATACTTTTAAGTTAGTTTCTGCTATTTATATTTGGCATTATGTTTTCACGTGTATAAAAGGATTGTATGTATTCTTATTTCATTTATTGATCACTTTATGAAAACAAAAATTGTCTTCTAGACCAGGTCCATTTGTTTCTTCAAATTCTTTGTGCACACTATATGTTATTAAAATGATAAGTATCAGTGCATATTCGATAATATTATTTTGACTAATATTTATAAAAGAATTTCGTTCTGTCCAAATCTTCTTTCGAACCCATTTGTCTGCAATTTTGATCTTGCTTTGGCTTCAAATGATCCATTTCATTACTAGCTGTAGACTGAAACATTAAAAATTTTGTGAGCAGTTTATGTCTTTCCTTATTTTTAAAAACATTTACGTCTATAAACTGTTATTATAATAAACTGTGATTAATTTTAGAGTTATTCTTGTAATTTGGTAATAAACAAAGCCAACAGGATCTGAGTCGCAGAGTTCGAAAATGCGCCAGCCTTTTTGATTGTGCGTGCACAAAAAGAAACCTCAGATAGTTGCAAAAGAGATATTTAATACCGATGTCACGAAACCGTTTTAAGTTACGAATATTTTGTAACAGATTCGTGTTCCAGTAACCTTTGGAACGTTCTACGCACTGTTTACACACCAGTAATAGAAACATTAAAATAAATAGATAATTTTGAAATTCTGGAATTCCGGAAATCTAAAATAATTAAACGCTATTTAAATTACAATGTTAGTCTATGACCGTTTATTTAGAGTTATTGATTTAAAATTATTAACCGAATAGAGCTGATAAATTTATAAAGCTAATAATTCATTGTCATGTCTACACTATGCCACATGACAATGTACATAGTGTTTCAGACGACGTGTCTCAAATTTCGCCAATATCGGATAAAATTGTAAAAAGTTAAGGATAATTACCCTCCTTCCGATGTTTTACTACTTATTCTACTGTTCTGTACTGGAGAAAAATCCAACAAATCGAAGATCATAAAAATTGGTCTAGCCATTTTTATTTATAAATGATGTTTCTTCGTATTTTATATCCTTAGCCCTTCCACTTTTGAGGTTGCAAGTGAAATTTAAAAAAAAAATTATTAGTATGATAAAATTAAGAAAATAAAATTATCCAAAGATCACGTGAATCATTTTCTATCATGGTTCTATGTTTTTTCCATTCTTGTTCTGGAATTTATTCGTTAGATATTTTTTTTCTTTTATTGACTAAAAAAATAATAATTGAAAAATGCCACTTACGAGCTGTCATGTTTATACCGACGTTATTGAGAGTAGTTTTTATAATGCCTAAAATTAAAAATTATAAAAAAAATTAGACGCTCTTGCATTTTTTTTTTTTTTTTTTTTTTTTTTTTCCACTGGGGTATTTGGCCCTAAAAGTTGGCCAAAACCCATTTTTTGAAATTTGAAATTTCTGGTAAATAATGACTCGAAGTTCAAGTAGAGGACCTGTTGGATCATGCAAGATGATTTTTATATCTTCCAGGCCCTTGATCCGGCGGCTATTCTAATTCAAATCTGACCTTATCGTTTAACTCGTCTGTGCTCATAAGTATTGGTCTACAAAATATATTAAATTTCTTTGTTTTTACTAAAGTATCGTCATTATCATATGATGGATTGTTCGAGACCAGATTTGTACTTGTTATCCAGACAGTTATAATTTGTTTGCATTCAATACTAGTATCAATATCTTTTTGTTTTTTGGTAGGTATATTTTAGAGCTAAAAATTAAATTTGAAGGTTAAAAAGTTATACTTCTGGGCATTTCTGGGCAACGAAATATTTTTTATGATAATGTATAATTATCGTAGATTATGTTTCTTGAAAAAAATTCTGCGAATAGCTGCGGTTGGGAGACTTATAATTTTTTATTACTAAAATGTCAATTTCATTAAATAATAAAAAAATTCAATTTTGTCATATTTTCATTTATTTGTATTTTAGGATCTTCTGGAAGAATAACTGTAACCTGAATGGAATTATTTGACATATTTTTAAAGTCAAAACATTAGCTTTTTAAAAAAAGAAGGAATTTTTGGTGTCTTTTCTCATTGGGAAATATTGTAATAACCTAGAGCATGTGAAAGAGCTAAAACAAAATTATCCATTTTGAGGCATGATTTCCAAAAGAGACAGAATGCTTCTTCAAGGACAAGAAATGTTTTTGAAACAGCAACAAGAAATGGCTAAGTGGGACAATATCAATCAAAAGCTCAAAATCTGGTGGACGCTCTGAAAAATCATCTGTTACTTTTAAATTTACTACGGATACGGAGAAACTTTATCAATGGTATGCTATGACACCATCTGTTCACAAAATTTTAAGAGATGGTTTTGAAGTTATAAAAAGCTCTCTGCTTCATATTGGTCTTTTATCTGAGGAAGCAGCAGAAGCCCGAAATAACCATTTCCGGGTTTATAGAGAAAATAAGACCAGAAAATTTTCCCGGACAGAGTGCAATCTGGATGTAATTAATAGATTAATATTGACATCCGATCCAGTTATCACAGGTATGAGAAGCTCAAGAAAAAAGGTATCAGGTTTTGTAAGGAAACATTAGAAATGTTGTCTCTCCCAACCAACTTAACCGATTGTGGTGATTCCAAAAGTTCAATAAGTGACGAGGAAAGTGAATATCGAATAATTAAATTTAATATGCATTTTTAAGAAAGGTTGGAGCGTTTCTTCCTGGGATATAAGCTGTGTTTCGAAGAGGTATTAAACAATTCTTAATGAATTAGGAAAACACATCTTTTTTCTTTATCACCATAACTTTTTATATTCACCTATTTTATACTATTTTCATTTTTTTAATATAATAGTAATAGATAAATTATAATAAATCTTTAATTAGTTACAAGCATAATTCATGGGTGCAATGCATAAGGAGAAAATAATATGAACATAAATTGTAAACCCATGGATGCCTATTTCACAGTCGGTGGAGTTATGTAAAAATTTATTTTATGAAAATTTTCTCCTTAGAGTATTTTTTTAACTGCAAAAAAAACATTTTTAATGTCTATTACAAATATAGAAGCCATTTTGAGGACTTTTGAATTAATAAAATGGAAGGAAATAGTTTTGGCCAGATTTGCGGGTCAAATACCCCTGTGTGTGCCGTGACTAAACTTACAAACTTAAGAGGGCCCCGCCTCTCTTACATTATACGGAATTGGAAAGGTAACCACAATCGTATTATGCCGTTCGGTAATATGGAGCCATATTTGAATGGTTACACTTTCCATCCTCTTTAATAGTGACTGCGATTTATAGAAAAGCGACGACGATTTTCCGCATCACTTACCTTTTATCTCTTGATTGATTCGTTTTTTTCCAACTGAGCTACGAAATAGCAAAGAGCGATCACTTCTGATTTAGGAATAAAATATTTGGAATCCATGCAAAAGGTTAGTGAAAAGAATCGTAAAAACATGTAATACAGCCTGTGTGCACCTAGACGAAATATTTTTAGGGAAGGTAGGTAGATGATGAAGATGGTGTAGACCAACAGTTTAAATTACTTAATATTAAGATACAATGTGAAGCAGATGTAATTAAAAGCAAAGAATTATTTTTTCGTTAAAAACTAAGTTTAGTTTTTGCTAGAGTGCCACCTGGTAACTTACATTAGCCAATGAATAATTTATTTTGCAATTAAAGAAATAAAATAAAAATAAAGGAATATTAAATATCATTATGAGTATATAAAGTTTGATAGGAGGAATATTAGTTATGCATAACTCTCTCCTCCACAGAATTCTCTACACTAATAGACTATGGTAATGTCTTGTGATATTCTTGTTTAACCATGCAAAACGTTTCATTTTGAATTAGTACTATTAGTTGCATCTTTGTCACAAGGTGGTTTACATAATACCGTGAAAATCAATGGAAAACACGATATCGAAGATTACATTTGATCTATAACTGTATCTTACCTGATGCGTAGCTGATTCGCCATCATTCAGGGCCCTGTCCTGTGTCAGTACAGATCAGTCCTGCTACGCATAGTCATAATCCTATCATTATAATAAGATAGACAGCGCCAATCCGATATCAGGCCTACAATCCACTTATTCGCCGGATTTGTAGTAACCGAATACTCTGGATTAGAAGACCCTGCCGTTACGAAACGGACACCGCAGTGATTTCACGACAAAGGATAAGCAAATCAGGAAGGCTTCCAGTTCCAGGGAGGCAGTCCTTAGGTCCGCTGCTTCTCCTTCGACCCTCATTGTCAGGTAGGTCTATTCAGATTTACTGATGTAACTGTTCTTTGATGGCAGGAGTTTTGCTTTAGTAATGACATCTTCACTGGTAATGACAACAGAGATCAGTGCTTGTCTCGATTCGGTCTTCATAGAGGAGCTACATTAAAACATTGAAGTTAAGATATCTTGACCATACAATATTAAATTAATCTGACAATGAACTCAGGTTGATAGGTGGTTAACGCTTGACAAACGCAAGCTGTTCGCGTTCTTGTTTAAAAACTTTAAAATAAGAATATGCGATCACTATAACTTTTACTTTACATCAGAAACTACTTCGGAAACTTTCCAAGAGAAAATAATTCAAAATAAACTACTGCTTAAAATATTTCACCTTGGAAGAAACACAACATTATTAAATAAAATGCCTTGATTTTGTAAGTTGCACTATCACAGAGCTAGTGGTAATAATATGGCTGTTGCCATATTTTATTATCATACGAATTTATCCTCACCATTCAGGTCGGTGAACTTTAAAGCTATCGTGCTCATTGCCATGTCATTTTACACTTCTTTCAAGTTTATGTAATGTTAGTGATGCATTTTCCTCATTACTAAGTACCATTAAGTTATGAATGTTCTTCCTTGTATTACTTTATAACTCTATGCCACTATAATCCTAGTTTAAAAATTAAAGTAAAGATATTACGTCCATCTAATTTGTAAGAAATGCTGTAACCATTTTTAAATTTATTGATTACAGTTCTCTGCATAACCTTTTCTAAAATAAATGGCAGAGAGAGGGACCTTTCAGTACACGGTAGGATTTCAAGGTCTTCCAGGCTGCTAACGATATTTTCAATGCATTTTATCAAATATATCCCTTAGGCAGTTATCATGCCGAAGTACCTAGACTATTTTCGGAAGAGGAATGCTCAGCGCCCCATATAGTTCTCAAGACCTAGAAGCATTGTCGAGACGAGAGGCATTGTCGCGGAACAAGGAAGACATCTATCTGTGAAGGAGTATTGGTCAGCGCTACGTGACTCCTCGTCCACCGCAACCCACTGACCCACTGCAGGCGGCGGCTGCCTTTGTAGTTCAAAAACCATTTCAGATATTATGTGTTATAAATAGTCAATAATATAATAAAGTCTCAATACAATAATACTTTAAGCATTTGAAAATATGTTCTCTTTTGAACAGGTCAAAAAATATAGTTTTATCAGTAAAATAACAATCATAAAGTTAATTAGTGTTGTCTGATGATTGATCTTATTGTTATTATTTGGAATTTCGATCATAATGTTCAATCCAATATAAACACAATTTTTTTCATGGAAAGGTTAGTACAACGTACTTCTAATGTTGATATATTTTTGTTTTAGCTCATTGATTTTTGTTTTAAATCCTTTTCTCTAATATAACATTAAAAAATAATTTTGAAATATAATTATATTTAAAATAGGTATTCCGTAGTAAGTTTAACTGGTATTCCTATATTGGAAGACTGGGCATGAAAGAGTGTCTTAAGAAATAGTTTTTTTCTAACCCTCTTCTAATTACAACAGTAGAAGTAATAACTTTGCTACAATCCATTATTGAATCAAACATGTCAATTAATGGCCTTATTCAAATGTCCATGCACTCCTTCACGCATCACTCAATCACGGTGTTCCAAAAATGGAATGTATTAAATATCCCCACATCCAATTTTTATTGTTAACATCGTTAATTTAATCTTCTTTTGATAATTTGAAAATGATAACAATAAAAAAAAGGTAAAACCGGTTAAAAAAAAAAAAGGCAAATATGTTCAAAATACCCAAAAAAAATCTACTCTACGTTACATTTACCCATACATAGATGAAGTAAACGCATGTATGTAATAAATCTTTCCGAAACGTTTGTATGTTTTTAAATACTTAAATTTCGCCATTAGCATAAGAAACATGTGTGGAGTGGAATATTAGGCGAGAACGGATTCGGAAAGCAATCATCGGAGCTTATCTCCAAGTCAAACCAGTAGATCACCACACAAGAGGGAAAAGATTACGATAGTTTAGGCACCCTCTTCCAATGGATCAAAGAAAGGTCGTAAGGAAGACCTACAGGAAGAAGACTGAGCGGAAGACCCCGAAACTCATCGAAAGACATAACCGTTCCCGAAGCGATGATTGGTATGGACGTATTACATTCTGCAGATGCTAAAGATGTACTCTAAAATATTAGTTTAAGTTAGTTAAAGTAGAAATTCTAGCCACTTAAATAAAGTTTCTCCTGAAAGGAACCAAGACATTATTTATTCATGATTTGTTATAGATTATATATGACTTTCAATATATCTCATCAAAGTATGACATCTCATACGTAGCCTAGAGTGGATGAAGTAGCTGGTACGTTTAACATAGATCACGGAGGCTGTATAGGTACGCAGGAACCTTGTTACGATCTCCCTGCCGCCATATTTCACCAGTGAAAGGCCCCTGCTACTCCAACCCTTTGGAGCAACCATTAGCAAACAGAACGGTCGAGGCAAAGGTCAAGAAGCGTATTAGTTGAGTGCCTGCCTCTTAATAGAGATTATGATGTTTATGGCCTCGTATGGATCATTGAATTAACTTGTATCTTATAACACGTGTATTTGTGTTTTCATTAAGGAGAGTCATTTACTAATGGAGGACGAACACTGCTCTAAAGGCAATACTCAATCTAAAAGGAATGTGGCTCTATAGAATAGATGACTGGGTGTTTTTCAATTATTTGAGTAAAATTTTGTCTTCTACACTGTCAAAAATCATTGCGGTTCGTGTATGGACGGTCCCAGAAAAATATTTCGGTTTGGGATGGGTCGATAGGAAAAAAGAAGAAAATAATACTGATATAAAGCATAAAAAGACCGAAATTGTTTATGTACAATAAGAATAGGAAATATTCAATTTATATTATGTTAATATTGCATTTAAACCATTTCTTTGAATTTATTATTCATTAAACGCTGCAAATTACTTTTTTCATCAATAAGTCTATCACACATGTCCTAGATCAGTTGAGAGAATTCATGAAAACATCCTTGAAATTAGAAGTTACAACTCTTTAGATACTAGTATAAAATGAACAATTGGACCAGACATCTGGTTAAGAGATGAGGTAGTATAACTGTTCGAAAACAAACAATAATCTAGTCCATTATTACGCTATTGATTACACAGGCCTACAGTGGTCTTAGAGCCGAGAGTTTTATAGCTGATTCTGAGCATAATTGGTGCGCTGAATCCAAATTTGCCATTAGTTTTCCTCTATCAGCTCTAGTTAGAGATATATAAATGGCGTGACTTACCTCTTAAAATATAATTACTCGAATACATATGCAGGTTTATAGGCAAAAAACCAAGATATTAACATTCTTTACATAAAGAATTAAAACCGTATAAACACGCACATTATTTACATTATCACTTTGTAACTAAAGTTAAAGTTAGTTTATTTTTTGTGTTTTATTTTTCTAGAGTAACCAGTTACATTTCAAAGAGACTCTATTTCACAATTCGGTTGCTTCTTTTGCGTGACTTTCTTGAATGTTTCTTCAAACAGTTTTGGGTGTGCTGAAGCTAGGAGAAATGATAGGTAGTGAAAGTAGAAATGATAGAAAAAATCTTATTGTATTAATGGAATCAGCTATAAGATTCTAGGCACCAAAAAAAATTTGTTACAATTGGGCAGTGTTATATTTACTGTTTCAATGGCATAACTGAACTAGAAGAAATAAATTGATTATACGCCTCGCATGAAAAAGAGGTTCTAAGGATGTCCATGTTTGAAGAATAGGCGGAAAAATTTCGCGTGTTACATCTCGGAATCGATTTCTTCACCGTTTGTGTACAAGACCTACTTTAGGTGGTATTATTAGGATTATATTTATTTTGTTTTTCAAAGACATCTCCTGTTTTTCATATTCTGGAAAAAATTATTTACATGAATTATTAGATCATGAGTCGTTGTAAATATGTTTTCAAATGCTGTAATAAATGAAATATCATGTCTAAAAGTTGGATGTTTACTTTTTGAAATAATTGTACGCAATAAGAAACAAGTTTAACTTGAGCTGTTAAAACCGCCCATATCTGTTTCGCAACAATAAATATGTTATGACGTTGGGCATGACAAAGGAACATAGCATATACCCTGTATAGAATAATGAGAGGTATATATTATCCGCAGGTAAGTTCCATAGAAGGTATTCCACTACGGCTGTCTCTATTACTTCCCTGTCAGAGTAAATCTTTAGTCCTTTCTCTTTCGATATATTCGCCCTCCTCCGGCGAAGGCTTTGCCAATGAGCCCTCGTATATATATCATTAATGCATATTCCTATTTCCATTCTCTGATTGTATAATATTAAACTGCTAAGTAAGCTTATTAGAATTGCAAAACTTAAGAAAATAGTAGGTTGTACATTCTTCATAGGGCGTAGCTGACATGCATATACTGCTGAAAACTATTTTCTATATTTTTGACCTTTGAAACAAAGTAACTAAGCTCCTTAACATTATGTATCAGCATCTTACCATTCTTGAATACCAGGATCTAGTCTAGCCTACTTCATTACTCAGTTTTGGTACGGCTATCTACACTTTTTTAATTTTAATTTTTTGCGACCTACTCGTATTCTAAAGCGACACTCTTAAAAAATAAGCTATGACTGAGGATGTTTTTTAACTTCACAATTTAAGTCTTAATATTCTCTTTTATTGTAATATTAAACAAAAGAAAAGTACTTTCATCAAGTTCAGCCTATTGTTAGTCTGAGATGCCTTGTTTTTTTTTTTATGAACTTTCGGCTGTACGTATAGGATAGCGTACAATTTGTAAATCTACGAGTCAATCTACGAGTTGTATTGAAAATTGAGAAAAGGAAATTTGACACCCGAAGAAGGGTTTTCATTTCTGTGACAATTGTATATGAGGAAGATTAAGAAAACCTGAAATTTCTTCATAAGCGTTTAATACAAAAGTTAGGAACGTGTAAACGAATTTATGTGATTTTATGTATAATCTGATTTGAATAACTATAATTGTATAATGTTATGTATAGAATAATTTTATAACAAAAAGCAACAAAATTCAAAAGACTAAGTTAATTTTAAAAAATTCAAACCGAAAAATTATGTAGCATAATAAAACATATTTGACATTATGAAATTTGTTGCTCACCGCTTAATATTGAGGTACGATACACCTGCATGTTAATTAATAAATTGAAAACTCCTTTTTCGAATGAAGTTCAGAACGTTTCCGAATGCTTTGACTCCCTGTGTGGATAAATTATTTTTAAGCGACCCGCAACTAGGTTCATAAAAATCCCACAACTGACACAAATAAAAAATTGATAAAACCAGGGATTGATATGACTTGTTATTTTGTTGGAGTTTATCTTTAGTGGATTGTGTGATCTGAAGTATATTAATATTTTATTATGTTCACTAGTAGTCGAAGGAAAACGATTTTATCTCCAACACGGATGAAGAACTATTACACAAGGTTTGCCCATGCCTGTGTTTTTTGTTGGTTATTAATAAATAATATTTTCTATCCCATTTTGATTTATGGCTGCAATTTAATTTGGCCTCTTTGAGTATCTTAAAATAAATGAACAGAAGCCGTAGACTATAACGACCTACAGGGAAGAGAAGAGAAACTTTATGACGAATGAATTCCCCCAGGGGGCTTTGGTAATAGATTCGTAGAAGATATTACTTCAGGGGAAAACAAATTTTAGATATATCATCTAGTTTAGGTTTCAATCTTTTAAACGCAAATTTGTTTTTTCTTTCTAGCCTCTGTACAAAGAACATATGACCCCTATATATTTTTACCTTACTCATATAATCGAAAATATATATTTTAAGTGAAACGAATCGTATTTCCACCCTACCTAATACCTTCATATGTACCCTCAATGTGCATTCAGTTGGGGAGGTAAACATTGCGTGATGATAGCACATGCGTGTATCATTAACCTAACAGAAGCAGTCATTCCCTAGAAACATTTGCCTTAGATCGATGCTTTTTTTTTTTTAGTCTCTTGCACCTGCCAACTTAACTGTTAAATATACGTATAAATTCATCTTACTCAACTCTTTTACATTTCTTAATACAATCCTCGGATTGTTTGGCACATGATTTTACAAGAATGTTTTTTTTTTTTTTTATGTTTTTCGAACTATGATGCTTGTCGTAGGTACTTGCAGGCACTACTTGGACCCAATATAATTTTTCTCTTAGCAAATGGTTTGACACTAAAAGTAAAATTACCTATATCTTAAGTCGTGTTATGCAGATAATTAGGCTTTTATTGAATTTCGTTTTTGTTTGTTTGACGTCGTTTATGCTACTAAGGCTGATCCGACGATACCACAGAGGGAGTCATAAATTTTGCTTATCCAGGTATAATTAGGATAGGGATCTTTAGCGAGTACCTGACATCATACAGGCTCGGGGCCTCCATTTTAACATCTATCCGAGGGAAAGCTCGGAATAGCCAAGGAGTTTACTCCCTTTGAAATTTCTATGGTCAACGATGAACTGGAACCCAGCGGATTGTAGGTTGCTATGCTAACCACTACACCACAGGTGACCCCGGCTTCAATTGAAAGCATTCTATAATAAGCTTTTTCTTGTAACTTTTGACGATCATTGTTCCCACTGTCACATACTCTATCTATCAAACAATCTAGTCTAACCCAAGTAAGAGAATTATTTCTTACTTTTAAATATGGGATGCCAGATTATCGTTTTCGGTCCTTAGTTTTGACAGATTCAATAGTACTTCAATGGAAATGGTTAGAGTTGCGGTCCGTAAGAATATCAATTAGTGATAATATAAATTGTGACCTACGTTTCAGCCTAAGGTTTAGGTCTTCACCAGGACCATTTCCGATATTCAGACTGCCAAGGACTATTGTTAAAGAAAATCTCAGGACTTGTCATGGGAAACTCATTAGCGTTTCGATTTTATGCAACGGACCATCCCTCATGACATAAAACTCGGATCGAAACGTCGGAAACATTTATGTATTAATTATTAGACCCTAAACCATTTTCATTTCATTACTCCCAACGGTCAAGTATTCTTGCGCCATTATAAATCTTCAAACACCTGGCATATGACTTTGTTCTTTAGTAATTATTTGAAATTTTACTGGGTTAATTTCGGTGGTGTCGATTATCTTCGAACCTCCCATATCATCCTAATATATCAACGGCTATCTTGGGCTTTAATGTTTCTGTTTGCTATATTTATTATATAATCGATATTATTTCTGTTAATCTAGTTTTGAAAATAAAAATGATAAATTGATATAAATATATATTTCTAAACAGAGAACACCTTTCTAGAATCCCTATCGGAAACCCTTCAATCGGTAGTAAGCTATTGTTTACAATGCTCGTCCTCACGTCACAATTGGACTACATTGAGTAAGGTCACCGATGCATCAGAACTACACCGGATATGGATTTCCGCTAATTATTGTGTGTCCGTGTAGCTGTTCTTCGTTTTAAATATAGTTTAATGGTAGTAAGCGACACATTCAACTAAATAGTTCGTAGAGGTTCCAGAAAAACTCGTAAAAAAGGGTCATCTTCAGCCTTCGTTGGAAATAGGATCACTTTCGAAAACTAATGTTTAAATTCACTCCTGGGAGAAACTTGAAGCTTATCTCTACGTGTGTATTCATACATTATGCTTCCTCTCAGCTTTCTTAGTTTTTATTTTTATGTTGTAAACTATGTTTTAGAGTTTACAAAAAAAAAAGTTTGTTCTCCTTCATGTAATGGCTACTTATGTTTTTTTACAAGAATTTTACAATTTACTGCACTTGTATTGTTTTTATTCGTCAGTTTTATCTATTATCATGCATTTTTTGTGGAATTAATTAAAGCTACTAACACCAAAATAGATAAACGAATTAGAAATAATTATTTTATTTATTTAAAGTTCGAAAGACTCTAGCAGCGTGTGTGTACAGATTCATATGATCAAGGTTTAAGTAATCTTATGGTAAATCTTTAGTTTGCTCGTTTATGTAAAAAGAGCTCAAATATTTAGTAGAGTGTAAATTAAGGTTTCTACACTTTACTGTCCATTTTATTTTTAATCTTTATTTACGACAAACAAAAGCTTTTGGAGTCTTAAACGCCAAATTCATCTATAATTATACAATCATTTAATTTAAGATAGTAAGGCCAGTAATAGTCTCATCAGTCGTTTTATAATGTTTTATTGATTATTTTCAAATTTTCGCAAGTTCAGGCATCATCAGGAAAAATGCATGATATATTAATGGTAGAGCACCTTGACAGCGCATTAATAACTCTCCAAATGTCTTCCTTCACCAACAGTTCACATTTAATGAGTGATCGAATATCAGTAAAAAGTGAAAAAGTGATGTCCTCAAATGAGATTTTCAGCCATCTCCAGAATACAGTAGAACTCCAATTATCCGAATTAATGGGGACCGGGACCCATTCGGATAATCAAATATTCGGATAATCGGAGTTTTTTTAAAAAAATTGCCATTGGAGAGAAAAAAAGCTACGCTTTGATATTGCACTATTTTTTTATTGAATTAAATGAAAGAAACATGATATTTTCGCATGTTTTAAATATAAATAAAATGTACTTATGTACAAGTTTAGAAATAAAAATCATTGTTTTTCAAACATCTCCGTCAATGTAAGCTGTTTTGCGGTCTTCATCCGTTTTCGGGCAGCTAGGTCACGCATTCGCTTGACGGTGAGCAGTTGCAAGTGGTCACACTCGGGCTGACGCTCCATCCACTTCAAAGCAGTCTCGAGGCCGGCAAATGCTTCACTAGCTGATGGTCCAGCGTCTACTTCAACATCAGCAGAAAGTTCTTTTTCCACTTCCACTTCAACATCTTCTCTCACACTTTCAACAATTTCATCGTCATTGAGAATTTGAAAACCAGGGTCAGACGTGTCACAAGCCATCCACTCTCCGACATCTTCAGCACTTACTTCTGTACAACCAGGAATTTTTACAATCATTTTTCTTATTTCCTCTAGTGGCAACGCATCTTCATCCTCTCCATTTTCTTGTTTCTCATTTTCTTCAGATTCTTTTTTTTTTGTTCTTTTAGACGGTAGGCCTTTCAATTTATTCCACGCACGTCTTAGCGTCACTGCCGTAACCAAACTCCAAGCTTCCGCTACCATGTAACAGCAGTCCTTTAAATTTATTTTGCTATGATTTGCCAAAACCAATTCTTCATCTTCAGCACCTTCGATCAGCAGTTGCCTTCTGTAATGGCGCTTCATTGTTTCAATAACAGACTGGTCCATGGACAAATTTTGGACTTTTTTTGGACAAATTTTTTTCTGAAAGTGATTCGGATAATCGGCGATTCGGATAGTCGGAGTTCGGATAATTGGAGTTCTACTGTAGTATCAAATATTCTCCAATGAATAAGTGGAGAATAAGGAGAGTTATTAATGCGCTGTCAAGGTGCTCTACCATTAATATATCATGTATTTTTCCTGATGATGCCTGAACAGGCGAAAATTTGAAAATATAATAAAACATTATAAAAAGACTGATGAGACTATTACTAACCTTACTATCTTAAATAACTATCCTTAGACTTATTCATTGGTGAATATTTTATATCATTTAATTAAGGAAAAAAGCAAAAATCGTGAAGGTGAAAAAAGAAAATTCTCACCTTAAAAATTATTAATGTCATTTAGTATAATATTTTCAGACCAATGTAGGTTTAAATATTTTTAATTACGAAAAATTACATTTTACAACGTCAGACAAGCAATAAAAGCTTAAAGTGGTAACAATGTTACAAAAAGTAACTAGTGACAAAACAGTAATACAAACAAGTAACCACCTGATTCGATGTTCAGAGGAAGACTAAGCCCCTTGTCTTCCTTATATTTAATCCTTACCTTTACTCCCTTGCTTCATATATGTATTTAATCCGAAATCGAACATTCGAAAAAGGCGTAGAACATTCTCGTAACATCTAGAACATGTTTGTAGAGCTGCATGCGCCACAAACTAAAGAAGTTAACCAATACAGCTGAGGTGATGAAGGCATATAATGACAGCAGAAAAAAAAAGTTCTTAAAACTAATAAAGAAATGGAAATTTTGTAATGACATTATTAAATTATTACTTTATAAAGTGTTATAGTAATCTTACTATGTTACTAATTATGTTCATCAATTACTAATCTTACTAAATTATAATTTATATACTGATATCGATTTTGAATAAAAGTTCTATTAATTAGTGAGGACCGAAAATTGCATCTCGAAGAATGTCTCACGAGTTTCCCGTTTTCAACGCTGCCCCGAGCCGGTAAGTCGAGGATATAATTTGAAACGTTTTCTCCTATGATTGAGAGAATTAGGCATCCCTTCCTCGCTGAAATTATCACGAAATTCTGAAAATTACCGAAGTTTTTTTTTATTACAGCTGTTAGGGCAATTATAAATTTTAAATTATAGTACGGTGGTTCTAAGAGCTTCCAATCGAGTAAGGAAGTCTATTAGCACATAGGCATTTCGTAATACCGTTGTTTCGTAATACCTGTTCATGGTAAGCGATGTATATAACGTTGATTTCTTTATTTTAAACCATCATAAATGTCACTGTAGATATAAAGATTTGTTATATTTCACTAGCGAATATACTTCCGATTCATTTAATTACAATAGAAACCAACATTACTAAACAGATAAAGAATCAAACTTCATACTTAGGGCTGTTAAGTTAGATTTATGTGCACATTAAAGTCAAAATTTTCATGTTGGAAACTACTTAAAATAGATTCATTTTTGCGGTGGTGTTATTTGTATTACTAATGCTATGCACAGATTGCAAAGATTATAATTATATGGAATGTAGATAAAAATATTAAATTGCGATTGACAGATAAAAAAACCATGGCAATCAAAATGAATGAGATCAAATGATAATAATAATTAAGGAGTTATCAAAGTATATATTTATATATATAAAATATATAACGGAGAAGAGCTTAAGCTTGTATCAATAGTGTTCCGCTTTCTGGCTTTATTCCGTTTTTATGGTCGAACGCTGTGGTTTCCATCAAAAATTATCATTTTCCTATTTGGTTCCGTTTCTTTCTCAATACAATTGTCTCTATTATTGGTGGAGTAGATTACTTTCTAATTTCTCTAAGGTTTCCTCTAAAATTTCCTCAAAACGTTTCCTAAAAAGGAAAATATTAACGTATATTAAATGGTAAAATATGTTATAAAGATTTAGTAATAATTGAAAAATTACGTTTCTTGGGATGTTACGTCATTGAAAGCAGTGAGTGATAACTTATGTTTACTGCTGCCGTTATATCTGTACCTCAGAGGTAAACTGTCGGAACTGACATTATTAATTTTTTAAAGGAGAGCACTTTGTATTTTAAATGTTCAAATTTCTTGTCTTAAAAAAAAAAAAAAAAATAATCATAATAGGTTGTATAAAACACCATTCATCAGGAGTATAAATACGAATACCTTTCGCTAGAAATATACACCTTTACAATTCAGTTACATCAATAATTGGAAATTCGAGAATTTTGTAGTTACAACAGTTTACCTCTCAGGTACAGATATTATCAACATTTAAATTAAATTTGATTTGATTAATTGAATTAATATTAAATTAATTAAAGCTAATGTGTGTAATGTCAGGAAATGCTTATGGATGTATTCCTAAAAATATATCCTGTTATTTATAGTTTAATACCTGTTATTTTTTTTTTCTCTTAGAAGATATCAATTGCCCATAATGAAGACATATGACGACATTTCTTGAGAGTTTATTTATATAATTAATTTGTATAGGATATTTTCTGTATTTTTTTAATTCTATTGCAGAAGTCTCATAACACAAAATAATAAAAAAAGAATCAATGTTTAATATTTAAATGGTTACATTATGCACTTACAGAAACTATCGACGTAAATATTGTTTCAGAGTGTATATTATTAGTTTAAAGAATATCTATAACGTATTGATAGCATCTGCTCTATAAATACAGATACTATCTAGTACAGTTTATATAAGGTTACCCGATCAAGTGATTTTCCTTTTATTCAAACAATGGAATTGCATAATACCAATCCTTGTGAAACTAAAGTTTGAATAGGCGTACAGGCATCAGGACGACACATTCCTTGCGTAGGCGTTTGAAAAGTTGAAGTGTAAAATGTGCAGAGTAAGGGACTAGAGAAATTTTGCGTGGACCAAAAAAATTTTACAGCCAGCAAGATTATGCCATGATATTTAAACGTACATGAGAGACAGGAAAAATAGAAAGTCTATGAATGATGCATGGGAAATGGGTGGAGTTTGGGCGTTATGTGCCGGCGCCTCATTGTATTATTTTGAGCTGATTGATAGCCTTTAAGAAAAAACTGACAGTGTCAAGATGTCTATATCGCTATAATTTCGTACTGAATTTTATGTAAATGATAACTTTGCTTTTTATAAGTTTTAAAAAAATTATAAATTTTAAGTATGACATAAAACGTTTATCATCTGAGTATTGAGCTAATTTTGGTTTTCTTGATGAATATAATATCCTTCATCCATTTAAACTATGTGATTTTGAAATTTAGGAAATTATTAAATTTTATTTCAGCTAATGAACTAATCCAGAATACCTTAATAAAATTTTATTAAGCTCAAACAGATTGACCAGACAGCTACTCGTATAAGATCTATAAAAAAACAACTGCTAGTTTTCTTTAATCCATTAAGTTATTGGTAAACGCTCAAAACTTCGAATTTATTATCAATACAATGGTAATTAACAGTTTAGGACAATGAAGCAATTAGTTACCCTGTTCCAATAATTAAAAGAAATATCCTACTACAACAACATATTGCATAACACAGCCAATGATCCTCTAGGGTAAAGGTAAGGAAATTAAAAATACAAAGGAATTAAGAAAAATGTAATTAAATACACATAAAATTATTTATAGTTTCTACCAAAAACCGCCATACAAATATTAAGCATTACTTTCCAATTTTTCGAAATTCATTTCTAATAATCCCTTTTCTTAATTAAAAATAAATTAAAATTAAGACCTTTAAATAAAAAAAAATCCATAAATTGCGAAATAAATCAAGACATCTTTTTAACACCACTATACCCAAATGAAATTAAATAGGTATCTGAATTCATGTTTTCTTTCTCGGTTTGTTAGGATTTAAATAAGTAGGAAGGAAATTTTTGTTAAGGGCCTCATTTTTCCAACACACCCATAAGTGACAAACATTAAAAATATTTTAAATTTAAAAATCAAAAGGACTTTATAACCCAGCAGTTGACCGTGCAAAAAAAATCTCAAACTAACCCAACAAATAAACGCTCAACAAATTTTTCTGCTAATATTGATAAAATTCAATTCAAAAATGGAAATAAATGCATCTGTTTATAAATATTTCAACATTAAGGAACGACTTTTATACATTGATGTATATCACACTGTACATGCAATGGAAAAACTAGAAAAGGGATTTCTACAAAAAGTCGATCGACCGTTTCTACAAAAATACCGATAGTTAAGTATTCATTTTTTTAATATAAATGATTTGAGATTGTTCATTAACATAAGTCCTTGGTTTAGAGTACAGTTTTCAAATTATTATTATTTTTTTTTTTTGGTTCATTAATTGACTTTGAATGATCTTAATCGTAAGCCTTGTCAATACTTAATCAATTTGTCAAATATTCCAACCACTCATAATTTGTATATAAACAATTAAATATACTCTTATGTGTTCTGAATTCCTGCTGGATTATGAGTAAAATCAATTTGGAGGAAAAAACATCAAGAATTTTTCTTAGAATAAAATTATATATATATCATTATTTATATTTTTCAAGATATAACAAATATGAATGACTGAGCTAAACAATTAGCCGAAAACCATTTTTATCAATAGAAAAACAATTCTGAGTTCTTTATCGGCACCATAAAGAAATCCTATCACTAAAAGTGAGTAAACAGACAGAATCGTTTTCTGATGAGACAGTGGCTGGAACGTGATGCATTTAGCGGAATAACGAAACAGTTACATTGTTACTTAAAAAACCATCAGTCCCACTCGTGACTAGTAGTTCCTACAACACTATCGTAAAAGAAGACATCCAGGTCGTTATGTTAAGGCTGTGTGAAAACTATTCTATTCATGGAAATACACGGTGATAAAAGATCTGGGGGTGAATGGAAATGGTGTTATTAAAATGGTTAGAAGAGATGAAAAAAAAAAAATATCTTTTAATTTCATTTCACCAACTAGAATCATCTATAAGCTATTAACAATGAATATAAACGAACATCTATCTCTTCTGGATAGATATGTTCTATAAACTAGAGGAGATATTCACTCTAATGTTAGAGTATACCTTTGCAAATAAATAATGAATTTACCTAACAAAGATTTTGCTCAATTTCGACGGGGCGGATCGATTCCTCATATCCTCTCTGGGACCGTCCGTAATCTTTAATATATATAAAAACTACATACAGATACTGAAGTTTTTAAATAAATATTATTCCTCGCAATTCGCTAAGTCTGTTATGTCACCCCTTGCCTCACATAATGTGTGCTTTTAGATCTTCTTTGAAAAATATGAAGGAAGTAAGGTAAGAGGGTTGCGGCACCTTACAATTCTTAAAATTCCCGGTCACGAACTGCGCCCACTCCAGATCACCCAACCAGCACTTAAAGCCTATAAAGCCCTCAAGCATCGGTAATTTTCGCAATATTATGTAAGCAATTTTAAATCTTGCTTCCTATCACGAAAATATTCCATACTTCTTTAGAGAACGCGTTAAATAAAATTTTAAAAAATTAATATAGGAATGGTAGTCCTAAGAGGAAGAGCATGTTATGAAAAATTTGTTTGAAATTCTTGAAAAATAAAAATTGATTGAAAAATATTATAAATTAATAGTTAAATTAATTCCCTACTTATTAAATAATAATTAGTAGGGAAAAAATGCGAATTAAAAAAAAAATCCAACCAAAGGAAAATTCTAGCGGATGAAATTGGGCAAAATAAAAAAGATCCAAGCAGTCCAAAAGCATGCTGAACTTATGAAAGAAAAAAGGAACTTTATTTTAGGTGGGACAAAATGATAGCTATTGCTATTGATAGCTATATTGATATGATACAAGTGCTGTTTATGTACAAATGTAAGCATTTTGGATGAATAGAGAGGATTAATTCAGTTCAAACTCTTCCTTTGATTTTATACCTTGTAACAGTGGATATGTTACAAGGTAACAGCAAATTTTTATCTTTGAACGAAAGAAAATCATTCAGCAAATGAAAAATGAACACTTTCTGTTTCTGACTTAAAGATACAGGTAAAAGTAGAAATGTTATTTCCATTTTTTTTGTAAATCTCCAGATTATTGTGGAATAAATAAACCACCAGGAAGGCCCAAGAATATTGTAACGTTAAATCGTGAAATAAATACGTATGGTTTAGAACCCCAAACCTTTTGTTGGAACGAACTAGACGATCAGAACAAACCGTCATAGCACGTGTTTGGCTCTAGATTTTTTGAGCCCAGTCCACGCTGACCTGGGACCATCCACGAGGGTCTGGAACCTTCTACGCCGGTCCTTGTACGACTATATATCTGTGCCTCGGAGGTATAGAACACTATATCCATTTTTTACCAAATATTACATTTTTACGTATTCCTATTCACCTTTTTTCACTTTATCTAGAGGTATAGAATAGTATGTCCTAGACCAATTGTATGGTGAGTTACACACTTTTCAAAGAATAATAAGTCCACTTTTATTCGGAGGTATAAAACACCATGTGGACTTAAATAAATAAATTGATTGTCAACCAGCAATAGTAAATACAATGCAAAATGAATGTACTGGTAAAATTTTGCTGCAAAAATTTACTAAACAGTTAAGGAAATGAACTCTTTTAAACATAAAATCTATTCAAACTGCTCTCCTGTAAAGTTACAGAAATGTGACATAGTGTTCTATACCTCCGAGGTACAGATTTAAGGAGCGTGCGACTGAACCACTTGGTCTGAGTCTGAGTCTGTGTCTTGACTGTGAAGCTCAAGCCATATGATTTGTGTGCTATAAAGTTACAATTTTTGTAACCTGCTCGGATATTTATGTTGTTATAATTCGTGTGGCATTGACAGTTGTATATTTTTGTTGAATAAACATTTGTTAACCCAGAAGTGCTACAATATTATCAAAAAAGTGCTACTTTTATAATTATTTCTAACACTGCTTTAAAAGATCGTCAAATTGCTTATCGTGCTGGAGTGCAAACAAACATAAAAACTTAATAAGGGTACTTCCTACCGTACCTCGTGTAAAGAGGACGAAAATGAAACGTTTTGTTAACACTCAGTAAGGCCAAAAGTTAATCGTCAGAGGTTTGCCCGTCACTTTGTTCAGTGGAAGGATGAATGAAGGATGAACTATTTACATGTTTATTTTATTTTATTATTATTAAGTATATCGAATTTATTTTTTATTTGGATGGTCCAGATGGCTGGGATCACGTTGTTGTACTGTTATCACGACCTTCGGAGAGAAGAAAATATATTTTTTAAAAGACAAATGGAGGAGGTAGTTTGATGATGTAGGCCGGAATCGTGCATGATCGAAGACCAGATATCCTGACTATTCCTGGCCGAATGAAAAGCAAATACCAGCTGAAATGAATAGAAAAACAGTTTAAAAAAATATTCTGAAACAGAACCCAAAGAAAAAACGGTAATACCCCAGTTCAAACATCGAAATTAGTAAAACAATTTTGAAAAGAAGAAAACGTACAGAATACGTATTAGCCTGTAAGATCCCGACTTTAATATTATTGAGAAAAACTGGGGACACCTTGCCGAAAATGTATAGAGGGGTAGCCGTCAATTTTCTTGTGTCGAAGAGTTAAAAAAACTGATCACGAAGAAAGGGCCAATAACACGTACACTTAAACTTAAGTAGTAGAAGCTATTAATGGTAAAATAAAGTTATCAACACACAGTTCAAAGTTCAATAAACAGAAAAATATCAGGGTCTTATCGGCATTCATGAAAGAAGTCATATTATTTTTAGTTATTTTTTTGTTAAATTACAGTTATTTTATCTATACAAATAATTAATTAGATGATTAATTGCATTAAGATTTTATTTGATAAAAAAAAAGAAGCGGTCGAGATATTTCGGACAATAGATATTAGGGATACCAAGACTCCATTGCATGTAATATATTATCAGTGATGTAATCTTTTAACTAAACATATAATTAAGTTTCACAAAAATTTATAATAATAATATAATTAACTAAAATATCCGGGCTATTAAGTAACCTCTCAGAAAGGTGGCCAGGAGGAACTGGTGGTTTAAAAGCACGTAACGGAAGTACGTTCCACATTAAGAAGACCGGATAACGCTATGACTGGTAAAACACCTTGCAACAAGTACTGTTATGAGGGTGGCACTGTTTCTTGAAAATGTTACTTTTACGACCGCAGGAAAACGGAGAGCTGGGAAAATGACATATGCTTTATGGTTTATCTTTTTGGAATCACATAGAAGTATCAGCGTATCCAAAGGTGTTGGGTAATGCATAACGTCATATTTGTATCATTTATTATTGTATATAATCTGGGCTATCATATCTCAATTTTACGAAGTAGAAGAGGAAGTAGAATAAAATTGTTTTTCAAGAAAATAATTGTTGTAACTAATAAAATAACTGTTGTAATTAAATATAATGTTTTTAAAGTTTGGGTTTCATTTTCTTTTTACGTCCGAAAACGTTACAATCTGAACGACCATGGCTTCCTCCATAGTTTTTATACTAGTTACGCCCATGCAATTAAGAACTAAACATCTTTCATGCATTCATGTGACGCATAACTGAATCTTAAGAACGTTCTATTTTCCTACAACCCGATATTATGGATAAATATTGTAACGGAGAAAGGAACCAAATCAAGATAGCACAGCCTTGGATATCTCAGAGGGACTGTAAATATTTCTTTTATATTGAATCGAAATTTTTAGCTTCGTGTTTCACGTTCAGCAACGTTGCTTGTGTAACGGGAACCTTTTCTAAGGCCGTTGCCCAAGACTAAATTCATGTTTGCGCCATACCTAATTTTTAGATCAGTACTATAATATTTTTCGAGCTATAGTTATAGGATATGCGTTCAGAACAGGCGTTCTTTCCGTAACTCGGAGCGTTCAACTCAAATATTATCCCCTTTGGAAGGTGTCATTACTCAAAAATCTATAAAATGCAACAGAAACCTAATTTATTTTAAAAGTACAGTTTTAAAATTACATCCCGAAAAAAATTCTCTTTGGTGTATAATAGTTTTGATCGAATATTTTGCAAATCTTAATCAACAGCTTTTTTTTTTTTTTTTTAATATTACACTATACTTAGATCAACTTACTGTACACAATCAATTTTTTTACGTTACCCTTATTATTGTGTATCACCAACTCTTATTTATTCCTAAATAGAAATCCATGTATGTGAAATTGTCAAATTAAAAAAAGACCATATAAGACTTTTAATTTTCCATACCTTTTTAAGAAATACCTAATAGATAATTAAAAGCTATGAAAGAAAAAAGATCCAAGATCATCAAACACCATAAAGGGTAATTTATTGTTTATCATAAGCATTAAAGGAGTATCTACACATACTAGGGCATGTAATCATTAATGATGTGCGTGATAAGTATAACTAAACATTAACTGCTGTATCGTTCTCCGACTTTTCACTAGGTTCTGAACATAACTGGTTTTTCTATTACCCCTTTTTGTGTACAATCAAATTGCTAAGTAGGCTGGTAATTTTGTATATATGTCATCCTCAGGTCCTCGAAGTACCTCCTTACTACAACTACTGCACGAATTTTCGACTATCCGTTTTGTTAGTCCCGTTCTTAGAAAACAAAAGATGATAGTCACTTCATTCTTTTGTTCTTTATTTATGAAGTGGACAAATAGATGTCTTCAGATATAGATTTGAACTGAAGCATGAAAATGATCTTAAGTAATCCTTCAGATGATGTAAATATAGATAGCCTGAACCAACATTGACTTAAAACTAAGCATAAGACGTCAATGATTCAAAATAATCTCTGGTACAGCTAAATGGTTTCATTAGTTTACGAGTCATCTTGTTGAAATTTTCTCATAAAATAAAATCTTCTGGTCGTGGAACCTATTTTGGGTCACTTTCTAATCGAGCCTGTAAAAGCCCAGTATATCATTGGAGACATTCGTATTGTTCTCGATGGCCGATAACTCTCATGACACCATCTGGACTGCCCATACTTAGCATAGGGAGGTCAGCTTACGGTGAGATAAAATAATGTGAAGCATACACATACATAATAAATATGGTAGTATTTCATTGCATCATGACGTTTTTTTCTCTACCAGCTTTCCATATTGAACAATTTGAGAAAAATTTGATCCAGAGATTTTCCCCTTAACAATTATAACTAAGATCGTGAACTATATCGAATAACAACTGTTCTAAGTAATATTTTATAATTATGGACCATCTTAAAGATTAATCAATGCTAACTAACATTTCTGTTATTTTTAAAAATGCTAAAACGATCAGAAAAAGTAGAGCTTGTATGAAATGTATAATACTGGTGCCAATATTAATCCTTGCGATGCTCCCCTATGACTGATTTAGTTCGAAAATCTCCCGAGGCTTGACGGATAAGGAAAAATTCGTATTAGAGGAAGGATTGAAGTATGAGATAACATGTATGAAGTAAAATGGTCTTGAATTTAAAGGAAAACAAAATTTATTGTTTTTGTATTTTTAAGGGATCATTTATATCTTAAATCTCGAACCTAGGGAATACCTTTAAAAATCATCTCATACATACTCCTTGGCCAAGAAATAAATAGTGCACCTTTCATACAATATATATGCTTGAAAATTTATTTAGCACTTATCCTACTAACTTACGTCATTCTGTTTTTCAAGATCTCTTCACAACTTAACAGAGAAAATCGTTCTCAGTGCATTGATGAAAACCAGATTTCTCCAGAGGTTGTCTATTACCCAATCCTCCCCTCATAGCATCTTCTCTACCTTATTGTAGGGCACAGATCAAATGAGGCGTAAGGAAGAACTTACATTATTTTAAAAATATTAAATGAATAACTTAAAAACTGAATATTGTTATATAATAAACTATACACATATTTACTGAATGATTTATTTTAATTAAATTACTTTTTGAATCTCTTTCATATTAAATTCCAGTGTAATATGGTAGAGTCCGACTTACGATAACCCATAAGGAATTAGAAATTTTTGACTGCTTCCTAGTCCATTCCCGCCGCATTAGTTAGCAAATGTATAATAAATTGGGAAAGGACTAAGAAGTAGTCTAAAAAATGCCAATTACGTATGGTTTATCGTAAGTCGGACCCTGCCTGAGAGATAGGGAATGAAATATGAAAGAGAATCAACAAGTAATATCATTAAAATAAATCATTCAGTAAATATTTGTTGAGAAGTCTGAAAATTGCTAATTCCGCATTAAGCGGAAGATCCGAGCGGAGAAGCTCGTACTCCAACTTATTTAAAGTTAACGAAAACTGAAACGTCAAAAAAGTCATGGATTTCGAGCATAATCACAGCTTGAAGAAATGATTATTGGCTACTAGCAACAAATATTGGAAAATGCAAAAATATGCTTGACGAAATATGAAGGTGCAGGATATATAATGTGTTCATAAGATCTTGAAGGAATCCATGTTGATACATTCAAAGTCGATTTAATTTGGATTTATATTTACATTTGAATAGAAAAAAAATTTTAAATATCAATATTTTGTAATATTTCATTTTAAAGTTTTATCATTTTTTTTTTTTTTATTCACAGCTATTTATTCAATCTTTTAATAGGTTTTTATACTAAAGACAGAATATGAATTGCGTACATTTGAACGGTGGGCATAGTAGCAATATAGTTGAAATTATAGGCCGTCAATAGAAAATCGACGCCCGACAAGACGCAGTACGTGCTTACCCTAGCTTACAAGTTGCACTCACAAGGCCGGGACCTTTCGCTAACCACACCTCCACATCTTCAGCCATTGGTTGATCTGTGACTATCCTTCACGGCTGTTGGCTGCAAGTGGATCGATACTGGAGGGGCAGCTAGCTGTGAATAATTTATGAGGGTATTAGTGAGCTGGAACTGGAGAATGTTCAGGTGTGTTGGTAATAACTAGTGGGAAAAACGCTGGCATTCCACTGGGCAGCAAGCAAGATATCGATTTTACAACACACCTTATAAACATATTGTCTTAGCAACTCAATTAAGTACTTCCTTATAGAACCTGGACGATTTTGATAAATTAAGCAATTTTTAAAACAATGGGTAAAGACACATTTCAGATTTAAAATACGAAATATGTTGAAGCAGATTAAGCATAACTTGAATACTTCTTTATTTCATAACAAACTCAAAGGCAATGTTCGGTTGGAAGTTAAAAACGATTTTTTTTACTCTCTACACTAATTGAATATTAAGATGATGAATGTCCAGAATATAAAGGCCCCTTGAATAGGGGACGTGCTGCCTTCAAAGTGACATCTTTAAGGCGTGTAACAGCACGAACTGGAACACGCCATTCACCGCAGCCCCAACTGACTGGAGCCTCCAGTTTTTGCTCCAGCGATATTGGCAGGTGTACATTACCCTGCTAGAGTAACTGTACTTCTGGCTGACGGTAATCTGCGGGCTTTCTGGCCAAGTCGGGTCTTTTACCACGAACGACGGGAAGTCACTGATCGAAACAGCTAGCTGGTTTCAACTCAGTTTATAAGGTCATTCGTAAACTGCATATTGTCTTTAGAAAAATAATTAAAAATGATAAGTTTATGTAAATAAATAATAAAGTTCAATGAAGTCGATTTGATCTTGTACTAGATATTAATAAATTTATTCTACTAGTTATATATTTCAAAATAATTTTTTATATTTAATCGTTATATTTAATTTTTTTTTTTAATTCTACTTTACAAATGTTAAGGTGCATTAGCTGATAGCTGAATATCACATCTTTTCCATTTGACTGCAGATTTCAAATCAAATATGAACTGTAAAAAAATTTACTACATATTAGTCATAAATTATGTCACTAAAAATAGGATTAACTGAAATATATAGGTATATCATTCAATATTGGACAAAACAATTTATGGATGCTTCTTTTAAGTTGGTATGATATTAATTGAAAATATTCTTTAAGAACACGACCTAAATACGCTTATTAAGTTAATTTAGGTGATAAAAATCATGGTTTTATATTTTTTACCTTTGCCTCGGTATTTCTTTCCTAACCTTAACTGCATTAGCTGCACGCATGCATGTTTTTTATTCTTATATTTATTGATATTGAATAATTCAGTATTATTATTCATTATATGATTTTGATATTTCTTTAGTTATGAAAATCACCAGAGGGTCTATGGAAAAGGAAAGTAATTGCGAGCTAATTATAGGCGGCCAAGGTTTTCATAATATGATATAATTTTTAGAATATGATAATTGAATAATTAATTATCATTCATGGACTAATTATCAATTAGTTAATTGGCATCATACAATGTTATTAATATAAAACATTCTTTTAATTTAAATTAAAATTACTAATTTAATACAAGATTATTACAATATTATTAATATACTAGTTTGTTATAAAATAAAACAATTTTTGCCTCATGGTCGGAATGAGCCAGGTATGCTCAGAGGGTAGAATAGAAACATCGGACTTACAACTAACAACTACCTTAGACTATGAAAGTTAACAGACGAGCTTAGAAAATGATATTTATAACTGACTTCATATGTAATTTCATTTTTATAAATATTTTTAGGATACTTAAACCTGTTATTTAAGATTTATTTTTGAATTAAAGATGGCGTTTGCTTAAAAGAACTGGGATTAAATTGTAAAGGAAAGGTATTTCACAGATGAACCATAATTCGTATGTCGTTATTATTCTTAAGATCTAATTCATTCCTCCGATCTTAGCACTGAAACATAAAGTACCACCAAGCTTCTCCGACTATAAATAAATGGCGCTAAGCAACACTATACAAGCATATCGAATATCTTCCACCTCTGAGGTATTCGGAGGGTGAAACCCGGAACCGAGAGGACAGAACAATGCCAATGGTAAATTGATTCAAATCTCATTGTAGTAGATTACCATCAGGAATTAAAAGAACCATTAGGGAGCAGTTCTAGTTTTCATTGTTTAATTATTCTTAGGCCGAAGGGGAAAGTCCGAGAGAGTTTGTTCTTTCAAGAGCCGATTCTGATTCGTTGACCGGAAGCTTTTCATCTTTCCACCATTTCTCAGTCATTAGAAAAGAGTCAAATACTTTAATGGAGACAGCCAACTAATTAAGAGAGAGAAACTTTTCATAAGATCTGCTACCTGATGTCTTTGAAGCAAAACCGATGAAGATGGTTGGGAATTATAATTTTTATTTATTCATAAATACAATTAAATCATAATAAAACCCATTACATCCCACGAATCCTTATTTGATATAATCAAGGGGAGAACACTATCAATCTCTTTCGAGTCTTGATGAAAAATTCTTTGGAGGTCGGAAAATATTAGACAAGTATATTTCCGTCGCCCCCCCCCCAATGAGATGAGCGCTAGAAACCGAAAAAAAAAAACATTAATTTATGATGACATAAATAAAAAAGGCATTTTTTCACCTAAAAACGTTTTAACTATATTAGGCAACGTTTCGGCTGGAGCCATTCTCAAGCCATGCATCATAGTTGATTATAGTACATATGTTATTGACGTTTTTTGTTTAAAAAAAAAAAATGCCTATTTTATTTATGCCAATATTGAATAAATTACCAAACCTGAAGGATATGGGTATAGAAACATTAAATTACTTTAGCTTATATCTGGATTTTTAGAAACGGTATCGACACAATTACTGCACCAAAATTTTTATTTTCTTCTTGAGTTTACATTCAAGGAAAAATTATTAGATCATGAACTAAATGAAAATGAGTGGCGTTCTTTAAGAAAATTTGCCTGAAATCAATAAGGCAAATTTTGTGCCTAAAACCAATTAAGAAAAAAAATGTAGTGAAAAGTAATATTTTTGGTATTTATTGAATAAACCTTATTTCAATGTTTTTAAGGATGCTGAATTCTAATCACACATCATTGTTTTGTTTAAAAAAATCTTAAGCGCTAAAAAAACCTATATTTAATCTCGAAGATTAAAACATTTGTTTACAATTTCAATTTCCTAAAGTGGATTACCTGAATATTTCCTCAAATCTTCATTATAAAAAAAAAATTGGTGCAAGAATCAAGTCATCATTTTTCATACTTGATATATAAATAAAGTAGATTAATTTTTTTCTCCGCTTTTAGAGCTCATAGAATAGGGAATTACGAATCTATTTTTTTTTCGATCAAGAAGCCCCCACCCAAAAAAAAAAAATCAAGATCTGTGAGAGACTTAACGTGTCATCTTTTATCGTCCCTTAACAGATTCATTTTTGCACATTAGTTTTTCTATTTTTAGTTTTAGGTTTCATTGTACTAATTAAATTATTTTCTTTTTTGTAATACAGATTGGCCGATGGGGATGTGACCGATGACAAGGGGCGTGCGAGGGAGCCTTAGAGAACATGAACACTCCCCGCAATCTACAGCTTCTACTTCTCTGTATTGCCGCCGCAGCGGGTGAGTACATAGTTCCTATTTATTTATATATTTACTATATAAACAAAATAAAATCTGGTATTAGAGGTATCGATCCTGGAAGGCCTACCTGTAGGTTCTTGGGGATATTAATATTTTGGTGTATAAACGGAACCTTCCTAATAATTTGAATAGGCTTTTATTCCTACAATCAGCAATGAGCCTGATAGTGCATCTATAATCCATTAAAGCATTAATTAAAAAAAAAAAATGTATTTTTAGAGAGCATTATATAACCTATACTAGCTAAGTAAAATATCAAACACTGAAGGCATACTTAAGGTAAAAAATATGGCGTGGTTTTGATGAAATAAAACTTCGATAAAATGTTTTGGAAGGGAAAGAAAACATACCTACACTACTAATATTAAATGTATCTGAACATAAATATTTCATTTTTTATTTGATAGTCAAATATATTTTAATAATATTTGGTTGATATTTCCTTATTATTCCTTACTAAGACTTAAATAAAATAAAGTCATTGCCTAGAATTTGTTTAAGTAATAAAAAAAAAAAACGTAATATCAAAAAATTAAGACTTCACATATTCTTGGTTTTAAATTTGAAACAATGGCATTTAATGCAAATATTAGTCTCAGTAAATACTTACATAAAAGTAAATTATGAAAGATAAACTACGAGCGCCTTCATTTTCCCAGTGAATAAACCTGAATGACAGCAATGTATTCTTGACCAAAGGCAAGACTCGAAGTCAACTCGAGGCTTTTCAGTTGACAGAATAGGGCTTTAACATATAAGGGATAAATGAAATAAACCGAAGTATAACCGCCAAAGAGGAACAAATGAATTTCATAGATTTTCTTTTTTCCGGAGTGGCAATTGTCAATTTTATTTGAATCGAAATTCGTTTAGTTTAAATAAAAAATTATATTTTCTGTTTTTTTTTTTGTTTTTTTTTTTTAGGTTAGTTCGTTAAGCTAATTTTGATTTTAATGTAAACAAAATGTAACTCGTATATTCCATTAATGATTTTGATCTGTCAATAGAATATCTAAAAGTAGAAGAATTAATTTTAAGTCAAAAATATAAGTTAATACATGATGAATATAAAATAATAATACCTGAGTGATGAAAGTTTTAAGATTGATATTGGGAAGATCAGCAAAAGTTATTTATTTTTTCTTATTTATTAACATCAGGTTATAATTACTCTTGTAGTCAATTATAAAGCAAAGTGTACAATGTGCGTGCCGAAAAGGCCTAAAAACGACTCCACGTAGGATTATGGAAGTTATGTCTTCGTTTAGCCGTATGACCCCTTACGGAGAAGAAGGTTTCCGTTTTTCTCTTAAGAGTGTAAAATTGAAGAAAAAAGGACTGGAATTTTAAGCCTCTCGCACCATGTAATTAGCCTACCTGAGATTGAGATACGAGTTTATGAATGAAAAATTTAGTTCGAGCTCCAGGCTACCAGGAAGCGCTAGGGTGCGTTTCACTCGATGTTTATTGTTCATTCATTCCGTTCAATTTGTAAAGGTTATGTATTTGTTCAGCTGTTCTTTTTAAATTACTAAAAAATCAAGCGAAAATAATTAGTTTCACCTTTTCTTTCAAAATAAAATAATGATTTTACATATCAATTAGAAAACCGACTGGATACCTTACAAAATTAATTTTCTCATAAGAAGGTTAATTGATTAACACATTATATTTAATCAATATATAATATATACCTACTTAAGTAAATTTAATGCAATATGAGTAAACATTTTTGATTAGTACAGTGAGCGAATAAAAACAGACATAAAACAAAAAAGGAGAGCTGAATTGACTGATTATAAATCGAAAATGAAATGTTTGAAGTGTTCTTATAATTGGTTTTATTACTATGTATGATGAGCATTCCAGTTGACAAAATGACTAACTCCAATTACAGCATTTTTTCAATAAAATTTTATCACCCCTCATAGTTCAGGATAAAAAGAAATATGATGAAAAAATTGTGCCCTCATGATATTTTGGTTTTCACTTTGTAATAGTAGGTGCAGTGTCCGGCCAAATTACGGGGTGGGGGATATCTTAAGGGAGATTGAACTGGAAGAAAGGTCTTAAAAAAAAAGTTTCTATGAATCTTCGGTAGTTTCTAAACTTCTGGATCTAATAGGACCATCACAGTAGTCGGCGCTTAAGTTGTAATCGAAATATAGTTTTTAACTAATAGATTTTTCAACCATAATCTAATAACTTATTATCTGCTGACTGCTTGGAATGGGCTTATAGAATTCAGAATCACAGAAACCATCAAAAGCGATGCATGACTCGACAAAGTTGCAGCAAAATTAATTGTTCATTCACCATTTTCAACCCCCTTTAAAGTGTATAGGGTTCCTTATTTGGGCGGACTCTGCAGATATCGAATCTTAATATTGATACCATGTTAAAATTTTCAAGGAAGTGCTAATTTTGTTCTATATTTCCTTTAATTTTAAAGTTTTTCTGTTATTAAAACTACCACACAACTACCGGAGCGAAGCCGGGCACCCTAGCTAGTTAATTATAAGTAATAACAATCTCTTCCACAATCAAGAGCATTTATATTAGAGGTCTAAGGACTCATTCTCTCACTAAATATTTATATACAAATATACATAAATAAAAAAAATTAAAAAATAAATAAATCAAAGTGTAAACATCGAAGAAGGAAATAAAAATATACTAATTATAAAAATGAAGTGGTGCTTCCTTCCCAGACTCATCACTATTATTAAAAACCACTGTAGACTAGGTGAAAACACTTAGGTACGATCGTATATGAGTAAGTAATTAGCGTACTTCACGCCCATAACCATAATAGATCGGGATAGGTTATGAACAATTATAAAAATACATCATAATATACTATTATTATCTACAATAATGTTATAGATCATTATTCAAAAATAATTCGAAACTGTCTATAACTGAATAGTTATTCCGATATGCAGTAAATACAGCGAATACCAAATCACAGTTTCTATCCTA
Source organism: Aelia acuminata (assembly GCA_911387785.2). NCBI lineage: Eukaryota > Metazoa > Arthropoda > Insecta > Hemiptera > Pentatomidae > Aelia > Aelia acuminata. Next base: position 61,598,490 of record OU426981.1, read on the forward strand.
CCTTGAACCGGTTCACCAATAATCCCTGAACCTTCTAAAACAATCGATTCTTAGACCATAGTACAGTATATTATAATGCCCACAATCAGTTGACACTTGTCCGACCGAGCAAGGACCACGTTCCCGAGTGGGCAGGAACAGACGAGGACCTATCTGCAGTGAAAGGGTATCTGCCCGGCCGGGGTTGCGGAGATCAAGGCCTGCTGCAGCGGAGGGTTGTTATCTACTTCCAAGTATCGTCGGAACGCCACCGCTCCCATAGCAGTCATTAATAGCGGTTCTTGTAGCAGTCCAAGGTCCATCCTTCAGGTAACGTCTGATCTAAATACCTTTCTTCCAGGTCCTGTTCCAAGAGGGAAAAAAAACGCAACTTAATTGTACTACTTTACTTACCTTTGTCTTCAGATTCATCATTAAAAATAAATACAATATAACAAAGATTGAGTCATCTAACAAACAGTAAGCTCGATTTTCTTTATTTCTTCACTGCTATCCTCTCGACAATTAGGATTTTGCAGCATAGATACAGCAACTATTAATAACTGAAAAAAAATCTGTCACTATGAATAACTGTTGTCCTACTATCACTTATTTTTTAAGATTCCTTCTTCCAGTCATCGAACCCATTCCAGTTGATTCTATTCATTAAAGGAGATCGATCTTATTCATAAGACAGCTTCGTTGTCTTCACTGAGTAGCTAAAGTAAATCTGTGAACATGATATTAACTTTCAGATAATGTGCAGCATGTCGAATCTATTTACAATTAAACGTAACTCATTAGAGTGCATAGGAAAGGTCAGTTTTCTTGTATCCTTTCTAATGCAGGACTCTAAAATAAAGGTTACAACGCACTACGCTTGCAAACTATATTCAGTTTAGAAATTTACCGATAATTTTCTAAAATAAATTTATCTTGTGAGCAGGAGCACGAAAGGAACATCATAATGATTAATGGGATGTGACCCACAGGTCGGTCGCCTAAAACATATCTATAAATTATTTTTGTGATCCACATTGTAAATAATTGACGAATAAACTTGGAAGAGTTAATTTAAGGTTTTATACTATCGAATATTTTGAAAAATAAATGAAATTGTAATAAACTAAAACGTTTACAGTTCAACATATGGCATTAATAAGTTTTCACTTGAAACCTGAATTTAGAAAAGATACTCTTGCCAAATAAAATTTGACTCTTATTTTAGTTATATTATATAATTACATATTTAATATAATATATTATAATTATATTAAATATATTTTAAATATTTATTATATTATTACATTATATTATAATATAATAAAACATGTTTGAAATAATTTCATTGAATTCTCCGGTTAACTAATTTAATACCTAATAATCCAATAGAAAGATAGATAGAGAAGAAATATTTATACTGATAAACTGTTTTTAAATAAGTACATATTTTAAGTACGAAAAATATAAAAATTGGATGAGATCGTGATGAAGATCTACATGTAGGGATCGAAACGGTGGCTTTCAAAATAAAAAGTAGACCAAACTGAAAATCCTGACTATCAATCAACCTATCGAAACTTAAAATAAAACTTGAGGGTAATTTTGCAACAAATTACAAATTCGATCGATTGGTTGATCTAAAATATATTTGTACTTTTGAGGTTATGTTTTGTTAAAATTGATTGAAGTCATAACCTTTCTGATAACTATAATAATCAGTATTCAGATCCATCAATATTTCATTTCATTCAAAACATTCATGAAATCTCAACGAGAGTTATTTTAGAATACTGAGTGTTGTTGATTGGTTTAGCTTCCTAGTCTTTTCGGTTGCCGTAAACAGCGAAGAATGATATGTATTTTTCAGATATACATGAGTTTCAGCAACCCGCTCACTTATTTACTCATTTATTTATTTTTCCTGGAAGGAGATAATTTTTTCATTCGGCATTGTTATATTGGATTGAACTTTTTATTAAAAACTTGAAAAAATACTGTGATAAAATAAACGACAATTTTGAAAAACTGCGTCTCAGCTGAGGTTGAAGTTTTACTATTTCCACTGATGCGTGTCACACCAGCTGGTTTGAATTTCAAATTGTATATTAGCAGAAACTGGATGATGATATAGTTTCAAATAACCATTGCTTTAAAACGGGTTCGCTCCGAATTTCCTCAAATGACGAAAAGGACATAGATACTCGAAACAGCCATAAAATTACATTAACCTTTTAACATAGGCGTAAAAATTCATGGAGAACTTCTGTATCCCAGGCATTCTGTTTTGTCTCGTATATTTATTAGTTAGACCTATGTAACATGTTTGAATATCTGATCCCCCTACCCTTGATGTAATCAGCATCTCGAATTTTCGCTTTGGTGCTAATATAAATATTGTGGTTAAGGGGCCAAGACCTACCCGATGGAGATTTCAGGCATGGTTACCCCCGGCAAGAAGAAAAAACAGTCTGCTGATCCTAAACTTCCCCAATTTTCCGGTTACTGATCTCGAAGATACTCGTCAATAGTCAGGCCAAGGGTGCGTGAAGACTGGTTATGTCCTTATAGTTACAAGAATTAGCATTAGGGTTCAAGTCAAGTCAGCTCAGGTCGAAAGAGGAAAAGAATATAATCGATACTCTTGTTTAAATAATTCTACAGGATTATTCACTAAAATTATTAGCTATTACGCCCATATTATTTTGAAATGAGCAAGAACTAATATTTCGAAATATAATCCCAAAAACTCAGTTAAACTATGCCCCTTGTGGCAAACATTTACTAGAAATTATTCGAAACAGTGGTTCAAGGGAATGATTCAAATTTAACCCACATCAATTTTTCACTGCGAATCAAATTAATCTAAAATATCCCCTTTAAATATCTTCAACCCTGTATAAGACTTATGAAAACTAAATAAATGCGTACAGTGAAAAAGGTATCGCACATAAATATACATCTTACATTGGATATGCATTATAAACATGTTAGCCTCGACATACCTACTATGAGAAAACCAGATGGCATAGCTGAGCAATGGAATGCTTATGGAAGACTTACAGCAATAGCACTTGAACCCACAGCAGGATCCATAAATAACACCTTAACGGCTCACATGAACATTGAGAAACGAGTCCATCTTAGGTCTGCGCAAAACAATTTAATCACAAAATATATTTGATGTTGATATATACATTTACTATCTGGCCCATGCGAATAATACATTACATAACTAAGTACACCTGTTATTAGATAAAATAAGTTATTATTGAAACTAGTGCGTAATCCTATAAACGTGTGTACAAAGTTTAAAAGAGCTGACAATTTTGATTGGTATGTTTTGAAACTGAGTTGTATTTTAATTACCAACAATGATTTAATTACTGTGGATAATTAAAATATACAATGCCCTTTTTTAGGCATTTACTAAGAATACTGGTGTAGCATAATGAATAACAAGTGCAGTACTATAAGGCAGTACAGTACTGATTCGTGGTGGATTGTTGTTTAAGGGAGTGATATGTCCGTAATCACGCTTAAACACCAGTTGTTTTTTTTTCTTTCGACTACTTAAATAATTAAGAGGGTGCAATGGATGTGCCATAGGAGAGTCGTTCGAATTTTCTAAATAAATTAATTGTATACTTTTTACTTTCACTTACCTATATATGAAATATATAGTAAGTGGAAGTATTGCGATCGTGAAAAATTTCGACTTCAGGTTTTCAACGGAAATATACGTTTTGGGGTCCCCTGAGTCGAAATGACCAAGTCCCGCGAAATGGTCTGTGTGTGTGTGTGTGAACAGACTAGCTCAAAAACTATAAACCGTGCGATCCTGAAATTGGGAATTTAGTGTAGGTATATGCCCGCGATGTGACAGCATAAATTTCATCAAAATTACGTTAAGGGAGGGGGTACTTTACTTAATAACTTTTTAGGTTTTTTTCGATTTTCTCAAAAACGGCTCTAACGATTTTGATTAAACTGAGTATTTGATGTATTAATATGTCCGAGATATGACTGTAAAAATTTCATCAAAATTGATCAACCGAAGGGGGACTTTACTTAATAAATTTTGTATCATTTTCACGGGTTTTTTTATTTACTCAAAAACGGCTTTAACAATTAACAAAAATAATATATGAATGTAGAAAAATGTGTGCCTTTGGGAAATGATATTTAGCAAAACACGTCAATTACTAATCTAAGTAAGTTGGTAAGTGAAAGTTGTGTGTTGCGCGGACGCACCAGATTTTTTTGTTATGCAACAATAATTTGTTCATCGGAACTCTTTCTCACTTCTTTATTTTTAAAAAAGTAGGTACTGCATAAATAATTAAATATCATTAGTGGCGGTGATGATCTTTAAAATGATAGCTCAATAATTGGTTTTGAAAAATTTGGGGATAAATGGATACCTTATGACTGTTTTTCTTTCTGGAAAAAAAGTACTTTGGAAAAATACCTAACGGTCACATTTTTTTCGTTAAATTTTTGTACAACGCTATTTTTGTTTTGTTTTTTTTTACATTAAAATTATTTATCAGCGAATGAAACAAAAATCTAAACAATTTTTTTTTAGTATTACTAGGACAAGCACCTTTAATCTTAAACCGGTCGCTCCACCTAATACAATGAAGTTTACATCTAGAACGATTACTGCTTGAATACAAATGATATCATTGAAAGATATTAATGAACCGAACCACGAAGCCCACCTACCGTTGTAGGTATATTGGCGAAACGCCCAACACATCAGTAATTCGTGTGTTCGTTACTTAACAGCTGTCCTACCTAAGTTTAAACAGTTAACATTCCTTCGCAGCTAGTCAAGTTCGATCCAGATTACACACCGTTACTGCTTAAGGCTTTAGTCATTTAAAAGTGAGGAAACAAACGTGACATGGTTTTACATATTAATTCTTTCGAACAGGAAATAAAGCTTACTTGGATTAAGTTTCATAGATCATTTAATCCATAAGATGGTATTGCTGATCTGTCTGAAATTGTTATTTAAAAAAAACAAAAAACATAATGGTACTTCTTGCTTACTTTTTGGGTTTATAATCAGGCTGCTGTTATTTTGTTTTTTTTTTAAATATAGATAAAACAAAATCTATGTGGAATTGCAACTTCCAAAGGCAAAATAGCATAAAAACAAATATTTTTTTACTTGCTACAGTGCCTAATATCCCTGGATGAGCAGAATGAAACGCTGACGATATCGATTAATCGCTGAAAAAGTAAAAAGACCAAAGTATTGACGCATGATTATTACAAGACAATTATTATTTAAACGCTTTTTATGTATTTAATCAGCACAATAAGTGTCCTGGCATCGGGAAACAGAAAAAGTGCTGTCTCAAAATGCCTAGTGAGCTTCCTTCAAGGAACAAGGAAGCTAGGAAGGCAGGTGGCTTTAGATCTTCGTTACTTAACAATAGGTCCTTTAAAAAGCATCTGACAAACATTAGTAATTTACCACGAATAAGAGAAACCTCATTGTCAAACAATGTCTTCAAGGAAGTCACCTCTCTTACCCGCAATTTTTTCAAATCTTTGGTGGGTTTAAACAATTAAAATTTCTTATTTTACCTGAGAGTCCGATGTTTATCAAACAAAAATAAAGAATTAAATATTGATTAAAAATTGATAAGGAATGAATCGCTCATATTTTGTAGCGAAATTTTAGGCTTGTCTCATCTGGAGTACATTTTTAGATAAATCATTTTTGTTGATGCTTTATATATTATGAAGATTTTTATATGAACATCAAATCAATCCCTTTCTGGAAAAGGAGATAATATCAACCAATGCATATATTCATAAGTGCATTTTTGTCAGAGAAATATTTTTATTAAACATCAAAGGATAAGCATATGCAATAATGATTATTAAATTCAAACGTCCCCTAGGCAGATATTTCATTCATCTATTCCAACTTTGACTCTTGTGACATTGTATTGTTTTGAAAGCTGCCCCGCCCGCTGGGTGTCCCCCATTTCCTCCCCGGAAATCACCCCTCAAGAATTTTTTTTTTCGTCATCTGCCCCAGGAGGTCTGACATGCCTTAGTGTCCTACATTTTATCAAATATCTGCGACCTATCGTGCACTTCGTAGACAGCTATACCAATTACGATTTCGTGAGCTACTTCGCCGGCAGCTATTATTAGTGTGTAATAAACTTTCACTTCGTTTGATGTATTTTACTCAATGGAGCAATATCAACATATAAATTGAGTCCTTAGCCTGGAGTAGTGAATTAATAGATATGAGCATTATATTCTATATTTACATTCTCAATATCCAAGTGCAATATTAACCAATTCTGGGTTAGTCATACATCCTTGATCCTTTCTCTATTACCCGTGACTTGAAGCCAAGTAGTCATTTTTATCTTTCGTTACAATCAGCATGTCCCGCCGGGTCACTAGATAGGACCTCGCACGCAACCCAAATTACAATAAGACCTCCGAAAACAAAAGGTACACCTTGACCTCTCGATACCTGTAATTTACTCGGAATCGGCTCCAAACACCGACATTACCACTAAACTGTTCCGTAAGGATCAGTAGAGAGATAATTCTGCGTTTAAAGGTTTAAGATATCTGGATTAGCCATTGAATGTAATTCTGGATTTGATGAGTCATTACCTCAATCCATGGCAGAAATAATTTGTGCGATTTCTATCTTCTATCTGAAATGGTTTGTAGTTATAGATAAAGTATATCAACATCAAGGAGGGAATATACCATTTGATATGACCAAAGATCAATTACCTGCATTAAATGTATTATAAAGATTACACATTTCCTCTGGAACTAACGACGGTATAATTGTTATTGCTGGTAATTTTCCCATATATCACTTCTCCGACATTGCGATTTGATGAATCGGTAACACCGACTTTCCCCGGATTTCCTCCCATAAAGGTGATGACAAACATTGAGGTTTCGCACTGAATCCCCTGCGATTGGACACCCGAAGGAGTTGCCAGTCATCGTGAGAAGACCGCAGTGGTATCTGGGTCAATAATGGCCCAGGGTATACAGCCTACCCGAGTCTGATCCTCTGGCTGTAAATTGATCCTTTACAGACCAAGGCATCTTCTTCTTCGCAACATTTTAATCGCTTCTCGGGATTAAATATACATCAAGCGATGTTCCGAGTCTGGAAACATGTCTACGCTCATCATTCATAGGAATCCTGATTTCATGATCTGATGACTGACTCTAAATCTTATGAATAATTAAAAATGTTAAAAAAAAGGCTGCCCCCCCCCCCTGCCTCCCGCTGGGTACGCCCATGTAAGTGAATAATGTAACCTTAAAGAAATAAAAAAAATGAGGTTGGCGCATTAGGCCTACAGAGACCTTCGGCTGCGCAGTTTGGTCTTCTTAGGGACATTAGTGTTGCTTGCCGGACCTCACCCCAAAATCACGATTTTTATTAGGTAAAACTGCCCTCTTAGTTTCAAGTTCAAGTTTCTTGTCAACAACATGTAATCTTACAAAAACAAGACTCCAAAAAAGTAATATAGTGAGATTACTTCTTCTTCTACTACTTTTTGTTTAAGTAAAGAATTGAAATGTGACGGAGAAATATTGTGTTCGGCTTACAAATCATTTTGTTGTTATCAAATGCGTGAAAAAAATATTCACTCTTGTGTTCTCGTGTTTCTTAATTTTTATTAGTTTCTGTTTTCAAAAGCAGTAAACCATTCTTTGAAAACTGAACCTTTAAATGTATAAACATTGTACTTAACATTCTTATGCTATTTTTTTTTTTTTCTAAAATGATTTTATAATATTAGAAAACGTAAATACAAGGATTCGATATACAGTATATAAATATATCACTCACATTTTTTTTCTTTACATTTAATAGTTAATAATGGACAAAATATATATATATTTTGAATATTCATTGTTCTGCTATGACTATGAAGAAAAGTTATAACCTTAAAATAACAATTATTTGTCCTCAAATTTCTAAGATTCATAAATTATTTAAAATATTACAATGTTTAGTTAACAAAGATAAATAATGAAGATCACAGCAACGATGCTAAGAAAATCGTAAATTTAACGTAATAACAATATCTACAAATTAGTGTATTGTTATCTCTACGTCAATCCGACCCGTTGGACCAATTTTTTTTCGTAAATTTATATGCGTTTATGAGGTGTGTTAGTTCTTTTATATAAAATAAACCTCGATTTTTATTTTATTATCTAATAAATAATGTTTAATATCAAATATATCACGAGGATAAAATTTGATATAAAAATGCAGAACATAGTCCAAATTATTTAAAAGCATTTCCCGTCTAAATCATATTTCCGAATTAAAAATTTAAGGGAAAAAACAAAAAAAAAATCCACTCAAAGCCTAAAATGTTAATGATTATTCCTGATTCCTGCTACTTAAATTCACTACACCATTCATCGTGACCCCGATGTGGATGACGCCGTCGATTCTCCGCTAAGCCTACCCCGACGACCCTTCCACTGTCCAAATCCCACACAGCCTCCGCTCAACCTAGATTCCGGATCCGGAACCACTCCTAACGTTCCAGGACCAATTGATCCAGTTCTGGTACTGTTTCAGGAAGCTAAATTTCAAACGTAATGGTTATTTAAAAATATCTAATTACCGAAGTATGTTTTATAAAAAAAAAAATATTACGGAATAAAACGAAGTAATAAACAGTTTGAATGGTAGGAGCTTTTCTTTTTTTTCTTTAGAATGTGTAAATTCTGTTTTATTTTATCTGTATAACGTTCATGTATACATATACATTATAAGTGCTGCAATACTTGTCATTTTTATATAATCTTTATTGGAGTATTATAATAAATTATCCAATCTTTTATCTCGACATTTGAATAATATTGTGAAGTGACAAAAAATATATTTATAAAATTAATTAATCTTTCCTTTGGATTTTGAGAGGGGGGGGAAGGGTACTGAACCCAATTATCATTTCATTTACTAGAAGCCTCACTTCTAAATTTCCATTCCTTTCATATAAATTCATTCATGGGTGGCGGGATGGCCGAGTGGGCAAACACGTTAGAAAATACGCGTTGCCCAGGGCAACGTATGATTGAGAACCGAAAGATAGCAAGTTCAAAACCCGGAGTCAGGAGACATTTAATAATACTCGGCCTCAATCCCCCACCCTCTCCCCTGGCCCGGGAAACCCCGTATAGCCTAACAGGCGAAGAAGGGGAGCACTAATAAAAAAAAAAAAAATTCATTCAGTTAAAATTACATTTTTATATATTTTTTAGGATTACCACTTTTGGTCATCATTCCTTTTTCACCACAAAAAATTAATTCAAATATCTTACGGGAGATGAAACGTAACTCCTCCTCTCCAATGAAATTATGCTATACTGCTCTTCTTAGAAATAATAGAGATGAAAATAGAACCATTTCAGTAAACATTAATATATAGCTACATATACTGCAGTCGATTCCTAGTTTTATAACTTCTCTTTGGTTTGAATGCTCCTTTAAATAAAAACACCAATAAATATGACGCTATTTTAGAAAATTCATGAGGAGGAGCGGGGTAGCTTTTTGGTAAGTCATTGGTGTGCTCATGATCCTAAATTCGAATCTGGCTTGGCAGGATATTTTTAATATTCCGACGCAGGTCGTCCATGGGGCTTAGAGACCCCTCCTTCTCCAAGAGCCTCTGAATACTGGGTACTTTTTATTATAAAATTAAGGGAGGAAACCAGGCGATTGAGCGTGATCACAGTCAAAACACCTTCTTGCTCGACAGCTTCCTTACACATTACTGACCCAAGCCGTGTGTTGAATAGGTTTTTAAGAAAATTCATGATTTTAATATTTTTATCCCTTCTATGCAATCAATACTCAATCTTGTAAGCAACTAATAGACTAATAATAAAAATACTAATAATAAGACTAATAATAAGAAACTAATAATAAGAATACTTTTGAATAATTCAGAACATAAAAATAATTTCCAAGCTTCCACATGTGTCATTATCATGTTTCCCTTGATGCTAGGAAAGTTAAATTACAAGTGCTCCACAGCGGCGTTTCGGGTCAAAGCGCGATCCGTTCTTTGGAGGTCCGTTCCTCCCCCGGCACCGTTTGTTCCAGCTGACCATTCGACAGTTTAACAACCTCGAAATTGAAATTTAGAGATCCGACTTGAAACTAAAGTTAAACCTGTGTTATCATCACAAAAACCAGGTATTATTCATTATTGTTTCTCATGCAAAAAGGAATTCCAGGATTCTGATTAAGCTCCCACTAAGTTCTATGTTTAGTAGCGGAAATTTATTTAATGTTAAAGTAAACAGCATGGAGGCATCATAAGAATATCATAAGAAATATCTGCATTATCTGGTTAAGAGGATTAAGGAGAGAATGTGTTGAAATCATAATTCTTTCGCTAAGTAGACATCAGCAAATGTGTTTCTATTGAAGATTTATACTCAAAAACAGTTGCTTCCAGCCTAGAACCCAGCCTCAGACATCACGACTGCCTGGATAAAGGTATGAAAGCCGCAGATACTGTTCCTACTACCCGCTGCGGTCCAAGCTAACTGTTCCCTAATACAGTTCGTGAACTATACCAGCTTAGATTCCGTTCACGCTTCTCGTAGCGGCTAGCAATTATAGTATTGAAATATGGAAATATATTGCTCTATTCACTTTCAGGCATCAATTTTTATGTCTGAACCCAGGTTTTTTCTATAAAAAGCAATTATGTTAGATATATTCATATTCATTTCATTTTTAAAAATCAAAGTATATATTTTTTTTTTTATTGTTTTTATTGAAATTCACAACCATATTTACAAATAATAAGTTAAGTAAAATGTGCTTAAATAAAACAAAATAATGTCATGAATAAGCGTGTGGAGAAACTAATCACCGTTAGTACTCAACTAATAATCTTTAACTTGAAAGATCTCGAGGCCATCTCCTTTTCCGACGCCTTAGAGGATTGTCTGGAATAGAGGAGGAAGTGAGGGTATCTGGATCGGGCTAAATTGGTGACATATGGAACATTAAGGTATTTGTGGATTATGTTACTTGTAGCAAAATAAGGAGCTTTAAGGATTTTGGACTTTAAGGATTGGATGTGAGAGGAAGCAGAAGGTTTGATTCCCAAAGCCCCTAAGCTAGATTCCGTAAGGTCTTATATATTAAGTCTTATTACTGTCATATAAAGCTGCCTTTTGTTATAGATTGGTAGTTTTGAGCATTTGTTCAGTAAGTGATGTACATAGTAGACGGTAGCATCGAGAGGTTTCTTGTCTTTTGTGAGGATTCCAGGCCAGAAATCATAAGATTTATATTTTAATGTTTTGTGATATGCTCTCTCATTTACTTTGAATGCCCAAAGAGAATAGATATAGCCAAAACACAATTCCTTAGTAAAATCGAGTTTGCTAATTTATTTTTTGAATAGTATTGCTTGATTAGAAACTTCCTATCTCTACACATAAAATTTAACAACATTATTCTAATGCTAACGGAGAAACAACAGGAGAGGTCCAAAGCTTACCACAGACCGTTTAATTCCTTTTAATATTCAAGCATCTCCGATATAAAAGTCATAGCGTAATTTTTAATTCAACACGACATACACGAATTACTTTTTAAGTTTTGGAATCGTGGCGTCATATCCTTGAATGCCCTGATTGCGAAATAACATATCTTCAACTTACGATTTGGCCGTGGCCCATCGCTGGAATGAGCCACAGTTCCCCGAGGCAGTGAACTCGCATTAGTAAACATTATTCCGGCCTACTTTGCTTGCGTTGCCGAATCATTATAAACCCATGCTCACCCATAGATGTAACAATATATTGTAGCTGTACTGCGAACATATACACCAAACTATACTTTGCATGTCATGAAACAATTCAGTAAGTTTGTCTCTCTGCTACTACATCCTAAAACCATCCTTCAAGAGGATCCACCATTCATTGTTACATGTTACCGTTATGAACATTTTCTTATATGTGATTTTTTATTAATTACTTTTTTGGGGGGAGTAGATGTCTCATGTTTGTTGAATAAAACACGGCTCATATTTATTTGTAGCAATGACGTCATAATTCATAATTTTAGATTTTTTTAATGAGGTTCATAAGAAAAAAAATACATATTAAAGTAGAGCACTGAATTTTAAGTAAAGAGAGTTCTGTATTTATAAACTTTGCTCCTGCGTAGATATACAAACAAAAACATGAAATTATTCGTAGGACTATTAGTTGGATGAAAGATTTTAGAATATTAAATTTCCAATGTTTCTCATAATATATTTTAAATTTTATTATATGGCTTGTTGCAACAAATCAGTAACGTAAATACAAATATGTAACGTATTATTCAAACAATATGTTCTTCGTTTAAACGAACATTTAAGCAGCAATTACAATAGCCATACACTCTTCTCTCAACAGCATTGCCTTAACCTCACCCTCGGTGTTACTTATTTTAACTTTGAGGTAAAACTGATTTGTACATACATGCAAAGTCTGCGAAACCTTCCGACTTCATACTATGTCTAAAATGAAATTATGAATTCATTTTATCAGCTACTAATACTTACTAGCTTTACAGCGGAAATACATACATTCTTTATCATACAAAATAATACCTTACTTACTTTTTTAATTTTATTTTTTAAATTAAAAAAAAATATTATATGAGAACAGAAGCAGTAGAAAGTCATACTTACTTTTATGATCATTTCTGTTAGCCATTTGATATTAGATATTTAAAAAAATAAGAATTTATTTACTTACCAATTCATCACAAAATGATTTACTTTTGTGTGTTAATCAACAAAGCAGTTGCCATTAACCCTATGTCTGAAAGCTGCAGCAGAATGCTCTGGAAATGGAAGAGGAGAAATTTATTTTTAATGATTATGATATATTAAACTTTACTTGTTTAATAGTACCTTGTCTAATCATATTATTGAATGACAGTAGTAAAAAAAAAAAAAGATCTCACCCAGTTTTATCCTTCCTGGGTAATAATTTCTAATTTATGGTTCCTCTGCCTATTACCTAGATTGGCGCTTTCTCTTCTCCTCAGGATGTTAGTTCAGGTTCTGAATGAATGAAGAAGTTTTACTTCTTTTTTTATTATTATTATTATCAATTATTAGAGACGATTCGGTTATTTCCTGGTAGTAAACTCCTTGGATGATAAAATTTGATTTCCCTATTGCTTACTTTTATTTCCTTTACTTATTTATTAAAATGTTTTGCATACTTAAAAAAAGAAAAACAAGTAAATCAGTGATCTATAAATATATATTTTTATAACTCACTCCAAAATACTACGGATTGAAGCGTTGCCGTAAAAAATGATTATATGACAAAAATGAAATGGGGTAGCCTTGAATCATTCAGAAAAAATTTCCTTTCAGGGGCAAAAAATAAATTAAGCAAAAGAAAGAAACTAGATAAAAAACAATTTAATTTTGATAAAATAAAAAAAATTACACTTAAAAGTATATAACCATTAATCAAAAATCTGGTGCGATGCGCGCAACACACAACTTTCACTTACGAACTTATTTAGATTATAAATCGAGGTGTTTCGATAATATGTAAACGCCATTCCTCAACTTCACACATTTATATACTTATGTTTGTATATCTCCGTAAGCTGTAGAGTATCTGTATACCAAATTTGGAAGTTCTCAGCACTTTTCGATTCATTATTGTTTATTTATTTTTGAGGGGACTAATTTCATCAACAGTCGGGTTTTTTTTACTGCTTGCTTGGTTTTTACTACGAGTTGCTTTTTGTAAATATATCCTGAAGATGAATCGATAGGTGTATTTACGTCTCGTAAAGTTTGTCTCTTATGCCTTTCAGGAAATCGAAAACATTTACTGTTCCTCTCGTTTTTGAGTAAAAAAAACCCAGGTTAATGAGAAAACATTTATTAAATAAAGTGCCCCTTCCGTTGTACCAATTTTGGTGAAATTTCGGTAGTCGCATCGCGGGCATATAAATACACCAAATGCCTAGTTTGATCAAAATCGTTAAAGCTTTTTTTGAGTAAATAAAAAAAACACGTGAAAATGGGACAACATTTATTAAGTAAAGTGCCCCCTCTAATTGATCAATTTTGATGAAATTTTTACTGCCACATCGCGGGCATATACATACAATAAATACCCAATTCTGTTTTGTACGGTTTATAGTTTTTGTGCTAGTCTGTTCACACAGACCATTTTGCGGGACTTGGTTATTTGGTCTCAGGGGACCCGAAAAAGTGTATTTCCGTTGAAAACCGGAAGTCGAAATTTTTCACGATCGCTATACTTTCTCTTACTATATATTTCATATACATAGATATATATAGATGATACATAGGTAAGTGAAAGTAAAAGCCAATTAATTAACCACCCTCTTGAAAAATAAGGGAATTTTTTAATACCTTCTTGTGGTGACCTAAACACTAGGAAACAGTGCTCTGGCAACTAAGACTCATTAATGTTAATTAATGTAATCGTTTAAACAGTTGACCTTTCAATTTCAACCCTGATTTCATGGTGTCTAGACTATGGAACATTAGTAATACTGAAAGCCAGATATCGCAACCACCAGATATTAACACTACCATGTTGAGGCACGTCAAGGAAAGGTGTAACAGATTCCGGACAAGAGAGCTGTCAGCGAGATCAGAAGAGCTTCAAGAGGGTTTCAACACGATCCGTGCTCCGGGGCTGTGGCGAAACCACTCCAGTTCACCTGGCGGCATCGCTCCTCCTCCAGGGGCCGTTCAAGACATCCGAAGATCAATACCGTCGAAGAAGTACTATTATGTAAGGCGATTAAATCGTGCAGGTGATAACAACAGGCTTATCGAGAGAGCAATAGGCATGCAATAGTCGTGCCATATTTTTATTAAATTTGGATTTTACTTGTATGTAAAGAGTATAAGATGAAAACATTTAATCAACTAGGTAATTAAAATATAAATCTCATAAAAAAATGCAAAAAGAACTAGCGATAGAAATCTACAGCTAGAACTGAAAATATCTTCAGTGTGTTGGCTTTAATCAAAAAGGTATATTGCTAGCACAGCATGAAGTTTATAGTACGGTCATGACCTATAGATTTCGAAGGATCTGGGTCTGTAAATAAAAAATGTATCTAAGGTAGTTTTACATAATATAGCGTGATATCAAATTTCGGTATGAATCAATATTATGATGCTTATTAATAAAAGCAACACCTAGGAAAGTTCGGCCCAAGAACTTTTCCCCTGAGAAATAAAACCCAAACTCCATCAATGTCAAAGTAACATTTACAACACAACTCCGCTAGTCTAAGTTTAACGGCCGGATTGCCAAGTGGTTACATCGAATGCACTAAACAATTATTGCATTAAAGCAGTCAAGGGTGCAATATATAGTTGGAATGTGAGTCAACAGTAACAAGCAAATCGTTGTAATTACGATCCTCCACCATAGAAGACACTTCTCTTGCAGAGAACTGACCTGTAATTAGCCAGATGAAGGATAATGGCCGTAGATCCTATCGAAGAGAGGGACAGAGGACCACACCCCCAGCGGCTTGCACAACACTAGGCTCCAGCTCCAGGGCTCCAGATCGTGACCAGGACACGGGCCTCTCTATTGCTCGTTAGTACTGCCCGCTTCAAGATCTGCGAAACATGGCACCAGTCCCATTGGCCAATGTTAGGAAGGGACCATTCATTTAGCCTGATTTCGAAATAGCTTTCCGTTGCCCATATAATTGTTAGTTTTTCTCAAAAATAAAAAAAGAAGAAGAAGAAAGAAAAGCCCTCCCTCCGAAAATCCTATATTTTGAAGACAAGTGAATACAAGATATATGAAGTCACAAGTGAATACATTTTAAAAAAATATTCCCCAACAATACATATATCCTTGTATATCAAAACCGAATCAAAGATGAGCAAGTTATTTTTAACAACGTTGAGCTATAATCCTAACCAAAACATATGCAATATTGATTCTTATTGATATGTAACATGGTGAGCAATTCCAGGAGTGAATTGAGTGGGAGACAAGCTACTACTACTACTCTCTGTGATGGACTAACCAGGATGCCATTAGCCGCTTCGACATTAGATCCGTTGACGGTTAACTTAAGGATCATCATGTAAGAATGTTAGTCCTCTTTTGCTGACCCTAAACTTCTATAAACCGTGGTCTTGTACGGTTTGTCACTGCCTTTAAGTTTGGGTTAGTCCCCATTTAACCCTTGTGTTGGGTTAGTATATTTAGTATAGTTAGGAAGGGCTCAGCCGAATGTGTTCCAATATGAACAGGACTGCCGTTGAGTGATTTTATAATAAGCCCTTCCGAACTCCTTATGATCCTGTTAAACATCTGTTAGAAGACCAAAACGCTCGTAGCGAATGTCAATTAAATTCCTTCAAAACGTATTTATAAGTAATAAAGGTTTAAGAGGTATACTCAATTCAATAGCGAGTGACTTCGCTGAGCAACGAAGGCACTGTGCTTCGATATGCCGGTTCACGGGTTCGAGTCTGGTTGGCACAGTCCTTTTTCTATTTTATTATAACAGCCTTGATTTCGGCCTGGTGGTTGGAGGCCCTCTTAGGAATAAACAGTCCCTATAAGACGGTTTATTTCGATTAAATGTTTGATTAATGCATGAACAGCGTGATTTCAGTTCAATTAATTTTCCTTATTAAGTACTGATACACCTTACTAAGTAAATAATAAAATAGATTTGTCGTGCATGCATAACATCTAGTAAACATGTTTATGATCTCGACGTAGGTATATTTTAAATTGCGTTGTACCCGATCATCTGAGTGTTATAGAAACGCTGAGTTGCTATCTGTCATTTACGATATATGCAACACGTAGGGCACTGATAAAACCACAGGCCATTTAGAAATACCTGAAATATGGATAGCCGTAGGGTCGGGATGGAGGAAGCTCACCAGGGGCAGCACACGACTTGGCGTAACCCAGCGCCCTGTTCCGATCTCCGATGCAGAAACGTGACCCGTAGCCCGTAGCTGTTATATGTAGTACCCGGTTCCAGTTCTCGGCAGTTCCTCATTGCCCAATTAACAGTTTCTCTTACTCCCGTCTGTCTCATTATCCTGGAATTCATCATGACTTCTTGCACTTTACTCTTAAAGGCATTTTATTTACCTTGCATTATAACGATTTCAATGCGGTATTAAAATGATCGTTTTAAAAGAAATTTAAAACGTTCTAAGCGATTCTCGACACTCAATGTTGATATTTCCATTCGTATTACGCAAGCTGGATGTTATTTTGCATTGAGCAACTCCGTTGGCAAAGTTAATTCTGAATGATGAAATGAAAGCAACGGATCATAGAAGTGTGTATGTTGTAAAGAAACCTGTATTGCAGACTGTTGGGTTCCCATAATATGCTTTATTGACATCAAACTAAAACGTTATAGAATGATACAAAGAAACAAGTCCTAAAAGAGATCATTGACTTTTCATGATTAGGTATGTAGCTAATGGCAAGGTTGTAATTTATCAGTATTAAAGCAAGTTTGCTAGTTACGGGGGAGAGTTGGTATACGAAGGATTGCTGTTCGTTATTCTAAGAAACGGATTATTATCCAACGGATTATTCGCAATTCGGTTTTTTTTTTTTTTTTTTTTTTTTTTTTTTTTTTCTCGTGATTAGTTTCAAATCATTAATAAAAATTTAAGAAACCATGAAATCTTGAAAGGAACCATGAATGAGGTAAAGCCTCGAAACGTCGACTGAATTACAAATTTGGATATTAAAGGAAGATATATAAATATAAATAATTCAGTGGTTCGTGCCCTCCCGGGGGCGAAATTTTTGGGTTTGGGGTCACCTGTGGTGTAGTGGATAGCATGGAAATCTAGAATACTAATGGTCACGGGATCGCGTCCTGCAGTGGCCCTAGGATTTTTTAAAGGGAGTAAAACATCAGTGGCTCTGCCGTCCATCGGATAGGGCGTAAAATGGAGGTCCCGAGCCTGTACAATGTCAGTACTCGTTAATGATTCCTATACTGGATAGGCAAAATTTAGGACTCCCACTGCAGCATTGTCTGATTAACCTTAGTAGACGTTAAAAAAAAAAAAAAATTCAGTTATGAGTAAGTTTACATTCCATCAGATAGGTGACGAAAAGTGTACGCTTCATTGCAAGTTAAACGCAGCCTGAAGCCAAACCTTTAAATTAATTAAAAACAAATCAAAGAGAACAGTTCCATTCGCTAATTAATTATTTTGCCTCACAGCTTCTTGTGAAAGCCATAGCAAAATCCCGGATACTGTTAATTCAGAATGGAAATGCGCTTAGAACTGAAATCCTGTTTTGTAATTTCCTTTTTTGTGGCAAACTGGCTATCGAATCTAAACACTAATTAGCACACTAAACTTTGTTGTTGTTTTATTATCAACAACGTTTTTGTTGGTCAAGCTGTATCCGCTCGTCTTCCAACCAATCGCATCTCGTCGGCTTGGTGCTTTCAAACAAAGCCACTTAATGGATGAAGACCTTCAAAAGTATTACTACATTCTACGGTATTTTACAAACGAGTTGACACTGAAAACCGACATAGACATTGGGAACCCGATGATAGCCAGTTCAAAAACCAGAGCCGGGTTACTCAGCATTAATCTCCAACCCCCTATCCCGGCCCGGAAAACCCCGTATAGCCTAAACGGCAAGGAAGAGGAGGAAAAAATAAAATATATTGTCAGTCTAAAGAAAAAAGAGTTTCTAAGAGATACTTGATAAGTCCAAAGCAGTTAATTTTAAACTTAAGAGTAAGGTTTCCTTAAGGAGTTAAACTGTTTTAGAGAAAAGCTCTTTATCATAAAATGAACAGCGCTTTCCCTAGTTTTTATATATTCTATCTTATCGTCTATATTTCCGACGATGCCTAAAATAAACATAAGTAAACTGATTACTTATTCCAACTTACTCAAGCTTGTTTTGTTAGAATATTAGGTAAAGCTTTCGCTACGCTACATCTTGGCGTGGCTTATTCGTGGTGGTTATGTGGCAGTAATATAATCTTATCCCCATCGCTTCCTTTTCAGTTAAAAAGGCGATAGATCATTTTTATTAGATCCCAGCTCATTAATCTTCTTATACTTAAATAAACCCCAAAAATGGAGTTTTTCTGCTATAGGTCCTCATTAAACGATGCCATATTCGAAACGCCTATTTTTTAAATTAATTATATATTAATTACACAATGAAGAAAACTAATACGAAGGTACCTCATTTAAAAAATCATGATAAAAATCTGGTATATTAATGTGATCCCTTATACGATTCCTCGTACATCACGACATTATACTCCTATCTAGTAGTTTAGCTGTACATTGCCTTACGTAATAGGAACTTTTATGCGTTTTAAAGATAACTTTTATCACATGAAAATATTTTTAATGGTAGCATCATATTTGAGTGCCCACTTGTGTTTTCATAGTAATAATATCTCTAAAAAATGGAGATAGAACTTCAAAAAGTTTCTAAAAAAAGATATCATTCGCTTTTATAACAATTTAAAAATTTCTAGAGTCTCACTCTATAAATCTGGCCTTAAAAAATAGCTGGAAAAATAATTCCAGTAAACCCGTAATGTAAACATAAAAAAAAAAAGCACTTTTCATAAAATATTGGTACAACAAAGACCACTGGCTTTAGAAACTTCTCAGCAACTTGTCAACAGAAGCCAAATAAGTTTGTTTGAACGTTTGGACGAACTCACATACTACTCCGCTAATAACCCGTCCTTCATTCCTTCATTCAATCTCGATTACCCTCTGCCCAAGATTATAAAATGAAATAATAAGATGCCTGCAAAATTTATCATAGCTCATTTAATCAGACAACATAAAACGATAATAACATACATATTAAATGAGATTAACCTCGACTAGTGTTACGAACAATATAACTAGTTACGGTACGGATTAGGGTTTGCTTTGCAATGATTATAAAAGAAAATCAACCGGTGGATTGAATTGCTACTCCTTCTGTTTTATAAGAATAGTTTATAAAGCTAGAAACATATAAACATTGTTCTCTTTCACGAATATTAGATCAACTCAAGAGAAGAAAGTGGGAAAAATACTAGTATTATACTGACTTCCCATTTCATCAGATCATTGGCAGGTATCAATTCAGAATGGACAGTTTTTACAAAAAAACCAAAAAAAAAAATGATCCATCATATTTCTCAAATATATTATCCCGTCAATTTTTAGACACTGTCTCATTTTTTCAACCCTTCATAATCGTTTCCGTTGCCCCATTTTTTCCCAGACAACTTACACCATAAATAAGCTTAATGTAAAATTTCACGGCTACTTGTTTATTTTAGAGCTATGGAATGGGATAGCCTCTTATATCGCCATTATCTCAGCAATAGCAGGCGAGGAAGATAATTTCCTCACAGAATACCACCGATGATAAGTCACAGTAACAGAACCGAGTACCCCAGACCCCAACTGCCTCCGTAACGATTTTTCGTCACAATTGGGAATCACAACTCGATTAATGACATTACGGATCATTAAACGACAATCAACAATTGAAGGGGTCGGGGCAAAATAGTGCCAAGCAACATTTTGCACCGACCCCTTCAATTAATTTAATAAAATGAAATTAATTTTCTAGTGGTCTGAAATGTAACTATTTCTTCGTACGGTTCGAGCAAAGAAACATTGTCAAATGGAATGGTAAAGAAAACGCAGAACTTGTCAAAATCAGATATGTGAACTATGCAATCACAATTGATCTACGTGAAAATTATGTAAAATCGAGTTAGATACGGAATATACTAGTATTAATTCCAATCTTCTGACCTGTAAAAAGACCGAGAGTGGATTTAGTAACAATTATAAGTTTAGATAAATAACTGTGTTAAAAATCGTTGAAATCGAATAAACCGGTACAAAATTAATAATCCTCCCATCTTCTTAGATCTATCTTTGATAAAATTTAATTATAAAACTAAAACACCCATAAACAACAAGTGTAACAGATATCGTCGAAATCGGTATAAAGATACCCCCATAATTACCCCCTCCATCTCACTTTTCCTTTGTTTTAATACTTATTCATGAAATTATGAAAATCGGTATATCCGTTCTTGATTAACTAATGGTGTAAATAATCCGACCTAGTCACCTAAAACTTAACCTTTTTAGTTTTAGGTGACTAGGTTCACCTAAAACTAAAAAGGTTAGAACTGATATTGAACCTTAAATAAATTTAAGAATTTATATTATAATAAATATTAATATTAGTAATATTTGTAAAAGTATTATAAAATCAATTAAAATAAATCACACACAGTTAAGTCATCTAATGTGAAGCTTAAACAACGATTTACCAAGCTATTGAAAATCATTATAAATTCTCTCTGATTGTATTTCTTTATTCCAGAATAATAAATTAAACTATATTCTTTCAACAGAGACTGTAATAAATTATGAATAACGAATAAAGTATAGGCAATTATGAATTTTAAGAAGACATGACAAAAAAAATGTTATGACTCAAGCCCTTTTGCCCAAACATGAATGAAATAATAAAAACTAAAAAAGTTAGAACTGATATTGAAACAAATAAATTTCAGAATTATAAAAAAAATATATATAAGAATAACAATATGTTTTCAAAACTTAACATTGATTTACTCAAAATGGCAAAAAAGTCACCTGGATTTCTTGTCTTCCAACGTCCTAAATTTATAAATTAAATCTAAATAAAATTATTTCTAAATTTCACTATAAATATAAGCTCTACCAAATGTAAATAACCAAGTCCATTTAGTTCATAGTAGTTTTTCATGGAGATAAGCTATCATTGAAAACCAGACAACCATGGGTAAAACGGATCGCGTCACTGGCTGAGGTCAGAAGCCAACGCCTCCCACATCTTGAATCACATTTTCTCTCTTCTTTTTCGTGGTTTTCCTCCTCAGAGCCTTTCCCATTTCTCACACCTTTACCACTTTCGTTTTGTAGCAAAACTAAAACCGCATTTCTCCATCGACGGAAATCACACAGAAATCTGTTCCTTAGGAATATGGCGAGGGCCAATATAATGTTACTGCCTCGCATTCCAATTACCCTAAGAACACGTTCAATCAATGCTGAGTAAATACACATAACAAATTCTTCCTGGAACAAGAGCGAAATGAAACTCGGGATAATGGTTGTAGGTTTGAATTGATTCACGTATTGATACCGTTGTATTGCCGGATCCGGATTAGGAATTGTGAAATTGTCTTATGTCTTGAGAAATATTGAAAGCCCCGAATAGATTGGATTGAACGTGGACAATTACTGAACTGTATCGCAACCATACCTTCCTCTTGTGGACATATTGGCAACCGATTTCCCGATACGGATCTACTTGGAAGCAATCGCGAACACATGTAGCTTAGATGTTTCGGGGTTGGAATGTTTCAAACGATGGAGACGGATCGGAATTTTATTTTATTCATTGTTTGGTATTAGTCCTATTTATTTAGTCCTATGGATGGCTAAAAGAATTGGAATTTATTATTTATATACTAAAAACATAACAACTAAACTTCTTAATTGAATGAACCAGTGGAAAAACGATGATTCCATATTTTGCCGGATCGAGGTTTTAGCGGCATCTGATATCTAGTAACATGAAGTAAAGACAAATGCGACAGCTCGAAATAGAATAGATTCCCCTAAAACACAATTTTGAAAATATTTTGCATGGCTGTACTCTCTAATGAGACTCCAGCTACCCGAAGAAAGCTATAAATCAACATATATAATTCGTTTTAAGTATAATCAACAATATATCAAATTAAGCAATTTTACACTCACAGACCGATATGCCTCCGAAAATTACAATGGTATTTATTTAGATAACGAGTAATACGATGAGTATCATGGGAAAGTTTTCTCCACCAGTTTTTTTTTTTTTTTTTTATTTATTGAAATTTACAACTGTATTTATAATACAATAAGTAAATTTGATATAATTACATAATTGGCATGAAAAGGTGTGTGGAGAAACTACCCAGCGGTAGCACTCAAATATTGTTTAGTTTAGAAGATCTCTAGGCTATCTTCTTTTCAGACGCCTCGGAGGATTATCTGGGATAGAGGAGGAAGCAAGGTTGGAGACAAGAGGGTTAGGATGTGAAGGGAGTTTACTATGGAAGGTTTGGTATCGGGATCGGGCCAGATCGGTTACATAGGGAACATTAAGGTCTTCATGGATTATTTTATTTGGGAAGAAATAAGGAGCATTCAGGATTTTTCGAAGGATTTTAGATTGTAGGGATTGGATGCGAGAAGAATTCGATGGTTTGGTAGAACCCCAAAGTTCGACTCCGTAAGTCCAGATAGGTCTTATTATTGTCATGTAGATTAATCTTTTGTAGTGAATTGGAAGTTTAGAGCGTTTGTCTAGTAAATGTTGAAGTAGTCGGAATCTGCAGGCCGTTTCTTGTCTTTTCAGTCTTGTGTGAGGATTCCATGTGAGACGTTTATCTATATGGAGTCCTAGGTATCGGATCTGTTCGACAGGTGTAAGTTTATTGAAGGATACTGTAGGACAGCATGTTGTGGGTTTACGACGTAGGGTAAAGGTAATTTAATGGGATTTTTTGGGATTTATCTTTATTCTCCAATTCTGACACCATTCTTCAAGAGATGTCACCACCAGTTTCAGTATATAATATTAGTTACTAAAGGTGTTTGAGTAATGACATAACAGAACTGGCCTTTACTACTTCTTAAAAAATTTCAGTATAGCCCGAAATGTTTTAAAATATTTTCATGACTAGAGAAACCTGAAAAATAGAAATTTTTAGAAGAAATGGCTGATAACATATTACTATGATTTCTCAATATTTTCAATGCACTGAACGCGATGTAACCGAGAGTACGCGAAAAATAAATACGGTAGTAATCTATTGCTAACTAAATTTCTAATTAGCAAGGACAAGACCAGTTTATATGACTACTCAATTATAATCTACTCATAGTTGCGAAGCTATTCAGCTTCGTTTTTCTATTTGTTAAAATCTAAAGGGGGTTTTATTTTATATTATTTAATCGGCCTCTAATAATATTTAACGTGTGAGTTCTGTACCCAAAAGCTTATAACAGACTAAATTCGATATGAACTAATATCAGACCGTGAAAACTGCCATTTATCCGCTGATATTGTTTTTCTAAGTGTTCAAGAAATCTGTTGAGCTTGTGGTTCCCTCACGTAATGCACGTAATCATGTCAGGAAGTTTTTTCCTAGATGCATTCTTTAGTTTTTCATGAACTATATTTATAGTTAAACGTGTCCGGCCTTTAAGTTATACGTCTTCGGCAGTTTGGGTTAATAGAAAACAGCAGCCTTTTTTTAGTCGTATTTTCCCAAAATAAAAGTGGTGTGCAGAGTATAGCACGACATCCTTAGTGTATGTGGGAAACATACATATAGTTAATTGCCGCTACATTTCTGCAACTCTAGTTTTAAGTTGGTAGGTTGATACGTTTTCTAAAAAGGACATTTCTCTACCAGGATTTAATTGTTTCTAACTAACGCTGCTCAAAATACATACAACGGGTTACATTGAGTAAGTACGCTGGTCTTTTTTTTCATATTTATACATATTCTCCATTTCTTCATCACATGCTTGGCATAACCAACCTGACTATTCATTATATTACAATCATTTCTCATAAACTTTATTCTTACTACACCTAAACTAAACCTAATCCTCCTCTGAAAGGATAAGCTTCAAGATATCTATTTCGGGAATTATTAATTCGGGAATTTAGTTGCTTTTCGTTCATTCATTATGACTCCTTACCTTTCGTTTATTAAATTTCTAAGATTATTTTCTTCTATTTTCGTCTAATTTATATTCTTGATAAACCCTATCTTAACGTTTTGATCATATACTGTGACAATAGACCCTCCAGTAGACTCTCTCCCGCTGACCATTTCCTGGCCGATGTTGATGATGAAGAGAGGGAGAGAGAGAGAAGGGCGAACACGATCGCCCCAGGTGGACTCGCCCTGTAACCACGACGAAGAGAGTGGTCCGGAGCACCCATAACAATAATATACTGCGATCGGATGATAACAGATCCGAAAGATGTCGCAATATAGGAAGCGAGTAGATGAAAAGAATGAACAGCTGTAGTCTAGAGTGTTCCTTTTACATATTATATTATATTATATTATTTTACTCAGACATAACAATTTATTAGGAGATTTTTTTCAAGAGGAATATCTACATTAGGAATTATTACTTTAATTGGTGTTAATTTTGACCGCCCTTTAAAACTGATCCATCATGAACCATCAAGCGCCTACCTCTTCATCTCTTTTTTAAAAATCCATCATCCCCGCCCTGATGATATATAACGCATCATGATTTATGTAGATGACAATGAATGATAGCTGTCGATGAAGCTGTCGATGAAGTCATCGGTACTGGTCTGCCTGCCTTTCGTCAGATTGATCTATTACTGTCACAGCTTCATGCTTCGACTTGTAATTAGTAGGTTTGATAGATCGGATCATTTATTTGTATATAGTAATATATAAATGTATCGGAAAAGAATCATTACAACATTCACCTCAAATCTTCTACCCTTCGCCGACATTGATCACATTCAAGATCAATAATCCCTGATTGAAATGGCCATAATGAATTATGGCTACATAATCATTTGAAAATAAATATTGCGATATTTCACTAACCTTTCCCTATCGAAACCAAATTACTAGGTGTGGTCAATCCCGAAAGGTCAGGTTACAGGTACGTTGCCTACGGAGAGCTACAGTCTTTAATACTATTAATCATCAGAATACCTCGAAGGAGAGGAATAGATTCCGAAACCACCCTGTGTTTATATCCTCCGTCTTTTTGAAATTCCAAACGTAGCATAAATAATCTCTGACGTCCTCGAAAACCACCCAAGGAACTTACAATTAAATCCAGTTTAAAAATGGAAATATTCTCCGACCTTGGATTCTCAGAGTTTTATTTGTACATCATGCAAGTAATATTACGTATATGATATGCATCTACTATTATAGTACTATAATATACAGTTATACAGTATTATAGTACTATATATACTATTATAGTGGGAAAAAAAAGAGCTGAATATGAATGTTGCGAACTTGTCCTCATCGTAATATACAGGGTGTCCCGAATTTAAATGGCAAAACTTCAGGAACTTATTGGGGATCGAAAAACTAAGACAAAAAGTCCTTTAGAGATTTGCTTAGTTTTGAAGAAAATCGCAAAAAAAAGAAACAAAACAAAAATGTTATAGGTAGCGATTATCACCTTTCAAAGTTCGTCTGGCTAGGCAGTGAGATATGTAAACAATGTTATCCTTTACTTTCTTTTATTTGTTTACATTTTTGCTTCCTTCTAGGATTATAATTCCTAAATCAGTCTTCAGTCAGTTACTCAGATATTTTTGTGTGAATAGCTTCAGCCACAATGCCGCGTACATATTCTAATGTTGAATACGCTTATATGAATTTTGTGTATGGTTTCTGTAACGGTAATGCTTTAGAAGCGTTGCGGGAGTATGCGCGCCGATTTCCAAATAGAAGAGTGCCTAATCGACGAGTCTTTTCGTTAACTTTTAATAGACTACGAGAGACTGGGTCATTCTTAATACGTAATGAAGGCGACCAATTCCAGGCAGCAATAAGAGCAGATTATCGGAGAAGAAATTGTGTTCAAC
Source organism: Aelia acuminata (assembly GCA_911387785.2). NCBI lineage: Eukaryota > Metazoa > Arthropoda > Insecta > Hemiptera > Pentatomidae > Aelia > Aelia acuminata. The sequence goes on from OU426981.1 coordinate 61,625,277, forward strand.
GCCACTTCGATAACAATCCTGAGACTAGCATCCGAAGAGCATCTGCTGCATTAGGAATATCACGGCAAGCAATATGGCGAACTTTGAAAGGTGATAATCGCCACCCATACCATCTTCAAAAAGTTCAGATTTATTACCTCAAGATTATGTCAAGAGATTGAATTTTAGTTACTGGTTTCTTGAAAAAATTCGCGATGATAATTTATTTCCATTAAAAATTATATGGACCGATGAAGCTACCTTTACAAGAGGAGGAATTGTTAATCAAAGAAATTATTATGTATGGGCTCTTGAAAATCCCAGAGCTATTAGAGAGAATAGGTTTCAGCATGAATTTGCTATTAACGATTGGCTTGGAATTTGGAACGGATTACTGGTGGGACCATATTCTTTACCTGAAAGATTGAATGGAATCACATTTACACATTTTTGGAGAACGACTTTTCTAATTATTCAGATGACATTGCCTTACAACAGCGGATTGAAATGTGGTTCCAACTCGATGGATGTCCAGCTCATTATAGCAGAGCTGCTCGAGCTTGGCTGGATATAAATTATCCACAACGATGGATTGGACGTGGAGGAGCAGTACCTTGGCCACCCAGATCACCTGATATGACACCCAGGGATTTCTTCATACGGGGAACCTAGGAGCAGGAAGTTTATTCGGTGTCAATCAACTCAAGAGAGCAATTAAGAGACCGAATCACAGATGCAGTGCACCAAATATCACCAGAACAATGCAATTTATCAAGGGAGTGCTAGATGTAATGCTTGCATTGGTGCAAGAGGACATTTTGAGCAATATTTACATTAAAAAGAACATAACATAAATATAAATGTAAATTAATAAGTTTAAAAATGAAAACTTGTTTTGTTTCTTTTTTTGCGATTTTCTCTAAAACTAAGCAAAAACGAGCAAATCTCTAAAGGACTTTTTGTCTTAGTTTTTCGGTCCCCTATAAGTTCCTGAAGTTTTGCCATTTAAATTCGGGACACTATGTATAATCGGAAAATACCAAATAAACGACAAATACTATTAATATTGTTATAGGTTGTAACATAATATTAAAGAATATATCAACACACTCATCTATAATCCTTCTAACAGTGAACGTAATTGAATACCAAATGTCAAGAATGGCATTTAATGGAACTCTCCAGTTTCGACCAGCCAGTTTATTGCTTGTTGTTTTATTGCCTGTAGATCATCCTAAAAACACCATTATATCCATCATAACTATACAGACCCGTTTCATTTAATGTTGAATAAGCTGTTTGAAGTAAAGTAGGCAACAACCAAATAAGCCTAATTCTCTTTTAATTGCAACATTGTGTACATCAGTTACGGTAAATACATAAGTGAGTTATGATAAATAAATTTGTAACACCAGTAAGAAATCAGGCTTGAAGATTCCTTAGAGTAGTTTTTAACAATACGTAATATAGAATAAAAAAAATTTCTCGTTTTTTATTGCACTATACAGATACTTTAGGCAGGCATATGCAATTATCATAACCAGCATAATCCTATTAAAAAAAAACAGAGAGAAAAAACCGATTACAAACTCTTATAATATCCTTCACCCGGCAAACTGTTTTAAGTGCACCGGGTAGCCGCTAACCATTGTTATTACAGCCACAACCCAGCACCATTACAACCTGTGAGTTTGAGGAAAATTTTCTGTTGAGGTGATCTTAGGTCAGTTTGCGATACACCTTGATAGTTACGAAAACCTCTCAGCGACTCATTGCTTGTTATGCAACACGGAACTTCCCGTACGCAAGATCACTGTCTTTAACCACCCGCCATTAACGCCAACAGTCTTCTGTGGAAATTGTGCTGTATGATTCGAGAGAGCGAGAGGATAAACAATGGCTTCTGGAGGTCGTTTGCATCTTAAGTGGTGTCTTGGGGCGTAGCTTATTCAACCGGGTCAGAGGAAAGTGAACGCGTGCAAGAAACAGCAGGAGTCGACCGTTAGCCTGTCCGTTGATGAGGTACTCCGGTGTACCGGATGTCTGTGGAAGGCAACAGCATAACTCATGACAGGAATGGGTATGGGTGCCAAGAATGTACAAGCTCAAATAGTTATGGGTGGAGACCTTAAGAAGAGTTTGTATATATTTTTCAATCTGCTTGGAACTAATCAATGATAAGCCTAGTGGCATCTAACTGTACGGCTAATGAAACGGGTGATAATGATTATAAAATCATTAAGTTGAACATTATACTTCCTAATGCCGGTATGTCTTTATAAAGTGTTCAATTGTTACATTTGTCAACACTAACTACTTCGAGATACTTTTCACATAAAGCTTACTAAAGCCAAAATACAGAAGAATAAAATGAAGTTGGAAGTTATTCCTAAAAGTTATATATGATTTTAAGCCCCGAGCAAACTCCATTTATATAGATTTTACGTAACTCTTACATAGATTCACTAGATTCTTTATGTTTTTGTAAGTTGTAGATTCTTCATGGTTTTGCCTTACCTTGTTCGTGAAAGTTTACAGTTGTGATTCTCATGAATTTTTGGAATGTCTGAACCCCTTCTAAAATTGATTTCGGCTCTAAGTATATTAGCAACAATTAAATACATAATATAATGAAATAAATAGTTAATAATGATATTATCATAATATGCTGAAGGATATCTATTAGCACTTCATGAATACTTTGTCCGACACCTAGATATCGTAAGATTCTAAAAAGTTGTAACAGATCGACTCAAGATCTGGAGCACCACGTGGACCTTGATTAGAAATAGTCTGCAAATTATAACCCCATTCGGAGTTACTGACTAAAGCGATAGGAATAATGTTTGTAGATAATGGCAACTAGCGCAGCGGTCATTAGAAGCGAGCCTTGTAGATCAGATATCGGTGCTCGGCTCTTATATAACGTGCATTTTCCGACCTGCATACGCAACTTTACCCCTTTCATTTGCATACGCTGCGGTGCATTCGCTTAATTTGCGATACCGGAATGCCCCGTTGAATGTTAAAGTAATTTTAATTGTCTGCACTTGGGTATAGATTGCATCTGGTCCACCATCCAGGTTAAATGTGCCTTTATCCTTTCTGAGACTGGTTTCAAAAAATAAAGACTGGCGTCACCAGTGGAATAGTGATCAGCAAAGCAACGATGTACGATTAAGGTCGCGGGTTCGCAGCCCGACAGGTGGCTTAGAATTATTTAAAGGAAATCCTTGATAATGCAGTCGTTTGGAGAGGACGTAAAACAGACCCTAGCCTATGCGATATTAGGTACTCTTGCCTAGATAGGCAGAATTTAGGACTGACTGCAGTATCGCTCGTTTGGCCAAAAAGGCATAAGTTACGTTAAATAAATAAAATAAGAGTTGAATTAATAAAAATATTCAGTGAAAATTACCTCGAAAACTTATGTGTGAACGACTAGTGGATTCTAATAGGTACGAACTATTTTATGATATAGATACTTTTTTAACTTTTAATCTTTATTCACACCTGTTAATTAATATAATAGTAACAACCAGTGTAATTGCTGACAATAAAATAGATAATTTAATTTTCTAAAATTAAATGACATGTGGTGGTGGTTTTCGAAAGATTTTGAACTTCACTGATGAGTATCACAATACAGTTTCTAGCTGCTTCCGAGTTGCTTTTTTTTTTCTTTTTTTTTTCATATTGATATATCGAGTCAAATCAAAATCTTTAAAGTTTTTCCCTCAAAAAAATTTTAATTAACAGTAAGATCGCCTAAGAAAAGTGACACATCCCATCACTCGATTATAGCGGCAAATTTTTTGTTACATCTGATGTAGGTATATAAATATCTTAAATGTGTAATTTCTGTTTAACTACTCTGCATTTATTAACTGAGCCGCTAAAATATGAACAGAGATAAGAACCATGTTGTGTGAATTGGTTATTTGTGCTCAGAGGACTACAAAAAGTTTACGGCCGGAATTGGAAATGTTTAACTTTCTCTTAGTACATATATATATATTGTATATGAATTTAAGTGCATGTAAAAAATTGTGCATAATCCAAGACATGAATTAACTTTTTAAAATCTATCAGTACGACATAATTTTATAGAATTAATTGTTCAGCATGAATTAAGTATAAACTATATCAATATTATGCTTGGGAACCAAAATAATGTCTTTAATAATTTACAGAATTAGAAGATCCATCCAAACAAAGGCATCCAGCAGTTATATAATTAATTACACATTATGAATATACAATTAATTAAATGTTTATATAATTAACTATTGTATTAAATAATAAATCCCCTCATGATGCACACCTCAAACTTGACGCTACCAGGTAACGAACAATGAAAGCCTTTTGTCTGTGTGCATTCCATCAACTGGAATGTTGCAATTTCCACTACTATTCTTACAGCTTCCTACAGCGATTGTCAAAAATAATTATAGTTGCGTCACAATCGCCACTATTTATACAATAAAAATTGCTTTTAATTAAGTAGGAAATCATAATTTTTTCTATCGATCAAAAATTATTTGCATAACCTTTTTCTATATTGACGAAATAGAATTTTCCTGAGTCCTTCAATATTCGTCCAATGTGTATAACTGCATCAATAATTACATACAGTAATAAAGTTTGATGTATGGTAGGTACATATCATAACATCAAATGGCAAAATGTTAAACAAAAATATTTATATAATAATTATATGTAATCTTTCTGATAAAAATAAACAAAATTATAGGCTTTAGAATGGTTCCAGGTGCCTAGTTGAATAAAGATTTTTGGTTAAAAAAAAGCCTATTTTATTTATTCCAACAATATTAATAAAGTTTTTATTCATGACAGAAAAAGAATTGGAAATCAAAGGTATTACTTCGTGTCTGTTTATTAAATAGAAAAATAAAATCTGCTAGGTTTTTTTTCTTCACTTAGTGAGGAAGAGTGCTTCAATTTATAGGATTTTTTTAAAGAAGGAGTCTCTTCCGTATTTAAAAGTTTATTTGTGTCCCAACATTTCGAGCTATTGGCTCATCCTCTGGGGTTATCTTATCCTATGTGACTTCCTTTTCCACATTAGCCATATGTCATCTTATATATTTTTCTTATATATTGTAATTCTTATTACATTTTTATGGCATATTACTCTTTTTCTAGTCTTTTTAATTCACTGTCACATTTTTACTGGTCCCAGTAACCATACGGAAGAAACTCCTTCTTTAAAAAATCCTATAGAAAAAAAAAAAAAAAAAAAAAAAAAAAACCTGAGACCATAGTATTTAAACTAAAAGAGCCAAGGATTAGAGGTTAACAGAACAATGCCTGTTAATCAAAATTATCCAATTTAGCGTATTTTCCAAAAAAAAAAAAGATATATTTATTAATTAATACGTTAAGTATTTTTTTAAATCTAATGAGATGCCTTTATATCGGTTTTAGTCGGCAAAAAGCAAATATGTTTTTTAAAATAAAAAATGTATTTTACGGAAAATCCGGCCGTTATTTTTCGAATAAATACTGCTTAAAGTATTGCAGTTTTAGGGTTTTTTCTCTATAATGTAAATTTCGGCTCGTCGAGGGAATTTTCGCTTTTTTTCCCCTTGTTTTCAAGGTTCTGTAAACCTATAAAACTCCACTGAATTCAGTTGGAGAGTTTCACCTCAGCATGTAAATTCATGCTATTTGATAATATTGATTTTATGGAGCATCGACGTTTTCTGCCATCCTCGCCGATTTTTGAGGTTCTATAGGATTTTCACACATTTAGTTATACATACCCTATAGTTATAAATAGTTAGTCATAACCTTCAAATTTAGTTTTGTAAATTTTTCAGATAGTATTCTTATTTTTTTTTTTTAAGATTTTTTTTTTTTTTAAATCTGGTATCATATTTTTATCCAGCTTATAAATAGTTAGTCATACCCTTCAAATTTAGTTATGTAAATTTTTCAGATAGTATTCTTATTTTTTTTTAAGATTTTTTTTTTTTTTTAAATCTGGTATCATATTTTTATCCAGCTTATAAATAAAAGAAAAATAGAAATAGAAATCAAATAATATTCAAAAACTAAAATTGAATATCAGACTAAAACTAAAAACTAGTTAGAGAAAAACTAAAATCAAATATCTATTACTATTATAGTAATAATAATTATTATTATTGTTATACAATTAATAATATGATTAATAATTATTATTATTAATTACTATTATTAGTAATATTAATATTATAGTAATATTAATTACTAAAGAAAAACTAAAATGAAATATCAGACTTTAATTGCCTTTTGAAACTTATTTTTATTTCCTCAATTTAAGCATAAAGAAATTGAGAAGATAAGAATAGTACTTTCTGATGGACTTATATATTTATATATACAGCAATTAAGCTTAACTGCAATTTATTAAATTTATTATTCGATCGTATTGTAAGAAGTTGTAACAGTTGCTAACTAACCTAGTTTATTAATATCCTTGTCGCTGTTGTAAGTGTGCTTCAGAATGCAAGTCACGGTGACGATTTCTTTATAGGCGCGTAGGTGTACGAGGAATTATTCAGGAATCCAGGTTATCACTTTATAGATTACATTTAAAAGTGTATTTATTTTCCAACTATGAATATTGAAGATTTTAATAAAAGAAATTGATTATTTAAATGCATTACAGTAGTACCTCAATCGACGATTAATGTACTAGTAGGGTCACCTTGTAGGAACATGGGTAAAAATATATGATCAGTATTTGTTTTTTTTACTTGCTAGCTCCAATTGTTGCATTTAATTTTTCATTTTTTCGATTTTTTTAATGTATCCCTGTTCCGATTGTAAAGGTTATATCTGATATTATCAGTTATTATCAGCAAATTTTAATGACACTAATGCAGTGGTATTGCATATACAAAAATAAAGAAAATGTAATAGGTAAAACAATAAAACAGAACAAATTTATCTATTTCAGTCGGGCAACAATACTCCTCGATAAAGCATTTTTCTCTCCTTTCACTTTAAAAAAATACTTTTAAGTCAAACTAAATGTATAAATAAAAAAAGGCATACGTGATATGGAATAGATATTTCTCGTCGTATAACACAATACTCAAGATATCCTGGTTTAAATGGTTTATAAATTATTTACGTTACTGCGATAAATGATATTAAATGGGGAATTTAGAATAATTTATTATAAAATTTAAAATAAGCTGTTAATAAATTATAGACACGAATAAGTTATTGTGTATGGAAGGAGAAACGGAGAACAGAATGCCACGCTCGAGTGGGCAGGATCTTCCCCCGGTCGTTAGTTCTCTCTTGAATTTTTTAGAAATTTTTATTGCTTGAAAAAAAAAATTATTATTTTAAGACGGAAATCCCTAAATGGCTCAAATTAATTTGTAGTTCCTTTTTATTTTAAATAGTAAAGGAGAATAAGAAGTAAAAATAAGGGCCCTAAAAGTTAGTTTATCCACACAGGGAAAAATCACTATTTTCTTAGATTTAATTATCCATGAAACTTCTGCTTTAAGAAAAACACAACTGAATACGCCTGATTGTAAAAGAAAGACGAGACGAACCTCATTTCCTTACCCACAATAATTAACTGTCCCCACTACAGCGAACATATCAAGGCCCAGCATCTCAAGAAGCTAAGCATTGTTCTGAATACTTTCATCTATGTCATACCCGATCCACATGGTAACGTATGGTCCGGGTACTTTCACCTCGAGCTTTGTCTCTGGGTAATTAATCCTCTTCATCTCTTATCGATGGAAGCATTAGGACGTTTCTGGAGCAGCCCCCTCCCGGAGCGGTACATCCTGGAGGAGGCCGGTACCGGAGGGACATCCTAGCGGCCGCTGTGACGAAGCGATTGGCCCGGCCAAGATCTAATTGCGTTGGCTCTCAGCGGAGCCTTCGTTAGCCGGCAGCTGTCTCCTATCTGAGCCCTCATTACCATCTCCTGCTTCCTCTTTGATCGGGGCGGCTCCTGATGGAGTCAAATGGTATTATTCCTGTCGGGGCTGTGCATACGGTTGTCAGAACTGAAGACTGATTGTTGAGGATGACCTGCAACATTCTCCTTTCTTTCTCTCTTTTGCAACTATTTCTTTTCCGGGTCCTCACATCATCGGACACTTAACAACAAATGCACTGTCAACCATTAATTTTATTTTTTAATGTCACATATACAAAGCAATCATAAACCGGAATACAGTTTGATATCGATTACACAAAATTTATATAACACTGCATTATGTATAAACAAGAATGATCCGTTATGGCCGGAAAAATTAAATGAAATAAAACGTAGGCATTTTCTGACTAAAAGCACTGATTGGTTCTGATCCTGATGGTGATAAATTAATAGATCATCTCACGTCGCCAGCATTAAACTAATTACACAATTAGTTCAAACTCTTCTAAAGAATTTGTTTTTCATTTTTGTCTCTTTTCATAGCAGTATTCTAGACACCGTGTAATTACTGTCTTGTAGTTACCTTGTCAGGTCATAAAGGCAGCAACGAATCGAGGCAGCGTGAATCCAGAGATCCTACTGCTGCTTATAAAATACGGATTTGCTTTAAGAAATCTGGTAATACAAAAGTTTTTTTATTAAAACCTACTTTTTAAAATTAAGTTTTTTTTTATATTCCCACGTAATGAGTTTTTACACATTTCATTTGTGGGAATATATATGTAGATAATACTTGATAATAGTTAGTTAGTTAATACTAATAGTTAATACTTGAAAAACTTTTTATTGGTTCTGAGGTTCCAAACTCACGAAAGAATGCGCTTCAATTCACGGACGCTCATTCAACTTGTAGGCTCTGAACCTTCCCTAATCGATAATGGATACTATTAAATCGAATATTATCGTATAATAATAATAACGACTTTTTCTCTTCCTACTTTTCAATGATTTTCGGATAACATATTTCACAGGGACGGCAGATACCAAAGAGGAAACAAAATTATCTATGTCATAATCCCAGAGGTGCTATTAAATAGACTTGATTTTTTGACATAACGCCACGCTCAATCGAGATCACCCTCTTTTTTCAATTGCAATTCCTAAAATAATTTTCGTTGTAATTTCGGATGTTGCTTCTTCTTTCACTTCCTTATTTTACATCGCGTCATGGAGATTATAGTTTACCAACAAATATACTTTTTTGGCATGTAACTTAGTTAACTTTTAAACCGTTCAATAAATTAACCGCATTCCATCGTTAATTTATCATTTTTCTATCAAAACACCTTTTATTTAAACACAAACACATATTTTAATCTTTGATTTATTCGGATTTCACTGTATACGTCATTGCAATTGTTTACATTGGATAGAGAAAGAAAATACTAAAAAGCCGTGGGCAATATATTAAAATATTAAATATAGATATAATAAAATATGTATGATCCAAAAATAATCCATTATAATTTGATATTTTTTCATTCTATTGGTTAAATATATTAAAATTATTTGCTGACGTCAAAATAAACAATGTTGTCTTGATCTTAGTGATTACACTTTTAAATACAGTATAATGATGATTTTAAAAAACTCAAAAAATTTACTACAGATACTGTAACAATTAAGTGGGTTAACAATATTTATTAAACGAAAATATAACAATATTAAATGCCACACGTATTATAAAAACACAAATATTAAAGCAGGTTACAAAAATTATCACTTTGTAACACAAATCATATGGCTTGAGCTTCACAATCAAGACAAAGATTAAGCGGTCCAGCCACTCGCTCCTTACATATAGTCATAGGAATCTGGAAAGTTCCAGACCTGCGTGGAATCATCCAGGCCTGGAACTTGAACCATCTAGTCCCAACACACGTGCTCTGACGGTTCGTTCCAACAAAAGGTTTGGGATTATATACCATGTTTTTTTTTTTGTTGTTTTTTTTTAACGATTTGACATTATAATACTTTCTAACAGAATTGTTATTAAAGTATTAATAACAATTCAAAATTTGTTGCTAATATAAATAAAAATTAACTTAAAAAATTAAGTTCTTTATTTTCTTAAATTTTCGACGTCACAATATACACATTGATGCACAATTAAAAACTGAAGGATATAGAAAAAACATAAAAACTATTGAGGTATACTCCACTATACGAAATTCTTAATTTTTGAGTTCCGTTATTGGCTAATAAGATGTTTACACAAATATGCGAGTTTTTTTTTTTTTTCTTTAATTTACCAAATATTATTTTATCTTTCAGCGAAACTCGGACAACACGTTATATTTAAATCACTTTTAAATCGTTATTATATGAACGATGAATCAAAACATTCCTTTTTAGGATAATCTTTAAATGTAATATTATTATTAATTATTTAGTTAAATATAAGATAATATTTAAAATTGCTTTACTCATCTCTAAGTCAAAACTTAATTAATCGTATTCGCTATTTGATATTTGATAATATTTGTGATAAGCAAAAGCAAATAAAATAGAATATATATTTTTTAAAAACAGAGTCTTGTGCACAAAATTCTTGGCTCTCCTTGTGTTTTATGTTTTAAATAATCTTAATTAAATAATACACCTTTTCTTAGGAAAGCCAAGATCAATAATCGATTTTTTTTTAAATAAATAGTATTAAATCTAATTAACATATTTATTCCAAATAATAACGAACTATTTACAGATCCTATCAACATAATCCATCACATACTTTATTTTTTTTAATAAACTTTTGATCGTAAGACAAAATATTTAAAAATATAGAATCACTTCCACAACGGCATTTCTTTAAGATGTTCTCTTACCGCATCCACCAACTGTGTGAACTTCAATCTTACAACTATGGAGAAATTACTTTCCAAGTTACCACCGCTGGTAATGCGTGTCCTTGGATGGAAACTTTTCCAATTTTACTTTCTTTTCTTTAAAGTGAAATAAAAAAATCCTGCATTTTCTTCGGTCAGGAAAATGTGAGCGGCGCTCTGAAGAATTCGATCCCCTTCCTTTTTCCGTGTGCTCATATCTCTGTTTTTTACTAAGTTTCGAAAGGTGAAAATAGGGATTGGTGTCATTTCCTATGCTTCTAGTCATTCGTTTTCCATATATTAAAAAGTTCAACTGATGTATGGCACATTCGTAAAATAAAGGTTAAACACAATAATGACAAGTTTTGAGTTAGCAACAGAATTACAATGAGGAAGTTGCCTATTTTGTACATAAAATTAGGCTCCACTGCAACCTAAACAAAGGAGGTTCGATGGTAATCAAAAGTGTAAAACAGGAACTTTACATCCGATTTCCAAAAAAAAATTTTTTTTTCTTTGTTGTACCTTTATTCTACTGCGCGCCGCGGCAGGTGCGATAGGTTTAATTTTTTATTTATTTGCTAATTAATAAAAATGTTAATTAATAATATATCCCATTTTCCATTTAACATGTCGTATAGAATTAATATGGATCTAAAATATTTAATTTCTAAATGTCACACCAATTTTTTTCAGGAATATTGTAAATTTTAGTTAAAATTTTTGGTGCAGTGCACGCAACACACAACTTTCAGTTACCAACCTACTTCAAGAAGAAATAAACGTGTTTTGATAAATGACTAAATCATTTTTATTATATGAAATAATGAAACAATAGCACTTTAAATGTCACTAAGCACCATTGGTACAAAGAATGGTACAATAAGATTATTATTTCTTAACGTTTCCTTTGACTAATTTCTCCTTTAGAATTATAATGCTCACTTAACATCTGCCTGAGTATTTCTGGAAAGAGCGTCTCATGAGTGTAATGTAAACATCTGCGTTTGGATGCCAGTTGTCAATAAATTGACAGGTCTCCCTCCACCACTCCAATACACTCTTCATTAGGCTTAATTACCCGTATATTTCGTCTTTTTTCAAATAAATTGCTTCCGCCATATGTATAGCATAGCATTATAAAAACAATTGTATCCAAAATAAATATGAATGTTTCATTAACCGCCAGAGATACAATAAAGCTTCATTATTATTAAATTAATCGTACAATTATTTAAAAAAAAAACTAAAATAAAGTTGTTCAAAATAGTATGTTCAGATATCCACCAAATGACATAATGATACGATAACTGTATTAAATATTGTTAAATCGGTTCTTTTACCAGATAAAAATTGCAATTTACAAAACATTATTATATTTTTTTTCATTTCTTTCAGTTTTGATTTTCGTAAAGTTGTAACATACATATATCTACAAATCATAAATCATAGTCTAGTCAGATGTGGTTATATCTTGGAGGTTCTATCGGTTTTAATCAGTTCCCTACTGCTACTGCTAAATGTTACCCATTCCTACTACTGCTAATTTTTATCTAATCCTAAAATGTTTACTTGAAGTCGGGTTCGAAAAGTAAGTAAGTCCCATACGGAAAGGGAAGAAACATAGTTCCGCTAACTGTTCCACATGGGCTGTGGGATAGGAAGCGGTAGAAGAATCCCCAAGCCAGGATGATGACAATACCAGCATTCAGTGGCGTTGAATTCATACTTAGAAGAGTTCCGATCCCTGACAGTCCATCAACTTCTTTTGTGCAGTCTCAGGACCGCTCAATCTACTCAGGTGGTCCCGGCCTCTGTTGGTAATGGCTTCCTTTGGTGGCGGCGAATTGAATTGAGTTCCCTTCTGTCATTTAAGGGAGCATTCTCCTCAAATATTCTTAACTCAACTTCCTTGCCATTGAATTAGCTGCTTATGTGTATTTTACTTTTAATTTTTCTGAAATCAATTTTATGAAAGTTAATCGCATAGTTTCTATGCATCAAAAAAAATAAATAAATAAAATATATACTGTAACGTTAAATCGTTAAATAAAAACAGATATGGTTAAAATCCCAGACCTTTTTTTGGAACGAACTTGCGGTCTGAACAAACCGTTGGAGCACGTGTTTGTTTGGGACTTGATTGTTCAAGTTCAAGGCCTGGATGATTCGACGCAGGTCTGGCAGGTTCCTTTGACAACCTTAAATTCAGTTTTCTCAAAATATAAAAGTTTTTAGGCCCTTAGTTCACTTTGGCGTTGCACAGCCCATATGTTGTTCTTATTCGTAATTCTCCTGCTGCCTTACTTCAAATCCCGGATTTCCATGAGGTAAAGAAGACGTAGCCTGCAGAATTGACCGATTCCATGTAACCGCAAAGACAAAGAGTAGCCAGTGACCAAACGTGGTGGAAAAAGTACACGGTTGTTGCTTCAGCTAAGCGAATTAGTACCAACCGTTCCAAATCGCAGTTAGGTCTTCCTATTGTCGTTGCCTAGGGAGGTGTCATAACTCAGTTACATTAGTCTGTCGATCTGCTCTATTGGTTACGGTATAATCTTGCCTTAAACTAGTTAAATCTGTGTTTTCCTCAGTTTTGTTAACTTTTCTAATTAAAATACCAAGTAATGGATTCTTCTGTAATTCCAATTGCTGTCACTTATTTACACACTGTTGAGTTTCTATAAAAAATGAGTTTTCTATCGGCATACTCTATTATCATTTTTAGGAATATCCATACATGTTGTGTATTCCACTAATGTTTTTTATTTTTGCTAAATTTAGGCGAATGGGTCAATCACACATATATCTTCTTTTTTTTTTTGTAGGGATAAGGAATATTGAAGAAAATTTGTTTTCCGAATGTAACATAGTTCCGAAACCCTGATTAATAACATTTACTATATAGCATGTCTTAGATGAATGATATAGTACGTGTTTGTTACAGAAAATTGTAATTCATAAAGATATTCGCAGATTCCAGTACTTATCATTTGCAGTGGTCATAAATATACCACAGAGTATCTTTGAGCCTGTTCGAGTAAGATTAAGGTATGGCTGTTTTCCCCACAGACGTTAAGTATTTCGTTCGGGTTGAGGCGAAAAAAAAAAAAAAAAACGTTTGCGATGAACTTTACGTTTTCTTCAAGTTGTTTAAGTCATCTTATGTTTATAAAAAAACTTTATATATGATAACGTTATTTTATTCGTAACAAACATAAGACCATCTCAACAATGTCTATGTATGACATATATTTGTTTTTAATGATTGGTCCAACTTTTTCAGCAAAAATGTTGTATCTTTTACGTTAAGAGGAGTAATCACCCTTCATAAAATGTATTCCAAATAGGAATTCAAACCCCAAGAACGAGAGTTCAGAGCTAGCTAGTTAGCTACCTAATTTTACATATGGTTGTAGAACAATTCATTGTTTCGACGAGTTTTATTCTCAAAATATGCCCAAAATATATCAGCACTATAAAATAAAACAAACAAGTTGAAATACCGAAAACGAAATTAGTACATAATTTTGTGTCAAATCGCTGTATAAATCGTCAGAAGTTTATATAATTGTTGACTGGTGCGAATACAATTTTAAATTTAAAAAATATTCCATAATAAAATAAAATCATTAAAAAAAAGAAGATATATGTGTGACCGTTCCTCTCCCCTACATTTTTGTAGAATAAATTTGCGAATCTATTTTTTTATGAATGTAGGCCCTTTTATTCATAAAAAAAGTGGGCTGTTTTTTATGCTTACCATATTTTTGTCGGTTTTTTTCAGGACCAATATTCTCAAAATTAGTTTCTCTGCCTATATCATAAGAAAAATGCATTACAAACCTAGTAGAATCGGAATAAGAGTCATGTGTATTTATAATTTCTTATTCTCCTGCAATTTTTTCCATTGTTATGAAAGTCGAAATACAACATGTATGGATATACCCAAAAATGATAATAGAGTGTCACGATAGAAGACTCAAATTTTTTATTTCAGTCTGAAATAAAGTATATTAAAGAGACGACTTTAAAAATAAAACCCCATCATTCAATAACCTCCATTATTTTTATCATTTGAAAGACTAAAGAAAAGGGCTATTCTTTAATAATCTATATAAAGAGGAATTTCCCTACATTTATAAGGCACATTTCTTTGATGTAAGAGGGCAGAAAGGAGATATCTAATGGAACCCAATTACCATTTTCTGTAGAAGGGTACAGCTCGTTATAAATGTATGCTATCATGACCTATTCCAGGTTTAGCACACCTATTATTTCCTTGCTATCTCGTAATCTTGGTATCTCGAGCGAAACCGTCCTATAACTTAGCAATCTTTTATGGATAATTTATTATATAAAATCGTCATACTTTATATTATTTGTTTAGATGAGCTTTCTCAGTATTTGATTTGTGCATGAAAAAATTTCCCTGAATATCCCTCACTAATCTAATAGTTTTTCCTACCAACTTTAATTTTAAAACGTATCGTAGAATCTATAGCCTACTCATGGGCGGATCCAGCCGGTTGTAAAGGAGGGGGCTGCAGCCTGGAACTCTATCTATCCTCTATCTTTGAATGACAAAAATTTGTCCAAAGAGGGGGCCTTCCTCTTGAATCTGTTTTATTTTTTTTTTTTCGATTGAACAGAAACAGATTCAGAATCGAAACAGAAAATCAATAAATTTTGAAATTTAAACCACTCAAAACTTTTCCCTTTATTTAATTTCCTATTTATTTTTTAATCAAATTCAAAATAATACATTAATTCAGGTAAAAACGATAAATCAAATTTTTATTTCCAAAATATATTTTAGTCATTAACTCTTTTAATTAATTTAATTATAATTATGATGAGCCATTACATTGCCACTAGAGAAGAGTTATTTAAACTTTTTTGACTCTCCTAATTAAGAAAGACCTAAATATAAAATAAAAAATAAAATGAACAAGTTAAAATTAGCTAACGGATAATAATAATTTTAAAAAATGAAAGGAATTGCTAGAATTAACTATTAAGTACACTATCTATAATAAAACTATCTAAATGAATATTTTAACTAAAACTATCATTTTAACATTAACATTTTATTCAATATTTATTTATTTATTCACTTGATTATTTGTATTAAAATATTAATATTTAAATGTCGAAATCAATAAATAACAATTTTCCAAATTATGCTTTATGACCTGTGAGCATAAATAGATAAAATATTAAAATTTATTCTACTCAAATCTGTTTTACCTCCATTTAATTTACTTTTTATTTTTTAACCATATTCAAAGTTAGTAATTTATTTATTAAGGCAAAATCAATAAATATTTTTTTTATTTTCATAACTTAACTTAGCCATTAACTTTCTAATTATAATGCACATTATTGCAAGCACTTCACTTAAGGACAATTTTTTAAACAATTTCAACTACCCTAATTTACAACGGACAAAGAAAACAAATAATCAAAACCACATGAAATAGTTAAAATGAAGATTAGCTGACGTCTCTAGTAATAGAAAAAAGTTAAACAAAATGGAAGAAACGGCTAGACTTAATTATAAATACCAAATCTATAATAAAAATAACTGAAAAGCATATTTGCAGCATAATATATATTTTTTAACGTAAGAAGTTTATTAAAAATTTATTTATGTATTCACTTATTAGGGAAAAAAACACAATAATCAATTCTTATAATAATCAAGTTCTTACAAGGATAATAAACTTAAAAAAAAAAGTTTTTTGGAGATGCCGGGGATCGAACCCGGGGCCTTTCACATGCAA
This sequence comes from Aelia acuminata, assembly GCA_911387785.2. NCBI lineage: Eukaryota > Metazoa > Arthropoda > Insecta > Hemiptera > Pentatomidae > Aelia > Aelia acuminata. The sequence goes on from OU426981.1 coordinate 61,641,848, forward strand.
AGCGAACGCTCTACCACTGAGCTACATCCCCTCCGGCTTTCGCTCAGTATTTTATCTAAACTGATTCCGAAATTAGTTAGGTTCCAAATTTTAATTGTATATTCTTAATTGGGATATTAAACTTAAACGTGAGGATTAAAGCGAACATAAATTAAGTATCGACACAATTTATTCACTTTCTGTTTGAATCAAACTGAAGATTCTCAAGAATAGGAGTAAAACATTAATAACTTGTTAATATTAATTATATTAATCGTGCATAAAAAATGAGTCAAAATTAACTTCTTTATTTTTACTTGCAAATGGTAGCTTAAATGGATTACAATATGAAGTTAGATAAATGCATACAATAAAACAAAAAAACCTCCCACAAAATATTTTAAGTTCTTTTGATGGCATTAGAAAGGATGCGCTTTGTTCCAGAACCTCTTCTAATCACCCATAATTCCGGGATTTCTTATTTAACTTTTTTTTTGGGATTTCCTGCAGCTCTTGAAGGTTTTTGCCGATTCCGAACAGTCATGCTAGTGTGAAGGAGAAAAACATCACAAAGTTCATTGATTCAAGTACTTGAGCTCTTAACTTAAGAGTAAAATCATCCGAAGTCTATTTCTTTAATGTAGTTTAGTAATGGAGATTTTTCTTCCTGCCAATAGATAAGTTAATATATTTAGAATATTCAACATGTGAATATACCAGGGAAGTAAAAAATATGACCAAGTACATTTTTATTAGAGCCAAGCTGTGGTATGTTGGAAGATCTTAGTTATCGGTGCAAAAATTGAAGTCGCCCTTTGAGAACAGTTGCGGAAAGAGCGAATCAGTTTTAGTTCAGATAGAAAAAATTCTTCAAATAATTCATTCGTATAATTGTTAAAAAACTTATTTTAATGACTAATGAATAAATCCATCATAAAAATTATTAATACAGAAAAAATATTATAATTCTCTTTTGATAATATTATATAATATATTAGTTACCTCAAACTAAATAATAATTTTTAAAAACAAAAAAAAATTAAAATAAGAAACCGATTCCAACAAAATAATTTCAACATAATAAGTAATATTTTGGAGAAATGTATAATAAAAAACCTTTTGTATATATAAAAATCTCGTGTCCCGATGTTTGACGAAGGTAAAATCACAAACTACTCAACCGATTTTTATGAAATTTGACTCATTGTGTGTAGTTTTGTCCAACTTAAAAGATAGGGTAGTTTTAACCTCAATATTTTTTTTTTTTTTTTTTTTTTTTGCAAATTAAATGTTTCATATACTACAAACAATGTGATTATATGTAAGTTCTATAAATTTCCAACATATGGCGGTGTAAATTGATTTATTGACCCCAACACTTCATTTTCTTTCGGTATTTAAGGAGAATAAGCATAAATCTATTTTTCCCGGCTTTGACTAGTATTTGCTAAATTTCAGCTAACTGTCTATTTTGATTGTACTAAATCCTGTTCCAATCATATTCTTTATTAGTTCCTTTTACATGTGTCATTCATTAACACATTATGGTGAAATATAAGATGTGAAAAATAAAAACTTTAACCCTTATAAATTCTTTACCAAACAATTTTAAATTTGGTGTAAAGTTCTATTTTAAATCCTCTTGGTTTTTAGATAAGCTCAAACGTTTTTATCTTTATCAGTGAACTTTGATTTAACTATATAATAGAATAGGATATAACTAATTCGACGCTACTGAGCCACAGCAACGCGTGGTAGGGTCTGCTCGTCTAATATTAAAAAATTCACGGGCCGTATGTTTATTACCTTAAAACACGAATAGTATCGGATGTATAAAATTAATATTTTTACAGAATTTATCTGCTTAGTCAAATATTAGCACTAAAAGAAATAGAGTAAAGGGAGACTCAGTTTGGCCACACAGGACACAGTGCAGTTTGCTATAGGATCTGTTCTGAGATAGGTTAGAGAAAGAAGGGATGTGGTTTAAGTAAAATTTCATCCTGACCTAGAAGAGAAGCCCAGCATGAAGTGGTGTAGCGTGGAGATCTGAGATATCTTCATGACGTAAATGTCCCGCTCAGCTGGGCCATATATTCTTTGGAGGATAAGCATGCCCGTGCATTTTTTTTTTCTTGAGAGCTATTTAATTTCTTGGGACTATCATTCTATCTAGGACCATGAATCTAATATGTTACGAGTGTTTTTTTTTCTTTTTTTTTACTAAACTACGAAATTACTTCTAATCAGAGGTAATTATTTTTGTTTTGTTTTTTACTTTGCTTTTTGCCTGATCAACATCTTTATTAAGCTTAATCATTATTATTAAATTTGGCGCTACTACCCTCCAAAAGCATGGGCCTCTTCACATATTTTTCTCGGTGAAAAGCGTTCCAAAGTATTTAAAGGCCTCAAAGACCAAGAACCGATGTCTATTGATATCAAAAGATCATTAGCCTAGATTCCTGGCTGTACCTTCTACATGATTTACGGAGAACTGGTATCCCCAAGGAAATAGAGATCTGTATGATAATGGACAATTCAAAACGCGAGGCCCGATTGGAAACGACTTCCCCCTTAATAATTGACTCAGACAAGATACTCTAATTAATTTTATGGAGGGCACAGTGCGATACTAAGTAACACGCAAGTGTTAGAGAAAGCAGACGATGTCCACCTCGTAGCAAGGACGCACTTAGTAGGGCATTAGATTTGTTGAAATGTGAGGCAACTAAAAGGAGACTCGTCATCATTGAGAGGAAGATGGAGTATGAGGAGCGCTTAGAAACCTCCACCAACGCCACAGTCCAATGTTATCGATGTACATGGGTTCCTGGTCTGTGATGCTTTCAAAGACCTTCGTCAAAGAACATTTGCCATCGAGGAAATTACAGCAATCAAATTGAAACCACGATAGCAACAGGGAATCGATACTATTTCGGAAATCTCAATGCGTTGAGGTTTGACAATTTTTTTCGGTGCACCAAGGTTATCGATTTGAAGACTCTTATTTGCCCAATAGTCCCCTATGGCAGCGATTCATCGTCCTGACACATGTAAGGCGTCCATACATATGAGAAAGAAACGTGCTCAGAAATTAATATGGAACGGTCTGCTTCGAAGGCGAGGTGAGGATCCGGAAAACACTATATGGCCAGCCTGATATTGTGACTGTAATAAGGAATGGAAGATTATTGTGGGCTAGGTCGTGTAGATTCTATGGACAACGACCTTCTCCCAAGATAGCTGATGCTTGGCAAGCCAGTAGTTCTCCAAAGACATGGATGATCTAGAAATCGATGGTTGGACGAGGTTGAGGTGTTTGTGAGACATAGATTTATCGATAGCCATAGGTGCTGTTTGACCAGAATGACCCAAAAATCTGTGAAAATGCCAGAAAATCACAGTAGCCAAATAAAATAATCCCAAGATATTTTCATTTACATAACTAAAACGTTTAGATGATATAAATTACTTTTATAAAGTACTTATAATATTTAATATACTTATAATATTTACTTACTACTAAACAAAAGCTCTGGTAATTTATCCTAAGTGTTATTTGTTTATAGCAAAACCTACCTAGATTGAAAACTAAATAATGACTCGAGACAGAAATGATTAGTTACAGAATCTACATCGTTATTTATGTTAACTGTGCTACTTATCTATTCAGCGAGTCCATTGTCTATTTTAAACTCAGAAAATAAAAAAAAATAAACGATGGTCAATTGGATATCTGATATGGTTTTTTTCCGAAAAGTTGGTTGTGATTTCAATGTTTTATAGTTCGGCGGATTATTTTACGATTCCAATTGATTTTCTAGCATTTGCCTAAAATTCTCCGAATAATATTCATTTCTATCAATTACTGTTGTATTTATCTTAAAATTTACTTCAATCAAGCAAAATGGTAATAGAGACAAACATGTTATTTTTACATAAATCATTCTGTTGATAAAGCATACTTTTATATGTAATTGCAGGCAAGTATTTTATAAATTTGTATTTTTGAAAGTTGCTTACACCCAACTGAAAATATGGTCTAGTTGAAGATTAAATGTCTAAAAAAATATTTTTGAGCTTTTGCTGTGACTTTTTGCATCGACATATTTATTTATTTTCATATAACTTGTGATATTGTTATTAAATTTGCTATCTACTAGCGTAATAAGCAAATATGCTGACATGAAGTGATATGAATAAAAGAAAAACACACACAAAACAAACAAACAGAAAGATAAGAAAACAAAGTAAAAACGAGTGAATAGATAAATGCAAATAACTGATTAATGTATAAAATCTCATCGACATATAAATTCGAAATTTAACCAAACCTTCATAAAATTAAGCTTCCATCAAAAAGGAACTTGGTGATATATCAGGTTTTTTATATTTTTATTGCATTTAAATCTGGTCTCTGCCTAAAAAAATTTTTATAAGTAACATTTGGAAAATATATAATAACTAACATTGGAAGGATATGAAGATGTACGAGACAAAAACACATACACTGCCATAACTAATCACATGTCAGACGTACATTAAAATTTTTCTGTTTTCCAATTTTTTTATTTATAAACTGGAGAGTAGATCAAACCATATACTGTAAATCGCTGCCTGAAATTTACCCCTGCCTTATAATTTTACTAACTTCTAATGATAATAAACATCCAATGATAAGTACAACTCTCCGTACTAGCTTATCCGAGATAATTGCCGTTAATTGTTACTGTAATTAATTTATGGTAACTATAACGTTCAAATCATTCCTATCGAGATATTAACATGCCTAAAGATTTCATCAATAAACGGTATTTCTAACGCAATAATGGTTTTTTTAAACCGAACATTTTGGAATCAGTTCGTTCAATTTATTTTCATGGTTATGAATATATTTTTTCTAATGAGTTCCGGATGTTGTTTAATTAAGGTTATACACTTGTGCATTAACTAATCATTGTTATAAATAGGCATTGGTAATGCGAATTTAAGGTAGATGAAACCTCGAGTCATAGTTATTTAACTAATTATTATAATAACTAATTATTATATAAATAATAAAAAAAAAAAAATTATCACTGAAACTTACTGCTGGTACACTTGTCCATACTCACCCGTGCCACGTAGCACCTGCTACAAATTCCTAATTTGTACTACCCAACTCACCATTAGCGTCGACTACACTATCCTATGTACACATATTTGATGTTAAGGCTCATGTTTTCAGTACGGTCGGTAGTGGTCTTTAGTAATTGCTAATATATGACTTGGTTGAGCGGTAGAGCGTTCCTGCCCTTCCGTTAGGACTACTTTTTCCCATCAACTCCTAGATCTGAGTGACCATATGTCTGCCTTTTAATATTCTGGGTCAATGTTAGAATTTAAAATGGAGGTAGATGGTTTACCGTAGAAGTTTATGTGATGGAAATGGTTGGGGGTGCGGTCAAATAAAACAACAAGAGGCAGGTCTTCACCAGGGCTGTCGAGTTCACGACTGCTACTGCTGCTGCTGTATAGAACGTTGGAATTTAAATGTAACGAAAGAGATATCAATATAGACTTAATCGTACAACTTAGACAATTTCCCAGCAATTTAAAAAAACGAATGATGGCGTGAGTTATCATTTGTTCCGTTCTCTTCAGTACTCTCTTAATGGTATAAAGCTGGAATCAAAAGAAGCTTGTGCAAATCACTTGGTTTAGTTTTTTGCCCAGGAATCACAGAACTTCTATAGTGACGGTATAATGGTTTTACCGAAAAAATGGAAAAAGGTTATCGATAAAAAAGGCACATCATTTATTTGGATTTGAAATTTATGTAAATAAATTCCCTTTGAAAAACATGAAAAATACCGAAATTACTTTTTTCCCAACCCATTATTACGTCATTGATTATTTATTATGGCTTTTTTAATTAGAAAATTGACTATCAAATTGGTGCTTTAAATGTAAAAAAATGAAGTTTAAATTAATAATAAAAACTAATTAAGAATACATTACAACTAACAAGTCATCAGAATTTTTTAGATGGTTTCAACACAAAGATGAAAATCTCTATTTGAACAACTTTGTATGCTTTGATGACAAAGTATTATGCGTATCTTCGTGGGACTTCATCATATCTATTAGCATCTCCCAACATCAGTCAGCAGAGACAGTCCCAGAGAAAAATTGGGGAGTATGTATAATACGCGTAAAAACAGTACAGTTATTTATCTACAAAAAGAATAGGAAGTATATTAGCTTATTTTAAATGAATGACACTAAACTAAAAAAAAATTGATAAAAAAGTAGATGCGGGAACTTATTCTGACGTTTTTTTCCCGAAATTTCGAAGGTATCTATTCCCAATATCCATAAACCCACCACCCCTTCCCGGGTATGCCTTTTTCAATCAATAAATGGAAATATAGTTATCCTGTTCGCTCTTAAAAAAAAAAAAATTAACTGCAAATTTGATTCGAAAATCATGTTGAATATGGGAAAGAGACATGGTTCAAGCAACAATAGATTACGAATTCTTTGCTTGATCTTCTTTTTTGCTGCCAATACTACGTAACAATGTTGCCTGTTATAGCACACAGGAGAGACAAATCACTACTCCAACGAGAGAACTGGGAACATAAAATATTAAGGCTATTTGGTAAGGATCTTCTTACTGAAAATAATTTTAGATTACATCTTTACGTGTTTGTTTGTTTACCTAATACCGGTGATTCCACTAATGCCATTGTCATGGTGACTTTTTTTTTATTCTTCCCTCTCGGATAATCTTACGAATTGTTAGTTTAGCGTCTTCTTTTATCGGAGACTGTATAATATAATTTTCAAATTGATTCTCTACACAATGAGCCGTTGTGAATTCAATTAGGATAAGGAGATGTTTCGGGAAGTAAATTATGGATTATGATATTGAAAGTACACTTGGGTATGATATAACGATACATTTAATCTAATTAACATATTATATATTATATTAAAATTATTTTGCTTGCGACACTTGACTATATATACATAAAGATATTTGAAAGAATATCGGTTAATATTTATTATCCGGTTTCATTAGAAGCAATTTCGATATTTCCGAATTAAGTTTTTGAAATATAGAGAAACATAATTTTTATTTTACTTATTTATTTATTGTGATTCCCCTGCCCCTGTGTGTTATCACAAAAAAAAAATATAAACATATTACATTGATTTTGATTTTTTTTTTTTTTTTTTTTTTTTTTTAAGCCCTTCAGAACCTTTATAGAATATTCAACTTCTTTTTCAAGTTTCGTTTATTTAAGGTTGTTAAAGAATCGTTAACATTTCAGAAGGATATGGAATGAATCCGCAAAGAATTTCTAACATCTCTAATACAATCATATTTTGACTGGAGATTTTACATGGCATTAACATAAAGGATTACAGATATTGTATCCGTTACTGCTGCAATGCTAAGATATTAATCTTTTCGTAATATTTTTGCACCTACCTTGTAACGCGTCAAGCAAGCATTTTTCAATTACTTCCATTATATTTGTATTATAATTACATATATTCAACACACACATTATATATATATATATATATATATACTTATTCTCGTATTGGAATTCATTTGATTGGTTGGTTTATATAGGTATCAAAATCAAGTTATGCTACTTCTGGTAGTGGCCTATTTCGACATATTATGTTACCGTAATATAAGCGAACTCCCATCGCGTCATTTTCAGTAACAATAGATTAATTAGCTTTGCTAGATCCCAGCTTTAGACTCCCCTTGCTCTTCGTATAAATAAACCCAACGGTTCCTGTTCAATTGAGATCGGTACCACACCAAATGTCACCATATTGGCAATGCCTAGAAGTAGGGATGCGACATCGATGTCGATGTTTCTGAAACATCGATGTTTTGGGCAAAGCATCGATGTTTTTAACATCGATGTTACGTAGCCGATGTTTTCGGACCATCGATGTTTGTGGGGCGATGTTAACATCGATGTTGTCAGTAGTAAGCTTTTTTTTTTTTTTTTTTTTTTTTTTTTTTTTTTTTTTTTTTTTTAGCATTAACAAAGTTGTTTTTAACATCGATGTTTTTGACAGAAACTAATATACTCTTAACATCGATGTTTTAACTATCAAGCTGTTTTTAACATTGGTATTTTTGTCCAAAACGTTGATGTTAAAACAGATTTTTTTTTTTGCAGAAAACATTGATGTTTTAAAAAAAGTTGTTTTTAACACGATGTTATGACAAAAACAAACATGTTTTATCATAGATGTTTTAGACAACATCAAATATTTAACATCGATGTTTTAACAATAACCAAGTTCTTAATAACATCGATATTATTTAAAAAAACAAATATGCTCTTAACATAGATGTTTTTAACTATAACAGAGTTGTTTTTGCAGAAAACATCGATGTTGTTTTAAACATCGATTTTTAACAAAAAGTTGTTTTTAACATCGATGTTTTGGACTAAATTTGTATGGTCTTAACATCGATCTTAAAAACACCGATCTATTAACAATAAAAAGTGGTTTTTAACATCAATGACAAAAAAATAAATATGTTTTAACGTTGAATTTTTTGACAAAAAACGCTAATATATATCCTCTTAACATCGATGTTTTAGACAACATCAAATATTTTTTAACATCGATGTTTTAACAATAACCAAGTTATTTTTAACATCGATGTTATATACCAAAACAAATATGCTGTTAACATCGATGTTTTAACTATAACAAAGTTGTTTTTAACATCGATGGTTTTGTCCAAAACATCGATGTTAAATCATACTAGTTTTTGCAGAAAACATCGATGTTGTTTTAAATTTTTTTTTTAACATTAATGTTATCGACAAAAACCAAAATTTTTTAACATCAATTTTTTAACAATAATCAAGTTCTTTTTAAAATCGATGGTTTTGTCCAAAACATCGATGTTAAGAGTATATATAAAAAGAATTTGGTTATTGTTAAAACATCGTTGTTAAGAGCATATGTATTGATGTTTTGGACAAAACCATCGATTTTTTCAGAAAACATCGATGTTTTAAGAAAATTGTTTTTAACATCGATTTCAACAACGATGTTTTCGGCAAAAACAAATATGATTTAACTTCGATGTTTTGGTTAAAACATCGATGTTAAAACTTATTTTAACATCGATGTTTTAACAATAACCAAGTTCTTTGTAACATCGATGTTATATACAAAAACAAATATGCCCTTAACATCGATGTTTTGACTATAACAAAGTTGTTTTAACATCGATGTTAAAACATTTTTGTTTTTGTCAAAAACATCGATGTTAAAAACAATTTTTTTAAAACATCGATGTTTTCTGCAAAAACAAATATGATTTAATATCGATGTTTTGGACAAAACCATCGATGTTAAAACAACTTTGTTATAGTCAAAACATCGATGTTAAGGGCATATTTGTTTTTGAATATAACATCGATGTTAAAAAGAACTTGGTTATTGTTAAAACATCGATGTTAAAACCTATTTGTTTTTGTCCAAAACATCGAAGTAAAAACATATTTGTTTTTGCAGAAAACATCGATTTTAAAACATTTTCGTTTTTGTCAAAAACATCGATGTTAAAAACAATTTTTTAAAACATCGATGTTTTCTGCAAAAACAAATATGATTTAATATCGATGTTTTGGACAAAAACATCGATGTTAAAAACACCTTTGTTATAGTTAGAACATCGATGTTAAGAGTATATTTGTTTTTGTATATAACATCGATGTTAAAAAGAACTTGGATATTGTTAAAGCATCGATGTTAAAACCTATTTGTTTTTACCGAGAACATCGATGTTAAAACATTTTCTTTTTAGTCAAAATCATCGATGTTATATACAAAAACAAATATACTCTTAACATCGATGTTCTAACTATAACAAAGGTGTTTTTAAGATCGATGTTAAAACATCGTTTTTTGTCAAAAACATCGATGTTTTCTGCAAAAACAAATATGATTTAATATCGATGTTTTAGACAAAACCATCGATGTTAAAAACAACTTTGTTATAGTTATAACATCGATGTTAAGGGCATATTTGTTTTTGTATATAACATCGATGTTAAAAAGAACTTGGTTATTGTTAAAACATCGATGTTAAAACCTATTTGATTTGTCCAAAACATCGAAGTTAAAACATAAATAATAAAATAAAATAAAAACATCGATGTTAAAAACAACTTTGTTATAGTTAGAACATCGATGTTAAGAGTATATTTGTTTTTTTATATAACATCGATGCTAAAAACACCTTTGTTATAGTTAGAACATCGATGTTAAAAAATATTTGATGTTGTCTAAAACATCGATGTTAAGAGCATATATATTAGCGTTTTTTGTCACAAAATTCAATGTCAAAACATATTTTTTGCAGAAAACATCGATGTTTTAAAAAAATTGTTTTTAACATCGATGTTTTCGGCAAAAACATATAGGTTTTAACAATATCCAAGTTCTTTTTAACATCGATATTTTCGGCAAAAACATATAGGTTTTAACAATATCCAAGTTCTTTTTAACATCGATGTTATATACAAAAACAAATATACTCTTAACATCGATGTTAAAAACTATTTTTTAAAACATCGATGTTGTTTTAATTATTGGGTTTTTTTTCAAATATGTTGTAACAATAAAATTTTGTTTTTAACATCGATGTTTTAGCTATAATTAAGATGTTTAGGTCCTAGCAGTTGAATATTTAATAAATGATTATGTAAAACCAACTATGTAGAAAACCTTATTGTGTTTATATATTAATAATGAAAATTAAACATGCTTTACACTTAAACATCAATTTAAATACGTTTGGGCACTTATATGTTAATGTTTAAAGAGCGTATAAATTAAAAAACATCGATGTCGAAAAACATCGATGTTCTTGAACATCGATGTTTTGTGGTCGATGTTTAATCGACATCGATGTTTTGATTGTAAAAACATCGATGTTCAAAACATCGATGTTTTGCCGTCGATGTCGCATCTCTACCTAGAAGTAACATAGCAGTAGTAGTACCTATAATTGTTTTACATGAAAATTTATTCATAAAAAATATTGTTCAGCTATTATAAGCAGATCTCTTTGCCACTCTGAATTGATTATTAATCATATAAAATTATAATTATGAAACTACATTAAATACATATAAATAATGTTTTCATATTTTTAATTAAACAACTTTCTTGACTGGGAAAGATTTCGCATCTGGATATGTCCTTTATCATTCTGAAAAAAAAAAAAAAAAAAAAAACAGATGCCGTAAGAAAAAAAAATTGAACTAAATAAAATATATGTTATTATTTATTTAAAATGGTTTATCATTCTTGTGTATCCCAACTGTCTAAAGCTGAAGGGCAACCGACTTATTCTAGATTTGGAATTCATTTTATTCGTATCAAAATCAAGTTAAAATTAAATACTTTTCTGGAAATATAAGTGAATAGTAATTTCCTATTTTCTATAGCCGCCTTGAAGAAATGACACCCCGGCGTGCCCATCCATGAGGTCCACATCACCACAACACGACTTTCCCCGAGTTTCCACTTTCCACCTCCTGTAAAGGTACATCACCAGGACACGGGCAGAGGAAAAGACCAATCGACCGTTGATGGATGTACCTTATGATGGAGGCCATCAGAGTCGTTCCGGCGGATCTCTTGGGATGCTTGGCTACCACCCATTCGTACTACCTGGGGGCAAGGATAATAGGAGAGGAAATTGAAAAGAAATCGGCGAACAGTGGAATGCTAGAGAAAACATGAAAGCAATTCTGAGATTGAAGTTTGGGTGTATCTTTAGCGCACCGTGCAATGTAATTTACAATTCGTCAGAATAGACCAAGCCATATCAAAAATTAGTTTCAAACGGTTCGATAATCTAGTATATTATTCTTCGTATGGTTACCAGTCGATAAAGTGATAAACTTTTTTTTTTTTTTTTTTTAACAAAGATATTTTTTTAAAAACGAAGTTATTGTCTTAAAGAAAAGATTCATCAGGTGAAAACGAAATTTGTTTATATATAAATTTTCTTTTTCGCAGCTTATAATTAAATATGAGTTTTTGAATTCATCAAGATCAGCTTATCCTGAACTTCCTAATTAGAACCTTTATTGGAAAAATTAATAAAACAAGTATAGTGAAGGGGAAAACCTTGATTAGTGAATAAAATTGAATATTCATCTCTTCAAAAAATGTTTAAAGATATATGCACGAAATAATAGAACATTAAAAAAAAAAAATCGACCAAGCATGATTCATTAAAATAAAACATTTAAATATTCCGAAGTTTTTTACATCAAAAAGAAATAACAACAAACATATTACATATAACATATACATATTACATATAACAACAAACATCCCCGGTAATACTGATACAGAATCACTTTCAAAATTGTGCGTGAGATCTCGGCTGTCATTTCCTGTAATTTTGTAGCGTCTTTACCACCTGTTCTTCCATTAGTAAAATTCTCACGGTCTTAATACCAACAACACTTTTTTTGGACTCACGAAAAAGGTTCAGTAATGTCATTAATTAGGTTGTAAGACTATTATTTAACGATTTTTTTTTATTGTAGTAATCCGTTTCATTATATGTAATATTAATTTGAGCTCATGATATATTCTTAAAATATACAAAGTCGAATACGGGAACGCTTACATCAAAATTATGAATAATAAGGTACATAATTAAAATCGTAAATTGCCTTTATTCGTTACAAAAAAAGAAATATAATTATATAAGCATATCTAGGATATCTTGACAGAGAGACACGTCAATGTTTTATTTGTAATACTATTTATATGCCCTTTTTTTTTTTGTATAATATATGTACTCTATCATATTGTATAATATAATAATTTTCTGACTAAACGCTGAATTTTCATCTACTATCTATCAAAGTTGTGAAAATTTTTGTTTTTCTCACCTTCAATGTCAGTAGTTGAATAAAAATGTTCAAATCAATAACCAATTTTAATTCATTTTATTAAATTAAAGATTTAAATGTGATTGCGATGCCATCAAAAATGAAAAGGATTAGACCACTACAACTCGTACAGTAAAATCGAAGGCATTTATAGGGATTCATGAAGGCACTTGACTTGGAAGGCACCCTCTGCTTGCAGGGAAAGGATCCCAAGAAGAGGAAGCACGGTGGGTGACCACAGCCATCTTGCTACACCTGCCCTCCACCGTGGTATAATCACCAAGCACTGCCTGAAATATCTTATTGTGCTAGTAAAAATAGCGTGATCTAGGAGTCTGTAGTTAGGAAAATGAATGCTGCCACTAAGCCGGCGTATATCTCTGTCGTGTTAGAGACACGTGGACAACACCTTGTCTAGATGGGAGACAGGTGTCTTCTCTATTTGGTTTTATACATACCGTAGTCACAATGGAGAATCAAATTTGTTTCTTAGACAAAAAATTATTACCATACATAGTTAGATGCCACGACCAGATAGGTATTGTACGTACATCCATACCATCCATACATGAAAGTTCTAAAAACAGTCTCCATAAAAAATATAAAATAGAACAAGAACGATTGCGTAAAATAAATGTGTTATTATCTAACACAAAGATATAATATGGACGAACAAAACAATATAAAGTAGTAATTATTGTCACTGATTATCAAAGAACCAACTACTTTATTAAACATTTGACAAAGAAGCTATTGAAATATATAAATATTATTAATTAGGATTGCATGCGAGGAAAGTAATTTCATACTCAAAGCATATATAATAATGTCTAAACAACGAACGAATGAACGTCCCAGGACAGGATCAAATCTGTCCCTCACTGACGTTTATAACATTGGCAATATAAAACTGAAAGAAAAAGATAATATTTTATTATATCAGAGATGTCTGACTCATCTATCACACTTTAAATAACAGTGACGATTTTTTTTATCTAGGATTCCCTCCTTATGCATGTGGAGGGAAGATATAAAAATAACAATAAAAAGCTCTAAAATCTTAGGCTGAAACAAACATTGTCCTAATAGTGACAAATCGCAAAATTCAGGAATATTATAAATAAAAATGTATACTTACTATAAATATTCTGGTAAAAAAATTGAGGTGCGATTATAACTTTCACATACCATCCTCCTTTCTTCGAATAAATATGGATACTATTTTTGAAAGTGTCGTACTTAAGTGCTACTGGAGACGTAACACCAAACCTCTTTTTTTCAATGAATGTTGTTTTTTCCAGAGGAAAGTGGATACTGTCGTAAAACCGGAAGTCGAAATTATTCACGATTGCAATGATTTGCCTTACTATATATTTTAAATATAGATTAGTGAAATTAAAAAAATGGTTTCTTCTTTATCATGAATTATTTTTGTTTAACTAATAAGTTGAGGTTCTTTGAGGATCAACATTACGAAAAAATAAATAAACTTTAGTTTCTAGTAAACTGTAAAACCAATATATAATTATCAACTACTATAGCTCTTTTCATCGTTCCTGCCGCCTAAACGGCCCCATTTACCGTTCCTCGAGCCGGCACCCGCCTACGAACGCCTATAAGGCGTTCGTAAATTGCTTCGTGAGGAGCCGTGAACTTTGGTGAAGGTGGAAAGGTTGGGCGGCTGCAAATGAAAATGATCCCGACGCCTTAGCTCTGGGCCTCGGTTGGCTCCTTCTCGTGTTGATATCTTGAAAAGGTCAACCCCCCTAATTCGATGAAATTCGCTCCCGATTCGGCGATATCGCTCCTTTTTAAATCCTAATATATTCAGAAGACTCAAGAAGTCCTTTTCGTCGTGCCTCTAAGCTGATAAGTTTGGTTCCCACAAAACAGTATAAGTAAACAACAATCTAACTCAGATTCAGATATTTACTACCAAAGTAATAAAAAGTACATCATCTAAATAACATGTTTCCTACAAAGTAATGAAATTTTTCACTATCATGTTACATCGATGGGAAATAAAACCCATTAAATTCCTTCGCATAAAATCAAGAAAACAGTGCAATATTTCTTGATAGTTTAAATGATTGTATGGTGACAGAAAAATGGATTAATGCCACTGTGATCGACACATTGAAGCTTGAATGTGGTTTCCTGAGTTCAGAACACGGAGTTTCTGACAGAAACATTGGTTATGACTACCACGTCACAAAACGAAAATTATCTTATTTATTGTGGGCACGTTGAACTTCCATAAATGTCGCATTGCAGGCCAATATTAATAAATAATATTTTAATTGATTCTTGACGACATCTATAGTTTAACGCAATTAAACTTGACTGAGACCATGAAGCTGGCAGGTAAATAAACCCTTTGTGACTGTCAGTTCGCAGAAGACCTGCAATCCAGAAGATTGGTCAGTTCCGAGCGTCACGTCCGAGCTGAAGAACTGCCGGCACCACTGGCAATCGAAGGCCTTGACTAATCGTCGCTGCTAATAGGCGATCCCTTCAGCTGGTGGTAATCACACTATCTGCTGGCTTGAGGGAAAGCGCTCTAATCAGTGCCCATCTACTTCTCTTGTACTCGAGATTACTTATGTAAGGTCACTGCCCAGGCCAGTTATTACTGGTTAAATAAGCGCCTTAGGTGCTATGTACCTATATATTATACCAAATTATTAGGTGAAATAAGCACCTATTTAATAAATAGGTATAGGTTAATATTTAATAAATATTCAGTAACCTCTAGGAAATCATAATTCATATTGAGTTTACTTATTTGTTTTAAAGCCATTAATAGAAAACTTTTTTTTTCCGAATATTCAACGTCGGGTTAAGATAACGATATGACTTCATTAAGGATATAAATTTGACTAACCCTAAGATCTATTGTGAACACAAATTTTCATGGTATGAGTTTAATTTAATTGCAAAATAATATAATAAAAACCTTCCAAAAGTATTTCGGATCTAGATGTATTGCTTCGGCCTGAGATAATTATTTATTTTAATCTAATTTTGAATGTATTTTTCATATAATTGTATTTACAATTAATTTTTTTGCAGGTTTAGACAACAGATGTTACCTGGAAAATGGCGGTTCAGGCGAAAACTTCTTCGCGAGCGAGGATCTACCCCTTGGTTCCCTCATAGGTGATTAAAATGAATTTTATTTACTTTTTCATAAAGATTCATCGGATTACATTTAATCATCAGGAAAAACAATTAGAATTTTAGAATATTTGTTATCCCAGTAATTATTTACCTATGTATCTGCTATATATTATTTCAAAAAAAGATTTTGTTTTCTCGGTATGCCATAACTTCGTTGATTGAGGTTTCATTTTAAAAAATTTCTTTCCCTCTAGATGAGAAAAATAGTCAGATACCCCAGAAAATTCCAGGAGAAGAGCTATGAATAAAAGAATACTTTATTTGCTCATAAGTCAAAAACTATCGTTTTTTTGAAATTTCAAAAGTGAAAGGTTTCCACATTTTGAAAAAAGAGTTGTGAAAATCCGATTTAGTTACGAAGTTTTGAACAGTGGCACAACCACAACCAGGTTTACTATCTGGGAGGGGACTTAAATCATTTTATTGAATTTAAAAAAAAAAATCCCACTACATCTATTAAGTACAAAATGTACTATTATTTACTTGACAATGAAGTTAATAAAAAGTGTTGCTTGAAATTTATATTTAATTCATTGCCTGCTTTTATAAGGGAAAAAAACGTTTCTTACTGTCATCTGGGGGCTAAGGCCTCCCCCCCCCTTTGTTGCTTTTGAATTCAGGTGCTTTTAAATCCTGTTCATGTTATGATTTACATAGCGGAGATGAAAATTTCTGTTCTTTGTTCTATAATAATGTTTATTTAGTCTCAAATTAAGGTTATGAGGTCATTGTTTAATATGGTGTTCAATGTTCATAACAGAAAAAATTGTTAATGAGAAAAATGGAAGAGAAAAAAAAAATAAGGAAAGTAAAATGTCATTTATTATACTTAAGAAAATACTTTTTAAGAAACTGTTTCAACCGAGAACATTTACTGAATCATTAACCTAAACACTTCAAGAACCCCTCCACCCAAAACCCTCCTCAAGGGTAATAGCAGATCTCTTACACTAATAACTTGAATTGCTCTCCTATTTTTAAGAACAGTGCGAGTGGGAGTAAAATAATAAAAATTGTAGATTATTAAACTTGATAACTTTTGCATTTCCTCGATCCTGTTGAAATAATCGTCAAAGAACCCCACAAAAATATGCCTCCTTTGAAAAAACAAAACAAAAAAAAACCCTAGCTCATTAAAAACATATTTCTTCTCCACTACAAAAAAATAAAAATTGAAGATGTATTAAGGTTTATTTCACCCTCTCCAAAATACCCATATAGCTCGCTAAGTATTACTTTATCAAAACTCAACTAACCCTACTTAATTTTTTGCCATAGCTATCCAGTTTTATGCAATATTTTTTTTTTTAGTGAATTTTAATATTTACTTATATACTTTCATAATTATGAACAAAAAATAAAACCAAAACTGTCTGTCAAAAGGGATTCAATATGTATATTACGAATAACTTAATGCAAATAAAATGAATTATTATACTTTTTTTTTTAAACCATCAGTGAATATTTCAATTCTAGAAATTATAAATAAATACACTATATAAAGTTTTTAACGATAAACTACCAAAAATATTAATATATAATAAAAAATACTTGAATATCATTAGTTATTAATTAATTTCTATCATGACTTTCCTTTGACTTGCTTTTATTGAAACTTGTTAAAATGAATGAACAAAATTCAGAATGACATTTAACAACAGTACTGAATGAAATTGATACTTAACTTAACATTTTGTAATATATTTACATAGGCAGTACTCCATCAATCATTTACTTTACTCATATATTAATGGAGTCTTTACAATGTTTTTAATTAATCCAGTTATATACAAATTCTAATTTGTTTGCAATGTTAAAAAGCTATATTTTTTTTTTACTCCCAATGACTTATTAGTTAACCGTATTTTCATAAATGAATCTGATTTTACAGGTAGCCTAAGGATAAACGGAGAGGTGGGGCAAAGGGGTAATATAGAGCTAAGACTAGAAGAAGTAGACAGTCCAGTTGTTATAGAACCAGGGACCAAAAATTTGACTCTAATAAAAAAATTAGACAAAGAGGTAAGAATAATAGATATTTACAATAACAATTAAATTATTTACGATAAAAAACAAATTAATATTTATATATTCTGTATAATCAGGGTGAAAATGGGATCTCATCTGTATATATTCATATTCTGTGTACACCTAAAGGTTCATCTGATCCAGTAAGTATATTAATTCTTTAAAAAAAAAAAAATAAACTTTTTATTACCACTTTTTAAAAAATATATGTTTTTTTTACAGATTAAAATCCCAGTAAACATTAGAGTAATGGATGTTAATGACAATGCACCAGAATTCGAAAATGGGCCTTATATTTTGAATATTTCAGAGGTAATGACCAAAATAAATACTTAATCAAAATTATTTAATTTTATTTGATGTACTTATTCAATTTAATCTGCATATATATTATTTCTAACTTCCACATCCATTTTCTGGCAACCAGGGTATAAGGATTATGATCCTTCAAGTATCGAATTGAGGTAAGGGAATTTCCCCAGAGGGGAAGCTATTCTGAACATCCAAAGATGAATTCTTACTGGGGCTGAAATAAAAGTAAAGTAAAAAATGTGGATGCCCCAAAATATCTTTTCAATATCATAGCCTCATTTTTAAAGGACCAGTCATTTACAGTTAAAATAAATAATATCATACTTCAGGCAGATTCATGCCGGCACTCTAAAAGGATCAATTCTCTCTCCCCTATTGTTTACATTCTATGTCCACGATATAGTCCAAACCATCTCCACTTCCATAGCCATGTTTGCCAATGAAACCGCTAATATATGTATTATTCATAATTAGATTTGATTGGGTAAAATTTTTTTTAATTTTTTTAAAATTATTTGTTTACATTTATTTATTTGATTTATTCTCTTTTGAATATTTATAGGTAACAGTAGTTGGAACACGGGTTCTACAAGGTGTTAGAGCAAGGGATAAAGATCAGCAAGGACCTTTCTCAACTGTACAGTATACCGTACTTCCAGGACCGAATTCAGTAATTATTTATATTTATTTTAACATAATTATTGTCGTTAATTTACCACAAGGTTTATGAAACTCCTAATTTTGGTATTAATTACAAGAAAAAGTATTCATTAAGCAATATATAAAATACGGAAAACAACTGGAGATAAATGATACTTGTAAAAACAACTTTCTTATGGTCACTATGAAGTACTTCTCTTTTTCCTTTAACAGGAATCAGATGATGGTACCATCATTCTGATATTTTACATTAAACAAAATTTCATTATAAATTAAAGTGTCATGATTTCAAATGACAGATTATAACAAATCATCAATGAACAAAACAAATAATAACACAACACATTAAATTTCTTAAAAAAGAGAAATATTGTTTACTGCATTAGGTTCATGTCAGAAATTAATTTGATTTTTTTTTAAATACTTACACTACATATAATATTGTTTATTTAGCTATTAATTATATTTTTGTATTTTAGGACCATTTTGTATTTGTTAATGGGTTAGAAGGTACTCTTGTCCTCCGAAAGCCTTTAGATTACGAAACTTTACCCAACTTTACCTTAACTATTCGTGCTCAGGTATGCGATTTAATGCGTTTTTAGCTGTTAAATATGTTATTACAAGTTTAAAAAAAAAATTTAAATTGTTTCAGGATCAAGGGAATCCACCACAATACTCGGACACATCACTCTATGTAAATGTGATCGATGCAGATGACCAAAATCCTAAGTTTATGGATGAAAGATATTCAGCCATCATTCCTGATCATGCACCTGTGGTAAATATTGTTTATTTTTTAATATAAATATTTATATTTATAGGAAATATGTTGTTATAAAAATTTAATTATAAAAATAAAGCTAATCATATCAAATCAACTCCCCAGATAATTTTTAAATACATTATTCTTTGCCCATAATGATTATAAGTGATGACAGATAAATAAATCATGACCTTAACTATATAATTTTATGAATATTTTTTTTTTCATTTAAGGGAACTGTTTTGACAATAAAACCAAAAGAGATATCAGCAATAGATCAAGATGTGGGTATTAGAGCACCCATATTTTATTCATTCAATTCAGGTAATATAATGATTATACATTAGCTCATTTTTTAAGAAAAATGCATAATTGTCTATCACCATTTAATGGTTGTTTTACAGCTGGAAGCGATTACAGGTTCTTCGAAATTGAACAAGCTACAGGAAGAGTAACAATAAAAAAAATGATTCCAGAAGATGAACTTCTTCAACCAGCAACGCTAGTGGTTAGGGTAAGTACTTAAAACCCTGCATTTCCTTACATTAAATTTTGAGTTTTTTGTGTGTTTTTATTTGCTTTTATGCGAAAAATAAAATTTAGCTACATGAAACATTAAAATAATTTTGATGCTAACATTTAACTTTCTTTAAATTAGGCGACTCAAAGCGACAACAGAGATCGTTATGCTCTCGCCACCCTCACAGTAAGCAGACCAGGAACATCGCTAAAGGAATTGCAATTTTTACAGAGCCACTATTTAGCTGGTGTTTTAGAAAATGTTCCTCTCAACAGTGTTCTCTTGACAGTGATTACAAATCGACACCGAGATAAGGTTAGTATAACCCTCAAACTGTACATTTAAGTTTTATTCATTAATAATAATTAAAGAATTAACTAACAATTAGGAAAAAAAAAGACATAAAAAGAATAAGAACAGCTAAACTCTAATGATTTTTATATAAATAGATCATTATATATATATATATATATATATATATATATATATATATATATATATATATATATATATATATTCATCTTATTAATATGTCACTGATATTTTAACAAGCTGTATAAGATTACTAATTATATATATATATTCATCTTATTAATATGTCACTGATATTTTAACAAGCTGTATAAGATTACTAATTGGATGATCTACATTTTTTATCATCCAAAGATACAACGAATTTATTACTTGCATTCAAATAATTAAATTAATTCAAAATAACTAAAGATGGTAGGTGTTCAAAATTCGATATGATAGATTTGAATATCAAATTAAAAATATTTTTTTATATTATAGAGGCTACGTTTCTCTCTAAATAAACATGCAGATATGTTTGGAGTTCTGCCGACTGGTGATATCATACTTAAGAAACATCTTGATTATGAAAGTGAAGACACCTATATATTCCAAGTATTCGCGACTGATGGAATGCAGGTAAAGATAATTTCTTATAATTGCTTTTTTTATGAATTTCAAACTAAAATATACATTTAACAATGATTAAGCACGATTTTCTATAACTTTTACAGTATCAATGACAATTAGAGACTATCTTATCCTGAGGTTATTTCATTTTTTGAAATTCTTCTTCCTATGATCAAGTAACAAGGATTATTTAGTATAAACCTTAATTGTTCAAAGAGAAATTATCTTCCAACAAAAATATTTGTTTTGAACAACAATTAAAATAGATATACCTGACTAATTGTAATCAATTTTTTCTAAAAATATTTACATATAAGTTAAATTTTTTTAAAATATTTTATCCTAGAGATATGTTTTTATTTACAAAATAATATAAATACAAGTTTTACAAGCCTTTAATTTTTAACTTACAAATTTACCTTTTCTCATATATTAAAAATAAGAATTTTATAATCACAAAATAACTTAAATTAATAAATATAAGATGATAACTGTGGACGTTATTACAATTTAATCAAAATATAAAAAACTTACAATTAGTTTAATATACTTCTAGTAAACTTGATGATTAAAATAAAAAATGTTTATGCATCATTAATATCAACATTGTTTCAGTATATAATTATGAGATTTTCTTTTTTGTTTATTTTCTTAATTAATGTATTAGGTTCAACATTATTTTTAAAAATGTCAAAGATATTGGTTTAAAGTATGTGATGTTAAAAATTGCTTTAAAGTATGTTTTTTGGGAACTTCAAATAAGCAGAACTGTATGATACTTTAGAAAAGTAAAATTTGAAAATTCACACTTATATTATTAGTGTTTCAAGAATATTACAAAAAATAAATTTTTAAAATCTTCTAAATGTCTAGTTAGATTAAAGTAATGCGATACTATAAAATATATAAATGAATATAATAAAAAAAAAATTGGGCTGAATTATTTTTTCCTTTTTAGGTAAATACTTCTTAGTTAAAAATTGTAAAACCACACTAAAATATATAATAAGAAGCTATGAAAAAACTACCTAACAGTTTTACAATTTTCATATTTATTTTCTTCTGAGTATTTTTGGAATATTTACTGGTACTAATCTTGACGACGTCATTACATTCCAGAATGCGAGTGCCTTTGTCAACATCAGTGTTCTAAATGTAAATGATTGGGATCCAAGATTTAGATTCCCTCAGTACGAGTTCTTCGTTCCAGAACTTGGATCTGGAGGTGAGGTGAAGGATATACCTGTTGGAAGGGTTGAAGTAGCAGATGGAGATAAGGGCGACAAAGTCAGCTTGGCCCTTCATGGCTCTGCTTCTAGGTAATTTGATCATTTATTTATCAACTATTTTTTTACATACCATACATAATACACGCAGAAGAGTACAGAGAAAATGAGCAATTGGATAAATTTATAACTATACCGGAAATTATTAAGGTCCTAAATATGTCAAAAAACAATAAAGCACCAGGAATAGACCGTATTCCTTTCGAATTCTTCAAAAATGCCCCTCAAGTGATGTTGGAAAAAATAGAAGAAATATTTAACGATATCTGGAGCAAGGAAAAAATTCCCGATAGTTTTAAGAGTGCAATAATCTTACCAATACACAAAAAAGGGGATGTAAATATTGTGGAAAACTATAGAGGTATCTCTCTCCTAAACACAATTTCGAAATTATTTACCGGAGTTATACTTAATAGACTTATAGACTGGGTAACCGAAAAAAGGATAATACACGAACATCAGGCTGGTTTTAGACGTGGATATTCAACCCATGATAACATTTTCACATTATTCGGTATAATAAACCTGAAATTTAAAATGAACCAGGCAGTATATTTATTTTTTATAGACTTTAAATCTGCATTTGATGGAGTGGAAACACAAGCTTTGTTTTATAAGCTAAGCAAATTTAATTTTTCGACCAAAATAATAAAGGTTTTAAAAGATTTATACAACGGAACCAAATTTAGAGTCTGGACAAGAGAGGGTTTATCAGAGGAGTTCAGTTCAAGTGTCGGGCTAAGACAGGGGTGCTTACTAAGCCCACTTCTCTTCTCACTATTTGTTAACGACCTAGTCGAATATGTAGAAGGAGGAATAATTTTGGAGGGGAGAAGAATTGATATGTTGATGTATGCAGACGATATAGTGTTGATCGCCGATAATCCTAATATTTTGCAGGAAATGATAAATAAGGTAAATAAATACTGCAAAGATTGGAATTTGGTGCTGAATTTAGAAAAATCGAAAGTGCTGATCTGCAGGAAGAGACTAAAAAAGGAAGATAAAAAATTGAGATGGCTCTACAATGAAAAACCGATTGAAATAGTTGACACATATAAATATCTTGGTTTAAATATCAGATCCAATTTAGCACTCAACTCGCATTTCAAAGATAAATCAAGAACATGTAAAAACGCCCTAAATGCTATCTGGTCCAAAGTTATTGTCAATAAGAACATAAACATTAACAAAAAGTTCCAAGTTTTTGACTCAGTTATAAAAACTATAATATGTTATGGCGGTCAGATGTGGGGATACGAAGAAACAGACCAAGTGGAACAAGTACAAAGATATTTTATCAAAAGAGCTATTGGTTTACCACAGAACACCCCCAATTACATGTTGTATTTAGAAACACGACGTCACCCATTATTCATATACACCCTTAAACTGAGCTTAAACTATTTAGCAAAGTTATTAAAAATGGAAAATGAAAAATTTCCAAAAATAATAGCCCGGAGGATAATAGACAACAGTATAGCCTGGTCAACAACATTGAAGAGATTAGGAGCAAAACACGGAATAGTTCTAACAAAAGAGAATTTTCTACAAGATATAGAAAAAAATAGAACCATTCTCGTCAATAAAACTATGGAATATAAAAGAGAAATATTCGTAAAAAGAGCTAAAGCAGCCGAATTTCACCAGCTCTATGCAACTCTGAATTATGACAATAGGTACTTTGAAGACAATAAAGACATTTATTTCATCAGATTAATATTTAAAGCAAGAGGAGAACTACTGAACCTCAACTATTTACCTGCAATGAACAAAAGAAATAATTGTACCATGTGCAACCTAAATACAATAGAAAACACCTTCCACTTTATCTCAACATGCCCAATTCTAAATGAAATCAGGATTAACTGTTTTGGAAAACGGTCTCTGAATATGGATTGTTATATTCTCTGAATATGGAAGAAACCGTAGATATCCTAAACGGCAAATGCAACCAACATCTATTTCTGTATCTAAAAATTGCAACAAAATATAGACAAGAAATGACTCATGAATATAATCAGTAGAAATAGATTCCCCTATACGTCAGTCGAAAAAAAAAAAAAAAATCGCTTATAGCTAGTTTTATAATTTGGCCATTTATATACGAAGAGTTTTTCAGTATATATGTCAGTTCCGTTCAGTATGAAATAATTTTTCTTTTGTTATTTGGCTTTTATTACTACCACTTATCACATATCTTCTGTTATTGTTATATATTTGCAGTTATTGTTATATATTGTTATATTATTGCAATATAAATTGGTCTACCTATTTATATCTATAACAAGCTAGGATATCTCGACAGACGGACTTGCGTCCATTGTCTATTTACGTCTTAGTATTTTCTTATTTTGTTTTGTATTAAATAATTTTTTTCATGAATAAACGTTATTTCTATCTATCTATCTACATACCATACTTAATGATGAAATTGGACTGATTATGGAGCAGTATATATATTGTAAAAAGAAAAGATATTTTAAAACTATAGTTTGTTTTTATCATTACAAAATGTTAAGAGATTTCACTCATCCTAAATTTGGAGTTTGGACGTGCCTGTTTTAAAGTACACGACCCAATCAATCTGATTAACTGAATAACATTATAAACACTACACTTTATTGAGTCCCATATAGTTGTTAATAGCGACTGAAAATTCAATTAAGGTAAGTTTTTTAGCTAAACTGCCAACAGTTCTTTCCTATGGATAAAAGTTTATATTTACTGATCCCTTTCAAAGTTCTTGAAATTTTTGTATGGAAGCATTCACACTTTTCATTATGATATACTAGTATAAATAATTTTTAATTAACAATATTCGTGATTATAAATCCCATAAGCTCTTTGTTTTTGAATGGCTCTTTTTACTCATGATTTTCTTTGCCTTCTCTTCTACCCTAGAGGGTCATTAGTGCTATGTTGTTATACTTTTTGTATTTGTTCCAATACTTCTGGGGGATTGAACCCAGACTAATATCACTCTTTTTTTTTTTTTTAATTCTAGTTCACAACATATGTTTATTATTCCTTGGAGAACTACTTGGTTGTAGGTTGTCTATTGCTGCTAAGAAGCTTTTTGATGATTTTTTTTTATTTGTGATCCCACTATTCAATAAAAACCTTTCTTGATGACTGTAGGGTCACCAGTAAAGGTCGAGCATGTCCCTGGTAAGTTATAACAAAGCCAATTTCAGTAAGTGGACACCATGCAGCCCAAACCAAAGACATTCTTTAGTTTATTTGTCCACTTTATAGGGTTATGTCTTACTTAGAGACATATTTTAGTGTTAGCCACAATGTTTAAGGATGGTTCAACTGACTCGGCATATCTAATTTCAACTGGTGAAGTACAGTAAGCTCCTGAACAACATGAATAAGAACCGCAGAAGAACATCTAACTTCCTTAAGCTGCTTTTTTTTTCCTTACCATATATTGGAGCGCTATACTTAATATTGATTTATATTAGTCTGTGTAATGTTTTTAACAGAGTACTTCTATCAGCATACCAGTTTGAGTGTGAGATGCACTTTATGCATTCTTTTCTTACATAGTTTATGTGTTGGATTCAAAGATAGCTTTTAATCAAATACCATTCCTAAGTAGGCATGTTTTTCAATGTACTAGATAATGGACACTTCTAGCATCATTTGAGGATTCTTCTAGCAGATTATTTGTCAGCAAAAAAGCATACATTTTGCTTTGGCCTAATTTGTTACCTTATTTATTGCATCATACAACCTCCATTGAATGAATGCAAGGAATTTACTTCAACACAACATGACTATATCTTCAGCAAACAGGAAACACTTAACAGTTTTCTGGACGAATAAGGTCACTGTAAGTGGCGATTCTTGGGGAAATCACTTCCTTAGATGTAGTCAGGGGAAAATATGTTTCCTAGGAGCACGCAGAATTTTCCGTCAGTTAAATTTTTCAAGTAGGCCCAAATATGTTTTTAAATTCCTGATTCTTCCAAGATTCTTGATATATTCTCTCTTACCATTTTTTATAAGTCCAAAAACACTACAATTAAGTGTTCTCTATGTGTAAAAGTCTCTTCGACTATCAAGATTAATGACAATATAGAGTCAGTTGTTTAGTGTTAAGCTGTAAATCACGTTTACTTTCCAATTTGTCATTATGTCTTGTCTTTATCATCCCTTCTAGCATCTTGAAAACACATAAGAGTAGTCTGCATTCTTTCAGTTGTGTGGTATTTTCATTGTTTGGAATAGGTACTATGATTCTTTGCTTCCAGCTGGATAGAAACTCTCCCTCCACAAATACAGATTTTTTTATGGTTTGCAATAGGAATATTTTTCCTTTTCCAGGTAAGTTTTCAGAAATCGTCTGGTAACCTTTTCTAGACTAGCAAATAATCAATTAATATTTTTAATTGTTGTTTAATTCAGAGAATATTTTAAAACATTTAAATACAGAAAAACAATATAATTTTATTATTGCAGGATGTTTACTATTGATAATGAAGGAATTATCAGGATCACTGATCTCTCAGCACTGAACAGTAGTACAGTGCATTTAGTAGCTGTAGCCACCGATACTGGGATTCCACCAAGACAAGTAAGACAACAAATTTCTTTAGGAGCAACTCGAATACCCAACAGATTAATGCCATGACATTGGAAGGAATTACGAATATTTAATTACAAATATCCCCTTATAAATAATAATTGTTAAGTCATATAACTGTATAACTCAAATCAAATGTTCATAAAGGGCAGTATATAAAGTATATAAAACTTTTTTGAAACCTTAATGATTAAGATATTAAAAATATCTTTTATGTTGTTCTAAAAACTGATGATTGTCAAATTTATAGTATATCCCACAAATAGTTTAACAAATATACACTAATTTACATATCAAAAAATATCTTTATCCTAGATAAATTTTATGAAACAAAAAGAAAATTAATGTGCATAAATTAATGAGATTAAATAAATCACCAATCATTCAAGTAAAATAACAAAGATAAATGTAAAGTAAGTTTTAAAAAATACTATCACTTTTTATAGCAGAAAAAATATCTAAAAAACTTTCAAATAAAAGTTCTGGAAAGATATTTCTTTCACCAAAAATATTCCAGTAATATTTTCCAAAAAAAGAAAAAACAAACCTCTCAATTTGTATAGGACTATTCTGTGAGCAAATAATAAATAAATAATGAACTTACATGCACCCAAAATTTTATAATTAAAGAAAAAATGTTAACTCATAAGTATAAAATAGTTTAGAGAGGAGATTGATTAAATAAAATTATATTGAATTTAATTATATAAAAATTAAACAAAAATAAAATAAAAAGTCTAATATTTTATTTAATCATTGTTCTATCTAATTTCACAGGCATCGGTTCCAGTGATAATACATCTACCTGAGGCCATTGTATGGAAAAGTGGAATTGCCAACAATATGATTATGATGGCTATATTCGGAGCAATCCTCGGTCTTCTCGCTCTAATTATACTAGTCCTAATTGTCTATATTCATAAACAGTAAGCATATTGATTAATAAATCATGTTTATATATTCTTTGAGTATTTAAGGAATTAAGAACTTAAATAATTGCTATTATTTAATGACAGCAGGCAACCAAAATCAAAGAACCAGCTTGCTACCACAGCGCAGGTATTAAGTGCGATCGAGTCTGAAAAAATGCCACCTATGGCCAGGGACTCAATGCTATTAGGCAGTGAAATGTCGATGCTTGAAAATAATAACTTTAACGACGGAAATATTTCTATGAGAAATGAAAACATGACTTTTGTGTCCAACACTAACAACAAGAACGGGAAGGTTGAGAATCCAGTCTTTACCCAAAATGGAGGAACAACAGTTCCTAATAGCAGCTCACAATATACTGCTACAGTCAAAAGTAAGTATGAAAATAATTTTTAATCATTTCTGTACCTACATATATTTAAAAAAATAGATTCTTGAAAGATGAAAAGATTTGGTAAATCAAACAATTTAATAATACTTCAGATATACAATCTATTAATTCTTAAGAGGAAAACACTTATTTGATGGTCATCATTACTAATCAATGATTTCAAATATTTTTAGTTATTATAATAAGCAAAAAGAAAATTGTTGTAATTCAATCAAATATGTTTGTTTATTATTTCTAGAATAAAAAATTAACAATTTATAAACACAAGGATATTTAAATGAATCCCGGTTGAGATAATAGTAAATAATTTAATCAAACGGTCAAAAATTACACTAAATAAAATAACAGTAACAAATTGCTAACAAACAAACCTGTACAGATACAAGAACAAGAGCATTAACAAAAAAAAATTAAATAAATTTAGTATAGGTTTTTTGTTATAGAATATGAATTATAAAAACTTTCAGGTATAATGGCACGTAATACAAATGGTCGTCTGTCAAATACAGCTAATCCCAAGAAGGCAGCGGCACCCTCGCCTCCACAGTTACCATCGCAACACAGGCTCGGTGGAACTCTCCAGAATAGGGTCTGGCCACCGGGTTCCATCCCAAGGACGGTTAAAAAACTGAGTTGGGATGATGAGAGTGATTCATCCCCAGGAGGAAACAAAGTAAGGGCAATTTAGTTATATTATTGTTTAACATAGTTCAAAGTGATTCCTTTTAATAATTGATTAATGTCTTTTTTACTCAAAATCCAATTTAAGAAGCAAAACAAAAGAAATTCTAATCGGATATAAGTTAGTAAATAAATCATTCATTCTAATAATAAGGTGTATATGTATAGCCTTCTCCACAAAGTATGTTTAACTAAAAATATAACTAACTCTCAAAATAATTTTTAAAGTAAATTCTGAGAGGCAGGAAATATAGCCGTAGAAGAACACTAGTTCCTAATGGTGAAAGAATCTAATTCAGATTCTGACTAGGCACCATAAATTTTCTCAATACTTAGAACACTAATAAGATTTTTGGAGAGTAAACCTTCCCTAAGTACTGCAAGAAAATACAAAACTAAAACTATCCTAAAGTTTAGAGTATTAGGATTAACCAGAACCCCAAGGAAGATTATACTTAATTATTTATTCATCAAAAGGTTAGTGAGCCGTGAATATTTGAATAAATTTTAAAAAAATACAAATTGATTGCAAGAATTTTCTTTCATAAATTATTAAAATTATAATATCTATTATGTCTCCTTCCTGATTTATATTTTCTGACTCACTTAAAAAATCTACAATTAAATTAAAGAATCCTAATCTCTCTGCATTTTCATCTCTATGACCACAGATTGGTATAATTTATTAATACAAATAATATAGACTCTTAATAAATAATACTAATTGCGGTCGAATTAAGGCACTGCATTCTCACATCTCACTTTTCAGCCATTTTTCTTTCTCCCAGTACTGCCTGAAATGGTGAACACTCATTTAAATCCTATAACGCTATCGTTGAATCAATGAAAATGAAAGAGAACCATAAAAACGTGCATAAATGAAAATATGAATTCTTAAGTAGTTATAAATCAACATTAATGAACCATCCTTATAGCTACGAAATACATACACAATAAAATTAATTTTATTATTATAGAACTAATACTGATATATTTTATCAAATAAAATTGATGATCTAGTCTGATCTAATTTAATCTGTCCAACAAATAATATATATGAATAACTCATCTAGTAAATTAACTGACCACCAATGTAAAATTAATTATTTTTTTAAACTTGATTATTTTAAAAGGTAGATGGATCAAAATTCCCATTTAATAAAGGTGTATTACAAAAATAGTATTAAAATAAAAATTTATTTTTAAAAATAAATGATAGAGTAATAATAGATATGAGGTCATATCCTCGACACGCAGTCTTCCAAAGAACTAAAATTAACTATTCAACTTTTCTATATGGACTATTTAGTTTTCGGTTTTTATAATAAATTAAACTGGGTTTATGGATTAATAAAAACAAATGACTACATTAAAAAATATATATTCATATGAACACTTAAGTTCAAGTTCTGTAGAAGATAAAAATTGTGAAACAGAATTAGCTAATTACACATTCCACCAACTATGCTAAATAAAAGTAGATTTTGTAAGGATTCAATTGATTGAAAAAAAATATTAATTCTAATTAAAAGGTTAAATAATGAAATCTTCATGCATTATGTTAAATAAAAATTTATATTATTAATCATTTATTTTGAAAACATTTTGTTCAAGCTGCTGAACAAACAGATCAGGGAACGAGTAAATCAGTAAGTAAAGTAATGTTCAGTAAAGAAAAAATCACAAGCAATGACATTTTTTTAATACTTTTACAGTATAAATAGATGCAACATTTAATCAATCAATAATAATTATTAAAAGATTATCTTTAACCCATTAAGAATGCATCCAGTGTACAACTTCTTTATGTATACATTAAACTTGATCAGGCATGGCACTAGTACATAACAGCAATTTTCAAGAAGTGGAAAAATTAAGGAAATTTTTTTAATTTTTTTATTAAGGCGTTTAATGTTCAACTGTTTTCTTTAACACTATAACCGGTATATATACGTCCTGAAACATATGTTGTTTTTATTATTTTTTTTATACGTATATATATATATATATAATTCACATAGATACATGTATTTATGACTATTACCTCTGTTGTACGAAAATATAAGTCCCAAAAGTTTCAAGGACCCATTGATACGTCCCGCCCGGTTAAATGGTTAAGATAGGATGATTAATTGTCAGGATTTTAAGACAAAACATTTTTTATTTGAAAAGCCAACTTTTTTATCCAAACATGTGGATCATCATTAGGGCTTGTTGAGTCCAGCGTAATACAGAGATTCTTTGATATTACACATTTGGATCAAAACATTGGCTTTCCAAATAAAAAATGTTTTGTCCGAAAATCCTGACAATTAATCATCCTGTATATAATTATGTATATATTTTAATAAAACTATGTTTTTAAACTTCAGGTTGAAATAGACCCAGATGTAAGTGTGACACCACTAGGAGACATCAAAGCCTCAGAAAACATGAATTTAACTGTTTATTTTTAAAAAGAGAGGACATTTGTAATAAAAAGTACTGATTAAAGTCGAAATACAATGTAATACCATAAATAATATGTGATTAATAACATTAAGGGTAGCACTTCTTTAAAATAACTGAATATTGAAAAGATCTTTCC
Organism: Aelia acuminata; assembly: GCA_911387785.2. Taxonomy (NCBI): domain Eukaryota; kingdom Metazoa; phylum Arthropoda; class Insecta; order Hemiptera; family Pentatomidae; genus Aelia; species Aelia acuminata. The sequence goes on from OU426981.1 coordinate 61,673,651, forward strand.
TATTAAATCCATATAAAAAAAAAATTGAGAAATTTCCAATCAAGATAGAAATTATAGCTTTCCAACATCTAAAGATATTTAATTCAAATTGAGTAATTAAAATTAAACACATTTTTTAATAGCATAAGGAAAAGCTATTAAATCGCTAAATGGGTATTAGAAAAGAAAAATATTCACTGCATTATGTTTAGAGTAACAAGGTCGAAGATATTTTTTAGAACTACAAATTAATAAAAATCAATTCTAATATGGAGATTATAACAGGAAAGATCTGAGTTAGATTACTATAAATTATTGTTATAACCATTAAACATAACTAAATGTACATAAAACACTGTTATGTATTATACCCTTTATTTTAGTTACATCGAACAGTTGTTTATGTAACACAGTTACATGCATATTTTTATAATCCTTATAACAACTGTAAATAATATATTATGTTTTTGAAAAAATGAAAAAATAATGAAAAATAATAGTGAAGTAGATAAGTTTTAAGTCATGATGAGAAATTGTAAATTTATGTTCTAAATATAAATCAACGAATCAAATAGTAATGTGTAAATTGTAAATATGATACTTATAAGTCAATAATTGTAAATCTCTTATTAATAAGATTCAATAAAAATTCATTTTGATTCGGATGTAAAAATTATTCTCCTATTCATAATTTACCTCTCATCGAGAAAACTATGTTTTAAATATAGTATGACATCATAGCCAAGTCCAACTTAATTCATATGATTTCACAAGGTCAGTCTTGTTTCATCCTTGGACTAAAAGGATTACAGTTAGTTAAATTGCAGATAATTGTTTTAAGTGCAATCTTCAACATCCTGTTTCATGAATCCACTATTACATTAAACTCTTGTAAAAACATTTTACCTCACTTAAAAATGTTTATTTTTAATTTCATCAGCTATAAAAAGTTAAGAAGATAAAACTAGAAAAGAAAAATGAGATTACCAGAATTTAAAATTCAAATCAGTGAACTTAATAAATGATGACATATAACTTAATTAAAGGTATGGGAAAGAAATTTTAAACTCTAAACAACCCAATAATAGTCTTCAATGAGTAGCTCAAAAATTTTGGAAATACAACTCATATTTTCAGTTATCTTAATTTCTTACATAGCACCAACAATATCAGAACTCTAAGTTTATAAACATTCAAAATCATCTTATGATTGGTTTTATCAATAAAAAATCTGAAGATGAAGTATGGACAATCCTTAGCAAAATTGATTGGAAGCTTATTATTTTTATCACTGATATAAGGTTTGTGCCATGCAACTCTATCGTTGTATTGGTTTTTTCTTAAGACCCATCGAATGGTTTCAGCAGATACCATTTTATTTAAATGTTTTTTAACTAATGTGGTCAACTTTGGAGCACCTAATTTTGGATTATTTGTTATTTAGCGCAAAATCAAACGTTCATCATTACCAGTAAAAAAATGTTTAGCACTCACACTAGCTTTTCTTATTATTCTATTTTCGTTTTTGAAACTTTCAATAATTTTTTGAACGGTGGCATAACTCCTATTGATAGTAGAGGCAATTTTTCGTTGTGTTTTGTCCATTTTTAAATTGCTAATCACTATTTCTCGTTCACGAATAGTTTTGTATGCGCACACATTATAAGCAAAAGCTCGTACTAGACTGATTATTTGTATTCATATTGTTTATTTTTGTTTTCATTGAAAGAATGAAAAGAAATTAAAAGGTTAATAAACTCATTTAGCCGATAACTGAAGAATACATGTTACTTTCGCTTTTTTCTAAACCGATCTTTTTCACTGCGACCTTCAATCCCTACGAGTTTTAATGAAGAATTTTTTCCCTCTTTCTATAATTGCTGTATAACATTATATTAATTTAATGTATGACAATGAATCATTATAGCCTCAAGTGCATTGGTTTTTAAATTTTAACAAAGAGGAAGTAAATAGCATTTGAAATAAAAATATTCGTTTGCATCATTTTGACTGTGAGCCACATGACATATCCACGAGTTTTAAAAACATTTAAAGTTCCACTATTTTATTGAATCTAAGATCAAACCGAATAATTAAAAAATATCATTTGATTAATAGATAAAAAAAATCTGGTGCGATGCGCGCAACACACAACTTTCACTTACGAACTTACAGTGGCTCACAGTCAAAATGATGCAAACGAATATTTTTATTTTAAATGCTATTTACTTCCTCTTTGTTAAAATTTAAAAACTAATGCACATGAGGCCATAATGGTTCATTGTCATACATTAACTTTATATAATCAAATCAACTCAACAGCAATTATAGAAAGAAAAAAAAATCTTCATTAAAACTCGTAGGGATTGAAGGTCACAGTGAAAAAGATGCAACGTTTACTTTCGTTTAGAAAAAAGTGTAAGTAACACGTATTCTTCAATTATCGGGTAAATGAGTTTATTAACCTTTTAATTTCTTTTCATTCTTTCAATGGAAACAAAAATAAACAATATGAATACTATTAATCAGTCTAGTTCGAGCTTTTGCTTAAAATGGGTGCGCAAACAACTATTCGTGAACGAGAAATAGTGATCAGCAATTTAAAAATGGACAAAACACAACGAAAAATTGGCTCTACTATCAATAGGAGTTATACCACCGTTCAAAATATTATTGAAAGTTTTAAAAACTAAAATAGAATAATAAGAAAAGCTAGTGTGAGTGCAAAACATTTTTTTACTGGTAATGATGAACGTTGGATTTTGCGCCAAATAACAAATAATCCAAAATTTGGTGCTCCAAAGTTGACCACATTAGTTAAAAAACATTTAAATGAAATGGTATGTGCTGAAACCATTCGAAAGGTCTTAAGAAAAAAACAATACTACGGTAGTGTTACATGGCAAAAACCTTATATCACTGACAAAAATAAAAAGCTTCAAATCAATTTTGCTAAGCATTGTTTTAACAAAAGACATGGACTTCCGGAAGTGTTCAGTATTCGAATCAGACAAAATTTAATTAATTTAGCTCTGATGAAAGAGGTTTCGTCTATGGAGAAAGTCAAATAAAGAGCGCCGTGAAAAAAATCTTCGCCCGACCATCAAACCTGGAGGTGGTCATGTCATAGTTAGGGGGTGTATTGCTGCCTCGGGGTAGGAAATCTTCATTTTATTGAGGGAACAATGGATAGACATTTATATTGTCACACCCTGAATGAAAAAAATTAAAGCAAGTGCAACTGAGCTTGGAATAATAAATAATTTTGCTTTTTATAGTGATAACGACCCCAAGCATTTTTCTCATCTTGCAAGAGAATGGTGTTTATATAATTTATATAATTTACTCCAAAACTATAAAAACACCTCCCCAATCACTAGACCTAAACTTCATAGAGAATTCATGGAGTAAATTAGAAACAGAAGTGACAAAACATAAGATATCAAACAGAGAAGATCTCAAAAAGGTGCTACCAGAAGAATGGGACAATATAAGCCCACCTTAAACAGAAAAACTTGTCCAATCCATGCCCAATTGTTCGAAAGAGATTATAAAAGATAAAGGCTTACCAATAAAGTACTCAAATTCGAAATATTTTTGATTTTTTGGATGTGTTTAATTTTGCATCATTTTCACTGTGACCTTAGAAGTGTATATTTATTCATGAGGTTTTAGTTTAATTTTAGGATTTGATCTCAAATAAGCTTTTAAGTATTGTCAATTCTAGCCTAATGTTTGTACTTTATATTTGTAAACAAAGATTGTTGAAAATAAATGTTGGCTTGGTATAAAATAGTTTTTTTCAAAGTTTATACCTTGCATCATTTTGACTGTGAGCCACTGTACTTAGATTAGAAATCGACGTGTTTCGATAATATGTAAACGCCGTTCCTCGACTTTACACATTTTTCCACATTTAAGTATATACTTATATTTGAATATCTCCGTAAGTTATAGAGTATCTGTATAGCAAAATTTGGTGGTTCTCAGCACTTTTCGATTCATTATTGCTAATTTATTTATGAAGGGACTAATTTCATCAACAGTCGAAGTTTTTTATACTGCTTGCTTGTTTTTTACTTCGAGTTGCTTTTTGCAAATACATCGTGAAGGTGAATCGATAGGTGTATTTACGTCTCTTATCCTTTTCAGGAAATCAAGAACGATTACTGTTCATCTAAAATCGCTTTATATTGTTTTCAAAAATTTATTATGGAACAAAAGTTTCTAAACAAATATATTCCTATATTAATTATAGACTATTATCTTATACCATATTTTTACACACCTGCGATTATTCAAAAATTTGAGCATCACGTATTTACTCTCTTAAGTAAAATTAATCATTTTATAAATAAAAAAAATTCGTAATACGGTTGATAAAATTTTGGCAGTCACTTATACATACATCAAATACCAAGTTTGATCAAAATCGTTAAAGCCGTTTTTGAGTAAAAAAAAAAACAAAAAAAAAAAAACAATGAGACAACATTTATTGAGTAAAGTGCCCCCTCCAATTGATCAATTTTGATGAAATTTTGACTGTCACATCGCGGGCATATACATACACCAAATACCAAGTTTGGTCAAAATCGTTAAAGCCGTTTTGGAGTAAACAAAAAAAAAAAAAAACACGTGAAAATGAGGCAACGTTTATTAAGTAAAGTGCCCCTTCCAATTGATCAATTTTGATGAAATTTCGGCATTCGCATCGCGGTCATATACATACATCAAATACCAAGTTTGATCAAAATCGTTAAAGCCGTTTTTAGCAAATAAAAAAAAACACGTGAAAATGGGACAACATTTAATAAGTAAAGTGCCCCCTCCAATTGATCAATTTTGATGAAATTTCGACATTCGCATCGCGGTCATATACATACATCAAATACCAAGTTTGATCAAAATCGTTAAAGCCGTTTTTAGCAAATAAAAAACAACACGTGAAAATGGGACAACATTTATCAAGTAAAGCCCCCCCCTCCGGTTAATGAATTTCGATGAAATTTTCACAGTCATATTATGGGCATATAAATAGATCAAATACCCAATTTCAGTTTTGTACGGTCTACAGTTTTTGAGCTAGTCTGTTCACACACACACACACAGACACACAGACCATTTCGCGGGACTTAGTTATTTGGACTCAGGGGACCCCAAAACAAGTATTTCCGCTGAAAACCGGAAGTCGAAATTTTTCATGATCGCAATACTTCCACTAACTATATATTTCAAATTTAGGTAAGTGAAAGTAAAAAGGGGTACAACTTTAGGGGCACTGCACCTGGGCGTGGCCTATTTTTGTTCCGATCACAACGGAAAAGTACCCTATGAGGATTTATTTATTCCCTTAAAGCGAAGGAAACGAGTGGGAGTCGAAAGCTGGGATTGAATAAAAGCACCGAAGGGCCTTTATAATTGAAAAGATGGAAGTTCGATAACATCACGGTCACACAACTTGTTGAAAGAGGCAACTCAAGAGCCACTGTTCCGAAGCTTTAAAAAAATCAAATATATAAACTAATTTTATAATATAGCCGATATGAAAAATAAAAACACCTGATAAAAAAATTTACTGCGTAGATACTATTTGAAAATGTTATCTAAGGAGTTTTAACAAGATTGTTTAATTTAAATTGACAGAGTGTGCATTTTAGGTAACTTAAAAGCGATACTAGCGCTATTACCGTACTTGCAGCCAAGCAGATGAAGAACCTCATCGATTATACTTAAAATACCCGAACAGTAGGTTCGATGAGTTCTAAACAAACCTATAAGGCCGGGCGGAAGTTGATACGCAGCTCCGTGACGTGAGATGAGGTGACCCAGGAAAGCAGGCATTAAGCCGAATGCGCGCAGGAGTGAAAGTTTGGACGTGGTTATATGGAAAACTGCGGACCTGCAAGGCTGAGTTGGTAAATGTGCAAGATTTACTATTAGAGTTCTGATGATCTCGAAGATCAATTAATAACAACATTATTAAAGAAATATTTTCTTCATGTTGCTATTTAAAGAAAGGGAAAACACATAATTTTAATTTGACTTCTAAATAGTCAAGATGTGATGTATCATATAAAATTTCTCTTCCCCTGACTACCTTAATTATTTTTTCTTCCATTTTCCACTTCACCTGCGCGGCGCAGGCCGTAACAAACTGCGTCAAGAACACAAACCATCGCGGCTCACGATGGCTCTAAAACTGCGCCACCTCACCCTGCAGCTCAACGTTCGCTCCTCTTTTCTATTTCTATAGAACACAGATTCTCACCTCACGTCACGGAGCTGCGTCTCAACTTACGCCCGGCCTAGGCAAAAATCGGTATACATAGGTACTGAAGAGTGGCTCTTGGGCGTAGCCTGTTTTGAGAGGTTATGTGACCGTGATGTTATCTAACTCCCATAGCGTTTTTTTTTTTCAGTTAAAAAGTGCCTTGATTAGCTTTAATAGATTTCAGCTTTCGACTTCCGCTCGCTACGCTCAGTGTTCAGAGATAACTAAATCCCCAAAAGGATCTTTTTCAGAAGAGATCGGACCTTATTTGGAAGGCGCCTTAGTGAACGGCGACTCAAAATCTACAGTGTTACCACTTATCGAAAACGGAATCTCAGATCTCATTTTCAAAATTATCATTCGCGGGCGCAATCGACTAAAGGGTGCGCTAGTAGTTTTGCAAAATGTCGGAAGGAACGTGGATGGACATAGTTGATGTGATAGAGATAATTGGTAATTTTAAAAGACCATTAATTGAAGGGCAGGCTATCCTTGATGCAAACCACATAATTTCATGTGGAATAATATCTATAAGTAAAAAAACAGTTATCTTACAAGCCTTGGGCCTTCAATCAAGTGATCTTAAAGGACTGACCCATCAAATAAAAGTGGAAATCAAATTTATTAATAATAATAAGCAATTTTCGTGTACAGCTGGTAGTTCTAGTAAATGCAAACACATCATTGTAACTTTACTCTACGTTTTTCGGTTAGTAATAACGTTAATTACCTATTCATACAATCATTGTTATGGCAGCTGTCATTTTCATGATAGCTTAGTTTCTTTGTCATATTATTTATTTATTTGTCAAAACTTTCAGGCATCGCAAAACTTGGAACAATTAAGCACAACGGATGTAATACAAAAATGGGGAAAATTAAAAAAGAAAAACAAATCTATGACACTATGGTCCCAATGTTATTAGCATAAAACTAGCATTTGGGAATAATAAAATGTCAAATACTAATATTTACCTGGTTAAATATAGTCACTATCTTTAAAAGGGACCGAGCAATACATATTAGACATTTTTCAAATAATGTTTTGCTAAATCGGGTTTTAATTACGGAAAAATAAATTAAAAACCCTATGAATCCCAGGTAATGGCCCGGTTTCTATCCCCGGTTCTCTAGTTTCTGTAAAGAAGCAGCACTGTCGCTTGCGCCCGCCTATAGGCCATGAGCAATTTTTTACTCTTATAATATTCAAACATTAAATGGCTTACTCAAATAAAATTACTTCATTAAAAACGTAATGGAACAGTACAAAAAAATAATTGTTTTAATTTTTAAATGGTTCATTTATGATAACTGGTTTGGTCAAGAAGTATTTCTGACAACGTAATCTTTTTAAGAAACGAAATATACAATTTTGACCAGATGGAAGTTAAATTGAAATTATTCGAAACTGACAAACCAAAACCTAAAATATATTACTATTGTTAATTTATACATGTACCTATATTTTTGGCCAGTAAATACACATATGTATATAAAGGTATCTATAGAACTAATGATGCTTAACATTAATGAATATGATGGAAATAATTAAACAATTACTATAGTAAAAACTGGAATATTTATTGGTTTACATTAATTATACCTAATAAAAAAATACATGACTTTTTATGTTTATATTAATATGCATTACTACTTCTTAAATTAGCACCAATATGTGTATGGATATAAACCTTTGATCATCCTATAAATAAATTTTTTAAAAACAGATACACATTAGCGGTTTTTGAAAGTATGCAACTCCTAATAAGCTACACTAATGATTTAAATTTAACTGTTATGAACATTATATGAAAATTATTTATTAAAGCAACAAAGAAGTATATTTTAATAGCTCAGATAAACTATACAGCTTTTTAAACAAATTTGGTTATTTCACATTATTATATTAGTAACTAAATGAATATTAGATTGATATTTCTATTTTTAAAATCCAATTTGGACGGCACCTTTGGAAGAACAGTGCATGCAACAGCAGTTTCATAATAGATATCAGCTCTATATTGCACAAATAAACTCAATACATTGACATCTAAGATAATAAGGCACGTTTTGGTGTAAACTAAATCCCCTACATGCCATTTAGCATCTGACTATCGCTCTTCATGTTACAGTACATCTATCACAAAAAGATCGTTACACTCAAAATACCCATGTAAATATTTTTTTAATAGAAGAAAAAGTCGCATGAACAAAAAAAAAGTTAATAATAATATTTGCTATGAAATATTTATAATTACATGGAATAAAATGTTTATATATAAAATAACTTTTTCAATCAATTACAACAAAATTCTGAAGTCTTAATTCCCTGATTTGGTTACATTATTACTAAAAATATTTAAACAATTAAAAATTCAATCGAAATAATTTACTTAAATATATAGTATTTAGCAAAATACAAACCAATATTAAATTTAAGAAATTATATATTTCGATGTTTTCGCAGAAAAATTTATCATGTGGACATAAGTGACGTAAGAGATAAAATTAAAAACGTGTCCTCAATTATGTATTTACTTGTAAAATCTTTTTTTTTTCTGAATTTAAATTTTCCAAAACGACCGTTTTGAGAATGTTCATCGTGGTTTGGCACACATTTGATAATCATTTTCCATGCTCGATTTTTTAATTTATGTTTGTCTTAAAAAGTACAAATAAGAGAAGAATTAGGAAAAATAGCAATTTACTCAACTTCAATTTTTTTCCACAAACCCCAGGTCTGCAACATGTTTCCCCCGAAAAAAATCATAATCTTGTAAATATTATACTCCTCCCACTTTATGCTATAAAAATGTTTAATGACGCTCCTTATTCCAACGATTAAAACCGTTTTTAAAGTTTTTCAAAATATATACAGGGCCCAATTTTTGATTTAGTTTTTAATAAAATAGTTAAAATCATCAAAAATAAATGGATTGATATTTTTTTCCTAAAAAAAATAAAAAACTTACACTACTTTCTTTGAAAAAAAAAATTGATGATAAACAAAATTACAGAGGAATAATTATACTGGGTGTCCCAGACCTAGTGTAAAAAAAAAAATGGGTAATACTGCATGCTAAACGGGGTAGAATGGCGCAGAATTGAGTTTCCTATCTCAATTAGTTGAGGAGATAGAATTTTTTTTAGTTTTTATTTTTAAAATCTTACTTTTTTTCTAAAAAATGGCAGTTTTCTCTACTTCAGTTTAGCGAAGAAACAAAAACAATGATATTTTCTTAATCAGCATTAAATTTCATAAAAGATGAGTTAGGTTTGGTTACTTTAAATCCACTTTCAGTGGGACTTTTAACGCGCTAAGCACAAAACTAAATATTTTTTTAATTATACTAATATTTTTAATAGTTTTTGAAAATTCCTCACTCCTCACTGGAGTACCGTAGAAGCTGTCAAAGTTCCTAAAAACTGCGAAATTTAGTTAGTTTTTTAATGGTATAATCCATGATACAATTGCACTTCTCCTTTTGAGTCTAAAAGAAGTTTTTCTGATGAAAAACACGCTAGGAAATGTCACTGCTGGGGCAGTGAGGAAGCGCGCTAGAGCCTGCATTCAAAGTAATGGATGCCGAACTTCCCACTCTAGCGCGCTTCCTCATTGCCCCAGCAGTGACATCTCTAGCATGTTTTTCATCAGAAAAACTTCTTTTAGACTCAAAAGGTGAAGTGCAATTGTATCATGGGTTACACCATTAAAAAGCTAACTAAATTCCGCAGTTTTTAGGAACTTTGACAGATTCTACGGTGCTGCAGTGGGGAGTGAGGCATTTTCAAAAACTATTAAAAATTTAAGTTTTAATAAATGTTTTGTGTTTAGCGCGTTAAAAGTCCCACTGAAACTGGATTTAAAATAACCAAACCTACCTCACCTTTTATGAAATTTAATGCTGATTAAGAAAATATCGTTGTTTTTGTTTCTATGCTAAACCGAAGTAGAGAAAACTGCCATGTTTTAGAAAAAAGTAAGATTTTAAAAATAAAAACTAAAAAAATTCTATCTCCTCAACTGATTGCGATAGGAAACTCATTTCTTTTAGGAAACCCAATTTTTTTTTTACACTAGGTCTGGGACACCCAGTATATAGATCAATTGTACTAACTGAGACCCAAAGAGTCTTCTTACAAACTATCATTTCTCCGATTAATCAGTCTGCTTGTTAAGACTACTGTCTACAGTGTTGACTAAGAATATTTAAAAACATAAACAAAAATAGAAAAAATGTTTAATAAATGAGAAATAAGCTTTCACCTAATAAATGCCCACATTAGCAAGTAAAGTGAAATCAAATAGCCCCTAAATATGCGTTCTGTTGCATTAAAGGGAGTTAATATGTAGTCTATTTTTATGACAAAATGATAATGTACAACGTTTCTATGAATAAATAACTAATCTTTTCACGATTTCCAAAGATATTTTGGAACTCTAATAGTATTTTTTTAATAACTAAATTAAATAATTGTACCTATCTAAAATACTATAAAATATTGTAATGTATGTATCTATATATAAACATGGATTATTACTTTTACTATCAGATCATTTTCTTTTTCAATTTAATAAGTTATTCATAAAATTCACTTAATTTACCTGAAAATTCTTTTATCTATGAATGTTTTATCAGAGATGGGTGACATCCGCAGCGGATGATAGCCCCTTTCCAGTAACGAAGGTTTTAATGGACTCTCAGTCCAGTTTGTTTGTTTGTTTTGTTTAACGTCACATTATGCCACTAAGGCTAATCGGACGATGCTACAGTGGGGGTCCTAAATTTTGCCTATCCAAGTATAATTAGGATAGGGATCTTTAACGAGTACCTGACATTGTACAGGCTCGGGACCTCCATTTTACGTCCTTTCCGAGGGACGGCATGGCTAAGGATTTTTTACTCCCATTAAAAAATCCTAGGGTCACGACTGGGCACGAACCTGCGTAGGTTTAGTATTGTAGGTTGCCATGCTAATGCTAACCACTATACCACAGGTGACCCCCTCTCTGTCCAGTGAATGTATATTATTTAACTAAATAATATTATTTTTTCGTTATCAACGGTCTAGACGTAATGGATATGGAGACACAAACTTTGAAAAAGAAAATTGTTGTATTCTTAATCCCGGATAAAAACAACTAGGTGAATTTGTTTATCAATGTCAAACATTATATGTTTATTTTCATTTGATTTTTAAAACAATTAGTTTGCTGCATTAGGTAATTAAAGCAGAGTTACTAACTAAAACTAGGATTCTCAATTCTTTTCTAAGAAAAGAACTCTCGGCATTGGCAAATTCAGTTCGATTTTTTTAGGAAAACTGTCGACACAAATAAAGGAAAATAATCATACTAAAATAGTAGCTCAAAGTTAAAATTAGACATTATTTAAAACTAGAATAAACTTTCTGACTAGGTATTATAACAAGATAACGTAATGTTTCACTTAATATTTCTCAATTTTTTTAAAAGTTATCGATTCCATAACCATTTATAATTAAAAAATCCATATAATCGTAATTAATATTATTAAATTATTATATAATATATATATATATATATATATATTTATATATATATATATAATTTTATAAAATATTATGTAATTATATGATCCATTGTATTATATCCATTTATAATTTTTTTTTTTTTTTTACCAGCTTGAAAACCGCGGTGTTTTTTTTTTTTAAGAACCACAAGGTTGAATATATTACAGGTTGCCAGAAAATTCAAGGGAACGCTGGAAGGTCGAACTTTCTTCTATTAAACGAAGTAACATTGTTTGGGACATGGGCGTTCGCAGGGAGGGGGCAGCTGACCCCCCCCTAGAAATATTGAGAAACAAAAAACTACAGATTAAATAAATATCGTTATCATTTACTATATTTATTAAGTATTATATAAACAGGGTGGCGGCCCGGGAGGGCAAAAGCGTCAGAAAATACGCGTTGCCTATGGCAACGTATGATTGAGAACCGAAAGATAGCAAGTTCAAAACCCGGAGCCAGGGGACATTTATAATAATACTCGGCATCAATCCCCCACCCGCTCCCCTGGCCCGGGAAACCCCGTATAGCCTAACAGGCAAGGAAGGGAGGAACAATAAAAATAAATAAAAGTATTATATAAACGCATATTTAAACTTTTAAACATCAATAAGTTTTATTTAAACTATTAAGCCTTACGAAGTCAGAATACCTGGACCCCTTCCCCAGGCAAAAGAATTTGATCAATCCCCCCCCCCCCCCCCAGACATTATGTAAAACGTTAGCAGCAATATTTCCTTGCAAAGTCATTTGATAACAAATAGAGATTTCATATTAACTATCAATGTTCACTCATATATTCTATTAAGTGATTTAGAATTTTTTTAAAAATATGTCATATTTGGCAAAATGGCGCCCATACGCCAGACATGTTTTGAATAACACGTTGATTGCTATCAGTATTCTGGTCTGAAAACCTAATTTGATTTAATCCTTGGAAATTGCTAATATATCCCTAAATTTAATAGTTATATTAAAAAGCAGAACGAATTTCATAGTAGCAGTAAAAAGTATGGATCCCATACAGACCCTAAGATTGCCATCAAGCATAATAACTACCAGTGCAACCCATCATACCGTTTGTCGGCCATAAATAAGACTTCGTGCAGCCTAGCAAAGCTCCCTCTTAAAAAGGCAGATCCAGGGCAGATCACGTCCCCCCCAAATATTTTGGCTTTTAATTATTTTGTATTTTCAAGAGAGTGATGCAATTAGGTAGTTACTAAGCCCTAAACATAAAACTTTAGGTTGTTTAGAGCCCAGTCCTTCTTAAAACAAGGAAATAATCTCATTAAAAGCGATGCTGTCAGCCACTTGGTAATGAGACAAGGGGGTCATGACTTTTTTTTTTCATCCAGTCTATATTTTTAACATAATAAAAATTCTGCTTAAGAAAAATAAGCAGAAACACACCTTGCAATGTAAATTCCTAAGTAATGAACAAAAGCTCAATAAATAAAATTTCAATTAATTACATAAATTTTATTTTGATGAAAACTAAAATAATTGTTACTTTTTGATTAATATTACTTAGATTATCTCTGCAAAAAAACTTCAGGAGTAGGATGAGTAGAAAGGATAAAATATTTATAAGCTCTAATATTTCACAATACCAGCAATTCATTTTTTTTCTGTTTGTGAAATGTTCAAATATCAAACAAGGACTAGAGAGTAAACGCTGCCCTCTCTCCTTGAAATTAGTTGTATCACATTATAAATATACTTCGCAAACCAGTTTTTGTGACTGTAGTATGAATGAAAGAGGAGTACCTAGACAAGAAATAAATACAAAATTTAATGTACATTGAAGAATTAAAAGTATTAAACTATAAACGTGTCCCTTAAACAGGATCACAGTAACACTGAGAACTAATAATTGTACTTGTAGATATTAGTGAAAATATAAAACCTCTTGCAGCAGATTGTGTTAGTTTATAGAATTAAAAGTCTTTTAAATGTCTCTTAAATAATAGCCCTTGGAATTCCATTTACTACATCACAGCTATGCAAATTTTACATTTATCAAGGAACTCGATATAACATTAATAAGGTACACCCATAGGAATTCCCAAATTCTTATTCACTGTCGTAGTGAGTATTCTTATAAAACCGCACCCACCCTACCAACCATCACTTATAATTATGTAACCATAATCAACAATTTCATAAATAATAAATAATTTAAATTAGTGTCTTTGACATTATATAACAACAAATATCATTACTTGAAGATACATTCTAAAGGATATATGCGTTCGATGACTATAATATCTGACTAGCGTTAGAAAATAGTGAAGGAACAAATTTAAATTTTTCAAAATTCAAACAATTACAACCAACAAAAACAAACTATAAAAAATAATGATTAAAAATACCCAAAACTATAATATAAATTTTAACAAAGAAATGGTTTTCTTGTGACCATCTGTTGCATAAGAGTGAGATCCATAACATAAATTAGTCCTGTCAATCTATTTAGTTATGGGGTGCAGTAATGAAGTTAATACATTTTATCCAAGGCCTCTTGCCCCAAACAACTTTAACTAATCAATTGACGGTCAAAAAATCTTGCCTACAATTCTTAAAATAAAATAAAAACAATAACAAATTTTCTTAATAATTAAAAATTTATCCAAACCTATCTAAATAAAAGAAAATGCATTATTTATGTATAAACTGTTCCTATTTAAAAAATAAATAACAGAAAAGATATTTTGTGACTGAAAACCTGTGTCATTTACAGTAAATTTAAATCATAACTATTAAAATCAGTCTAATAAATTAAAGAATTTGATTTCATATATGCACGCCTTCATTATTTATTATTTCATTTATGCAGGCCTGTATCATTTATTTTTTAATTGAAACATACACACAAATGAAATCATCAAAAACAATCAGGCGATGAATCAAGCTAGGTTTCCATAATTCTCAAGAGGTTTCATGACAAGTTCTGATTAGCCCCCAGGACCTTAAATTATATGTATATAATTATTCTAACTAGATTATGCAAATACGATAGGTGAGGAAAGGTATTTATATTTTTATTTAGGAAATGAAAAAGATGGAAATTGGAAAAGCTAAGAGGACATTAATCAGAGAAAGCTGCACCAACAAAAAACTGGATATTGACATCATTAAGGGGTTTATACAACAAAACCTTGAAGGATTGAAATTATAACTACATTATTTTTGCTTAACACACATTACTCACCACTTGAACCTAATTCATTTATAAACATTAAAAGTAACCTAGAATTGATTAAAACAATTATTTCAAGGTTCAGAATGGAAATCATGTCCTCAAAATCAAATCCAGTCTTCCATCTAAGATTATTGACTTGAAAAAATATAAATAAAACAAGTCAGATACAACATTTAATATATTAACAGAATTTTTTAGAACAACTCAAAGTAACATTAATAATACTGTTTTAATTTTAAAATCAACAGTATTTAAAAGGAAAAATTTGTTCTATTCCGTTTATATATAGATATATACAATAAAACTAACAATGTTATAAATATTTCACCGATTTAAAAAAAGAAGATTAAGTTACATAAAATTTTAAATCTAAAAATTAGGTACATCTTTCCATTTCTAAAAACGTATATTTTTACACTTTTTTTTTTTTAAACCATATTTGGTGGGTTCAGAGGAAAAACAAAGGATGACCCATATTCTAACTACTCTTTCTCAGATGTTTAGCGCTTTCTGTTAGCCTTGTACAGCACTATAAATTACGATAATTTGATGTCTTAGGTTTAGAACCAGCAAGTGGAACACAGAGCATATCATGTTACAATTATAATGATTTACAGGAAATATTTTTATGACAAACTATAGAAAAAAGGAAATATCAGAAAGAGGAAACATTGCTGCCATATAACCTAATCATAAATCAACATTCTTTTATGGTATGAGGTGTTGGTTTATTCTTTTTAGAGCATTCTTTTGTTTGCTTTTTGCATTGAATTGTGGAATCATTTAAAAATATAATTGAATGAAGATGTTCGGGAAAGTCGATCCAGATCAGGGCAGATGGTCTAAAATACTGGACAAAATTAGTTGTTAACAGTTCATATGTGCGTTGAAAGGAGTTTCAAGGTGAAACTTTTAGTCAGTTGATGAATAACAAGGATAACTAAGCAACCTACAATCAAAATTTAGAAACCAAAATAAACCTATAATAGGGTCTCAGTTAGAAAATATAGCAGAATCTAAACATTATGAAATAAAATAAGCAATGTTTGCTAAAAAAAAATCAACAAATTTCTTTGCAGCTTAAAAGCATGGTTAACCTCTCTCATGTAATGTTCTTATTGTTCTCTTTTCATAACTGGAAGACAATTAATATATTTAATAACAAAAATAATACACAATAATTTTTATCTCAATGTCATTGCTCTGATAAAATTGTATAGAAGCATGTTTCGGACATTACATTTAACGATACAGTTGTACTAGGTTTGATTATAAAATCATCATAAGAGTAAAATAAATAAAATACCAATATTCCAAATAAACAATTAATAGATGTAGAGTTCAGAAAAAACTTTAAATTTTATTAAATAATAGAACAGATCTTCAAAAATAAAATAAATCTTTAAAAGTAAAATAAAGTTTGAAAAGCCTTTAACTAGTCTAAAACTAAATTTTTAACAATCAACCATAATGCTGAAAGTTAAATTATAATTTTTGTTTGAAAACCTATTTATTTTTAAATTTTTAGAAGTCCAAACTGGTATTCAGCATTATGAGGATACAATTTTTTAAAATGGATACTGTGACATTCTTTACATCATCCCAGTAATTTAATTTTAAGGTTCAATAGAAAAATTTCGAAAAAAAAATATGAAAAGGAGGATTTTTATCCCGATCAAGATATATTGATACATAGCGGAGGGGATGTTTGGTGTTCCACCAAAGAAAGAATCCCAACTTCAATCAGCTAGTTGTTACATATCTAAACTACAAGTTCTGTCATTGTTTGTTTTTCCCCTGTACCCTAGATTAAATAAAATCCTAAATTTTGAAATTATATAAATGAAATACAACTGGAGAAATAAATAAAAACAAATAGCCCATATACAGTTTTAAGGAATTGCAAGTACAAAGATGATATCCGTTCTTAAGTTACAGGAACCATAATATTACTGAACTAAGTTTAAAAAAAAAAAAAGAACTCAAACTGAATCAGTTCAAATAGTTGCCTAAGATCCTGTTGAAATAAATATTACAAATCACACTTCTGTGCTAGACCAACAGACAACTATAGACCAAACCTTCAAGCAACATAAAAGACATATCAATTTAATTGAGAAAAAATTCTTTACTGTAAACAAAAGTTGATCATTGAAATCCATTGAAGACAATTTTCAAATAATTTAACGAGAATGAACTTCAACAATCGCAAAGGTAACTATTTAAAAACAAGTCAGCATGTTATGTTTTGCCTAGAAATAGATTCATATTACATAACTTTTTCCCTACTTACTTTTCTACTATCAGAAGATTTCAAGGTTTCTTTAATGTTTCTAAAAGTAATCTAAATTAGTTTGGCTTTCATGTTATGTATATAAAAGCAAAAATAATGTCTTTATAAGATCTTTTTCAATCCTTCATAAGCAACGTTGATTACGCCCCAACTGATGCAAGATCTAGTGTAGTTGAGGTGAACCCCTCTGAAGAAAGCCTTGATACTTCCACGCTCCAAGTAGATTTCAACTATCGATGATATCACAGACTGAAATGGACCTCCAATACGACTTTGCATATGGACTTTCAAAACATTGCAGGGGTAAAATATTGTTGAACAAAGAGCTCCAATCATTGCTCCAATCGCGAACTGATTGGCTACACGACTGGGAAAATTTATAGGTTCTGGAAATAATTCATTTGCTTTGTCTCGAAAAATGAAGAAAAGAGCATTTGATGGCCCATTGCGATATAGAACTGGTACAAGGCCACGATAAAATTCTGCAAAACCATGTTGATGCCAAAGCAAGTTCACCGCATGCTTCATATTCAATACTTCTTTATGGTATTTTTCATGTTGAAGCAGGGTTTGAACTCTTTCAAATGGTACCAAAATGCACTCTATAGTGCCAGCTACATTAGCTGCTATAACTTTTGAAAGAAATGGATTTACGTTTCTGTCTAAAAGAGGTCGCCGACATTTATCATACATTCCAAACATTATAGAAACAGAGAGAGATTTTTGGCATAGTGGTGGAACAACACCTCTGTATAGGCGAAAGATACCTTCATTGGCAACTTGCTCTACTGCTGCGAGGGTGTTCAAATTATGAAGCATCTGAAAATGAATTGGTAGAATTAAAAAAATTGAAAAAACCAAATAGATATTTGTATTTTTAACAATTAAGAAAATAGTTCAGAACAAATAATTTTTAAAAAACACTATGGAATGATAAATAAAAATTAATAAGTCCATAGACATATTAATGTGATACACACAAACTACATGATCGTATGAAGTATTTTTAAGATATATTACAAAAAATAAGCTACAGAACATGAAAAAATAATTAAACAACCTGATTCTACTACTAACTTTCTTAAACGAATAGAATACATTCATTACAATTTTAAAAGATTACCTTCCAATATATTAATGAATAATAAACTATCCAGAATGAATTTGATAATTTAATAATATAACATATAAGTAGGTTTCTCTAAATAATTTAATAAAAAGATTCCTAAACAAATATATATTATCATAAATATTTTTGACTTGCTACAGGGGTGCCCCTATTTACAAAGAAATAATTTTATTCTTTCAGAGTTCATACATCGGAACTTAACCAGAACTTCCAGGTACCATTAAAATTTTCAATATATTCAAATATTAATTGGAAATTGTTTCGGTTTGATTCAGCATAACAATGGTAAATGTAAAGATACCAAACTCGAAGACATTCCTTAGGTTTTTTTTTCAATGTGATTTAAATTTTTCAATTAAGAATATTGGGAAAACCTTCAGATCAAATTTATAATTTATAAAAGACAATTGTATGCCTACTGCAAATTGACCATAACACAATATCTACAGTCTAACTCAAATCACTTAAAGGCATCCAATGGTCATAACTTCAATACTGAATACAGAATGATATAGAATTATACACAATCGTGCTAATATTTTCTTTTTCTAAACCTGATAAAGAAATCTTGCTGTTTGAGGCTATATAGACTAAAAAATGTAACAAGGGCGATTAAGGTTAAGCATTTTGAGCATGTAGTTTCTTTGAAATTATGAGGAATCTTATTTATAGAATCTTTATAGTATATAAACTGTTTGTATAGTAGACCAACGCATTGATTCAAAATTTGTATGCTTATGCTATTAAATAAATAATTTTAATTATATAAGTAAAATTATATATTAAATAGCAATTATTATATTAATACCAATTATTATATTAAAATAGCAATTATTATATTAAATAGCAATTATTTTATAAATAGCATTAATATATTAAAATGCTATTTAATATATAATTTTAATATAATATGATTTCATTTAGGATTCAAGGAAATAAATGAGAAACAATGAGTAAAACGAATAAAAAAATATTTAGGAGAAATCTTATTTGTTTTACAATATACAAAAATTAGTTCATAACCTAATGGAAGAAGATTATTTTATTACCTTTCTTTAACCTCAAAAGAGGTCATCAATGAATTTCAATTAATGGCACTCTTTCCAACTTTTAAATGAATTGTTAATACTGTACAGTTTGGACAAAACTCCTAAGTGCCCCCCATAGGGTAAAGATTTACATTTATCAATGGCCTCTCCAAGGTTATCATAACTTACAACAGATAACTTACTTTTACTGAGAGGTTTGTCTGTCAATAATTTCATGCTTCTGTAAATAGGAAAATGTTTAAATGTAGAGGGCAAAGGGTAGTCAAAAACTTTTCTCTGAGTGTTTATTTTAGGAATAGCCCCACAAAACCAATAAATACAGCATAAAAATAAATACTACTCAACAACATGTTCGATATCCTCAGAAAACAATCTTTGCAGTCTTCCATATTGAGGCACCTTAATTGACAATTATTAAGGCAAATAGATGACCCAAAACCTAGACTCACATGAGTTCTTGAACTTAACTCATTTAACTGAAATGCATGAATTACAAAACAAGTTGTTTATGGTATCACTATGCGACTTCTAGGAATGGCCAATATGGTACCATTTATTGAAACCCGGATCTTCATTGATAAAGACCCTTTTGGGGGTTCATTTATCTCTGAAGAGTGTGCATGATTCGAAAATGGGATCTAATAAAGCCAATATTTTAACTGAAAAGGACGCAACAGGAGTACGATTATATTATGGCCACATAACTTCCAAAATAGCCCATGCCCAGAAGGAGCATAGGGGTAGCTCTACCGAAAATTCTAATCTGTTTCTTTCTATGAGCTCTGGTAAAAAAGGACTATACGTAAGGGTTCTTAAAATCAAATTACCTTGAATGAGTATTCCTCTAACTGTCCAAATTTAAAATGGTACTTATTTTAACATAGCGTACTTACTTGGCTTCTGAATTGATTTCATTTACAATGCAGTTGATCCTCAAGACTTAAATAGGAAAACACTTATCAATTAAATGGCAAGGAGATCTTAGTAGATTTAGATCTAACTTTCCAAGTATTGAACCTACCCTTAAAGCACCATAGAGCATAACAGTATATGATGAACGAAAGGCCTCCAGAATAATTTGTATGTTAATAAAGGTAAAAACCTTGAGCAAACTGTAACAGCTTGATTTTTTAACCAGTCATTTAAATTTAGTTAAACAATACTACTATGAGATAAGAGCCGCTAACTCAATTAACAACAAACTATGTTTTGTAATTACTAAATCTCCTGATTCTAATTTTAACTTGAAAGTGACCAAATGGATTACACAAAGATAACTTAAAGAGAAACCAAAAAAAAAAAGAAGTAGTACATTTGTCTAGCAGTTTATAACTATAAACTAAAAAGTTAAAATTAGGATACGAATTCGGTACTATTAATAGCAAATAATTTCATAATTACTGGGTTTTTTTACATAAAAACAAATTACTAAAGAAAAATATTAATCAATTATTACAAAAAATATTTTCCATCTTTAGACAATCTGTAAAGTAGAAGCCATGATCTTAAAAATAAAATATAAGGAAGCAAGGAAACTTTAAGTTCAAGGCCTCTCTCGAGGTCTTATAACTGGACATTTCTTCATTCTCTAAAATAAAAAATATTGTGTCCGTATGTTATCATTCAGAAATAAGGGAATAGAAATCCAAAGAAATTTTCATAAGAATAACATATCAAAGATCCATGAACAATAAATAAACATGTCAACTATCTTGTAAGCACTTGTAATTTATGTTTAAATTGTAACCATTCCTCACTAAGTGCAAATAATTACTCTGATCTCTCCAAGTGCAAGAGATATAACTTGTATTTTTACAATATCATTACTTGTAAAATGCATGACCATAGTTTTATTTATTTATTCCCCCCTCCTTTAATGAATTAATGAAAGAAATAAACCTTTCAATCATATTATAGTTTTGCAAGCCACAGAAAACTATTGATATAGGATATATAGATATATTTTCAAACCAAAACCCTAAGCTCCAAAATATACCAATAAATAACAAGTAAGAATATAATGGAAGTTTTCCTTCAAACTCATAACAACAGAAATAATAGTTCGAAATGACTAACTTTATATAATTCAAAAGCTACAATATCTACCTGACTAAAAAATATACCGAATTTAGACTCTCATTTACAAAAAATCGTCGTCGTACAACACAAAAAGTAAAGATGAAAGACATAATGTTCTACTATAAATGTTTAGCATCTTTTCAACCAAAAGTAATACTAATACACTAACAACAGTAACTCATATTTATTGCAAGACCCTACTCATGAAGTTTCTGTTAATTATAAAAAGAAAATGAAGTTTGAAATCACGCTTTAAAGCATTCCTACAATTACGTGAGAAATATTAGTAGAAAAAACTAATATGTATCATGTAACAAATCTCTATTTCTTACCTGCCTAAAAATAATTTTGTTAATTGGGAATGTAACTAATATATTCACTGTAGCAGCTCCCCATCCACAAACAAACTCCTTATTATCACTGGTTGAAAGGGGTGGTCTAAGCAACAAAGGGGTGTCATTATGATTTCCAATGTGAGGAGCCATTTCATCAGATTTATAGGCGCAACCAAAGACTACTGTAAAATAGGGAGATAAAACTAATGGTTTAATACTCAAGAAAACACATAAATGGAGTTAACTACACTGGAAATGGTGCATTTGATCCAATGATTTTTCATATAAAGATGAATGGCACAGCTTACCTTTTACTCATTTCGAAACCTAAAACAGAAAATGTAAATTTTATCGGTTAACAATTTCATGTTCTACTAGAAACATTCTCAGATCCCCCCTGTCACCAGGGTAGGAGCCCATTGATAAAGACCGAGCACCACTGAAATCAGATTTGATAGGAACCACGACCTTTTCAATCTTGGATTTAACCAAACCGCTGGGAATATATACAATTATTATTTTTATTAAATAGCTTAAAAATAAAAAAAAAAGAGCTACAACTCATTAATACGAATATATTATATATATATACGAATATAGAGCGTTACAAACTAATTTTTATACGCTGATTGTTTACTTTCTCCTTTGATGTATTTACACGCTTTGTCACTTTTACAAAACTTGAATTGTTTGTTACGTGGCATGATTTCAGTTCTCTACTCGAAACTGTCTTTATCACCTAATAGGTAAATATTTTATATTCTTTCTCTTGTTAAAATATACTCGCATTACCTGCCCATCTGTTATTCTTGACTTAACTGGTGAATATTTTTGTTTATATCTGTATTACTGTTTGTTATCTTTGATAACAAACTTATCTTTATTTAAAAGACTTTCTAGCATTTTTTCATTACTTTTAATTACTCACTGTAAATTAAATTTATACATTACTGTGATAGCGATTTAATTAGTTAAATTCAATACTGTATTATATCCATACTGTCACTTTTTAAATCTTTTTATTAGTTCCAGATAATATCAAATCATGCGCCAGCTTAAAGGTAAAGTGAAAGAAACTAATAAACAAAAAAAAGAAAGAAAAAGAGATTTTGTTGAAAACAAGAAGAAGGTTTTTACTATTGCACTACCAACTTTTGCAGCTGTCTTTATTCTCATATCTGTATATGTATATTTCAAAACCAGGCCCAAAACTCTAGATGAGTACTAAATATCTTTGAGTGGTTATTCCGAATAATAATGAATCAATGAGTCAGTATTAAAAAAATGCGCAAAGATATTTCATTTCATCAATTGTTATCATTCCTACTTGATTCCTAAAGACTGAATTTGTACCATAGAAATAGTGTAGTCACATTATTCAATGGCTGTTTGGTTTAATGTTTTCTATTGTTACATTTGTTAAATGTTAGATGTTTTATTTATTTATTATGTGATTGTTATTCCAATGATTTGATATAGACCTTATATCATATAACATATGGACCATTACTCTAGGCCCCTCAAGTGATTTAATCGTCAATTGGTTTGCTGATGTTTTAAGATATTTTTCAACTACCTTATAGCTTGAAATATAAAAAGTATATTTTTGAAATCAATAAATATTTACTTTAAGTAAACATCGAATGTTATTTATCCTTTATCCCCACATTGAACATTATTTCATTTTTCTTTTCCTAATCTTTTGCTATTAATATTCATATAGGATTATTACCAAATTCTGTTCTGTTTCTTCAAATATGATTAGATTACTGTCATACAAGATCAATAAATGTAGAAGTATTCATTTTCGGGTATAAATGGTTGTCGGATCTTCCTAGACAAGAAGCCGTGGTTGAGTACAGAATGCTGACTGGTCATGACTACCTATTTGGCACCTACACCTTACTTGAGGATAGATTCTGCTACTTGCATGCTTTGCCAACAAGAGACATCGCATTTGGACATATTTCCTAGCTCCTAGACTAGTAAATGTACTCAACTGTTGTGTTACTATAAGTTCAAACGGGAAATAGTTATAAAAAAAAAAAAAAAGTGATCTTTACTGGTATATCATATGGCCAATGTTGCAAACAGAATAAAAAAGAACTCATTTCAAATAGATTTTCAGTTTTGTCTGGCATGCCAAACCCACTAGACTGATTTTTTTTCTTATTCCAGATTTTTTAAATTCAATATTTAATGCTGGATAGCAGTTAGGGCAGTCATACATAAAGTTGAGAGGAAGCAACAATGATCTCGACATATGCTTTTCCAATGAAATTTAATTTTTTTGGATTGAGATAAGTCTTCTTTCAAAGGTCCCTCTGAGTTAGTCCCTCCATTCACCACTGTCAATACCATATATATGCCGATGACGTCCAGATTTACCTCTCCTTTGATGCCACTGATTCTTCAGGCGCCACCCTAGATAACTCCAGGAAGATAACTGTGATTGGGCAAAACTCAACTTAAACGCCGAGAAGACGAAAGCCATCTTGATTGGATTCAAAAAATCAACCCCTATCGCTCCAAATGTAGTCCTGAACAACTCTTCTATCTCATTCCATAATGCCGTTAAAAACCTAGGCATTACCTTCGATCCATCCCTCTCTTGAAACTACACATCTCATAAATTTCCCTTCGTACTATCTCTTCCCTGAAACAGTTCAACCGTCTACGATATATTCTCCCATTCAAAACCCGCCAACTCTTAGTCTCGTCTCTCCCCACTTTGACTATGGCTGTATGGTGTACGGGGGTGTATGGTGACTGTCTGGGGAACTCGAAGCCTAACTTAAGTGCCTACTGAATTGCACAATACGTTTTGTCTTGGGGATCCCAGTACTACGCCGAGTTGAAGTGGCTCTACCCCTCCTACCATTATCGGTATTTACTGGCTTCATTCTTATATCAGGCCATCAGAACTCAATGACCCTCCGATATCCTACAGAGCCTGTAATTCACATCCTCCATCCAATCCGTCCCAACCAGATCCCGTACGTCCGACCTCTCTCCTCCTCCCCATCGAACTGATACTTATGAAAAATCCTTCATAATGCAAGCCGTATCCGTCTGGAACTTTATCCCTTCCAATATCAGATACGCTCCATCGACTTCCACTTTCAAATCCTTCTGTTTCGAGTTCCTATTCCACTCCCAATTCAACTGGTCACTGAAGGAACACAATGGAGCATTAGAAGCAACTCTGTTTATCATTGTCTCTACTAGATAATATCTTAACTATTTATTCAGGCTGCTATTTTATTTTGTTTTCTCCATATACCGGTCTTGTTTTTTCCTCTCCTCGCCTATTATGCTCATAGATTATTGTCATGTAGTAATGCACTTTTTGTTTCTGTTTTTTGTAAAAAAATTTGAAAACTCTATTTGTAAATATTTATATACGGCCACACTGGCTAGATTTCTGTATTACGTATTTATAATTTATTCTAAAGAGACGTCAGGATAATAAAATTATTTTTCATTTCAAAGGGGCCAGATAGCCGGGCGTGTTGGAGCGCGACCCGAAGCTTTAGCACGCTCGAGCCGAACTGTGGCGGTTCAAATCCAGTCTGTGAGGGTTGACTTTTGTTTCGTGGAGGCCCACAGAATAAATCTCGACTGTCTCACCATGAATGGTTACTCCTGTAGAGTAACCATCCGTATGCCACACATGGCCAGGTAGGGGTACCGAACAAAAGAAAAAAAATTCTTTTAAACAAGTAGTATATAGAAAGTTTTAATTTAAATGCCTGGTTCTGTTTAAATTATGTCATCAGTGTAACGGAAGTTGCCACAAATAGCCTGTACTTATAATTAATCTGTTAATAACCAAGAACCGAATAAATGTAATGTTAATGTCTTATGGATATTTCTGTTTTTATTCATTTTTATTTTCTTACAAGAGCTGATAACAGTTGATGATTTAGCTATATAATGAATAACTAATTTTTGGTGCCTCCTGTTTTTATAATATTCATGATTTTTTTTAAATTATAAGCTTCAGATTTTTTAGCGAATTTTGTTAAATTATGCTTCCTAAAGACCATGATGGTTGATACATCAGAAATAGGGGTTTTGGTACACAGTATTTTCAAATCAGACCTTGGTCAGTCACTATTTCCTATGGCCTAATGCTGAGAAATAAATCAAAATTTCAAGAAGGTTTGTAAAGGACTTCAAACTCTTGGTAGCAGTCAGAGGTTGGTAGAAGATGCTATAGTTTTTATTATATTATGTTTAATGTATGTAAGAAGACTGTCACTTCTCTAAAAAAAACTCATTCTTCAAGAGAACCCGCATAGCTGGCTTACTTGGCACCCAAATAAACAAAATCATCACTGATATTATCAATTGCTTATGGGGCTGATCATATCTCTATTAGGACAGCCTCAAAATTTATGAAACAAGAAGCTTCGATTTATAATTTTTCTGTGATCCTTTAAAAAAAAAAAATTGTTGATGTTTTTTGGCAAAATATATAAATATTTATGATAGGTTAAATGATGGTCAGGATTTTCAGTAACAATGATATTTATTATGGTAAGCCAACGTTTCGATCCAACTTGTGGATCTTCATCAGGGCTAAAAGAAAACAAAAATATGAGTATCTATGCTAGAGGGTGACAATAAATGGATACATTACAGAACTGATAATAATATAAAAGATGGTGTATACATAGGCACATGACAACTGAGTGAACAAAAAAATTTAAAAACTAACAAAATATATGGTACTGTATACAAATAGTTGTGTCTGGACTGAATAATAACATAAAAATGAGATAATATATTATGTAACAATGCATACAAATTTGGAAAATATACAGAAAGAAGCATACAATACAAAAAATAAAAATAGTACAAGAGGTATAGAGATAATTGCAGGTACCTATGAAATCAAAACTAGGATTTGAGGATGCGGAAGATGTTAGAATAAGTGGATGAAATTATCTCTTTATCTGTTTTGTGATTTACCGGGTTATTTGTTTCTAGATGGATGAAAATGGATTCTGAGAGGAGACGTTTGTCGTGGTTAGATACAGTTGCTAATATGGAGGGGTTCTGGGGGGGAGAGAATCCCCATTCTCTCAAACAAAATTAAAAAATCCTTCTCATCGAGTTTCCCACACATGCGCCTAGTATTAAAAAATAACAATAAATTAAAAAATCTTTATACAAAACTCAAAGACCCTGTACCTCTCCTAGACAAGTGTAATGTAGTTTATCGTATCCAGTGCTCCACGCTTAATTGCAACAGTTGCTATATAGGTGAAACCAAAAATTATTTAAAAAAAACGTATTTATCAACATAAATACAGTATTTCCACGCGTAATTCGTCTACATCTAAATTAGCAGAACATGCCATTGCCCACAACCATTCCTTCGACTTTGAGAACCCCTCCATATTAGCAACTGTATCTAACCACGACAAACGTCTCCTCTCAGAATCCATTTTCATCCATCTAGAAACAAATAACCCGGTAAATCACAAAACAGATAAAGAGATAATTTCATCCACTTATTCTAACATCTTCCGCATCCTCAAATCCTAGTTTTGATTTCATAGGTACCTGCAATTATCTCTATACCTCTTGTACTTTTACTCTTTTATTTTTTGTATTGTATGCTTCTTTCTGTATATTTTCCAAATTTGTATGCATTGTTACATAATATATTATCTCATTTTTATGTTATTATTCAGTCCAGACACAACTATTTGTATACAGTACCATATATTTTGTTAGTTTTTAAATTTTTTTGTTCACTCAGTTGTCATGTGCCTTCACTTCAAAGCGTTGGATTTCCCCACCATAAACCTTTGAAGTCGGCAAACTAACCCCCTACCACTACCTCTCACCTTATTTTTACCTTTAGCCTTAGTATCCACCTGGACTCAGTAGGTAAATATCAGAGTCTATTTTATCTTGTTAACCAGCCTCTTATTTTAATATTTATGTATACACCATCTTTTATATTATTATCAGTTCTGTAATGTATCCATTTATTGTCACCCTCTAGCATAGATACTCATATTTTTGTTTTCTTTTAGCCCTGATGAAGATCCACAAGTTGGATCGAAACGTTGGCTTACCATAATAAATATCATTGTAACTGAAAATCCTGACCATTATTTAACCTATCGTAATTGAAGAACAGTTGACCATCTCTCATCTCTAATAAATATTTATTTGTAAATTTTCATGAATGATGACAAATTCTTTTTGTGATTTTACAAAATACATTTCCTACTAACATGATGTAAATTTAATGTTATTGGCAATTTTTCCTTCATGGAACTACTTATTCTTCTTTTATTTTTAATGTATTTAAATTTGTTCTTATATTTATTTCAACAAGTACTCCTGGATTAATTTTCATAGAAATTTGTTTGCATGCATGAAAATACACCGCAATGCCTTTAAAAAAAGTTGAGATATTTTATGTTATTTTTTTACGATTGGTCATTCATTAATCATGTTGTACAGCTGCATGAAAAGATGTATCAGTTATGGGACATACTACTCTATAAAAGTGGTGGACAGAGGTTCGATATAGCCTTTTTCATTAAGTTAGATCCCCTTGAGAAAAATAACACTTGTGATGATTGTAGCATAAGTGAGCAGTGAGATAAATGATCTAGCCTCTGTTTCAATCATAGTTGAATTCATCACACCTAGTTTTTGTGTAAAGCTTTTTTAAGCACTTTTTATTCATTTTTAAACTCATGAAGTTAAGAAAGTTCATCATCATTTTTCATTTGGAACAAATCCCACATTTATGAGTAAATTGTAAAGAAACGATTTTTACAGTATCATTTTATGACAGATGAAACCATCAGAGGAGACCAATTTTGCTAGAAAGTAGAACTGAAGAGCTAAGCAAGAAGGGAAATGTCAACTTTTCTTAGGAAAATGACATTAGAAAACAATTTATTTCCATAGTGAGATTTATTGTTATTCTTGACTAAAAACATTCCATTATTTTTACTTTAAAAAACTGCCTTAGGCAGAAATGAGGCTAGTATACATGCTCGGGATACGAATCATACCTGATTGAAATCTCACTTTTTATCAGAGGTTATTCACTTTACTTTTTTTTTAAATTGGTTTGAAGGTTGTGAATGAGTTTTTTTTTTTTCATTGAAAGGCCAATTAATTGTTTTTACTTTTTAAAAAGACAGCCATATCGTCGTCAGCGTGCTAAAGTAACGAACATGCATAGGTTTTTAGTTGCACATTCGTTACTTTAGCATGGTGACGACGATATTTATTTACTTATTGTAGCCAGTAGGATTTTTCATCTTAATAATACATAAAAGGAATTTAATCAATAAAAATTAGAAGTTTAACTATATTTTGTATCTAAATATTATTATTGAAAACTTTTTACAAAACTTATAATAATATTTACATTAAATTACATTCATTTCATTTCGAAAACTCATAAATTCTTTTACATGGTAGTATATTTGAATATATTATCTTAATTTCTAAAAATATAAAACGTTTATACTATAACTATCACGGCACTTACTGAAAACAATTCTTTATAACTGGTAATGCCATATTTTTGGCTAACCATATAAAGAAATAGAAATTTATAACATAATTGTTTATAATTTTAATACAATTAATATACTTAAAGTTCAAATTAATTGGTTAAATAGAAAAAAATAGATTATTTCAAGATTATAAAAAAATAATAATGTTATAAAAATAGCTAAATAAAATTCCTGTTCAAAATATCTGTAAATTTTTCTTGTTAAATTTCATAAAGACCTAAAGGAATGCTAATTTACAGATTTTAAAAGGTTTTGATTTTTTTTACTGCAGGAAATAGTGCATTATATTGTAACTGAAAACTAATTTTCATGTAGTATCAACTAACTTTTAAATAAACCTTCATAAGGTAAAAAAAAAAAATAATAAAATGAATTCATATTTAATCAAAGTAAATACAATTTATAATAACATATCACACTATATTCAAAATTTACAAATAAATAAGACTAGCCAAGCATTATGCTCTTTTTCGAGGAGAAAGGTGATAAAATAAGAGGGAATGTTAAAAAACAACAAAATAAGTAGAACCCCGATAAGTCTTCACTCTGCATCAACAAGTCTCTAGGAACAATAATCTAACACATTCTAATAAATATATATATATTCATATAGGTAAACCTCAGTATTAAAATCTTGAACTATAGTAGATACAACTTAATATCCATAAAATTTTTTAAATTGACATTTTTGTTTTAAAATATCTGTAAATCTAGAATTTAAACAAAATTAAATTACAATTAATGTCCGTACTCACGTCCCTTGGTACTGATAATTCATCAATATACTTCTATTTCTTTATCAATTTAAATAGTAATAGAGCATCAAAGCCAAATTAAATTATAAGTAAAAAAATTGTGTTTTTGATAAAAAAAACAAAGTAATGAATCTCAGAATATTACTAGGAAAAACTAACGCTTTCTGTTGTAGAAAAAAAAAAAAAAAAGCAATTATATTTATTCAGAGGCATGAGACAACTTTTTACGAGATAAGTTTTTACTTCACTTTCGAGTAAAAACATTATTCACAACTGAAGTATTGATTGGATGGATGATTAAATAAAAAAATAATAATTCTTCCTATTAAAAAGGTTATGTAAGATAGATTATTTTGTAGGAAAACAGATCTAATGATGAAATTACAGTTAGGGTCAGTCATTAAATTTATCAGTTATTTAGTTTATTCATTTTTTCAAGATCCAAATAAAGAGGTTTGCAAATAAAAAGTTATTCTTTTTGTGGAAAAAAAAAGTTTGACAGAAATCAGTAAAGGCTGTTAATTATTGTTAAAAACTCATAATACAAATTATTAGAGTGATAAGTTAAAAAGGCTCTACAGCAGTGATGAGCAATCCTTTTTTAGTCCCTAAGGGTGGTTCAATTTTTAAAAAATGGAAATAATCTAAGCTACATTAAGATTTTCAAAAGATAATAAAATAAAAAAATAAAATAACAGTATTGTTCCATTAATTCAATAGCAAACTGGAAAATATTTGCTCATCACTGCTTTACAATAAGAAGTTATAATTGTTAAGATATTCATAAAAAAAAGGTATATTTCATTAAACAACTACACAACTTGTAGTTGATAAGAACCTACCTACCGACAAGCAATTAAGTACCAAAACAATTTAATTACACCCTGCTCAGGAAAATTTAACCATTTATTATTAGTTAACACCTAGATAAAGTTTGAGTTCAAAGCATAATTTATTGAATTTCAAGGAACTACTTAGTATATACAAAATATTGTTAGCACCTAAACTTTACAAAAAAATTAAAGTCTATACAGTCATAAAAAAAAAACAAAAAAATACCGTTACATCAGTCAATATACAAACAGGAGCATTCTGTTTTTTTTTTTTTTTTTTCCTTTCGCATAATGGTAGGGTTCAAAATCTGTACAAATAGATAATAATAAATCTAGGTCAAAAAGATCTTATACAAATATTTCTTAAATATTATAAATCTTTTTGCAATTAAAAATATACTAAAATATAGTATATTTTTGGCACAGCCAATTTTAAAACATTTCACGCCTTTGATGATGTAGTAAATATCTCCCTTCAAATGTACAATCAAATTCCAAACAGAAAATGCATATGTATTTCATTATAATTTTTTTAAATATTGAATTTTAAAAAATAATGTAATACCTATATAAAATAAAACAAGAAATAATTTTACTTTCCATTTTAGCGAATAGAAACTATATTTCTTATTTTAAACATTTTTAGTTGTTTTTATTTTTATTTTTAACACAAAATATAATTTACAATTGTAAAAAAAAAAATCCATTTATCTCTGATTCCTCAACAGTATTTAAATGATCATTTATTACTCTAATAAGGACAGAGTCATTACGATATTTCCATTTCATCTTTTACCACAAAATACGTAAATCCACTCATCCAAGACATTCATTCAGGAAATCAATAATGGAATTCAACAGATTACAAAAATATGTGATTTTCTTAAATTAAATAAATTATGATTGGAATTCAAGTACATACATTTAAAACATAACCTCAAACACATTCTTCACCCTCAAATAATCTAGCTGTCTGGGGACACCATTTATCTGCTCCACATCCATATCACAAGTACAGCTTTTGCGGTTTTAATATAAGATCACTTATAAATATTCATTTTAATACCTCATTTCATTACTTCTAATTAAGACAATGATCAATAACTTTTATACCTTTCCTAATTCATTTCTGGTTAATAGGTAAAGATTGATAAACAATATATACCATTTTCAGGGGTATTGTCATTTAGTTGAAGCTAATAACAACAGAAATAAGATAGATAAATGAATGCATTGATTATTTTGATGGTTTAACTTAATTTGAATTTAACATACAAATAAAATAGAATTCTGAATCTTTCCTATTTGGTTAACAATTGGTTTTGTGATGAGAGATTTAAAGAGAATTGCCACCAAGCAAGAAGACAATAACAGGGACCATCATGGCGATTACTCCAATATTACACTTTGATGTGCCCGAAATAGAATTTCCATGAGTGTTCACGACAGAGACATTATGTCGTAAATCTGGAATGGTAGGTATTTCATTTGGCTCTTTATTGTTGTCTTCTGCTTTGGGCGTAGCAGGTTCTGAAGAAGCTGGGTATGAAACTTCAGTGATTTCTGTCGGTGGCATTCCTGATCCTGTTTCATCTATTCCATCACCAGATCCGCTCCCAGAGCCATAGAACTCCTCTGAAAAAAAAAAAAAATAATAAAGATAAGTAAAAGCAAGAACTTTAATTTCTCTATAAATAATAGTAAATTTTGTTTCACATCTAAATGCTTTTTAAAAGTCAGTTTACACAATAAAAAAATGTAAATTAAGGTAAAAAAAATTGAAAATATAGCTGTTTGAAAAAAAAAAAAAAACAATCTATCAAAGCAATTATAATTTAACAAAAGTTAAATGATCACTTATGACCAGCAGATCGTGCATGCTACAGGTAAAGTGTGGAAAGTAAGGTTAGCAATAGGGATGTCAAAAGATGGCCAGTTATTAACTTAAATCTGGTATTTTTTTTTAAATGGTTTAATTCAGTTTTAACCATTGGGTTTTCTTAATAAGCTACATCCCTACTATGGATATCAAAAAACGGTCGGTTCGGTTATTAGCCTAAAGCCAGTTAGTTAATTTTTAAATGGTACAAATGTTACTAATTTTCTCCAGTTTAAAGAAAAGTTAATTATATAGAATTTTTTATTAAATAAATAGGACTTCAAATTTTTTGAAATTATAATGGTTAAAAAAATATGTGTATATATATATTTCATTTGCAAAAAAATTATTTTTATATTTAATATCAATTATATTTATATGCATAGGCAAATCAAATTCTAACAATTTTTACCATTATCAATCCATTCTACGTCCATGCCATTATATGCACTTTTAAGTCTGATGTTCATACTTTTCAGTGTAAACACTTGTTCATTTATAAGACTGTTAGGCTGAGAAACATCAACAGTAACTTCTGGATTGTTATGTTGATTTACGATACCATCTCCAATGACTAAAGTTGTATATCTAAAAGATAAAAACAATGAATTAATATTTAAAAACACAATTCTACATAAATATAAGTAACTTAATTTGAAAAAAAAATTGAAAGAAAATATAAACATTATTAATATAAAATTACTAAAAATATTGTTTGAAAATATTATATTTAACAATCATACAAAAGAAAATACTCTAACAAAAATGAGTGCAGTATACATGCCATTACCTATCTTTTGATCTGCCATTCCAACAAGGATCTTGGCTATTCGCTGTCATTCCTTTCCCACACATATGATAAGGAAACTTTTGCCAAAAATTTTTAGTATTCTTCAATGCCTCTCGAGTCTCTCTTAAAAGACTTTCAAGTTTTCCCATTTCTTCTCCGCTGCCATGGTTGCTGTCTTCTCCACCTCCTCCTCTAGTAAAATCAAAAGTTTCTAGTTCGATTTCACCAGTAGCTCTTCGACTTTTGTGAGTTTCTAGTTTTCTTCTGGTCATGTCCCTTTTATTCCTACCCAGGGTTGGTTTGCCACAGCCTGTGAAAACCTACAACATAAAAATAGGATGTTTACACATTGTTCTATCGATTCATAAAATATTTATGCAAATAATAAAACTCTAATCCCCAAATGATTTGTAGATTATGGTAAGTAAGCACTTTTAGTTAATATAAAAGAAATTGCATAATTATTTATGTAAGTTGCTGTAAGTCTAAATTAGCATTGACAAAAAATCAAAATTAAAATACCAAAAAAAAACCTCCCTCGCTAGTGTTTATTTAATACCTGAGAAAACTATCCCAGGGAAATTTTATATTTAACCTAACATTATGCTTACACCTTTTTACACTTTTTTTTTAGTCCGATCTTGAAAGCTGCATTAAATACTCTTAAATTATTACTAATATCTTAAAGAACATACTCTTAATCTAGAACCAAGCCTAACCACTGGCCCAATAAAGTGATGTAAAACTATTGGTAGTCTCCATTATTGATAGTTACGATAGTTCCACTATCGATAGTTTGAATGGTATCGGACATAAAACTATCAATAGTAGTAGGTGATGACTGGTGCGGTGAGGGGGGGGGGGTAGTGAATTTTAAATAATGCATGTTTTCGTTTGCACTTTATTATTTTCTTTTTCATTAGGGAATTAAATAATCATTTATATCAGTTGAGGATAGGTTCCATTATGGCTTGAGGTAATTTCTGTCAATTTCAAGCTTGGTCGTAACCGCAAAAAAAACTTTATTTAAAAAGTCATTTAAAGGTAACTGGATTTAGAGGAAAGTGATCCAACCCTCTTCAAGTTACTATGCACTTAGGATTCCTAGTTTTGTCAATAAAGTTGATAAAGAGGTAAGATTTGTATGATACAAACTTTCAGAATGCAATCCTCTAACGTTTTAAAAGACTTTTGAGGATTCTGAATATGGCAGAATAATCTCCGTGAAGAGAAAAGGACGATTTTTGTGACATTTGCCTGCATACCTCAAAAATAATTTTCTGAGGTATTTGAGTTAGAGAATATTCTTTACAAAAACTGTGATTTGGTTTCTATGTTTTGAACAAAGTAATTTTCAATTCGAGGAACTGCTAGCCAATCAGCTGTCTTTTTATTTTATTATTCTATCAAATAGTGAAACATATTTGAGCAAACCATTCAGTTTTGCAGTGACATTCCTCATTTCTTTAGCCTGATCAATTTCATAGGTCCTTAGAGGCAGAGACTTTCACCCAATTAAAAACAAAGTTTTCGATAGTACTATTAATAGTTCAAAACATCATTGATAGTCTCGTTAGTTTAAAACTATTGATAGTTTTACATCACTACCCCAACGTGCCCCACAAACAAAAAAAACCTTTCCATATTTGATGAAATTCAAAATAAATTAAATTAAATTAGTTAACTTCATGTTATAAGACAATGCAAATTAATCCATTATTATTTGAATGGAAAAAAATGAGTTTTCATCAATGAGATCAACAGTCAAGCACTATTAAATTTCACAACAATAAATAACTATGATATATACATGATTGATACAGTATAGATAGGTACCCTTTGAGAAACTTGTTGAGCATTTTCTTGGAAGATCATTATAGCTTCAGAAATTTTTATATCAATTGGTTCAACAACCATTTCAATATTGAATGGGCCGAGAAGTCTGTCAACTACCTTATCAGTTACATCTGTAAAGATACAAGTAAAGAATTTATGAATAATATTAGAAATATATAAATTTGTAACGAATAAATGTAGAGTTGACAATGCATGTTACTTTGAAGAAAAAAAAAAAAAAAATAGCATGAATCTTTACTTTGAATAAGACTTACCAATAAAACTGTTCCAATGCGAGTCTAGTATGGAATGATATGCTAAGCAGCCTTTCATTACATTTGTACAATAGTTGGAACAAGGTTTCAGTTCACTGAGGCCACTACAGGCTGGACAATGGGACATCTTAGCAACGGCGGTGTGGCAAGATTCACTAATGGACATCTGAGGAAAAAATTTAAATCAATTTTCGGTTTGATAATGAATTGATGCTAAATGTATAAAAGAAAAAGAGATGAAATAAGTTTCAATTTCAATTATTAACTTCAAAACAATGTAACTCACGTTTTGCATATTTTTTACTACATCTGCAGCAACATGCAGTGCTTGAGAAAATGTCCTCGTAGCTACAAATGACCTCTTAAGTAATGATGACAATTTACTTGGTACATCTCCGAAAGGTTTTAATTCCTTCATTCTCTCATTGACACATTCCAAATATCTGTAAAAATAATAATAAATGTTATATGTAAAAGAGATTTATTTAGTAAAGTGTAATGGGGATATATGCTCAAATGTGTAAGTCAACAAAAGCTATCTAGCATTGCCACAAAAAATAAATAAATAAAATAAGTAATTGACAAGTTTTTACTAAAACAATTAACTTCTCAAAAAATTTCTTATTTAATATAGAAAAAATCAAGTTAAGAAAGTATTGCTGTTTCCACCACCAGGTGTGCCACTGATTTATTATGATTACATAATGAAAAAATGATGAGAATCATTTAGAAATAACGTAACTGTATTTAAATAAAACTTACTTGTCATCAAAAGTATACTGGGCGTTGAGGACTGTGAACATTTTTTGATATAGAGTATTAAAGAAGTCGTCCATGGCATCTACCAAATCAACCTGCCCTGTTGCATAATACTTTTCCAATTCTTTGAATAAGTCGGTGAAAACGTAGGAATTCTGTTCATAGATGATGCCATACGTTTTAGTGAACATGTCATGGAAATCTCTTTTGGACTTATTCAACATGTCTTTGAAGACATCTGAAAAATACATTATATTGAGAGAGATTATAAAATATAGTAATGTGGAAAAGATAAATACATAAAAAAAGAATGCCAAAGCTCGTGATATACAATTGAGTGGATACCTACCCTGATTTGAACAAAGATGTAATAGAATATTTAATGCGGATCTCATTACACTTAGTATAGAGTAAGTTAACACTCATTAGATATAGAATAATATTGTAATCCTGTAATCGTTATATAATAAAATAATATTCATTAAAAAGGTAAATAAAGGCTGCTAATAAACTACTTGGATAAATGTGGATTGCCATACAATAAAAAAAACATTTAAAAGCATTTAAAGAGTACTCAACATTCAATTCGTCATTATTCAAATAATCGTATTTTTTCCTTATTTCTTTATATGGTATTAATTCAACATTTGAAGACCATTTAATGACAGAATACTTTGCCTTTATTTTTATATAAAAATATATCAAAACCCAATTGATTTTCAGGGACAACAGGTAAAAACAAGAGATAAACTAAGGATGTAAGGGAAGTTTAAAAAAAAAAAAAAAAAATGTTAGTTACAACCTGGTCAAATCAAGGTGGCAAAGTCTTGCTAAGCAAATTCAGATAGCTCAAAAAGTATAATTAGTTAATGTAATGAGATCAATATTCAGAAAGGATAGGTAATCCTGAAATTTCTCACTTTATATATATGTGATCGGTTTTTTTGTGTCTGTTGTTAGTGTCATGGATTCAACCAAGATCTGATCTTTTTTAATTACATGTGAGAAATTATAAGGCAACTGATTCCTGAATCGTATTATTCTTTTAGTTCTATTGAATCTCGAAAATCAACACTAGTTTTACTTGGGCAGACAATCTCTGGGAAACAGACCGTTTCGCTCCAAACGTTGAGAGGCTAATGGGATTTAGTGATCTTATTTTTTCCTTTCGATTTGGTACCCCGATTTGTTCCTGCTTTGCATGACTGGCCCCAGGGCCCTTTGTTTTTGGAGTTCACTTCTTCCTAGTGAGTGTGACCTCCGGTTCATCACGGGTCGGCCAGTTCTGCGAGTCAGCGACCGAGGGTGTCCGCTGTGTTCCACGAGGACTCAACCCTTTCCGCAAAAGAGAAGAGTCTGAAAGTGCCTTATTGAAAGAGGCCCATCATACTAAAATTAGGATCACTATTATTGAACGTAGCGATCTTTTCTCCCACTTTGATATTTTTCCAAAGGCGGTTACAGACATTGCGGGCCCCTTGCCGGTGAGTGCGGGCTTGGAATATCCCGTGGGGGGTAAATTGTTCAAATTTACATGCTCATAACTCACTTATTAAAGTTATTTATAAACTTATTTACAGTTTCGTTAGGGTTGTTTGGTTCGTACACAAGGTCGCCGGTGCCTGGAAACGTCACTGTATTCTTGTAACCACGATTCTTCAGTATTATATCAATATTATTCAAATACTTTATATTTTGGAGCAGGAAAAATGCGAATTTTTGTTCTGTACTTAGCTAAAACATTAGGATCCATTTATTTGGTGAATATTGAAGCGGAATCATGGCCAAAACTAACATAGATTTTTTTTTACCAGAGAGTGGTAGATTAGTTTTATCTCCCCTTTTTTGACCTCAGGGCACCCCTCTCCCCGAAAAAATAATCATTGCAGTATTTTAGTAATTTGAAAATTATAATTTGAAATTTATAATTTACCTATCATTATAAATAAATATTCTTTACTTCAGCCAAAAAAAAAAAATAAAATAAATACTTTTTCGCAACAATATTTTCCTTTTCTATTGAAAGACACGTCACAAATAGATCCAATTTTATCTTAACTTGAAAGATATTAGTTTTCAATTTATATAACTTAAACACATAAAATATTTTATCACAATTTCGTAGATTAAAGAAGGTTCTCAGTATTTAATTTCATAAACTTGTATATTCGAATTAATACGGAGAAGTTGGGGCCAGTAGCGGATCCAGGAAGGGGCGCGGGGGGCGCCCCCCCCCTGAGAGGTGAGGACACTTATAAAGTATTACTATTTCTATATAAAATGAGCTATATTTAGTCATTTTTCAAGTCCATTAATTGAAAGTGAATTGTATTTAAACTTTTACAGTATTATTTATTTATTATTTATTTATTGCCATCCCTACCGTGCCTAAAAGGCAATACGGGTTTTGGCAGCAGTTGGATGCTAACCATTTCTGGGTAGCAACCAACTGCTGCCTGTAAAACAATAACATCATTTTCATGAGCTCTGCACACAGCCTGCTCTTCTTATTTAAGTGCCGTTCTCTTCTGCCGCTGCCCTATCTGGCGGTCTTCCTGCAGCAGGACCTCTTCTCCTCCCCAAAGAGAAATGTGTTGGACCTGCAATGGTTTTCCATCCACTCACGAAGGCCTTAAAGTGCTGGTAGTTTTCTTGGGCCATTAACTGAGGGAAACTGCTCTCAGTCAAAACGTAGAGACCTGTTTCTCTCAGCATTTTTGCCCTTAGTGTCTCATAGGCGGCACAGGCCAAGACAATGTGTTCGGCGGTCTCAGGTACTCCACAGGTAGGGCATAATGGATCAATATCCTTCCCGTATTCAACAAGTTTGCTACGAAAACCACCATGACCAGTGAGTAGTTGGGAGACCCAATAATCGGGTACTACCCATTTTGCTGCTAACCTCGAGCCCACGGTTGGGAAATATTTCCTCAGTGTAGCTCCCTTCGGCGTCGTTATCCACCTCTGGTTCCATTGATCAAGGGTGTACTCATGGATGATGTTCTTCCATCTTCGTGGTTCTTCATTGATCCTCGCACGCAAAGTCTCCGGTAAGACCGCCGACCCTTCCCTCATCATTTGGTGCCTAAACATGTCTTCCTGCAGGAGGAGGTCGATAGGTACTGCCCCCGCAAGGACATGTGCCGTCTCATGAGACAGAGACTTATAGGCCCTAGTGACTCGCAGCAGAGCCATTCGTTGAATCGTAGCCAACCTGCTCTTTTGCCGGTGCGAGAGATTCTTATTCCAGCCAGGAGAAGCATACCTTAGTATACCCTGGACTACACCTTTATATATGGCCATAGTTGCTGGGAATTTCAGGCCCCAAAAGGCTCCTCCGATCCTACTCAGTCCGTTTAGAGTTAGGGTCACCCTACTTCTGAGATAGTCCAAGTGAGGAGTCACATTGAAATTTCTCCCAATCCTAATGCCAAGGTAGGTGACCACCTCACTTGGACGTATTCTGGCTCCTTGAAGATCAATAGTAATAGGGTGAGCCCTATCAGTCCTACCCCTAAGGAGGATAGCCTGGGTTTTTTCGGCAGCCATCTTCAGCTTCTTTCTCTCGCACCATCTTCTGATCAGGTTGGCGCACCGCTCCGCTTCTTCTTTCAACCTGGCTCTGCTGTTCGATGCCACTACAGCGGCCAAATCATCCACGAACGCAGTGGCGGGGAACCGTTCTTCTTCAAGTACTCCCAGCAACTCGTCAAAAACTATTTTCCATAGGGCGGGGCCAAGGACAGAGCCCTGAGGACACCCTCGCTCTACACAATCTTCTACTTCATAGAAGCATCCTCTCAGCCGTATTGTCCTGTCCTGTAGATAGCTGTTCATGAGGGAATACAAGTTGCTGGGAGCCTCATACCTCTGCAGCTGCTGGTAATTTACCAGTAATTTACCACGTCATTATGTACTAATATGTATTTTAAATTAGGGCCTTCATTACTCATGAAATGTAAAAAAAAAAAGTGCGCCCCCCCTCAGAAAATTTCTGGATCCGCCACTGGGGGGAGGGCTTGTTAATAATTGTTAAATTGTGTCAATCACGTGTTAGATTATTAATAGAATTTTCATATATAACACATATCAAGCATCGCTTGATTGTAAATACATTTTGGTCTAACAACCTTCAGACATAATCAGAAATTATTTCTCATCCCAGTACGACAGGTAAGACATTATTGATAACATCTGTGGTTGGTAACATGTGTGGTTAACATTGTAAGTAGTTAACTAATTTCTAAAAATTTGATCTGACTGAGGAAAAAAAATCGATACAAAACAGAACTTCGGAGGAAAAAGAACAACTAACTAAAAACAAGGTTTAAA
Organism: Aelia acuminata; assembly: GCA_911387785.2. Lineage (NCBI taxonomy): Eukaryota > Metazoa > Arthropoda > Insecta > Hemiptera > Pentatomidae > Aelia > Aelia acuminata. Next base: position 61,714,565 of record OU426981.1, read on the forward strand.
TTTAGACAGAAGGAACGGCTTGTTTCTGTTTAAGGTATTGTACCGGAGGGCCGTGCAGGAGGGATAACAAACACACGCACCGCCGTGGGAATAGATGCTCTTGGATCAACAACAGCTTCCTGGATACACTAAAAAAAGATTTCTATAAACAGTATTATTTCTTACGGTCCGGTTTCTCTTATTGATGATTGTAAATCAGTTCCCGAATAATGGGTGCTCACCACCACAAGATGGTTACAGATGGTAGAAGTATATAAAGTCGACGAGAGGTGAATAGTGGTATGGTTCAGAACACGAGCGAAAGATAAGTATTATAGAAATTAATAAAAGATTAGGACACAAATAGACAAGTTAAACGGGGATGATTAATAATCAGGAATTCCATTCACAAACTTTTTCTTTATTTTTTCAACCTAATTTTCGGTCCGAACATGTGGTTCTTCATCAGGGCTTAAACAAAACTATAATCTATAAGTAACCGAGGAAATATAAAATATATACACAACGCAAGGAATACATTGAATAAATATGCTTGACAATAAGACATTCTTGTTATGACTTGCATTCTCGCTGTCTGTAACTAATCTTAAAAACAGGTATAGGTATCCCTTTTTTGTTATGTATATACTTCATATCGTCTCTATTTCTTATGGATACCTTAATTTTATCAATATACTTGCTTGGTTTTTCCCTGATGAGGACCCATATGTTTCAGGCGAAACATAGGCTGTAACATCGACTAATATTGGAAAAAGTGACTGAAATTCCTGATTAATAGTCATTCCGGAGAATCTTAAGGAATTCATTTCCCACCTCTAAACAAGGTAATACACATGGACATCTAAGACGTACCAATTAAACATTTACATCATATTTAAAAAAAAAAATATGACGACTACTAAATATTAGATAGTTATTAACATCCATTAATGTACTTAAAATGGAGGCAATTTAAAGTTTTCAAAGAATACTATAAATTGCTAATTGACTTTACGAGGTTTATGATTGCTAATCGCTATTGCTAATCCGCGATTTTTAAATTTAATTTAGTTATAAATGTACGTGTCAGACTCACCATCGAATTTGATTGCACGGTTCTTCAGGACGGAACTCAAGTGCGCCAGGGTTTGATTGTGAGCATCCAGGAACTGCCTCCGACTGTAGTAACTCAACTGCTGCTGCATGCCATCGGTGCAGCAATGGTCCACGCCGCATACCCGCACATCTAAAAAAAAAAAATACAAAATATTAAAAAAACACGAAAGTTAGGTCTTATAAATAATAAAAAATCAAAATTAGATGATTCGAGGTTACAAAAATTTAAAATATAAAATGCAAAACCTGTCCAAAATCAATCCTGAAATTAAATTTCTCATCCTAGTGAATAAATGGTTAAGTCGAATTCAGCCCAAAATCGTTTAAGTGGCTTAAAAGAAGCATGAAGGTGTTTTATTCCTAGCGAATAAATATATGAGTCAGGCGTTCAGTTAAAATGCATTTATTATAATTTATGTTAAATCTGTTCGGTTAACAATTAGTCAACTGTAGTATCTCATTGTTGATAAGATCTATTTATTTGGTTTATGATTGCAATAACTAGCTGCTACTTTGCTATTTTTTATGAATTTTATCACTTCATAGTAATCAATCTATAAAGGTCGAGTCCTGAAAAGTAAGGAATTTGATTTAAAAACCTGAGTGAGTTTATATTTTATAATTTTTATCTAAAAAAATGTAGCCGTGGATATTTTTTATATATCAATGATTAAATAATTAACACACTCATTGATAATTCAATGGAATAAATGAAATACCCCAAAATAATACACCAATATATCAAATAATCATATGGTTATAAACATTTGTAAACTTAAAGTTCAGAACGTTGCTCAGCTTCTAAACTATTTGCATTTTAATTGGGGTTCTCGGGAAAGAATCGTGGAGACTAGAGTTCTCTTCAATTGAAATATTTATCGGCCCAATTTTTACGAATTAAAGCGAGATTACTGGCTCACAATTTGCATCTATTTTCTTTTTGGCTTTCTAATTAAAGAAATAATGACTTCTTTAAATGGAAACCCGCAGATAAAGATTGCCAAAACTAATTCAATCGATAGCTGCTTATAGCATTCGTATTGGGTTTCGCTTGGTAAGCGGGACCGGCTTAGTCAGAATAAAATCCTATAGAGGGTGGAATTTTGTTTTTCTCGTGTTACGACCTAAATTATATAAAAGATACTTTAAGTAACACAAATGCATTATGACATTGAGTATATTATATTCGCATCTGATTTTTATATTCAAACACAACCTCTATAAGTGATTTTGTATTTCCTCTAAAAGCGTGTTGAGAGTTTACCAAAAGTTCCGTTGAAAATTGAGCATTACCCACTTAACTAGATTAAAAAATTGAAAAAATCAAAATTGGTAAGGTGCTGACGCCGAGGAAATATCAGTCTTATAACGCCATTAAAGGTCAAGCAATGATGAGCTACCCGATTCTGATTGAAGGAGCTCAGTAAAAAAATAATTGACTCCTGACTGGGTCATTCCAGCGGTTGAAGCTTCTCCTCAGATGATCCATCATTCAGTGGTGGAAGGCACAATGAGAATTTTTATATATAAATAATATTTAATATCCTTCAATTTTCAATAAATATCAATTCAATTATTTGCTTGTCTTGATCTTGATTGGGGAAAGATTGACCTTGACGGGATTTGAACACGGATATCCGCATTACTGGTACAGCCTTTTTGCCACTTGAGCCACCAGACGTATATCCCAGTCAAGTCAATCCATTCTCTTCTATGAAACCCTTTTTCTCAAAAATTTCAGTTAATAGAATTCATTGGCTTGACCTAGATATGTGTCAGGAAGCTGAAGTGGTGATATACTAGTAATACGGAAACATGAGTTCAAATCCCGGCCAATCTTTTCTCTTCTTATAACAAATATTTAAAAATTGATATTCAACTTTTGTATTTCATCGTGATAAGACGAAGGTTCCATATCGCTATATTATATAAGGGCTGTACCGTAAGCAAGGAATAGAAAAATTAGCTCTCCAATTTTGTTTTGCTGAGTGACCAACTGTCAAATAGATATAGGTCACATTTCTCTATGAGAATGACACCACACACACATTGCAATAAATGTATATATATGTTAAGGGCTTCATTTCAATCATTGTAAATAAAGGATAAGGTAGCAGTAGTTAAAGCTTCAAAATTAACCATGTAAAAAACTTTTTTTAAATAAGTGAATATGGTTCAATTTAACATGTATATCTGGATCAATATCAGGACTGGGCTAAATAGGAAACATTCCTACAAATTTTTAAGAATGAAAAATTTGTTTATTTCCAAATATGCACCATTTGCGGAGTGAGTAATTTCTTTATGAAGCTAATAAATTACATTACCAATAATAAAAATAATAAAATGATCATCATGGTTTTTGTTTGTGTTTTTAGGTGCTTATAAAAAAAAGTTAATCATGAATACATAGATTTAATTAATTTAAAAAATATATGAATATAAAACAGCAACCAAGTTAACAGGTAGGTAAGATAAGCATTTCAAACAATATGATGACCCCAAACTAGTTCCAGCCGGACTGGAGATGGAATGCGGAGCCTCCAGCCAGGGCGCAGACGGCAGCTGAGTCAACCCCGGAGAGAAGAGGAAGATAACGATATCAAACACTTCATTCCACTATCAGCTTGTTTTTTCTTAGCCCTTCGGCGAGCCTTATGATTCCCCCCCCCCCTTCTCCTTCTCAACACTTTTACTGCCTGTATTTACGGAGGACGCACACTGTGTGGAGACGGGATAAAAAAGCAGATTAGATAATCCAACGACAGGAGAGAAATAAGAAGAAGAAACAAAGGCGGATAGATAAGGGAGAGGTCGTGTTGTTGGTCGCTCCGACTTCCGCGGCGGCGTCCTCACAAAGATTCTCCTTCCCACATCCTCCGAGGGCGCACTGGTGGAATAAAAATTCTCCTTGCGAGTAAGTAAGTTGTCGGGCTACAGATAAAATGGCCTAATCTTCAAAACAACTGTCAGAAAAATCCTTGGATCCACGTACGCTCCAATGGTCCCTGTGTCTTATTGTTAAGGCCCGGATTTGAAGGAGTATTCCTTTTTCGTTCAGTCCAAGGGAGACAAGATTCTCACGAGTTTAAATCCACGCCGATCATGAAATACTGAGTTCATTCAACAAAATTCAACAAGACCGTTTTTGGCAATTTCGCGCTAAAATATTATTAATGTTTAGTCTGGAGTTTACACAAAAATAGACCTATTCCGGGAGTTTCTTTATGAATTTGATTCAATTAATGAAAAAATTGAAGAATTATTATTTATAAATACTCTAAATTAATGTATACAGACTTTTTAATTTTTCTTCAGTAATTATGATTATTATATGTTACTTTTCCTTATAGCGTTTTAAATTTAAGAACATAAAAGTAACTCGATAATGTTGGACACTTCTGAGAACAACTTGCACTATCAAAGCGACAAAGCCATGCACTTTAATCTAGCAAGATACCAATATTGCAAAGCAATAGCAGTGATATTAATTTTTTAGAAAAATGAATACGACGTAAATTTTGTTAATTTTTCCTTTTAAGTATTAATATTATTGTATTCAATGACAATATTAACCTAATAAGTCTATAACTCAAACCCTGAAATTAAGGTAGGTAGTTCTTGAAAGTTCATGTCACACTTATTTTCATTTACTGGATTAAAATAGACGTAATCCAGAACACCCGGATAATACTTTGATTGTACCTCTCAGAAAATAAATATTCTTATAAGTACGATTATGTTTGCTCCATTTTTTAATAAATGGCTTAAGATCTTTTTTAGATTTAAATCGATATTCGGGCCGAGGGGATAGCGTCTTCGAATGACTCTTGGAAACTGATATAAAAATAAATTTTGTCTTGCTGATTTTATTTTTTCATTTTTTTGCGTATGGTTACATCTCCTAGAGGTGGGGTGGGGGATGAATTTATGAAATTAGGGGAGAAGGTGAATAATTTGTATTTGAATTTAAAGGCCATTAGAGAAAAGTGCCTTGTTGTGTCACAATTTTTATTTCCTACCAACGTCATCTTGATAAATCCAATCAAGATACAAATAATAAAATGTCCAAACAGAAAAATTCAGATTCTAATTAATTTCCTGAGGTAAGCGTTAACGCGACACAATCGCGATTATTACTGAATATTACTGAAAATACTTCAGTAAAGGAGCTCCGTTGCTTACTCTTTTTTCCTTTTATTTATTTTCCTTTATACACGGAAAAGTTGGTTTCTTTAATTAGAAAGTCCCATATAAAGAAAACTAAAAAAAAAAAACCTCTTAATTTTGATTAGGTTTCTTAATTGGATCATAACTAATTAATTTTCATAAACAAATTTTTCTTTATTCCTGTTCATATTTCTGATAATTAATTATGCTTAGGCCAAGTTTAGAGACGCGGTTGTATGGAATAGAAGTAAAAAATATATAACTTAATCAGGAAAACACCATAACAGATCGTTTTACAATATTTAGTTTGAAATTCATTAATTTTATTCAGGCCTATAAATAAGTTAAATATATAATTTAGGACAGGTTTTCATAACTTCAAACTAATCACTAGAAATAAATTTATAGGTAAATTTTTCCCCTAGCCCACCATACATGAATAAACGACCACAAGGGATCGAAACAATAATTTACAACATCCGCAGAAATAAAATTATAAATATTCCTTTGTAATTACCAAAACGCCGATTCATTAAGGATGGTAATTAATTCGTAGTTTCAGAAACTTTATAATTATCTCCACACACATCGAACCTGAGTAAGATGTTCTTTCTGTCATTTACATAGCATAATAAATAATAAACACGTTTCGGAGTAGTGAGTGTGTGTGGGTTCGATCGATTTCGTCATCCAATTTTTTGATAATTGTTGAACAAACTAATTACAAAGCTAATAGATTGTCCACAGATGGCCACTGATACCTTTGAGATAATATCTGAGGATATCACTCGATCACGAAGATGAGAGCCGCATGCCTTGTTGGTGTGTTGTCCGTATAATCAACAGCTCAACAGATATATCATTTTTCATTTAAATTTTAAAGAAATTAAAATATTCATGTTTTTTTTTGTTTTTTTCGCCTAGTGTTCACCTTCCTCGAGTTTTTAGATGAATGAGAAAGATAGATGGGTCCCCGTAAAGCCTGCTGTCAGTGATAGGCTGAGTATCGATGTTTGTCCATACAGTCTTCATGAACGATCGGTTTCTTCTTGTCAAAAAGGAAGGTTGGAAAAAATTAATAAAAAAATAAAATAAATGTTATATCATTTTTGAGTACATGCCGTAGTTAATAAAAAAAAAAAAATGTTTCAGCTTAATTGTTAGACGACACAATCACGAAAATAGTTCCCAGAAAATATTTCCTGCAAGGGCTGATCCAATCTTATGAATAATATTGAGATAAACAGCAATTTTTGATTCAATATCGAAATAAATAAAAGAAGAAGCAATCGAAGGGATGGCCAATTTCCTTACTCTTAACTCTGGACTGGAATTATTTCTTAGGTAAGTACTAGATTCGTCATACATACATACATACATCAAACCTCTAAATGGATAACGAGTATTTTCAACGCTCAGGTGTTTTAAGAGCCATTTTCTAAACATTTACCATTCCAAACGTTCCAACATTCCAAACGTATTTAAAAATCGATTCTAATGTCCATTTTTTTAATCATTAACCTGTTAGCGCCCAAACGTATTGCCGCTTCCCTAGGAGGGATATACAAACTTATTTCCGGTGAATAGTATTGAAGTAAAAAAAAAAAAACTTTTTAAACATTAATGAAACTGATTACGAGATTTACGTCCATTTCCCAACGATGAATTTCTTGCATACAATCTAAACAACATTCTCACATTCTATGAGACTATCTTTCTCTAAGAATATTACAATATTTAGCATTCCAAGCTTGCAGTATGCTGATTGAATAGGTTTTTTATTAATTTGATTTCATTACTACAGACACATTATTTTATAATGAACAAATTCAACAGTTATAAATAAATGAACAGTTCTGAGAATAAGAGGTCATTAAAAATAATAGAAACAACGTTGCTAAATAAATTTTTTATTGTTTCCTCTGATTTGAAGAATGCTAAGGAATGTTACTTGAAGATAATTGGCTTATTAGTAAAACATTTAAACAAATATAACGCCAACCATGCATAATCAATAGTGGTTCCTAACGCTTTCATTACTTTAGCGTTATCTGAACGGTTTCTGATATAGGTTTTTTTCTCTTAATATTCTTCCAAAATATAATACATTAAATTTATTCATGTACAGATGATAGATAAAATAGAGCAGGCGAAGCAATGTAATTCTTGAATTCTGCAGAACTGGCAGCTATCGGCGAGGTTATTGCTATGATAAAGCGGGCACGATGCAATTAAACAGGTAGGCTTCCTACGCCAGTGTCGAGACCATAGGTGATTGATGACATCATTAAATGGAATTGCGTCAGTCTAATAGCGACGGAGGGGCTAATACACCGGCGTTTAATAGCGAGGACAAAAAGAAAGCGAGGATTTGATTGGCCGGCGAGGCGGGATAATGGAGGGGCCGCGTCCTAACCTCCTTATTAAAATGGTATTTGCAATGCAGATCATGCCACGCTTCAAAGATTTATACGCTTCCTGGAAACTAATCGATGGGATGACACCCGACCGCTGGTTGCACCCTTCCTCAAACTCTTCCATCTCCTGGAATTAAATCAAGTTAGTAGAAATAGTGATTCCTAGATTTTCTGTTCTGGAGTTGAGAAATAACGACTTGAAGGTAAAGGTATCTCTGAAAATAAATAAGAATCACTTCGACAGTAAATCAGATTAGTAATCGTTTGAGGACGATATTTCGGAATATAATTGAAAGGATTACGAAGGGGGAGGGTAAGAAATTATGTGGCCAGTAAGATGTATTAATAGTTTGTTGAAAGGTGTGTCTTGTCTGAAGGGAATGGATGATGGTGGAATGTTCAAGAGATACAGAAATATTATTATAGATGTATGTAAATATGGAATACCTTTAGTTTAGTTAGAGGTTATCGAAAAATGAAAAATAACAATTTTTGTACCTTGGAATGAGTTAATTTTCAAAAAGATAATTGTAACTAAGAATGATTAATTGCTTCAAAACTAATACCTTACTTGCTGTAATCATAAATTAAAAAGTGGTAATTTAACCCTCATAATCAACTAAAAAATATTAAGTATCAATAACCAGTTAAGAAATTTCGGGAAAAAAGACATAAGTGGAATATGGTAAATTTAAACATCTCACTTTCTAACATATGTAGTAGTATTTAACCCTTTAACCGGGGAGTTCCCTTTTAAATTACGCAGCCTATAACGAGCTCTTCCACTAGGACGTGTATATACGTCCCGCCCGGTGCAATGTAACTTCATATTATTATTTTTTTTATTTATGCTTAAAATAAATTGAAAGACTATGGAATATTTTCGTTTCCGTTTATTTATATATAAACCATAAAGGAAAACACAAAATGACAAACAAATAGTAAAGAATACCAACAAAAATATAAAAGTATCGAATTAAGAAATTATAAATTTTACAGCCTTAACCAATTATAAAGAGTACAAAAGGTATATATATAAATATAAATTAAATATATTACTATTATAAATTATATATATATATATATATGTATATATATATATATATATATATATATATATAAATTCATGTCAATACATGTATCGATGACTAATACCTCTGTTGTACGAAAATATAAGTCCCACCCGTTCCAGGGCACAACATATATTACAAGGACGTATTTATACGTCCTGCCCGTTGGCGCTATAGTTTAGGTTGGACGCCTATATACGTCCTGCCCGGTTAAAGTATATGAATAAATATAATAAAGATCTTCATTATTCTTCCTTCTTCTTTTGTTGTATGCTGTTTTATTTATTAAATTTTTATTTACTTTATTAAAAGTTTTTTCTTGACGACATATATCCCCATCCCTCCAGAATTTTTTTTTTCTGAAACCACTGCACACCAGTTCATTTAGCTATTAATGAAATATGGGGAGCAATTTAAATATTTTACAGGAATCATACATTAATCATACATTAATTTCTCCTTTTTTCAAACTACTTCTAAAGATTATAATAATTCATTCAGAGATTTTATGATCATTATTCAGTAATAAGTTAAGTTATAGTAAATTATTATACAATTTATTTTCAATAGGTTAAATGATGGTCAGGATTTTCAGTTACAATGATATTTATTATGGTAAGCCAACGTTTCGATACAACTTGTGGATCTTCATCAGGGCTAAAATTTATCGTATCCAGTGCTCCACGCTTAATTGCAACAGTTGCTATATAGGTGAAACCAAAAATTATTTTAAAAAACGTATTTATCAACATAAATACAGTATTTCCACGCGTAATTCGTCTACATCTAAATTAGCAGAACATGCCAATGCCCACAACCATTCCTTCGACTTTGAGAACCCCTCCATATTAGCAACTGTATCTAACCACAACAAACGTCTCCGGTCAGAATCCATTTTCATCCATCTAGAAACAAATAACCCGGTAAATCACAAAACAGATAAAGAGATAATTTCATCCACTTATTCTAACATCTTCCGCATCCTCAAATCCTAGTTTTGATTTCATAGGTACCTGCAATTATCTCTGTACCTCTTGTACTATTATTATTTTTTGTATTGTATGCTTCTTTCTGTATATTTTCCAAATTTGTATGCATTGTTACATTATGTATTATCTCATTTTTATGTTATTATTCAGTCCAGACACAACTATTTGTATACAGTACCATATATTTTGTTAGTTTTTAAATATTTTTGTTCACTCAGTTGTCATGTGCCTTCACTTCAAAAGCGTTGGATTTCCCCGTCATAAACCTTTGAAGTCGGCAAACTAACCCCCTACCACTACCTCTCACCTTATTTTTACCTTTAGTCTTAGTATCCACTTGGACTCAGTAGGTAAATATCAGATTCTATTTTATCTTTTTAACCAGCCTCTTATTTTAATATTCATGTATACACCATCTTTTATATTATTATCAGTTCTGTAATGTATCCATTTATTGTCACCCTCTAGCATAGATACTCATATATTTGTTTCCTTTTAGCCCTGATAAAGATCCACAAGTTGGATCGAAACGTTGGCTTACCATAATAAATATCATTGTAACTGAAAATCCTGACCATCATTTAACCTATCGTAATTGAAGAACAGTTGACCATCTCTCATCTCTACTAATTTATTTTCAAGGAACACACATAAAAAAAACAAAAATACATATTAGTCGGTTAGTCCAAGAAATATTAGCTGATCTAGCATGCGGTGCCCGAGATTGTCTGGTGCAAGGTACAAGAAGCTGCACTTCCAAAGACGGCTGGCAGAACTTAACATAATGGAAAACGGTGACGTAGCAGGATGGAATGCGGCAGCGACCCCCCTCCCCCCTCCTCGCGAAGTACTAAGCATCCAGGAGTTAAGTGCACTCTCGTCGAGCTCGGGGGTTGGACCTGCAGGATCATGCTGCATCATTATGGCAGAATATTACAGAATATTTCATTACATAATAAAAAATGCTTAGCAGATGATAATGTTCAATACCCATTATAAACTGGTAATGAAATTCGCATTCAAATGTAGCTAAATATTTTAAAGCCTTGAGGAATTAAGATGGTTTGATTACTCAATAGTGACGGATTAAAACATGAATGAAATCCTTCAAAGGTACATCCGAAAGGGAGCGAGGCCGTATTAGAGATGTTTTGAAAGAAATCAATTCAATTGTGTCTCAATGAAGCTTCTATTCAGTATAGAGCATGCGTGTGTTTAATGACAGGCTTTGGGAACGAAATCACAGAGTCAATGAATGAGACCACGATTGCTTGCATGTGGGTGAATCAAGGGAACTCGCAAAGAGACTAGTCTCAATGGAAGCCGATAACACTCCCAAGATCGATTATGCAAAATAACAATAATCGATTAGGTACTGCTACTAATAATAATAAAAATAACTAGTAATGGTTTCTATGCCTATAACTTCAAACTCTCACCTAAAGTTCAAGCCCGATTCAATGAGATATTTCATAAAAAACAAAATATTCGTATTTTTTTATAAAAGACATAGATAGCTATTTAACGTTATCCGAGTTTGATTATTTTTAGACAATCTAATTAACTATTTTTTTTAATGAGTAGGATGATTCATTTTGAATGAATAGGTATAAATATGTTCACATACGGCATAGGTGGTATACGAACTACACCTCTCTTCTTCAAGTATTACGAATACTACCACCAAATTAATATACACCTTTTTGAACATCTTACTTCCGAAGGACAGGCTGTTTAGAAGTATATAAGTAGTACGTTCTAGTCTCAGTCTTTAATATCCTACGAAGTGTATACCTTTCTCATTCTCAATTTTCTTTTTTTTCTTTTCCTCTTACAATATTTTTGATGAGTTCTCTAGTTTATCTAATTTTTTATAAAAAATAATTGTAAATCGATTAGTTAGATATTAGTGATGTTAAGCTGGCGTGGATTACGGTGATCACTAAAGATTTTCAGAACTTACTTATTTTGTGAGCATGCATATATTTTGCATGTATCTAGTTAATGAAAATATTGTAAAGGAAATTTCACATAAACGCGAGTTGAAGCTTGTCGAAGATCTGAGTTAAAATATCAAAGTGAAAATTATGACCGTGAAAGGAATGGCGTAAGCATAAAGCACATTCATCTGCAGTATTCTTTATCAACAATCTGATAAGGAATGATATGCCAATCAAAGTTTAGTGAGAAATGAACGAGAATAGTTTTTCCATGAACAGAAAGACAATCAGAACTTAGAGGATATTGCAAATTTATTAGTGTTAGAAACGTTGTGTTAAATGATAGATTAATATTATATTTGAAATTTTAAGAAAGAAAAGGACACTAAAACTTAGAGAAAAAAAACTATGCTTATGAGACGCTTTTAATAAAAATTATTGGGCAGACTGTTCGCTTGGCCGTAAAATGTTGTTATTAACAAAAATTGTAATAATATTTTCTTTCAATAAATATTATTACTACTATTAGACGCTTTTAGAGTAAAATGAGAAATACAAATTGGATTTCAGTCGTTCTTTCATATACTAAAAATTATTCTGCTTCCTGCAAAGTATTTTTATAACCTTTATTGCAATTTCCACCCTAAGTAATTCAGTACCACGTGTATTTTATTTTATGTAATTCCTTTGATAATTCCTTCGAATATCGTTAATTCCTTCTCACATTACTACATTTATCACGGTTTATATACATGATTGACAAAGGATGAATCGATTATATTTTTTATTTGTACCGAAATTCAAGTTTTGTATTGATAAATTCATTTTATTTTGAGATTGAAATGTGAATACATATTTTGTTGCGGAGAGAAGAATACAGACAGACTTTAAGGTAGGTCGTGGAAGAGATAGAAAGCTGAGTGGAATATTCAATAAGGGAAGGATAACCACTGCCTATTTTCTTTTATGGCTGCCCAGGTAACAAGTACATACCTCCATAACCTTTTTACACATCGCGAACACGTTTTGGCAAAAAAAGAGGCCGCTTTATTTTCATTGTTCTTTTTGTTTGGTCCCCCCCTCCCCTCCCCTAAAAGGCTAGCTTATTAAATTTTTCACCGGTATTAAATACAACATTGGAAAAAAAAATGGAATGAAGTTTTATTTAGCAGCTTATTATTAAACGTTTATAACCTGCACATTTTTTTAAATTAAAAAAAAATCATATCATCAGTGTAAACACGTCATAAATATTCCACAAATAATACAATTTTTTAAGTAGTATATTTCAACTAATATCGTAATTATCCTCCATATAAACTCTCATAATGCTTTTCCCATTTATTAAAACAAAAAGTCTTCATTACAAGAATATCAAATAAATGGAATTGCTTCTCAAATGTATTATAAAATCAGAGAATTAATTATAACCAAAACGAGACATGGTTCTTCATAAAGACTAAAATGGAACAAATATTTGAGTAAAATATTAAACATCTATCAGTACTCAGTATTTAGAAACATCCATACATGTAAGAGGGAATATATATGCTTGGTGATAAGATTAATTACATATAGTAAGAATGCAATACTTAAATAATGGAAACAAGATGAAAACTGATGGTATTTTCACATGACAGGAATATCATGAAATTTAATTATTGTGATAAAAATAAAGGAAGTTAAAAATTACAAATGTTTCTAATTTTCTCTGTACTTAATATATTACTTTACTAAAGAAAAAATTGTTGACTGAAATTCCTGATTATCTGGAAACAGTCGACCACTGTATAAAGAATTCATGTTTTATTTTGTATTGTTTTCAAATTAAATACCATAAAAGCGACTATGAGCGTTGTCTTAGATTTTACAGTAAAAATATCTCAATTACATATAGAGTTTAGACATATATCCTCCATATCAGTTGATGTGGCAGTACTATATATTCTATATGTATATATACTATATACAATAATAAATTTCATAAAAAAATAATAATAATTAATTAAATATATACTTTAAAAATAATGTATTTTCTAACTCTGAACTAATACGGAAAATACTATTAAATAAAAATATATATCTTTTAATTAAGCACTATTTTTATGAGTAATAATTATTTATGAAATCTGGAAAATCTAATTAATTTCAACTAACTTCGAAGAAGGACAAACCCGCGGTTTCTTTTAAGGATATTCTGCAGAAAACGTCTAAAAGAGAGGGCAATCAGGGAGTATTTAAATGGTAATAACTCACGCCTTTTAAATATTCATTATTCTCTAAAGTCAAGAATGCCAAGATTTGCATTAAATTTCTATGACAATAATTTGCTATAATAAAACGCTGGAGAGTGAATTTTAACGAAGTCCCCGAAAGAGGGGACGGAATGCAATGATTATTCATATCTAGATCCTTCGTTATTGTATCATTAAAACGCTTGGCTCATCATTACAATAAATATATTTTAATTAATTCAACAAAATGGCACGTAATTGGGATGAATTATTAGGAAAACATCGCCCACCACATGATCATTTTCTACAGAAAACGTGAGGTATGTAATCACGGGCGTCCGCAAGGAAGGGAGCTGCCCTAGAAAATATCAGAAACAAGAATTCAAAATTAAATAAATTCAATTCAAAACTCAAAATTAAATACATTTACTATGTTTTCAAGTAATATATAAATAAATATTTTAATTTTGAAATATCAATTAGCTTATTTTAAACATTAATTGAGTCATAATGAAACACTGGTATTAATTGAGTCTTAGACAGTGAGAATACCTCGATCTCCCCACACCAATCATAAGAATTTTATCAGCCTGCCCTCCCTAGACGAAAATTTTACCAGCATGCCGCTCCTAGGCGAAATCATGCGGACGCCCTGTATTTAATCAACATTAATTTTTGTATATGAGTTTGTATTTTCCACTATGGATTTCTATTTAATGATAAATACTCCCGATTACTTGTCAACGTCAATATGATTATAAAAAACGTTCGTTGAGCTGTCTATATAAGTAACAAAAAAATAAATTTAACAAATTATTTATCATTTTTAAATTATTTAAATTTATATATATCAAATGTATTTATATTTAAATCAAAAGTTTTATATTTAATTTACTAATAAACTTGACATTTTGTTGTTTTAACCTTTATGGTAAAGAATTATTCTATTTATTTTCAATAATTTTTCAAATTTGGAAAACGTGTTTTTTTCAAATACCTGTCAGTTTAACCTATCCCTAATTACCACATCATCAACTAACAAAACTAAAAATAACTCCCTTATATCAATAGAGTAACAATAATTTTTCCACAAAAGTTGAAATAATATTAATAACAGGAAAAGATATATGATGGAACAAATGAGCCGAATGTTATATTTTTGGCAAAAAAGCCCAAGTAAATCCCTGAAAGTGAACCTTTTCAACCCTCCATACTCTTGAGGCACTTGAAAGGGGATGGCCCTTCTTCCTCAAGTACTTTTACAGCGTACCTACATCTTTTCACGAAAATCTCACTTATATTTATAATTCTGCTGAGAAAGTAAATTTTCAAAAAAATCGTTTCATTTTTCATAAAATCGGAAAAATATTTAAACCACTATATGTCGTCTAATTTATTAAGTTCCAGTAAAAAAAAAAAATCATACATCTTACTTATTAAAAAAAGGGAGGATAATATGATTATTCAATAATACACAAAGTTTTATTTTTATTTTTTCATAATTCATCATTTATCTTCTTTCATTTCTTTTTTTTTTTCATAACCCTTTTACAGTTCATTTTCATTTTTAGGTATTTTGAAAGTTAATTACCTTTGAGAATTTTGTGTTCTGGAAAATTGGAGGTGACGAGATTAACCTCTTGTAAGTTGTTGATGTACAACTAAAGAATTTCTTTGATATATACGAAAAAAAAAAAAAATTAATAATGATAAAATAAAATAATATAGGGTCAGCCGTTGCCAGTGTTTTAGGAGGTTTGCTGCTATTAGACACTTAAAAAGTGGATTGGTCAACTGTTTGGCCTTGGATGAAAAAAATTATTCTTGTAGCTAACTGACTTATTACCACCCCTAATAATTATTTGAACTTTTTAAAGTAGATGATATTCAGTCATGGAACAAACTTTTACCGAAATAAGAAAAATGTACAATAGTATAAAAAAGATATTTTTTTTTTTCTGAACCATAACATGAAGAGTATTCGATAGGCTGTAACTTCGTAACTAATAGTCCGATTAAATTGTTTTTATTTTTTATTTTTCATTTTGTAGGGAATTTAAAGACCTTTCTTTTTTTTCTTTTTTTTTTTTTACACCATCGACAAAAAATCTATATCTTCAATAGTCATTTAATCAAGGAGATATATCAATATTTTTGAGAAAAGGCTTTAGAACTTAGCGGTTTTTTCTTAATGGAAAATGTTTCTGCATGGATAATTTTCCATGATAAAGCCATAATAAAGCTGCTGTCTATTGAAAGACAATTCCGATTTTCATGATTTATTTATTTATTTTTTTTTTTTTTAATTTGCTGTAACTTGACTTTTGTACTTACATAATCCTTAAAAAAACTGAGTTTTTGAATCAGAAGCGAATAAATTATTGTTTTGTTCACAGCTCTTCTCCTGTCGTTTTCTCCGGGAGCTGACAATTTTTTCACGTGGAGGGAAAGGAAATCTTTAAAATGATAGCTAAATCATCGAAAATGACTGATTTTTTGTTTTGATTTTTATTATTTTTTGTTTCAGATTTGTCCTCAGTTTCAAAGAGGGTGCAAATACTACTGTTATGTGAAGAATATTTAAGATTTAAGATTTAAGAATATTTTTTTAATGAGATCTTAAAGGTTTTCTTCTTTTACCAAATAGATCAGTATATTAAATATTAACGTTTTGTATGTTACTTTATTTACTTTTTTCTGATTTGTTTAAGACTTTAATTAATAACTTTTGTCAGGTTTCTGCATAGTCCATATCTTCTATAAATTATTACTAAAACCTGTTTTTTGTCAGTATTGAATGTCAGGAAATTTATGGCATAGCGACAAAAAAACACCTTTTATAAATTATATACAG
Source organism: Aelia acuminata (assembly GCA_911387785.2). Lineage (NCBI taxonomy): Eukaryota > Metazoa > Arthropoda > Insecta > Hemiptera > Pentatomidae > Aelia > Aelia acuminata. The sequence continues at coordinate 61,731,334 of OU426981.1, forward strand.
AAGATATGGACTATACGGAAACCCGATAAAATTATGAATTAAATCCTTCCACCAATCAGTAAAAAGTTAACAAAAATAACATACTTAATGTTACTGGAAAATATTTTCATATTCTGACGTGTGATTTGATCTTTTTTGATGAAGGAAGAAAACTTTAAGATCTCTCATTAAAAAAGTTTCTTATACAAAAATTCACGAAACAGTATTCGCACCCTCTGTGCCTTAAAGCTGAGGAATAATAAAAAAAAAAAAAAAAAAAAAAAAAAAAAAATCAGACAAATTAGGAGGAAACAAAGCGAGCAGAGGGCGGCTAATTCGGCATGCTCACCAATTAAAAAAAAGGGTCCTAATTTTTTAATAATTTTGGCGGGCATTGAACCCCGTGGGCTGCCACTTCAGCCTCAATCGGTTTCTATTTGGAATTCCCTCGGCCCACACGCGACACTTAAAGGCGGCCTGTCAAGGTGAAGTGATTCCCAGCCCAGGGTCCGGGGCAGATGTTCTCACAGAAATTTATTACTAATGCTTCAATCAATCATTTCCGTATATGATTATGTTGTCAGATATAGGCTACTGCGAAATAGATATTCATTACCAATTAAAGATATTATTGTTAATCTGGAACTCCTATCTAATGAGTCACTGGCAATATTTTATTCTACGGAATAGTTTTAATATTGTAATATCTAATTTATAAAATAAACTTAAATACACATGAGATTATATATGTATATAGATATAATCTCAAAGTCAAGGGACCTCGGTAAATGGACAAATTATGTCTCTATATGATTCACAGCGGATTTCGAGGTTGGTGGTAAGGGGGTCAGTGAAGAGAAAGGATTGGCTTGCCGGGATGTATGCCTGGTGGCTCAAGTGGCAAGATCGTCTTACTAGTAATAAGGAAATCTGGGTTCTAATCCCGGCAAGGGCCAAAGTTTTCTCTTATAATGTATATATCATAGTTTGACAATAATTATACTTCTAGCTAATTCAGTTATGGATATTTCCAGGATTGTGGTGAATTGAGTACAAATTTATTAGTTCAGCCATATTAATAGCTAAAAACTAAAAACTTAAAGGTTTCTTATAACTACACTTATAACTACAAATTTATTTGTAATGAAATAATACAAATCGAATACCACCACAGCCATAAAATCAACTAGCACAATACATAATGTACAGCAACGATTCACAATCGATATACCATACCCAGGACAATGCATAAGAAAAAAAAAAGTAATTTGAGAATGATGCTTGGTGAACCCAATACAAAATATGGAGTACCAAACAAAAGTACAAATGAAGGTTTTAAAGATTTTATCATGACGAAAGAAACGACAAGTTATTTTTTTTATCTTATAAATAGTTTTATAACAATCTCGTTCGATCATTATTCTAGGGAATTCAAGCGCACACAAACGAGCGAATGAAAGAGGATTTGGATAAAAAATGTGACAAAGGCATCTGTAGCTCACAAACACTTTTAATTCCCTTCACGTTCAAATTCATCAAAACCCTTTCCAGAAATATAAAAATGCTTCGAAAATTAATCCAAGGATATTATTATAAATCATAAATATTGTGGAACTGTAAAGGGTATATTTTATACAAAAGGACAATGTAACAATATCGCAAAGACTCATGCTATAAGAAAATATTTTTTTTAAATCCATTTGAAATGATTAAATATATAGGGTTTTCAATGACTGTTAATATATATGTGCTCAACATGGAACGAGCCATACTATCTCAGTACTAATCATTGGTTCTCCAGGTTTCCAAAACCCCTACAATATCACACAATAGCAAAACTTACACAAGATCACAACTTACACAAGGATTACCCACTTTAGGGCCACCTTTCCTAGAAAAAGGACCAATACAGGAGTGTATGTCTGTCTGCCACCGCACCAGCAGCCCATGGTATATAGTTTGGGTTTATAGCCCTACCACACAAAAATAAACTTATCCACCAGAAACCTTTATACAACCTCGGAATCAAACCGTTAAAAACAGAAACAAAGCGGCTACTTCATGCTCAACTTTAACATAGGTTAGAGGAACCTCTTGAATCATTCCAGACACGGAGAACTAAAATTTCCTTTAGAATAAAGTGTGAATTATCATTTGGAAATCACTGCCATCATGGGAACCCGATGGAGAAAATTCGCTCAAAGCCTGTATAAACTAAATGTGTAAAAAACATAAAGTGATGTTGGGTAAAAAATCAATTATGGTAATGCTACAATATTATTTTGCTTAATTATTTTTTTGCTATTACTATCAGTGCATATAGATGCTTATTATTTTTAAATAAACATTCAAGAATATGTTTAGGATTTATTATACAGTAAATCATACTCAAGACATAAAAAACTACCACATTCGGTAGAGTTCTCCTTATTTAGGTCTTCCAATAGTACCAAGTTCATGAATGATGGCCCTTTCGAATCCTCAGGAGAGGGGAAGAAGGAACACCCTGGAAGTTTATTTACTTTTTGTTGATTTGTTGCTGTTACTTAGCGAGAGGGGTGGGTAAATGTACGAGCAGGATCCCCCCCCCCCCCCCGTTGTAAGATTTACTGCTTGACAGGAGACACCCGCCGATCAATCTGTTCTTCGGTGTACACTGAATCTTCTACTCAACCGATTAATCATTGGCTGATTCATTAAGGCTGCCATTGTGAAAAATGGAGGTTTGGATAGGAACACCTCTAATATTCCTTTATTTTTCCTTATTAAATTAAATCCTAGAAAAGTAATTTTCCCAAATATGAAAAATGATAAACATAAAACTGTAACAAATATTTTATATAACATAATAAATAAACCAAGACTAATGTAATTATCAACTGTATTATCAATTTAAATTTATGGACTACCTACTGCAACGTAAATCTTATATCCGACTGTCTACCGAACTCTAGATAATAATAGATTAAATGAACAACTAAAAACTACAGAAATACGTTATCAACATTTAATATTGTCAGTTTCTTTTAAGTAAATAGCCAGCACGTTGTCCATTAATAATTCGTTTATTTGAATTCTGAATGGTAGAGGCAACATTGTATACCCACATGAAAGGGGATTCAGTACTTAGAAGCTCGACTTGAATGGAATCCAATGCTATAAATCAAATAATACACAATAGATTCTACAATTTATAAACCTAAGAAGAGCTACTTGAATTCAAATCGGTATAACACAGGCATGTTGATCGATCTAACCACAAATGAATATTCGCAAGAAAATTACGAATGAAGCATCTCTGTTTACACTCGTTCACATTTACACTCTTTATCTATTTTTGGAAAGGTTCTACATGCTTTTACCTTAAAATTAATAAAATGCTTTTAATCTCACCTTATTAACTTAGCTTAACATTCTAGGATGGTTAGAAAAAAAAAAAAGCAGCTTTGAATTTATATAAAAATATATTTAAAACATTGTCACAGAAGGGGAGAGAGAAATGCTTTATTTTAATAATAAGCAATGCTGCCCAAATACATTGGGTTGCTACATTGAACAGCGTACCAATCAATATTTAAATACATGTATACTTGTAACCAAAATACATAGTTACATTTATTTTATAATTATAATATCATAATAGTTTTTTTTCCCTTCTATATCTTTTACAATTATGTTTTTTTATCTTTATTTTATTCCCATTTATTCTATTTTATTTTATTTTCCTTATTTCTTATTTCTCATAATCTTACTCCTTTTTTTCTCTTCCTTCCCTCTCTTAACGCTCACATTAAAAATAGGCACTCATACAGAACTGCTAGAGAAAAAATCTCACAAAAAGAGATATACCAATAACAACCTTATATCTAATAAATAATTATATAAATATGCAAATAAATAGTTAAATATATAAATAATCATATAAATAAATAAATAAAAAGATAGACTGAGTTGTATGGAATATGAAATTTGAAATCTCGCATATGCTGTGCAATGTTCAAATTTTATTAACTGGTTAGACTTCATTCCATTACATGAGTAAAAATCACCTCATAAGACAAGGTATGGTCGCTAGACTTCGGTGGATAGTAAAGCACTATTCTTGGACTGGGGTAAATAAGTACTTTTCTTTAACTGTTTTTAAAAATTTTGAGATGTCTCAGTCCTTATGAATCATATTGTTGGTGACACAAAATGGTGCGTCAACATTTTCTACTGAAAGAAGGAAAAATACCTTCTATACGGGACATTTTGGTAGAGCCCCACAGTTCTAGCCCGTAAATCCATATTTTTGAAATATAATTCTGAACGTATGTGAAGAATCCTTGATAAAATATGCTATCGTCTTTTTAACTCTTTCCGTTTTATAAAATAATTAAAAATAATATTACTAAAACGGACAGACAGGTTAACCAAAAATGCAAGTACCTACATAGTCAATTTATTATTATTAATTTATCGTATAACTAACATTGACTATAATTGATCAAAATAAATGAATCAATTCGTGACTATTTCAGAGTCGGTCTTTCGAACCATCGTAAATAACTATTACCTTAGTTTATGATAGGTCTAGAAATTTCCACAGAAAATGTAGTAAATTAATTTTTACACTGATGGTAATGAATTAAGAACTTGGTATAATTAGAGATGAGCTGTCTCCCCTGAAAGATCCCAGAGCGAGATAATCAACTCGCTGAGATCCACCAATCGAAGCCAACCGGCTGACCACCATTACATGCAGTTTAAGCTAACCACGGCAATTAGGAGCTCTTGTGACGTGGTCCCAACACGGTCTAAGACTAGCAACATCCTTAATTACCGTCGCGATACCCGGGCCCCTGTTAGTTCAAACTTAATTGGGAGGGGAGGCTTGAGTTGCTAAAAGTCTGTACCTCAACGGTAAGGTATAATAACTTACATAGTTAAGATAAAATAACTGAGTTTGTCTATAATTTTGTATTATAGCGTTGGGTTACATACCATAGTGGTAATGATAAAAAAATGGCATAACTATATATCTCTAATAACCTAATCAAATATTTCTTTAGCGACAGTTTGTTCGTGGCTGTTGAAGGAAGAAATTCTATATGAGGATTACATTTGTGCGCTCTTGGTGGTTTTAACTCCTGGGTTTTTAACTCCAGCCATGACCAGCCAGCGATGGGTCTTTTAAATTATACAATGGTAACTCTATTTGTTCATAAGATGTGCTACATTATCTACCATAGTTTTGGCTATTGTTAAATATAAAATGATATTAATTTTTTATTGGTCGTCGTGTCTAAAAATATAGGTTAATTTCCCTTCTTTACAAAACAGTACAGTACTATTTTGTGGATAGCATTAAAGTATTTTTATATAAATGAGGGGAATTGTATAAAAACTATGATAGTTGACGCATTAAAAAAAAAAAAAAATATATTTTTCTCTTAATAACATATAAAGAAAGCACTTGTTTTGCTTATTATCAATATCCCTTCTGTTGCAGCTTTTCGATTTATTCTTCTTAATAATATAAAAATAACTGGTTATGAAAGCCATTTACGTATATCTGATTAAGTGAATGTTTTATTTGTCACATCCCCGGTATTAATTGTGATATATAACCGAACTATATTGAGCGAATTGGTTTTCAGTGGAGGTACTATTACAGTTTCTAACTCTTTAAAGACAACCCGGGGATGGGACTAATAGAGACACACACAACAGTAGTAATGAGACGGACGACTGAATCGAAGGCCAATTTAGCGCCGGTGGGACAGCCAATAGGTGCTGGACAGATTACTGTAATCCTGGCCATTGAGGAAGCCCAGCAGCCTTGACCCTCGGTAATAGGGGGACCACCGGCTTCGACACGTCTGGACAAATAGACCCTCCCCAGCTCCATTCCTAGGCAACGCGATGAATCCCCTGGCCTCAGGATACGCGTCCTCCTGGTGAGACTGAAGCAGAGTGAGAGCCTTCGAGCCAGAATAGACTTCATGGATCAAGAATTATATCATTGTTATGTATATTAATTAAATATGACTGAACTAATTCGAATTATACAAGCAAACAGAAATATATAATTATCGAATCCTGCAATATAATTTTCCAAAAAATTTAGCTATTGTTTCCTAGTATTAGGGAGAATAACCGATGTACCAAAAGGGAATTAATTGAGTCTAATGAAATGTGGGTTTCCAAACCTCTCGTCGATATTACAAGTTATAATGGTTTAATCCCTCTTTCCGACTGAAATACCTTTCTTACTTCTTTATAGAATCCGAATTATTCTCAATTCGAAATAGACCTTCACTGAATTTTAGCCTCGAACCATAGAACCCGATATTAAATATATGAAATGGAATTAGTAATTTATAAGCTGAATAGCTAATGCAACGATTTTTTTCCGACTGTTTTTTTTTTTTACACCGAATAGAAAAATTATTGCGAGTGCTCTCTGTTTTGAAGAAATATTATATGCAGCTTTCAGCACATATTCAATACAAAGTGGTATAAGTTTTTTTAAAGGTAAGTAAGAAAAATACACAGGTTTTCTATTTATACCAGTAAAATTTACATAATCAGGCGTTAATGAGAAGCAAAAGTTATCCGAAAGCAATCTAAAGCGATGTCTAATCTTCAAAGGAGAACCGAAACGGAGATTAAAGAGACTAAACAGTTGAGGAATTAGCTGAAGACGAATAAAACTAATTAAAGAAGGGACGCTGCCGCTGGGAAAACTGGAGTAGCGCTGGAGGACACCACCCCCCGGCCAACTAGCGGGTCAAGAGTTCTTCACTCTCATCCACTCCTCCACCCTCCATGTCTTCCCACGGCCGGGGTCCTACCCTTCATCGGCAGCCTTAATTTAACACCGCAAATGGGAGATATAGGAATTAAATGATACTAGAGGTAAAAAAATTCCGGCCTAGAGAAATACCAACGATCTTTATAAATTCATGTCGTATCGAGTTACATCGCACAATAAGCGCAACAATATCAATATGAAAGAATGGTATAGAAATCTTATCAGTATTGAAAAGTACCACACGAAAATATTTCTAACACTTATTTTTCAATGTCTATTATTCGTCGTTGGACGATAAAATTTATAGAGGAATTCGTTTTAGATTTTAAGTTTTGACGGAATTCGAAAAACTCTATACAAGAGTACTTGTTATCAACCAATCCCTAAAACTTTACCAGTCCAATTTAAAGGCGGCAGAAAAGATATTTAAAATGTGAATTACATTGTAGAGAAAAACTTAGGTACTTTTTCCCTCTGTTCACCATCACATTTACACTCATTGAGTACCATATGGTATAACAATTGATAGTTAAATACAATTTTATAATCAAATAGAATTTGAAAAACGAATTAGGGTCTGGCCATATATGTCCGCACCGGATCCGCACCGCAGCATTAATATAGGTTATGTTCAGAATATTTTTAATTTAACTTACATATTACCTTTAGTTATGCCTAAAATGGCCTGTGTCTGACATGTGTGGCCTGACCTTTAGGCATAACTAAAGGTAATATGTAAGTTAAATTAAAAATATTCTGAACATAACCTGTATTATTGCTACAGTGCGGATCCGGTGCGGGCATGTGTGGCCAGACCCTAACTCACTATTTTCAACCTTTGGACCAAATCGATTAGTCTTAAGAAATAAAAATATAATTTAAAAAGGAAAAATCACTTATGCGTACACCATTCAAATTAATGGTTAGAAATTAATAACACTTAAGTATCAATGTTTGTTTAATATTAATGGTGTATAATTTAAAAACCATCAATACAAATTGGTTCCCGTGGTGATTCTCTAATCACTTCGCCTGCTCACTACCTTCATATGTTTGTTATTTTTTGCTGGTTCTTACCTAAATGATCAAATACTATTATCTGATAAGAAAAAAATGGCCGAGACCGGGATTCGTACCCGGATCTCTGCATTACCATTGCTGCTCTTAACCACTAAGCTACCAACGATATTATATAAGAGAAAAGTTTGACGGCTGTTGATCGATGGTAGCTCAGTGTTCAAGAACGCTGCAACGGCAACACGAGTTTGAATAACGGCCATAGCCAATCTTTACTCATCAGGTAATAAATATTATTTGATAGGTTCCAACCAGCAAAAAATAATAATAATTTGGAGGTAGCAAGCAGGTGAAATTATTTGAGAAAGGTACGGAAACAAATTCTTTGCGGGAGAAAAGCATTTAATATTTAAAACAAACATCAAAAATATTCAGCACGGTACTATGAATAGGATGATATAGAGAGATCCCTAATTCAGAACTTAATTCCTACAACATGGACATTTGTTTTTCGAGTTTAGTCCACAAGTGATCGATGTTGTGATGCTTTATAGGGTAATTACCACAAGGTCTTAATTTATTATTAATAAAAAGTAAATCAAACGGAAAAAAAAAATCCTGTAGATTGGACGCGGGCAGACCGACCTAAGAAGCAAACTATTTGCCGGCAAATACTCTCAGCCAGGGTTATAACGTTCAACCGGAGCGGGATTACCCCTATTACAAGCCATCCTGAGTGCAATGGATCATACGTGGGCCGAGAATAAAAAATTTAAATGCGCCAAGCCAATTTAACACCATCTGCAAAGCCCAATTTCAGCGGGCATAAATAAAGCATCATCTGACAAGGAGGCAGTTAAGGGGTTATTTATCCGCGCGACCGATTATTAAAATAGATGATTTTTTCCTCTTTGCTTCAGCCAAGGACGGACGTAGGCGCCGTACTTCTTCGTAGCGCAGAAGGCGTTCGGAAGAGGATGGGCGGTGAACAGCTGGTTAGGGTACGGCAGGCAGGTTGGATCGAAGGCTTTATCGGCTATCATCGGCAGCGAGCCAATCTTCGCATATCTTTCTTTTTGTGATAGGAATAAGATTAATCCGACGCGGCCGAGGCACCTGATCAACCGAAGGATAATTATTTTAATACGAAATACCTGACGGGATTTAAGACATGATCCGCTTAAAGCTGAAAAATGTGAAATCAAGAGACTCGAAAAAATCTTAAGAGGACAGGTAGCATCTTATTATGGTCACTTCATTTCGTTATAATGGATGCGGTCCATGCCAAGTTATTGTATAATTAATATTATAATAATTTATTTTCATTTATTATAATAATTATTATAAATCATTTTATTATAAATTATCATTTATTATAATAATTATTATTTAGTTTGAATGGTCAGTTAGATTTACGAAATATAAATAAGCACATATTTCACAAATTATAGTAAAAGTTATTTGCAAATGCTAAAGGATGATAGCAGACTATTGTAAAAAGGGAAGACCCACACAAGTCCATATAATCGATCGTGTTTTCCCCTGAGATGGGAGCCCAGAAATTAAGTCTCGGAAAAGCGAGGCAGTCGTTTCGGATTCCACGCAGGGGCCAGGAAATCACATTTCACAGTCGGCACGGCATGGAAATTCGTACCTTTTTAATATTCAGGAATTCTACTAGTTTCTTGGCTATGGCGTTTGCGGCAAGAAGTATAATAAAAAATATGGATAAAATCGTTTGTGGAATATTCTTTGAATGTATGGACCTGTTTTAACGAATTGTTATTACCTCCAAAATATAATTTTGGAAAAATATGTTGTAAAACTGAAAATCTCGGGACCATGATTTTAAGGATTAGAAGATTTGTAGTTCAGTAACCTATGAAAGACGACTAGGAAGCCCAATTTCATGGAGTTGAGTTTTCATCACGTACGAACCATTATGTGAGAATGGACCCATAACAAAAGACACCAATAAAGAACAGAATAGAACATCAACAGTAACTGTGGTACATGATTCGCTACAGGGACGGCAACTTGGGGAGATACTCGATCAGGAACTTAAATCCCGTTTGGAACTAGGATCCAGATAAGAAGCCGCGAACCTAATTCTTTTGTATGAATAAGAGCCTTAAGAAATCATGGTGCGGAAATTTTATCCCGTGGTCTACCATACGCAGAACAATAATAGAGGTCATTAATCGCAGAAGATAAAAGAGCAACAAGCAGCATTTCGAAAAACCAAGTAACGTATCTGATAATGATTTATATAGTGGCACACTTTAGCAATATTTTATGATATTGGGCTGGAAAACCGTGACCTCAGTTTCGAAACTAACCTATCCCGACCTTCACATTTTGGCTAGGCCAGCTTGAAGACGAGAAGGATAAATGTTAACCGTCAAGTAGGATAGGAGCGCAATTAAAAAAATAAAAAGTAAGATATAAGATATACTCAATTGAATGATATATAAAATATACGCATGTATGAATAAGAACATGCGATCTAATGATTGGGTTACTACTACAATTATTGGGCTACCATACAATTAACATTTAGCAAGAGACCATTATAACCTATCTCTTGTTAAATGTAAATTATACCACTTACCTTCAACTATCATCGGCGGGTGGTCACCCAACTGGGGCGGTCACCCATCCAAGTACTAAACACGCTCGACGTTGCTTAACTTTGATTACTTATTGCAACTGTCTTTGTCCACTCGGCCATCCCGGCCCCCGACAAAATAAATATACTAATCTATTTCTATGATCCTTATCCAATATCCGTAAAAAAATCATCGATTCACAAACAGGACCAACTTGCCTGGATCGAACGTAGCCTAGTTGAATAAAGGAATTCTAACAACAGCTCTTGAAAGTTTACCATCCAAAGAGAATTATAGACCATTCGACAAATTTCCATATCTATAATGAATATGAAAGAAAAAGTATAATGTAATTCACAGATATATCAGATTTGGTGATTTTCCGCTTTGCTGGGTAAAACAATTCAAAGTTACTCCAAATAACAGAAGATATTAAATAAACAAGGCTAAGACAATATTGAAATATTAAAAAAATTAAAAAAAAAAAGTAGTTTATCATCCTGATAAATGTAACTGAATATCTTTCGTTAACTTATACAGAAAACTTAATCCGTAAAGTTATTTAATTCAAGGTAGGATATAATTATTACTTCCAAATTATTATTGTTATTCAAGGATTATACTGTTCGGAAAATCCGAAGTTGATGTAATTCCTAACATGACCTGTTTATATTTCTCTAATTGGATTTTGATGCAGCAATTAACAAGCTGTAAGTGAGTTGAGCGTAGAGCAAATTAGTTTTAAATTTTAAATGCCCCCCTCCCTTCACACGAGGCCATTTGTTTCTTTAACGGCTTTTTAATGTGACCCCGCTGTACATTAATGATTTCTGGATTCAATTAGCAAGAAATATTAATTATTTTACGGGTCATTCTTAGTCATGTTTTAATTATCGCTTATTTTCGGTAAAAGACCTTATTCTCCACAGATTTTATATTAAAAAATAAATAGAGTTTCAACCATTGGACTTTCTATATTTTCCATTTTAGTACATATACAAAAAGGAAATGTATTATTTAAAACTTTTTTTTTTTTCTAGCGCACACCTGCTATCTTAAAAAGAACAGAGGCACTGGAAGCCGTCTTGATTGCCAGGATTGCTTTCTGCAGATGGTAAAGTTTTTTTGTTTTTTTTCATAATGTATACATAGAGGAGCATGCTTAAACAGGTTTGTATCGGAAACTACTTTTATGGAAGAAAAGGAACAACTAAGTCAGAATTTTCTTCTCTAACTGGATACAAGACAATATATTTATATAAATATATTATATAAGTTCTAATTCATTAATTTAAAAATGAAGTTTCAATTATCATTAGGAAATCAAGTTCTTCAATACAACCTTTAGCAAACAGATACATATTGATTATGAGGACTATATTGACAAATATCTTTAATCCTAGTCTTATCGGCAGTAGTGCATAGTGTAAAATGGTTAAAGAAGAAAGTTGATAAAAAAAATAGATCAATTTAATGTCGCCATGGATTGATAAGTATGCTGTGTAGCCAGCAATTCTATAAAAGGAGGAATTCTTTACAAAGAGTACACCTCTCTTTATACTTTCCTTATATAATCTTACATAATTAATCCTAATTAAGCAAATAATTATTTTCATCTGTGTTTAAGAGGTATTTTATATAATCTTTTCTTTTAGTGTTTTTTTATATAAATTTGACTAATTTACAAAGTGTCTGGAATATCCTAAAATAATATTTCTCCATTAGTAACTCACCATACTTTTACTTTGTTTTTGTGACGGTGATTAATAAACTTTAATCACACATCGACTGACGTTGAATACTTAATTTATTGATACTCCAACAGGTATTAACATTTATATTTAGAAAGATTAAATAAAATAAAAAACAACATTCATGTCTCACTTATCTCTTTGCTGTTGGATTAGTCGCGTGTTTTGGATTCGGAGTTGAATTTGTAGGCGTGACTTCGGGAACGACAACAAAGTTTGTCACGGCATATATCACGTGTCTTAGTATAACGATCACAATTCTCATATTACATGCATTGAATTAGGAATTTAACGAATTGTTTTAAATTTTTTTTTGTTTTAAAAATCTAAGGATCCAAACAATATTAAATTATAATAGATAAATACATGTCCATCACAATATCTAATAAGGATGTCGGTAAGATCGCTTGTCTTATTCCTTGATTTCATGTTTTTAAGATTATATTTTAATGAAATTTTAAATAGTTGGTTGCTTACTGTTAAGAGAAAAAAACCCTTTTCTTAGTGTGTGTTATTTTTTTTAGTTTTAATGGAGTATTAGTAAAGATAGATGGCACATTTACCACCATGTCCCATTTCCAACTCAATTTTTATTAATAATGTCATTTATTGATTTTAATGAATACAAATATCTTCTCTTTTATCATTCTTTTTGTAGCCAGAATGGCCCAGATAAAGGATAATGTGTGATGTTTAATCTGAATAACTGCACGTCAAAATCAGCATTTGCAGTCCTATTTGGATAACTCGTTAGTTAACCATAAACGGTCATTGATATTCTAACGATGGACAAGGTTGCAGAGGTCCTTGCATATTTAGTAGGCTTCGGAGAGCTATAATGTCGTTGCTATGTTTCCATCAAACCCAAATCCGGATTCAACCCAGGCATTATTGAAATCAGGCTACTACTGAGCGGCTACCTAGCAATCCAGATAGAGATACAATAAATTAGGTTTTACGTAACGGACCGAGGAAAATAACTCATAGCCCCGGTCAACCGAGCAGATGAGCGGCCGTTAGGACCACCCGTACTGCAAGAGGTTGAGGAATCCGCTGGGGGATCACGAACGGATCATCTGGAGTACGGGTAATGGACGCAGCACGGGGTGGGCTTTCGTGTAGGGTATTCGGCACTTCAATCCTTTGACAGAGGGAATTATTGATGGCTTCCTCTCGTGTGTACATGCTCACAATCGGTCGATTCCAGGTTCAACAGAAAAGGGGAGGGGGGAGTTTGCCAACGGAACTTATACAGGTAAAAATATTTCTCATTCAACTTTTTTTCATTATTTTTTGGATGATCATTTGAAATGCAAACGTTTAATAATAAGTTATATTCTGAGCTAATAAATAGTCCTGAGTTTCGTAAAAAAAATATTTTTTATTTAACAAGGCTACAGTTTGACTCAAGTAAGTAGATCTTCATTCGGACTAAGAAGAAATATATTAGTAAAATCTAAGGTAAGAGTAAGAAAAGAATTATAAACTTATATGCAGAACAGAGGGAAAACAAATATTTAATAAACAGATTAATTACGGATAACGTGAATACGAAAAACCATGGAAAGCGAAAACTTTACACTACTTATTAATCGTTCTAACCAAGACTGGTTTAACTAAAAAAAAAAAAAAAAAAAAAAAAAAGCGAACCCATTCGAATATGTTCTTTTGACTTCCTTTGATTTCCGTCGCCTACATTATCAAATATCCTATTGCTAAAGTGTTTGTACAGAGATAGGAAAGGAAAAATAAAAGATAATTCGTAAAAAAAAATGTTTTAAAAAATGCTATTTCGACCAGACTAGCAATGGATTAGCAATATATGAATGCTAATAAATTTAATTGGAGTAAGTTAATAATAATAGTATGAGCTAAAATAATATGATTACGACAAGTATGTTGAGACCAGGTGGAATGAGGAGATATAAGTAAACGAATAAATAAAAGTAGTGGAATAAAAACTGATCTTTAGTTGGGTATGAGTTGGAGATGATTATAATTATGTTCATATTGGTTTCTTTTTAATACAGATGAAAACCCACATTCTTAGGTCGAAATATTAGCTAGTTAGATTAATAATAATTTTTTTACAAAAACTCCTGACTACTTATCATCGCAAAAGAATTTTCTGAAGAAAACAGTCGACCACTGTCCACCTCATAACAAGTAAATGCGTGACGACATAGACTGATGCATCATTGTTGTTTTTACCTTTTGTCGCTTTTGAATACCATTGGTAATTACATCATAACCCGAGGCTGATGGTACAGAAGTAAGTTGACAGTAGATGGGCCTTGGCATACCATTAAACCATGGTAAACGTCTGAATGGGGAGGAGCGCCCCCCATCGCCGTGTCCTAATCCACTAACTGTAAACGTTGCCGATGGCCTAAGTGATTGAATTAGCCAGGGGGGCCTCGAGGAAGAATCGTTGGGGGTGCCTCCGCCCCCCTCGTGCTCGGGAAATCAATACTTTTCTTCTGATGGACAATACCGTTGTTGCCCGTTATCGCCGCCAAGCAGAGTGGAACTGGCTCTCTTTCGGGAACTCATTTCCAATCCGAATATTGGTGGTTATTCCAGCGGTAGGAAGAATGGAGCAGGAATCTCTGTGACCTTTGGCTGAATGAAAGGGTAATGATCATCACTATCCATTCGATGGCAGGCCAGTTTAAAATGGAATTCGGAACAAAAAAGAATCTGGTGCGTGCGCGCAACACACAACTTTCCCTTACCAACTTACTTAAATTAGAAATTGATGTGTTTTGTCAATTGCCACTTCTCAAAGACACATTTTTCCACATTCATTTCTTATTTTTGTTTTTATTTGCTCTATAAAAACACTAATTTTTTTATTATTAAATAAAAGTTTTTACTAGTGGTAATTCGGCAATGCAAGCATAATACTCCAAGTCGTCTGATTTTATGATTCTCTATGTAGTGGTTGAAAACTTCATTTACTATAAAACAAATAATTTCCATTAAATGAACAATGGTCTGTTATTAAAGGCGTACTCCGCATGCGTGGGCTTAACGTGTTTTATGAGTTGACTGAATATTTTTCTTTTTTTCTCCTCTATATGTTTACTTGATTTTAATCATAGCTCATATTTAGCCATTTCCTTTTTTTAGGCGAAACGAGAGACAGATAATTTCTGCATATAAACAAATACAAAGGTACTGTATAGGAAAACAAAAAAGGGCCCTTCCCCATTTAAGCCCCGTCAGAACATTTTAATAATAATAAAGCTACCTGATATTAAAGAACACTTAATTTTCATTAAACACGACGAATTTGACGAAAATCGTTAAAGCCGTTTTTGAGATAATCGAAAAAAAGGTTAAAATTGGTAAAAAGGTTACGAAATAAAGTGCCCCCTCCGTCTGACCAATTTCGATGAAATGTTGGTATCACATCTTTGGCATATACATACATCAAATACCCAATTTGATCAAAATCGTTAAAGCCGTTTTTGGGTAAATAAAAAAGACCCGTGAAAATGATACAAAATTTATTAAGTAAAGTCCCCCTCCGTTTGATCAATTTTGACGAAATTTTGGCTATCACATCTTTGGCATAAACATCCATCAAATACCCAGTTTGATCAAAATCATTAAAGCTGTTTTTGACTAAATAAAAAAAAACACGTGAAAATGATATAAAATTTATTAAGTAAAGTCCCCCCTCCGGTTGATCAATTTTGATGAAATCTTTACAGCCATATTTCGGGCATATACATACATCAAATATCCAGTTTGATCAAAATCTTTAATGCTGTTTTTGAGTAACTAAAAAAAAACACGTGAAAATGATATAAAATTTATTAAGTAAAGTCCCCCTTCCGGTTAATCAATTTTGATGAAATTTTTACAGTCATATCTCGGGCATATTAATACATTAAATACTCAGTTTAATCAAAATCGTTAGAGCCGTTTTTGAGAAAATCGAAAAAAAACGCAAAAAGCTATTAAATAAAGTACCCCCTCCCTTTGACCAATTTTGACGAAATTATTGCTGTCACATCGCGGGCATATAAATACATTAAATACCCAATTTCAGGTTCGCAGGGTTTATCGTTTTTGAGCTAGTCTGTTCACACACACGCACAGACCATTTCACGGGGCATAGTTATTTCGACTCAGGGGACCCCAAAACGTGTATATCCGTTGAAAACCGGAAGTCGAAATTTTTCACGATCGCAATACTTCCCCTTACTATATATTTCATATGTAGGTAAGTGAAAGTAAAAATGGAGTTACTGGAAATTGAATGACCCCCTTAACAGCCTCTGAAATAAGCAGCTATATGGCACCAACATTTTAATACATAGTTCAATTAATGTTGGAACTCCTAAAATTAAGATTACGATTGCGGAAATGGTGGCAGCTTACTTACAAGTAATACGACTGTGTTTAATTAAATAACCTCTGCAGAAGTAAAGTAGATGATTTCCTAGACCTGCATCAAAAGGAGTTCTGATCTCAAACCTTAATACCGGGGTGGTTGACAAGAACTAACAGGAGTTCAATCTACACTGAGAAAACATTTACGTATTTTTTTTAAAGGGTTTAATATAGAATTCTGATTACACCTTTGCTGTATCATTTGAGACCTTCAAATTAATTTTTTTTAGCTGCACCATTACGAATAAATCACCTGAGGTAATTATCTTTTAATCTATCGTGGTCAGTGACATTTCTTAAAATTTAATAAAATTACTAGTCATTGTTGTAAGAAGAAAAAATCGAAGAGTTAGAACCTTTTTGGTCGAAATTTTATTTCTTAAAAAATGTGTTTTCTTTTGCCGATTTTATGATAAATGAGAAAGTCCATGAAATTCGAAATAATATTGAATAATCTATTAACGAATCAGAAATAAGTCAAATAAATCAATTATATATTTTAGAAACGGTAGACTAGCCAACTACTTTCCCTTTAAGGTAAAAGCGATTGTCCGAATTATTCAATTTTTCTTTCTTCTTTTTTTTTTTTGTATTTATTAACCATTGCATGATTTATCATAAAAATGATAGTGACCAAATGGTATGGAGAGTTATTTTTTTTCTATAACCAATCCTATTCCTTCATGGAAACTAACCATCTAAATCCTCCCCCCCCCTAAAATATTGATTATATTGCTTAGGTGATTGTTGATTTATAAAATATATATATATAACCCTCGGACTGGTGAGTTAGTCTTGTTCTGATCTAGAATCATGTGGTTACTTTTGTGTTAATTTATCGTTATAAGTTGATACTATTGGTAGCCTTATTTATTATTTGAGTGTTATTGCCTGTCTGACATGTGAGTTATTATTTTCTATTAATAATAATTATTTAAATCCACATAAGTGTTAAATTATTGTTAATAATACTTAGATATCAGCATATATTACATACAGCATATATATTACTAAACCGTAACCCGATACATTTATCACATTAATTTTTTTCAAATTATTTTCATTTCCTAGGATTAGTAATGCTTTGTCCTTCTTAATACTAACGTGATATCATCTACCATAATTTACTAAAAGGATATAAATCTTGTGTCCATATACAACTTTCACATTCTTCAAACTTCTGTTGACCTTTTTCTAGCCAGAGATTCCTTCCCACAATCTTTAAATTTTTTTCAACTTCTATTAAAAGTAAAGAAAAAACGAACGAAAAACCAGCTTAAAAATAAAGTTGAGAGCATTCTGTTATATTCGATTAATATTTATGTAGTTTCTATTATTTACATGAATTGTTAAATAAACCTATGAAAAATAGATGAAGGTACTTTTTTAGAATTTATATGTGTGATTATTTTCATTAATATAAACAAATCATAAACTAATTTAATTTTACTAATGATTAGACTGAAATTTATTTGGTTCAAATTTTTAAAATTGATTTTCGAGCATTAGTATTTAAATGAATCTATGTATCACCATAGGCTCAATCTTTAAAACATAAATATTAAGACAACCTGTTAATTTTTTAAGTAAGAAAATATTTACGAATAAGTATAGATTTACTAGAATTTAGTATATATTTATGTATAAATTTACTAGAAATTGGAGCCTCTTGTCTTTCATGTTTTACACGGCTCCAAAATGTAAATTAATACATTCATTGAAATAAAATTATTATTATGGGAAGTCTTAACGTTTGAGACCTCTCAATTAGAAATTTGATGTATTTGGTAATTTTGTTCTTTGAAAAAAGTAAGATCTTTCAGGTTTTTTCAAAATCTTCATTTCAATTCAACATTTTTTTAACTCAACATTGTTTTACTCTTATTCTTGGTTTTATCAGCAACTATTGTAGATATAAAGAAATAAAAACGAAAAACAACAAATCTCGTATCAACAGCCTTAGGACCCACAATATACCACAATACATTATAATAGAGTATCCGTAAGGTAAAAGAGAAATTTGACTTTGTTTTTTGTGCATGAATTTAGTATGCAATATAAAAATTTTTATTAACTATTAAGGACGATACTTCAATACATTATAATGACGAAAACCCATCCTGTGGGCTTTACACCCTTCAAGATATGTTACATGTTTTCAAAGTTTCGATCAGAAGATCTCTGCAACTACTAGCTAATCGGGAATAACCAATAGAAGGATAAATTCCTTGATAAATAAATAGAAATAAAAACGAAAAACAACAAATCTCGTATCAACAGCCTTAGGACCCACAATATACCACAATACATTATAATAGAGTATCCGTAAGGTAAAAGAGAAATTTGACTTTGTTTTTTGTGCATGAATTTAGTATGCAATAAAAAATTTTTTATTAACTATTAAGGACGATACTTCAATACATTATAATGACGAAAACCCATCCTGTGGGCTTTACACCCTTCAAGATATGTTACATGTTTTCAAAGTTTCGATCAGAAGAGCTCTGCAACTACTAGCTAATCGGGAATAACCAATAGAGGGATAAATTCCATGGATACAAGAAGCGGAGGATCGGAAGGATAAGATCGTGGCAGAGCTAGAGGAATGCCAAACACTTTCCCACGAGCAGTACCTGGTGAGGGGGCGGTGCGGGAATTATGGCTTCAAAAAACCACAAATCAAAACGAAGCCGACCTCCAGTGGTCACTTCACGGGAGCATACTCAAGCGGTCTTCCCTCTAATAGCTACTTAGAATTGGACTATTAACGATACAACAGCATAAGAGATATATATCTTGTAATTCAAAAAATAATATATATTTCAAACAAATAATTAATATAATTGCTTATTCAAATTATTAGATTGAAGGTCTTTAAACTACACTAATATATATGGAAGCGCCATCTATAAATTTTTCGAACAACCTCATTTTTAATTTATATCATTACATATACAGAGAAAATAAAAACAAAACATAAATACACACCCACATAGATATACATATTTTTTTTTTTCTGTTTTACAATGTCATTTCGCCTATTTAATTGCAAAGAATTTTTATTGGAAACAGCTGGTGTGCATATGTTTAATTATTTAATTGTTTTTATTTTAATGTATATTGTTAAGATAAATATAATTTTTGGTTTTACCGATAAAGCAAATGTTGTAATTAAGCGTGAGGCACTGGATACGATAAACTACCACTCCTAGACAAGAGTAATGTGGTTTATCGTATCCAGTGTTCCACACTTAATTGCAACAGTTGCTATATCGGTGAAACCAAAAATTATTTTTAAAAACGGATTTACCAACTTAAATACAGTATTTCCACGCGTAATTCGTTAACGTCTAAATTAGCAGAACATGCCATTGCCCATAACCATTCCTTTGTCTTTGAGGACCCCTCCATATTCGCTACTGCACCAAACCATGACAAACGACTCCTCTCAGAATCCATATTCATCCATCTGGAAAAAAATACCCTGTAAATCATAAAGTAGATAAAGAGATAATTTTATCCACTTACTCTGACATTTTCCGCATCTTCAAATCCTAGTTTTGATTTCATAGGTATTCGCAATTATTGATGTACCTCTGTATTATTATTATCTTTATTATTGTATAACTTCCTTCTTTATGTTTATATAAAGTTTATATATATTTACATAACAGTTTGTATACAGTACCATCTATTTTGTTAATTTTAGAGTTTATTTTCATATCTTGCTATGTCATGTAGCCTTTCACTTCAAAAAGCGTTGGGTTTCCCGTAATAAACCTTCGAAGTCGGCAAACTAACTCCCTACCACTACCTCTCACCTTATTTTACCTTCAGTCTTTGTATAACTCTGGACTCAGAAGGTAAATATCAGATTTTATGTTATTTTGCAAACCAGCTACTTATTTAAATATTCATGTATAATGCTTACCTAATTTTATATAATTATCAGTTTTGTAAAGTATTAATTTAATTGTCATCTTCTACAATTACATAATATAATATAATACATAGATACTCATATATTTGTTTTTTTTTAGCCCTGATGAAGATCCACAAGTTGGATCGAAACTTTAAAAATAAAAAAGTTTTAACTGAAAATCCTGACAATCATTCAACCTATCGTAAAAACTTACTATAAATATAGATGTTAAGTATCGAGAACCTATTAATACTTTCCCGATAGAGAGAGCGATGGGAAACGGGAACGGATCTGAAAGAAAATATCTCAAACATGCGAAGGAATTCCAGAGCCAGATATGGTTTCCGAACCAGGTCAGCTTATAAAGGACAAAAAGTCCACAAGAGCTCTCAAGATCCCTGAACAGTGGAAGAAGACGACAAGAGATAAAGGAAAAAGGAGAATAGGATGGAGCCGAGAATGGGAATCTAATTGGGAAATGAAAGGGTTATTCTGCTTTCCCACGAGGGCTGATGGAGTCATCTGCAGCAAGGCGGTCCTCCCTAACTCAACTTTGACGTAGTCAGTGGCTCTTATCTGACATAACTTATCTAAGCAACAATTAGTTCTGTATTAATAACAATAACAAGTTTGGTAACTTTAGAAGTTCTTTAATATACAGAATATAATGATTCAATTTGTATGTTATCTCCATTTCTTAATGCATATGTGAGATGATTTTATATACTATATAGACGAGATATCTAAGTTTTTATAATATCTAAAGTTATTTCAGTATATCTCGGGTAAAATGAAAAAAACGCGGACAACGAATTAATGATTAGTACCATAATAAAGCAGTATCATTTAATAGAATATTTATTTTTCCAATAATAGAAAGAGATAATTAACATTTGATGAAAAATATCTTTTGTAAATAATTCAGACTTGAAAATTTAGGAAATTTTGCAAAAAGTTGTCAACAAATGATTTTATATATTGACTTTTAGCTATACACGTCCCTGACAACAGTATCAATTTACTTATTTATTTTTCTATTTTTTTTTTTTTTTTTTTTGCGTCCTGATTTCTATCATTGAACCACTACTTCAAAATACTACTAAGAAATAATTATTTTTAAAATTTACGATTAGTGGCATCATCCCCAATTCTTGATTAAAACCAAGAACTAAGTGTACTATAGATAACTAATATAAAAATTCCCTATTTTTGTATATTAATAATTTATATATATCCACGTTCAATCGTCACGACCCAAGATTGTAGGCCGTTTGCTGAGCTAAAATTGATAAAAAAATAAGATAAAAATAAAAATATGAAAGAGAATTTTAATTCACTAAATATATTAAATATGAAAACTAGCATATGTTTCTCATCTTCAACACATTTGAGAGGTTTAACATCCACAGCTTTATGATAATCTATATTAACGTTGTTTCATTGTTTTATTGGGTAACCAATTTCTTAAAGTAATAGATAGGTATAAATCAGATTAAAAATACAAAATGGAACATCGTTACTCCCATAGTTCAATAATTATATAAATATAAATTTTATGAATATGTATATTAGTAAAAATATACCTATTGAATAATGAATACTCTTTTTGCCCTATTTATTTCTAATTTTTGAGTAATGAACAAATATACTTATAAGAGACCTATTAGCCCTTTCCCTTCAAATATTAAACAGGGTCAATTTAAGAGGGCCCTTGTTCCGAATTGAAATTGTTCCGGAGCAGACATAATTACTCATTAGTCCGAAAAAGGGAGGGAAAGTTACTGGCTATTAACTATCCAAAGGGTTCAAAACTTCTACTCACCCTCCAAGTTCTAACAAACAACTCCAACTCACCTGAAACAGAAACGAGACTGAGTTAACGCCAGGAAAAAAAAAAAAAGTTAGTAACCTTAACATCTAAATGATACAGCATATTAGATATAATGGTTCTTAATAGACGTGTTTAAAAATTGTATCCTATGAAATACAACATAATTACGAAGGCAGGCTCACTGAAGGGTGCTCAAGAATTTCTCCAAGTTATCACAAAAGGTTTACAGCCTCCTCGGAGGGCACTAGCGTTTACCTATTTTACATAACAAGTGAGTTTTTCTAATGGAGGGACTAACCTTATTTTCTTTTTTAACCACTTTCTTTTTTTTTTTTTTTTTTTCTTTTTTCCCGACATCTTCTCTCAAGAGATGGCTCAGCCCGAGACAATATGAGAAGAACTCAAGGCGACTACCTAAAGATACAGTAACTCAAAGATGCCGAACTGTATAGAAATAACCGGGGTCAGGTTAAAGACTATATATTAGGATAGTCTTTCATTTCGTTCCTTTTCTTTCTTCTTTTTTTTAAATTTTTTTCATGCAGTTAAGTTATTGTTACTGTATTGTTCGAAACTATGTCTGAGTTGAGGTTAAAGGTAACTACAACCTATGAATTTCAAATGATTCTAAATTTAACTGAGTGTAATGGATTGGTTATTTCTTTTATTAACGAGCGAAATTGAAAAAAAAAAAAAAAATCAGTATAGAATCTTAATCAAATCATTAACAGATAAGTTTTAACAGACGAATCATAATAATTTTTTTGAAAATCTAGGAATATATATTTTTTTAATTTGTAATGCCCCTTCTACACCAAATGTCCGTCGGCTTCCAAAAGTAGTTTATATTATTTTATAATACTCTGTCTATTTACTACTTTAAATACAAACACATAAAAACAAATATGTAGTGGCCAGCATAGCAGCTTACAATACTAAAAGTCGCGGGTTCGCATCCCGGGGTGGCCCCGCGAATTTTTAAAGGGGAAAAACAATTCTTCGCTATGCCGTCCCTCGGATAGGACGGAAAATAGAGATTCCGAGCCTGTACAATGTCGTAAGAGATCCCTATCCTTATTATAACTGGATATGCAGCATTTCGGACTTCAACCGTAGTATCATCTCATTAGCCTTAGTGGCATAAAGTGACCTTAATTAAACAAAAAAACAAATATTATCATGATGTTAATTCAGCACTCATTATCATCAAAATCAGATGCCTAATATAAATCGAGAGAATGTAATTTTTCATGATTTCAAGAATCTTTAAGAATTTTGTAGATTTCTTTCCATAACTAATGAAATAAAACCGTAAACAATATAAAATCACATAATAATAATAAATAAATTATTGCAAATTTCTATATGGATGTTAATTTAGAAATAATTAACATCTTAATATATTAATAATTAAGACTAAATAAATATCGTAAGTGGATCGTTTTAAAAAATAATAAAACCTGTTACCCTTAATTATTATCAAAGATTTTAAATTGAAGCTGATTTGTGGGCATCTTTAACAAATTTTATTTCTTTCCATTAACATAACGAATGTATAATATATATATTTAGTACGAACATAAATAATATAACTTCTTATAATAAATAATATTGCTCTTAAAGTGGCTAATAACGTTATTGATTGTTGTCTTGGTTGTTCAGTTCGAATGTTTTCTGCTATAGACATCTCACCGGTCATAAGTAAGTTGTCACCAAACACCGAAAATATAGCCTACATCCGCCACTGGTAAAATTACAATACTTATCCGCTTTAGGGTCTGGCCACACATGTCACACCGGATCCGCACCGTAGCAATAATACAGGTTATGTTCAGAATATTTTTAATTTAACTTACATATTACCTTTAGTTATGCCTAAAGTGGCCTGTGTCTGACATGTGTGGCTTGAACTTTAGGCATAACTAAAGGTAATATGTAAGTTAAATTAAAAATATTCTGAACATAACATGTATTATTGCTACGGTGCGGATCCGGTGCGGACATGTGTGGCCAGACCTTTATTATTCGTTGCCATTTTAGTCTTTCTTTTTTTTTTTCTTTTTTTTTTACGGTGAATGTGTCCTCCTCCGCTAATCTCAACCCCAAGGCTACATCGCTATTCAGCTGCATGTTTTTTATACTACAAAACGATTGCCATCTTGAAGTAGCCATTGAAGTCAAGAGTTTTTACATCACTTTGTTAGAGGTGACTAGACCACACATGCAGATCTTCAATTCGCAAAATTTTTTTTTTCTTTTCTTTTCCTTCTCTTTAATAAGCTGTTTAATAAACCCACCCAACTAACCCTTATGTCGTAAATTGCTAGGTCCAGAAAACAAAAAAAAATGTTGTAGACACGATGAAAAATAAAATCAAAGATAAAGATCAGGGAAGGAATTAGAGCTTTAAATTATCTTATAAATATCGAGAGTTATATACGCGATGGGGAACAGCTATCAATTCCCCCCACCCCACCCTTAGATTAGCGCCTCATCCCTATAATCTGACCCCCGTGTTCTATTAATAGAGAGGCAAAGACCCCCTCATGGCCTGTATAAATAGAAAAACGGTCGGTAGATAGTGCTAGTGGAGAAACAAAGGCAACTAAAATGGAATGGTGTCTGAGAGTTGATAAAAAAGTGTGGTAGGTCCAGACAAAAAAATAAAATAAGACAGCGAAGAGTGGAGAAAAAAACGAGGACGCGTGAGAAGTGGGGTCCGACATTCCAGCGAGGTATTGCCCAGCTACCTGCCCCTTATGGTTGGAACCTCTTAGCAAGGATATTTAATACAAATTAGCTGTTTGTTTTGTTCGCGAAGGATCGGGGCACCGGTTGTCTTCGTTCGGGTCTGATAACGGGATCTTAGTATATATAGGCAGGGAAAAGGCATGGAAGGATAACCTTGTCAGAAGTACACTAAAGGTAGCTCATTCCTAATTACCTTATCACGATATCCTATCCTTCAATTTCAAAAAACAAATTTAGTATATACATGTACCGCACCCATGTGAAGTAGAGGGGCACCTCGATTTTCGATAGTACTATATACTCTTCAATTAGGAACCATCAATTACATCTCTGAAAATCAATATCCGACCATATTCAATATTGAAGACTACACAAAATAAAACAAATATTACAACATAAGTGATGCTTGAGATTAAGATCGTTTATCATCAACGAATAAACTAGTTTTCGTCTATTATCTTCAATAAACAAACAATTATGTACTCGTATCCCAGCCAGACTCTATTTGTCCGAGGACTTACCGCAAAGACAAATAAATCTATAGACATATCGCACCCACGAACAATTCAGAAACGTTTGGATTTTCAGAATATTCCCTTTACTTACAATGGAATTATTACTGGAACATGGGCGTATCCAGCAGATTGTATAAATGAGTGCCACCCTGGGAGTCTCAGGGTGAATTGATGAATTGACAAGAATTGAAAAGAGGAAACGTTTGGGGGTACGATCAGAATAAAGAGCACTAATATGTATTAATCACGTATTTTATTTTTGCCAGCGTTTTACCCAAATTTTAGGTCATCATCTTTGGCTGGAGGTGTCCAGTCTGACCGCACCCCCAACCATTTCCTCTTCATCATATCTACGGTCAATTATCTTCCACCATCATAATTAATATGCTAATTGCTCTGCATATGGTTTTTTATTTAATCTACTTCCTTATATTTAGTAAAGTTATATTCTTGGTGCTAAGGATCTAAGAATTTTCCAGAGGAATCATGTTTTTATGAAGTTCCAATTCAAAATTCAAAAATCCAGGAAACAATTAGAAAACTTAAGCAAACCTAATATCATATGCAATTTTTATGTTTACATACTTTTTATTTTTTAAATATCCAATTAAAGATTGGTCTGAGTATGAAGTTTGCAATTATAAAATATTAATATTTAAAAAATATAAAATATTAAATTTAAGAATTATTAAGTCCATTACTGTATCTCAGAATTTAAGGTTCTGGTATAAAATTTTGTTGTTGTGGTTACACTATAATTTGCTTTATAAGGTGATGGACAACCAATTTTTGGGAGGAGTGCCTTCCTTTTTTGACCTTTGGCAGAATGGGCACCCACCCAGTAGCATAAACTTACCCACTTAGTAACAAAGACAAAAATTATTATCATACATTTATATTTTATAAAGGAAAACATCATTCCCTCAACTTTATTTGGATAGAAATACCTTTGATCTCATTGAATACATATTGATGACACTGTGCTATTTTTCATCCCACAGAGCTGAGGAGGCAATCCAGGCTATGATATGGGGTGGATACCGAGAGTAAACATTGGAGCAAACTGGCCGATAAAAAAGAGCGGATGCCAAAGTACCGAGGAAAAAGATACTTCTGCGAATTTTCGTATGGCTATAGGACACGACTACTTAATGAAACATCTGCATAGAATAATACTCTCCGGTATGTAATCTCTGCAATAATGGATGGAACCCATTTGGATACATGCCCAAGTTTAATGGAAATACGAATAAAAACAACTTCCACATAGGAATGATATTGGGCTGCCAGAATTCTTACGGTGGAAGCCGAATAAGAGAGGCATAACAAAAAAAAAAATACGCTAAAAGCTATAACACGCTCGACCATCACAGTCGCTAAAAAAAATCGTATGTACACCAATCAATGTATAAATTTTACTAATGTACTTTTTAAATGAATAAAAGTTGTCTAAACCTTTTTTTAGAATTTACATTTGGAAGGAATTAAGAAAATCTTTCAATTAACATAATTATGATCCTACATCAGTTGTATTCTTTTTGAGGTAAGCAGGCAGATAAACTTTTCTTTCCTTTATAACTTTCCTGCAATTTCTTTAGGATATGCTTTTTTTACAGCATATCTTAAAAATCCTACTAGCAGAGAAGGCAATCTTCAGAATTATAGTTCAATCATATTGAACACGTATAGGAAATAACTTATCAAGATAAAGCTAGAAAATATTATTGGAAAATCTTTCTCAAAGCATTATAAATTACATCTAAGAAGTCCTTTTTTTTCTCCAAATAACTACTTGTATCTCTATATTTCATCAAGGGCACACAGAGCTTGAGATTCAGGGCAGAAACCCCCTACTTCACCCTTTGATTCCTAATCTTATCTAGACAAAAGCACTCCCATTCCGACCCTTAAGCCGGGCAGGCACAATTTATCAGTCCCTCGCCGATTCGCGCTTACCTGTTTGGCAAAAAACACTCCATTGGGACTATCTAGCTGAACCCGTGCCAAACGGCAACATCAACTGGATCAGCCCACAATACAGCGGAACCGGTAATTTAAAATTCGTCTACAATTAATGCCATCAACATACCAAGGAATATTTAAGGTATTCATTAATTTTATTATTTGTATTAGTAGCTAATACGTATTTCTCTTTTCGATTTAGTAGTTCAAAATCACCATAGAAATGGTTTGAATATTTCTTTTTAATTATACTTTATTTATCTTGTACAAACATGTACGGAGAAAGATAAATGAAATTCTCAGCTATGCGATGGAATATGGAGCTAACGTTGGAATAGTTAGTTATTTCTATTATTTTCATTTAAGTTAAGCAACCTCAATGATAACACGGAAACGAGACAAAACAAATAATTTATAATTGAAACAATAATGGGATATATTTCCAAGTAAATAAAGACCATTAAGTAGAATAGAGATTTCAATATTATGTGAATGGTAGCATAAGGTGGTTGTGCTAAATGATGTTTCTTATGGTCCGCGGTCGTTTATTAAATTATCTCATCAACTCATAAAAAAATTTATATTTTTTTATCTAAAATATATATTTTTTAAATTTCTTTACGAGTTGATGAAGATAATTTAATAAACGACAATCATCAAGAATAATCGACCCGTTTATTTCGAAAGTTGCGTTACATTATCTATCAATGATGTACGACAGCAGTGAATTTTAACTAACATTTTAAATTTTATCGAGTATTTACCAAGCTGACCTCAGCTTTTAGACACTTTCTATAGTTCAATAAAAATAATTGTTTTTAATTCTACAGCATAAAATTCATGAAACATCTCAATTCAATTTTCAATTGTGAAGTATTGCAGATCATTGGAGAAGAGTGTTAAATGTTTCCGTCAAAAAATACAAATTTTCTTTTACCGATTTTCTTACAAAGAGGTGAATTGAAATTCAGTATGTTTGCAAATAATGCAAACAAGTACAAATAATACCAAAAAAGGTACTAGCAGAAACTATACATATCTTATATTATAAGGTAATAACAATTACAATAAAAACATATTTTTTCACACCTGAATATTTTTAGTTCGCATTAACAGACTTTTGAAATGTGTCTGGCAATCCTTATAGTTCTCTAAGTAAGGATGTATTTCTTTATCCTGGCGAACGTTTTAAGCTATCAAATTTTAAGTGCCAGTAATCAAAGAAAAATGTAAATGGGAAGGAAGTGATATGCCTTAAGATTCCTGCCCTTTTGTAAGACAAAATCGTGGATTAGCATAGACAATCTCCCACAGATAGAAGATTCTCTGACAGCCTAACTAAGAAGCTCACAGTGGAGGGCTGAGATATAGAAATACAGGTCACTTGCACTGATGCCCTCTACCCCAGAGCATCCGCCCACGAGGATAACAGGAGTGAGTATTCACCAGATAATCCTCAGCAAGGAAGAGAATGCAAACTATGTTTTTAATTTGGGAGCAGGTAGTTTCGGAGGACCTGTGTTGACAGCTTCAGTGTCCCAAAAGCAGTACTGCGCAGTTCGTTAAAGGGATAGCGCTTTACCTGCCCTGGCGCCGTTCGGACCTGTCCACAATCCTCATTGTTGGACATTTTTGGCACTATTGGTACTCGAATTCCTTCGGCTATGTCAGAAATATTTTGGCAGCCCAGTGCCTGTCTCCTCCGCACTTGAGGGGAAAGGGTCCCAAGGTATTTGGACCTTTGTCTGTGCGTTGCATAGTGCTTTGTGAAGTACGTACTCCGGTAGCCCGCTCAGCTGTTCTCGGTATTATAACATAGCTGAGGGAATTTAATCTAAGGATGGAAACAGGAAAAAATATATTAAAAACTGAGAAAAAGAAGTCATTACGCCACGCGGCTAAAACCCTAAAAATATCGAAAAAAGAATATATTTATTTTATCTATAATAACATATCATAATTAAAATGTATTCCTCCTCATCATAAATCATAATAAAAGTTTTACAGATCTGGAGGTTTGAAGTCTTACGTTTAAATACTGCATATTTTTTAGGCGTTAATTAAGGAAAATCGTAAAACATAGGTCTAGTATCATTATTTTCCATTATTGTAATTTCAAAGATTTTTTTTTTCCTTCAAATAATAATTATTTATGCATCTAGTTAAGGTAACAAACGCCTCAGAAAGACTGGTATGTAAGCATGAAGATCAACAGATAAAGATAATAATCCATTTCTTGGGATAGCCCTGTTTCCTGGGAAATTACCTGTTTTATTTAAAATAAAGTGAAGGATTAATCTAATTAAGAAGAAAAAAGTTTTAATAGACTAAAGTGGTCCAATGTATATATATTATATATATATATATATATATATATATATATTAATTAGGACTGCTAAAGGATATCATAATTGAAAAATGAATTATTTGTTTATCGTTATTAATCAGGAGTTGTAGAGTTTGGATCGTGGAATTGATTTTTTTTTTCCATTGTTACATTTTTTAATTTTAAGTCTAATCATATTTTTTGAGGCAAAAGAACTTGTAACTATAAATAAAACATATATCACACTTAGAAAGACCCGTCTTGACGAACTCTTTTCATAGTAACATTGCACATTTATTCTAGTGTTGTAAGAATCTGAATTCCTTAATAAAGGTTTATGAAAATTGATCTAAAGAACAAGGGTTTTTGTGTGTTTAAAAAGCAAGAGTTATACTATTAACTATTAAATAATCAAAATATAACTTCGCATATTTAATTTTATGTCTTTTTAAAGGATATCATTCTCGCCAATAGCTTTCATATATGTAAATATCGCCTAGAATCGAGAAAAATACAATAAATGAAAATAAACAGTAAAGTATCATCATATTTATTAGTACCAGAAATAAAGGGAAGTTTCAATGTAAATTGGTGAAAAAGAACGTACGATAAATTCGATAACTGGCATGTTTTATTACTTTTTAAGAAATTATTAAATAACTTTATCTGAAGAGAAAAGATTGTCCATTGCTGGGATTCGAACCCTATCTGCTTAGCCCTGCAACGGTAAAATAGAGCCACGTTTTTATATTAGATAATATTATTGAAAAAGGTTATAATGATCTAGAAAGCCGAAAACCGAATGAATCAACCATATTATTCCTTTAGACTAAAAACCGCTTTCGGTCGTTTTTAATATAAAATCCGGATGGATGTCAAGAAAGAGCAAGGGAATGGAAGACCCCTAGGGGCCGAAAATCAAATTTCACGGATCTGACTTTAGATTACTCGGGGAAGATAAGAAAGCAGATTTTAAGATTCAAATCCGCGGGGCGTGATTGACGTGGGGAGACGAAGGACAATATCCGTTTTGTCAGAACAGAGCTTCCCTGTCGTGACTTCCAACCAGGAAATTAGCTATGGCCTTAAGATTTTTTAGATTAGGTTTTTCCTTATAATAAATCATTTTAATAAGACATCGTTTCTTGTTTTCTCATTATTCAATATTATAATAATTGCTTGGAAGGAAGCGTCATCCCCAATATAAGACAAAAATAGAAAAATAAATTTAAAAATATTGAATCAGTTTAAAAAAGTATTCGCGCAGTTCTCAAGACTGGAATCTACTTAAATACGAAATGTGATAATCAAATTGATGGTCATGCGATTACGCTCTATTGGAACTGAATACCGCAATGATTATTGGCAGTGGGCAAACAAGAAGTCAAGATATTGAAACGGCTAAGTAAACTGTATATATCAATTATACTGAACAGGGTTCAGGTTGGATTTACGATTTACCTTCGGAAATGATTTCCATATTCAAAGCTGCTTATTTCGGCGTATTGTGGTAGAATGTTAAATAGATGCAAATATAGACAGTTGAAAGTGGTTGGGAATATTTGTACAGGCTGGCTGGCGTCCTCCGCGATGAGTTAACCAAACAGCTGCCGTCTGCGCCTTCCTCCAAATGGCATCAGGCGCTAAAAAAAAAACTGCTCATTGCATTTTTCTCTTTTTACTCACAATCAACATTAATTATACCCTTCTAATTAAACTTTGGATATTAAAAACTTATAAGAAATAACCTGAAACTAAAATTATTAACCAATATTTTGTTCATTCCCTCTCTAGTTCTTTCGGACCCAAAGGCAAAACAAATTTACAGTTTTTTATTCTTTTTAATTCCTCGCATGTAATTGGAGCTCATAAAATAAAATTTAAGAAATGCTAAAGCACTATATTCAACTATTGTTGAAATATGGAATTGAATACTCCCCTCCCCCCAAAATTTAAATATTGCAATAGATTTTGAAAATTATGTAATATGTGCTTAAGTTAATAAAGTGTAATGTATATTAGTTTATCTTATTTCTTGAATGTAAATCGCGTTTTTTTTTTTTTTTTTTTTTAACTATTCACTTTAACAGGGGACGGCTGGAGTTCAAATATAGGGGGCGGGAAAATAATAAAATTACTCGTAACCAAAATGTTAAAGGTACTTAGTTCCCGTCCTACAATTGAAACTGTTAAACCATTTGAACTTTTCAATTGAAAATAAATATAGCAATTTTATTCTATCGTGAATATTTTAAAGAGAAATTTCAAATAAAATATAACTTTTAAATAAAATTTAAAAATATATATATTTGAGAAAACAAAGAAATGGGAAAAGTTATTTTGTGGGCTAATATTTGAACATCTTTCGGTGAGTACCTTTAACGTTAAAAAGTAATGTAAATATTCTAACTGTTTAGGGAATTCAAATAAGTGATGTTTGTTCCTAGAAAGTGAAACAAAAAGGATGATCGAAAAGTTGGCGACGATGAAAGTTTTCGTACTATAAATACAGAACTTCCGTCTCTTCTTGTCTATGTATGTTTGGATAGAATACAAATACAGGTTTTTTATGGATGTTAGGAGGGAACATGAAAAAAAAAAAAAAATGTAAATATAAGGAACCTAATTCTTCTGTTGTTGTTTTTTCATTTTATTTTTATGTTTCGGGGCTGTTTGATATCAAACTCTCTAAGTTTGATATCGAACTCTCTAAAACATAAATTATTAACATAGATTATATAACTTTTTATCACATTTAGTTTAAAAATTTTGCCCTAACTATTTATTTATATTACAAATTTATATTTCTTCATACATAATTAATATTACGTACCTTGAGAATTGTATACGTACCTTATAATTCTCAATCACATGATTGTACATTCTGTTATTAAAATCAAAATAAGCTTTTCATATATTTCATTATTTTTTTTCGTTCAATTATTTTAGTTATATATTAGCTCCACTATTTATTTCTATCTTTTTTGTTTCTGTACACATTTCTTCCCTGACTCTGTCCTCAATTCGTTAAACATTACCTTTGCTAATCAAATTATCTGATGTTATTATTACTTGGAAACTTATTAGGATGTTATTTCTTTTTATCTAATTACTTTAATTTATGATAAAGTGTTTTTTTATCTAATTACTTTAATTTATGATAAAGTGGTTTTGGGCTGATTTTTTTACAGTAAAAAATCAGCTGTATGGCATATTCATGAAAATAAAGAAAATGATTTGGAAGATGAGTTGCTAAATCTCTCCTAGGTTTCTCCTTCTCCTCTTCTTAGTCTTCTCCTCTAGATCTTCGGACTACATTAAAACAAAAGTATAAGTTATATTTTTTAAATATTTCAAACGGGGTCATCTGCGTTTTATAGGCTAGCATAGCAGCTTGAAACACTAAAGGTCGCAGGTTCACATTTTTCAGTGGCCCTAGGAGTTTTTAATGGAGTAAAAATTCTTGGCTATACCGTCCTTCGGATGGGACGTAATATGGAGTTCCCGAGCCTGTGCGTAGTCAATTACTCATTAAAGATCATCATGCTAATTATAACTGACCATGCAACATTTAGGATTCTAACAGTAGCATCGCTCGGGTGGCCTAGTGGCATAAAGTGACACTAAATAAACAAACAAATAATTCAATTGTATGTATTTAAACAGAATAGCTATTTTGTCTTCATCATCTTTTAACATCTCACTCAATGTTCTTTCCATTTTAAGCTCAATGTTCTTTGTGTTGTGAACTATGAAGTACATAAAAGGTGTTTAACCGTTTGGGGTACATTATTACATTCTTGACATGTGGGTGCTTCAAGCTTGTGGTCCACTTTTAATTAAAATAGTTAAAAAAAATAAATTTATATATTTCTCTGGTACTCGGAGCTTGTTTTTTTGTTCACTAAGTTGGTATGCGTTTGTGTGTGCCTCGTTACAGGAGAACCTTTAAAGTCGCTTTGTACAGTTTTATATTATCCCCGCGGGCTTAAGACACGGATAAATTGCTAACAAGTTCAAAAGGTCTGTTATTAAAGAATGAATCGAGGATGGTAAACACTTGAAAATAAGAAGCGGGCGGTAGAAGAATATCGATCCGCAAATAGCCCTCATTTCATTACCTTTTACCTTTAAAGAGATGGGGGGTGGGGGGGGGGCACTCGAGGCACCTTCTCTCTCTACCTGGCCTTTTGATCCCTCCCACATTTAGTGTAACAAGTTCTCGGAGGGAAAGACTTTCAATTTCCCATTCCTCTTTATGCACGCTATTCAGAGTGCCCTCCCTCTTGGAAGGCCCTCCGGCTATGCAAAAGATGGTTCCAGCGTCTAAGTCGCATTAGCCACATCAGCAAATCATTTACGAGTCTCGACAGCTACCATTTCAGGAGAGACAATAGGAGACGGGAAAGCGTAGTGCGAAGCGAAAGTGAGAAACAATAGAGGCAAATTTGAACTGCATATCTAACCTATGCAGAATAATGCACAGCGCAAAACGCAGGAATCATCATTCAAAACAGAAAATCAGGCTTGGTATTAATAAAGGCGTAGAAATTACAAAAATAAAAATATTTTTAAGTAATCAAAAGATTTTTTTTTTTTTATCTGCGTCTTGTACATTCTAGTTTTGGATGCTTTAGACAATATGCTGCTCCTTATGTGCATAAAATAAAGGTACAACTAAAATATCGAATTTGTTGGGAAATCGTTAGTTCCTGTTCTACACTTTGGAACACCCTTTGAACCAAGAAAAACGCCATCGCTTGGGTGATAGGTAACCTACTAGAGTCGCCCTTCTACTTTATGTACAAAATAGGCAACTTCCTCATGTAATTATGTTGCTGACTCAAAACTTGAAATTTTTTATATAGGATTTTTTAATGAAGGAGTCTCTTCCCCCCGTTTGAAGTTTATTTGTTTCCCAACGTTTCGAGCTATAGGCTCATCCTCTAGGGTTATCTTATCATATGTAACTTTTTTTGTCACCTTAGCCATTTTTAATCTTATATTTTTTTTTTATAAACAGTATATGTATACTTATTTGTATCAGTATATGTATTACGTTGAATACTTATTTCTATCCTTATTACTTATTACATTTTATGGCATATTTCACATTTTATAGTCTTTTTATTTCACTGTCACATTTTTACTGGTGCTAATATGTGGACTTTTCATTTTTTAATTCTAGCAAGATATTATTCTATGACGTTTATTTTAAGAGGGATGCTTTATGTAAATAATTGACTTGACAATGCTTGTTAATAAGAAGGTAAAATCTTCAGGGATATTTTCGAAGCTTTAAATTGAATTAATTTTGCTAATTGAACAAATTCTCAAGACCTTCAGGCATTTTTGAATTCTAGAAGACAAAGGTTCCATTGACATTTTTCCCATTTTGACTAAATCAAAATTAACGTTAGAATATTCATAAAATTATTTTTATTAGAATTTGAAAGATTTTATTTTATTTTTAAATGCTCAATTAGGCTTTGGATTGCGCGGTACGCTAACCACTGCGCCAGCGAGCTCGTTTTCAAGCGGAGCCAATCTCTACTCTTCACTGATCCTTCTCCCCTCGCCTGTTTAGGCATCCAAATTTAAGTTTAAGCATTTTATGAACTATTTTATATGATAAAACAACGTAAGTTTATTTACATTATTTATAAATCCAGAACTGCTTGACTACCTTTTCTGATCTTTATTTTGTTGGATTGGTGTCTCCACCCCGAAAATCATAATAATGAATTAAACATCTGAAAAGGGCGGGGGGATTATTGACTTTTTACCCATAGAAATGGGATTCTATGATTTTCGACTGTTGTCTTCGACTTACTTAATGATTTAAAATCATCAATAAATTGTTTTTATAGCCGAAATATATCATGGCCCTAAGTACTCCTTTATTAATTATTAATTAATAGTTTATTCTTTTATGAAACAAAATGTGAAATAATTGATAAGT
This sequence comes from Aelia acuminata, assembly GCA_911387785.2. NCBI lineage: Eukaryota > Metazoa > Arthropoda > Insecta > Hemiptera > Pentatomidae > Aelia > Aelia acuminata. The sequence continues at coordinate 61,767,159 of OU426981.1, forward strand.
GAGCTGCTTACGATGAATATAGATCTACATTGCAATATATGTTACGATGTATAGAATTGAAGTAAAGGAATTTTAACGAATAAATGTTCTTAACTGACAGGCAAGTATCTTCTTTGATTTCTGGAGGATATCTTTTAATCTTAGAAATGTCCGGAAATTGAGACGTAACCCACCGATTGTCTGTGATCCTGGATAAGAACCGATTTCGTGGACAGATCGTGGCCCGATTAAAATAAGAGGTCCTGAAAGGAGGTTCCCATGAAGACGCGGCCACCCGTGCAGGTAAATAACGCTGTCACACTAAGTACAAGCCTATATCCTGCCTAATGCCGGGGAAGGACATTAGTCCCGCTGACCACCTGGATCTGTGACTAATACCATGGCATTCCTCCTCCCCATTACCGGTGGGCTTAAGGGTGGTCGCTGTAGGCGCCCCCTGGCCGTGTCTTCGCCTTCGGGTCTTCAACGCCATTGTTAATATCCAAGTAAGTTTAACCTTCGGAACTGGAAGGGATAGGCAGGGCTCAGCGAACTGGAATAATTTGCCCCAATAATTAAAATAAACATTTCATAAAAGAGATACTACAAGTCTAAGATTAATGTATCTTCAGAAAGCTATTGAAGTTTTGATATGCAATTTCCTATGCATATCATCGTCACGATTATGATTATAATTGAAAATTGAGGCTTTTTTAAATATTGTTTCTTTGAGGAAAAAATATAAAGAACTTTTCGGATTCTTCTTTCTCTTCGAACAATTGCCCGAAAGCCAAAAACACGACGAAGAAACGACGTTCGTTGAGATATAACGACCAAAGTTATCGATAGAAATGTCCCCTTAGATAAAGCGGACGGCCCGGGGAGGAAGGTGGAAGAATGTAACGGTACCTTGGACTTTGTAGATCACCGTGTTTTCATTAGACCATTAGTCCCTCCAGAGCGGATGTTTACTGAACCCTTGTTGTCTCTACAAACACCGTCCCCAAAGCGCCAGCTTCTTTTATTTGGCCTCATATAGGGTTCCAATAACTGGCTGTCTCGAATCTGGATCGTGCTTTTTCTCAAGATGATATACTAACTGAACAACCTTAAGGATAATTATTTCCAGGTTTGGTTTAACTAATATTAATATAAGCAAAGTAGCAAGACGTGTCACTCACCAGAGAGTTCTAATTACTAGGTATAGAACAGAGTGAATAAACTTTAGAGGAATATCAAGTATAATTCTAAAGTCGTACTAAATCCAATCTATTTTATCACCGCTAGTTATCATTAAGTTGCAAAGTTGAGAGCTGCAATGATGTGCGAGCGACACCTTAGCACGATCGAGAGAGATTTGTTGCTCGGGCGACACTTTTCAATCCTGTTATAAAACGTAGCAATCATAAGGATGTGTTTTTCATAGAATATAAAAACGGATCGAAATACCACTGAGTCCGTCTTAGTAATCACGCAAACTTCAGATCTTTGTCTTTTCTACTGATTACATAAATTCAACTTAAAAGAACTATTAATTAAAAAAAAAAGAGTTTTTGTTCATACGCAAGTACTTCTTTAATTTTAGTAAAATTATCAACAACTACTAAAATTATATTAGTAAGTAGTGGCTTTTGTTTAAAAAAATAAAAATAATAATGCGATATTTAATGCAAAAATGGTTAAGGCTATGTCATATTGACATAGCCACTACTTAATACTGATATATTTTTTTTCTGACTATAATTGTATACATTCCCTCTTTAATAGTTTTTATCATTAATTATCAAATTAACTAATTGAGTACCACCATCCAGAATACATGGATTACATATACATTTAAAGTAATACTATTAGCGCAGTAACTCCCCTGACCTGTTACGAAACTTTAAAACTTTATATTACGGACAGGTATTCAGAAAGAAAGCTTGACTTGAAAAGTCAATGAATAGACTAATTGAAAAAAGAAAAAAAAAAAAAGAATCATCTATAATCATCATCAATTGTAGAAAATAATATACGTTATACCTGATGTTACCGAACATCAACCTTACTATATGATTAAAGTCCTATTCCTTTAAGAACGTGGGAAAAATGGAAAGAATCTTATAAAAAAAGACACGAAAATATTCAATCTGCAACAGATCAATTACTGCATAGTTCTCCTCGCTTTTTTGGAAGAGGGATGATACAAGTATGGCCACTAGGGTAGGATATAGAGACAGGTAGAATACGCGGACATACGACCTGTACAAACAAAAAGCCCACACAAAACACTACCTGACAACAAAACTCATAATTAAAGTTCCCTAAGCCATTAATATCGTTGGAGGGCCCCCTAATGCTAGAGCTCTAGCGTGCCGCTTACACAGAAGTAGGAATTCCTTAAGATCGGGGAATCTATGCCAGAGGTACTTGGATAGAACTCCTTTGGAGCTGGAAGGAATTCACTGGAGGGCCTTTGTTAAAAAGAAAAGTTAGAGACCGTTATTAGTATGATGAAACAATCTTCTCCGTATTAGTTACTGCTACCCAATGCATACCAATTCTCCTCCTTATGAATTATACAACTCTGGAGCGGAACATGGTCTGATGCGAATCCGGGAGCAGATTGTTCAATTCCAGCACAATTGATATGTGTCCATATTATAAATAATGAATTAATTAAGGTATATAATGAATTTGGAATCATTAAATAATGAACTGCAGGAATATGTAAATTTCCAAAGAGATAATTTTTTTCATTATATCAGTTCATTTGTATTTTATTTTTTTCAAACCGAGATTTTTTTGTATAAATCCAGTTCCCCATCAGCTACATCTTTTTTTATTTATTAATTCTCCGGATAAAGAGGGTCTCCCACTTCCACACGAAGGACGGGAGGACGACTGGAATTCATGCGAGTGACAATAAATATTTCCACTCATCCAAATTTATTTTTGCTGAATTCGAATTAACATGGCTCCGCGGTGCTCGGCGGAATTTTAAGTATTTTTTTCTTTTCTTTTCGTATTTTTTTTTTTTTTTTTTTTTTTTTTTTTACACCAGAGAGTCAATTAGTTTTGAGCAGTCGAGCGCGGGCTATCGGATTAATTTGAAATGGACAATCAGCGGACTACAAGGAAATTTACTTAATATACTGATTGCGCGGAACAGGTTATGGGATGCAGTGGGACTGTTATGGAAGGTTACCATGCTGTTCTAATGGTTCAGTAACCGATTCCAGAGCTGGGAGCGATCCATTACCTTTTCTCTTTAATTTTAAATCACAATTTCCCTCCTCCATACCAAAAAGATTTTAAGTATGAAAAAAAAAAACAGAAAAGGTTTGTACCTTAAAGAATATTTATCTTTCGGAGTCAGAAAATAAATGCACATTAGTAGAATATCAATTATATTACTCTATTAACCCTCTGCACGGAACACCGGCCTCTGGGACCGGTATAGTTTCGAATTTGGGTAGCAGAGCACGCAAGGTGTAGCGCTTCGCCCTCCTCCTCTAAGGGAGTCTCACTACACCATCAGACAGCAAGCAGACACTATCAGCGTCCGAATTTTTCGTCCACGTGGTCATCCAGCCCCGCCTTTCTGTCACCTACTGGGTCTCCTAGACCGGTGTTCCCTCGAGAAGGTAATTTCTTACCGGTCTTCCTGTAAATGTGTATAAGTCACCTGGTCTCAAAGACCCCTCTTCCCTTTAACGTCCGGATGAACGTATGAGACCGGTGTTCCTAATTACGTAAGTTTTGGAATGATTATTGTTTTTAGTATTTGTTTTATTCAAGAACAATAATTCTACCGTATACAAAGGCTTTGTGTAATTTTTTTAGATTTTTCAACATGAGTGGAGTACCCAGCAACTTTTCTGCACGTACAAGAAGAATTGTACAACTAGCATTAGCTGCAGATTCAGATCAAGAGTCAGATGTCGTCCTCGACTCAGAGGACTCTTACGTTCCTCCTGGAGATAACGAGGAAGTCTCCGGCACACTTCTTAGAGTGAGCTCTCTCAAGACGAAGAGGAACCCGCAACTACAGAGAGAGCAGGAAATGGTGAATCACATTCCTATCAAGAGGGACATAATCATATCGGCCGTGGCAGTCCATCAAACGATTATTTTAGAGGGAAAAATAATTTTATTTGGCATAAAGAACCCTTACAACCCATGAATAGCCGGTCCGGCAAAAATATTATAAAAATAAAAACATCTACCCTCAAGGGCCCCGCGAAAAATTGAATTAATCCGAGTCCTGTAGAGGTCTGGGGACTACTTTTTACCTCTGATATACTAGAGGACGTTGTTACATGCACAAATGAAACTTAATGCTATGAGAGAAAAGACAAAATTCAATGACTACTCATATCGCCCGACAGACCTTATTGGTATTAAGCTGTATATACAAATCGGCTAGAGAGTCATTATCATCGCTTTTTTCTACAGGGCCCACAGGGAGACCTATATAACCCGCTGTGATGTCCGAAAAACGCTGCAATATTCTTATCAGAGCATTAAGATTCGACGACTCCAGTATCCGCATTGTTAGAGAAAAAAATGATCCGGCAGCTGCAATATCAGATATAATTTATAGATTTATAAAAAACTGCCGGGAAGCTTATGAGATCGGAGCCTTTGCCTGCCCTCCCCCCCCCCCCCCCCCCCCCGGTAATTGAAACTTATTTTGGCTTGTAAATGAGTTGAAATATTATACTGGTCTGAGGGACCGGTGTTCCGCTTAACTGTTATAAACATTATGTTCCGTGCAGAGGGTTAATTGAAGTCCAAATATCATATTTATACTTTAAAGAATGGTATTTGAGATAATTGATGAACATAAATGATATTTCAGAGTAAGTGTAAACTTAAACAATACTTGGGAATCAATGCTTTTAAGATTAATGTTTTTTTTTTTTGTTTTTTTTTGTAGTTACAAATTACAAGACTTAACAGAAAGAAACAAGTGTTAATGTCCACATTAGTCAGATTGGTGATAAAGGCATATCAGGCAAATTATCAATTCTCATCATTAACTCGTAGCTCAAGATAAGAATCGGTAACCCACGATGTGTTCCAGTTCTTTCTTATGGTGCTTGGCTAGTAGGTTCCTATTATAGGTTCCTAACACATAGTTTGTTAAAGTGCTTAGAAAATTATTATTTTTTTTATATATCTTAATTAAAACGAGTAACTTAAAAAATAAGCAAAGGAATAATTACCCATTTGTTTAGTCCGTAACTTGAAAACAATTATACTCTACACCACTCACTTAGGTAAATTAAGTTTAATGATGATCTCGGACTATGCGAACTAATCTCAACAGTCTGAAAAGGATGCTGAGGACAATGCGTCTTACTTAACAAAAGGTATGCTACGTTCTTTTGGACTGTGCATGTAAAGGAAAGGGTAGTACATAGCAATTAAGTAAATTTTTTTTTTTCAATTAAATGTTAATGTTGCAGTCTACCTATATAGCATTTATTGTACCAATACATAGTTACCTAAACTGTAGCCAGCTTTCTGAATGAAAATGACGAAGAAGTAATATCGACGCGATTTTCAACCAAAATGTAGATGTGAAATCGAGCCGTCATGCGCAACCAAAGCTCATTTGGCTTGATGAGCCGTAAAAAGGATGATAATCGCTTAATTGCCGGAGCGTTGATCAAATCCACCGAACTCGGAAAAGAACAAACGTTGATGTTCGGAAGGTCGTTTGGGTCCCGGAGAAGAAATACAATGGAAGTTGGGGGGAGAGTTCGGGAGCATTAGTCCGGCAATGTGCACAAGTTCCCAGCACTTAGCCTTCCAAAGCTAAGTCCTCATCATTGGTTAAACCTTCGACCATATGTACTGTAACGATTCCAGTTCATGTATGGCTCTGTAAGTTTTTAGCATTTAGGGGATAAAACAGTATATTTATGTTTAAATATTCTTTCATGAAAAAATACAAAAAATAAAAATCGCTTAATCCATTGGTAGCATACTTTCGTTTATCGCTCATTGCTTTCAACTACGTCATATCTCAAATATGGACTATTTTTGGTTATGAATATTTTCTAATTGCGCTGTAAGAGTAGGAAAAAATCTTTGCAAGATCTCAATGCAAGCAACATCAATGAAATTTTCAACAAAATATTATAAATCAAAAGAGACTTCTTGAAAGAGTTCTTCTTAAAAGAGAAAAAAAAAATTCATTATCGAAAGCTATCTGGTGTACAATAAAAAGTTCAATCGAATGCTTAATTTTAAATATATTTGATTCAACTTTTAAACTTAAATTCAAATTCACCATCCTTAATTATTTTTTTATTTTTTTTTTTATACATATGACGTTATTCAAATGAATGAGCGATATATCAGTGCCCTTGAATTAAACAACATCATGTCCATTTTTTATTAAATTAAATTTTCCACTATCGATTTGACTAACATGAAAAATACTTCCAATTACTTAGTAACGTCAATACATTAAGCAGCTATTTCTTTAAGTAGCGAAAAAATAACAACTATAAAAGTATTCATTAAAATCATACATCTGGAGAACAGAATTATGTACAACAAAAAATAGTCAAGCTGTTTTTTACTTTATGGTTTTTTATAAAGAATTTATTGGACAAGGCGGGGAATTTCGAGTTATTGATATTTAAATTTTAAAAATATAATTATTATTTATGTGATTTTTCAAGATTAAAGTTAATAATAGTAATAAAACCAATGGTTTGCTATCCGCTACGCTGTTAATAATTGGTACGTAGCAATTATTATTGTTATTATTATTATTATTTTTGCTATTCCATTTTATATGTTATATTATGTGTTTGTCTGTTATGAATATTGGTAAGAAATTAGTCAAATTTCCCAAGAAGAAGGTTGAGATATAGGAAAATTTAATATGGCATTGAAAAGTTCGGCATAATCCAATTTGTATTTTACTTGAAAAGAATATTTTCAGAAATAAAGTTTGTTTCAGTTATAAGCCTTCCTGGTCAAATGCATTAAATACAAAAGTGTACCTAATAACCAATTACAAAATGATACAGGTTTTTTAAAAAATATTTTCGATGAAACGGTTCACCCATATCTATATTTATATTGTTATTACTATCAAACCTAATTATTTTTAATTATTTAACCTTCCCTATTTTATGTGAATTATCGATGATTGCAACACAATACCTTTATTGTAGGTATTTAAAAAAATCTATGAATGAAATAAAAATTTCATTCATAACGTCAAAAACTGGATTACAATGTTTTCAGGTGTATCGTACCTGCTAGATAAAAATATTTGTACTTCAGATAAGCGAATATTTCGTTTACATGACACAAAAAGATATCGTATCTAGTGTTAATGATGCCAAAAATGTGGCAAAAAAAATATCTCAGGATTGTAAAAATCCATTAAAAATTCCCATGGAATAAGAAACATGCTGAAAGTTAAATATTGCGTATTTTAAAGTAATAAAGGTCGATTGTTAAATGTAAAGGATAAGCGAATATAACTTTTCATCAGAAATAAATAATGTAACTAAAAAGTTGAACATAAAATAAAAATTAAAATACATTTGGTGGTGTTTCAATAGGTGTGACAATGCTTCCTATCAATTCTGCTTCTGCACCCTCTGCAGTTCACTCAATTCGATAACTTTTAACCGCCTGCAACTTTCATTATATATTTTTTCTTCATAACGAGAAAACTCTAACGGATTTCAGGAATTTTGTTGGATATAAATAATAGCTTCCGCACCTTCTTCCAAACGAAACTCATTAGAAGAAAAAAAACACAACGAAATGTTTGTGTAACTTTAAAAACTTACTACAGATTTATAAAGATAGTGTATCAATCGTAAATAGTATATATATATATATATATATATATATATATATATATATATATATATACTACTGTGTTAACTTTGATAGTAGTTTACACCACAGTACAGAGGAAATATTAATTCAGGCCCTCAACCTATCCGTTAAGTACTCAAGAGCATTTAGATCTATGATGGGGATTTGGATGAGCCTCGGTTTTTATCGACCCGTTCGTTATCCATTAAGACACAAGTAGCCTCGACTGCAGGGCTCCTTGCAGCAGCTAAATTGATTTACACCCAAGGAGTGACATGCTTGGACATCTGGCGAGTGGAGGGAGATTCAATTGGGCCACGATAAGTTGATTAAAGGGCCTTTGACAGGCAGCTAAGTGGACTCAGCTTTGAGAGTGGGCACTTCCGAACTCGTTTTTTTGGAAATGAGGTAAAAAAAAATTTTCATTTTGACATTTCAAAAAAAAAAAAAAAAAAAAAGGAAGAATTTTCCTGTGTTGATACTAAGTTGTTAGAAATTACAGGATATAATTATCACTAAACAAGATGTCAGCAGTTCGGTTAAGTTGGACGCAGAGCTATAAAAAGGTTGACCTATTTAATGAAAATTAAAATTAATTAAAAAAAAAAAAGTGATATTTAAAAATAATTCTAAACTGTTAGGCCTTAAGAGTAAATGTCGAAAAATTACGGTTTCTAGCATATACTGTTTTTCGAAAGCCTAAATTGATATTTTTCCAATGATACTAAAATGATAAGTCAATTCTGATTGCAAAACTATATAATTTCAATATGTTCTATTAGTATTAAAGAAGAATGTCGAACAAAAAAATTGTGTGAAATCTGGAAAAATTTAATATAGATTCAATCATGAACAAACACAATAGATGGAAAGTTTATTTGTAGGAAAGAAGTAAAGTTGAATCTTCCTTATATGGCCTTAACACGTTAAAAATATAACTACAATCGAGTCTGATATAACAAAACAAGTATATTTTACATTTTTCTGAACATTAAAATTTATTATTGAATAAAAAAATAGTTAAAAAATACATTGGTGACTCCTGTGGAGTTGAAGGGTGGGCACCCAAGGTGAAAGAGTAAGATGGATAATTCAGGAAACCTGATGTAATATGACAGTGATAAGTTGCGTTGTAATAATTAATAATTATATGAGCAGTTTATTTTAACGTAACTCGATCTTGACAGGAACTGTCCGAACCAACCATCACCGAACACAGAATGAGTAGTTTGGTTCATCCCTATATTAGTGCTTTTAGTAAAAAAATTATTGAGTCATTTTTTGATATTGAAAATTAATAAAATAATAATACTTCTTACTTCTTGCTTATACTTCTTCTTTCTTTATAATTAATAAAGATACAACATTTTTTTACAATATATTTCTTGAATTCTGCATTTTTAATCGAAAAATATGAACTAAGAATATGAAAATAAAATTCATGAAGGTTAAGATATGTGATAAGATATATGATAAATGTTATTGTCCAGAACTAAATTACAAAAAAAAAAAAATCTATTTATTTTCCTAAAAAATTTACTAACAGTTGATTCTGTTCCAATAAACGTTTGCTTGATACCTCAGATAACAAAACAGAGACTAAAGCTTTACACAGGTACAAATAATACTAGAAAAATCTGGAATGGATATTTTTTTATTTGCACAATCATTAAGTTCCAAAAATCGTCTTCATTATAATTAATTATTAAGTAAAATTATTTTAATTTTCGAGGCGTGTAACAGTCCACTGTTTTTCTATACGATAGGATGATTAATAGTCAGAGGATTTGCAGTTGTACATTTTTATTTTGAATATATATGATATTATGATATTTATATGAATTTTAATTTTCTTATAAATTTAATCTCAACAACTAAAATATTTGCCTACAACTAAAAGGGAATATATATATATATATATATATATATATATATATATATATATATATATATATATATATATATAATTCTGTCTGTGAGAAAAATAGCATTAAAAACATTTCAGCCCACAAACTAGTAAGAGCTCCCTTTCCTTTCTATGTTCCTTTAATACCAATTATTTCAAAATTACATTAATCCAAAACACTTAAGAAAATAAATATACAACTCACAGGCTATCAAAAAAGATAAAATAAAATAAAACTTTCTATGTAATAGATTGAATTTAAGGAGTGTTGAAGATTTCGACAAATGAAGCTCTATATAAAAACCTGGAGGAGTCCATTTATTAAAACTAATAGTCTTCATTTTTTAGTCGTGGCTGTTTTGAGACCGACAAATTAAAAAAGAAATGGGGAAAGAGAATTATCGCTGTTATATGTTAAAGTTTGTTGAAAAGCGCGTTCGGCCTTTCTAAAGTGATTTTTATTCATTTATATTTTACGAATCTGTTATGAAGATTTATGGTTCCAGTTAGATTATAAGTTGATCGGTAATGAAATACAACCTTAAAAAAATCAGAGGTCATGAAAGCATAATTTTTTTTTCTTTTATTAAAAAAAATTAAATAAAGTTATTTTACTGAACATCTAATACCTTCAAAATTTGGTATTCAATAAACACTTTCTGAAAGAAACACTATGATAAAATCAACTCGTATGGTTCCCTATATTTAATAAAACTTTCCATAAAATTTTTTATTCTTTGTCACTGAATTTAATGTAACACATATCATTTATTATATCAGTGATATTTATATGGAATATAAAATATACATCACTTGTTTCAAATGAAATAATTAAGTTTAAATATTGTAAGTTTTATTAAATACCAAAAATATTATAATAATAAGAGGTTTTTCTGAAAGGTAAATCCTAGCGAGGGTTGAGAAGACTGACCCACCAAAAGTAAACTTTTCGTAAAATAAGCTGCCCAAGGCCTTGAAGAAAATCCAGGTTTTTCCACCCGAGGAAATTTTGTCACCGGCCAAGGAAAATACCTCATGACCTCTATGCTACGGAATAAATATTAAACATAAGCTGGATCATCAGATGGTTTTTTTCTTTATTAATGAAATATTTCTATATATTTTTAATAACATTAATGCAAATGATAAATGCTGTAAATTTAAAATTATTTTTAAGCCGTTTCATGTGAAAGATAATTCTGTCATTAATTAAAACGTTGTAACATGAAAATTATCTTACAGATCATCGTTTAAATATTAAATACAACTAAACTTAAATATTTAACTATAATGAAACATTTCGAGTTACTTTTAACTTCCTAAAACTATCATGGAAGCACGATTTTTTGTCAACTACAATTAAACAATTACAGATATTCATCAAGTCAAACAATGAACCGATTTATAATTCGAGTTCAAATCCAAAGGTGCTTGTTAGTAAATTTGAGAGTTCAAATATTATAAAACATTATTTACAATCTTTCTGGGTTGATAGACCCAGAAATTTCATTCAGAAATTTATTCTACTATAATACAATCGGGAAGGTTTTATTGATACCGCCCTGAGTGAAAGACTCAGAGTTTCTGTGAAATCTTTCACTGCTCTCTAAGCCCTGTTGCAGACCAACTATTCATTAATCTTTCCAAAATGGAAAGGTTAATAATTTATTATTATAAATTTATTAGTAATTCCAAATGTTAAGAAAAACACTTGACCACCTTCTATTTTTTTCTTTTTTACAATAACACATCAGAGGTAACAAAAAAATAATTGTAACAAAAAGCTTATTATGAATCAGGCATAAGGGACGTGTTATTTAAGTTGGGATGTGTTCTTTGGTAATAGCTTAAGAAGAAATTTGGTCGATGTAACGCCATAGTGAACTAAGCCCAAGCTCCGTATTTTGAGAAAACTGAAGTTAAAGTTGATTCTTGTTATATAGGGGTTACTTCTATCGTTTTTGAATAACAACATATTTCACTTGTCTGTAGCACATATTTATGCTTATTTAATAATAAAAAAAATTAAAAATATATTGTATTAATTTAATCATTATTGTGGATAACCACCCTTGTGTTTAAATTATTTTAAATAATTTATTTTTGAAGAGAAAAGATTTGGCTCCGCCAGGAATCGAACCCGGCGTCTTCCGCGTGACATGCGCGGTACACTAACCATTATACCAAGGAGTCGCTTCCAAATGGCGCCAAATCCTTCCCTTTCACTGACACCTCTCCCACAATCTCGCAAGTTTTGCGAGTATTTACGGGAGGTGGACAATTTTTGTCCAATTTGGGCATCTCTTGACTTTCGTCAAATTCTAAATTATTTTATATTAATTTAATCATTATTGTGGATAACCACCCTTTAATTTATTTATGGATTAATTTATGGATAACCACCGTTTATTTAAAATAATTTTAAAACAATGGTGGTTATCCACAATAATGATTAAATTAATATAAAATAATTTAAAAATTGACGAAAGTCAAGAACCTTGAATAAGAGCAAAAACCTTGCGGCCGAGCGTGATCATGGTCAAATCAGTCAAGTCTTTGTACTTGCACGATAACTGGCGAAGAAACAGTACCTCCTTACACAGCACTGAAACGAGACCCTTCATGGATTGTATTGATACGTTTTTTTTTTTTTTTTCGATAAAGTCTTATATCAAGTGGTGAAAAGTCAACATATCTGACCGCGCAACTAAAATTATACCTCTTATTCAATCAGTGGATCAACATTACAATTTTTAATTTAACTAACGCATAAAAATACAATTATTCGATCTTTTGTCGGTTTGTATAACAGAAACACAAATAATAAGTTAGTTTAAAAGCACCCCTTGAACTTTGACGAATTCGATCAATCCTAGTCACTTTTATCATTCTGCAATGAAAGACCAAATAAGCATCGCTGAGATGAAAATAGTCAAGATCGGATATCACTAGCACCGAAGGGGGAGGGCCCCACTTTATTGGAATCTTGATTTACAGCTGTTAAAAAAGGAACAAAAATATAGAGGCGTTAACGCGGCACATCTGTCTCAGGAGAGTAAAACAGCTTCCCCAATTCCAATAAATATAAATCAGCCAAAAGCCAATGCTCTTAGCCAGTGTATAGTTCTCCTTCTATTTAACTCGAGAAAAGAAATTATAAATATTTTCTGCAGGACGACAACCTTTTTTTTTTTCAAACCAACCGTGTTCTAAAAAAATGGCTCCACGCCCTAAAAGTTTCTCAAGCAATTAAACAATAAATTCCAAAAAAGATAAGAAGACATATAAAAAGGTAAATTCAAATAGTTGTTGACGGCTCCACTATTTGTCTATGTCACCATTCCTGTTTACCATACAACCCCAGGAGCTGTCCTTTGATATCAAGAGACTGGCTTCTGAGTAAAGGACAGTAACCATCTTATCAGTGACGGAATTAGGTTCTGCAATCGGAGCTTACTGATGAACACAATGCCCGTAAATCATTACGAAAATAAGTAGATTGTTATAAAAAGTCATTCATAAAAGAATTTAACACATTACCAGCTGTTGTTGAGTTATATTCCTATTGATCGAGGCTTGAAAAGTCTTATAAACTAAATTCAGTTTATGCGTCTTTTTTTAAGTGCTGAAATGGGGCTTGCTGTATTCTTTTCGGAAGAATGAACTTGACCGTTCATTCCTATCTTGAAATATAGCCTGAATTATTCATTCGTTACCGACATTTTAACGAGCCGATGCTCATTGTTCCATCTTTAGAACCTTCCACTCACATCCTAACATTAGAAACGAATTTAACTTTCAAGATCCTTTATGAACTTGAAAAAAAGAAAAAAAAAAGCGAAGATGTTAAATTTCAATAGGTAGCTCTTGTATAAATAATTTTATCTGAAGAGAAAAAATTGGCTCTGCAGCAGTGCTCTAACAAACTGAGATACCAAAGTATATACCAGCCAAGTTAACCCTCCTAGGAGGCTCATTTGGTAAGAGCATTGCAGGGGTAATAAAGAGACCCGCGTTCGAATCCCGGCCATAATAAAACTATTTTAAAAAACTGAGTTATTCTACTTCAAGGGCTGGAAGTAGTAGAATTGCCCCCTTTCAGATTCCAACTCCTTAATGGTTCTTCATAGTATGATATTTGTACCACTGCAACAAACATCATTAGCTGTGTAGTTAACTCCTATTGATCTAATTACGTGTTAAAAAAATGTCAAGAACTGAATTAAACTGACGCATCTTTGTTAAGTGCTGAAGTGAGACTTGCTGCATTCTTATCGCAAGTATGGACCTAAAAAAAAGATAAGAAGACATACTATCCTGCTAATAGCTCCCGATTACATCTTAAAAATTACTTCCATTTATTGAGTTCTGGCTCTTTTAAGTTTTATAATTATGAAAGTTGCAGTTCGTTGTATTTAGATACGATATGCAGCTTAAATTGCTATATTTGTGTTTTTCTTTTGTTATTGGATTTAATTGAAATTACAGAATGGTATCTCTAGAAGCAAAATGTCAAATATGAATTCCTATGAGTGAGTATATACTAGTACTGACATAAGCAACAGAAATTATGTATTACGTAATACCTGAACGAATTCAACTTTCGGCAAAGTTTGGTTTCCAGCGAGAATTGGATCGATCTTCTCGGAACATTATGACGTAATATTAGTTAGAGAAATTAGTTACGTACTGCCTTTGACGTCCGTCGGTACAAGTCGAGCTGACGATGGCCGGTCCGAAAACTAAATATAGAACCTTCTGCCCGGGTGGACTTGATTTGTGTCCAACGAAAATACGTCAATCGTTCATCCTGCGTCATATGGAGTACCTGGGGAGCATTTCGATTACCTGTCTTCTTCAGCGCAGGTTTAAAGTACGGGACGAGGTATAGATTAGGTACAGTAGGAATTAGATTGAAATTTTGTCTTTTAAATGGCAAAAGGGTTAAATATTAAATAATTTTATAAACTATTAAATAGTCTTAAATGAACAAAACAAAAAAAAAAAGATTTATAGGTAGCATAAAGTAAAAAGCGCTTTTAGAGTAAAAAAGTAGCAGGGCGAGACGACGTTTTCTTAATCATGTTTTCCATATTTACGTTTTCCTACGTATTATGTGTTTTACACATTTCATAATTTAATATCTACACTAAAGTTGAGTAGCCAACATGAATGAATAATAATAAATTGAAAATAATTTACCACCCCACCTTTGATAATATTCTGTAGTGAACTGTATAAAACTATGAACGAATATTTCCTTTGGAGCTAATTAAACCACAATAACGTGACCAGTTATGGGAGAGAAACATGGCCCCAACTTTATCGAAAACTATGCATTTTAGTTAGCTCAAACTTCCATTACAGATGGTTACAAGTTTGAGAAGTGAAGTTTGAGCGTGCAGCTGGTCTAACAGATTAACGTCAGTTAGCCAAAAGCGGGATCATGTCCGTCCTAACCACCCCGACAGCATGATAAAAAGTCTTTAATAATATAAACCGTAAGCTTTAATAATCCAAAACATTATTTATATGCAATTTCTAAAAATCTTCTCATTACCTTAAACAAATAACTCTGCAGTAAAATGATGAAACAATGAGACATACCTAAAAAAAAAAAAAAAAAAAAATGAATTAATATTTAAAACAAAAAATCAGCATAAAAATAAGCAAAATAGTGAACATAGGGCTCTCAATAAAAGGACAAATAAAAACGAAATTAATTTAATCGTTATTAATAATTTATTTAGAAAATTACCATCAAAATTCAATGCTTCAAAAATATGTGTATGTTAATTAATCATATGCTAATCCATGAATTTCATGGCTGTCTGATTGCGATGTATCGCAAACATGGGAACAAATGTCAATTCTGTTCTGCTCAGCATTACAACTTACAACATTTGGAGTATATTCACTGCGAATAATAAAGTATCAGCTTTCGAAACATACTTGGATAAGTTAAACAAACAAATCACCTTAAATTTAGAACAATTAAGGACGAAAATGTCACTGACACTGAACAGTTGCGAACACAAGACCGGTCTCTAAATCTATAAACGGACTGGAACAGTGACATGTAAACAAGCGCGTCCTACCTATGACATTTGAGCATTTGCTAATTGAGTAATGGCAGTATACTTACATGTGCCGGTCTTCTACAAACGAACAATATTCCTAGGAATAATGAAATATATTTTTTAGTAACTTATATGACCCCATTTGAAATAATAATTTAGATTGTTGTTAATAAGTCTGTACGCCATATTTAAGAGTACTTATCATTTTCATAGCTGTGAGCTGTAAGAAAAAATAGAATTATGCATATTTGTACCACCCATTGAAGGGTTTCAATGGGACTGACGTAAAGAAAGACTTTTCATAAAATATGGCCATTAATTTCTGAGACATATAACGTTTCAGCAAGTTAGAAGCAAATTGCATATTTACAAATGAATCATTTCACGTGACTAATCAGCATACCTATGGACTTTCACATCAACAGTCTACCAAAACATAAAAACTCTTTACAAACGTTTTCAAACCCTCTTAATTGGACAAATAAACATAATTACGGGAAATGGCTACAGTTGGCATGCCCCTGAACCTCCTCGTGGTGATTAAAAAGGCATTGGACAAGAAATCTTTTACAAACTAGAATAACTGAAACGAGCCAAGGAAGAGGCCTTGCAAGTAAGATTGGTAAACTAGCCAGAACATTTTGCAGATTTTTTATATTCTATTGACAGGTGCTGATTCATGTGCGAGAACAACAAAATATTACAGTTCACTGAGGCCACCTTAATGAGGTGATAGAAAAAGGAAAAGGATACCTTAATACTTTAAAATTTATAAGATTGTAATGAATTCGGATGAGATTCAGAATTAGTAATTAGTATAATATTAGTATAGACGGGACTAAAACAAAATTTATGTGTAATATATATTTTTTATTTACACCTTAAATTTAATAATACCTAACTAGCTGACCCGTGCGAAGCATTCGCACTCACACCGTATATTTAGTAATCCATAGTAGTCTATCATGGGCATAGGTGATGGTTGAAGTAAAGAATAGATGAGTTTAAATTAAAGATTGATTTTTTTTTTTTAAATATAAGTTTAAGGTATTTACATATTTACAGAGTATTTACGTGTTTACAGCACCTCTTTGAACACTATGCTTGAAGTGACGAAAAGGTTATCTGTGATTGTTGGTTGGTGGGTTTGTTTTACACAGACATAGATGTCCATGAAAGAGCGAAACCTAGAAAATACCAAATAAACATAACGGGAAAGCGATTGGGCTGATTCTATTGACTGAAATCGCATGTTTTTCCTAGTAACTCGCAAATGTAGTGTATATAACCAAAAATGTTCGTCTCCACAAACTAAAAAAAAAAAATGACACCTTCGAAAAAGCCCTGCGACCTTTTTAAAATTTTCGCTGAGAATTGCAGTTTTTTGCTTACAACTCGCAAACGAAGGGGCTAATCTAAAAAATTTATGTGACCGAAAATGTTCTCATAGAAAACCTGAAAAGATTGACGCCATTCAGAAGCTTCTATGATCACTTTGATTTTCAAAAATCGCGGTTTCGCGCTTATAACTCGCAATCGATGGCGAAATGAGTAATTTGTATATTTTCCGGTGAAGCGGTCAAGGAAACCTTTAACGTGATGCCTCATTCATGAAATTTGGTAAAGTTTTAAGAAAGTTATGGCGTACCGACAAAAAAAGGCTTTTAGAAATAATATATTTTATGATATTCTATGTTCGGCGGGTCAAAATAATATATGTTATATAATATATGTTATTATATACATTACTACGTTGATTCAGATAATTTTTAATTTTCACTTAGACCGTTTTTTTTCATAACGAATATGAGATAATAATAAACTAGATAATATGTACTACTTTACATATTATTAGCGTCGAGCTACTGAAAACCGCCATCAATCTTGTAGCCGACTCTTTCCTATCGACCTGAAATGATCTCGGTTACATCGGAAATATTATAAATTAGTAACACACATAAGGATGTAACGCAAGAATAAATCTGAATACATTAACGCTAGTGACACTAGAGACGATAGCCGGAATCTATCGACAATTAGTCCCCTACTGACATTATCTCAAATCCAACAGATCTAGTTCCGAAGATTAAAATTTTTTATTCATTTTTGTTTTTTAAACAACCTGCCCGACGAGAATGTATAGCTGCTCCGTTCAAATATAAATAATTTAACCAGTTCCTTCGATTTGTTTTAAAAGGCGGTATCAGGCAACGAATCGAAGACAAATACGATTGCCATCTTGAACGTAATTGGCTCTAAGGTCTTTAAAACTCGGTCCCATCATAAAACCTTCATTTTTTTTAAATTGTAATATGGCGCAATAAACGAACTCTTGAGGGTTAAATTATAATCAATACATACTTATAGTTTATTTATATTTTATCCATGCTATATACAACAGAATAAAAAAAATCTGTTTTCAAAGTCTTAATATACATTGGGGTTTTTATGGGTAACCATAGTTGAGTTTATATATCAGCTCATACCATCAAGTGAGTGACTAACAAACAAAACTTTTAAATTTTAGATAATTGCTGATGTTTTTATTTTGTTGTCATGGAATAAGCCAAAAAACTAAAAGTATACTGATTTAAAATGATATGAATGTAGAGGAGAATTGTCATTTTGTTTTTGAATGCGTAACTTACATTCAGTTAAAATAGTAACACAGATATAGTTCGGGGTAAATAAAACACGCAGATGCGAAGCATCATTTCCAAGTATTATTTTTTCCGCTGCAGCTGTCTAGATAAATTTCACATTTATTTCAAGGGTCAAGAGTTTGCGTCTTGTGAATCTCACTAAGATTGTAATCCAAAGAAGATGCTGCCAAGTATAATATATATCAATGGAGCTTTATTTTATAAAACTGTCGAGTTTTGTAAAATGAGACACGCTAATCCAAGAAACCACTATGTAGTCTAGTTTCCATCAAATCTTTTTATTTGTTTATTTTTAGAAATTGAGATTTAAGCTCTCCACCTCATGAGTATCTATTTATTTTTTAAAGGCTTTCCTCACGAAAAGTATTGTGATCAAAACTCGAAAAGTAGTCGATGAATTGGCTTGAAATTTTTCAAAAGGTTTAGTTTAATAGGAATGTGTTTTTATATGTTTTTTATTCCGATATTACTCAGAATAGGAAATTCTAAGATGTTAGTTAGATTTAAATGCAACTAACCTATATACATTAATTTATGGTTACCTGATAAACAGTTTAAAAAATATTAATAATCTAATTAAAGCAAATGTTCTGATTAGACCTCTTAAAGATGAAGACGTGATAGGAATACTACATATTCCGATATATATGGTTATGTTCGAGCTGAAACAACTTAATTTTCCATCTCCACTATCCGCGTTCCAATGAGCAGCGCAGAAACAATATTTGGAATTGCGCAGTTTGAATTTAGTAAACGCATAATTTTGTCAGGGAACATTATAGGCCACTTAATCAGTAATTCCTCAGTGTACCGCCATTGGGTTTAAAATAATCAATGGTTTTCTGTGAACATTTTCTTTTATTCTTTCCTTTTATTCCACAGCAATTCGAAGTATAGGACACTACATTACATGATGCTTAATTTCGGTAGATCTAAGTTTGCCGAAACATTTATTAACTTCTCTAATAATTAATAGTAGACTACGCAGAGTGGTAGCAAGAAGACCAGGTTTCACTAGCAACCGAATAAATTTCCGCCCAATTCAAACCCAGTCAGCAGCCCAATCAAGTAACATTTCGTAATACAATAGTCACACATGTCCCTAACGCCCTCAGAAGCTACGACAACCGAAAACGACCCCTCCTTTTTGAAGAGGACAGAATCCTGCATGCACTCAACGCCCCCAACTCTTCCGCAAGGGCCCCCAGCAACATTTCCATTACAAATGTAGCAAGTACCATCTGTTGAGCAAAAGCTAATTGGCCCATAAATACGGAGTCGTAATAACAAACTTCCGGAGCTGTCGTAAAACGCCCCTCAAGTTCGGCTATAGTCCGGCTGGGGCTTTAACCAGCACCTCGGGCAGCACAGCTATTGGTTAGAAATAATACAATCAAGGTAACTATTACAAGAAAAATCATGAAACATGAATAAAAAGTTAAAAATATAATCATCTTACATTAATTTAATCATTATTGTGGATACCCACCGTTGTTTTTAAATTATTTTAAATAATTTATTTTTGAAGAGAAAAAATTTGGCTCCGCCGAGGATCGAACCCGGGTACTTCCGCGTGACATGCGCGGTATGCTAACCATTGCACCACGGAGTCGCTTCCAAACGGCGCCAAATCCTTCCTCTTCACTGAAACCTCTCCCACGATCTCGCAAGCCTCGCGAGTATTTACGGGAGGTGGACAATTTTTGTCCAATTTAGGGCATCTCTTGACTTTCGTCAATTTTTAAATTATTTTATATTAATTTAATCATTATTGTGGATACCCACCCTTGTTTTTAAATTATTTTAGACAATTTATTTTTGAAGAGAAAAGATTTAGCTCCGCCGGGAATCGAACCCGGGCCTTCCGCGTGACATGCGCGGTATGCTAACCATTGCACCACGGAGTCGCTTCCAAACGGCGCCAAATCCTTCCCCTTCACTGATATAATAATATAAAATAATTTAAAAAGGGTGGGTATCCACAAAAAATTGACGAAAGTCAAGAGATGCCCTAAATTGGACAAAAATTGTCCGCCTCCCGTAAATACTCGTGAGGCTTGCGAGATCGTGGGAGAGGTGTCAGTGAAAAGGACCATCTTACATTTAATTGAAACAATAAAAAAGATCAACCGTGACATTTCGCTCACTCCTTATAACTTCATATCTCATATGAACATGAATTTTTCAGAAGAGCGAATTTAAAGTCTAAAAGTAAAAAAAAAAGAATGTTCAGAATAAATATTAAAGATTGTTGGAGTTAAATGTAATAATTAACTGGTGGTGATTTTACAATTAAACTTACTCCGTATACTCTCTTGTAATATAGAACTGCATTTATTTTCATTAAAATGGTACATGCGGTGATACAACACGTAAAACTTGCATTACGACTGGAGAAAATAACTCATTCATTAATAGCTCTCTTTGCTTCGGTTACAAGGAAATGAGAGAGAATTCCTAATGACCTGAGTTAGTTCTGACTCCATTAAAAGTTTGTGCAGTTTCAGTTTTAGGTTACATAATGCGGTGTGCAACTTGCGCGAGGCGACTGCATGCAGGGCTCAACTTTGCAGGCTCAGGATAAGTTAACGAACGCTTAACGCCTAACTGAATTAATGCAAATTCAAAAGTAGTGCGCAATCGCAAAAACATTTTAACAACTGAAATTATTGAGATATATATTCTCATTCCTATCATAAGAGGGAACGTAAAAAACTAGTTAATTATATCATTATGAAGTGATATAAATGTATATCTTTCATGTTGAGAAATATTAGATCGAAAATAAATTTAATAGGTTTTTTTTTAAATGTTGAATGAACGCTCTGTTGATAATAGGCATATATATACATATGAAGAGTCCACGGAAGAAAGGGGGGATGTCATTTGGAGTACTTTCCGAGAAAATCGAGTTTTTAGGTTTGGATCTTTAATTACTTAAGTATCTTTTATCATTTTTCTTCAATTTTTTTATATGTCCTTTTCCTTTTTGTTTTGCGTGTCAAAATAATAAATTTGCCCGAAACAGACATATCACGCTCTAAAAAAAAATGTTTTAGTAAAAAAAAAACAATTTAAACATAACAGAAAGGGGGATAGTCATGGACGCTCCCCCTTTCTTCCCTGTTTTATTGATGAAATGTTGATATTAATACACAATCCATATAACTTCTAACATGGCTCTCCCCCATTCTAGGTTTTTTCCGCGAGGTCCCATTCCTCCCATTCCGCGAGGAAATTCCCCCTTTCTTCCGAGTACGTGGTTCTTTCCATCCCTTGTAACCAACCTACTGTCATTTTTTCTGACTATTTCTTTTCACCAACATATTCTACTCATCTAGACGAACAATTATATGTTCAACTAAAATTCAGAAAAAATTGACTCTCCCCCTTTCTTCCGTGGACTCTTCATATGTTACCAATTTAGAGTATAGACTAACTTCTAATGAAATGTCACAAATTGCCAACAAAATCTATATAAGAAACATTTTTAACAATATTTTATATTAAACAGACTACTTTTCTTTGCCCCTTCTTTTCTTTGTTTTCAGCCATAGGCTGGCCTATGTTATAGAAGAACACCTTTACAAATCAGGTTGCATTTTAAGATTGTTTTCTTAAAAAGGTAATTTTTATATAACGTAATTCTATTTTAACTTCTGAACAAATTATTACTATAATTATATAAGAAAAATTTGAACGACGTTAAATTAGCTTTATTTACAAGGTTATGAAATCAAAAGATTAAATTCTATGAACTGAAGCGAGTTAAAGGTTACCTTTTCATTTAATGCTATTTATTATGTTTTATAATGAATAAAATGAAGACAATCTAGTGTATAGTGATTAGAAAAGACCAGTGGCACGTAAAACTATAAAGATTAGTGAGTGAAGATACACTTAAACAGGGTCAGTGCTGCGTTTGGACCTCGGTCGAGTGCGCATAGAGCTGCTCTGATAAGTACCTTTTATAATTACTTTATATTTCTATTTCTTTCTAATTTTAATTGTAATTTCATTTCTCACATTTATTTATCTACTTTTTTGTTAATTATTTCCCACCAAATTAAATATATTTTCATTCTTATCACATAAAAATCAGGAGTAACTGTTATAATGAACGAACCACCTGACCTTTCTTCACCGAAATTTAAGCGAAAACGCTATAATCAACAATATAGTAATAATGAAAGTTACTTTAACCAAGTAACAAGCAATAACATTAATTATAACCAATTTATTATTATAGAGAGAACAGATGAAGGAAACTTTCATAAGGTATCCCCCTTCATAATCGCTAAAACCATAAATAATACATGCAAGGAACCAAAAAACATCAAAAAACTAAAAAACGGTACACTCTTAATTGAAACTTTAAATAGAGAACAATCCGATAAAATTCTTAAAATAACCAACTTCGGACCTAATATAAAAGTTAAAGTAAGCCCACATTCCAAATTGAACTTGAGCAAAGGCATTATTTTCTGCCCTGACTTAGACAATGTAAGCGAAAATGAAATTTTAGAAGAGCTCAAAGAGCAAAAGGTCGTTGAGGTTAAAAGAATTATTTCAAAAAAATCAGGCCAAGAAAGGAAAACCCATATGTATATACTTACATTCGCTTCACCGTATTTACCTGATAATATAATAGTAGGAATATACAAACTAAAATTAAGAATGTATATTCCTAATCCCATCAGATGTATGGCCTGTCTTCGTTTTGGGCACTTGACCGTTAAATGTAATAAAGAACCAATCTGTGCAATTTGTGCTAAACCGAAACATGAAGGGAAGCCATGTGAAACCATCTTGCCCTCCTGTGTTAATTGTAATGAAGTACACCCAAGTTTAGACAGAAATTGCCCAAAACTATTAGAAGAACGGGAAATTAAAACCTTACAATACAAAAATAAAATTCCCTATAACGCTGCAAAAAAACTATATAAGGAAAGTCATAGTCTCATTAAAAATGGCACTTATGCTAGTGTAGTTAGGAATAATATGAAAAGTATAGAAATAGGATGTCAAACGGACTTTATTAATGATGTTAACATTACAATTAAAGAAGTTTCATGCGATGTTACTAGACGTACTGAGGCAGCCTCTACACAGATCTCCCCAGCACCCTCCTCCTCTACCCCCAAACCCCCCTCCACTACCCCCCAAAACCCTTCCTCTCCCTCAGAACCCCCACCCACCCCTCTCAATCCCGAACCCAGTGCTTCTTCACTTGGTACTGGTGAAATTCTTAATATAAACAGTTCCTTTAGCCTTCCTACCACTAGTGAGGTATTTAAGGAGCCGCCGCCTCCTAAACCTAAACCTAAGGAGCAGCGGCGTAAACCGAAAACTAAAAGAAATAGTAGTAGTAATGGTAGCAGTAATATTAGCAGTGACGAAATGGAAACTGCATGAGATCTGGTATCCTTGTTTGATTTCCATAATTAATAAGAAATCAAAAAATAAAAATTAAAAAAAAAAAAATTATAACTATGCCACTTTATGTATTTCTAATGATTAAAATTACCAACTTCTATTTTAAAATCACTTATAACCAATTGTTATTTATAATTAGCAAAACTTATTCTGTAACTGTTTTCATAAGTAGTTATAATTTGTATCGTTATACATTCTTATGTATAACGCAGATCTTTATGTTTAACAATGGTTCTGATTAGTTGGAACTGCAATGGAGTAAGGACACAATTCGAGGAGTTAAAAATATTGCTAAATGAATACAACGCTTGGGCAGTTTGTATACAAGAGACTAACCTAAAACCTACCAATACCTTTTCCCTTAAGCATTATAATATATACCGAAAAGATAGGGAAACAGATGGGCCAGCTAGCGGGGGGATCATCACGGCAATCCGAGATAAATACCACTCCGAAGAAATAGATATTCAAACGCCGCTAGAAGCATTAGCCGTTAAAGTACACCATACGTTTCCCATAACCGTTTGCAACATTTACCTCTCCCCAAGCGAACCAGTCGATGAATCAGCTTTGGTCCAGCTTATCAATATCCTTCCAGCTCCTTATATTGTAACTGGGGACTTAAATGGTGCACACGTATCATGGGGTTCATCATCAAATAATAGTAGAGGCAATACGATAAAACGTGTCATCGATACAACCGACAGCATCTTATTAAATAATGGGAAAATTACATATATGAGCCCGCAATATGGTTCCTGTTCGTCCATAGACATAAGCTTCTGTTCTCCCAGTATTCTAAATAAAGTCGTATGGGATACTTGCCCTGACCAACATGGTAGCGATCACTTCCCCATTACGATATCATTTGCAAGTCACCAACCTCCCGCCAGCAAATATCCCAGGTGGATCACCGAGAAAGCAAACTGGGACCTCTTTCAACAGAAGCTTTCCTTCGATTTCTGGAATCCCGCACATGACATTGACACTTTGACCTCTGAAATAACAAAGACAATCATAGCAGCGGCAGAAGAAAGCATACCGAAGTCCCGAGGTACACCGAACACAAATCATTGCCCCTGGTTCGACGATGAATGCCGTCAAGCTTTAAGGGAAAGAAATAGAGCCCTTCGAAAATTTCAACGGAATCCGGCCATTACCAACTTCATCCAATACAAAAAACTAAAAGCAAAAGCAAGGCACGTTATCAAACAGAAAAGGAAAACTTCATGGCAGTCCTACCTCGAACAGATTAACACAAATACACCCATCCGAAACGTATGGAACAGAATAAATTCAATCAGAGGCATCCACAATTCAAGTACAATTTCTCTTCGAATAAATGACCAAACAATATCAGATCCCAACTCTCTAGCCGAACTTTTTGTCGAATACTTCTCCAACCAATCTATCAGCTATGAGGACACGTCATCACCTCCAGAAGTCGATTTCGCCTTAAATGTGAACGATCCATACAACGTTCCTTTTTCAATCTTTGAATTAGAAGATGCAATTACCGAATTAAAACCAACAACGCCAGGACCTGATGACATCCATAACCTTATGATCAAACACCTCACTACCAATGGTAAAAATAAATTGCTTCATTTATATAATAAAATCTGGACTACTCGAAAATTCCCTGCATCATGGCGTGAATCAATTGTTATACCCATCCCCAAGCCCGGAAAAGATATAACCCAAATTAAAAACTTTAGACCGATTTCGCTAACTAGTTGTTTATGCAAGTTGATGGAAAGAATGGTCAACAAACGATTGCTGTGGCATCTGGAGACCTATTCGCTACTGTCCCCAGCTCAATGCGGATTCAGGAAGGGAAGGTCAACTATTGACCACCTAGTCACGCTGGAAGCGGAAATCCTAGACACTTTCATCACCAAACAAGAAGCAGTCGGAGTGTTTTTTGACATTGAAAAAGCATACGACACAGTCAACAAGCAAACGGTACTAAAACAACTGAATCACTGGGGATTTAGCGGAAACCTTCCAATTTTTATCAAAAATTTTCTGTACCACAGGTCAATCAGAACGAGAATCGGCAACAGTCAATCCAACTCCAAACTCTTAAAACGTGGGCTACCACAAGGAAGTGTCATCAGTTGTGTACTTTTTGCCATAGCAATGAATACTGTGACAGAAATAATACCAAGATCAGTAAAAACGTTTTTATTTGTCGACGATCTTGCAATTTTCCTGAGATTCAGCAACAAGGAATGGATGAAGAGACTCCTCCAAAATACCCTCGACAAACTTCTTGACTGGTCTAGAACTAATAACTTTAAATTTTCCCCACAGAAAACTAAATGCATCCTTTTCTCTAGGAAACGAAACCCTACGACTCCGCCACAACTCACTCTTGGAAGCAACATTCTCACTTTTAATAATGAAATAAAATTTCTCGGATTAACAATAGATGAAAAGCTGAACTGGGTTTCTCACATCAAAAATCTAAGGGAAGATTGTGCTAAAAGGCTGAATCTACTCAAAGTTCTTGCAGGAACATCATGGGGAGCGGATAGGAAAAGTTTACTGATGATATATAAGGCTTTAATCTTATCTAAGCTGGACTATGGTTGTCCTGTCTACTCATCGGCCAAAACAACACATCTCTTGCTCCTAGACTCCATTCACCACGCTGGAATTCGACTCGCCACTGGAGCCTTTCGAACGTCTCCAATATTGAGCATATGTACCGAATCCAATGTTCCCCCTTTGATTTTCAGGAGACGGCAAATTACTTCTTCATATTTGTCCAAACTTATTTCCCAACCCAACAACCCAGCTTACCAGTTCATATTTCAACCGAAACATTGCCGGCTTTATCATGAAAAACCACGTTCACCTGCACCTCTAGCTATAAGACAACGATCAGTTGTCACGGAAATAATGAATGCAGTAGAGTATACTCCAACCTACCTGAAAAACCCTCCTTGGACCTACTCTCCACCGTCGATCAACTTAAAGTTTCAGCTACTCAAAGCTAAATTACCCCCAGATGCGCTTCGTCAAGAATTTCACGCCATGATGAAGGAAGCATCACCAGAGTCTTGTATTATCTACACTGATGGCTCTAAAATGAATGACCATGTAGGGTGCGCAGTGGTCTCTGCCCAAAAAACTAAAAGATATAAGCTTCCGCACCTGACTTCGATATATACCGCCGAGCTACAAGGAATCAGTTCAGCCTTGGATGAAGCCATTACTTCTAACCAACGCGATATTAAAATCTGCACAGATTCGCTTTCAGCACTAAAATCCCTAGGAAAGCTCTACACCGACAATAGCATTCTGAATAATATAAAAAACTATCTGAACGTAGCAAAAGAGATGGGAAAAATAGTCACCTTCGTATGGACCCCAGCCCATATTGGTATCATTGGAAACGAAACGGCAGACAAAGCAGCCAAAGAAGCAGCACAATTGAACACTCCGGTAATCAAAATTTTCGAAACACAGGATATCAAAACTTGGTTGAAAAACAAAATATCTGACGATTGGGAAAATTCCTGGAAATCCGACTCCTCTCCAAATAAGCTAAGAGAAATTAAGAAAACAACTAGAGCATGGAGAAGCTCTGTGAGAGGCAGGAGGCGAGAGGAGGTGGTGATAACAAGGCTAAGGATCGGCCACTCGAGGCTAACCCACGGACATCTCATCAACAAAGAAGAGGCACCGAAATGTGAGCAGTGTCATACCCCACTCACAATCAAGCATATCGTCGAGGACTGCCCAAAGTATTCAGCCGAGTTCAGTTCGAGGAGCCTCCCCAGGCAGCTCTCCCATGTATTGTCTGACAACACAAAAACAATAGACACTATAATTGAAATTCTAAAAGCCTCAAAGTTTTATAACATGTTATAATAAGAAAACTGAAGATTCCAAAAAACAATCATAAGATGAAATTGTAGCTATACTAGTCATCAAATCAATAGGAACTTTTACGGGCGTAATAATCGCGATATTTATCGCCCTAAAACCCCTATCCTATCCTATCCTATGAACTGAAGCCATAAGTCAGGCTTGTATCATTTAGCAAACCGATATGAATTAGAACCTCTAAAAATTAAAAAAATAATAGGATTTTTGGGACTTCTTAGTTATTTTGGTTGGAAGGTGATCAACAAGTCCCAAAAGGTTTCTCCAATATACATAAATATATATCGGCGAACCATCATCGGTGCTAAATAAAATCAGTAACAATTTGTCACATTTTATTCGTCCTTCAAACACCCTATAGTAAGGAATAAACTAAACATGTGCAATTAGCATGTAATAGGACTATGTTAAGGTTATGTCAAACTGTATAATTGGTCGGTTTAACGCCAAAGTTCGGTCTATGCGCCAAACTCTATAAGTGAAGTTATAGGTGAATTTTGTGAATTAGGGCTGTGTTTGCTTAAATTGCTTCAATACAGGTTTCAAATACAGGTTTTCGGCCGCATTATAAAAAATAGTGATGTTATTAATAGGAATGATTCCAATTTCTTAGGATTCCATTGTCGAGTAATTTAAGTTTTATCCGCTAGCCCAATCACGCTGAGTT
This sequence comes from Aelia acuminata, assembly GCA_911387785.2. NCBI lineage: Eukaryota > Metazoa > Arthropoda > Insecta > Hemiptera > Pentatomidae > Aelia > Aelia acuminata. The sequence continues at coordinate 61,795,632 of OU426981.1, forward strand.
CGGACCAAGTTCCCTCCACTCCTGGGAAATAGTCCGATTGGAGGGAAACTTTCTGATCCAATAAAACCTCTCCTACCTGCGCTAGATAAATAAATAAGGAAAAACAAAAAGGTCAGAGGGAAATTCCCCGGTCTCATTTTCACCGCACCACTCTTGGCCGCGTGCCTAATGAGTTTCTGCCTCATCGAAGCTCTGCATTCAAATTCAGATGAATAAATTTATTTTTAAATTGCGATCACTGTATAACAATGTACTGCCTGGACTAAGATGTATCTATGTCTACATGGAATAATTAAGTAATGTGAAAAATATTCCTCATTAGTTGCGATCATTTAAGAAACCTGCTGCACACTATTCAAATGTTGATAGCTCCGCAGTAATTATGAAGAACACCTAAACATTTAGGGCTATGAGTTACGACTTCTTAACAATGTTATTAACAGTGAAAACGAATAGTTTACTCACTCATCTTAAGTTATGTTATCATAAATTTGTTGATGTTTTTCCCACATCTCAATTTTCTACCATTTCTAATAAAAAATATTGAACTTGTTGGATATAAATATTTCAATGTATGAGCAGCCACTTAAGCGTATTTAAAGCGTTTATAAACTTCTTCTTCCTTTTTTTTCTATTTTAATTTACAATACTCATACCTGTACTACACAAAGTAATCAACTCGTGTTGCGGCATTTCAGAACCGTAGCGAGCCTTGAATAATTCATGGCTCAGTTGGATGTAAGATTGTATGAAAACAAAGCCTGCATATTCCTTATAATTCGTTTTAAAAAAACATTAAACATTTTCAATTAACTTCAGAAAAATACGCACATCATTTGAATAAAAAACATCAACGATAATGCAAGAATAGAAAAATCTGAAAAATTTTCATTTATGAAAATCGATTTAAATTATTATTATTTTTTTGTTACGGAAGTAGAATGATTTTTATTAATATAATCTTTAACCATGTCATGAAAACATTCTTAAAAAAATACTAGAGATTATTAATATATTTTTATTTATTTATTTATAGTACTGATAATGAACTACGGTTGCAGCTACATTTTAAATTCAAATGAAGTATATAAACCGCTAATTTATATTATTACAAATATGTTTCCAGCTTTTCGAAATAGAGAAAAAATTAATTAGGCACTATTATTTTTAAACATATTTAAAAAATGATATCTGCGCTTGCAGTGTGAAATGAGTCATTACAATCTCTACTAACTTTGATAAGTGCTAAATTAACTAATAAAAATGATTTTATTAGATCCCAACGTTTTCAATCACATTTTGGACAAATCAAAGATTTTGGACTTAACAAACTTTACACTGCAAGGACAGGAATAATTACGGCAATTTATTTTATCTTAGTGTTCGATTGATAATTTAAAACCTATGCCATTTATTAAGAAATTTTTTTTAAAAAAGAAAAATTTTTTGAGAAATTTGTTGGAGAAACCTAAAAATAATAAAAATTCACTTCTCGAATCACCCTTTTTCGCTTCTCTGATTATCGATATGTAATAGTTCGTGTTAGATACCCAACAGTCAGTCATTATATTATATATATTATTATGTCTTAACATGATAAAATTTGATTTAAAAAAAAAAACATAAATATATGCATAATGTGCATTGTATTAATAAATAAGACTTAAACGAATCCAACTTAAACAAGACTATTTTTTTTTTTATGGGGCGTACCCTTGCATGCCGAGAAAAATAGTTATAATAAGAGATATGTGACGAAGAAAATACTCTTAAGTTAGAGGAATCTCTAAACTACTTTATCATACATTTTTTATTTCCACTAAGCATTTACAAGAAGCATTTCCACTAAGCATTTACATTACAATGACTTACATCTCATTCCTTATACCACCAAGCAACAAAGCTTGTAAAGGCATAGAAAATTCAAGAGATAGAAATAAATAAAGTAAAAAAAAAAAAAAGATCTGGTAAAATGCAATAATGTATTTGTGACCTATATAAGAATCTTTCTCAATCTAAGAGCAGTTATTGAGTCCCGATGAGATTCTTGAGCAATCATTTATCACGACCTCATCTACAGTCCCAAATTACATTTTTAGCATTTCAAAGTATCGTTTTACAATCCTAAAACTCATTACGATTTTATATTTTTATGCTTTATAAATAACTGGACATTTTAGGATATGGAACTTAATAGCAGTTTCAGATTGATATATTGATTATTTTTTCCGGTTCTTAACAAAAATAGTAATAAGGTACACAAAAATACAAAACGAATATAACTGAAACAAGACTATCTTTTTGTTTTATGGGGGGGGGGAGGAGATTTGCATACCTAAAAAATAGTTCTAATAAGAGATATGTGACGAAGAAAATACTGTTAATTTAGAGGAATCTCTAAACTACTTTATCATAATTTTTTTATTTCCACTAAGCATTTACAAGAAGCATTTCCACTAAGCATTTACATTATAATGACTTACATCTCATTCCTTAAACCATCAAGCAACAAAGCTTGTAAAGGCATAGAAAATTCAAGAGATAGAAATAAATAAAGTAAAAAAAAAAAAAAAAATCTGGTAAAATGCAATAATGTATTTGTGACATTTATATAAGAATCTTTCTCAAGCTAAGAGCAGTTATTGAGTCCCGATGAGATTCTTGAGCAATCATTTATCACGACCTCATCTACAGTCCCAAATTACATTTTTAGCATTTCAAAGTATCCTCACACAAACAACAAAATGGTGATTGGTTTGAAAAACGATTACCCCATTATATCCGATAACTCATAACGATTTTATTATTTATTTTATTTTAGAGCTTTATAAATAACTGGACATTTTTGCAGCTGAAACTTGCCGCAGTTTCAGAATACTTTTTCTACTTTATCATACATTTTTTATTTGCATTAAGCACATACAAGAGACATCACAAATAGATCTATTGAATTCATTAGCCTCAAAAAAAAAAAAAAAGGTCATAAGAAATAAAATATGAAATAACATCATCAACAACTAAAATAATTCCATACGAATCCTGGGTACAGTCAAATTCGTCTAAACAAGAAGTTTTCATGCAGGAAAAAAAAAAAACACAGAAGAAGTCATAACAATAGCACGTAAGCTCACCAAAAAGAAGATGGAAAAAACTGAGACATCTTCATCACGTTGCTGAAACCAGATGCTCTGTATTCGGAGCTGTAAAAAGAAACACACACGAAAGAACGGCTCCCTAAAGCTCTAAAAGATATTATCTTTTTATTAATTTTTTTCATTCCAGTTGGGTGGGACCTCTCAGCTGATAATTTTTTCTTTCTTTCCCTTACCGGTGTCGCTCTTATCCCTTTTGTTTTATTTTCAAAACAAGGACTTTCCATTTGATTAGAAATGTAAATCTTCGGACATCTCCATCCACAGCGGTGGGGGCGTGAGAACCCTCTCCCTGCCCGACTTCTAGGCATTATCAACCTAGGCACGGAGTACGGTCAATCCAGGAGCATGGCAACAGACGTAATGCCACTTTTTTTCTCTAAACATTGTATTCGAATCCGGTTGTAACAGGTAATTATTGAACGGACGTATATCGGTCATGGCGGTAGTGTTAAGTTGTACACTCCTGGAACAAACTTGTTCTCTTTAAATAATAAAATGTTGTTAAAAATCGATTGAATCAACTCCCAGCATCAATGAATTTTAAAATGCTCGTAAATAACCGCAACAATAAAGATGTATAAAACTGTAGAATGGATTACTTTTCCAGGTCAAAAATTTCTGAATAAGTGGAATTTCAAGGAGAGGAGTCGGACCGGAATTCCGTCCGTAAATTCTGAGAAGGAAGAATTCTCGGAAAAGTGAAGTCAACCGCGGCGGAACAAATTGTGTTTGATAGATTTTGAGATATAAGGAATCAAATTTTGAGTTTCACAGTAACTTCAACCTTTTTAGAAATAACGGGGGGTTGGGGGAGTCAAAGGGTTTGGATGTTCTATTAAGTTGAGCTAATTATTAAGAATGTAAACTCTTATTATGTTCAAATATTTTAAAAAAAGTTAATTGAGGCACTGACAAGGATAAGGTAGTAAGTAAAAAAAAACATTATTTTTTTGATATTTTGATTTTGAACTGCTGAAATTAATTTTCAGCATAATAATGAATAATTTATTCATCAAAAGCATGTTCCGGTGTTCACAGCAATTAAACCACTTTAAACACTGACTTACTACTCTTCTTATACCATTGGCATGACTTCTTACTGTTTTTTCCTATAAAAAATCTCTAAATCGTTTTTTTTTTTTACTTACTACCTTTTCCATGTTGTTCTTTGTTAATAAAAAATTTGTTATAAAAAAAATAAAGAGTATTTTTACAGTGTAATGTTTTGTTTATGTGTGTTTATAAACGCCTTGAAAAGACTTAGCTGTTTCATTAGTGTGCCATTAATCATTACGAACAGTATATCGAAATGAGTGTTTTAAATAGGTGAACTGTTAGTAAAACACAATTATTACAATTTATGAATGAACAAATTATATGTGATGATAGAATTCCTCAGTTAAATTACATATAAGTTATTTTACAACGGTTATAGTTTAAATAAAGAAAAATATTAAACATTTGTAAAAAATTTCGCCACATCACTCCCTATTAATAACGTACATAAACATGTAATCAACAAACATATACCAAGGCCATAATATACCCTAAATACGTAATACAGTGACAATAAATAGCTCTAGAATATGTACTTTAAATATTTAACATATTTGTATTGCCTTATTCACGAGGAGTCATACTTATAATGAAAATCCGAGAAATAAAGTGTTTTTTTCCCGCTAATATCGCTTTTAATAAAATAAAAATAAAAGAAATATAAAAATAAATAAAACAACAAACAATTCTTTGAACCGATAAAGACTTTTTATTTTTAAGACTCAAAAAAGTTTATTTTTTATAATACAACCTTCTGCTTCTAAAAACAAATAATAAATTATGGAGCCTGATCAATAACAATAATAATGATTAATAATAAAAAAAAAAAATCTTTAATTATCGAATGCAAATTTAATATTGCATGCCGAATATAAATTAACACAATTCCATAGCCATGAGTTACGGCAGAGATCGATTGCTGATTTAAAATTGCTATTGCAAAGTAATTTATATAGTGACGTAGGATTGTTTCGTGACTTCTGAAGTTGAACTTAATCAAGTCTTCAGTCAGAAATTGATGAGACGAGATTTACAATTAAACTGCGAGATATGGCTGGGCCCCCACACGCAACGCGAGGCTAGGGATGGAGTGGCAGGTGGCAAATGTCAGTGGTGGCATGAATCATCCCTAACGGCCCATTCCGGCTCCCCACTGACACTCCATCAAATAAACCCAAATGAATGTTTATTTCTCAATTATTTTCTCGTCCTTTAGTCTATTACGGCCACACTCTAGTGACAGCCTACACGCTCTAGGTCTGCTTTAAAGGTAAATGTAGTTAATAACCTCGACGTTAAAAGCATATCGATGGGGAAATTTAGGAGTCGTCGTAAGTTACTAGAAGCAAGTTTATTTAATAAACTATTTATAAAGGTAATACTATATGCAAAATTTTTAATATTGTACCATCCTAAATCGTCACAAACATTATAAATGGATTTAGTTAATATTCAGCTTGATTCACACCCACTTCAAATCATTTCTCTTGGATTGAGTCGATTGGCTGAGGATCAAGTTAGTCAGAATTTTTATAAATGAAATAATTCATGGATTTTAAAGGTAGAATCACTTTATTTTAAAACGTAACTACAATTTTAGATATCATCGTTAATGACATTTTGATTAAGTGTTGGAGTCCCAACATGAACCAGAACCTTGACATGACCGTAAGGGTATATCATGGTACGCCGAAAGGTAAAGGAACAATATATAAAGGACGAAAAGAGAATGAGAAAACGATGACTTGTAAACTTTAAGAAATTCGGGATTTGTTGGAAAGGAACGAATTAGTACTTCTGAACTAAATAGTCAAGAGATATAGTTTCAAACTATTTTTCTTCTCGTTATACTAGAAGAATCAATGAAGATTTCAATGAATCCTTCGTCCAACCTTTGAATTTTATCGAACCCACTCGACAAACAATACACGTAACGAGACCTTTTTTGTCTTCAACCGCAATTCTCGGAAATATCTGTTTTATTCCACACCATAAAGGTCTTTTTTTATCCTTGCCTACCAAGTGGGAAAACTAATTTCCTCTTGAACATTCTCTGCGTGGACGATCGCAGCTCACTCTGTTTGCCCTCGTGGGGTAGCTAATGCAATGCTAATAGATTCTTTTCATTCTCGGCCGGCCCCACTGGCAACGGCATTTTACCGATTTTTTTTTTCGAAACAGCGAAACAGATGAAGTGGTCTTACAACTCCTCGGTCTAACAATCCCATTTCTATGCACTATTTGATATTTTTTTTTTTACTCTATTGAGAGAGCAGATCCGTTTTAAAAGCTAATTTGACAAAAATTCCTGAGATCGAATAGGCGTGGCATCCGGATTGCGTAGTGGATGGATACGAGTCGACGACTGGCTGCCGAGTCGAAGCCCGATTTATGTGACGACCTTGTATATGTCACTATTATTGTCGTCGATAAAGATGGGCGTTCGGATATTCGCTTCTATGCATTGCCTTTCAGCTTATCACTCACAAGCCTGACTTACGCAATCGATTCAATAGTAACTACATCTCATTCCTTATACCATCAAGCAACAAAGCTTGTAAAAGCATAGTGAATTAAAAGATCTAGTAAAAATACAATAATGTATTTACGACATATTTATAAGGATCGTTCTCAAGCTAAGAGCAGTTATTGAGTCCCAATGAGATTCTTGAGTAACCATTTATCACGACCTCATCTACTGTCCCAAATTACATTATTAGCATTTCAAAAGTATCCTTACACAAACAACAAAATGGTGATTGGTTTGAAAACGATTACCCCATTATATCCTATAACTCATTACGATTTTATTATATATTTTATTTTAGAGCTTTATAAATAACTGGACATTATAGCAGCTGAAACTTGCCGCAGTTTCAGAATAACCCATAACCCAAACACTGATTTTTGTTTTTACGGTTCTTAACAAACATAGTTAAAATAGGTACATAATACTACAATAAAGAAAATAATAACGAACCATAACTTTATAGAAACAACAATATATTGTTATTTTTTGTAGAGATTTATTGTCACCCTCTTGCATAGATACTCATATATTTGTTTTCTTTTAGCCCTGATGAAGATCCACAAGTTGGATCGAAAAGTTGGCTTACTATAATAAAATCATTGTAAACTGAAAATCCTGATCATCATTTAACCTATTGTTATTTTTTATTAAGTAGAGCAATGATTAATTATGTCGTTATTAAAGAACATTTGAATTTTGATGAAAATTCAACATTTATACATTACGTATTACTTCTAAGTGTTATAGTAACCCGCTACTAATTCAATTACTAGAACTAAGTAGCAGTTAGTTAAGTGACAAGTCGTATCCATGTGTCGACTAATGAAGTTCAGGACACGCTAGTTACACGCTCCTTGACCACAGCCTGTCCGGAACTTCACTTAGAATCCTTTCTTCAGGTGAGTATTTTTTTTTTTATATTTTATTTTAGAAAACTGTCAACAGGACATTTCCTCCCGACGTATTTTTTTTGGGCTATGGCCCCGTTCCTTAGTTGACTCCAGCCGCTGTTTCTTACATTTCCTCCCGGTGAAATGTCTTAGGGCCTTTTTCTCGTCTTATTTGACCTGGAAGTGTCTCGTTAAAGGGTGAAGCTACTTACACAAACATATAAATAATTTTGAGGGAGAAATCTAATTTATTCAAACGGAATACCTACAGTGCAATACCGCTACGAGTGAAGATCTTAAATACCATCCCTAAGATTTACGGCGGAACACTTATTATGTATTATGAACGCAATCAAATAACCATTATTAATCAGCTAAAACCAAGGCATTACTTTATATTACTGTTATTCCCCCCTATTTCCACGTCATCCATTAACATCCACCATTGACAACTGCCAAAGACCGCCTGGGAATCCTCAGGAGAGAGCAGAGTAATGATAGCCGTTGCCGAAAAGGGCAGATCCTAATAGGGGTTGTAATAGCAGCTTTTTCAAAACCGTAATAGTTGAGCTCACGACCTCTCCTGCCTTTTTGACAGTCTGTTGTTTTTATTTCTGTCATCTGTCTGATAATCTCTATTCACCGCTATCTGATATAACTTAAGGCCTGCTAAGATTTAAGAATAATCTGGATTCATAATAATAACATTCATAACTTTGTATAATAATAAAATTTACGTATGTTAATAAATAAAAAAAAATTAAAAATTAAGCCATGATTAAAAAGAAAAACTGCTCATAGATTCCGATCATATCATAAAGCTCTTTTTTTTAAAGATTACTTTAATGCGCAATTAGTCCCATAAAAAATAAACAGGTATTTCATACATCAGGTTAATAATACAATAGTAAATCTACCTCCCACTTCATTATTTTGTGTCACAAAAAATGTATGACCTCTGACATACAGAAATGTATGTACCAATTAAATTTATTAAATTTCGTTATACTGTTATTGAGATTCGGGGATTTCGAATAATGGTAAATATTGATTGTATAATTTAGTTAATGATACTTATTCGCATATCTATTATTCTATATTCCAATGCGACGTTAGTAATTTTTTAATTTAAATAATATATGCTTAATATATTAATAATATATTCATTAAAAGTACACAATGTACAGAGGCTGGGGTCTGAGCATATAATAGCAGTACATTGTCTTATTCCTGTACCTTATTCTTTGAACTTCATTTTACACAGAACTCTCATGAATACTCTATCAAGTATAATAGGTGGAGTAGGAATGAAATGAAGAATAGTGCAATGCCGAAAAAAATAATAATAAAATAAAAATAAAAATAAATTCAAAATTAATGTGTAACCAAATTTCAAAGAATTCACGCTTTTTAAATTCCAGTAACTGGAAGGGAGTTGGGGAGAGCCGTGTGGGCGCCATTCATTCTTCTTAGCCGAGATGACGCTGGTTCGTTTCACGCCTTCGTGCCTCAAAATGATATTTATGTCTGGGCAAGACGAGAAATTCTAATGACTGGCAATTCTGAGGTAGAGGCAGTAAATAATATCTAGAATCCCAGGGGCAGGGGTATCCGCTTGGCTGAATACTTGAGGTTTTTAAATGGCCAAATGGTTACCGTCACATCTAAAACGGATATTAGAAAAAATTCCTTTGCTTTTATGTTTATTGACCATCATAAGATTTTAATCTTAACGTTAATTAAAGTATCGTTTCATCCATACCTATCCAAACAAGGCAGTTAAATGCATGAATGAATCAAACCATTTTATTGTCATAATCAGCTGATAACGGTTAACCTGGACAACTAATTTCCTATGAAACGCTAACCAAGTAACGGTAATGAACTCTACAACGGAATTCTATTTTATGGTTATTTGTTTCATTAAAATCTTATTTCATTTGGTTTTTAAAGCTTATTAACTGTTGTACTCATTTTTTGTCAATTTACTTTCAAAATATATGTATACGGTCATTATTTTTATTTTTATTTATTTATTTATTTATTTTATTAATATTCCCGTTATTTATATAAAGAGAACTATAGAAACGTATGTGATTCTGTTTTTTCTTCTTATCAAGTTAGAAAAAATCGTGTTCCACGGTAAAAAATGATTTTATTAAAATATTATAATAAAAAGTAATAAGTAGTTAACTTTCCCGATTAACTGTAAATAATGAAACCTATTTTGAAGCCCTAACTTAAATGATGCATAAAAAACGATTGAATTAATCAACTTTCAAATGCTTTTGAATTTTATACATATAAATATTTAAAAAAAACGAGCATTTGTGACCTTTTCATCGGCCTTTAATCCAAAATAATTGAAAATAGTAGAAAACAAATAAATTACGAATTAGTATCCATCATTTAAGAAAACATAGAAGAATTTAGAAATGCTGCAAGACAATTCCTTTAAAGAGGTCTCACCTTCTCAGGTAACCTCTCACCTTATTCTTACCTTTAGTCTTAGTATCCACCCGGACTCAGTAGGTAAATATCAGATTCTATTTTATCTTGTTAACCAGCCACTCATTTTAATATTCATGTATACACCATCTCTTATATTATTATCAGTTCTGTAATGTATCCATTTATTGTCACCCTCTAGCATAGACACTCATATATTTGTTTTCTTTTAGCCCTGATGAAGATCCCACAAGTTGGTTCGAAACGTTGGCTTACCGCAATAAAATCATTGTAAACTGAAAATCCTGACCATCATTTAACCTATCGTAATTGAAGAACAGTTGACTATCTCACACCTCTAAAATAAATACATTTAGATTGAATAAAATTGTCGATTCAAAAATTCAGTACGGAGATTCATTATGTGACTGATGATAATAAACCTTGTGCAATAGAATGAAAATGGCACAACCATGCCTATTTCAATAATTTCAATTAATAATCTATGTTTCTTATTTTATTTTCCTTGTAATTCGAATATAATGCAACAGACCATGGGTTACACTTAACAATATAAAGTTTAGACAAAATAAGCAGAATCATAAGAGGACTTGTTTAAGTTGAAATAAATAGCTTAACAAAAAAGAGAGGAACATATTTTAGATGGAAGAAGTTACATGCGTACAAGGTAATCAAAGTGTCGAGTTAAAAATCATACCGTCTAAAATCTAGGATTAAAAATTGAACATGCCCTTCATTCGAATTGAACGAAGGGTATCCAAGGTAAATATATAAGTTTTTCTTAAACCGCTTAGGGAGGGAGTCTCGCTCCATTGTTACAGACCAAATGTCTCGAGATGATAAAGACATAGAGAAACTTCTTTTCTTCTTTTAACAGGCTATTATTGGGGTAAGCTACACGTAATCTGTTCTTTATGTGATGTTAGAATCTTTTTTAGTTAAGCCGATTTGTACCATAACAGTATAAGGATCGTAAGTGCTAGGTTAGGTTGATTCTAAAATTTTAAAACGATACCTAAAATATGTTTGCTATCAGCCAATTTTAATTCTATTAGCTTATCAAGTATATATGAAAAGTAATCTTAGCTACTAAGCAGTATTATTATTATATTATTTTAATTTTTGTTTTTATTTTATTAACTAAATATATATAGGCATACCTGGTGGTTATAACATGCCACAAAACAAAAAAAGTTATCTACTACAAACAGAGGAAAATGCTACCAAGAATTTTCATTATGAAATGAATGAAAACTTAATTATATACTTTGTTTTTAAAATTATATAAACCTCCTCTAATTAAGTGAATGTTAGTATTAGGGAATGAGATTTGATCTTATGAGGAAAATAGATATACCCCAGAGAATTAAAATGTATAAAAATTTAAAATAATTATTAAAGGTTGAATAAGATTTAGGAACAGATATTGAAACAAAAAAAAAGTTATTTTTATTTTATATTAATTTAATCATTATTGTGGGTAACCACCTTGTTTTTAAATTAAATTTAGAATATTTTTATTTTACTGAAAAAAGAAGAAAGTGATACATGAACAAGTTTATTTGAATATTTTTTATAAGAAGAGATTTGAACACGGATTTCCTTATCACAAGTAAGGCGCTCTTGCCACTTGAGCTACCAGGCTAATATCCCGGTCAAGTCAATCCTTTCTCTTCGCTGACATCTTTCCCACCGATCTCGTAATTTTTCCAAATTATATGGGGGAGTAGACTATTTTTTAATCCTTGATTCAAATTAATTTAAATTGAATAAAAAACTTTTATGTAATTTCATGTTAGTCTCAGATGAATGTTGGCCGACAAATAACAAAGTTGCAACTATATAAATTGGTGATTTTTTTAGCACCTAAACTGGTTTCAATGAAGTTCAATGATGATAATGATTCTTCGGGGAATAACCTCTATTGAAATAGACCTCCTTAAGACGAAATAGGGCAGGCGATGTTGAAAAGATATTATCGATTAGGTTGGAGGGAAAGCTGTTCCTTCAAGCAGTTGGAAGACGCAGTGCAATCTTAGAGCTCATCATATTAATTGCACCGAGTCCACCGCACAAGGGAGGGTCTGTCAGTTCGGGCTGTACCAACTTCTACAGGCTGCCCATAGTAAGGAGGTATTTAAAAAAATTAAATTCCACGCTATTTTTCGGGTAATCGTTAATAGATCGTTAATATTTGCGATATTCGGCGATAATCAAACTATTTTTATGTTTTACATACATTAGTCAGGTATTAAATAAAATTAATAAATAAAAATGAAAGTTATGAAATATAAAAATAAACGGTAAACACCTACTAAATGTTGTTTGATCCTAAAATTAATTTTATAAGTTTAAGTATGTTAAACTGGTTTAAAAAAAAAAAAAAAAAAGACTCACCGAAACACATAACATAAAAGTCCAGATACATACCTGAAAAAAAAAAAAAATTAGTTAGTTTCAATTCACAGTGTAATAAGAGAATACTTAATTTTTTTTTTTATTAACTTTATGTATAGATAATAATTATTAATAATAACCATTGCTATTATCAATAAAAACCATAACATGTATAACGGAATAGATAGTAAGCTTCCCAATTTCAGTCCGATTTACAAGTTTTTTTTGCATTATGAGAATCAAGGAAACTTTCAGTTAATCAACTCTAAATTGAAATGTTAGTGATGAGCGAAAATAGCGTCATTAATTCTTTTATTATTTTTCCAACCCCTTCTGAAAGTTGTTAATTAACAATAAAATTTTTTTATCCAATTTTTTTAAAGATTTATTTCTATTTCTTAGTTGCGGCAGTCTTCTTTAAAACGAGCAACGTATTTTTTTTTTTTTAAGTCTTGCATATTTATGTGATATTGTTTCATGGATGAACTATATTGCACCACATTCCGGAGAATCTTTTGTGTGCTCAAAAATTATGTTAATAAATTTATATCATCGCTATTATTAGTACTATTTATTTATTTGTGACAAAATGGGTTCTTCAACCACTTGGGTCATTTTAACCTCTATAGAATATTTGCAAATCTGCTCATAAGACTATAAAAAATCCATTTTCAATGAGCAAACTAGTAACCGATATCCTAATACATTTGAAATCATTGGAAATAGTTTATTATAAGGTACATTTTTTATGGTTACCACGTCACTGTGATATCAGAGGCAATGAGCTTGCTGGTATTATGGCGAAAAAAGGATTTAAAGAAGAGCCAGAAACACATGCACTCGCCATAGAAGTACACAATACTTAATATTCATACCCCTCCTCGTCGATTATTAGTAGATCTGAGAGATAATAATAAAATCAGTAAAGCCCTACAAGGGACAGGCAGACAAAGGGCTGAGCAAGATTACTCTCAGACGAAAACAGCTGTGCTACGTGGGAACGAATCAGCGAGTTAAAGGTCGCCGAGGGCTCCGGGCAAGCTGTCTGCCGGCAGCGCGCGTGGGTGTTTACACAAGGTCTCAATAAACATATCATCTGTACACAATACTCATTATATAAATCCCCGATACAAGAGCTGTTTATAAATATTACATTATTTAAAGGAATACAAATCTTTTAGGCTTGTCAACAACATAATAGTCTGCGATTAGGTGGACCTGACTATATTTGGGATAAGGAACAGGAGGGCAGCCTACGCCTATGACAACTTTATGCTCACCGCTTCACCATAAATTGTTACACATCTTCATTATTTTAAATATTAAATAAAAGAAAAAGTTGTTATACAAGTTTTATTACATTAACAAACTTTAATCGAGATTGAGTATTAACAGGAATAATGTAGCGTTTTTGTATATTTCTGAATATAGTAAAACAAACATTAACGGCATAATATTGATAATAGGTATCATAAATTAAATTTAGTAAATATTTAGAAGTTTTTTATCATAAAAATTCTTTTGAGATGATTAATAATCAGGAACTTAAATGTAAAATTTGTTTAATAGACTCCGTTTCGACACTAACATGAGGGTCTTCACCAGGGCTTGGTGAGTAGTGAGGTGTTTGACAGAGGTTAAGATAAGAGGGCCCTTACCATAGCTTGTATCTTTACCTCAACCCACTCACTAACCCCTCATAAAGACCCACAAGACGATATAATTTTTAACTTTTTGTATTTTTAAGTTGTATTCAAACAATATGTATGTTTATTTGATAATTTTAATTTTAATGATAGTGATTTTGTTCTAATTATAAAATCGCACCTCCTATGGTGTATCACCACAGGGTCAAAATGACCTATGTAAACACGATAAATCATAATTCAATGTAAATACTTACTAAAAAAATATTTTTTCGTTCCCAAAAACTTATTGAAGGTTAAAAAAAAATATACATTTAAAAAAAACTCTTTTTCTACTGAAACATAAGTTTCTCCAATAAAAAATTTATATTTAAATTTAATGTACATGAAAGACTAAAGAAGATAAAATCTTACATAAGACAGGATTGAAAAAAAAAAAAAAGTTAACTGAAGATTATAGATAAATACATATATATTACTCGTCCAATGTAAGACTAACTAAAATTAAAAAAAATCATCAATAACGTGGTTTTAAATCGGTCATATATTGAGTTTTTAGAAAAATAATTAGTAAAAAAAAGTGTGATTTTGGGTTCCACCATTATTGGACGAACGGTTAAAAAAAATAGTATTGAACACTAAATGTTAATATCCCAAAGCTATAGTTTTAAATAACAAAAATATTTACAACGGTTATTAAAAACTGTGTGCATTAGTACTACAAATGGTCGGTTTAACAGCAAAGTAAACTAAGCGCCAAACAGCATATTTTGAGATAAATGAAGTCAAAGGTGAATTTAATTTGTTAGAGTTTACTTCTATTGCTTTTGAAGGAGATTATATTTCACGTTGTCATTTTTATATTTCGAATAAAAAGGAGTATAATTAAAAACAATTACAACAAGCAAATTTAAAAAAAAAAAAATGAATTGGTTTCGCGGTTAGTTCACTATGGTTTTATACCAACCAAATACCATTTCGGCATTCGCTGTAACTCGCACAAATTTGAGAGCCAACAGCCGCGTTACATGAAAAAATTTTTTTTTTCTTTATAACCTTTTGCATTGTTGGCTAAACTATTAACGATTTCCTACCAAAATGCGA
This sequence comes from Aelia acuminata, assembly GCA_911387785.2. Lineage (NCBI taxonomy): Eukaryota > Metazoa > Arthropoda > Insecta > Hemiptera > Pentatomidae > Aelia > Aelia acuminata. The sequence continues at coordinate 61,810,879 of OU426981.1, forward strand.
ATTGAATTCTTAAACAATATCACTTTCAAAACCGGTTAGAGATGACAAAAAAAGAGATAAATGCTCACCTGAAGCATTAATAAATTATTTACACATCTTAAAAACGTATGTAAATCAAATAAAGTAAAATGGTTAAAATTTATCGCGGTATTTTCTTATCATGCTGATAACTTAAGTCTATTTCCACATTTATCATTGATAAATACTTTATCAGTTCCGTCATCGTGAATAATGGCCTATTGTCATACGGAAAACAAAATAATTAATAATTTTATTATAACATATGTGTCCCTTTGGTGTAGTGGATAGCACGTTGGACTTCTAATCCAAAGGTCGTGGGTTCGATCCCCACAAGGGATGGTGTTATTTTTTTTGGAGAATAATTAGAAAAATTATTTGGACAATATTTTCATAGAGTACTTCAGGATTTATAAGAAGAATCTTAATTTATTATTTCAGGAACCAGTAAATTGATCAGTTTATTTTTTATATATTTCAAACATTAAACAAGCTTTTCGCATAAGCTGAAAACCCTTGAAAAGCAGCAGCATATTATTTATTTTTATTTTTTAAATAAAACTTATTTCAAATTAAAGCACCAAATAAATGAAATTAAATAACTTTGCGTAAAAACCAATAGAATAAAAATGAAAATAGAGCATAATTTATGCATTCAAAATTTATTGATTTTTATTAAAACAATATATTGGGCATTTATAACGTCAAATAGGTATATCCCTTTTATAAATATACTTACGAATTATAACTGTTTCTATTGTATTAAGATTCACATAGTAGGTAAAATTACTGGGAAGTAATATGGAGTTTAAAGAAATAATTCTTTGTAACAGTTTTAATGAAAAGAAAAGGCGATAAATAACAGAGTAATTTCATCCTTTTTATGGATTTATTATCCATTTTTATCAACGCATTTACCGAGGAAATGAGGAATGAATTATAGCTTAGAAATTAAATAAATAAATAAACCATTTTATAATAAATAAACCATTGCATAATTATACGCAAAATTTGCAACTTTAATTGACCAATATGAAAGAGTTCGTCACCCAAACTTCGACCATCTATGAAGGTCAAAGTTAAAAGAGATCCAACAGAAGGGAGGACACGAAGATCCTTGTGGTTAAGTGGAGAGGGACAGTGCTAAGCCAGAGGTTAATAGAATTTCAATTACGTATTTGAAGGAAATAAAATAATATTTCTGATGAAGTATTGGATGGTAATGTAACAACACAGAGGGGAGTTCAGGTATATGTCTGTCAAAAACCGGCGGTTTACTGACTTAAAGTCAGTTATTAAAAAATAAAACCAAAAACCGTTTATGTTTACCGTTAAAACAGTATAACTGGTTATGTTATATTATGTTATTTAACCTGTAAGGTTTTTTTCCAATATCCTACATTCATAAGTTCCATGGAAGATAGCAGGCATTCTCTAATGCTAAACAAATTGATCCGCTCAAAACAGTTGAAAGAAAACCTTTTTGAATTACTTAATTTTGATAAGTAATGGGATAACCTTAAAGATTGATGACAAACATTTAATTTAACCACCTTTAGGTATGGGTTTGGTTCTAAAATTCAACTATGTAATCGGTATTACTTGTCCTGATCTTGGTCTAAACTTAATGGTTAATCGAATATAAATTGCACAGTTTCAAACACTGGACTTCCCTACCGAAACGTGAATAAGAATATGCCATGGAATTTGTAAGCCATATAATTATTAAACTTATGCCCTACCCTTTTTCAAATACAAATAAATCTTTGTATAGAGTAGGATACGTAATTAACCGGACAATGCAGAGCAACACGTATGTAAATCACATCGCATCCTGCAGCCCACAATTTTTTTATTTTAGTTACCTCGCTGAAATGTAAAAGATAAAATCGTCCACGGATCGACTTGCTGGCAGAGAATTCCTTTCAAAGGGGATTTCCTGTATGCTGATTGTCTGGAGATAAAGAGCGCACTCTCATTCCATTTGTTGGCTCTTTGTTGTTTGTTTTTTTGACATTATTTATTAGTACTCGAAGGGAATGGATAAAACGAAAACAAAAGGTAGAGGAGTGACAGTGAGAGAGAAAGAACCACTCATAATTTATCTTTGTCCGAGCCTATTTAAGGCTTGTTCGTTTAAGCTAAATCTAAAGGTATGCCTGATGATTTTTTTTTCTTTAGTGGGTGGAAGAGAAAAAGGAAGATAAACTAATGGCAAAGAGTTAAAAAATAAAAATGTTCAAGATCTTTACTTAATATCTTTTTCACCTCCGAAATAACATAATATCCGTATCCGCAGCGAATACGAACTTATTTACGATCCACAAATAAATTAAAAAAGAAAATTAAAATAACTAAGACCCTTAATACATTCGAAAAGATTGCGGATTTGGAACTAACCCGGGCAGACAAATGACCCGAGGCCACCGAAGAGAGGGGATCCCTTAACAGTTTATAACTCTTGGATTTTATGATAATTTCTTAACAAACTGAATTTTAATTCGGACTAATAGGCACCTAATGGACCGCGATATCCACCAAGGAGTCGTATATATTCAGCCATGTTTCGGAATTAAGTGGACGAAAATGCTCTTCTGTAGATGTGTCCGGAATAGGTAAGCAGGTTTTTCGAGAAGTTCAGGCTATTTTATTGTCAATTAAATATTTCTGGCAATAAACTAAGCAGACAGCCACTGAAACTGCCTGGCGATAGAGCCATATAATTTTCTTAATAGCTAATTCAACTAAGGTGGATGTCTTTTTTTTTCTAGATATCTTGGTATAGGTAGGTTATGCATTCAGAAAAAAATATATAAAATAAAAAAAAACTTTTCCCTTACCTCATGCACATAGGTAGAGGGAATTTGAAACAAACAATATCTTCGAGCTGTGTGACTAAGATGAGATGTAACAAGAGCAGTTGATCCAAGCTTCATGAATATCCGTTACAAGCTAAACTTCAGTGGCAGATGTATTTTGCAGATGTAAGGGACTCCCTTACCTTACACATATTAAGCAGGTGCAAAAAACTACCGTGTTTTTAGGCGAAAATTTACCAACTAAATAGAGGAAGAAGTTGGGTTTTTTTTTTTTTTTTCCAAAAGTCAATGAGCTATAACTATTTCAAGCCAATGAAATAGTTATTAACCCACAAGCAAACATCCGAAAAGACATCATTAAAACATTTATTAGACTCAGAACAAACCATGGTATTTGCAATAATTATTTACACAAAATAGGTTTATCAAATAATAATCATTGCGAGAAATGTGGAGACAGCGAGACACTTGAACATATTACAATGGTATGCCCGGGGTACTCTAAACAAAGAGAAGTAATCTTCAAAGAGTTAGCTATGAAAGATAATATAACCTACGATAGCTTACTAAAGTTAACCGATCATAATAAAATTTCTTTGATTCATAAATATTTAAAATCCATAAATAAATATGTGTAATAGTTAAACTCACTACAATAACAGATAAGACATCCATACAGGATAATAGAATTATAGCAGTAAATAAATAAATAGCAGTTATTGAAAAACAAAATATTAAAAGACGTATGAACTCGTATTATTATACAATATGATTTGGGAAAATAATTATCTTCAAATATTATAATACACAAATATGCGAGACCTGGCTGTATGGGTAAAACCAATGCCATCCATTCAAAAGGGGAAAAAAAAAAAAAAAGTTAAAAATAGTTATTAAAATGAAAAAGAAAAGTAAATCGGGATCTTATGTGAGCGTAATGTAAACAGACCTAAAATTGTGTCCTTTTCAGTTAAAAATAGCCTTCAATTGCTATATTAAATTCCACGGTTCCTTTTCAGTTGATATCGGGGAAACACAAAATTGTTGGCTATGTCCATAAATAACATAAGGATACAAAAAATAAAAATAATAATAAATAAATAAATGACTCCTTCATGTTAACAAATATACAATTAAACAATCAATAGCAAACCATCACATCATTTTATACGTCCGCAGGGACTTACCTGGACAAAAGACTGACATGGAAAACCCACATCACACTAATCAGAAAGCAGCTAAACTAACGATATGGACTGTTATCAAGGTTACTTAACAGACGCTCTAAATTATCCCTAACCAACAGACTTACAATATACAACATGCTCATTAGACCCATTTGGACATACGGGATAGAGTTATGGGGCACTGCAAAGTGCTCAAATATCCAAAGGATCCAATCCTTTCAATCAAAAGTATTGAGGAGGATAGTAGATGCACCGTACTACGTGACTAATGACTTAATACACAAGGACCTTAACATCCAAACAGTTATCGATACAGCCACATTATACTACAAAAACTTCCATCGCAGACTAATCTTCAACATGAACCCACTAGCAGAAACACTTAAATCCACCACAAATCCACAAAATACACCCCGACGGTTGTTGAGGCGGTGGCCTATAGACTTATTGGAATAACTAACGCCAATGTATCACACATACGTGTAGAACACACATTTGCTCATTGCAAAAATTTTTTGCAGATAGCAAATTTAAAACATGCGACATAAATAATAATAAATAAACAATAAATAAAACTTTCAAATACCAAGAAGTTTCATTTGAAAAATTAATTATGACTTACAAGTTTTGAATACTTCCCCCAGGCATATAATATTACGAGCTTCCCTCCCTAGACGAAATCCTCCGGACGCCCTTGATTTTAAGTCAATTGGGAGCATAAAAGTATTTGGATGTATTCCTTTTTATTAGGATAAGATTGGTTGTGGGGTTGTACTTATATTTACGCATGCGCGTCTGGAAATATTTAAATAATTTATTATTATTGCAAGGGAGATATACTGAGATATTCACATTACATTTAAAGCTTTTAAAATTTACAGGCATACGATGGATATAATAAACGAACGAGCCTTTACTCACAGCAATACTTATTGTAATTAGCACGAATAAATGTATTTTTCAGAACTAGGAGCCCGCCGACATTTAACGATGCACCGCCCGGAGACGGGATATGAGCAGAGATTTATGCTGGAGCGGCTTGGAGCGGGGAGATACCTGCAGCAACAGGTTCGGGTAAAACCGGCTCCCTCATTGTTCTTTTTCCAGGCTCTGGAACGACTGGAATCCCGGTCGTGAGTCACCCGCCACTCGTCCATTCATAACTCCACTCGCATCTCCTCCAGGCGCTACCAATTATAATCGTTTTAATATCACGTGCGGAGGGTAAAAGGTTCGGGGACACGAGTAGTTCGTTAGCTGCATAAAAGATGAAGTTATCGATAGGAAACTGCTATAGGATTCTATCTATGCAATGTAAACTAGGTACTTTTGTTTATGCAGTTCTATGCGGACAGGATGTTCCTATCTGCACAAAGGATTTTATGAAACATTGTAAAACTTCTGCAACCCCATGCTCTCTTTTCATAGACGAAATATTTACCCGAAAGAGCTAAAAGAAAAGTGCCGAATTTGACGAAGGTAAACAGACTAAATCCGGAGACGGGTGGGATGGATCAGGGTGAAGACCCCTCATCGTTGAATCCTTCCCGTCCAAACTGTATTGACAATGGCAGCTATATTTTTAACTCGGCCATATTTTGGAAAGACCGAAAAGAAAACAGCGGGCAGATGAAGATGCCAAATGGAATGGATGCTGAGTTTGACTTTTTATTAATGCTCCTCAGATCAAAGGGCCCAGGAGAAAAAAGAAGAAGAAGGAACAAACAGTCCTTGGCTTATTAGGGATTGTTTGTTAGCTCACTGAAGTATTTTTTTAATAAATCCCAAATAGCTGGTTGTAGGGCAACAGCCCTATTTCATAGGCGATAATCTAATATAAAACATGACCCAACATCACTAAAACATAGCGTCAGAAAATATGTAAAATACAGCAAAAATGATAATATGTTAAAAACATTTAAAATCCAGGTTCAAATTCCGGCCAAGGCCAATTTCTTATAAAAAAGATTTAAAAATTTTAATAATAAATTAGATGTTATCAAGAGAGAGAAATAATTGAATTAATAATTTTAAAAAATCGACATTAGTCAAAAGACCTCATTAAATTGGACAAAAATCGTCCCCTCCCCCGTATAATTCGCAAAAATTGCGAGATCGGAGGGAAAGAGGTCAGTGAAGAGAAAGGATTGAATTGACCGGGATATGAGCCTAGTAGCTCAAGTGGCAAAAGCGCTGGTAATAAGAAATCCAGGCTATGGGTAATCTTTTCTCTTTCCTCTAAAAAATATTTAAATATTATAATAATAAATCTCATGTTATCATGACAGACAAATAATTGAATTTACAATAGATATAACATAGAAAATACATTTCAAATGTATTTGTAGGAAGGATGTGAGCATGAATCCCTCTAGCTTGGACTCATGCAAAGATAGAATTTCGGACTAGTACTCATCAGGCCCAACATGAAAATTACTACATTATACAAAATATTAAAAAAAAAAATGATAAAAACTGAGTTACTACTAAAAACGCGGAAGGACTAATAAAAATCATCCTACAATGCATGTTACAAATGATTTAAACAATAAATCTAATCAAATTTTATAATAGTTTTTATATTTGATAATTGAAGAACTTATTAATGATATATATAATGTATAAATACCTTTAAATGTTCAGAGAGTAATTTTATTCTAGAGATTATTAACGTTTTGATCATTAATGTTTTATTGTAAGAGCAGAATGGTGCTAAGCAGGTCATTAAATCATTCGACTATTTAATATAATGAGATTAAATTTTAAAATTTAAACTTTGACAAGTTCAGCCGTCACTTTATAAATAAAATATCAGTAGATATAGCACTAAGCTCCTTTCGTCCTAAGATATTCCTTTTTCGAAAAATGTTTAGAATAAAGATCTGCTTATATTCGCCCTTGACGTCAGTGTAGTAAATAAACGAAAGATCAAACCTTAAAAGTAAAGGTTCATGGGATTTTAAGACACAAATAATAGCTCCCATAAATTTTCCTTGAGCACTTCTCCGCTTTTAATAAACAATTTCTTTTATTTTTTTAATTTTAAAAATGTGTTAAAGTCATGGTGTATTTTAAGAACTTACGTTTTTAGACCTTGCTCTGGGATCTTCCTTTTTCATGATATTGATTTTCAGATTATAATATGAATATGTATATATGTATGTCTGAATATAATATGAAACAATATAATATAAAAGAAGGACTGACCCTTCAAACACACCAAACCAATATAATAAATAGTTTATTGTATAATTATTGCTTAATACATCATTCTTATTTTTTTTAAATTCTATTTGCCAATATATATATATATATATAATTTTTCTGTTTAAAATCTTCCTAAAAATAAGAGTATGACAAATGGTATCCATTGATTATTATTCTACCATAACGAATCCAGACCTAACTCCTATATGAATTATATCGCATAGGTGTTTTCTTCTCATGTTGAAAAAACTTTCACAGATCGCTAAACTGCCTTTGGAATGACTAATCAAATTTTCACTACCGATTCGTTATACGATTTCTTTCTTCGATTTCATTCATGGTTACTGAGGATGTGAGAAAGTTAACTTTCGTTGTTTCTTATGTTACGTCCCGTTCCAGTATTTCTTTGAGCCGGTACGAATCTTAGATTTCTTGCTTAACCCTAAGCATCTTGAAATGCTTTAAAAAAAAGTTTTGCAATTGGTGAAATTGACAATCATTGAATAATTAAATTCATGAATCAATTTGAAGGACATTCAATGTTCTTCAAAGTGATATAAGAAAATGCGATTTTTATTTTTTTTTATTTCTTTAGTCATTAAAGTTCCACTGTACTCATAGAGCTTTAATTGGTTGAGTTTTCACCATTAATTTCCATATCTTAACTCACTTTCCAAGTAACAAACATGGCAGAAAATAAAAATATATTGAAAAGTAAAAAAATAAGCAGTACAGTCGGAAACAAAAAATATTTGTAGCTTAGTGAAATATTAATGATACTATCGTGGTTATAAAAGTAAATGCCTAGTTGTTTGACACAAAAAGAGGGACAAATATAAGTTGACATTTTTGGCGATTGGTGATAATTGGCGATAATTAATGTGAACATGTTAATGAACTTTAATTAACACCCCCCCCCCTATATTTCCATTCAAATATATTCCGCACAACTAACAATTTAATCTTACACTACACATCGTCAAACTACCGAATGCCATATCAGATCTTCACCAGAAGCAAAAAACCCTAATGGTGGTCTCAAAACCAGCCTATATTTTATCTCCTATTTATCTATAATCTTGTTTTAGATGGTATTCACATTTATCCGTCCGCCTCGTGAACAATATAAAATCAAAGAATGGAAGCTAGAAAAACAATATATCACACTTCACGTTGCAGGGAATATATCTCAACAACACCTGATTTTTTATCTTATTCGATAAATGTAATGCGATAAATATTAAATATGCGATAATTTAAAGTAATAAAATATACCTATTAGGCAATAGAAATGAGATTTAAATATAATTTTTTTCTTAATATCTCACAAAGAATACAATACTTAGTTTTAAAAACATTTAATCAAATATAATTATTGATGAACTAAGTTAATAATAATTAAAGATATAAATTACCCAAACGAGTCAAATTAGTAATGGATGTTTTTTTTTTTTAATTAACCTTATCGATGCCCGCAAGTTATTTAATGGCTTTTAGGGAAGTGGTGACTAAAAATTTAAAGAGAAAACCAAATATTAGAAAGTCTTTCTACTTTTTACCTAGGTCCTACTTATTTATTTAAAAAGCTTTTACTTAACGAACTTCAAACATTGAGTATTGACCCACAGAAGTAACCACATTTAAGTTTAGTCAGCAATCAATTAATTGGACTATCATCTTTAATTACTAATTACAAATAGTCATTAAAATTAATATAATTGATTTAATTATTTAGTCGCAATCACTTATTTACAAATAAATTCAATAAACCATGTATTGCTGTCATGAATTACTTTTACCTTGAGTAAAAAAAAATATTGGATTATGACAAATAAAATATTATGAAAGCCAAAATTTTTTTAAGTTAAAATATTAATATTTATTAAGCTACATTTAAGATTAAATTAAAACTAAATAGTTCCAAACATTGATATCCATGCTGCTAATACCAAAAGTGACGTTATTATATATAAATATAAAAGGATTACAGACAACAAAAGTCACTTTTTAGGTTAAGTTTATAAGATGAAAATAAATTTATAATAATTAAATTTCCAAAGGGAAAAAAATAATAAAATTCCCAAAAGTCTCTTGGTATTTGTTTTATATGACACCTACTATTCCTTCCACATTTTATCCATTTTTTTAATATGTAATCAAATGGTACTAATACCAAAAGTAACATTGTTACAAATAAATATGTAAATAACACCTACAGCTTAAATAAAAACTTTTTAAATAAAGTCTATTACATGAAAAAAAAAAAATTAAATTTCCAAAGCTCTCTTGGCATTTGTATTATATGACACCTTTCTTTCCTACATTTTATTCATTTTTTTTGTTTCAAATATAACATAGTAATTTAAAATTTGTAACATTAAATGCAAGAAAATCAAAAATATAAAATCGTCGTGTTATATCAAGACAAACCATATAGGTATTCCAACTATAAAACAGAAAATATATTTAGTATAATTATTCGTCAGTATTCTTAAAACTAACCAAGCATTTTATAATACCTAAATTGATTAATGTTTTTTTTAATTTTATCAGCAACATCAATTCAGTTTTTCATATCAGTTCTATTATCCTAATATAAAACCAGATAAATGCCTAATAGTACATTCAATTTTATTTAACTTTTCGTTCGATGACAGAACGAACCATATACGCCAAAAAGGTACTCAACAATTACATCGAAGGTTGATGAGAGATGGCCTAATGGGATGGTTAGCGTGTAATGGGCGGTCCTCCCACGTTCCCATAATCTCAGTGTCCGCGTCTCAATTACAGAATCGTGGCAAACCGAATCATTTCCTCAGCAGTGATTTCACTTTCTTCTAGGGCGTTCAACTCCCTCTGGAGGATTCTTGATGGATCTTTGGAGTATCTAGTGTAGATAATCTGAGAGGTAGCAGGAAGTTTCGGGGAAAATCTGAAGTTCCAAACAAGAAGGATTCTTTGTATGAATAAAAAACAAGAAATAATAATAATGAAAGAATTTTCTTGCAAATAAGTTGTTGAACCCTATTAAAAATTAGCTATTCCATCAATCCCTGATTTCTTCGCGTTCTCCATCAATTCATAACATTCAACACAATTAAAAATTTTAATCATCCTAGTGTTTATTCAGCCCTAAGTTTTTATTTTATTTTTTCAAGGAACATCTATCATTTTTAGAGACGTGATTTGTAACTCATAAAATAAAAATTTTAAATAGCTTTATGTGTAATCAATGGATTGCTTTCGGTTGTAAGGCTCGCAACTAACAATTAGATTGTGTAAAAGATTAATTAGAATCAATTGGACTACATGGAAGGAGTAGACAGAAACTCGGATGGGAGGATGTTGCATGCAGATTTGAGTTGAGGTATTCGAAAGAGGTGTGGAAGTGGAAAGGCGATATCACATTAAGAAAGATATATTCCAGTTCAATAGAATATATAAGGAGGAAGCCGTTCTTGAAAACTTCCTTCCACCACTTACTTCGGGATTGTTTGGAGGATATTCAATAAAAGTTCTTTTGGCTAAGATTGATAAAATTACGTTAAATTCATGAACGTTTTTTAAAATCTATTATGAGGGAATATTTCATAGATTTAATAAACCTTTTTTAACCGCCAAAAGAGAGAAAGAAGAAGACGTGCTGTCTAGTCCAAAGGCTTCAGTTGATTTTGATCGTCCTCCACGAGGCCCAGACACCCATGGCGTTTCATGGGGATACAAGGTATGGAACAGAGTATCACTTACTCATCGCTATGAATACACCATGACTCCGCACCAAGGCCCCTACAGAACAAATTGAATCTAAGCCCAAGGCAAACAATGGGAGGAGGGATATGAAAAGCGCCCATGACGGGGAGGAATCGCGGGCTCATCTTTGTAGGCTGTACACACAGGAAGTACTGAGGTTTATTTCATCCTCTGCACGGCAGCAACATCCGGGAGCAAGGAAGATATGGTTGGGATCAAGTTTTGCTCGTAGTGATGTATTTATATATGTATTTTACCTAAATGCTTCCTGAGCAATAAGGAGTTTATTATTTATTTAATTTGTACATAATAAATCAATCCTTCGATCGAGATGTATACTACTCAAAAGAGTGCCATCAATCTGCATCATTGCAACTCAAAACCATTGTTGAATCAAGTCCGAAATATTTTTCTATGAAAAAGAAGGTAATAATACCTGAGCCAACCGGCTAAGATCACGAAATTCATCCTAAAACACCAAGTGGTTGAACAAGAAGAGTTCTAGGGATCGAAGAATCTGCGCAGCGGCAATTAGAAACCAGGAAGGGGTCTACAAGCGTCCACTAACGACTCCGCATTTAAGTTAGAACAACTCAATCTTTGGATCTAATAGTCAAGTCATCAGTCGCTTTCACCTCCCCTATGAAAGGAATAGCCATTTTCTAGTGCGTCTTGTACGGCAAAGAAAAAACCTCGGGATTAGTTTTCTTTTATATGGAATGTGTTAATGGGCCGTCGTGAGGTGTAGAAATGGAGAGATTTAGCTTTCACATTTGACATATTATTTAATAAAAACGAATTTGAAACGAAGATAAAAATATATTTTAAAAAATTGTTTTGTTTATTTCAATACAATAATTTCAAAACTCTTATCTTATCTCAAACGTTATCAACAAACTCAAATAGCACCAAAATAGCCTATGCCGAAAAAGCAACATAGCGATAGCTTTACCTAAATGTTTACAGGATATGGACTTCTTGTTGGATGCCAGTTTAGATAGGAAGAACAAATCAATCAAACGATGTGGTAAATCATAACTCCTTAGCAAACGGGGAATACATTAACAGGATGAGTTGCGATAAACTTCAACTATATAAGTTACATTTAACTATACTTCAATTGTGTTTTTTTTTTTTTTTTTTTTACAACGTAGTCAATTGTGTCGTTAAATTAATCTTAACTTGGATGTTGATCCCATAATGGCCCTTAAGGACTCGTTTCCGTGCCCAGTTAGTCTTCTGATGTGGACATGATTTGTAGTCTGTTCCCTTCCTCTGGGATTGATCGAGTTGCTAGGATTGACGAGTTTAGGAAATGTTCGTAAGTGATAGGTCAGAAGTGTTCTTAACACGGTAACCTAAATATTTAATCAAGTTATATCGTTATTTTAGAGCCAAATATATTTATGACTATCACAGGGCACGAAAACGAGAAAAATAAAATATCAAAACGTCATTTTATATGAAATGTGTAATATTATGTGAAATCGAATTTTTATTTTTACTTTCACTTACCTATATATGAAATATATAGTAAGTGGAAGTATTGCGATCGTGAAAAATTTCGACTTCCGGTTTTCAACGGAAATACACGTTTTACGGTCCCCTGAGTCCAATTAACCAAGTCCCGCAAAATGGTCTGTGTGTGTGTGTGTGTGTGTGTGTCTGTGTGTGTGTGTGTGTGTGTGTGAACAGACTACCTCAAAAACTATAAACCGTGTGAACCTGAAATTGGGTATTTAGAGTATTTATAAGCCCGCGATGTGACAGCAAAAATTTCATCAAATTTGCTCAAATGGAGAGGGTACTTTATTTAATAACTTTTTAAGTTTTTTTCGATTTTCTCAAAAACGGCTCTAACGATTTTGATTAAACTGAGTATTTGATCTATTTATATGCCTGAAATATGACTGTAAAAATTTCATCAAAATTGATCAACCGGAGGGGGGACTTTACTTAATAAATTTTGTATCATTTTCACATGTTTTTTTTTATTTACTCAAAAACGGTTTTAGTGATTTTGATCAAACTTGGTATTTGATGTATTTATATGCCAAAGATGTGATGACCAACATTTCATCACAATTGATCAACCGGAAGGGGAACTTTACTTATTAAATTTTGTATCATTTTCACGTGTTTTTTTTATTTACTCAAAAACGGTTTTAACGATTTTGATCAAACTTGGTATGTGATGTATTTATATGCCCGAGATACGACTGTAAAAATTTCATCAAAATTGATTCACGGGAGGGGGGACTTTACCTAATAAATTTTGTATCATTTTCACGGGGGTTTTTTATTTACTCAAAAACGGCTTTAACGATTAACAAAAATAAGATATGAATGTAGAAAAATGTGTGACTTTGGGAAATGATATTTAGCAAAACACGTCAATTTCTAATCTAAGTAAGTTGGTAAGTGAAAGTTGTGTGTTGCGCGCACGCACCAGATTTTTTATTTTAAGTTAATGATGATTTTTTTGTTCTATTATACATTAACCAAGGAAGGACGTGTATATTTTTAATTTGTACATGCTCCAGGCACTAGGCACAAAACATGTATCTGTATATTAAATGTAACATTTTATGGCAATAAAAAAAATGTGGTATAGCTCGACATAACATTAATATGTAAATAAAAGAAAATCAAAGAAAAACAAGATAATTTAAAATTAATTATCTATAACTATACAACACACACAAAATAAAATACAGATGAAATAAAATATAATCATAAAATATAATGTCGTTAAATTAATCTTAACTTGGATGTTGATCCCATAATCGCCCTTAAGGACTCGTTTCCCTAATGAAATAAAAAAGATGAAAATAAAATGTAAAGACAAAACATAAGAATGTCCGACTCAACCATTTTCTAGTTTTTCTAGGAAGGTGGAAGTCAACTTCAAAAATTTTTTCAATTCTTGGATTTTAATTTTTAAAATGTCCTTCTCCTTCGGCTGGATTTCGGTTTAATTTAACCAAAAGACAAATTAAACAAAGACAAATTTTTTAATGCTATGTTTTGCTGTTTTCTTAAGTGCTATTGGCCATTAAAAACAATTAACAAAAAATTATATTAATTAAACTGTTATTTCAACATGTCTTCGTCAAAAATATGAATTGCTTAATTGGTCAATTTTATCGTATGAATGGTTCTCTTGGATTTATAAAAATGTTTCTCTGATAATACTTCTACTTCGAATGTATAAGTAAGAAAAATTCTAGGTATTTGATAAGAGGGATCACGCAAGGGTTGAGTAGTCTACTATTTTTTGTTATGTAGGAATGGTTACTAAGGTATAGCTCACCTACACCTTAGTGATGCCACCATAAACGTGCCGGTAGACCGTGCAGAACCCCATACCGAACATAATGTTTCGTGCAACTCCAGTTCACCTCTTCATTGAGGTAATGAACCGAAGGTTCCCGAAACAATATGTACGTACATATATAAGTATGTTCGGTAATAGTATGCAGTACATAACAATAAGTTCGGTATGAGATGCAATTTAAATTTAAAGAAATCAATTGCTGCAATCACATAAATTTACAATAATAGGTTTCCAAGAAAACTTTCATATACCTATAATGCAACGTTACAAACGTTCATTATAATGGGCAATAACTACTTACATATTAACAATTGATATATACCATATCTTTAAGGTTTTTTAGATTATTTTACAAAAATCAATATCTATATTCGTTTATGATAGTTAATTATAGAATATAATAAACAAATATCGAAAAGCTTTCCGATTCTACCTAAAAAAAAATCCGTACTCACTCCTGTTAGATGTCGAAAGGATATCTTTTCCATCCCTACTGAGCCTTTATTCCGCCAATACACACAAACAAGATGAAAAGTTAGCGAGACCATTTACAAGAAAATAAACATTTTTCAAAAGAGCTATTTATATTCATTAGATGTCCCTCTGTTTGTAAAGAACTGCGGGCGTTAAATGTGTTCAACAAGCCGGAGGACAGGGGTTTGGCCGGCTTCCACATTCGCACCTCGGATTTATTGCGTCACTAATGCTAGTTATTAGCAGTGAATCTCTTCTCTTCTCGAGTCGGGACCCTCTTACAGTTAATTTACATTCCCCCGAGATGGCATCATACAGATACAGCGAGGGTAAATGTCCTCGGTCGATGAGGAAGAAGTGGCTGAAGGCCGCACCAATCGGTGTCCAGTACTCCTACCGTTACCGTTGGCCTTTCTTCAAGCCATTACGGTTTCGAGAATTGGAGAATTCTCAGGGCATAGTCCCTTGGGAGTAACGCCATTAGATAAGAAGAAACTTAAAAATACAAGGACCAATAGCGATATCGAACTGGTGTATCGTAGGGAGGACCGCCTTGAATATAGGTACTTATATAGATGATCTACATAGAGACGTTGATATGAAAGGCTCCTTACTAAGGATTTTATTTAAATGCGCAACGACAGGGCATTATTTATACGATTTCCTAAGAAAGGTTGCTCAGCAGTGTTTCTAATGAACACCTCAACATAAGTTTCACCAGTAGCATAGATAGAAAAAAATTCCCAGAAGGAGGTGCCGACTTATCATACTTACTGAACACTGGGTGATGTTTGTAATGCTAATTACGGGCCTTATATTATCAATATAATACGGGGAGCATGGGCTCCGTGTATAAGGATATTCACATCTGCATATCACATACCTATTAACATAATAATCTAATAATATTTAGCTTCACTTAATAAAAAATTTGATTAATAAATCATCATTTATTGTTTCCTATCGTTGATTATGAACTGATCAGTTAATAGGGAATTCATTCAATTTTACTTAAGGAGCCTCCCTTAAAAGCAATGCAAAACAACATAAACCCAATGGTTATGCATACTCATCAATAGATCAGCTATACGGGCAGTAGATTATTTTTACTTTCACTTACCTATATATGAAATATATAGTAAGTGGAAGTATTGCGATCGTGAAAAATTTCGACTTCCGGTTTTCAACGGAAATACACGTTTTGGGGTCCCTTGAGTCGAAATGACCAAGTCCCGCGAAATGGTCTGTGTGTGTGTGTGTCTGTGTGTGTGTCTGTGTGTGTGTGTGTGTGTGTGAACAGACTAGCTCAAAAACTATAAACCTTGGGAATCTGAAATTGGGTATTTGAAGTAGGTATATGCCCGCGATGTGACAGCAAAAATTTCATCAAAATTGCTCAAAGGGAGGGGGTACTTTAATTAATAACTTTTTACGTTTTTTTCGATTTTCTCAAAAACGGCTCTAACGATTTTGATTAAACTGAGTATTTGGAGTATTAATATGCCCGAGATATGGCTGCAAAAATTTCATCAAAATTGATCAACTGGAGGGGGCACTTTACTTTATAAATTTTGTCTGTTTTTCACGCGTTTTTTTTATTTACTCAAAAACGGCTTTAAAGATTTTGATCAAACTGGGTATTTGACATACGTATATGCCCGCGATGTGACAGCAAACATTTCATCAAAATTAGTCAAACGGAGGGGGCACTTTATTTCATAACTTTTTTTCCAATTTTCGATTATCTCAAAAACGGCTTTAATGATTTTGATCAAATTTGGCGTGTTTAATGAAAATTAGGTTTTCAATAATATCAGGTAAGTTTTATCAGTATTCGAATTTTCGGAGGGGGCTTAAATGGGGGAAGGGGCCTTTTTTGTTTTCCTATAAAGTACCTTTGTTTTAGTTTATATTAAGAAATTAACTGTCTCTCATCAAGCCTAAAAATAGAAAATGGCTAAATATGATATATGAAAAAAATCAAGTAAACAAATACAGGAGAAAAAAAGAAAAATATTTCGTCAACTCATACTCGTAAAACACCTTGAGCTCACGCATGCACCGTACGCCTTTAATGACAAACCAATGCGTTATAATAAAAGATGTTCTGTTCATCTAATGAGAATTATTTGTTTCATGGGAACTAAATGAAATATTTAACAAGTACATAGAGAATTATAAAATCAGACGACTTGGAGTATTATGCTTGCATTGCCGAATTATCACAAGTAAAGACTTTTATTTAATAATAAAAGAAATCAGTGTTTTTTTTTTTTTTTTTGAGCAAATGAAAAAAAAAATAAGAAATGAATGTGGATAAATGTATAACTTTGAGAAGTGACAATTAACAAAACACATTAATTTCTAATCTAAGTTGGTAAGTGAAAGTTGTGTGTTGCGCGCACGCACCAGATTTTTTAAGCTACGTTTCAGTTTGGTTAGATGAAAGTTTAGTAAGTTGGTTCTTTTGTAAGTTAAAGATGTTTTGCTTTTTTTCTCTTTTTTTTCTGGGGAGTCCATATTTGCTTCATAGTTAATGTTATAATTATTGCTTAAATATTCTGGCTATTCCATGAATTACTCATAGGTCATGGGAACTAATTACCAAGTCAAAGAAATTTGTACATTTAAAATAAGCTGTCGATAGCTTAATTTTAAAACAGGGTAACCTCAAAAAAAAAATACTATTTGTACTTTCTTTTTGCGAAGCATAATAACATAAACATTATAGAAGAAGAACAAGAAGCATAAAAACATACACATTATTAATGACGAATAATGAAATTATTCGCCTTAGAATTAACGTGAATTTAACTTTAATGAGTAGTAGTAAGCGATACAAAAAATATATGTTTACTTTATTTCTTCACAAACAATAGTAACAATTATAATTGTTTCATATTAAAAATCGACTATGTACGTACACACAATCAGGTTTATAAGGGTTTCATATTTTATTATTAGCTTTTTAATATTTTAGTCACTGGTTTATGTAAACCCTTCCTTTAATGGATATAGGATTTTTATGTTCAATTTAATGAAAAGAACACAATTGTGAGAAATACGAAAATTAAGGGAACTAATGAATAACTCAAATGCCAAAATGAATGGTGACATATTTTTTAGATTACACATTTTATGCCTTGAAACGTTGGCAAAAACATGTGTGAAATGACAAGAACACGGCTACTTTTTTTCGTTTTCGTAAAGCATACCCTTCCCGCATTGCTGCCATTGAAAGCCCGCGGACGGTAAAAAAAAAGAAAGGAAAATGAGTAATAAAAAAATAACTGATCCCGAAGATTGGAAGGTATGGAGTGAAGTGGGTGGTCCCTCGCCTCTCCCATCTCGCTTGCCCTCTATTATGAGAACCCGGGGCAATTATCATCAGGCTCTTTGAGTCCGCTCGTACCCTCCAGGAGGACCTCTTCGGGGTCACGGGCTACCGGGGAGGAGGAGCTCTCTCATTTCACGCTCCTTAAGGAAGGGTTGTGGAGAGGTCACCCATCTATGGATATCCTGGACCTCGCTTCCATTCATCCATCTTGAAAGCATTCAGGGACTAAACCCATAGGAGGAAGTTGAGAAACATTAATATGTTGCCAAGAGAGAAGTGCGGAAAAATATAACTTACAGAAGACACAAGAATCCTTAAATCTCAGAACAATATTCTAATCAAATAGCCTCCGTAGGTTTATTTTATTTTGGATTGGAATAAACTAAAATATTGACCATTACATTACAATTAAATACGATATATAGTTCTAGTAATTCGCGCAGGATGTTACTCCGTCGCCGAATAATAATCTAGTATCAAACGCGATATATCTTAAATGGGAAAAATGGCATTTTATTTTTAAACTCTAATTATTCCATTACTGTAAAGATTAAAGCTTCGATATATGAAACAATAACTAATAGTATTCCAATTTTTGCTATTATTTTTTTTTTGCAAAATAATGAGCCTTTGATGTTATTATCATGTTAATGCTAGAACATGAATCGGATAGTTATAAAAGAATTGGCGAATAAATTTTACTCTATAATATTTTATTCAAATATTTTGTGGCTATTCAGATCTAAAGGAATACATTTGGTGGATTATTACGAAATATGGAGCTAACTGAAAAAAAAATATGGGTTGTAGTTTTTTAATAGGTTAATTAGGTTTTTTAATTGTTTTAATTAAGGTTCATTTAACCCATATTGAAAAATCCAACTATAAAAGAAAAGAAAATCCAAAAATGGCCGAAAAATGTTTATATAAGCATTCTTTACCATAAAATAAGAAATTAATGAGTAGAAAATTTTATTTATTTTAAGAACAATTGATTTCTCGATTAAATCATAAAACTAGATTATAATAATCGAATATTTTTTTTTTTTTTTTTATGTGTAACATTATACTAATGTTTCAGCAATCCAATTTTTTAATGTTATAATTTGAAAAAAAAAACCACTTTTTACATGCCGCATGTGCTGGAAACATCTGGTCTAGCCCTGAATCGCTGAGGCCTCGGAAATGACTCAAAGGCGAGGCACGGTGATATCAGGGCTCAAAAATACATTCAGACAATTCCTCGGTTAAAAAAAAAAAAGGGGAACTAAGAAAACGAAAGAAATAATTCCAGAACGGTGAACCATATCCGCAATAGGAGGGAAGGGGTGACTACGATATCACGAGCCCAAGGGCTGAGTCACAGCCTGATCGAGATCATGAAACTGTCAACGAAACTTTGATGTAATGTAATATAATTTAAATAATTTAGTTCTGACTTTGGTATTATGGCAATGATATGAGAGAAAAAATAAAATTTACAAAATATATGGCATTAAAAATTCATAACCTCAGGAAGATACCATGCCAGTAAACCACATTTGTTTGAATATTAAAAAAAAAAAGGAATCCAAAATTGGAAAAGGTTGTCTTTAAAATTTATCTTGTAAGAGAGCACGAAAATCTACTTCTCATGTAATGTTTTCTTGTTGTTTTTTTAAATGTCTAGTCTAAAAGATGGGATTTATAAAAAATAATTAAAATATAAGTTTAAATACATATGAATTTAATCAATAGTTATTAATTTAAAAAAAAAATTAAATAAGTTATAAATTGAATCATAAAACAAAAGCCCTCACCGTAATCACCCTAAGGTCTAGTATAGGTTTATAAGATTTTTTAAAACTTGAGTTTATAATAATATTGTTTTTTAATTTGGTAGTTAGAAAAAGAATGACTGACGCGTAGTGAAAAAAACAGGAATTTTGTTTGTAAATGAAGACTTACGGGATACGGTTTCAGAGAATAACACTTGCATAGAAAAGAATAGGAACAGAAACTATCCTGAAAAATGTCTAGGTTAAGGAAAATCGCGATGGCGGAAAACCACCACTTTCAAACGATTATAAAATACGGCCATCCGATCAGACACATGTAAATTACTAATTTAATGTTGAATTACAAAAGTTAGTATGGATATTGTTCTGGTTGAGGCTGCATCTATCAAAACGCTATCAAAGTTTTTTCATTGAGTATAAAGGCTAACTGCTCAACGTCTTATTTTATGACTTGTTAATGAAGCCATCATTAGAGGAGCTATCTTCCCTCCTAGCTCATAGAGACTGCGGTTGCGGTTTCCATGATGATAATCGCCATTAATGTGTAATAGGCGGGTTGCCAGTTTAGTGGTAAGTATTAAGAGGTGGATTGCCACTTTAAGGGAAGGTATTAAAAGGTGGATTACCACTTTATCGTCGAACATTAACAAATTACAGCGTCTTATAAATATTCGCTATGATCTAGGAATCTATTAAGATTTGAATCTCGGAGCAGTATAGTCGTTTAGTCATGATATGAGTTCATTATTATTACTGATATTACTTCAGTTCTTCAATGTATATGATTTTTAAAAATTTTATATGATTTTAAAAATGAATTCATGAGTTTGTGTATTTCTCGGATAAAATTGGTGATATGGAAGGCATAGGTTTATGATAAATATGTACTCATTAACTGTAACAATATTATTTTGCTTGGGAATAAACATCCGCTACGAAATGTTCTGATAGTAGCATAAGTATAATTCAGAAACTTTATCCGAAAAAATAAAATCCGTCCTTCTGACTAATGTTATGAATTTTACATGCGCTCATTCTACTATAGAGCAGCTTCTATAGAAGGGTTTGAAATAGATAATAGTAAAAAATCAAAATCAAATCCGATCAAAATTGTTGTTTATTGAATTTTGAAAAATCAGCTGATGATTTATATCAAGTGTTTTTTTTTGTTTTTTTTTTGTTTTTTTTTGTCATAAGGGAATAAAATTATTCCCTGATCATTGTTTTTAATAAAAATTTTATTATTAAAAATAATAATAATACTCTCCTAACACGTTTTTGAAATCAGATTTTTTTAAATATATTCTCCCTTATAAATTTTTATTCTGCAGAAAAAAATAAAGATTAATAAATTAATTAAGAATATTGTTATAAGTGCAAAATGAATTAGAATTTTGCCTGAAAAAAAGGATACAAATAAAACTTTCCTTGGTAGAGTTGAAAAAGTTTAGTTTGAAATCGAATTTTGTTTCAAGTGCTAAGGTGTTGACGATTTTCTGTGTTAACATTCTTCCATTAACCGTTTCAATAAACTCCCCAATACAACGGGCCCAAATATGTCAAAAAATACACTAATTAGTACTGAATATAAAAAATATGAATTTTAATAAAACTCCTAAATATAACATTAAAATATATCTTCTAAAAGATGGTGTATATTTTTAATCCCAATTTGATAATTATGATTTAAACATATCATATCACTCAATGAGTGATCTGTTTTTGTTTTGTTTTTTCAAACCAATAAACTTTTGTTTTTTCAAACCAAAATAAAGGTCGATTTAAATTTTTAGTTTGGATTTGAGTTCAAAGACACCATGGCCAGTCAGACTTTGTCAAACGCTAAACTACATAAAAAAATAATACATACCGTAAAATGAGGTGACATTGTGACTAATGGGGTGACTTTGTGACAACCCTGTTTTTCTACAGTTTTTTAATTTCCCTCCTTAAAAAGAATCAGGTTAGGCAATTCAGTGTACTTGTCAGTTGGTCAGTATTGTGCTGCAACCTTCTGGCCACATATAACTTCTTTCATTCTATTTACCATGGTGCTTTATTTCAAAGTTTCAGCTAAATGAAAACAATCAAACATATATGAAATAAAGCACCATGGTAAATGGAATGAAAGAAGTTATATGTGGCCAGTAGCTTGTGGCACATTACTGACCAACTGACAAGTACACTGAATTGCCTAACCTGATTCTTTTTAAGGAGGGAAATTCAAAAACTGTAGAAAAATAGGCTTGTCACAAAGTCACCCCATTTGTCACAATGTCACCTCATTTTACGGTAAACATAAATACATAGAGATATATGACAACTATTAATTGTAATTTTTAAAAATGGTAACTATGCAAGCTAATATATATGGGAATATACGGGGTTATTAATTTTTAATACTGTCGCAAATGGTTGACCACCCCAAAGTTATATTTATAATGAATTAGTAAATAAATTAAGCATTAAGGCTCGGCGGTTCATTTAAGTGTTGAAAAACGTAGCAGTTGGATAGAAAATAAATTGTGGTGAGATTTTCTTTAGTGATCTTGGTCCGAAGTATTAGATTGTTCTCAACTGATGTGATTTACCGTTGGACAATAGGACCGTACGGTGAAACGAAACTATGAACTGCAGTTCAGCACTGGAATTACAACAACGGTTCCAATGGGCTGTATAACAACGATTCTGTTTTGAGTGTATGATCTTGATAAAAGAAACTTAATAATAAAAAAATTGGGGCTGATTTATTTTTTAACCCCTTAATGTGCTAGAACTTCGTTTTCAACAAAAAATAAATTTAATACATTTCCCGAGGGACATTTATTTTTTAAATTTACCAATAATATGTTTTTGATACATAAAAACATAGAAATAAAAAGAAACGCCTAATATTTTTATCATTTCTATTCTTGGGAAGAAATGGGGTAAGAAAGTCATTATCAACATCGGAAAAACTCATAAATGACGATTACAGGTAAAAATTCGTGAAGTTTAGTAGTCCACTCAAGATTGGTGTTATTAATGACATCTGTCATATATTTCTTTATTCATAGATATGTGCGTTGGTTTAATTCCGCTTTAATTTTAGATAGACATATAATAAATTTAGTTGTTAATTACGATTATATTACTCACATGCTATAAAGTAGGTACTCACAAGAGAACATTGGTACCATTTTACCTCTTTGATCCATATTTAATAAAAATTAGATATGTAATGATGGCGAATTACACCGTAATATCAGTATTATATAATTCGTATTATGTAACAAACTACTTAGAGAAGAAAAAAAATATCCATATCACTAGTGTTTAAGGGAGCCCATTGTCGGTGCCAAAATAATTCATCAGGTTCTCCAAAACCGGGACTACTTCCTGGAGAAGTTGAGGTGAAATGCTCTAGCGGCGGTCTCGCTAATTCCCGCCATCAAATAAATGACCCGGGATTTAAACGACTCGCTTTACAAAAGACCAATTATCCTTACTGTACCGCTTCAGTCCTAAACCCCATTTTGACACATTAAGCACACTAACACTCTCTCCACATTTATATTTACATTAATTGATTTACACGGTCAAATTAGCGGTGGATAAATAAATTAGCCGAAATTAATATTGGAACCCTAACTCGTAATAGTGTAGTAATAGGCTTTGTTACTTTTTAAATCTTATAATAGAATAGACCATGCCATTCTCCGCACTTGATCTAATTTCATAAATTAATTTATTTACCTTATCACAAAAATTATAATTAATTTATAAGGGAAAAAAACGATATTACAATGAATTACGTTTACTGCTGTTTTTGTAATACAGGCCTTCGTTATTTTTATCTCACCATTACATTCTATTTTTTTTTTAATGTTATTTTTGTAAATAATACAGACCATTATTTGTATGAGTTTATAAGGAAATAAAAAAAGATTTCTATAACGTTTACTGGATTTTTTATGGAATTAAAATCTGTAACCATCATATCCTATAATCATGTTTGGTGTTTATTTTATTTTTAAGCTCAGCTATTTTATTATGTCGTGTCAAGATTAATGGGTGTATCTGCAAAATATAATATATTAATAATAATTGTCTTTTTCTTCTTCATACCACTAAGGCCATCAAGCATAATTTCTTTTTCAAACATAAACGGAAATGACCTAAATGCCTCTACAACTTTCAATGAGTATAACATAAAAAATGTGATTATGGAAGAAGGTAAAAAAAGTTATTAGTAGATACGCCATATATGTCTAACAGGGGTCCCTCTTTGAAATTAGTATTATTAAGAAGACATTAATTCGAATTGTGTTAATGGACCATTCAAAACCATTGAATTTCTTAATAACGTTATTCAGTTATCTTTGAAGAAACCCCAAAACACCCCTCAGTCCTGTGTGAGTCGGACCAACCCAGTTTAAATACACCTACAAAATGAGTCCTTTTAAATTGAGATTGGGACCACGAAAAACAGCGCCATATTGGCGATATCCAGAAGTAACATAATAAGGAGGAGTAGGAGTGCCGTTTTTGTCTCAATACGCCACTGACCCCAATTAAAGTCCCAATGAGAATTGTTTTCAAAATAATTATATTAACATTTTAATAATGTCTAAATTATTTTTATAATTTGAACTCTTGCCCTGCTCCCCCCCAAGGGCTTGAAATAGCATATATCTTGTTTTAAAGGGGGGATATGGAGGGGGGGGGCACGCCAATCCATCAAAAAGATTAATGGCCGCATTAAAAGCCGCCCCCACAACTTCGGACCGCAACAAAGGGGTCTAATTATTAATCATGCATTGTTTTACAATTTTTACACCCTCTAAACAAAGCGCAATTTAATTTACAAAGATATATAATCCTCCCTCCTATACTTAGGCGCCGTTACTATTTGCATAAGGCGTCTGCCATACAGACAGTCCAGTTACACCAGTAGGGGATATTCGAAGAATATATTTATACGAAAATACATCGAGATATATAAAATATATTATATATCGTAATTTTAATTACTATTTTAGTTAATAAGTTAGTTACTAAGATTTAGTAATTAAAGTTTAGTAATTTTAATTACATTAATATATTTTTTTTTGCCATATTTTATAAATAAAATAGATCTTTGTTCCTAATTTGCTGTTTTTTTATAGATGACTAGTATTAAATTAGTAGAACTAATATTAAAATTTGATTTTTGAAGAGTAAGTATTCTTGATAATAATATCAAAATAAGAGTACTTTTCAACACAATACACGATATTGGAACTCTTCCGTGGGTTAAAAAATATTTATTAAACGAAACTATAACAATATCAATGCCAAACGAATTATAACCACATAAATATTCGAGTAGGTTACAAAAATAGCACACAAATCATATGACCTCAGCTTCATATTCAAGACACTGACTAAGACTAACTCGTCTTGTCACTCGCTCCTTATATATACTCAGAAAAGGACTGGCCTGGAAGGTTCTAGATCGAGCTCGAAAAATCTAGTCCCCTACACGTGCTCTGACGGTTTGTTCCGACCGCAAGTTCGTTCAAACAAAAGGTCTGGGATTTTAAACCACGTGTTTTTATTTAACGATTTAACGTACCAATATTTTAATATATATTATTTCATTTATAAAATTATTATAATATATTTATTTTAATGTTGGCTTAATCAATTTCTTCTTACATCTCACAAGGTTAAGCTAAGGAAGTGAAAATACTGATTTCAATAAAACGTTTTTGGTGGTACTAGGTTTAAAAATTCGATCCATGTCCAAGGGGGTTCACAGGATTTTGTATAGGTGGTAAAATTTTTATGACTGGGGAGGTATTTTGACTATTTAAAGCTTAAATAATTTTTCAAATAAAACTTATTGATATTTGAAAATAAAAATATTTGATTGTATAGGAATTAATAAATATATTAAATGAATATGAAAAGTTATTTTAACTTGTATCGCTTGTGTCAAGTGAATTAGAGCAAATACATGTTACAATTAAAAATAAAATTCTTTATTGAAAATCTTAAAATTTAAAAACACAATTGTCACTATCCGATAAAAATATAAAAAAATAACCACCCTCATCACCCCCATCGCTACGTTTAATCTATTTTAAACAATCCGACTGGAAATTATAATTTAAAATGGGGGAATATCTGTCATTCTTATATGACATTCAAAAATGAAACACGCAATCCCCAAATCTCTATATTTAATCTAGAAAACAGGAATAATAATGAACCAATTCAATAATTAATAATTACATAAACAACTTGCAATGACCACTTTTCTCTTTACAAAAAAGAAGTGATCAATTTATAAATTAAATACTAATGTTATTTAAATTATGAAAAGTTTCAAGGAAAAAGGGGTTGATTATTTAATTTTTAAAAAAGGCGGTGAAATTGTAAGCCTTCCTGCTTGCTAACTGTTAATTAAAGAAAGTAATTATCTTGGAGAATTCTTTGTTGGTTGTCCCAGACGCCTCTTCTTTGTCTCCTACGCTTTACTGTAAATTTATCTTTCCTCATAATTTACCAACTTCTTTCATCGGATAAATTTGTTATTTCAATACTCCATCGCATTTAATTTTAATAATAACTTTTATTATTATCTTGTATTAAATTATTTTATATAAACACATAACCATTTTTTTTTTTCCATTTCTAAAATAAGAGCACATGCATCATTGCTCCAGAGAAGGAAAAATAGAACTGCCTGCGATAATCCAAACCACAATCAAAGATAAAATAAATAAAAATAAATAAATATTGAGGGGGTCACTTGAGGTTTATTGGTTAGCTAACCTACAATACTTAAGGTCGCCGGTTAGGGCGGTGGTCCAAGGGTTTTTTAATGGGAATACAAAATCCTTGGCTATGCCGTCGCTTGGATAGGACGTAAAATAGATATCCCAAGCCTGTACGATGTCAGGTACTCGTTAAAAATCCCTATCCTGAATATACCTGGATAGGCAAAATTTAGGACTCCCACTTTAGCATAGGCCGATTAGCCTTAGTAGCATTAAGGGACGTTAAACAAACAATAACAACAAAAATAAATGTTAAGGAAACCTCTTAAAGTTTTAGATCTTCTTGAGGGCTAAATACGAAACAGCCAATAACATATAATATAAATCAAAAACATCTTACAAATTAGAAAAAAATTAAGATTGAATTAGTATGGAAATCGGTAATGATAAATTAAAAAGTATATATATTTTTTATAATTATTGTATTTAAATTGATGTACCAATACCATTTTCATACTATTTCCATATAAAATATTTTCTTTCTATGTTGTTTTTGCATTATTTTGGATGTTGTCTTATTTTTTGTGAAGTCCTAAAACATTCAACAATCTAAACTAATAAAATTTCTCCCACATATTACTGATTTCTTCACTGACACCCCCGAACATTTTCTCATCATCCAACCATTAAAAATAAACTTAATTCAAAGATTATTAATAAAATAAATACAATTAAATAAATATAAAATGTTTTGATGGATGAATTCAAACACGGTGAATGAATGAGGAAGCAATCAGGTTAAAGGAAGTCAAAATACCTAGAATAAATTATACCAATAAAAATCATACAAATTTACGATTTAGATTATTATTAAATCTCGTAATATGAAATAAATTTAATGTATACATCGTTTTATCTAATAAAACTCAGACTAATTATCATCTTAAGGTATAATTAATTCCCCATTAATATTCAACAGTTAATTTAAATACATTTAAATTATTACATTAAATTAAAATAATGCACTACATCTAACCAACATGTACAAGGCATTAACTACATTCTTCTAGACTTCTATTTCTTTTTTTTTTTTTGCCGACCTGTTCCCCTGCTACTGAAGATTTATGGTTTAATTAAACCCAACAAACGAATTAATAGTCGTACCTTTATTTTATTCCTAAAATTCAGCAATGGTTCTTATCTCATAGTTCTCGTCTTAAAACTTAGTAGATCATGTCGTTAAAAATATAATTTAAGTAGTACATTTGGTTACTTTAAGGGGAAAATATTTAGAAAATACAAAGATGAACGAGCATAATAAAATCAAGAAAAATTCAATAGAAAAGTATTTCAGCTGGAAACCTGATAGAAACCTTAATTTTCAAACCTTAAATTGATTATTAATAATTTCATATAATCACAGCATGTTTATAACTTCACTGAGGACCGACCATAATATTTATGTCAAGAACATGAAGAGAAGATATTTTTTACTTTCATGATTGCCCATCTTATATAATTATTATCCATCTTTTAAACATTTTTTATAATCAATTGCACATTTATTTAGATAGTTCTTAGGGCTTTGAAACAATTTCCATATGAAGCATCCACGTGACAAACACATTTTAGCTCATCTCCAGTTAAGTGGGTGACGCATTTTTTTTTACAAATAAGGAAGAAAACAAGAGCTTTCTGAAATCAGATCCCCTTTAACAGCCGTATACAACGCTTGAGGCTTTTTGTATACGGTATATAACCTTTTTTGTATGCAAAATAATATTTATTATTTAGTTTAAAATATCTATTTTTCTCTGTAGTCAAAGGTACATTTTATGTCTTAATATTACATAAAATATTAAATTAAATATATTAAATTTTACTCTCTTTCATTTTCGCCCTGATGAACCCATAAGTCCTTCTGTCGAAAAGAAGACTAATTAGATAAAGAAAATTTATGACTGCAATTTCGAATATTGAAATATTTGCTACCACAAAAGGATTTTACAAAATTCTTAACTATTTTCCAACCCTTTCTGAGATGGGATTATGAAACTATCAAAAATATGTTGAACTTACATTATGTGTTTCTTTAAAATATTGTGCTGGTAATAACACCGCAACATACCTGTAAAAAAAAAAATAAATAATAATAATAATATAATTTTAACGATAATTCATGTTAAAAACAATAGCCAAACAATGGCGAAATAATAAAATCACATATAACCAATGCCATAAAACCTTAATAAGTGAATATAAGCTGATGTGGGGTAAGTGCGGTGCGGTGCTAAGTTTAAATTCATTCGAGGATAAGGGTTAATGTTTCGGTTACTTTTTTAAATGCATTTCAAACCTTAAATTCTATAATTGAAGCGCGGAAATGCTTAAGGATATAAGTCCCTTAGGAAATTTTTACAGAAATGATGTGACTTATACGCCCTAGGATGAAATACGTTCAGTACTTACACCCATGCCATCTTTCATAAGTTCAATGAACTTCTTCTAAGAACAAACCATTACTTATACCCATTTCTGAAGAATAGCTTTGGAAAATTTAACAATTTGGCAAAAAATAATTTGTTTTATTTTTTTTGGCACTTAGACCCTTACACATTTCCACGCTTCAATTTTCAGCAGTATAGTTGATTTTTCTATACCCTAAAAATTATTATCAGAGTGGAGAAAAAGTCTGATTTACACACTTGGCCAGGGGAAAAGTGCATAAACCTCTTTTTAGAAACCGTTAAAGAACATAGCGATAAACTTTGATAATATTTAACTCCTTCAACATACAATCAAACCTAAAATTGTAGTTATGGGTAAGAAGCGTTCCATGGAACATTAATGGAAAGACATTGAATATTAGCGGAATGTTATTGAAAACAGATATTGGGAAGGGATAGGTAAGAGGAAGTGGTAACAGAACACCAGGAGAAGGGATAGTGGAACTTTGTAATTTACTAAAACTGAAATCGAGACTTGGAATTAAAAATGGAGACTCTGCCATTAAAAATAATGGAATGTAATTTAGAATTATACTAATGGGCAATAGTACTTCAGGATTTTTTTAAAATTTTACTGCACATTTAAGTACTTTATCGAGAAAAAAAAAGTTCAGTTTAGTCAAATAGTTTTTTAGAAAAAAATATAGGTATATAACATTATTTGAGTGTAGATCTTTTGGTCTCTGAGGCCCATTGGCGTGAAGGGTAAAATACGTGTCTAACATTTTTCGATTAGGAAACTCCAAAAATAAAACCATCAAGGTGGACTGTGTCCATCCTTTTTTGGAACAAAAATTGTTTCTTGAGCATCGTTTACAAAGAAAAATCGATGTTGGTCAGTATTCACTCATAACCACTTGTAATAATATTACAATTACATGCATATTATGAAATAATGAAGAAAAAATTGATAAGAAGTGATAAACGAAAACATTTTTTGAAGACTGTTGTTAATGATACTACTTATTAATAATATTGTAGTATTTTACAAAAAATATATATATAAATAGTAGTTATCCTATGAAATGAAAAGCTCTTTAATCATAAAACCCCAATTCATTATCTTCAATCCTTTAAATTTAATTCTCGCAAAGTTTTAATTTTAAACGATTCTTGTGAGTCTCTCAAAATAAAATCATAGATAAAAATTACATTTATTAAGAAAAAAAACGTCCAAATTCAATAAATAATATTAATATTATTTAATAATAATTTTATCAATAATTTATCACTGCTCCAAAATCATAATGATACTATTGCAAATTTTGAAATTTGACACAACACCAAATTTTTATAGTCTTAATAGTAATTAATAACACCCGTTTATTAGTGGCAAATTTTATAAGCAGACTTGTGTCGATTTACAAATACCTACTACCTATTACCTATTACCTATTGAATGCGTTCTGGAGTCCGCCAAAACAACAATATGATAATTTATAAAATTGTACAGTCAAATACTAATTTGTGCTTATGTCATTTTACTTATTGAGCAGCGATATCCATTTTACCATCAGCAATTACAGTTAATAAAGTCGATTTAATTTATAGACATTTAAGTGTTTAAATACAAACATCCTTGGATAAAACCTACGATTCTACGAAGTTTGAAGTCCGTGTTTACCATTTATTCCACAGGATTAGCATTCGAATCTAATGCCATAATTCAATGAGGCACTGGGCATTGAACATTATACGATTTTATTTATCTTTCTAAGAGTGTTTTATGTTTTTTTATAAAAAAATTAGGGTGAATTTGAACGAAAATGAATTTTGGATCAGGAACAAGTAGTCGACCGAGATACTCGATATCTCGAAGGGACCCAGAACTAATGCCTGCCCTGACAAATACAAGTAAGTAGATTTTTACAAGTATCTTTCTTTCAAATTTTGAATAATAATTGGTACACCAATTAAATATACCAACCCTTACCATATATGTATACCCTTATATACCAGATATAAAGTTGAATTTACTTTTAGTGTTGATTTAATATAAAATATTTAAAAATAAATAAACTAAAAATGTGAATGAATTTCCGAACTAGCAAGTAAAAATAATTAATAGCTCTTCTTTCTTAAAAATAAAAAATATTGCTATATAACTTTAAATTCATTTTTAATATAAAATCATATCATTTTAAATTTTACAATAATTAAATATTTATCGACTAGGTACAGCGAGAGCTACAAGGTTGTCAGCAAACATTACAGTAAGACCTGTACTGGTACAAAGAAAGATGATACGAGTAGTGAGAAACACTGTTCAACCAATTTCAAGGTGAGATATTTACTACTTATTTATAACATTAATTAATGATTTTTCATTTTTCTAAATAAATTTCTGAAATCATCAAACTAAATCTTATAGTTAGTTAATGGTACTGAAAAAAAAGGAGAAAAGAAAATGGAATTATATTAAACGTATTATGAAAACAACCCAGCGAACTTATTAATACAATAATTTAAAACTGCACAGTGAAGTATGTGATATATATTTAAGAAAATTCCTATATCTATAAGTAGTTCATATACCAGGGGAAAAACGTATATGTTTATCAGATAAATTATTCTATTATATTCACATTAGCTGAGAGAAAAATATAAAACACTTTTATCAATCTTTTTAAGATAATGAATATGTTGTTACCAATATAAATTGTAGTAGACCATTATCCATATGGCTGAAATTTAAGCAATGAAGTTTTATGTAAACTATGTTGTATTTTATTATATACACATATGTAGAGTGGCAAAGCTAAGAGATCTAAGTGCCAAAAATTCATTTCCCCGTTTTTTATACCAAAATGATCTAAAAGCCAAGGCCAATGCGGTGCGAAGTGAATTATCTCCCGATTGGTAGAATAAGTAGTTCCAATTTAATTTAATGATTATATTTGGATAAATATAAATTAAAAATGATACATTCTGTGCATTTTTTATTCATTTCCCGAAAATTTTGGTTTTGGTACTTAGATCACTTAGCTTTGCCACTCTACATATCAGAGCACTAAAAAATTTAGTTAATAGATTAAAGAAAGGAATAGTACCCTTCCTCGTTTTTTATCATTTTTAAAGAAAAATATGTGAGAACAGTTAGAATCTTTAAAAGTCCTTGTGCATTCAACACATTCGCATTTTTAAACGGTAAATAATTTTCCATATGCAAATGGAAGGTAGGTGCTTGATACAAAATCCATAAAAGTTTAGACTTACAAATTTTTGTTAAAAGCTATATTAAAATTTAACAAGACATTTCATGACTAACCTGACATTGGGTTTTGAATAAATAAGCAATACCAGCGAAATTGGTTTAAAAAAAAGTGTCAGTCCTGACATAATTGGATTATGTATTAACGAATATCAAATGTTTCATTGGCTCATATTACATAATATATATATATATATATATATATATATATATATATATATATATATATATATATATATATATATATATATATTTCACGGTTTCAACCATTCAAGAATGTTTTTCCAATAGACATAGGTTGAGATAGTTGAGATCAGATAAAAAATTTAAATTTTATTCATCCAATTCTTATAGTATTGTTGTAATATATTTTATATATATATATATATATATATATATATAAAT
The DNA here is from genome assembly GCA_911387785.2 of Aelia acuminata. NCBI lineage: Eukaryota > Metazoa > Arthropoda > Insecta > Hemiptera > Pentatomidae > Aelia > Aelia acuminata. Next base: position 61,843,658 of record OU426981.1, read on the forward strand.
ATTTTTTTTAATTATATCTAACGAGTTAATTATTGATTTTTTGTGTTAATTAGTACACGTCAACAGAGCCAAAGTAACCTAGAGTGCCCGATTTGCTTTGGCGGAATCCTGCCAGTAGCAACGAAGAAGCCAACGGCTGTCCTCTGCTGCGGTTATGTCCTGTGCGGTTCGTGTGCAACCAGGTGCCAGAAAAATTTTGTTAATTGTCCGATGTGCAACCAGAAATGGCGTCCGAACGGAGTCATAGCTTTGCGTTTTCATTAGATGAACATCGGGTTATTTTAAATTATTGTAAATAAGTTCCTTTTAACTATAAGATATATTTTATTAAAATTTTTAAAGTTTAGAGCATGCTCAATGCTCGTTTTAACTATATTATTTATTTTATTCCAATTGATGTTTATGGCATGCTCAATATTTGATATATGTAAAGAAAGAAAAAAAAAATTAAAAAGCGTTTTATATCTACAGAAAGAAACAAATTTTTAAAAGGCGTTTTATCGTAAAGTACTGTAATAAATAAAATTCTTATGCAATTATTTAAGTAGAAATATCATTACCCTTATTCTAATAGATATGAATGGTGAGCAATAAAAAAAAAAAAAAAATAATGAATGAAAACAAAAGGCATGTCAAAGTTAAAAAAGATTGCTTAAAAATGTTCTTAATTTTTAATCATCGCCAGGCCGACTTGAGGAATAAAGGTATAATATTTAATTTTAACTATAAAAATGCCCAGTGATTATTTTTTTATTCTAAAGAAAGATACTTAATGATGATGCTATCTAAATTTCAAACCCATAACCTCACTCCATTTAACTGTCTTTAAGATTATCAATTAAGTGGTCGAAAAATTTATAGTATTGAAATCAAATTAGCTAAGTGGATTTTTAAAACTTCCACACTAGTTCCGAAAAAAACAAAACAATTATTTTATGAACATCAATGCTACTGATATTAAATGAAAAAATAACAATAAGGTTTTCAAATTAAAAATAATTGTAGCCTATTTTTTTTTCTTTTGACATTGGTAATAATAATTTTAGTCATCGGGACAGAAATAGGAATAACAATAATTACTCTTACTGTCAAAATCAACATATAGGGTAAACTATACAGTTATTGACACCCCAACTTTAACTTAAAGAAATAAGTAAACAAGACCTAATTTTATTTCAAGATATGCATGAATCTAATGGTTGAAGGGTCCTCTATTAAGTAAGACTTAAACAATGGAAGATTCACAATTAAATTAACAGGGTGTCAATAACTAGTTTTTGCACTTTTTACAATAAATATTGCCATATGGTAAACTATTGAACTTTTGACCCAAAAAAACCTCTTGAGCCTTTGTAAAGATAGATTAAGAGGAGCTACAGGAAGTTTCAATTTGATCCCTTTATAAAAAGTAGTTTTTTTAAGTTCACCACTGAAATGTAGTCTTAAGGGTATCAATAACTATACGGTTTGCCCTACGAATCGAAAAGTTCAATCTTAAACATTTATTTAGTTTTTTTTCCCTATTGTTCCAAAATTCCATTTGAATATTGTCCTGTCAAGCATGCAAGGTCTTGAAAGTTACTAATGCATACAGACTTTCAGATTGGGCGAACAGGTAAACAAACATCCAGTCTTGAGGCCTAAGTACACAAAAGGAGCCCTAATTTTAGACTCAACAACCAACATCGCCTGACCCCTTTTTAGTAGTTATGTGAACATAAACTACATATATTTAAACAAAGTCTACATGCACTATATACATACTTTGAGAGAGTGAAAGATTGAGTGCGAGAGGTAAGGTTAACAATTCGTTTCAAGGGTATTGTTATAAAACTATCGAGAATATCGAGGGTTTTTTGAAATATGGAATACCTTTTTTTTTAATCTTTCTACGCCACTGTATATAATATTAATCGTTAACCTCAAATAATATCGAAACTACTTTACTAATACATTTTAAATCACGATTCATAAGGTGACATTTAGTTTTTTATATACACTATACTATATATACTGCATTTTATATTAAAAAAGAATGTTATATATTATTACTGTCTTACTTTCAATTTACACCCATTCGAAATGATCTATAAAATAATATACCTAATATAACGTTGCCCCTATATCACAAACACCTAAGTAACAAAAGGACAATATAATATATTGAGAATTAAAAAAAGACGATTTAAAAAGATCTTTGTTTTTATTAAAACATCGATGTTAAGAACATTATTGTTTTGATCTAAACATCGATTTTAAAAACAATTTTTTTTTTTGTCCAAACATCGATGTTAAAAAATTCTTTGTACTTATCATAACAGCTATGTTTAGAGAAAATAGAATAAAATTATTTAAATATTTGGGTTACTAAGGTTTTCAAGGGTTACCAATTTTTCCTTGGGGGTGGATATCCTTGAGAGGACCATTCCAAGCTTCGGGGCAGGTAATATCCTGCAAGAACAAGTCGATGCAGGTCCAGAACCGAACCGGAACCCCAGTAATTTTCCTTAATTTACAGGTTCGGGATATTCGATGATTAAGTTGAAATTCACTCGGTTAATCTTGAACCTTAAAGTTATAAAAAAATAAACAATATTTATGAAGTAAAAAAACAAACAGATTTATACACACATTTGAGATTTTTCACAAGGTTGGGTAACTTAAGGAATGAATACTTGGATACATTATTATTTTGTTTATTATTATTTCTAGATTTTCTTTAATACTATAATCTTGATATCATTTCACAAAATGACCAAGGCTGATATCAAGCATGCACAGGTAAAATGGATTGGCTGTTCCACCTTATATGAATCATGCTTGACGGTGAAATAATTTATAAATATAGGGGGTGTTGATTTGAAGTGCGCAACAATGGTATCGTTTTTATCACGTGTGTATATTCAAGCATATTTACTTAATTATTTTTAAATTTTTATAGTAATTTTTCAATATAGATTTATTTATTCTGACCTTCTAAAGAATAAAAGACAGATTTTGAATATTTTATAAATGGTACGATTAAAAAAAAAATTGTGGTTTTTGAATATCCTAAAAGCTGATGAGTAAGCTTTACGGATTAGCAATTTTAGCGGTTTAGCAATTAGGCGTACTACGAACAGCTATTTACATTGAAACGTTAAGACGAGCAAAAAATGTGTCTGACAGCCTCTATGCAGTGGGACCAGCGGTTGTCTTTTGCTCTAAATTATTACAATGTCAGAAAAATGTTAAAAGAAAGTTTAGAAGCTGATCCTAACAAACCCAAAAGGGACAGGAGTGTTGCTACCCTCACAGATAAACTCTTTAATTTCAAGTCTAATTTAGATATGTCAAACAGTGCCCTTGCCAGGCTGTTTGAAGATGAGGATCGACACAAGGTAAAGCCACCTAAATATATTTTAGAACCTTTAAATTTTAATGTATTAATAAAAATGAGTTGCATTAGCGTACAAATTGACCTCCTTTAAACTTGAATCTCATATTGCAAAACAATGCCCGTTTAGAGCCATTATACTGTCAGGCCAACGTTACCGTGTCCAACCACTAATTACGACAGTATTGCCTTAACGGTCCCAAAATTAGCAATGCCGTTTGACCGCCTTGAAGGATTTAGGAAGAAGTGGACCTGGAGGGCTATGTTAAAAAAAAAAAAAAATTCCGTTGCCCTAAAAGTTTGGAAAGGGCCTGAAGAGGGTCCTGGGAAAACTAGTACCTGGCGCCTGGCCTTTCATCTCTAGCCGGCGACCTCTCCGGGTGATCAATTTGGCGCCCACCACCTAGCTCCTCGCCCGGCTCCCCCTGCCCTCCCAAAATATTTTGTCACTTTCCTCTTCCTCCCCTTGCTCCTCCATTACATCTGTCATATTCTATCTATGTGATTAAAGTTATTAGATTACCTTTCTTAAATGCCAGATGTGACCAGAAGGTAAGTTACATGTTGCAACAGCAACATTTTTGGTTGTGAAAATTTGTAATGGTTCGTATAATGTTTTATTTTTTTTAATAAGGATCAATATATGGTGGAACAATCCATTATCGTTCTCATTGTAATATTCGTTTGTTTGTTTGTTTAACGTGACTTTATGCCACTAAGGTTAATCGGACGATGCTACTGTGGGAGTCCTAAATTTTGCCTATCCAGGTATAATTAGGATAGGGGTCTTTAACGAGTACCTGACATCGTACAGGCTCGGGACCTCCATTTTACGTACTATCTGAGGGACAGCATAGCCAAGGATTTTTTACTCTCATTAAAAAACCCTAGGGCCACCTTCTATGCTAACCACTACACCACAGGTGACCCCTTGTTATATTCGTAACAATGAAACCAAAATTTGAAAAAAAAAAAAAATAATACCAACGGCCCCAGTGAAAAAAAATATATATAACTAACTTTTTTGTTTTGAATGATCGACAAGCTCAAATCCTAGAAAACTTTCATCCTTTTTATAAAATTAAAAAAGTTCTGCTTCGTTATACTGAGGTATTACGAAATGCAAGTATTGTGGGAAGCGATTGTTCCGCCAAATAAAGCAAAAAGTTTCATTATTTTTTATTTAGATACGAGGGTTTCGCTCGAGGCCATCGATCTACAATTTGAGTGATTTATTAGTTATTAAAATTATTTGCTTGAAAAAAAAATTCTACTTATATCTATTTTTTTTTTCTAGCCGTCATATATGTACAAATATAATGTAACAATCAGATTCAAATAAGTTACTACCCACTGCACTCTACATGAGAACAGGCAAGATAAGTATAATTTTTTTTAACGATCAGCTTTATATAAAAACCCTAAATAATTTATTTTTTTGAAAAGGAAAGATTTGGCTCCGCCGGGAGTCGAACCAGGGTCTCCTGCGTTACATGCGAGGATGCTAACCGCTACACCACAGAGCTCGGCTCAAGGCAGAGCAAATCCTTCCTCTTCACTGATACCTACTCCCCCTATCTCACAAGTTATGTGATTAGTAGCGGGAGGTGGACAATTGTCCATTGTCCATTGTCCATTGTCCACCTCCCGCTACTACTCACATAACTTGTGAGATAGGGGGAGTAGGTATCAGTGAAGAGGAAGGATTTGCTCTGCCTTGAGCCGAGCTCTGTGGTGTAGCGGTTAGCATCCTCGCATGTAACGCAGGAGACCCGGGTTCGACTCCCGGCGGAGCCAAATCTTTTCTCTTCAAAAAATAAATTATTTAAAAATAATTTAAAATTGGTGGTGAGCCACAATTTAAGATTGGATTAATTAAAAACCCTAAAGTTATCCGAAAGCATAGTTTTAATTTCTTAAAAATTAGTTTTAATTTTTATTCACAAATTAAAATGCTGTGTAAATTTTTATTTACAAATTTTAAATTACGAAATAAAAATATCCTAATAAGGATAGTCGGTAATATCGAAGTAAAAGCCATCGAAAGTAAAATATCAGATATCGTAAGAATAATATCGATTTCTCGATTGACTGTCGTGTGAGGAAAATCAATTCCAACCTCTATGAGAGGGAATAGTAATTTTACAAAAACATGAGAAATAACAATTTGAGTACAAGATCGGGACAATGTTCTATTCATATATTACTGTTGTTTGTGCAAAAAAGGTTAAGTCAACGATTTACCAAGCTATTGAAAATCATTATAAACACTCTCTGATTATATTTCTTTATTCCAGAATAATAAATGAAACTATATTCTTTCATCAGAGACTGTAATAAATTATGAATAACAAATAAATTATAGTAAATTATGAATTTTAAGAAGACGAGACAAAAAACTTTTTTGACTCAAGCCCCTTTACCCAAACATGAATAATATTTCTATAGTACAAAAAAAAAAAACGAAAAAATAACACATATATATGTATATAGCTTAGAACAGTGATGAACGTCTCTCTTCTGTTTGTTCTTATTATTTTTGTAATTCCAATGAAGCAAAATCAACTCAAGAAACCACTGCTATACCGCACACTGGGTGTTTCTTTAGCGCGAGTGTTAAAAGCTCTCGACAATGTCAAAGGGAAACATAATTCTTTAATAGCCAGGATCTCCGGGGAACTCTGTGTTGAACAGCAATAAAAGACGGTCGTAATCTAGCGCACTCCCTACTCCATGCTTTTGTGAGTGTCTCGTCCATGAGACCCGTCTCTGTCCCGTATGACATCTGAATATTTCAAAACCTGTATAAACATGGCATTATTTTTGTGTTTAAGTTCCTGGTAAAGGATATAATGGTGGTAGTAGTTATTTTAAAAAAATAGACAAAAAATAAGGTTAAATACTCGTAAAATGTAGGATGTTTGATTAAATAAACAACGGGTATCAGCCAGTTATTTTGGACTAAAAATTTACAAAATGTAATTCAGATTTGGTTTGTTATAAATCATATCCTTTAAAACGTTTTCATTGTAACTAGTAAGTTTTTGTAAAGTCTTAACCCCAGGTCAATTAAAAATTGCTAAGAAGAATAGAACATATTTTGAAACATAGACGTGAAGCCTTCACGTCGACTGTTCGGGTGTTCTAGGTACTTCATCTGTTCGCCTGGGTTCGGGGGTAGCGCTAGTGTTGGGTTGATTTGGGGTCACTTTTGATTTGGGTTTTTCTAAGTGAAAGGAGTTGTTTGTGATACTAATGTAATTTGTGAAACGTTGTAAATCGTCTACTATTTTTTTTATTTTTCAGATAATATAAAATATATTGATAATGGAGATTTTTTCTTTATCATAAGCTAGCTTTGGGTGTGTCAGCCATATTGGCTCGCTTAACGCAACGTGAAATATAAATGGCTGTTCGCTTCACGTCGGTACGGCAAGGTTCGAAGGAGAACTTATTCGAAGGTGATGTTCGTAAGGTGTAAAAGCACCTTATGAGGAATATACTTATAATAGCCGTCATTATAGGAAGGGTTGTAAATACTTAAAAGAATTCGATGCACATAATATACAAAAAAGAATCGATATCTGTCAGAATATCGAATAGTAAGCGGTTGCCTCAACGGGACAAAAGAATGCAACAATGGATACCTAATTTAACACTCTTCAATAGAAGTAGGTCAGCTCGTTAGGGTGCCACCCATTTCGCTCCCTTTACCTGCGATTTACTTGTACTTCCAGTGACTATCTTTGGCGGCAACTCCTGTGTCGGCAAGATCCGAAAATCTACTCTCTTTTGGAGAAAGATGTTACGATAGCTTGAGATATCACCAGGATAGATCCATTACGAGTGAATCCTTTGAGTAGTACGTCAGTAGCATTGACTTAGCTAAAGATGAAACTCTGCAATCATACCACTTCCTCCTGACAAAGGATCATCCATTAGCTTTGATTTTTACCAATGTGATTTTAATTCATCTTTAATAAATTATTCTCAACAAGGTACTTATAAGTAACTATATATTTTTAAGAGTACACAATCAATAATCTAAAATTATTTTTAAAAAATTTAACAATACATCACATAGCATTGAGGATTTTCAACAACAATAATAAAACTTTACTTTAAAAATCTTTCAAACAGACTTATAATAAAACGCGTAACATACAATGAAATCTTTCAAACAGGTAACTTATAATAAAACGCGATAAGTATTAACATCACTACTAATTCATTGTAAAATATTTAGCAAACACTTATCTCGCAAAACGTCTCGTCTTAAGAGATTGCATTGGCGCCTAACAGCTGACGATACTTTCTATGAAGTATATGTCATCATTCCGTTTGGCAGCTATTGGCTATCAACATTGCTAACTTTCTAAAATTTAGTAAGCAAACAATTAAAAAACATTAAGTGCAAAATTGTAATGGATCAAAACAACTTACAAATAACAAAACAACACTATTTAATTGTACCATAAAACAGCCAAAATTTATTTTACAAAAGTATTATAATGTGTTTTTGAAAAAATGTAACAATAAGAGAATAATAATAAAAATAAATAAAAATAAAGGGGATGGGGATAAGAACAAAAAAAAAAAAATAGAGCATGGGCAAAAATGAGTGGAAGACTTTCTCTATTATTATTTTTATGGTACCATCTAAACAATTGGAGGTAATAGTCCTCTATCAATATTATCTAAGTATGTTGAGATGAACGGTGAGTTTTAACAATAAATACTGTCACAAAGGCCGGTGGAGATGACAGAGAGGTCCGAAAAGGCCCCGCGGTAAGATACTAATGCCTTACATTATGGACCTGAATGAGAGGGGTCCATTGAGGAGGCCCTGGCTGGAGAGGCACTGGAATGCTCCCCACTCCAGGACCACCTGAGCCTGGAGCCTCCAGCTGTAATTATTTCGTTAGCTCTTCTCTCTCATTGTCCCATTAGCCTTGCCTTACCGTCGATACAAGTCCGTATCTGCTCCTATCTTGTCGTTGGAGTCGTTTAATTGCTTGCTACAAATGGTCTTTAAGCACAGGACAAAGGGCCCTTGTTTTGGCGGTTCAAGCTATTGGCTGAAGCAAATATTATATCAAATGTAGAGGACAAATAGAATAAACTATGAAATATTATATTTATAACAAGATTTTTTTGCAAATGCTTCTAATAATCTTAAGTGGAACATAGATTATTAGAAGCTTATTATTATTTATATTTATTACCTTGAGTATTTACTTTGATTTTTAATAATTAAAAAAACAATAAAAAAATAAATTGTGAAATCTAATTATGTTACACCACTGTATTTTATCAAACGTGAATATTGAAATTTTCCTAAGTTCCAAGACTTTTCTGATGAGCAAAACTTTTCATTAACACTCAATAAAAAAATTTGTTTTCCAAATAAGAAAAATTTTGATAAAGAAATGTAAAATGATGGTTAAATTAAAAATACATAAAACATTTCATTGAAGGTGAATATTAACCTAACATTTTTCAATGTGTATATTAGCCTATTTTTGTTGCTTTGTAAAGTGGTCCCGTAACAGTTTAGATTTAAAAGAATAGCCCGATTTTTTTATTTTATTCTAAAACTTGTGTTTAGGGTAAAATGTAAAATCTAGGCACTTTTGGGACATATAATTATAGCTATTTTCGGTCTATAAAATTTAGCTTTGATAGTACATATTTCTGACAAAGAAGAAATATGTACTTGTGTTTCAGTAAACTTGTTTTTCAGGATCATCTTTTTTCAGGAAGAAGTGATTGATCGCCAAAAAATTGCTCTTAGAAAAATTACTATTACAATATATTGTAATGTTAGTCCAATCACATCTTGTTTTACCTTGATTACGCGAATTCTGCAAATAATTCAGTTTACATTATTTTTTTAGGATATAGGCTCTATCAAAGCTGCAATTTAAGACCTGAAAATACCTAGAGTTATATGTTTAAAAAATGCCCAGATCTTACTATTTTAATTTATTTATGAAAAGTTGACCTATAACAAAATCGGAAGTTTATTTATTTATGTTCGTCTTATTTTTTAATAAATAGATCACGAAAAAAAGCAAAAACAAAAATAAGGAGAATGCCTGTAGGTATATACTGTCGGTTAAAAGCCAAAGTGGCGTATCTAAAACCCAGCAGGAAAAGTAGAGTAGTAGATAAATGTAATTATAGTCGAAAAGAAAACCGTCGAGAAAACCTCAGTATATTTACCGACACGGCCGGTAGGTTTTCCCATCATGGCGTGACAATCGGTCCTGTTTCGTCTGTACATATCACACCGTCTTTTTTAGGAAGGTGAGAACTGGAGGCCGTGTAGGCAGGATCGTCTTCAAAGTCGACGTGGTGTAAAAAAAAACTCACTATCAATCAATGATTGAGAGGAGACAGGCGGATCTAACGAGCTTAGGCAAGGGCAATATCTCCATTTCTTATTCCCGGACCGTCAGCTTTGTACGGTCACGAACAATTGTCATAATATGTGCCCGGGGGAGGCTTAGCAGGAATGCTATCGGCTGGGACCATCCCACATACATAATTCATCCCCCTCCCGCTGTATATAAATGCAACTATACTCAAGAACTGTTTCCTAGATAAGGGGATCTCCCCGGGCAGGGTAGATATTACAATCTAGTAATGCACAACTCATTACTAAAACAAAATTTATTACTAGGCAAGATAAGAAGAAAAATGAATCATTGTAAAAATCTGCCCAGTAAGGTCGCTATTCTTTCCCCACTAGACTGTCGGAAGAACTAGTCAAAACTAATTTCTTAATAGTTTATTTATTTATAAATAAATAAAACCTCCAAAGAAATATTGTCGATCTCAATGGAAAACATCCATAATAAAATGCCCATAATACGTGACATCCTTTAAATACTACTGGTCGCACAAAGCCAGTCTTACATTTCTGTCATGAATTTAGCCCAAAATAGGTTCAGTGGTTAGAAGAATAAGTTTATAAGTGTGGCGTTAATTTCAAATTTATTTATTATAATTTCCGTTAAATCTGTTGTAATCGGTGAACAATTAGTCAACGATAGTAATCACATTTCTGATATGATCTATCTTGTTTGTTTAATGACCATTATCGGTAGCCACTATTTTGGTATTTTTGATGGAATTTCAACGCCTAACAATGAATACCTGATTTTTTGTATATTTACCGTTCAAACTTTAAAATTCGTGCCCTGAAATGTAAGGAAATTTGATTTTACTACTAATTCACTGGAATGGCAGATGAATCATGCGAATCTTTAATACCCGTCAAGAACTATTGTAACAAAATATTTAGAAATTAGATAAAGACAGTCACTTCATACTGCAGTATACACTGCCAAAATACAGATTGTTCAACAGGTACTACGGTTAATAATGAATGTGTATTGATTTAAAAAGGGTGATATAATAATAATAATAATATTGGTATAAAAATAAAAAATATTGTATTTCACATACGAATGAATGCAAGATATAAAATTCAAAATTATATTTTACTGAATAAATATTGCGGCCTAAATCTATTTGAAGTTGAACTAAAAAAATAAAAATGACTGCACTACTTTAACTCGTACTCATATAAGCAGAAAACGAAAAGCAGGTGTGATGAGCGTATAATATTTTATTTACATAAATGAACAGCTGCTGTTTTCCCCTTATGTTTAATGAATGAGGCAGATGTAGACCACTTGATTGGTAAATAAGAATTGTCAAATAATTTCTTTTAAAATGACCTGTTATAAGTATTTCATTACAAAATAATGTAAGGTAGTTGTGTAAAAAAATTGTTATAATTTTATAAAACTTTATTTATCCTAAAATAATATTTTAAGATGAATAAAGAAAAGCAGTAAAATTATTTTTTCTTAATAACATTTTTTCACTTTGCGAGGACCTAAAAACACGTTTTATTATAAAAAATATTCATTCACTTTTGTTGTTTAACTTTTTCATTATATCTTAATTTATTTTTAAGGTTAATTCTTGGTACATTCTGGGCCACTGCTTAAAATAGAAAACCTACTAAAATAGAAAAACTGATTTTCCAGAAAAGAAATACAAGGAATAAATTGTCTTCTGTTAGTTTGATTAGGCAATGCGATTTTCGGTCGACTTAAATCTATAAGTTATGATTGAAGCTCCAGTGAAAATCAATAGAAAACTTCGTTCAATATGTCTTCAATCATAAAAAAAAAATATTCACGACAACGATAAATCTTTAGGCTTTGTAAGTTATGTGATAACATTATAAACGGTGGAAATAACAGGGAGTAAAAAAAAAACTCAAATTTAACTAAACTGATAACATTTTATAAATAGAAAAGGGAAATGTAAAATATTGCCTTAGTTAAACTCGATTTTATGACACTTGCAATTTTTTGTAATGATAGCTACATTGTGTGAATATTGTTTAAAATACCCGACGCTTTTAGTAAGGTAATATGAAATAAAATTATACTTATCAATAATAATTAGAAAAATAATCTCAGCAAAAAAAAGTGACCCACATAGTCTGAAATAGTCTCACCCACGATAGATTACTATCTTCAATGCAATGAATCCGAACAGAACTCTTCAGCATTATCTCATATAATGTTATACTGTCTTCTGCCATGCGTCGCACAGTGATGCAAAACCCTGAAAAGCTGGCCAAAAGTCAAAAAGTAAAGTTTCTTTTTAGGAAATTCAAACTATAAGGTTGGATAGACTGATATTTCAAATGAATAATGGCATAGTTAAAAAGGGTCTATTGTTTATTCTTGGCGGTTATAATCCAGTGCTAAAGTAAGCTTCTCACGAGTAACGTTGTTTTGAAATATTTGTAGAAATTCGTAAAATCTACCTTTTTCAATTCTGCAAAATGAATTCTTCTGTTAAAAGTAAGTAGAATATTATTATATAACACCCAAACAATAATAATAATACATAAATTAACACTTTAACAATATTTGGAGAGAAAAAAAATAAAAAATTACATGCGAACGTTTTAGAACATTAGGGAAAAAGTTATAAGTTCTGCAGAGTTCTGCAACAAATTTTAGTTTAAATTGTAGTTTATACTATTGTTTAATAAATAAATAAAAACCAGCTGCCATTACGGCTTTGCCGTAAGTTGTTGTAAAAAAAAAAAATACAAACACGTGTTAAATTAAAGTATGTTAAAAATGAGACGCTTACTTTTTTCATTTTTTAAAAAACTGGTAAACTATTTTGTAATTAACAAAATCCGTATCAAGATAAACTGTTTTTTATATGTAAATTTAAAATATTTAATTTTAAAAAAGTTATCTTAATTTAATGTTTTACTTTTCTGAATTATTGTATTTTAATTTTTTTATTTATCGTAATTATTGTATTTTAATTATCTTAACTTTTTCAATTTTTTTTTTAAATAACGTTAAGTCTAGTTGTTGAATTAAAATTTAAGGAAAATGTCACTCACAATGTCATTAAAAGGGTTACAAGAAAATACAAAAAAAATTGTTTTTAAATTAACATTTATAAAATTTTTATTTTTTCTATTTTTTTTTAAATTATGTTTTTGTTGAAAATAGCTGAAATAAAAATGTTTATATCAATTGTAATTTAAAATTGCTGTTATTCTCCAATTATTTTCAAGAATATATGCTTGCCATATTGAATCCGCCATTTTTTTTTAATTTTGACTTTGGATTCGTAATCAGCGACCTCAAAAACCCTTATATACTAAGTTTCATACAAATTGAATAACGTGTTCATATTTTGACCAGCTTTTCGGTATCTTGCATCACTGTGCGTCGCCAAAGTAGCATTGGGTTTGTAAGGCCCAATATATATAATTTAATGCCACATTTATGTTTTAAAAGGAACACACATAGAGGAAAATATGTTATTTATCTCCCACAGCTATCAATTAATATTAAAAACAAAACAAAAATTATAGTGGCAATATTTATATATGATTAAACCCAATCGGAAAGGTGATAATTTGGACTGTATAAATTTCTAAATTTAAGAGTTGCCCGGTTTATAAGGTGGGAAATCAAACGATCAGTGGTCGGCGCAATGTACCGTTATCACATCCGTGATAAGTATAGCCTACCAAACCAATAATTCTCTTCTGCTCGGCAATTCTCGCTCCGATCTTCCCATCTTGCCCAGCTGCTTGCTCCAATCACATTAGTAACAGGATCATGTGTGCGAATGGCTGGCTGGATCCTGAATCGCAGGGCAGTCTAAAAGCCGTCTGAAAAAACGATTGCATGGCTGTTCATCCAGAACAAACGTATCCAAATCAATTTACTTTAGAAAATAGTTAGGAACCAACATAATTGGAAACGAAATGCTTCACATGAATAGTAAATAAATGGATTGTACTACGTATTACTGTTATATTCATGACAGAATAGCATTTAATCAAAATACTAATATAATACAATTCAAGGAATATTTTTTTGTTTCTAAGAGTCTACATGAAAAATATCAAAAAGATCCCGTGAAATTAAATAGGATACCAGAAGGATTAAATAGAACAAGTGAATTAGGGTCCAAGAGGGGTAAGGCCGAAGCTTAGATGAGATGATAAGTTCAGATTGAATCTGTGTCGTACAAATTGTGAGGAAACATCAAGCGATAGGGGGGCCACCCATTTTCCACAAGATTTAAAGGCCCCCTGATTGCTTCCAATATAACTTCATAACAAGCTAACGAAATTTATTTTTTCACCAAATATTGATCAGAAAATCAGTTGTTCCATGATAAATACCAAGCTATCTAATTTACATACATAAATTACATAAATGTTATAAATAATGACATTAATTAAAGAAATTAAGAGAATACTTAAATATATACTTAATCTAAAACAATAAAATAACCAATTTTTATGTCATTGACAAAAATAAACATTTTAAAACCAACAATTTGCTATCCGATCATAAAACTTGGGTTTAGTGAGTTCTATCCTGTTAGGGTTTTGAATATAGTATAGTTATATAAAAATTTAAAATTATCTGAAACAAACTCAGCTAACGAATAACATTTAAAAAATTGAAAGAAAACAAAAAGAAATAATTTTACTAAACAGAAACACTTTAACTATAAAACTTACCTCATTAAAAGTTTATCTCTTGTAAGAAAGTATCGATTAATGAAAACCAACTCACCTGAAACAAAAAAAAATTAAAATATTACTAAATCCATTTATTTTTATATCAAATCTATTCAATTTTATTGGATAGATTAATTTCAAACAAAATACCACTTGTTAGTACAAAATAGCAAATTAAATAAGTACAAGTTCTTTTATGTCAAGTGTATCTTCAAATCAACTAATTTCACAGTAAATTAAATTACAGAGAATAGTTGGTAAATTATAGAGAATAACTAAATAGTTGAATAATTTTCATTTTATTTTTTGGATTCTATCATCAATTTCTTTTAATCTAGATAAAATATTATATCAAGCAAAAAATACGTTTCTTTTAACTAAAAAAAAACTTAACTTTCTAATAATCGAGAAACGCTCTCTAACAAACTATACTTTTTTATATATATAAAATTTATTAATAAATAAAATAAAATTTGACAAATAATTAAAAAAATTTTAAATTAAAAAAATAAATAAAATTTTAATAAATATAATGTTTTTTAAAAAACCTTTTGTACCTTTTATCATGCAACCTTATGCAACAATCTTAAGTCTTATAGAGGCTATTAAAGTTACAAATGCTCGAAAAGCCCTAAATATATATAAAAAAAAAAATACATTCATTTAATTTGAAAATTTAGTTGTTATATTATTTATTATTTTTTCATAAGAAATTAAGCCAAAAAAGCCGCCACAGAACTATTAAATAGTTTTAAAAAAATTAGCACTTTGAGTAGAAAATATCTACTTTGTACTAGTTTTTATACGTTCATATTAATAAATAAACTACCTTTATTATATTCTTGAGCAGACAAAATAACAATGTATTTTAAATAAATTTAAATTTATATAGATACATGATATTTATGAACATGAAATGAAATGCAAGGGGGCAAGGGGAAAAAAAACATTTTTACTGTAAGATATTAAAATTTATCATAAGCAAATAGGTGTTTTTTCCTAGAGAGAGGTAAGGTTTTCATTATAAAATTTACTGGAAATCTTAATAAAATTTAGTTAAATACGTTGATAGTCTCTGACGTAAAAAACTATTCCTGTCGCAGCGCGACCTACTTTTAAACGCTTCGATGAAAATGAACTATGTTCTTCCTGAAAAGAAGTCCAGCAGACTAACCATTCTGAAAGAGTTATTACTCGCTGGGCGCCCCCGAACAATAAGGTCCTGAAGGGGTACTTGGTCGCTAAAAGGTATCGCCCGTTTGTGACACACGGCTTCGTGAATGCAGGCATCACCCCCCAAAGCCAGCGTGAACACGTCTCTATAGCAACGCCCTCTCGCCAAACTCCCACCGGAGTTGGGAACCGTCTTTGGGCTGGATTTTAGAGGTTTCCCAAATGGAGACTTAATATAGAACCAAAGAATGTTATTTTATTTTTTTTTTTTTGCGAAATGTTTTTATTTATAGAAAATATATATTGAATTTCTCACAAAATGTCTACTCAGTATTACTCAAATACTGACAGTGTCTTAGCTCAGGGCAAATAAAAATTTTAAACTTTTTTTTTTTTTTAGAGGAAAAAGGAAAATGTATAAGCAGGTCGACATAATAAATAAGTTGTTGAAAATATTCAACAAGTTATTTTATATTTGAACTGAAGACTTAAAATAATAAGATATTTTATATAATTTTACCATATATTTTTTACTTTATAATTTATAATACTAATACCTTATCTATTTATAATAATTATACCCGAAACACGATTTAAGGGTCAGATTAATACTGGGCCATTAGGAGCCTCCAAATCGCTATAAAAATATAGTGAATGGTAAACAGGTGTTAGCCATAAATTAAACCCTACTACAATAGATTTTTTTTATCAACGACGACGATTTAACTTTCTAATTGAAATCCTAATCGAACAATGCTTTGTAGTTTTTCATACTATTATGTCATATATTTTATCAAAACAAATATTCAAACCTTAAATACCGTTATACTTCCTTTTTCGTAAGGTTTTTAATATCAATCCACTCCATTTTCAACTTGTTCTATTAATTCATTTCAAAACAAACGAAAATACAGTAAAATCGACAAATATAAGCAGAGATCATTGAACTAAAATAGTTTTTAATAAACGGTTTCTATCCTTACTATCCTGGTTCTATCCTAGTCCTATCTATCCTAGTTCTATCCTATCTATTTTCAGAAATGCTAGGATGACTGATAGGAATTTCCGTCGAAAACTTCCTCTTTATTTTAAAAGCCTTGGTTTCGTCCCAAACGTGTGGGCCTTCATCAGGGCTAGGTGAGCCGGGGACGGCTGTCGAGAGGTCCGCCCTGTGCAAAGTCAACAACTCAACTAATGTTTTTACGTGTCTTTGGGTCGAAAAGCGTACAGTTAAAAAAAAGAAAACGTTTTTGACTGAAATTCCGGATTATGAAATATCCAAGAATATCTTAATGAAAATATTCGACCATTTTCACCTAAAATCTATTTTATATATATGTATGTATATATATATATATATATATATATATATATATATATATATATATATATATATAAAGGGAAAAAAATTCATCTAGAATGCCACTTAATAAAATTAGTCTACGCCAAAATGAATATGAATGTCGAAATTTGGGTTCTTTAAATCAATAATTTTACTTATAGGACAGACCCATGAAACCCGATTTATTAAAAAACGTTTTTTAAATTTATTCCGGCCCAATAGGTGATATATATTCAGATAAAATATTTAAGGGCGATGGGAAGGCAAGAGGCTGGTAGCGAATATAAGCGCAGATGTCATCGGACCGACTAAGGAATGTCGCCTGGATGTGAACGTCCCCACGGGAACCGGTCTTATTAAATAATTTATCAACAGGATTATCAGTTTATTCTATTTCGTCCTTTTTTAAAAATATTTATTAACATGCCAGACTACATTAAGAGGCTCGCTATACCAACTGATATACACGTATAGGATTTATCCCCCCAGGACAGCATATCTCTTTTCTCCGAGATAAGAGAAGGAATATTTATAGGCTATTGGTGCCTACTGATGACCTGAAACCATTACCTCCATTAAATAGATGTTCCCCTCGATATGATATACTATTCGGTAATTAACAGGTAATAATGGCCGACTATCATATCTATTAGTCTTCTCCAAGGCACTGCCCATTAACAAAGCATATGGTTTCTTTATTCTCTCTCGACGCGCATTCTTCTAAGATATTTCCACAAGGGCGGTCTGAAGATTCCATCCTGTTCTTTTTTCCTTTCCTATCCTTTTTTTTTTATCGTTTTACTTCCCTCCGAGTTGAGAAAAAAAAAGAAGAAAGGTTTCATAATAGGACTAATAACATAATATATCAAAAGGTTGGGTATTAGTAGTGACAAAAAAGGCATTGAGCCTGCTAGGGGATGACTTCTGAATAGGAGGAGGACAAGCCCATAGATTTATTACTATCGAGGTATCCAGGATCCAGGTCTGCCTTTCTCGTCCTATCTCTCTCTAATCAGGGTTATTAATATTGTGTCACAGGCGGGCTTGGGGTTTAGTATTGGCGTGTCTAATGATTCCTGTGGTTGCTGAATGAGATGAATTTAAAAAAAGCCGAGATGAATTTTTTAATACGGATGAGTGGTACTAAAGTACATTAGTAAACAATATTTAATAAGGGTTTAAGTAAGATCAACTGGAATTTCTGAAGATAAAGTCGTTTTATTTGTTTTATTAGTTCATTTAACGTCACTTTATGTTACTAAGGCTAATATGTGTGCAAATAAAAATAAAAATGTAAACATATAACAGAGGCAAAAAAAAAACAAAGTTTCTCTTATATAATTAGTATTTACAATTATGCAGCCAATATCAATAATTCCTTAGAAATAAATAGAAGAGTCAATGCGTTCATAAGCCAGCAGCAGCCTTATCGACCAAGGAAGGCTAAAATCCGAAGGGTGTGCTGACCAGGCTACGGTTAAAGAAGAACCGATCCCTAAAGGATTCCTTGACCTAAAAATGTTGCCCTGTCTGTTCAGCTACAGTTCAGGGGATGCTCTAGAGTCCATGGGGAGAAACTTCAGGGGAAAAGATAAATGCCAGGAGAAAATTAAAAATAAATAATAAGTCGGTTGCTTCATTAAACTAGCATTAGTTTCCTAGCAAATTATTAATTCCTGTAAAAATAATAATGATGGCTTTAAATAATGTCAGCGATTTAAAACAATACATGAAACCAATTTTTCCCACTATATATTATAGTTTGTTTTTAAATAGATTAAAATATAAACTTACAAGAGGCAAGAAACAAGCTGGGTAGTGTGTACAATTTTTAGATGCATGTAATTATCAAACAGAAAAATTAAATTAATTTAGAAACAAAAACGATTATTGGCAATGAACCAAATTAACTTATAATAAAAAATAACTATTAAATAAAGAAAACAATTTTTAAATATTTTTTTCAAAAAGAAAAGAAAATTTTGGATAAAAGTATGAGAAATTCCTATACCTCATCCAAAAGAAATCTTACTATAGAAGCTACAGTTTTTATATTGTGCAAAAGTGTATGTGGTATTATACTACTGTTTTTATTAGCTGTTTCCTCCTACGATTTTGATGAATTTCCGTCATCTACCACCAACTATTACTAATATTGACCTATATACTTTTTCATTTTCCTTTTACCTATACATAATTGTGATAGGCAAATTGGATCAATGTCTTAGTCAGCTACCCTGTTATTTTTCAGTGTATCAATTTTTTGTCTCCATTTTTCTAACTAAAGTCAAAACAAAGAATCGTTAAATTTTCAGATCCTATTTTTAAATGGTAAATATAATTGAGCAACCCGCAATAAAGCGATATTTTGCTAGGCATTAGCAATAAGGTACAATATAAAGTTGTTATCGCGGGGAAACCCCGAACTTTTACAAAGGGAAAATATTTGCACTAGCTACTCGATTTCCTTATATACCAAGCTTTCATAAAAACCTTTCCATTCTTTGGGTAATGTTAGAACGGATTTGGGACGATCTGCCTGAGACTGTAAGTTAATTTTTTTGCTTGATTTTTTAAAAAGGATAATTTTATAGTATTTCTTATGCATTTTCAGCGAAAAGTTGTTGATAAATATTAAATGACATAAAATTTGTTTGTATTGTACGTGTTCATAACAACAAATAATTAATGAAATTTTCTTAATCATGATTAAAACCATTTGATATAATACTATAAATAATTCGACAATATAATGGTTTAAAATTGTAACAATTATTGGGTGTAACCAGCCTAGTCATTGACCTTTTCCATTTCTACCTGTTCTCTACTTTAAGACCTAAAATCTTCCACTTTCTAAAGCTATTTACTGTTAAAACCTTAGCCTTATTGTTAAGTTTCGGCCTAACTAGTACGCAGTCTCAGTAATGTAAAAAAAAAGTAGTTAGTTAATATAACAATCTCATGAACAAGGAGTCCTGCGACATGATTACATTATGTAAACAACTATAACCTTTTAACAGTGCAACTATTGCAGTTTGTAATCAAGCCAATTAAGAAAAGTAGTAATAACCAATACAAACCAAAACTAATCTCATAACAGAAGAATCATTTTTTTCTTCAGTTTACTATGAGTATTTTTTGAAGCGTTTGGATTCCATAAGCAGGTAAATCCATTTTTTATAGTGCTACGCTAAAGGTCTTAGTGCGATGTTATTCTTAATATTAAAACCTGTTTTTAAATATTTAAAAAAAAAAAGTCAAAAACTAAATCTACATGAATCTTGCAGAGAATAAGTTTGTTGGTTTTGGAAAATCATTAAAAAGGTACAAATTTAATTATTTAATACAAATACTCATTGTAGTGGATGCTATCATTATAAATTTTATAATTTATAAAATGGTACCAGTATAATATGTTTTGTTCACAATATAAAATCTTATCTATAATATAACTAAAATATCCTACATATTAAGCACGGAAAGTGCCTCTTTTTTTTTTTTTTTTATAAATTATATAAGCAGCATTGTTTACTGTTTAATATCTATATATAAAAATTGTCATAATGAAAAGTTAAATCTTTCTTTTTGATAGATTTTGATGTAGAAAATCACACTTACAGAATAAAATTTTAATTAGTGCAATAGCCAGGTGAACATTTTTCATTTGACAGTAATCTAATATAAAATTGTCATTTTTTTTTTAAATCGGAAGCGATTGATTAATTTTTTTATAATTCCACGCCTACTACTACTGTACAAGTACTAATTGAATGCTCTTACAAACTTTTTAAAATAGCGTGTAATTTCAATATTTGGCTTGTATGTTATAATATCATAATTTATTGATAGTTTATACTTTACTGGAAGACTTTTTAAAAGTCCTTTTGGTCTTTTATTATACTAAATTTATATTACAGTGAAAAAATCCAGTCTTCCTTTTCCAGTCATCATTTTTCAATACATTAAAACACCACAACGTTTCGAGGCTCATTGCCTCATCTTCAGGTGTACTGCAACAATATTTTACATAATATTTACAACTTTTTAAAAAATTTAATTTACAATAATTATAAAATTTGGAACATAAACATTCATGACTTAAAATCTTATATTACATTATACTCATTATATACATACCAAAATATATATTATAACTATACAATATATCGATTCCTTAAAATCTCGTCAAAATAATTAATAATGTCAGATTGCACTTCTTATTTTGACGAGATTTTAAGGAATCGATATATTGTAAAGTTATAATATATATTTTTTATGGATTTTAAGTCATAAATGTTTACGTTCCAAATTTTATAATTATTGTAAATTAAATTTTTTAAAAAGTTGTAAATATTATGTAAAATATTGTTGCAGTACACCTGAAGATGAGGCAATGAGCCTCGAAACGTTGTGGTGTTTTAATGTATTGAAAAATATATATATCATAAAGGAAGACTGGATTTTTTCACTGTAATATAAATTTAGTATAATAAAAGACCAAAAGGTATCATAATTTATTTATAAAAATATTAGGAAAAAAATCAAGAGGGATCAAGTGAAAGGTTGATTACTAGTGCATGCTACAGATTAAGTTTAGAATCATATTATCACATGACAATGGTTATCAGAAATGTTTCATTAAGAGGTACAATTACTAAATTTTATTAAAAATAAAGCCATTTTATATTGTGTTTTACAATTTTATTAATACCTCTTTTAAACCCGTTAAACTTAAACTTAAACCCGTCAATATTTTTACAGATAAATAACCGCCACCTTCTTTACTGGATTACATGAAGTATAAAATTAAAAAAAAACCGACGGATAGCAGTTATTAGTGGATAAAATCAGACTAAATAACCACAAAAAGTCAGTATATAAAGTAAAAATAGAATCGAAGGTTATAGTTAACTATCATTGAAATTAAATAATTTTGATTTTGGTAAGTTACCGAGTTCCGTACCAAGACTATAAAATGAAATAGAAAATATCTCTCTCTCTCTATTTATATATATATATATATATATATATATATATAAAAATAAATAAAATGGTAACTTTTACAGATTTTTCTTAAAATCTATATGTACACATCTGTACAGTATAGCAGCAAATCTATTCCTTTCTCATTTATAAAATTGTGTTTATAAGCAACATATCTTGTCTCGCTTAATCCTTATAATAAAAAAGAATGAATCTGGACAAGGAATAGAAAAATATTATTACTACAAACTTATCTAAGGTCAGAGAAAGAGAAAAGGGTTCTTTAAAAGGAGCAATTTATGAAGATTAGGCGACGCCAGCAGATTTTAAGGCTGGCTCTGTCGGTGGCACTAACCTCTGAGGAGTACTTCGTCCTACCAGCCCTTTCTTCCCCTTCATTTACTAACAAACTCACCCCTTTGAGGGCAGTAGGGAATTTTTTAAGCACCTTTGTTGGTAAAAGTGTAGTAGTTTAGTTTAAAAGTACAGTTATTTAAAATATTTATATGCACAGAAAAAATTCTTTTTTCACATAGATAAGTACGATATTTTTCTCCTTCAAAGTTACATATAAAGCTTAGAAATAATTATTTTATAACTGTTGTACAAGCATTTCCAACTGGTTCTAAATGAATTAAATAAGTTTATCAGATATTTGATCATAACGTTCAGTTGACATATATGAATTTTGCAATGTAAACATTTTTTAAAAAAATTAGACAGATAATATATGTAGGTATTCGATTCTTTTGTTTAATGATTAAATATTAGCTTGATATATCTACGTGTCGGTAAGTCAATGTCATTGTAACGTCGCGAGGTTCAATTGTTGAAACGAGCCAGGTGCAATGTCTCAATAAATAAATTTATTTTGGTTCAGCCAAAAGGATGCCAAAAATAAAAACTTACTTTTTTTTTTTTGCTGCATTGCAAGACCCGAACAATATAAACTTTACAATATCACAAAAAAGGTAATGAGAGATGAACAGGTAAACTATTGGTAAGTGCCGGCATTTCGGAGAAGGCATTGTGTTAAGATCGATCTTTCAGATTTAACTTTACACTGGTGCCGCTAAAGGAAGAAATGCAGACCTAGAGTTGCTGGTGGTAGGCAACGCACCATGGGAGGCCGCCCAACTGAGCTGGCACAGAAGAGGACCGCCCAGGAGACAAGCGATAAAGATGAACAGGAGTCCAAAAGATATCTTCCAGGTGGACGGCCCACCAGCAAAACTGGTCTATCTGCTCCACATTTACCTTTACTGTTGCTACCAATATTATAATTTCCACTTCGATTTACCTAATTGATAAAAAAAATATTAAAATAAATATACTACCCTTGAAGGTAACTACTCTCCCAAAGTTTGCAGAAAGAGATTTGATCAAAATCACGCTTGACCGCCAGGTTTTTTCCTATCATTAAATATTTAATAAAAAAATAACATACTTTGATGAGGCCGTGTTTTCCCCAGTTTCAATCAACTCCAAATCTAATCCCTAAATATAAAAAATAATTATGAAGGCATTGTGGTGTTGTCAGACTCGGTATATTTGGGGGATTATACCTAAAATGCGTGAATACACATTCTATACAGAAAAGAGAAAAAACACAGGTTTAGGTATTTCATATGTAGTAAAGTATATTATTGCTGTAGGTATATGTTTGTCATCTGAGTATATGGTAAAGTCGAATTTAGGCGAAAATGAGTTAAGCAGCTAAAGAAATAGCGGCGGTTTTGTATCTATAACGTATTCTTCAATGTTATAGATATGCAATGACAGACGTTCGTTTGAAATGTTATAATTTGCGTAAAATGTATTTTTTTTTCGGACGGATGAAACGGACTATGCTATGAGAGTGCTAAATTTTAGCAATACGGGTAGAATTCGGATAGGGATCTTCAACGAGTACCTTATATTGCACAGGCTCGGGATCTCTACTCTATAAGATTATCTGAATCCCAACGAACCCCATACTAAGATCATTCAACTACTTTCGAACAATAGATCTAACTCGCCTAGGACTATCCGAAAAAAAAAAAAAAATTAAGAAACCCAAGTGTATAAATACTAAAACAGATACTTAGGTTGTAAACGATACGATACAATAAGGCACGAGGGCTCAGGAATAAAAAAAGAAAATGAGACAAAGCATTTAGCAGCGGACACAGTGAGGTGGCTTGAGAACCGCCCGCGGCCGCGGAAACCTCTAAATTATTCATGATCGCCGCTCAATCCCTAAGCCCTCGCCATCACTAAATATAGTTAACTCCCCCCGGCCAGCCTAATCTACATAATACCAAATACGGGCTATCGTTTCACACCTTATAGGTATATCAGGATGTCGTTACGGGTGCGGGTCCGACCTGAGATCTCGCCCAAAAGGAGAACCCGGATTGGCTTGATCGTTTCATTAGCAACAGTGGAGACTGCCTTCGCCCCTCGTCCACTAATGAGCACTCTGTTATTCTACTCTGCCATCTGTATTTATTATGTTTATCCAACATTTTATTTTTTAATTAGCATTTTGGAACACAAAATTAACATAACTGAACGTATTTGTAATAATAAGAGAACGAACTACTCACAATATACTTCTGGTACTCAAGAAACAGTAAACAGAAAAGACGGGAGCATTGATAATAGTAATGAGGCACCTTTTTTTTTCCCTATACTAAAAATCCTTTTAATGACAAATATAAATAAATGAAGTGCATATAACATTAACTTATAACGGGGGCGTTAATTTATGTATAACTCATATATTTACTTTATTGGGAGCGGGGTACTTTCAAGTAGTGAGTAAAGCAATAATGCCCGACGTTCTAGCTTCCAGTATTGATAAGGATAGTAATTATTTATTCTATTATCCCAGAAGTAAATTACTAGAATAAGATTTTCCTAGCACGCACCCAAGTTCTACGAATTGGGTAATGTCAGTTAAAGAATGATTCAAGGAGGGAGATTTGGCAGTTTTGAATTTATAGACCAAAGACCTAATCATCTTGCACAATTGTAGGCCAAGAAATACATTATTATTCTATCACTAGGTATTGACTCTATGAATTACTAGTCTGTTTTATAGATAATTTTTTCAGATACAATTTGGTGAGCATTGTGAAATAATATTTGAGTGTTAGCGAAGTTATCAGAAACCCCAACTTTGAAATCCTACAGCATATAATAACAGTTATTATGTGGATAATATCTAATGGGGAAGCACTGGAATCTCCAGTGAAGTCTATGGTAACCCCGATCTTCATTAGGGAAATAAACCTGGAGGGAATTTCACAGGTTTGTTTATTATTACGACAGCTATGTTTATAATTGTCTAACTGTATTTTATTTTTATAACAGAAATTATGAATGTCAACTTCTTTGTTTATGGAACATGATTAGGGAAGATGGGACCAAAATATAAGCCTAATCTTAAAGGATTCTATAAAAAGGTTGGGATATTGCCCAGAACTAGAACTTCTTTTACTTTTTTTGATTTAAAAGGAAGTAAGATGGATATTCAACTTTGGATTAAAATAAGATAGATAGAGGAGACTCAATACGACACATCAATAGTGGAAAGTTTAAATTCCCCCTAACCTTGAAAAGAAATCGGTGAATTACTTTTTTTTAATAGGCAATATTTCCTGTATAATACATCCATAAAATCAGGAAACATTAAAAACGACCAAATAATTAATTACAGATACTTTAATAATAAAAAATTTATTCTTAATTATTAAGTAATGTAAAAAATAAAATAAAAATGAAAAACTTCCTAGACAGTGAGTTCTTTGAGGCGTGGGAGGAGAGACATTTAAAGTAACGGGAGTGGTCCAATTTGCACCTAATCGACACACCTGCAAGTCCTTCTACCACCGAGGAAGTAGGCAAGTATATATCCATGAATCCAACTTCAATTATAATTATTAACTTATAATATACACCAAATTTTATGTTCAGTAATTATGATTCTCATTCGTAGATTACATTAATGTGCATTGCATATAAAATAAATAACAGAAACCGAGAGGACCATTAAAATTAGAGAACATACGACACGACAAACTTCAACAAGAATATTTGAATTTGTTTATATGATATGTAATTATTCAGACGTCAACATTCAATTCCAACAATAATTTTAAATGGCTTTTGTATTATATATTAGGGGGAATTTTAAAGAGGTAGTACTGGGATCTCATAGTGAAGGCGATCCCAGTTCTTCAGTATTAAAAGGACTTCAGTCTTAAACATTATTAAATTAATCTTGAAGACTTTTTTTTTTTCTTTTTCTGATACAATAAACAGCCAGAGCAAACGTATATGAATGTTTGGTCAGATTATTTAATTTATCGAAACAAATTTAAATGAATTCTTATTTAATACATTAAAATTAAAAATTATAAAAAAATTGATATCTAACAACATATTCATAAGAATACATTTATGCCTATGAACAAACCATGAAATTATTGTTGCAAATAACGATGGCAGAGCAATATAAACAATGTTTTGTTTATTTCTAGCTCCAGAATTTGTAATCCTTTTAAAATCTCATTTATTACGTCACCAAGTAAGCCAATGAGTACGAAAGTGTTTAAAATCATTATCATCATAATTAATCAATTTTTTAATTTATTAATATGCAGTTAGAATTGCTTGGGAGCTTTTATCAACAGAATGGTCATTCTTCACTAACAATACGTATTATTATATACAATTTATTTAGCTCAATTTACAACTTTCCATTTTTTAAAATTATTTTTACTTTTTTTTGTCCTGTAAGCATCATGAAACTCAAGGCCGAAACTTTCTGGATATGTCTCTAACTGTAAGTCCTAATTATTAACCATCTTAATTAAGGCTCTGGGGTTAATTAATTAATTCATTAAAAAGACATATAGATTAGTAGTAGAACATTAGTATGAATGAAAATATTTTTTTAAAAAATGTTACACTTTTCACGTCGATAAGTATAATTTTTCGCAAGGAAAGTAAATTAAAACGATTTCCTATAAACATAACGTTAAACGCTAAAGTTGTTATTAAAAAAACCTTTGAAACGCAGGTTAACGTTTTGCGTGTGTGTGTGTGTATGTGTGTGTGATTTGAGAGCTTCAATGAAGTGTAAGATAATTCAAACTATCTTGTTTTGAACTACTGATTCCATAAAAACATAGTCGAGCAACCAAATTATTTTTTTCTGTACCATTTCAAATGGATTGACCCTATAAATGATTAACGGAATATTGATGAATAATTATAATTGTAATAGGGTAAAAAGTTACGTTATGACAAGACAAATGAAAAAGTAAGAATTAAAGCAACTTATGAATAACAAAAAGTAATTATAGATATGAAATAGGTGGTAAGTAGATTGAATATTAGAATTTTAAATGTCTAAGGAATGTCATCTTGTCGAGAACCTTTCCAAAACTCGAAATTCAGGAATCCTTTAATTTAAAATATTTAAAACAATCGCCAAGAATTTCATGTCGCTGGATTATTATTTATTCACTGCATTATCTGAAAAAATATTCGAGGAAAACAGGCGAAGAAAATTCACTTAGGTGAAATCTTTAAGGTACGGCTAAGCCGGTATTTCATGAATTATTTATTTTATACCCGCCAACTAGGGCTGAAGTTCTCCTTCAGATCCTAAGGAAAACCAAACGGCTGGTGATACGATAATAATATTCCTGATATTCCCCACAGAATACGGAAAAAAATAAAATCAGGCTTGAATTTCTAAGAATCGTGAACATTCATTCAGTTCTTCTTTTGTTTTGTTTTTCTTTAATTATTTAATATCCTGAAAATTAAATTATTAAATTTAAAAAAATACACAGTTCAACAATTATTATTTAATTTCATCTATCAGGTAGAATAACATAGATAACAACCGAAAATAATTTATTTTTCCAAAATTAATTTTTTTATGGAAAAAAATATCGATAATCGAAAACTACTGGAACGTAGTAGCTATTCCCCAAATTCTGGAAAACGTAATATATAATTACATTTTAATTAATTTGCTCAGGTTTTGGCAGAAATTATAGGTGGTATTTAAATAGGCATATAAGGGTCTGTCTATAGTGTTAAAGGTAATATTTATGTCTAATTTGAAAAGAGAGATATTCTATATATTTCATATATAGGTAAGTGAAAATAATAATAGTTCAACCAAGTATACGAGAGTACAACGAATGGCAATATTGTGTTTTAAGTAAATAAAAAAAAAATGCTTTAAAACTGTATAAATAAGAAACAAAAATCAAGAAATTTAGGAAGTGAACTTTCTAGGGGTCTTGGAATAATCCAATTTGCACCAACGCCCTGAAATGCGAGAACAAAAAATAAAGTATTTTAATAAAGGAGAAGCACTTTTATGTAGGAATTATTCATGTCCTTATACGGAAACTGGATTATATAGAATCATTTAATTGCAATTTACATCATTGCTATGTACCAATATTGTTTAGGTACATACCACTCCTCAGGATGTTTCTGGATCCGCTACCACCACTTTTGTTAATTCATAACAAATAAACTGCTAAATACAAACGCTCTAATATTGCAGACGTTTGACCGAAAAGCTTTACAAGATCACATCTTTTTAGTAAAATATAACATCTCCATCAACAGGATGGAGATGTTATATTTTACTACCCTTGAATGCTGAAGGGAAACGCCAAAAAAAAAAATAATCATCTGAGGACTTACAAAAGCGCAAAATATCGCTTAGCCAGCAAGACTCGAAGGATAACGAAGGCAAAGGAAGAGGATAAGTCCTGTGACGTCAGGTACGCAGGTGCCCAAGGAGGGGCAGATGTTCGAAGAAGGAGACTGTTGCCAACACTTCCGCCGCATTGTCGACACTAGCTCCCTCATTGTGCGGTCTCTCAACGGCAAACACATGCTCTTCCAGGGGGATCGGCGGAAAAAAAAGCTCCGGCCATTCGTAACAATGACAAAACCGGAGGAGGTTCGTGGAACTTGAAACTATGGAGGTAGGATAACCTCGGGTGTGTATCCTGTATCTCCGAGGATCAAGAGATGAGAAAGTCCTATCACTAGGAGACACACGATAGTGTAATTGACGCTTCGTAAGGGACATGGAAGAATGAGTCCAGTAGAGTTTGGAAGGCCCAGCTATTTGAAACAGATATTTCATCGTAACAGCAGAAGTTGATCAGTGATTTAAAAATGTAAAAGACTTTTCGACTGTTTATCAGAAACGAATTTATTAAAAAAATCATTGGTTATTTGTTAAATAATTAACTTATAATTTTTAAACTATTTAATTATAAGATAAAAGATTCGACCACGGCCGGGAATCGAACCCAGGTTCTCAGCATCACCGAATCTTTTATCATCTAATGAAAATAGTTTAAAAATTAAAAAAATATACGAAACTTAGTGGTGGTTTTGAAATACCACTTTCAACTGCATTTTACTTAATTATTTTCCAGCGAAAAAAGAAGTCAGATCCAGAAAACCATCTTTTGGTTTGATTGAGAAGATTGAAGTTTTTTTTTTCTTATAATCTACAAATGTAATCGACATTATATTAAATAGATGAAATTTGATGTGTATGAAAAATGAAAACTTATATAATTTTTCTGATTTTAAGAAGTCAATAACTTAGATACGAGTTTACTCAGAAAATATGTAACATGAATAATGCAATCTGGATAACAAATTAATGTTAACAAATCCCATTTTCATAAATACCGTAGAAGATACACGACAACTGCTTTGTTGTATCACAAACCTATGGACACGAGCAAATGATCCTTGTATCAGTTACAATAACAGTCAGCATATCTAACTTGACATAACGTCCGATTCAGCTCTGATTCAACTGTGTGTTCATCATTGTTTTAAATTTAAAATGTTTATCGACAGTTTTTTTTTTTTAATAGATCAGTGTCTGTTTTTCTTTAATCGATTCAAAAATTAGTGGTTTAGGTAACATAAAATATTACCTAAACCACCATTTTATTAGTATAAAATATTTGGTCTAATAATGGAATGTTTTTATATACCTAGGGGTTTTTGTTAGAAGGATTACACGAATGAAATTCACTAAAAAAAAAAATGGCTTCGACCATCATGAACAAGAAGATGATAAACATACGGCATTACATGACCCAAACCACACTAATGACACGGATGAGTTGCCTCATGCATTACATTATTAGTTTCATGATTGCCGCTAATAGTCAATGAATATTTTGATAGGCGCGGATGTAGTTATTAAGTTTTAAAAAATTTACATATAATTGCATGGAATGTGAAACACATCGTCATGGGCGAGTTTCCTTAAGACAGAAAACTTTTCTCTATTTTCGAATCTTGCATATAAAATCAGAGAGTTCATCAGGATTAATTACCATTGTAATCTCTTTGCTGAGAATGGATTTTTTTTTTTTTTTTTGGAAAAGCTTTCCATTCTTGTGGGGTACTAATGTATTTGCGTTATTAGGATAGTCAGAAAATACTGTAATGGAACAATGTAATGAAAAAAAAAGTTGAATGAACCATAAATTCAACCCAATGGATCTGTTTTAATAACAAAATGTGCTAACTTACCGTATCAGTGACACTAATGCAATTACCAATCTAGAGTAACCCTTAGATTTTGGTCAAGAGCTTTTCTGAATATAAATGGCATTTTCCTGTTTCCTGCGCAGACCTTGTAAATTTAAGCAGCAAATATCCAGCCTTCTCCACCTCTTTCTATCTTGGGCAACTACTTTTTATCTAACCATCAACATTTTTGCTAACGACGAATTCTCTCTCCCCTACTATCTGGGCGTTGATTGTCGAGTAGAGGCGTCCTGATAGTTTGTCTTTCTTTTTTTAGCCCATTTTCCGCTTACTTAATCAATATTTGACTTATAAAATAAATTTAAGTAAGATCTATTTTCCAAGAAACAGATGACCCAGTAAATTAATACAAGCTTAACTTAAACAATTTTTAGAACTATTTTCATACCATATTTCATCTAAGCCTTCACTTAGTGTCTCCCACGAATTTTATTACATACGTATTTGAAGAGTCCACGGAAGAAAGGGGGAGAGTCAATTTTTTTCAGAATTTTAGTTGTATATATATATATATATATATATATATATAATTGTTCGTCTAGTTGAGTAGAATATGTTGGTGACAAGAAATACTCAGAAAAAATGACAGTCGGTAGGTTACAAGGGATAGAAAGAACCACGTACTCGGAAGAAAGGGGGAATGTCCACGCGGAAAAACCTAGAATGGGGGAGAGTCAGGTTAGAAGTTATATGGAATTAATATCACCATTACATCAATAAAACAGGGAAGAAAGGGGGAGCGTCCATGACTATCCCCTTTTCTTTTATGTTTAAATTTTTTTTTTACTAAAACATTTTTTTTTTTAGAGCGTGATATGTCTGTTTCGGGCAAATTTATTATTTTGACACACAAAACAAAAAGGAAAAGGACATATAAAAAAATTGAAGAAAAATGATAAAAGGTACGTAAGTAATTAAAGATCCAAATCTAAAAACTCGATTTTCTCGGAAAACACTCCAAATGACATTCCCCCTTTCTTCAGTGGACTCTTCATTTATATTTGTGAAGAATCTGGAAGAGTCAAAAAATGCAAAACACGAACACGAGAACGCTGAGATCTTTTACCTTCCAACGAAAAAGCAATCCAAACAGTCAATGACATGCTAAGTAAGAAGGAATTACAAAAAAATCGCACACAACTCCAAACTTCTTAATTAATCCAAGCCGCGATAACAAATCACTTAGAACAAATTAAATCCAAAGTATTCCTGAATATCGTGAGCAGGCTACTAAACCATCTGATTAGCGGGACCCATTTTTTATTTAAGTTAAAAATTATATGTTCCTATCACGCGAAGTTGATGACGTAACTAACAGGTAAGTTAGAGGGATAAATTAATACCGTAGTATTAAACTCACTTCTCTGATTTCAACTTACGAAGGGATTAGATTTAATGGTCCACTAAGAATTACTACATTACAATGCCCTAACTCTATAATATTTTTGAGCGATTCTCTACTTTTTTTATTACATGGACTTACAATAAAGCACAATATTCACTGTATATCATCAATGAGATAAAACATAGGTTAAAAAAAGCTTATAAGATGACTATGACGAAGAGAATCATGCTGGCATGATTATATAAAAACAACCATTAAATAAAAGCATTATTATTATTTTCACATTAGCTGTCTCTATTAAACGATCTTAATACTGCCTTTGTTTTGCGTTTGATTTGTTTTTCTCTCGTGATCATGCCTCAATGAATGTGCGAAATTTTGGATGGCTAATGATTATGTAGCGCAGTTGATCTTGAAGTAATATACTTACAATTTTTTGTATGTTTTATAATGTTTTCGCTCTTTAGTTAATTAATATAAGTTTTGGATAACGATGATTGATAATCAGGATTTTCAGTCAACTTTTCTTTATTTGGTGCTTTTACTCAGGACTCAACAAGCCCTGAAGAAGATCCACATGTCGGGGTCGAAACGTAGGCTCTCCAAATAAAGAAGACTTGACTGAAAGTCCTGACTATAAATCATCCTTATTTTAAAGAAAACCGATGACCATTACACACGTCTAATATAAGTTTTCTTTTGTCTTATCAAAAACAAAATAATTTAATCACATATTAATATTGTAAAATAATTTAAAATTGGGAATAAAATTACTAAAAGTGAGGAATAAATAAATTAAAATATTAAAAATAATAATTAGTAAGTTAATAATTAGAAAAGAATATAATACAGTTGGGAATAATCTAATTTCCAAGTCCCATAATAATTTTGTTATTATTTTGTTTTATTCAATGGTGAAACATAGTGAGTGATATACACAGTGTGGATTAGTTAATAAATTGATTAAAAGTAAATAATACTCACCATAGCTAAAATAATTATTTCGGCAGTGCCATTAGATTTTATGAACGATAAAATAAAAATTACTCACCTGAAACAAAGGAAATGTAATTAGTAAAAACTAATACCGGACTTAAAACATTTCATTATTTTTTTATGAATCAATATTTAAATTTTAAAAACATATTAAATATAAATAAAGCATGAGACTGTAAACACTAAAAAAGACGAGTTTCATAAAATAAAAGTCTTCAACAAAATAATTTTTCTACTGATTTAATGTTTTGTAAATTTATAATCACATATGAATGCATTTCATAAATAACGATTGCTTGTTTATTAAACGTGGCTTTATGCTACTATGGCTACTCGGACGATGCAAAGGTGGGAGTCCTAAATTCTGCCTATCATTAGGATATGGATCTTTGACTAGTACCTGACATCGCACACGCTCAGGGCGTCCCTTTTACGCCCTCTCCGAAGGACAACATATCCGTGGATTTTAAACTCTATTTAAAAAATCCTAGGGACCCTTCATTCAAAATTTGTTTTCAGTTGCCGCAACCATGTCAGATATCAAGTGAAATATCATTAAAAAGAATAATTATTTTTTCAAGGGCCTAATGAGGTTAATATATTCAATGAGTCCTATTAGTTAAATCAATGGCATACATGATTTAATTATTCTAAATATTTTAGATTACCATGCGTCATTCAAATTTTCATTTAAATCTAAATTCAGTTAATATAATATAACAATATTTAAATAAAATTAATGTTTCAGGATATAAAAATTTGATTTATCTTATCTATTAAAAAATAAATTAGTTTCTCGATACCATTCCGAAAATTGAATCAAATATCGCGTATTGCAAAATCCTCAATCCCCCTTCACAAGATTGAATATTTTTTACTCCTCCCAAAAAGTTATCCGAATCATTTTTATGAGAGTCGAGAACATTCACCATAAGAAATGTAAAATCTAAAATGATTCAAAGCATCACAAGCACTTATATTATTACGGGACATGAAATATCTATGTCTTAAAGAAAATTCATGAAACAAAGGATAACGAAACAACTTCTACATCCAAACGACTTGTTGCTATCCGATAAAGGATATTTATACGATTATCGACCATGCAGGATGACCTCAGTCACGAAGATCCAATCACTGTATCAAAATCGCGTTTATTATATTTCTAATAATATTAAGGAGCTATCGGTCCTAGAATCTTTACATTAATCATGAGTTTAACTAATTTATGAGCAATCTATTATTGATCATGAATTTATCAATACTTACAATATTTATTTATTATTATTTTCTATATTCATAGATGAAATATGCACTACAATAGATCAATTCAGGAAGAGATCACGATATAATATACACATACACAAGGAGAAATACTATATTATTATAAAATATTTCCCTTTGTGGGTTTACCCTGAAGATGGACCGATAAACTTAAATTGAAACCTTGCCACTTTGGGGTTATTAATATTTATCTAACTCTAATATTTATTTAAATAATGATTTCTTGATGGGAGGCCAATTGGGAGAGGGCTTTATTAATCCTCTTTAAGTGACTCCGGAACAAGAAATATTTTAACGGTACTAGACGCGAGCTGAGGCACTAATTTAACTCAGGTGATATAAACTAGACGTATATTTTGAAATCTCCAAAAAAAATTCTCAGTAGGTCAAATAGATTTTCATTTCACCACTAGAAATATGTTATTATTAACATATTCCAGAAAAAAATTATTTTATCAATATATTTTCTGTATTACATTCATTATTACATTTATATTCTTTTACAGACTATCCCCCAAGAGGCATTTAAACCAAAAGATTTATTGAAGTATAATAAAAAATGATAGTTAATGAATAACAATGTTCCAGACTATAACAGGAAACCATCGCTTATAGACGGTCGTGTCTTTTTAAGCAGACAATTGAAATAATGCCCCCCGCCGAGGGTATAAGAAATGTCCTATTGGTTATCGCAGACCCAATTAGATGGTTCACCGAAGGGTGGTACCATCTTCGATGTCGTTAGTTCTTCCGGCGATCCGGAACACTGGCGACGACTCACCGTGATCCGATATAAACGCAGTTTATTGGCGGTCAGTTCGGCATCAACGAAATGTGAGGGGGTGAAAACCATGGTCCATTCTTCACAGTCGATTAGATCTTTGAAATATTGTAAAGATGAAAAAATATTCCATTGGTTTCATAAAAAAACAGTAATAGTGGTATAATTGGTGTGAGTAACACTAATTGTATACTGGTTTAGTTAAAAGGTTTGTATGGGTGGTGATTAAAAAAAAAAAATGCCTCATCCCTCGGTATAAGATTTACAATAATAATATTTTTGTATTTTTTTATAGCAGGGAGCACGAAAGAATTAATAGAGAAAATAAATACGCGAAAT
Source organism: Aelia acuminata (assembly GCA_911387785.2). NCBI lineage: Eukaryota > Metazoa > Arthropoda > Insecta > Hemiptera > Pentatomidae > Aelia > Aelia acuminata. The sequence continues at coordinate 61,878,994 of OU426981.1, forward strand.
AATAAAGAAAAAATCTGGTGCGTGCGCGCACCACACAACTTTCACTTACCAACTTACTTAAATTAGAAATTGACGTGTTTTGCTAAATATCATTTCCCAAAGTCACACATTCTTCTACATTCATATCTTATTTTTGTTAATCGTTAAAGCCGTTTTTGAGTAAATAAAAAAACCCCGTGAAAATGATACAAAATTTAATAAGTAAAGTCCCCCCTCCCGTAGATCAACTTTGATGAAATTTTTACAGTCATATCTCGGGCATATAAATACATCAAATACCAAGTTTGTTCAAAATCGTTAAAACTGTTTTTGAGTAAATAAAATAAACACGTGAAAATGATACAAAATTTATTAAGTAAAGTCCCCCCTCCGGTTGATCAATTGTGATGAAATGTTGGTTATCACATCTTTGGCATATAAATACATCAAATACCAAGTTTGATCAAAATCGTTAAAACCGTTTTTGAGTAAATAAAAAAAACATGTGAAAATGATACAAAATTTATTAAGTAAAGTCCCCCCTCCGGTTAATTAATTTTGATGAAATTTTTACAGTCATATTTCAGGCATATAAATAGATTAAATACTCAGTTTGATCAAAATCGTTAGAGCCGTTTATGAGAAAATCGAAAAAAACCTAAAAAGTTATTAAGTAAAGTACCCCCTCCCTTTAAGTAATTTTGATGAAATTTATGCTGTCACATCGCGGACATATACCTACACTAAATACCCAATTTCAGGATCGCACGGTTTATAGTTTTTGAGCTAGTCTGTTCACACACACACACACACACACACAGACACACACACACACACACACACACACACACACACACACACACACACACACACAGACCATTTCGCGGGACTTGGTTATTTCGACTCAGGGGACCCCAAAACGTGTATTTCCGTTGAAAACCGGAAGTCGAAAATTTTTCACGATCGCAATACTTCCACTTACTATATATTTCATATATAGGTAAGTGAAAGTAAAAATAAAGACAGTGCTTAAGGTACCTACCTGCTGATAATGCGTATGGAGGTTACAAATAATTTATTCGTGAATACTTTTACGTTAAAATTTGCCGATTTTTTATTCACTGTGTGATTTGCTAGTACAAGGTTGTAAAACATAAATGTGCAATTAATCTGTCATTGCAACATAATTTCCAAAGATAATTTATGATTTTGATAAAAAACTGACTGATTATATCCTTGTATTTAAAAGACTATAAGTTATATGTTGAAACGTTCTAATAGGAACATTCATTTATTCTTTTTTTATCTAATTGATTTAATTAGACAAATATATTTCGAGGTGGATGACCGGTTATTTTGTTTAAATCTGTAAGAAACCCAACGATTTTAATTCCTGTCCTATTTTAGTAAAAGAGGTAAAAACTGGATTTTAAGCCTGGCCAATTTGGCAAACCACCACACTCATTTTATTCCTGGAATCGTAGAAATTCCTGTTTACTAAAGGAAAAGCGTAGAGGGAAAATGTAGACGAGAGAAATGATGGAAAAACTCTTTTTGACCCAAAGTATTTTTACAAAAAATGCCATCGAATAAACCAAGTCTTTGAAGGATTTATAATTAGCAGTTTGAGACTTCTTGGATAGACGTGATTTCAAAAGTGTTGGAAAGTTAACAAACATTTTGATATACTTAATTAATTATATTATCATTTTACATTTTGTTTATGTATAAGTTTAAGAATAAAAAGGATTAAAAAGATGATTGAATTAAAATTCACAATAAACTTTATTAAAAAAATTTAATCAGATTTTTTTCTCGATCCATTAGCCCTCAAAAAATTGCTACCTATAAAAACGCACCTGTTCGTTAATGGAATGTCAATTCAGCCAAATTGTGGTCATTTAGCTTAATATTGTAATGACTAATTGAAACCTGCCGACTCCTGATATCAATTCAGAATTAAAATCAGACATAATACCATTTTTTTTCATTTCAATTCGGCACATGTTTCGCACGAGTAGTAGACCGTGTTGAAAGATTGAGGGAAATTTATTCAAAGGCGGAAACTGTATGGTAATTTTTTTCGTTCAAAAAACCTTTCATTTATTAGAATAAAATTAAAAATAGAAATAAAAGACTAAAAAATTGTTTTCGAAAAGTTTTTAATAAAATACTACTTACAATCATTAACAAGCAGGTCAATTTTTCCACCATCGAGTACCAAAACCCACCTATCTCTGGACCATTAGTATCTCAAATAACTGTAACGCTCTCCTGAACGTCTTCAAATAAAAAATACACAGGAACGGGCCTTCAGCGCCTTTGTTGGAAGAGCCACGGCCATTTCTAAAGTCTGTTGACAGATCTAGGGTTTTGGCGGCTGGCTCCAAGTGAACAATGGGAAAACGCATTCTGCCACTTGTAACATTTCACCCATAGAATAGTGGGATTCAGCTGTTTAGCCATACAATGACCATTGAGGACCACCTGGTTTTGGGGTCCACATTCCACTAAGGACCCCTGTGGTGAAAGTTGCGGAATGAAATCCCTATATATTCTCTTTCTTTGTCCTAATTGGGTAAAGAAAACAGAAGGAGAAACCGAAAAGTTTTGGTTTACGATTATATTATAACTAATAAGAGAATTATAACTTACACTTGCAAGCCGTCCAATAAATAGGTAAGATTTGAATCGTACTAGAAAAAGTTATAATCCTTGTATCGAAAATTAGTTTGAATTGTTACTTGAGATGATGTGATGAACATCCGAGCAACCCGAAGGTTTTTCCAACAAACCACTGGTAAGGTCCTGTTTAAAAAGGCTAAAATACTGGAATGCTAAAATCCATGACTAATACCAGTATTCATAATGAGAACGTTAATGAATACCCCAACGAAGTCCACTGAAGTAACAGATATGGATTTCGTCTTGAATATTGTACGAATGCTCTACAGAGAAATATGGAAGAGTTTTAAGAATTTTAATTACGATCACAAAAAAATTTAATTACTATAATACATAGATGAGCATGCATAATTAAATGAAATAGTATTAAAACAACTATCCAACAATAATAATAAATCCATAATCCGGAATAGAACAAATAGATGTGAAAGTACATATGGAATTGACAGGCGTTGAATGTCACTCCGCATTAGGCCATTAATGTCCGTCCAGGCGTCAACGTCAGTCATATCAGGTGTGCCTGTCCTGTCAAACTGTGAAAGGTGGAAATCAGGTTCACACGTTGCAATTTCGTTGTGGAGTTCAACATTTCAAAACGGTATACGTAATTAAAACAAAGTCTTGATTTGGAAATGACAAATGAGCAATGAACATACAAAAAATGAGGATATTTTTATAAAATTCAAAAACAAAAGTTTCAAGTATAAATCAATCATATTTGTAAAAAAAAAGTTTACTTTCACGGATGTTTTTTTTTTTTAATTTCAAGGACTTTAATTATGTCGAAAGTTATACATCTAATAAATAACTTTCCTGGATCATTTTCGAGAAAAAAAAGGTGAAAAAAGTGCACTGGTAGTCTTTGAAATAAGGTTCCTCAATTATGATATTCATTGTGAAAGATTAAAAGCAGGTTCACAAATTGCAATATCGTCGGAGTCAAGGTTTAAAGTAAAAGTCAATCAATAAAATGATGTACCAACATAAAGTTGTTGTATGTTTACTGCATTACTGTTTTTGCAAACATAAAGTTCCTCAAATAGGAAGTTCATTGGATGGAAAAGGTTCCTGCATAGACGGTTTTATTATTATTCTGTTTAATATTGCACCCAGTCCTAATTTACCTATTTTTCTCGATACAATAAGGAATACGGTAATGCATAGGGTGTAAAAATCCAAGTATTTACCATAGGGAGTTAAGAAGCAGCTATGAAAGAAATTACTAGGCCTAGAGAAAGCTATTAGATTATGCCTATAGGAGAATAGCCACCTACACCGGGCTAATGATTTATAATTGAACTCTTTTGAGCCGGGCCGTTGGAGGGGAGTGGAACCGCATTCCAGAGCTGGTCCGGCCTCAACCCCCCAGACGTCTTCTTCCTCACATCTTCTTAGCCCAGTCGTCTTATTTTATCCTCCGGTGTACCCTCCCCCTTCCTCCCTGATTAAGAAGGCTCGTCGAAAGAGAAAAAGGAGGATCTCGGGGTGTGTTTGCATTTTCAACAGCTCCCATCGCCTGTACAGCTTTGGTATGGCTAAACAAATTAACTGAGCCGTTTGCTCCTCGCAAGGAGAGAATTCCACTAGGAATGGACCGAATAGCAGACGAAGGAAACTCAGGTTGCGATGAGTCTAAACACTCTAGAAAATTATTTTAAATTTACATGTAAGTTTGGGTGCACAAAACTAATCAATAAAAAAATAAAAAATAGCGTCTTAAGGCAAAATATGGAACAAAATAAGAATATGTTACAATACATCAAATTGAGGGCGATATCATACGGACAAAAAGCTTTTACTATATAACCCACAGTAGAGGAAGAGGGGGAAGAAAACTTAGATAGAAGATCTTAAGGAGGGCTAGCAACGATAGGACAACCAGAGAAGGAAATTTTGATGAAGTTTAGGGCGAGAAAATTAGGGGTAAACAAATATAAATAAAAATTAATTAAACAAAAATAATTTTAATATAATTGGAATCAAAAAATTTCATCAAAATTGGTCAAACGGAGGGGGTAATTTATTTTATAACTTTTTACGTTATTTTCGATGTTCTCAAAAACGGCTATAACGATTTTGATAAAACTAGGTATTTGATGTATGTACGAGTATATGACAGCAAAAATTTCATCAAAATTGATCAAACGGAGGGGTTTGATTTTATTGATTGATTAGTTTATTTTATAACTTGTTTCCCCATTTTTACGGGTTTTTTCGATTTTCTCAAAAATTGCCTCAACGATTTTGATTAAACTCGTCCTGTTTAATGAGTATCAAGTATTCTCTAATATCAGTTAAGCTTTATCATTATTACAATCTTCTGAGGGGGCATAAATGGGGAAGGGACCTTCTTTGGTTTTCCTATAAAGTACCTTTGTTTTTTTTTTTATATGGAGAAATTATCTGCCTATAGTTTCGCCTAATAATAAGAAATGGGTAAAACTCTGCTGATTGTCTATCTAATGCTGACAGGCGCGAATATACGAATGAAGTGAAAAAAAAAAAAAGTAAACATATACTGGAGAAAAAAAGAAAAACATTCCATCAACTCATAAAACACGTTCAGCCCACGCATGTGCAGTACGCCTTTAATGACAGAACATTGTTCATAATCAAAGATGTTTGTTCATTTAATGGGAATTATTTGTTACATGGTAACTAAGAATTTTTCAACAACATATTGAATTATTAAATCACACGACTTGGAGTATTATGCTTTATTGCCGAATTATCAGTAGTAAAAACATTTATTTAATAATAACGAAATTTAATTTGTAAGAGCAAATATGAACAAAAATTAGTAAATGAATATGGAAAAATAAGTGACTTTGAGGAATGGCATTTAACAAAACACGTCATTTTTTTTTTAACTTGTTTTTATTCGGAGGTAGAGTTTAAAGTATTTATCTCTGATTGCTTCAATATATTAATATCATTTTTCGAGGAAATAATAAGTTATAAAGGTAAAAACAATATGACAGTTCCTTCTAATTAAAAAAAGAAAAACAAATTAAATATTAATAATTATACTGAAAATCAATTAACAATACATATTATTTTCTGGAATTAAAACAATTAAAAGAAGAATAAACAGATATGTATTTCTGTAAGAATATTATGTAAGAAAATTCGTATTTATTTTCTTTAGAGTAAATTGTTTTAAATAAGCAATATAAAAAAATATATATAGTATATATAAAAAAATAAAGGAAGTAATAACAAAAAAAAAAAAATGAAGCATTTATAAATAATTCATAACATGATAATTAAAAAAAAAAAAAATTAAAATCGCCATTTCAAATATAGTAAATTATGGGGAAGATACTTCACGTTTTAAAATTTCTCAAACCAATAAGCACAAATTGAACTTATTCAGGAAAATTACATTGTTTATTCACTAACAAATTTTTATCTTAGAAGTGAAAATTTCACCTAAATGTTCACTTAAAAAACATTATTACAGTTAAACAATAAGATTTTAAAATTAATGCAATGTACCTTAGTAATCGGTTAAAAAGTTTTCTTCTATAGCTTAACTTGAATGATAAACGAGTCAAGTTCAGAAATGGGTCATTAAAGCTGACTTTTACGTCATACATAAATGACTGTCAGAAATAAAAGTGGGAGGGAGATATCACGATGTGGAATTACAACCTTTTTCCTAAAACCTGGAACGAACGCTTTTTGCGCTCTCTGTTATTTCACTAAATTATAAATAAGCCAATAATTCTAAATATGTTTGACAGAGGTATGTTACTTTTTCATGTAAGTAAATTATTTAAATTGAAATTGCTATATGCACTGTCATATAGGAAAGAAATAAAATTGTCTCTATAGAAGGATTAACACCTAGAAATTAACATTTTTTTTTAATTTCGCCTAAAGAATAATCAAAATATAATAGCAGTAAAATGTAAAAAAGGTTTATTTGATTAATTTACAAACTTATAAATAAACGATTGTTTGCATGTGTATATGCACTGATTGATCGACAAGATTCTATTCATTTAATGGAAATTATTTGTTTCATGGTAACTAAATGAAGTTTTCAACTACTTCATTGAGAATTATAAAATCAGACTACTTTTGTAATACTACTAGTACTATGCTTGCATTGCCGAATATCGCAAGTAAAACCTTTTATTTAATATTTAAAAAATTATTGTACTTTAGAGAGCAAATACAAACATAAATAAGTAAATGGATGTGAAAAATGTGTGACTTTGAGAAATGGTATTTAACAAAACACGTCAATGAATCTATGAATTAAATGAAAGAGTCAATATGTAAAGAAAATCTAAAATAAATAAAATTGCAAGTAACTTTTATTGTTTTGTTTTTTATTTAAAATATAAAACAATATCATTTTCGTTAATTCTCATCCAGGGCTGAAATAAAATAACATTAATGGAATGTTATTATTATTAGTCTCGTTTTAATTAAAAAGAAACAAAAAGTATTGAAGGTCATCAGAGAGATATGGACGGAGGATGAAGTGCATTGTATGCTAGTTTCAGAACACAATGTAGTAAGGGACTTGGTCTGCAATACGGATAAGAGAAAATGTTCGATGCAGAAATGGAGCTGATTGCGGTAATATTAAGAGGAATATGTAGAGAAATATGAATATTTAAGGACTGTGGTAATTAGGAAAAACTAAATTCAAGAGGAAATCCTGACTAGATCAATAGCGGCAAATGCTTGCTAATTTTCAGTTACGAATATTTAGAATTTTAAAAACTATAACTATTCCTATGATCCTTTACAGATTCAAAATATGGCATTAAGAGATGAGCAACGTCTAATGGTTTTTAAAAATAAAGTACTTTGTAGAATATTTGGACCGAGGGATGGATAAATCGATCAGAATTTATTTATACGTTCGAAAAACGCGAATCTGCTTGCCCGGTAAATGCGATACTTAGTAGTTAATGAATCCATAAAAGATTAATAAGCGTGGGGCCTGGGAACTTCGGAGGTTTAGGCCGAGAAGGAGGAGGGAGGATTGCTTAGAGGCAGATCTGCCGAAGTTCGGTTGTCGGTGGAAGGAGGTTGAGTAGGGAGCAATTGATAGATTCGGCATCGAACTATTCAGAACACAATTAACTGAGTTTCAGCCATGTACATAATATCTGTAAGAATATTTTTTTCCCACCACAACATTTAGCCACCATCCGCTGTCCAATTTAAATTCTGATTCCTAAAATTTTGCTTATTTTTTTTTTTCTCTTTGTGCGTTTCTTCTATCGATCTATTTTTAACTGATGAAACTCTGAACAACTAATTTTTTTAAGTACCAAAGGAAAGAAACCATCTCCAAATCCAAATTTTTTAAGAGCACGTACAGCAGTTGGTCACAAGGTGTAAAGTAAATTGGCACTCATAGGGTACAGCTCAAGCAATTAAAATGCCCAACACTCCCCAAAAGCCCTCGTAATCAATATCTCATACGAAAAGCCCGGAATACCAAGCAGCATTTTGGCCTTCACATCTCGATTGTTCGTGGGCTGCTTCAATTCTCTCAGCGTCTACGATATAAACGTTCTGCAGTAACTAAATGAACATAGAATTACAACTACATAACCGCTAGGCTGATATACATACCAAATAACTTTACCAGGGTGATATTTGCATAGGAGTAGAAATTCATGTGACGTGAAACTAACTAAACCGCTAATTATATTGTTTAAGTCTTGTGTCATTATTGTAAAGTATAAGAATCGTGTAAAATTAAGCAGTCCCGATATTAAGTAAGCAATTTATCTGATATATATAATAAAAGTAGGGTTCCAAAAGATGTCGTAGGGGTCAAAACATTGTATGTAGTAATAAAGGCAATATTGTAAATATTAAATAAATCAATGAGGCATTCAAATATTAAAATCCGTATACAAATTAGATCCTTAATGAAAAATAAAATAACATACCTACATGAATTTATTTATTACCTACCTATCTTATCACAGCTTCTGTACAAACCAATCATTAAATTTATTTAATTAATAGTAGTAAGTATATAGATAATAATTATGTTCACATTGTAATCAATTAAAAAACATTTACAACATAAATTAAAAAAGGTCTGTATTTACTTGGAACAAGTGAATTATAATTTTAATTACAAAGAAAATAGAAATTTTTCATTAGCGGATAAGATTCTTTAATGAGCGCCTATAAATCCATTAGATAACGATGCCCCTTAATTCCCTTCCTAATTCCGAAATACCGTTGCTAATGGCCCCCCAAAGTTAGGGTATAGCGTAAAATCGTGGGATTTAAAGGTGTCCGGAGTCCTACCGTGGAGAGTTTAGAAAGGAATTTGGACTCTTTGTGGGCTGGCCTACCTTATAGCGAGTCCAAAGAATGCGGGCGGCTCTTTCCTCCAGAGGGGTTTTACAATCTTCATTTCTTGGATAAAAATTTTAGCCACATTAGTTCTGTCCATTTTCAAAATTCAAAACTGCTAATAAAAGATTTAAATTATATTTATAACTAGCAAAGGCCTTCTACATAACTTTTTCGTTCTATTACATAAAACAAATTTTATTATATCTTATAATTTTTCATTTCGTATTTTGTAAAAAAAGTTCAAATCAAAATGGCGGGATAAAGGCTTGAAATTTATCTTAAAATTAAATGAACAGTTGCATTATTTTTAAAAAAGGGGTTTGGGTGGTCGGCCATTACGTAGGCATGGATTGGTCTTCCATATTTATATAAATATAAAATAAATAGGTACCTCTCTAATATACAATTCTTTTTAGTGAGATGTGTGAAATTCTATTTATTTTATTTGAGTTGAATTCATTTGCAGAAAGTAAATACTGGTAAAACACCTGTTGTTGTTTTTTCTTAAAAACATCCGAATAGCATGTAAACTAGAAAGTTAAAAAAACATATATCATGTATAATAACAGTCTAGTAAAGAAATGAAAATTATAACCGACCTTATTTATCACAGATTAAAATAAAAAATACGGGCAAATTTTATATTAAAAATGTTCAATGGCTCTGCACCAAAGATTTTTTTCTCCAAAATATGGAGAATGGTCTGAAATAAGCGAACCTTTTCAATAGTACGGGAAACGGTAGTAATAATAAATTTTCAAAACATCTCTCATATAATAAAAAATAGCATATCAACGTAACAAAAAAAGAGTCGCATCTCTAGAAATTATAATAAATATCATTCCCTTAATGTTTAACATACAAAACATATAGATTAGAAACGGATTTAATAATATGCCGAGTTCAGATGATCTGGCAGTCAGGAATGAAATTTTTTAATGAAGTTATCTCTTGTGCGCATGTGCAAAGCAAAAATTCCGTTAAACTTCTATTGTAATTACAGTAGAATAGGAAGGGTTGCCCCCGTTGCCCAATACATATGATAATGAAGTCTTTATTCCCGTCCTCAGGCAATCAGTCTCAGCCTGGTGCCCCATTGTCAGGGGAATCCGCCCCACATATAGCAGGCCAGTCACCCGGCCTATGTAAGCCATTATATTTAAAATATAAAACATGGGATAATGGAACTTATAATTACTAGATTTATTTATTCACAATTAATAATAAATTATACTAAAAAAATAAATTAAATTATTTGTTAAAATAAGTTTCTAAAATAAATCTGCCAATATACCACCTCTTTGTATGTTTTACGAATCAGAAGGAAAAAAAAGTCTACTAATATTAGTCTTTTTTTAAATCAACGTGCTAAGCTTGATGTATTTTTCCTTATATATAGTGTTATTATTGAAAATAAATAAAATAACACACTTGACACCTCCCTCAATTTGACATTAATCCGGTAGTTATATGGAAAAATATAGAACTTACTTCGACATGAAATTATAGCATGTATGGTTTAAATATCCCAAGTGGTTGAAGCACCTCAAATAATAAATTAATCCAGAAGTGTTACAGAACTAGCTTAGTTGAACGCAACAATCCTGCAAAAGCAATTTATAATTAAATTGGTTTTTGTTAAAATGGCGTGATCGACATTGTTCCACTTTATATATACATACACATATCTGTGGAAGGGCACCTTTCCTGCCTTTTTGTTGCCGGAGTGAATTCGGGAAGAAAACTTCTTAAAAAAGAGTTTCTAATTTTGCTAATCACTAAGTAAATTTGTAATTTGTAAATTTGTTTTTATATTAATTTTATTCACATCTTTACGTTTCGGGGTCACTTTACCAGCTTCAGGAGTACACGCATATCTATTTATGCTATGTTGAATCTTATTCCTCATTTCTATTTTTCAGCTCTAGGTCGAAGAGAAGTGTGGTTCAACAAGTCGAAGATTTGCTCAAAGGTCAGAACTTTTTTAACATATAATACGTAATATAATTTCAATTTTATAATATTAAATTAAATTTCTAAACATAGCAGGCTAAAAAAAATGTATACTGAAAGTAGATGTTAAAAATACTTTTTAGCTTAAATATACACTCTGTGGTATATTTACATACGAAAAGGGAATATTAGCACAAACCGCCTTCTGGGTAAAATCTCTTATTTTATTTTAAATATTTGATTATTTCGGAAAAATCCGGATCTTTGATTTTTTTCCATTTTTTTTCCTTGTTTAAATAAAATTCCAAAAATAGATTTAAAAAGAGTTTTCCCCTAACTTTTATTTTTATCATTAACTAAATATACATATAAACATACAGGTCTATGTTTGTGTATAGACTCACTGGGAGGAATAATAATTTGAGATGGTCCTATCCTACGAAACCTCCTATACACTGCTCTTCCATTCAGAGCTAGCCATTCAACCATTCTTCGCCGCTGTATTCATACACAAATCATTTCCAGTTCGAACTCTCTCATGTGCATTAAAGTACTTTTCTTCTTTTTAATTCCATGCCCCCTTTAATGGAGCAATAGAATCAAGAGACAAAGGTGTATGTGGTGATGAATTATCTATAAATGGTTTTCAACGCCGTCAAAAGAAGATAATGAATAATTTAGTGACCCTTATCTTTTGGTTACCAGGTTTATTAATTAATATTAACTTGCATATGTTTTGTTATTATTCGTGGCGCTTCAACCCTGGGTGGCTGAATCGGTGCCATTCGGCCCGATTTTGTGCTGCCGCTCTCCAATAATGTTATGATCAATTAAAAGTTATATTATATAAGACATCTATAATGTAAATACCTTTTGCGTATTGTATCTCACATATTGGTCATTCCTTTTTGTGTGTGCGCGGGTATACTATAGTCTCATAAACTTAATGAAAGTCGACATTTAGAAATTTAACTTCTTTAGAGAGAAAAAAAAAGGATGCAAACTTTTTTAGGCATAATTAATAATCTAAACAAAGAAGTTTCCTAAATCCCAACAAAAAGAAGAAGGATTCATAAAGCAATAAACCAAAAATATCTCTAGTCATAAAAATGTTTTTTTTCGTTTTTTTATTTCCATTCAGTATCAGGATAAAATAATACCTGTGCAGACAAATTACTGTAATATGTAATCTTTGATTGTCCTCTTCACCTACACCAAGTATTAATTCTCTATTATGAGGAGGATATTTTTACTTATTATTCTTAATTTTAAGATAATTTAATCTACAATGGGGGGAAATCTCAGCAGGCAAAAAAAAATTATCATTTTATAAAAAATAAGATAAAATTATCAGTTTTGTAATGTATTCATTCAATTGTTCATCTTCTAGCATAGATACAACTCATATATTTGTTTTCGTTTAGTCCTGACGAAGATCCACAACTGGGATCGAAACGTTGGCTTTTCAAAATAAAAAAGTTTTAACTGAAAATCCTGACAATGAATTAACCTATCGTAAAGAATAAGCTAAGGCGCACATTGAACCGTGCCACGCAGAGCAGAAAAGGGCAAATAGACACAGATCAGGGCAGGACAGCACGAAAAAAAAACTGCGTCGCTCAGTTTTCCGCGGACATTGGACCGCGCCTTTCCTTTCTAATTCAGTTCCACAAAAACTACTCTGCTCTGCGTTGCGAGTGTCGTCAATGTGCGCTCGGCCTAACAGTTGACTATCACTCACCTCCCCTCTTAAAAAAAAAAAAAAATTGGTAGTTCAATAAGGTTCAAATTATTTCAATATTTGTCTTAATGATTAGCGGATCCATGGGGAGGGCTATGGTCGCCGCAGACCTTCCCCTTTGGAGAAACTTTTGTCATTTAAAGATAGAATTTAATTTTACTAAAAGTACCGAAGTAAGTTAAAGAACAAATAATATGCAGACAAGTACAATTTTAGTTGTGGCAGAGGAACATAAAGGTAAAAATGCTGATTGGCAGAAGGCTGCAGCCTCCCCTTAACAACCGGCTGGATTCGCTAAAGGCCCTAATACAATGCGAGAAAAAAAATTAAGTCAGCCATTTGAAAGATTAACTATCAAAATGATTAATTAATACGTAACTTTCAATTTTATAATCGAATAAAAATGAAAGTAACGCTAGCGTTAAATTTTAATTTTAACGATTATATTCTTAATCCAAAAAACGATGACAATTAATGAATGAGCTGCATTTAAAGACCATGAGACGAACCTGAAAGCAAGTGCAGTTTTTATGCCAACAGCGAAATGATTCGTTTAGACACCGATCCCTCACTAGGGAGTCCACATGAAGGGCGGGGGGGGGGGATAATATCGTTAATTTGGAAATCTAAAAATTGATATAATCATCGTTAAACTTACAGTAGTTTTACAGGCGGTTATAACAATAAAACACGTTGAGAAAATTTTTCGGAAAATAAGATGATAAATTTATTCATATAAAACCTTTCTATACATAAGAGTTCGTGTACGAGTTACTCTAATCTATTGTAGGTACAACGTAAGCACAGCAGTCCCCAGGTATGGTTGCAGTAGCAACGAATACGGAAGTCAAATCAATACCCGTGTAATATGAAAAATAGCATAAATTGTTTACATGTATTATTGCCTCCATTACGACACATCTCAAATTTTGTCACTAAGGGTTGCCATGAGGTGGATGACCCTTGGAAAGGGGAGACGGAATACCGAGAAGAGGACAAGAGATAGAGCGAAGGGTATTAGCCCTCCTACCTGGGGCTAAATGGTTAATTTGGGGGGGCCACCTATATCAATGGTGCCCTTTTCCCAAAGCACAATACCATTTCCGCTACCACTTCTTCACTCTGCCTCCGCCACGTCCTACTAATAACACAGGCCACCGAAGAGGGGAGGGAAGGGAAAAAACTCCTAACAAAAAAGCTGCATATCTTGGTGGCTTTGCAGCGGCATCGAGTTACTTCGGCTAATAATACTATTATTTTTTTTTAAACATGTCGGTCAGGGTGTTCAGCTCTCCCTTTGCATTCCATTAGGTTCTTTTAGTCATAATATATTAGAGGTAATTATATCTCAAACAATTTTATATAATTATATCTACCGATTATATTATTGATTAATAAATAATAACATCAATATCATTCAATAATAACTATAATATTTTACAGAAGGCTAATTAAATAAAAACTAGAATGAGACTAATTGAATGGGTCGGGGCAAAATAGTGCTAAGCAACATTTTTAACAAAAATGAACTGTAGCTGCCCTCTGCTGAATATTACGTAGGACTATATGTCTATGATGGAAATGCCACCTAAATATGACTATAGAGTGCTCAATACAGTTATATTTAGGTGGCGTTTCCATCAGAGACATAACGTCCTACGTAAAATACAGCTGACTGCAGCTACAGTTTATTTTTGTTAAAAATGTTGCTGGGCACTATTTTGCCCCGACCCTTCAATTAATTCTCTGTGTTTAAACTTTTAAAAATAATGGTTATGAATCAAAATTATTTTGTTCCTGTATTTGTTTTACATTGCACATTTGGAATAAAAATGCAAGAATTTAAGATATCCGTATAATTCCTTCAATTTTTTTACACATATTGCATTAATTTTATTTAACATGAAGGTATAATATTTAACATAATAAAGAGAAGAAAAGGACCATAAGAACGAAATATTAATTAAAGTAATGTTACAAGTCAAAAAATAAAAAATAAAAATAATAAAATAAGAGTAATTAGGATATATGAAATCTAAGATTTATTCTTTCAAATCAAATAAAACCATATACTTTATCGATAATTTTAAAGAACTGCTTTATGGTGTATCGATTTACAGGATGAGGATTAAATATGAATTTCAGTAAAAACCTTTTTATTAATAATTATCTCAATCCCGAGAATCTTTAAGAAAACAGTCAACCATTTCCTACAATTTAAATAGTCTACTAATTTATTTTTGTACTGTTTTTAATAAAGTGTAAGAGTACGAATTCTATGTGAATACTTATTTCTGTAAAAGAAAATAACAGAAAACTGGCAAAATAAGAATTAAATACTTTATTCTGGAATTTTTATTTACACTTAATTTTATCTTAGTGAAGTACATAGTATAGTATAAATATGAATTTTCTTATTGTACAACATATTAAAAACTTTAGAGATTTAGTAAGCTCATTATTTTGTTTAGAAAAAATATTTTTTTTTTTTTATAATGGCAGTTATTCGAAGTTTAATGATGTTTTTAATATGTCCTAATAATGTTTTTTTTTAAGAAATTTTTATTTAACAAATTTGGAATTTATTTATACAAAAAAACTAAATTTCTCCATTTAATATCCGGACCTTGTCACTCCCTAATCAATAAGACTTCCATGAGCAATTTTGTTTTTTATACATCCTTTTAGCCCATGCATTCATCTCTATAACGTTATAGAATAAATAATTAAAATTTAAATCCAATTAAGTTATTTAAAAAATTTAAAGTTTCTACTAACGCCTTGTTTTAGCTAACCACAGAGCCATTTGGTTAAGTTGATTTTGTTCTTCGTGTTTAACTAACTAAAAAACTCTTATCTTAAATATTTAAAATCTAAAAAAAAAGAACCCGTCAAAAATGTAGGTAGTAATTCAAGTCATGTTATAATGTTGCCAGCTTACCATACATAAAAAAAAAAAGTCCTTAATTAAACCAATTTTTTTTTACAAAATTACAATGATATACAAAAATAATAACTACAAATGATACCCAACAAAAAGGTAAGTAAAATGTATAAGTTTTCGAAGATACACAAGTTTTCATAATTAACTCTTCTTAACATTGCAAAACGTTAAAAAGTGTTAATTATATCTCAAAAAATTGATGAAATATTAATGAATATACTTCTGTAATTATTGGTATATCATTATATTTTTATTTTAAACATAAATAATTCAGAAGTAAAAGTAAAATTTTAAAAAAAGCTATTATCTTTTGTAGTAAATTTATTATTTATTAGGCAGCCGAACATTTTATTAATAGCAACAATTATAAATAAAAAAAAGAAATTCAAGACATATCTATCATTCTTAAATAACAGTTGTAAGGACTTACGGATTCGAATTTTTTTTTTTAATTATTGTAATTCAACTTTACAGTTGAGAAGTCATATTCCTTTATGTTAGCAACGGATATACTTGGATATAATTTCAATCGGTATCACAAGTTTATAGTCAATTAAAAATAATAAAATTAATAGCTATTGAAAAACTTATCAGTGATGTGAGCAGAGACAAAACATTAAAAAATCCTAGCGGCAGGCTATATTCCGAATATACAAATAATTATAATGGTTCTTTTTATGCGACTAGATTACATATCTAAACCGTTATTCCCATGTATCATATTTTTTTTTTCAGTAGTTTTGATTAAACGAAGAATCGTATCTTATCTTCGGCTCAACACTCCGGCTCTTTTGACAACGTTCCGAAAGCCGACAATCACGTTTAATGGCTCAATAAAAAATGCAAGTGATTTGTATTTATCTATTTATTACTCGCCTAATATGTACATACATGGTACAATGCATGTACAATAAAAAACAACAACACATTATCTACTTAATACTTGATTCTCTATTGAATGTCAAATTCAATTAACTCAAGACAAAATTATACTTAATTTAATTATAGTGTAGTGCAACTGAGTTAATAGCCATATATTATTATATATGGTCCGATAACTATTCTACCACTATTTAACCGGTTTATATTTCGAGATTGTTAATTGTCTAAGATTAATTTACTTCTTAAAATTGGCATAAACGATGAATAATTTTTATATCTTAATTGTTAAATGTATAAGGAGTATTATCTGTTTCTCATAAAAAGTTTTCCTCAACTGAGGTTTTAACTCTTTAGATCTACCGTTTTAATTTTATTCCAAAATTACAAAAAAAAAAGTAGGTTTTGAAATTTTAAAGCAATATATAGAAATACTTAAAATAAAAAATAAATAAGCTTTGACTGTTCAAGAAACGAGACGGTAATGACTTATGCGGGCATTAAAGTTACCGACTTGAAGGAAATAAGAGAAACAACCGCTTCTTCACGGATGTTCTACTACAAAAACCATAGATAGATAGAAATTTATTTATGAGGTCATAATAAATTTATAGAAGATAATGAAATATATTTTATATTAAGTAAATTATACAGCTCAACATCACCTGCTTTTTATGCCTAGCAGGTAGGTATAGGGCAGGTAACAGGTCAGGCCCGAATGCCGAAGGCACCAATTAAAAAGGCTATAATAAAATTAGTGGCACGCTTGAAATTATTAAGTGACCGGGTCGGGATCCTTTTAGAAGACTTTTTCTTCTTTTTCAAATTTCAAATCCTTACATTATTGAATTTCGATTATTTTATCTTCATTAACATAACTCTTTTGTTAATATATAATACATTTTCAAAATAGCTTGCAGCCACTGTTCTTTTGTAAAGTGTACTTCACAACAATACTTTAAGAAATAGAAATAAGTAAATAAAGTAGATTTAATAGTTGGAGTTATATTTAAGTAGTGATTAGACATGTGCAGAAGGCTTAGATGAAAATGATGTAACACACTTCTATGTATTTAATAGAATAAGGTTTATTTGTAAATATATATGATAAAAAAAAACCTTTCACTTAAATATCAGATAATTTAAGCTTACCTCCAGATATTTTGGGCACGTCTGTGGCGAATCCTTTCTGAGCGAACGAATACCTGACGTTGTCACAGTTGACACCTTCCGGTAGCGAAGATACAGGCCTCATGACACCGAAGAAGAACAGAGAAACGATGATACAAACACACATTTCGTACACGTGAGACCACTGCATTTCTAAAGAGGAGTTAGTTAATTATGTGATGTCGATCGTACTTAGAGTAATTAATTACAGTCCTTTAACTACTAAACTACAAGAGGTGGAGGAGCAGACTCATAACGCGACCGACATAGCGAGAATAAAACCGGTTGATACGTCCCCACCTCACTCTAGAATAGCTGACGGAGGAATGCTGAATGTGTCTGCTCGAGCCAGCCGGTGGGCCGTCGGGTGTCTCCGCCATCACTCGGCTACCCTCGGCTCTGGATCCACAGGCTAATAAATAGCCCCACTTTATCTTCTTGGTCCGCTTACAAGGGTTTGTACATTATACTATAAATGGAATTTCCACATATTACTACCTAAGAAATTTATAAACTCAAATAAAAAAATTATTAACCTGCATAGATGGGAGTAAATTTAAAAACCATTTTCCACATTGTTATCAAGTTCTCGATGATTAATTTTCTTCTTTTTTATTGGGTCTTGAAAGCGATTACAAGCTTAGGGATAGTAAAAAAAAAAAAAAATGGACACTTTTATTAAAATTATTTTTACGTGTAATGTATACCTATATTTCTTTGTAAAATTATAAGTTAGACATGAAAATACTTCATATTTGTACATTTCCTCCAAAGTATTGGATATCTGTTTGTGGAATAAAGTAGGTAGCTTTAAGAATAACTATTTGGTGTTATCTTCAATTTTTATTCCCATCCCCGCAATCTTGGAAAATTTAATTCAGAAGTAACATGAAAAATCTGGTGCGTGCGCGCAACACACAACTTTCACTTACCAACTTACTTAGATTAGAAATTAATGCGTTGTTGTGGTCCCCTTCGTTAGACCAATTTTGATGAAATGTTGGCTATCACATCTTTGGCATATAAATACATCAAATACCCAGTTTGATCAAAATAGTTAAAGCCGTTTTTGAATAAAAAAAAATCAAATCTGGTGCGTGCGCGCAACACACAACTTTCACTTACCAACTTACTTAGATTTGAAATTAATGCGTTTTGTTAATTCCCACTCCTCAAATGAACAGAGCAGCTTCAATTATGAACAATGGTCTGTCATTAAAGGCGTACTCCGCATGCGTGGGCTCAACGAGTTTTATGAGTTGACTGAATATTTTTCTTTTTTTTCTCCTCTTTATGTTTTCTTTATTTTTGTCATATCTCATGTTTAGCCATTTCTTATTTTTAGGCGTAACGAGAGACAGTTAATTTCTCCATATAAACAAAAACAAAGGTACTTTATAGGAAACAAACAAACAAAAAAACCTCCCCCCCAAAAAAAAACCCCTCAGAACATTTTAATAATGATAAAGCTTACCTGATATTAAAGAACACCTAATTTTCATTAAACATGACGAATTTGATAAAAATCGTGAAAGTCTTCTTTGAGTAAATAAAAAAAACACTTGAAAATGTTACAAAATTTATTAAGTAAAGTCCCCCCTCCGGTTAATCAATTTTGATGAAATGTTGGCTATCACATCTTTGGCATATACATACATCAAATACCCAGTTTGATCAAAATCTTTAAAGCCATTTTTGAGTAAATATAAAAAAAAACGTGAAAATGATACAAAATTTATTAACTAAAGTCCCCCCTCCAGTTGGTCAATTTTGGTGAAATGTTGGCTATCACATCTTTGGCTTATGCATACATCAAATACCCAGTTTGATCAAAATCGTTAAAGCCTTTTTTGAGTAAATAAAAAAAACGCGTGAAAATGTTACAAAATTTATTAAGTAAAGTCCCCCCTCCGGTTAATCAATTTTTATGAAATTTTTACAGTCATATCTCGGGCATATAAATAGATCAAATACTCAGTTTAATCAAAATCGTTGGAGCCGTTTTTGAGAAAATAAAAAAAAAACTAAAAAGTTATTAAGTAAAGTACCCCCTCCCTTTAAGTAATTTTGATGAAATTTATGCTGTCACATCGCGGGCATATACTTACACTAAATACCCAATTTCAGGATCGCACGGTTGATAGTGTTTGAGCTAGTCTGTTCACACACAGACACACAGACACATACACACACAGACCATTTCGCGGGACTTGGTCATTTCGACTCAGGGGACCCCAAAACGTGTATTTCCGTTGAAAACCGGAAGTCGAAATTTTTCACGATCGCAATACTTCCACTTACTATATATTTCATATATAGGTAAGTGAAAGTAAAAATGAATTACGGTGCGCGCATCGAATAGCTTACACTTACCACCTTTCTAATTGGGCATCCTACATATTCCTAAATATATAATCAAGAGAGAATTACTTCACAGTGATTTAATTAAGTTGAAACATTTTTTTTTGTCAAATTGTCTTGTGTATATAAAAAATGTAGAAATAGCGAGACGTGAACATTTAGGGCCTATTCACGCTATCGGTTTCGCGCCCGCTTCACTCTCGCTCCGCTCCCGGTCCGCTCTCGCTCTACCTCATTCACACTAGCGCTCCGCTCCCGCTCCACTCTCGGTCCGCTCTCCTAATGTCTTACCATATTCACACTATATAATTTTACACCGTTCTCTTTTGAAAGGTTTAAGCTTTTAAAGCCATTAATAATCGAAGTTGACTGTATTCGGATTTTAATTAATGATTAACTTTCAGTTATTTAAGTATTCATTTATTCTTCAATTTTAAAATAAAAATCAATTTTTCGTTTGTAGAAATAGCTGGTAAGTGTACTTTTCTTGATGAAGAAGATAATATTATCAAAAAATATAATAAGAAGAATATATTGCAACACAATGATAATTATTAATAATAATTATAAATTAATTTAATTAATGGTGAAGAAATAATTTAAATTTTTTTCGGAATGTATTCGAATACGCTTGAAAATTTCAAGTTGAAATCGTTAAATGCTACAAAATTACCCATTGTGTTCTCTTCTTTTCCTGATTAATATTTTAATTATTTTTTGTTTTAATATATTTTTTTATTAATGATCTGACATTTTTCATAATATACTGTATTTTTATTCGTTTCAAATTAAACGTTATTTTATAATAGCAAATAAATCGGTGACTGTTTTTTACGAGTACATTAATTCATAGCAAAATATATCTCAAACATAACATGAATTTTTCACGTCGAAAAACCGCGCGTATTGTTGATGATTTTTTTTTTTTTTTTTTATCATTTCAAGCGTATTCGAATACATTCAGGAAAAAAATTTAAATTATTTCTTCATCATTGATTAAATTAATTTATAATTATATATATATATATATATATATATATATATATATATATATATATATATATATATATGATATATATATATATATATATATATATATATTTAAAGTTGAACTTTTTTGGCCGTAAAATTGATGAATAAATAAATACTTTAATAACTGAAAGTTAATTATTAATTAAAATCCAAATACAGGCGGCTTCGATTATTAATGGCTTCAATCGTGAACGGTGTAAAATTATAGAATGTGAATATGAAAAGGCTTTAGTAGAGTGGAGCGGGAGTGGAGCGGGAGCGGAGCGAGGCCGGACTTGTGCCAATATTGTGATTAACCTCTCTATTCCTCTTTAGAATATTTTGCCAGTGAGACCGGACCTGGAGCGGAGCGCTAGTGTGAATGGGGTAGAGTGAGAGCGGACCGGGAGTGGAGCGAGACCGGTGCGGTACCGATAGTGGAATTCTCTGTCTATTTCTCTTTAGAATATTTGAGCGGACCGGGAGTGGAGTGGGAGCGGAGCGATGGTGTGAATCCGCCCTAATGATTCACTTTGTTTTATTTCATTAATCAATTTAATGAATTGATTTTAAACAATGTAAAATCTGTAAATTCGTAATTTTGACAATTATTTGTAAATATATCTCGTTATATTTAAATATAAGGCATCGTTAACTTTGGTTGCCACAGAATACACAGAGGCGAAATATAAAGAATAATTTTATTTATGGTTGTTTTAAATCTTCCTAGATCAAAATAAATTAAGGCCAAACTATGGAGAAAGAAGAAAGTACCAACGTCTTGCGTAGGATAGTAATTCAGAAGGACAGATTTTTACAAATTTCATTATTTCCGTATCCTGGTTGGATATATATCTGTTTCGCTATGTTCGCTATTTTGTACTTCTAGGTGATGACAAGGAAACCATAAAAATGAATAGGAAAAAGTTGATGAAAGTCAGTAAAGAACTTGGGCTGGAAATAAATACGGACAAGACAAAACAATTGGACTAGAAATGAAACGTTTAAACCCGTAGAGAAATTAAGGTACTTGGGTTCTACGATAGCTGAGAAAAAAAAGAAATTAAATAGGAAGTTAAGGCTGTATCAAAGGTGAGGGTGCGTGTAATATATCGATGCATAATAAAAACAAGCTCACGCCTTTTGTCCGGAAACAGAATATAGAATGCTGTTTTATATTTTATTATTTTTCAGTACTTAAAACACATTGTATAGACGTTTTGGAACATTCCATTTGCCATAAACTTAGGGGGCGGATGTACATTTACAGCAAACTTCAATTATGCACACACTGTAAGTATATAAATAGAAATGATTTGATTAAAATTAATGTATTAAAACTAATCAATGTGAAATTATAGTTTGCCCCATGTGATTTTAAAAACACTTAGCATCTGCAAATCGTGATTTTCTATCTAAAATCAGTCATAACTTTCAACAACTGACCTCTTCGTCATAAGAATGGTATCAATCAATTCAGCGATAAATAAACTTCCACAAAAAGTATATTATACGTGTATTTTACCACAAAGTGCTACACGTTTAGGTCTACACTTAAATCATTTTGCGGGTGAAGATGACTTCATAAAACACGGTCCAATCCTAGATATTCATTTCAGATTAATTATTTTTTCAATATTCTTTTTTCACGTCTATATACGTGCAGTATTTGAAGTTTTAAAATAGAATTACTCCCACCTACTTAAATAATTTTATTTGTTAAATTATATCAAGGGAGCGGGGTAGCCCACTGGTAAGGCAGTGGACTGCTGTGCTTAAGGTCCCGAGTTCGAATCTGACATGGCTTATGATATCTTTATTATTCGCACAGTTCGTCTCGTGAGCCGAGAGACCCTCCTGGGGCAAACCCAGCCTCTATAAAGTGGGTACCCTTAATTGAAAAATTAAGGGGAAAATCCTGGCGGTTGAGCGTGATCATGGTCAAATCCCCTCCTTGCACGACCGCTGACCAAGAAACAGTACTCTTCCTTACATAGTACTGAACCCAAGACCCTTCATGGGTTGTCGTGGTACAGGTTAATTTATATCAGTAAGTCATGTTATTTTATTAAACATTACTTCTGAGTCATGTAATTACAGTTTTTTTTTAATTATATATAAACACGCACATTTGACTATTATTCAAAATGTAATACAGATCGCCGCTTATTTATTTATGTTTTAACATATAAACTGTTACAACTATAGAGCTGTTTGCTGTAATGTCATGGAAATGGTCTCGCTAGATCCAGAGTTGAAAGAGACCTCACCCTCGAGGAATGCATTACACTTTTACCTAACTCTACAGAGTACAAAAAGGGCTAACG
Source organism: Aelia acuminata (assembly GCA_911387785.2). NCBI lineage: Eukaryota > Metazoa > Arthropoda > Insecta > Hemiptera > Pentatomidae > Aelia > Aelia acuminata. The sequence continues at coordinate 61,902,392 of OU426981.1, forward strand.
ATAAGAAAAAAGATTGGATTGATGGAATATTCCGGGATCAAAATAAGTATGGGTATGAATTTCTCGACTGATTGGGATTGGAGGACACATTGGGAATAGATTTTTTCTTTTTTTTACAACAAATCAAAGGTCAAAGTCTTCATTGATTGAAATTAAATGAGATTTTGTTAAAAGTAAACTGTTCAAGAATTCGGTTAACTTCTAAATTATAAGGTGTGATTTTATTTCTATCTCCGTAGTCTTCACCACTTATTTTTGGGCAAACTCAGTTACAGCTAGCTTCTGCTTGTTCCCCCTATCATTATATTTATCTGATAGAGACGTACCACCAACATCACCGCAAGCGTAAATATTCGATTACTTGTATCCTAGAATCAGCTACAAATATTTATCGAAAAAAAAAATATGGAAACCGCACGACATAAGTCCACTTTTATCTATTTCGTGATTCACTTCCGCACTGACTCAATGTTGCGCAAAATTGTGTAAATAATACTCAAAAGAAACAGGTGAGATGCAAGATTCATGGTCGCTAAGCGTCCTGGATTTAGGAAAATGACTCCGCTGCTCGGCGACCGAGTTCGAACAAAGAATCCGTAAGTATAATAAGCCTAGGATAGTGTTTTTTTCTGCAATAATTTTTTGTCTTTTATAGTGAACCGGAATCGATAGAAAAGGTATTTAAGCCACTGTACATTAAAAACGAATTTTGAAATTTGGTCTCTGATGCCTTTCCAGAAACAGCTAATGGTTACTGTCCTAGTAAACTTATATTTCAGTCATAAATCTATTATGGAACTAAAGCTTGAAAATAATTATTAAAGATTATCTTGTACCATGTTTTCCTCCCCAAAAAGCTGCTTAAAATATTTAAGCATCACGTATTTTTTTGCGCGATTACTTAATAAAGAACAATAAAATTGTTTTATGTTCATATGAATCAGGTTTATCAATTAAAAAACAGACAATTTCGCAGGACGCGGTTATTTGGAATGTTATGAACCGGAGGGGGTTGAGGTATTTTATCCTAGTCCAATTAATGCTTCATATAAAGCTTAATGATATTTAAAAAATAAAATATTTGTTCATATATTACTTAAGTGATATATAGTAAATTAATACAAATTTATTTAATTCTTAGTTTTGGTTTCTCATATTTTCTAGGGGGGGGGGGGGGGAGGGACAGCTACCCTCTTCTGCGCCTTACCTTGCGGACGCCTGCGTTTTCTCATCTTTATAATCCTGAACCGATTTTCTGAAAACGATCACAAAACATTTCTTCGTGATATAGATAGAGCATCTATCTTGTCAGCAATTATAACATAAACTCAAAAATGAGCGATCTTCAAGTCAATCCACAACCTCTTAAAAATGTTTGTAGTGTTCGATTAATTTGACTACTAGAAAAACTATTTTTTGCAAATAATTCCTTTTTTTTGCTAAATCTCCAGGCTCTTAGTAAAACTAATTAAGTAAAAGCATTTCAAACAAGGGAAGAAATTATTAGTGCTAAAGCTATTTTTTTTTTATAGTACACGTATCATCGAAATATAAAATAGTAAACATTTAGAACCTTATTTAATCGTATTTTTCATTTTATTTTTGTAAAAATTTAGAGCTGTGATAATCCATGGGGTTTTCAGAAAGATAAAGTTTTTTTCTTCTAAAGGTATTTTCCGATGTTATTTGCGAAAAACTAAAAGAAAAATTAAAATTCTAGTTATTAAAAAAATGTTAAATTATAAGAATGTATGTATTTGAAATGTGTAATTAATTAATAAGACTGGGGACTCAAATGAAGCATTTGAGACATTAATTACTGAAAGTACAGAAGCAGCTTACTATACGTCTTGATTTACTCAAAAGATTACATACTAAAATTTTTTTTTTTTTTTTTTTTTTTTTTTTTTTTTTTTTTTTTTTTTTTTTTTTTTTTTTTTACGATTTACTAAAATTACGATAACTTCAAGTTGGATACAACGAATGTTATTTAAAACTCACTTCTTCAAATTTACTAAAGAAACTTATAATAGCCTAAAAGAAATTATTTTCCTCGTATGTTTAAGTACACAATAAGATTTTGATAAATTGCATTACGGATCACAAAAACAAGATTGCTAAGTACTAATGAATCGATATACATACGTACATTACCTAAATATTTTTACCTCCTGACTTATTTTTTCCTTTGCTTCATAAGCACCTCAGGGACCCTTTTAGATTTCGATGCGATTCCTATCTAGATACGTAACACCTAAAATTCTTGGTTTCTGCGCTATAACAGGAAGAAATCTTTATAATAAAAAGTTAATAAAGCACTTATGATAAGCTTCTAATTTTGTCTATAAGATGAGCAAGTTAACTTACCGAAGCAATTTTCCGCTAGCTCATTACACAACCGTCTAATCGCAGTTTTTTTAACGAATACTACAAGAGCTTTTTCAGAATATGGCCCGCCAATTCGCATTGAATCGTTACTTTGCCTTTCTATAATTACTTCACTATTTAATAAGGAATGAAAAATATTTTTTTTCAGCATCCCGTTACCATGGGGGGAAATCTTTAAATTTATAATAACATTTCAAAAGTTCCTTATGAACATTACTTGTTTTATATACTTCATGTTTGATGGCTTGTTCTGCTCTCTTTTGAAGGAATTTGCAACTAACTCTGAAGTATTGGAGGCATAATAAATAAAAGGTTCCACTATTGTTACTGACAATAATTATAATCAATATAGTTGACTACCAACTAATTATTAATTAAAATATTAAAAGAAAATGTTTTTATTTCAAATATTCGCTTTTCAACATTAATATTAGGCATCTAAATAATAAACCTATTATATCTTTTAAGGGTAATCTGTCATGGAGAGTTTAAAAGGCAGCTGTTACAATTATAAATAAATCAAATAGTATAATAAGTCAAAATGAGAGATTTCCTACTACATATATTTTGATTCTTGACTGAAACTGGTTATCTTTATGCATAGCATCCTACTGCATATTTTCTAAGAATCATTTTTTACTTATCATTTTATTCATTCTTCCATCATTTTTTACATTTATATATAGCTTATAAAATATCCATAGGCTATTTATAATAAAAAGGTTTCATGCATCTGAGGGTTAAATATTTTAACTATACACTTGTGTGAAATTTGCTTGATGATCCACAGAACACTGTGGTACCCATGATATTTATAGTTTTACTTTCAAAATATATTTATTTTCTAATAATTCAAATTTAATTTTGAAATAAAATTCAATCATTTAGTATAATCAGGATCTTATCATTCAGTATAATGCTGTGGTAGGATAATTTTATGTTATGATATAAGAATCAAAGATCGAATGGTGGTCAAGAGACCTTCCTCCTGATAGATTTTTGCATAAAATTAATATTCACAAAAATTGAATATAAATATTATAGAAAATAGATATAAAATATTAATAACATAAATAAAAAATAGTAATAAAAATAAAAATTCAAGAAATCATTCTTTCTTACCATTTAGTGAGGCAATCATTAATGTATGATATATCAAGCTTCAATGATATTGACTATGTAAGTAGTGCTTATGGGAGTAGCCTAAAAAAAAAAAAATTAAGTCTTTCAAAACTGAAATCACATATCAAATTTGCCTACCTTTTTTAATAAAAATGAAATTATGTCCCTTAGAAACTGGCTGAACGGATTTGGTTACTTTTTTTTAAATGTCCCTAACAGTCCGAATCAGGTTGATACAGTAACAATACAAACTTCCTGTTTAAACTGTGTTATTTGGGTATAACTCAATAACTATCGATTTCATTTCAATCATGGGAATTCAAAGTTGAAATATTTTTTGATATTCTACTATAAGAAAAAAAATCATGGATATCAGGCGATGATCAACCAAGTTGAAGCCTCTTGTTTTTCCACAAGTTCTCTCTTTCTATATAATAAAAATAAAATGATGTTCGCTGGTAACCCCATCATTTGAGAATGGATGGACAGATTTGGCTATTTTTTCATTTAAAATGTTCCTAATTGTTCGAATCAGGTTGATATGGAAATAAAAATTGGAAAAGTTACAGGTGCTATGAATGTTTCAGGGGCACAAAGATGTTTAAACTGCATTATTCACAAATAACTTGAATACTAACAACTTCATGTCAATAATCACGTGAATTCAAAGTTGAAATATCTTTTGCAATGATTACTTATAAATATTTTTTTCTTATTTTAACAATCTTGAACCTATTTTCTTGAATGACCACAAACAAATTTTTTTAATATGCATTGGAGGTCATTTAAAAGCTACAATTTTAAAACTTAGAACTATTTTCTCAATATGGGTCCAAAAATTATGATAAAACCTTATATAATGTCGCTGATACATTGAACTGTCGAATATGAAGATTTTTTTTTTTTTAATATTTGATACTTTGCTATTGCATAGTACTGATAAATGTTGATACCATCTGAAAAATATATTAAAGATAAATAGAAAACACTTGCCCTATTGGAAATAGATTTATTTCGGGTTCACCATAATAGGTTTTTTCTATCAAGAAAAGTACTAATTTTCACATACAATAGTTTGAAGTGGTAGTGACAATATGAATATAAAATTAATTGGTTAAATGCAGAATTTTCAATATATTTCACAAATATCTTTCTCTAAAGTAGCTTTTAAATTAATAATTTGAATTAAAAAAGTTAAAAAAAAAAAAAAAAAAAAGATATGGTTTAAAAGTCCCAGACCTTTTGCTGGAACGAACTAAGCACATGTTTGTGTCTACAATGTTCGAGGCCATTCCACACTGTTCCACGAGGTTCTAGGCCATCTCCTTATGACTATAAATAAGGAGCGATTGACTGTACAGTCTTAGCCTTGGTTGTGAAGCTTATTACCATATTATTATTTGTGTTACAAAGTGATAATTTTTGTTACCTGCTCTAATATTTGTGTATTTATAATTTGTGTGATATTGAAAATTGTTATTCTTCTTTGAATAAATATTGTTCTACCCACAAAAGTGTTACAATATAATAGAACACATAAATTTGAGTTTATTCATTCCCTAAACAATAATGGGGGAAAAGATGACTTAGTGACTCAACTAAGGTAATGTGCTAATCAAGCTTATTTTATTTTATTTTTTTACTTTAATTTGCTTAAACCTTGAATTAAATGTTTTTATTCAAAGAAGAGTCATAAGTGAAAGTTGTATCATGCAACTTTCACCTATCACGTCAGATTTGGCTTTTATGAAACCATAGATACATGCACGCATAATAATACCTATTAGGTCATTTAAAATTATCAAATGAAAAGATAAAATAATTTTTGAAATAAATTTAAATATAAAGGATATGAGGATACTTTATTCTGTTGAAAATCCAATGACTGAGCCAATTAAAACAAAAACAACACATACATCTTTATTTATGAAACAAATAGTCAACAATTTGAGAAAATATTATTACCTATTATTACAAAAATACTGTACTTGAATGTAAAAATAAGTACATGTTTTATTCAAGTCTTTAAAATTGTAGGGTTTAACATCTATCTTGTTTATTTTTTAAGACGATGTCATAAGCTATACAAAAAAAAGTTTAAAAACATTATTACTTTGCATCATAAATGGCAATAAGTACCTGTGGCAGGACTGAGAATCGAACAATAACAAAATATTAAAATTAATGTCTTAATAAATTGAAAACAAAAATCAACATTAACTTTATAAAATAACAAAAATTAATATTATGATAAAATAACAAAATTATAAAAATAATTTTCAAAAAGATAAACAATTGTGTTTAATTATCACAGGGCTTTTAAATAAATACACACTAATTTGATAAACACCATTAACATTACTCTTCTTCTTCTTTTTTTTTTTTTTTTTTTTTGGAAAGAATATGAAAGAATATTTCAAACAATGCCAACAAAAGATGGAATGAGAAAATAGTAAGTAAGATCACTGTTGATGGTATTGTTTAAAGCATTAAAATAAAGTTTATTTACTGCATCATATGACATGATTTTAAAAAATAAGTCTCACTGATCACACATTTTCTTAGTAAATAAGCAAATATTTAGAAATATTAAATTTCTTAGTTGGATGTTAGACCCTGTTTTGATTTAAGATAGGAATCTCTAATTTACTACTATCTAATAATTTTTATAAAGATTGTCTCACAACCTATGTAAAATCTTTATTAAACCCAAGTTTGATTCCTATGATTTGCCTACAATTATAATCCGAGATATCAAAGTATCTGGACTAATTACTTTGGAGTAATATGACATACAAATTATATGTTGTAGGTCATAATAAGTTTGAGAGATCTACAAAAACTAGCAATACTGTACAATAATATGCCCCTGTTTACCTGATTACAATTAAGTCACTTATAACAAAATTACTACAAAATTTATCCTAAAAATTGGGATTCATTGGAACTTTACAAAACATAGATCTCAATAACCTCGCAGCTGTGATGACTGCAAATACTATTCCGAGAAATGCAAAGTAGCAACAGTAGATTACAAACTGAAAGAAAAAAAAATTATGTATATATGTAGGAATATAAATCAAGAATTACTACTGTCAGAGAAATAGGCTAATTTGTTAATATTCCTGGAGGAGGTTCTAGAAAATATTTTAAAAAGTATTAAATTTCATTCTGTTAAGGCATTATTTATGGATACTGTATAAATAATTTTGTTAGCAACCTCACCCAAAAACCAATATGGACAAAAACATAAACACATATAATGAGACACATATGACATTGACATCAATGACAGGCTAGGTACCAACAATTTGATTTTAAGTTATTCAATTTTTTTTTTTTTTTTTTATCAAATAACCTTTAGATAAAGAAATCTTTTACTTCCTTTATAGGACAATATTTAAATCACTAGTATGAATGAAAAAACAAAGTTTTGTAAGGACAAGCTATTTGACATAAATTGTAAGAATGAGGTAAGGGCCTTACATATGCCTTAATCTATTTGGTAATTTTGCTCAATAGTTTACTTCATAAAGTTTTAAAACACAAAGATGTATTAATCTATCAACTCTTTTAAAAAATCTTTATCATCATCTTTGACATAAGGGATCATCTGTTGCTGATCCCTCTTTATATCAGTTGCCAAGATATTGCTGTATGGTTCTGATGGCAATTAGTCTTTGATTATCCAATGAGGCAATTAGTCTTGGCAATGAGGGTTGTCCTTTTCTTAGAAATTTTACATATTCTTCATGCTCCAAGTTGATTGAACACATTCTCAAAGACAAGCCAGAATAATGAGTTTTGCCAAAAGGGGAAAGTTAATTTTACCATCAATTTTTATATTTACCCCACGCACACATTTCAGAACATTGCGTCAGGTAATAAATATCACAATCTTATATCAACAAATAATATAAATGAAGGTCGAAACAACAGACAAATATCTTCTACTGGAGCTAGAAAAAAATGTTGCATAAAATTTGTCACCTGTGCCAAGTTCCCCAAGAATTTCACTCTTTGACCATCCCTAGTTTTGGCTTAGCTCTAGGTTACAATCTCAAGTGCAGTACTATTAATCCAACAGAAATATTATGTTTTGACAAGTCAATATACGAAGCAGCTAACTTTTTGAAATCATTGAAGTGCCCAGAATGGAGAACTGTACCCCTACTACTATACTAAATGAACCATTCCGGGTAACTTCATAAAGAAATTTAACCAGGTTTTTATTTACGCTTTTTATCCCCTTTTATGTTCTCCGATTTGTGAAAGATCTCTAACACTCGACTAAAATGAGTCAAACCTGAATTAAAACTTTTAATTTTCTTGGGGTAAGAAGTTATTAATTTTATGTTACATATATGTAATGAAACTTTGAATAAGTTGAGATAAGGTGTTAACATATTAATTATGGAATCATTTTGCATAAATATTAATGATTGTGATGTTTAGCCAGCCAGCTCTGTGGGTTGTTGATAAGGGCATCAACATAACTTTTTCAGGTCCAACACATTTTACCTTCACTTATATGAAATATATAGTAAGGGAAAGTATTGCAATCGTGAAAAATTTCGACATCCGGTTTTCAACATCCCAACAAGTCCCGAGCAAATATTTAAATTTAAATTGATAGATCAAGAGTTTTAACCTTAACCTTTTTATTCTGTTATTTTGAATTTTATAAAGAGGTTTATTTACTATGGAGACAAGTGGCATATGATCCGTTTGTAGAGTCACTTCAGTATGGCCGTAAACATAAGCATGGAAACGCTTACTAGCAAAAACCACAGATAGTATCTCTTTCTCAATCTGAGAACAATCTTCCTCAGTACTATTCAAGGGCTTGGAAGCGAAATGCACTGGTTTGTTATCTTGCAACAGACAACAAACAATTTTTTTGGAACAATCACACTGCATAATTACAGGCTTTAAGGGGCCAAAAATTGTGAGAACTGGATCACAAGAAATTATTTTCTTTACCTTTGAAAGTGTATCGCCATGGGAGATGCCCCATTGCCAGGCAACTCCTTTTTTGACAAGTTCCGTTAAAGGAGAGACAATTTCAGATAAGTTAGAAATAAAAGGACTTAGAAAATTGACAAACCCCAATAGTTTTTGCAAACCCTGCTTACATTTGGTTGCTTTAAAGACATAATAACTTCAAATTTTTTCGGGTCTGGTAAAATACCAGATTCACAAAATATTACGCCAAGGTACTTAATGTCCGGCAGGCAGTATTGAAATTTCTCATAGTTAAATTTAATATTTAATTGTTTCGCTCTTTCTAGTACGCAACATAAAATTTCGTCATTCTCTTCTTTAGTATAACTTGCGATGCACAGATCATCAAAATATACAGACACGCCAGGTATATCACCAAAATACTTAGAAACAAGTTTGTGAACAATTTCAGGTAAATTTGAAAGGCCAAATGGGGATCTCAAAAACTGATAAGTTTAGTATGTTAATGACATAGTACTGAAAGTGCACAATTTACTAGATTCTTTATCAAGTGGGACATGATAAAACTCGTCTTTTATATCAAGAACAGTGAAGAATCTTTTAAAGGCTAAATTTTGAGCTATTTCAGTATGTAAATGCCTGCGATGTGACAGCAAAAATTTCATCAAAATTGGTCAAACAGGGGGGCACTTTATTTAATAAATTTCGTCTCATTTTTACTTTTTTTTTTTTTTTTTTTCTCAAAAATGGCTCCAACGATTTTGATTAAACTGGGTATTTGATGTATGTATATGCCCCCGATATCACAGCCAAAAATTTTTATTTTATTTTAGGCACTCAGCCAGTTATTGATGTCTAGTCCTAAAATCATCAAGGCATTTTTAAATAATAATAGCTAATATTATTTAATCTATCAACAAATCTACCAATATAAATAATAAATGCATAAGATAAGAAAGATATAGAAAATGCACATTCTCTATAATAATAATTATTTGGCCATAGGTCACCAATAAGTTCACTTCATAATGACAGATAGCTTTATTATCTATGTTTCGACTGATAAAAACCATTCTGAAGAATATAAAGATACCATTACTACATGAAGAGTAAGGGAGAAAAAGCAGGTAACACTATTTTTTAAAAAAATGATATATTGATATCAATTGATTAAGAATGAAAAGCTAAATTCTCCAAGGGAGTTAGAATGTGGAAAAAACAAGTGAGTAAAAAATATATGCCATCAAACTTTTACTGCAATGGGAAAGAAATAGCTAAGTGGTAACAAAAATTGCAATTTTGTCAGTTCTAAAAAAAGCTGACTTACCTTTTTTTTCCTGACCAATCATATATTATAACCTTTTAATTTTTTACCTATCTCATTTGATTTATTTTAAATAAACAACATAGAGTTTTAAATATTACCACCAACAGCAGGGAAAATGAGAGTTTAAAAAAAAAATAAAAGGTACAGCAAACAGAATCAGAGGTTTAAATGAAAAATTATGGCGCAATAGTTAAGTAATTTTGATTGATTATTGTTGTCACTTAATTTTTTTAAATAAAAAAGTAACTGTAATTACCTTAAATTTGCAAAATAAACATTGAATACAAAAAGTTAATGAATTGAAAAATTCGACAAACCAACAATATTGTGTTCTTCATAGTAACCAATGCTATACTATAGAAGTAACAAGAGAAATATTAGTCCATAGTGATCCTACTATTCCCCTGTGCAAGTTAACTTGCTGTCCCACCAACCTAAGTTCAGTGAGGTTAGTAATAGAAAATATAAAAAAGAAATGAAAAAAAATTACCTTCATTCTCTCATCAAGCCCTAATGAATCAGAACTAACAACAACTGTTAAAATGCTTTGAAACACTAGAGCAAGAAATGTCGCAAAGCCAAAAATCAAACCATGACTGTCTGGATTCACATTTTGGGCTATTTCAGAACTAAAAAAAAAATATTTTTTGTTTAAATTGGCATGACATAGAGTAGTATAGCTATTTCTTTATTAGTGCAAACTAAATAAAAGTACTAATACTGAATAACTAGTATATACAAATTTAAAAAAGTTTGAAATCAAATTATTGAATTTCAATATTTTATTCTATTTACTTATCAATAGTTATTCGCAATGAAAATAAATAGAGGTCTTAAATTTTTTTTTTATTATTTATGATTCATTCAAATTAATAATTTTTCCAGAATTTTTGTGGCAAATAGCTATTATTAAATAAATAGAAAAAAATTAATGGAGTAAAGTCATTTGACTTCAAGCCTTGAGCGTCCTTAGGGGGAGGGGGCAGGGGAGGCCAGCTGACCCCACCCCATAGAAACTATGTGAAACGAAAACTACGAATTAACCCTTTCACAATTGTGGACACGGATTTTGTTAGGGATACCAAAACAAAAGATTTGTTTACTTTATATTTCAGATAATTTTTCGCTAGGCAGCAGCTCTAGGTATTCCAAAGAGGCATAAACTGATATGAGAAATCGAGTTTGGACATTGAAAATGCTGAAAATGCTGAAAACAGCATCTGATGGCCGTATGTGCTCCAGAAGTTGCAGAGGAATTGAGCTTATAGTAAACTTATATGACCTCATAAGGTCTACCTCTAAGACAGAAGAATCAAGATTATTCAGTAGCTAGGCAGCTATTTTGAGGTAGAAGCTTCCATATAGATGGGATGTCCTCAAGGATCAGTCCTTAGAAGCTAGTTTTTGATGAGTTACTGGGAGTGGTAGCGGGTGAGCGGTTCCATGCCGCATCCTGTGTTAATGACTTAGCAGCTGTGGTGGTATCTAACTGCAGAGCAAGGTTGAAGAGAGAAACAATAAGCCTAAAGAAACAATAAGGTTGAAGAGAAATATGCCAGTCTGGGAGCTAGGTGATGTGAGGATAAAAAAATTAGAATGGCAATTTTACTTATTGGCGAGACTGACAAAGCGCACCCTATCAATATGAACAAATAATACGTCCAAGTGAAGTGTTACATACCTCGGTCTAAGCATATCGCCTCACTTGGACTATCTCTCAACAAGGGTGACCCAAACAGTCAAAGAACTGAGTCATGGAGGACGTGGGTTATGGAGCCTCAGATACTCAACCACTATGATTAGTGGAAAGTATCCTGAGATACTTATCACCCTTCTGGAAACACAACCTCACACTACAACAAAGTATTATGGGCCAAACAAGTGAAACAAAAATATCCGGGAGGACACGATTGAGGAGCTGAGCCAGCAGCGGACAACAACCTCAGAAGGTAGTACACTGAGAAAATATTTCTGCTAAGTCAAATATCAGCTATCCGCTTAGTGGGTCATCCCGGACTATTAGGCATCCCAATTCCTCACAGGGCATGAAGGATCTAAGCTGAGCAGAGCTAAGCTTCAGGGTCTTAGCTTGAAGTCGAGCATCTATACCAAACATGTGGTGTTCCGGAAACTGTAGAGCATGTGATCATGTCTTGCACTGTGTTTGGGAGTATTTAAAGGCCAAACTGATGTTAACCGCAAGGATCTACAACCTCATTGAATATGAATTTCCTCAGTTAGCTAAAACTCGTATGGCCATTTGGCCAGGTAGGGATGAAAATAAATAAATAAATTCAATTAAATCCTTAAACTCTTGGTTCTAATAAATATTTTAGCAATGCAGATAAATTTGAATATAATATTCCCCTGAAATATCTTGCATACTCAAAATACTTGCCACTTAATACTAGCATGGTTTCCTTGTCACAAACGAATTTCAGTCAACGAAAAGCTGATTAGCTGACCAAAAATTAACATTCAACATCTTTAGTGGTTGATGAATAAATAATTCAGGGCTATAAGAGAACCAATACCCCTTCAAAAAATGTTTTGATACTTTTTGCTTTTGAAACAATTAGGATTCATAAATATAAAAAAAAAATATTAAATCAACATTTTTCTTTTCATAATTTTAAGTGACAAATTTATGTTAATTAAAATAAAGTATTAAATGACGTACTTGACTATCGTAATCATTCCATTATAGATGACAGCATACAAGATATACAACCCAAAGGCAAAAAGGATTTGAGCAGTTTGGGACATAAGGTACAAAAGCACTGCAATAACAGCTGAACAAAGAAAAAGTGCTAACTCTCCATAATGACTCCATTGAACTGAAATTATCCCGCATCCATAAGCAGAGACAGCACCTGTAAAAAATATTTAAAACATATTTGCAACAATTTGACAGAGGATATTTATGTATGGTACATCGCTCAGAAAACTTATTCTTGCTAAAATTGATTTTTAATTCAGATTTGATTCTTATTCACCAGAAATATTTATTTATGAAAAAGAATAAAAATTAAAAAAAAAAATTATAGCACATTGTAAGCTCTTTTACCTGTCTCAAGAAAAAAAAAAAAATCTGAGAGCAGTTGTGTTGGCAGATATCCACAAAATAAAATTTCACTATCACTAGTTGGAAAAAATCCAGAAAAATTAATATTTAGATTGCCTTGGCAGCATAAAGGGACGTTAAACTAACAAACAAGATTAAAGAACGAAGGTTGAGTTAAAACTTATCCAAAATTGATAGAAACAAAATTTATTACTCACTTAGCAAAGTATACATTGTTTCTACTCCTCCATTAAAATTATTTAAGGTATCACTGCTTACAATTGTTGAATTTCCTTCACTCAAGATTTGTTCCCACAAAACTTGAACAAATGATAATATCTGAAAGTGAAAAAACAAACAGTTAGTAAATTATTATAACAAAAAAATTATTCTCATAAACTTCATTGTACATAATCAAGAAGCATACTTGATAATAACCACCAGTCGCTAAAGCCAACCAGAACATCCATTTCAATGTGTAAAGATTCGAAACTGCACAATAAAAATCATTCCTTAGGAAAGATATACTTTTTCTAAGACTTGATATCTTTACCTGTCACATGAATAACTTATAATTCTTTTTCATGAATAGTTACATTAAATAATAGCTTTAAAAGAAATTAAATTACCTTTAAATCTGTGGTACAGGAAACGTTTGACTCATCTTCCAGGTTATCAGGATTTGAACAAATAGGAATATCACGATTAAAATACACTGAGTGTTCAACAGAAGGTAAAAAGAAAGCCCAGATGGTAGCTGATATCATTCCTACAAACACTCATAGTTAAATTTCTTAATATCATTAAGCGAAACTTGATAAAAGAAGATGATATCAAAGGAATCAACATTATTTCTGCAGAATTTGAATTTGCAGTCGAGTTTATCTATAATTAATAGGATTTTCTTTAATGAAGGAGCTCTTCCGTGTTTAATGTTTTTTATTATTTTTTTCCCGACGTTTCGAGCTTGTGGTTCATCCTCTGGGGTTATCTTATCTTTAGTTGCTATATTTCCATACAAGCCATATGTCAACTTCTTTTTTTAACAGTATAAAAATACTTTTGTCTATATTTGATATTGGCTGTGTGTGAGCCAATAACTATAATGTGACAATGAAATCAAAGACAATGTTATAGGCCAAAAAATGCATTAGACAAAAGTATTTTTATACTGTTAAAAAAAGAAGTTGACATATGGCTTGTATGGAAATGTAGCAACTAAAGATAAGATAACCACAGAGGATGAACCACAAGCTCGAAACGTCGGGAAAAAAATAATAAACACGGAAGAGCTCCTTCATTAAAGAAAATCCTACAAATTACAGCACTCTTCCCCTCTGAGTGAGGAAAAAGATCCTAGCAGTTTCTATAATTAAGAATCTGTTTCTTTCTCCAAGATAGGAAAAATATCTATACACAATCATAGACCAACACACCTAAACAAAAATAATGATAGAAAAAAAAACCTTTATTCTGATTGACATATTGGTAGCTTCAAATGACAAGGTTCGAATTGGACTAACCTTAATTTTCGGAAAAACGAGTTTGAAAATTTGGCTAGCTTCACTTTTATCATGGTCAATAAAAGTTATCCATGTTCTCATAACTTTAAGTAATAGTATTTTAACTTTGGGAATAGGTTTAGCAGAAAAATACCGTTTCTCTGATTTTATATGACACATGGCGAAAAGCAGGTAGGACCTTGTCACTTACAAAATGAATAAAAATGAAAATTACATAGGTTTCAAAAAATTCATATCACACCACTAGTAGGTAAAGAAAATATTATGATAATATTAATATTCGATTCATAATATTAACAATTTAAATTAAAAAATCTGGTGCGTGCGCGCAACACACAACTTTCACTTACCAACTTACTTACATTAGAAATTGATGTGTTTTGTTAACAGCCACTTCTCAAAGTCACACATTCATTTCTTATTTTTGTTTTTATTGCTCTATAAAAAACACTAATTTTTTTATTATTAAATAAAAGTTTTTACTTGCGATACTACAGCAATGCAAGCATAATGCTCGAAGTCGTCTGATTTTGTAATTCTCTATGTAGTTGTTGAAAACTTCATTTATTTACCATGAAACAAATAATTTCCATTAAATGAAGACAACAATTAATTTATGAACAATGGTCTGTCATTGAGTGCATACTCCGCATACGTGGGCTCAACGTGTTTTATGAGTTGACGGAATATTTTTCTTTTTTTCCTCCTGTATATGTTTACTTGATTTTTTTCATATTTCATATTTAGCCATTTCTTATTTTTAGGGTTAACGAGAAACTGTTAATTTCTCCATATAAACAAAAACAAAGGTACTTTATAGGTAAACAAAAAGGCCCCTTCCCCATTTAAGCCCCTTCAGAACATTTTAATAATGATAAAGCTTACCTGATATTAAAGAAGACCTAATTTTCATTAAAAAATGACGAATTTGATCAAAATCATTGAGGAGATAATGAAAAAAAAGGTAAAAATTGGAAAAAAAAGTAATGAAATAAAGTTCCCCCTACGTTTGACTAATTTTGATGAAATGTTGGCTGTCACATCTTTGGCATATACATACATCAAATACCGTGTTTAATCAAAATCTTTATAGCCATTTATGAGTAAATAAAAAACACATGTGAAAAACAGACAAAATTTATAAAGTAAAGTGCCCTCTCCAGTTGATCAATTTTGATGAAATTTTTACAGCCATATCTCGGGCATATTAATACTCCAAATTCTCAGTTTAATCAAAATCATTAGAGCCGTTTTTGAGAAAATCGAAAAAAAACGTAAAAAGTTTTTAAATAAAGTATAAAATTTTTCTGTCACATTGCAGACATATACATACACTAAATACCAAATTTCAGATTCGCACAGTTTGTAGTTTTTGAGCTAGTCTGTTCACACACACACACACACACACACAGACCATTTTGCGGGACTTGGTTATTTGGACTCAGGGGACCCACGAAATGTGTATTTCCTTTGAAAATCCGAAGTCAAAATTTTTCACTATCCCAATACTTTCCCTTACTATATATTTCATCGATAGTTAAGTAAAAGTAAAAATCTGGTGTGAAGCGCACAACATACAAGTTTCTCTTACCAACCTACTTATGGAAGAAATCAATGTATCAAGAAAAATGTTTAAAGGCCAATTAGCAACGTTACAGACAATAATTTTTTTTCCAAGTTCGATTTATTCTTTTTATTATTTATGCACCCCTGCGCGGAGTCCCAGGTGTCAGCGGACAGGTAAGAGAAGTTGGGTCCCTCTGTCGCAAACGTGACAGAGAGCCTGAAACACCAGCACACGTGCTGGGGAAATGCCCCAACAACTCGCTCCTGATAACTCGCCGTCACCACAGAGTCAAACATGCATTGATGGGGCTCCTGAAGGAGAGAGACTTCGTCTGCTTCGAGGAAGTTTATTGTGTGGATACGGATGGATCCACGAGATATGCCGATATAGTGGCATTCCCGAAGACCGGAAAGTCGGCTGTCATTCTGGATCCTACCGTGAGGTATGAGACTAATGACCTCGATCAGGCGAGCAAAGTTGACGAGGAAAAGAGGGGAATATATGAAAAGTGTATTCCTTTTCACAAAGAGAGGTTCCGCGACAGCTTTGGCGAGAGAGAGTTCCACGTGAGAGGCCTTTGGTTCGGAGCCTGCGGAGCCATACCCAGGTCAACCAGGAGCTTCATGGAGGATCTTGGTGTGGATATAAAGGACGTAGAAAGCTTGGTGGAGAGTATAGTGCTGGACTCCCTGGGTATAATACATCACCACATATATGGGAGTAGCTGAATTAGAGACTGGTGAGAGGACATTTATGTATGTAAGTTATCTATTTATCTATTTATTTATTTATATATTTATTTATTTATCTATCCATTTATTTATCTATTTATATATATTTATTTTATGCATCAATTAGTTACTTAATTGTTTGTTAAGTTCTAAGATATCTTTATTTCTAACTTTATATGATTAGGTTTTATTCGTATTGTTATTGTTGTTGCATGATAGATGTATTTTATTCAAAATTTAGCTCTCAAGGGATTGTGGAAAAGAGAGAAAAAAAATGAAAATGAAAAAAAAAAATAATCCTGTTGGTATACATATATAAATATGGATGTTATTATTATTATATATTGTTATAATAAGATATTACAAATAGCCTCATATGGACCTACAGTATGTTGTGTCTTAGCAACCCAATATAGTTGGGCAGCACCTCTTTTATCATAAATAAAGTGTTTCTCTCTCTCTCTTAAGGAACTTAAAAAAAAATCCTTATTTCATCATTAATTGAGTTGTTTTACCGCTTATTGTAAGTACAGTCGACTCCGGTTTATTGGGCCATAAAGGGAAATTTGGTTTTGTTCCAATTAGGCGGAGGACCCAATAAAGCAGAGATCTTGATCCACAAGTAAATGCAAAGAAAAAATGCCTAAATGCGCCTCATCACTCGGTAACCATACAAGTATGGTAATTGATGCCACAAATTGGACAGTAGGTGCATTTGGGCGTATGTATTCTCGTCTATTAATTTAATGATGGGGTCAAATAATACGATTGATATAACTGTAAAAATGTATTTTTATTAACTAGTCATTTAACAATATGACAAAATATAAGAAATATATAAAATGACTCAAATTAAAATAAATATTTGTGCATAATATAAATTATACTTATATAGACAAAATTTCGAAAAAAGAAATAAATCAGAACATGTTTTTATGCCAATATTTTTAACAGTAAAGAATCAACTGTGCATTGTTGTCAAGCTTTACTTGTAAACTTACGACCCACATAATTAGGAGTTTAAAAGACTTTCCTCATTTCCTTTTTATAAAAAAAAGGGAAATTACTTTTCGATGCAATTCATTGCTTCTGGTACAGGAACAGGCTCAGATTCTTAGGTTATTCGATTGACACCGGGGCTACTAGTTTTTTACATTCTGTTTCTTGAAAAAGTTAATTTTCAAAATTTTCGGCCCAATTAACCGACATTTTTTCCCAATAAAGCGGTGAAGTTTTATGTATATTTGATTCCGTTTTATTAAAAATGGCTCAATTAAACGATAGTCCCAATTATCTGATGATCCGATTAAACGGAGGTATATCATAAAGGTGAATCAATAGAAGTTGTATTTATAGCTCGTAGTAGATTGAAATTTTATTTTCAAATTTTCTTTCTTTTACCTTTCCAGAAACTGACTTGGATTACTGTTCCAGCAAAAAATATCTTATATTTCATTTTTACATTCATTTCCTCTTTTACATGAACTATACAATAAAAGAAAGTATTGTGATCATAAAAAAATGTTTCCTCTTATCTTCCTCTCATTTATTGTAATTATAGATTATTTTTACGATAGGTTAAATGATGGTCAGGATTTTCAGTTTACAATGATATTATTATGGTAAGCCAACGTTTCGATCCAACGTGTGGATCTTCATCAGGGCTAAAAGAAAACAAAAATAAATATCTATGCTTAAGGGTGACAATAAATGGATATATTACAGAACTGATAATAATATAAAAGATGGTGTATACATGAATATTAAAATAAGAGGCTGGTTAACAAGATAAAATAAGAGGCTGGTTAACAAGATAAAATAAGAGGCTGGTTAACAAGATAAAATAGAATCTGATATTTACCTACTGAGTCCAGGTGGATACTAAGACCAAAGGTAAAAATAAGGTGAGAGGTAGTGGTAGGGGGTTAGTTTGCCGACTTCAAAGGCTTATGACGGGGAAATCCAACGCTTTTGAAGTGAAGGCACATGACAACTGAGTGGACAAAAATATTTAAAAACTAACAAAGTAGATGGTATTGTATATAAATAGTTGTGTCTGGACTCAATAATAACATAAAACTGAGATAATACATAATGTAACAATGCATAAAAATTTGGAAAATATACAGAAAGAAGCATACAATACAAAAAATAATAATAGTACAGGAGGTACAGAGATAATTGCAGATACCTATGAAATCAAAACTAGGATTTGAGGATGCGGATGATGTTAGAATAAGTGGATGAAATTATCTCTTTATCTGTTTTGTGATTTACCGGGTTATTTGTTTCTAGATGGATGAAAATGGATTCTGAGAGGAGACATTTATTGTTGTTAGATACAGTAGCTAATATGGAGGGGTTCTCAAAGTCGAAGGAATGGTTGTGGGCAATGGCATGTTCTGCTAATTTAGATGTAGACGAATTACGCGTGGAAATACTGTATTTATGTTGATAAATACGGTTGAAAATCCTGACCATCATTTAACCTATCGTAATTGAAGAATAGTTGACCATCTCTCATCTCTATAGATTATTTTTGTGTCTACGAGTGCTACATTATCTCCGTTTTTATTAATTTTTTTACACACAATTGCCCCTACCACATATTACCAATTCCACACTTTATTTGTAAATATTAAATAAAATATACGGCCAAACTGGCACAATTTCTTTACTATGTATCAACAGTTTATTCTAAAGGGGCACCAGTCCGAGAACAATAAATGCAGCAACAACTTGCAAATCAATTACATGTGACACCTGAAACCGTCTCCATTTGTTTGAAAGCCATGGGAAAGATCCAGAAAGTCGGATGATGGGTATCTCAGCAAATGAATGACAGGCAGCAGGAAATTTAAAAATCCTCATGCCAAATGCTGCTTACCAGGTACAGAAAAAAGTCATTTCTAAATCAAATTGTGACTGGAGATGAAAAGCCGATTTACTTTGATAATCCTAAGCGTAAAAAATCCTAGGTAACTCCAGCGGCATTGATTGCAAGGCCAAATCGCTTTGGAAGGAAGACGATGCTCTGTATTTGGTGGGATCAGACGGGTGTTATCTACAAAGAGCTACGTACAAAAGATGATCAATTTGAATCAACCTTTGTCCCAAAATCCTCCTAAATATCAAGAAAGGACATACAAGTGATCTTGCTCCATGACAATGCCCCATCACATTCGGCTAAATGGACCAAGGAAATGATCCAAGCGTTTGGTCTGGAAATTCTTCCTCATGCGGCTTATTCACCAGAGTTGGCCCCTTCCGATTACTATCTATTCGCATCGATGGGACAAACACTAGCTGGACAGA
Source organism: Aelia acuminata (assembly GCA_911387785.2). Lineage (NCBI taxonomy): Eukaryota > Metazoa > Arthropoda > Insecta > Hemiptera > Pentatomidae > Aelia > Aelia acuminata. The sequence goes on from OU426981.1 coordinate 61,922,394, forward strand.
GCTTCACATTATCTTATCTCATGAAGATTTACGAAATTGGCTAAGTGATTGATTTGACTCAAAAGAAGAAGAATTCTTTTGGCGGGGAATCTACAAAATACCTCAGAGATGGGAAAAACGCATTGATAACGAGGGACAGTACTTCGAATAAAATAGAATGTATCATTTTTACACAATAAACTGTGTTATCTACTTGAAAAATTCTGGTTTCATATTAACACACTTGGTAGAAAAAGTAGATTGGTAAGCACGTGTTGTGTGATGCACAAAGTAGATACATTCATTCGTTGTGAAGGGAGACCAGAGTTTTTTTTAGGTATATAATTATTCAATTATCGCAAATTCTATGTTGCATAGTATAAAATCGATTATTAGAAGCAAAAAATTAGTTAACTTGTGAATATATAATAGAACAAAATCTATTCACAAAATAAACATGGTCTTTAAAAAAAATTCTAACCTACGAGTGTATAATAGTTCAATGAAAAATAATCAGTTGGGCGTAGAAAAATATAAAGCTGAGAAACTATTCCTGAAACAGTGCGGCCAATAAGATAAGCAGATCTTGTGTGTCCTGATACTTCTTGATAATGGCTTTTATCAACTTTTGCATAAATATAGGTATAATATGCAACTTCAGAAGCCATAAACAGGCCATAAAAAACTTCCAAAACCTAAAATTATACAAAAATAATTACAATACTTACAGCATAATTTTAATTTTTTTTTTTTTATATATATATACCTGCATCCAAAACATTGAGCGTGCTACAATAAGTAAAAGATAAACCATGACGGCACAAATGGAGCCAGTAATAATGATTGGTTTATATCTTGATAAATCGGTCAATAAGAAAACTAATACTAATGATATCATGGCAGTGTATATGGAAACGGGGTATATGTCTTCGCTGATCTGTAAAAAAGAAAAAAGTGTCTAAACTTGATAAAAAAGTCTAAAAATGCTTTTTTTTTTATAAAATTAAGAATGTTCAATGTTATATTTATAAATCACTTATAATAATAAAAAATATTCAAATTAAAAAGACTATAAAAATTAAAACACCTGATTATCTGCCTTAAGGTATAAAATGTAATAAGTATGTGATTTGGATACATTATGAATAAAATAAAGTTAATGAACATTGAAACAAGGAGAAATAGATGAGTGCATCCCACACACTTAAGAAAACCCCTGGCATATATTATGAAAAGAATCATGGGCATGTTTGTAAGAAAAGATTGCCCCTTAAGGGGATGATGTGAAAATAAGATTATAAATGATATTTCTGACATTATTTTTTAAAAGTTTTAGTTTTTCAAATATTGCCCCTTTATGATATTTACTTAAGATCATCTAGTAATATTACCAGCGAATAGTACAAAATGGTAGTTTTGTAAACGCCTCCAAGGAAATGATTAAACATTTTACTCTCTAGTCAATTTTTCTACCACTTCAATTTTGCAAAACTACCACTTTTAAGTCATCTGGATACACTTACCAAAAAGAAAAGGAAATGAAGACGACAAAAAGTTTAGATTGTAATATAATATGTTAGTTAACATATATTTTTTAGCTCGAATTGTTTCAAAACATTTATTGAAACAAAAAAAAAAAAAAACGCCAGAGTATAACAAATAGAGGAATACTGGTTTGGTATGGTAAATCCATTTAAGCTTGTACAAGTACTTAAAACATAATTCTCATAATATTTAATAATCAATTAAGTTCAGAAATTATTAAATACTCACTTGTTCTAGAGTAAAATCCATTGGCGAGTGGTTCAACATTTTGGTGATATAAGGTTCTGCAGGTCGGAATTCTTTTAATATTCCGAAAATACATAGGAGAACCGAAACTCTCTTCCAAGATTCCATCTTTTTATATTAGTATATAGTATATCAAACACTAAGTCATGGATTGGCATAAATTAAAAAAATTACTGATGATTCTCACTTATGAAGAAAGCATTGTCACAGAGAGTACATTTCTGAAACATGAGACAAACAACTACATTTCCTTAAAAATATATCGTAGGGTCAGGTATGTAATTAATATTGAAGGTATGTAAAATAAAACTTAATGAATTACAAAATACTAGTAATGACCCTTTAGCTCTTTTTGACTTTGAAGAGTAGGACATATGGGGGGGGGGGGGTGACTATTCCAGACACTCCACAAAAAGGCTGGGTAAAAAAAGATCAGGGACCATAAGAAGTGATCTATTTAAAGTTAGAACAAAGCGGTTCAATTCACAGAAACCGCATGCATATATATGCATAGAAGTAATATAATTAATATAATATAAAATAATTAATGAAGCTATATAATTATGAGAACAGGACTGCATAAAAAAAGTAACAATAATAAAAAACATGAGCACCTGATGCAGATTATAATTGAATGAAATAAAATCACATATACATGTGTAAAAAATGACAATTTGAGGAAATTATGAATATAAAGTTGGTATCACTGCTTTTTTCCCCCTGATCAATAAATTATCTGCTGTTTAATGAGCTAATAACATACGTGGTTGGGTAATAGCTATAAAACTTTATTTCTTTTACCTTAACTGCTTTATGGTATTGGATATAATTCACCAAGCAAATAAATGGATGGAACATTACATTAATCCATTAAGAAGTGTTTCTGATAAATAAATGGGTTCATGGGATTTTAAAAATAAAATATGGATAATTGTTAGCATAAAGTGATGATTATGTTTGTTAGTTATGGCTTAGAGGCGTAAAACCCTCAGGTCATCAACGCCTAAAGTGATGATTATTTCATAACTAATTATTTATACATTAATGTTTTTTAATACTACAAAATGAAAAATAATAAATGATTCTTAGAAATATGTAACAATGGAAATGTAAAAAAAAAAAAAAAAAGCTTTGACAACACTAAATTTCCTAATTAAAGAAGCAAAGGTAAAAAATTTCTTTAAGTTAATAACATTTCTTCTTGACTTGATATCATTGTATCTCTGAGCTGGATGACTCCTTGATGGAGTATAGCAGGGAAATCCCAGTTTTTAATTTATATCAATAACGGAGAAAGGTTTATTGATCCTTGTGAGATAGCAGGATACAAGATTTATAGATCAAAACAAAGAATTTATCATTAGTTTTAGCAAGAAATTCTCTGTAATAACCTATTATACCTCAATTATAGCAACAATATTAATTATGGTATGATGAAGTAATAAAATAACATTATCAAATTAAATAGCCATTATTAGACTGATAAAAGAAAACTATGAGTGAATTAAGGAAAGTAAAGGTGGTTTCCTGATTTAATTTTTTATATAAGGGGGGTTGCCCAGATTTATAACATACCTTGTTGTAGGCGGATCCAGCCGGTTGTTAAGGGTGGCTGTTGTCCCAAAGGTGATCGGCAAATCAGCTCTTTCTGTTTGTTATGCATATTATTTGTTCTATACATTACTTTCTTACTCTTATTTAAGTTAAATTATATATTTATTATTTATAAATTACAATTTTCTAACGTGAGGGGCTTCAGTCCCCACTGCTCTTCCCCTGGATCCCCCAATCTTCCTTGTTTCCCTCTCAAACTAATACAAACACATCAAATTAATTCCAGCAAATTGCCATGACGAGTTCCTGTATTCATACAATGACCTCATTTCCTAATCCTTATAAACAAAAAATAATTACAGATTAAAATTTTATCTACTTTACCCACAGAGTATGGAATAAGTTTATAATTAAATATAAAATTAATTCTATACTCAATGACTTTACCTTGGGACACATTGGAATCGGAAACGAATAATCAGAATTGGAATATGGAACTGTGCACATTTCACAAAGCATGAACATTAGATGAACTCAGAACACAGGCCCCTGATTTCATCAGTTGGGTTCAAGGATTGGTGTCGGAAGTGTGCATGGAAAGGAATTCACATTTTTTTACAGTGGAAGAAAGGACAAACTTGAATTCGACATAGAAATGAGGTTTTAATACGTTTTTCAAGTTTTTTCCATATAAATCAAAAAAGTTCTTCGCAAATTAAATAAAAGTTTTTTGCAAATAGAACGAACAGCATAAAATTTGGCGTACAATGGCTAATTTAAATTTCAAAGAGTTTGTACTTATAATAAAAAACTATAACACATACAGCATTATATTCTCTTCAAAGTAAAAGGGAAAAAATCGCAGATAATAACTTCTTTGAAGTTAAAAACAATTTAGTTGTTGAGCCAAAACCTATCATAAGATCGGTAATGTAATAAAATAATCAATATATACTTGCTATAAGCCGGGTATGGGCAACCTTTGACATGTGGGATAAAATGTAGTGTGCAAATACGTTCGCGGGCCGCTTTCAAAAGTAGCGCATTTTTTCCCATACGTTTTTTGAACATACGTAAATTATTGTTGTTCAAAAAAAGCTGTACCGATATACACCGAAGCTATACATGATGCTCTTATTAATCTTAATCTTCCTCATTTGGAGTGAGTATGAGTAAATAGTGTAATTTTGTTTTAATTGGTTTTTGAAAATATCTCACGGGCCTGTTGTTGCCCACAAATGCTTTAAGGGTTTGATCGGAAGTAAAAAGTTGGGGTCTAATAAAGCTAATCAAAGCTCTTTTAGCTTAAACGATGCGACAGGAATTCACTAATATAACGGTCAAAATAGATCAAGTCCATAAGTAACATAGCAGTACCAGAAAAAAAATCCTGATCAATTGATAAAACGTATTTTCAAGTTAAGGTTTAAATATAAAATGCCATTAAGCAATTACAGAGACGAAATAATCAGATTAGACGAAGATTGCACATGACTTTAAGGTTATCAGCACAAATAGTAAGAAAACCGGTCACTTTACAGATTAATCGTAGATCACAACCACCAATCTTTTGAAGATAAATCTATTAAAAATAAAATCTCATCAATTTTGAAGATTAAGTTCCTTTATCAGCAATATTACTCATGGCTGGGAATCCCCGATTTATTATCAATCCCGTGGCCTATTACTTTTTGCTATAATCATCGAGTAGTAAACATATTTAATGAGTGCAGCAAAACAGGACCAAATATTTTTCCTACCTATATATGAAATATACAGTAACGAAAAGTATTGCGATCGTGAAAATTTTCGACTTTCGGGTTTCAACGAAAATACACATTTTGGGGTCCCCTGAGTCCAAATAATCAATTCCCGCGAAATGGTCTGTGTGTGTGTGAACAGACTAGCTCAAAAACTATAAACCGTACGCACCTGAAACTGGGTATCTGGTGTATGTATATGCCCGCGACGTAACAGCAAAAATTTCATCAAAATCGGTCACACGGAGTGGGTACTATATTTAATACATTTTTACGCTTTTGCTAATTTTCTCATAAATGACTAATTATTTTAATCAAATTGGGTATTTACATGAATGTGTAAGTCCACGATGTGACAGCCAAAATTTCCTATCTCGTATTATCACTGATGAAAATAAAAACCTTTATTCAACATTTAAAAAAATTGTTTTACTTCAGAGAGTAAATACGGAGTAAGTACACAAAGGAATAAAGGGGAATTGAGGCAGCCGATCATGCAGCAAATATAGCTAGACTGGGAGAATCAGAGAATGTGATAACATTAAAAGAAGTCACAAAAGAGGATTGGCTACACCAATTGAAGAAAAACCAAAGCAAAATTTGGGAGTTGAGGTGGAGGAACGAACAGTCCAAACTATCGGAAGTAAAAATAGATTGCAAAAAGTGGACCACAAGCACGAGAATCTCGAGAAGGGAAGAAGTCATAGTATGTCGTGTCAGAATTGGGCATTGCCAATTCACGCACGAATATCTTCTCCGAGGACTTGAGGCACCCACATGCCAAGAATGTGATAACGTGCCCCAAACGGTGAAACACCTTCTAATAAACTGTGCAAAATACAAAGATGTGCGGAAAAAACTAAAAATAGGAAAAAAACTAAACGAATTGTGAAAGGAAGACGAGGAAAACATAGAAACTTTGTTAAAATACTTAAAAGAAATCACGTATTACTACAAAATATAAGTGAACACACCGCCAATGACCCTATAGGGTAGAGGCGAAGACAACAGAAAAAAAAAATACGTGATGCTCAAATTATTTAAAGCATTTAAGGTGTGAAAAATATGGTATAAGATAACTTTTATAAGTTTATTAACTATATTTTAGCTTAGAAACTTTTTCGAGTTCCATAATAGATTTCTGAATGTTCGTGAGAGAAAGTTGTGTGTTGCGCTCATCGCACCAGATTTTTTCCTCTTATTGTTAAAATAAAAAAAGTTAATCACATGTTAAGCACTCTCCAATCAGGTTACTTTCAAGTAGTAACTTGTAACAAATTCCTGAAAAATCACTAATGCCCGGATTCTGCATAAAACCCAACAAATTTAAATTTATTAAATGTGGCCTCTATAATGGGTATTATAAAATTAATTTTTAGTTTCCTGTTCAAGGAAGAGTAATTAACCAAGCAAGAGAAGCATAAATAAATCCTAAGAAACAATAACAAAAATAATTCTGTACGTGTTATTGCCACTAGGCTGCGTGTCGCAATTCCAATTACATTGGCTTCAACAACTAATAATTGCTGACATCATATTGTCAATTGTGTCAAACACAGGAACTGTAGGGATACAGATGAATATAGAGGTATTCAAATGAAAGAGTCCATTAATGATAGGAAATTAAAACATTATAACCTGTTGCTGTTCTGTGAACGTATGTGGAATTTCAGTCAACTTGATGTTGTATTAAATTCAACAACTTTGTTTCTATTTAATTTTATTATTTAATATGTTTTACATTTAATACAACTATATATATTTTTGAAACTTAATATATTTTTGAAAATTTCCTAACCAAGTCAAATCTTGAAGATGTATATATATTATGAGAAGAGAAAAATTGGCCCCTGCCGGAATTTGAACCCGGTTATGAGAATTTTAATGTCATCAATAATCTTCGATCGATACTTATAAGTTAATTGATTAATGAGCGTAGAGGAAGACAAACTTTCAACGAGCAGTTAAAAATTCGTTCTAAGTTTTGATTCAGTATAAGTTGAAACGGACCTATTATAAGAATAATAAGCGTCATCCATTAAATTTCTCTTCAATGTTTATAATAAACAAAGGGTTTCGTAGTATAATTGAATAAACAGACTGGAGGGGTCACCTGTGGTGTAGTGGTTAGCATAGAAACCTACAATACTAAAGGTCGCGAGTTCGCGTCCCGAGGTGGCCCTAGGATTTTTTAATGGGAGTTAAAAATCCATGTCTATGCCGTCCTTCGGATAGGACGTAAAATGGCGGTTCCCAGCCTGTATGAAGTCAGGTATTCGTTAAAGATCCCTATCCTAATTATACCTGGATAGGCAAAATTAAGGACTCCCACTGTAGCATCGTCCGATTAGCCTTAATGGCATAAAGTGACGTTAAACAAACAAACAAACAGACTGGAGGTGTTTTATAAGAAGAATTAGTGCCCATTGTGAATTCGAATCATTTATGAATGAACAGATAGATGGAAGTGTTTTATAAAAAGAAATGTTGTCCAAAACGAAACGGGAGTGTGTATTGTGAAGGCAGGGAGTTCATTTCAAAGCTGATTGGCAAAAAAAACAAACAAAAGTTTTACTTGAGAAAACGATGTGTCCAGTTCGTTGATGATAAAGGACTTGTTGAAGTGTAATTAAATCCAAACTGATAACAATGTAGCTGTAAAATTAACTCTATCACGTCAATAATCTTGAAGAATTTAGAGATAAACTTTTTTTTTTTGTTCCTCATTCTTTATTTTAGCTATTACAATAAATGAAGTTTTCAATAGAAAGGGGGATATAACTTTATACTAATAAATATGGTACTGATGCCGGAGCGGGAAAAACGTAAGTAGAATAAATTTACCTTAGTATCTATGTATATTTGTATTAATTTAATAAAGTCCCCATCCCTATCTTTTTGTAAAAGAAATTTATGTTGTTATGTATTTTTTTTTTCTACCGAACAATATATCCATCCTGTGTAACTAGATTATTTAGGATATTTAAATATAGAAGTTTAGAAGTTTAAGAGGATAAACGAAACATTTAACTCATAAACACCTTTGTCCAACCTTAAGAGAGCCAAGGCAGAAATTTCACACTCTATTGTAAGTACTATGTAGTTATCTAACCCTAATAAATTGGGAGGGGGAAACCAGACGGTTGGTCAAGAATTTCTAATCTAATACTAAACCAAAGGTCTCTGTTTCCCAATTATTATTGTGGTTATAATTGTCGCAAGGGCTAAAGCATGGCATTCTAGAAGAACATATAAAAGCCACCAAAAAATTTAAATTAAGTTCTAAGAGGTCCTCAAATGTTACTTTACCATTTTTACTTTCACTTACCTATATATGAAATATATAGTAAGTGGAAGTATTGCGATCGTGAAAATTTTCGACTTCCGGTTTTCAACGGAAATGCACGTTTTGGGGTCCCCTGAGTCAAAATAACCAAGTCCCGCGAAATGGTCTGTGTGTGTGTGTGTGTGTGTGTGTGTGTGTGTGTGTGTGTGTGTGTGTGTGTGTGTGTGTGTGTGAACAGACTAGCTCAAAAACTATAAACCGTGCGAACCTTAAATTGGGTATTTAGAGTATGTATAAGCCCGCGATGTGACAGCCAAAATTTCATCAAATTTGCTCAAAGGGAGGGGGTACTTTATTTAATAACTTTTTAAGTTTTTTTCGATTTTCTCAAAAACGGCTCTAACGATTTTGATTAAACTGAGTATTTGATCTATTTATATGCCTGAAATATGATTGTAAAAATTTCATCACAATTGATCAACCGGAGGGGGGACTTTACTTAATAAATTTTGTATCATTTTCACGTGTTTTTTTATTTACTCAAAAACGGTTTTAACGATTTTGATCGAACTTGGTATTTACTGTATTTATATGCCCTAGATACGACTGTAAAAATTTCATCACAATTGATCAACCGGAGGGGGGACTTTACTTAATAAATTTTGTATCATTTTCACATGTTTTTTTTATTTACTCAAAAACGGTTTTAACGATTTTGATCAAACTTGGTATTTGATGTATTTATATGCCAAAGATGTGATGACCAACATTTCATCACAATTGATCAACCGGAGGGGGGACTTTACTTAATAAATTTTGTATCATTTTCACGTGTTTTTTTTATTTACTCAAAAACGGTTTTAACGATTTTGATCAAACTTGGTATATACTGTATTTATATACCCTAGATACGACTGTAAAAATTTCATCAAAATTGATCTACGGGAGGGGGGACTTTACTTAATAAATTTTGTATCATTTTCACGGGTTTTTTTTATTTACTCAAAAACGGCTTTAACGATTAACAAAAATAAGATATGAATGTAGAAAAATGTGTGACTTTGGGAAATGATATTTAGCAAAACACGTCAATTTCTAATCTAAGTAAGTTGGTAAGTGAAAGTTGTGTGTTGCGCGCACGCACCAGATTTTTTTTTAAGGTGGACGTTAGGTATTACTAAATTTTCAGCTAATAGTGCATTAAACAACAACTTATTCGACATTCAGGTACCTAATTTATAGTAAAACGTGGCAGTGACGTTACTTTTTATTATTAGAACTCTTCTTACATAATTTTCAATAATTGTTCAGTGCCGCTTTATGAACCATCGCACTCCCTCCCATCCCAAAACCTACAATCTTCTAAAAAATAAACAATTATGACAAAATATAATTTTTATGCTCGTTTAATAACCGTTTCACCATACACTTATTATAGGACACTTACTACGTTTTTTATAAAAAACGATAGCTGCCCAGGAAAATGACTATGTAGTCCTAACTCCTGATAATGCTAAAAACCGATATCTCAAAAACATCCCGTTTCACCTATGCCATATTCAAAGGCTTAAAGAAATGTGACATGTGACAGCCGTATTATCACAAAATAATATAATCTAAACATTGCATAATTGCCTATTTTAATTCCTTTCATGGTTGTATAAATGCAGTACAGAAACGGCATACGGTGATCCTAGAACTGAGTTAAGCTGTTCCTTAAACCTACACACACGCACCCACATAATATGATAAATATAAATCAATAGCACATTGGCTACTATGTTAAGATCTTAATGTTAAGGAATTAATTTGATAGAGTATATGGAGTATTTGTTACACTTAAGTACGGTCGGACTATTCAATTACTTCAGTTGAAAATTCCACCTAGGCCGATGACTATCACCCAATTCATAGGCATTTTTTCTCAGGCAGATGTGAGGTATTATAATCACATCGAAAATACTAATCACTGAAAAGTAATCACCAGATTTAATGTCAATTACAAACTTTGTTCAAAACTAATAATCATACTGGCATATACATTATTTAGGCCTTAGCTCGTACTATGATAAAAAACACATTGATAAAAAACACTTTGTAAAAAAAAAATAAAAAAAAATTGAACCGACTTCAAAACCTAGAAATCAGTAAAAATAAATGCACTGAAAAATATAAAATAATTACCTTCTGGATTTTTATGAATTCACAGCAAAATTGAAAATGGTATAACAAAATACTAAGGTTGATACAACACAATCTTTTCGGAGGCGGAGCAAAATAGAAATGACATGTTACTGATACAATATCTTCAGCAGGCATTGAAATCAATAGATGGGAAGAGAAGCTCCATTTAGAAGATTTTCATAATGTCTAGTGTTAAAAATTTTGCGCCGCCTCCGAAAAGATTGTGTTGTATTGAACATAGTATTTTATATTTTAATTTAATAATTTTTATTAAAAATTAGAGTGTATTTGTACAAATAAAAAAAAAATATTCGTCTTACTGCATTGGTCCGTTTTTTAAAACATTTTTAATGATCAAAAAAGTGTTGGCACAGTACTATTTTTTGATATGGCATAAATAAAAATGATTTTTTTCAAAAAAAATTTTATTACATAAAAAGTTTATTATAATACATAATGTTTTATTAATAAATTTTTAGTTGACTTGATATTGCTGAAAAAATAAAAATAAAATCGAATTATTAGGTAGTCAAAAAAGTGATGGCACAGTACATATAATTGGTTGTTAAAGTATTTAAAATAAAAAATATACTAACCTAATACTTTGTCATCGTGCCTTTTGCATCAATAATGGCTTTTAGCATCTTTGGCATTGAAGAAATGAGGTTCTGCGTTATTTCCTGCCCAATTTTTGGCCATTCTTCTGACAAAAATTTTTTTATGTCATTTTTATTTGAAATTTTGTTTTTCCTCTCTTTCTGATCCAAAACATACCACAGGTGTTCTGTAGGGTTGATGTCAGGAGACTGAGGCGGCGTTTTTAATTGCCTCTGTATGTTGTATAACATCCACTCCCTAGTAATATAAGCAGAATGCTTGGGATCATTGTCCTGTTGGAAAACAAAAGTATCTTTGATTCCCATTTTTTCGGCACTTGCATTTAAATTTTGTCGCAAAATGTCGACATACTTTTTGGCGTTCATAATACCATCAATAAAAGCCAAATTTCCTACGCCGAACCAAGACATGCACCCCCAAACTAGAACACTGCCCCCACCGTGTTTAACTGTGGCTCTTACATGTCGAGTTTGGAATGCTGTATTGGGCTTTCTCCAAACATATTTACGCCCATCTGACCCAATAACATTATATTTACTTTCGTCAGAAAAAATAATATTTTTCCAGAAGTCTATAGGCTCAGTTATATACTTTTTAGCGAATTCAAGCCTTTTCTTTCGGTTGGCCTCGCTAATGTAGGGCTTCTTTCTCATAACCCTAAATAATAATTAAATGTATGGATTACATTTCTTATAATCTGTAAAGAGAATGATTTGTTGGAACATGTTGCTATTTCCTCACCTATTCTGGCTGCAGACGTTGAGGGCTCTTGTTCGACAATCCTGTGGATATTTCTTTTTTCTCTTTCAGTAAATATTTGCGGTCGTCCTCGGCGAGGTTTATTAATGACTGAACCTGTTTCCTTAAATTTTTTAATTATGTTCCGGACACTACTGAAACTAATATTAAGTTTAAACGCGATTTGACGGTAACTAAGTCCCTTAGAATGGAGTTTAACCACCTTATTTTTAAAAACGTTACTGTGCTCGGATCTTCCCATCTTAACTGATCAGAACAGAACTTAAAACTGATTACAGTAATATAATAAATAGTAAATATAAACATCATAATTGTTTTTAAAAATCAAGTAGAATTATGAACCCGAGAGTAAACAATTTACAACTGTGCCAACACTTTTTTGACCCTTGAAACTAAGACTTTGAGAGTTATCTTTCTATAGCTAATAAATTTTTAAACTTTTTACCAACATAATACATTACTGGTATGTTACTTTATATTTAAAAAAATAAATTTCAAAATAATGATAATATGTTTGAAACTAAGACGAAAAGATGAGGTGTGCCATCACTTTTTTGATCCACTGCAGAAAGAAAAAAAAACCCATAATCATCGACTTAAGTAACCTCCTCTTTCTGTCGAAGTCGGTTAAAAAAGGCTTGAGAGTTAGAAAGCAAAATATTGTATAAATTGTTTTAACTTATCGATTCATGTATTTGTTTTTAGATCAATTTTATAAAAGAATTATATATTTATGAGACTGTATATATTTTATATATACACTAACTTAAGTTATGGAATTAGAATTTATACTTGAATTTTTTCTCTAACCTGCTTATTTCTACGGTAAACAATCGTCATTTGAGGAGATTACTAAGCTGTATGAACCAGCAATTAGTTCATATTTCCCTTCAATAATAAGTTTCTATTTGATAATAACTATTGAATAGAACTAGCGACCCACTCCAAGATTTTTTTCTTGGTATTCCTCTGATCAAACGAGCTGAAATTAAGTATGTAGGGAACATTAAAGGGAGACCAATAAAATAGAATTATAATAGGATGTGAATAAAAATAAAAATTCCGTGATAACTAAACAGAAGCATAGTTAACACAACTATATACAGCATGTCCTCTCATAGGCGGAAACCTCTGTTAAACCTTCAAAATTTCATAGGTCCTGGTTTTCTCCGAGAAAAAAATCACCTCAGATACCTGGAAACTCTACTCCCATCTCTACCGCTTGTTCTCTTCTTATCACTTCTTATTTTGTATCATTGGAGTAAATTAAAATGGTTGGGAACAACAGCTTCTATACACCCGGGTACAAAAGATAAGAAGTGAGGATAACTATTTTTATAAACTGTCGGAAATTTTCCTCCTTTATTCCCTCGATAGCGACGCAGCTCATGAAGACGTGTCAGCAGTTTCTGGAATACGAATGAAGTCAGCGCTGAATCCTTAATTTCCTCTAAGGAATTGCGGAGTTTAAGAGCCAGTCCATAATTTTAAAGAGGAATATGAACACCAAGTCATCGACTTTGTCCTTAACAGGGAACTGCACCCATTCGAGCAAACCCAGCAATACATCGAGGACTAACTTCTGAAGTGAACAGAGCCCCATAGACATTCCCGCTCTATCCATTCCTCAACTTCATGGAAGTTACCTCGTATCTTCACTTGTCGACGTAGGAACTTTTTAACAGGGTCTTCAGGTTTCTGGCATGTTCGGCAATTGTACGCTATTGTAGGGCAGGTAAGATGGCTTGCTCTTTAATGCGTCAATCGTAGACTCGATATTGAGATAATCCACGATCTCATTAATTCATAATCAGAAACATATCCTATAAAATCGAAATATCAGCGAAAATGGCACCACTATATGACATCTATGTCATTAAAAATCCGCTATTAGCATTAATAAGAAAAAAAATTGATTTAGACATGAAATTTTTTTACTGATTTTTTTCAGGTTATAATCCGAGAATAACAAATAAATTCTAAAACAATTAATTTTTAAGGTGTCATGGACTTTGAAAAGCAGGTAGGTGGCAAAATTGCTGAACCTTTTTTTTTTTTTTACAAAAAAAATGTTACACAGCCTTACTTACTTCATATTTTTTTGGATGCATATACAAACTATGTCATGGATGCCAATACCATGCGTTTTATAAAGTTGTTTTAAAATAATGTTTGAACATTTTTTCTATATTATAATCTAACAATATTTACGGATCCCAGTATAATTAATCCATTTTACTCTCAAAAAGGTGTGTTTCTGTTATTAATCCATGCCTCAAATCGGTTCTTTGCTTCTCTTGCAATATTTCTGTTTTGGCACTCTCCTACTTATTATTGTCAACGCTTCAAACATCGATTAAAAAATTAACACCTCGGATGAAATTTCATTTGTGTTTAAAATCAGTAAAGTTTCAAGATAAAAAAAAAAGATAAAGATAAATGTATACCAATGAGAACAATAAAACTATGGTGGGAGTGTCCTAGCTATCAGCCGGCGTTTGGAGTGGAGATTGGGAAACTAAAAAATACTATTGATATTCATATATAAATATCAATGAGGAAAAGTAAGGGAAAATTGGTGAGCACTTCAGTTGATAAGAATTTCCCTTCCAAGAGTGAACTAAAAACAGTTCAATAAGGAGTAATTTAAAGTTTATGCATATTTTCAAAAATAAAAAAAACATATATGTAGGTATATATAATTTTATCAGTTCAATACATATATGCACGTAGCTTCTGGTATTTTTTAAATTAGCTATCTACGATAGTAATTAGCATATAAGTTGGTAGGATGGTTTAGGGGAGAATAAATGTAGGTAAGTGAAAGTAAAAAACTGACTATGTTAAATATTAAATAAATATAAATAATATATTTGCATCTATTTTATAAGCAATCATATCCAGTATGTGTCGAGAAAGATGAATCTCTGTAGTTTTTATTTTTATTTAAATATATTTACCAAAAGACAAAGAGGACGATGGACATTAATAAAATTAGTCAGTTTCATTTTTTCTCTTGTTAAATTAAGAATTAAAGAGTTAAACGATGTTTAAATTTCTACGACAAATTTTTTTAAGACGATGTTACATGAGAATAATAACACATTAAGAACTTAATAATGTTCGCAATGGCATTTATATCACCCACAATCAACGCAACGATTACAAAAAAACTGGTGCGATGCGCGCGACACACAACTTTCACTTACCAATCAACTTTGATTAGAAATTGACGTGTTTTGTTAAATGCAAATCTCAAAGTCACACATTTTTCCACATTCATTTACTGATTTTTGTTTATCTTTGCTATTTACAGTACACTATTTTTTTTTAATATTAAATACAATTTTTTACTTGTGAAAATTCGGCAATGCAAGCATAAGACTCTAAGTCGTCTGATTTTATAATTCTCTAAGTAGTTGTTGAAAACTTCATTTAGCTACCATGAAACAAATAATTTCCATTAAATGAACAGAACATCTTTAATTATAAAGCATGGGTCTGTCATTAAATGCGTACTGCGCATGTGTGAGCTCAACGTAAGTTGACGGAATATTTTTCTTTTTTTCCTCCTGTATATGTTTACTTGATTTTTTCATATTTCATATTTAGCCATTTCTTACTTTTAGGCGAAACGAGAGACAGATAATTTCTCCATATAAACAAAAACAAAGGTACTTTATAGGAAAAGGCCCCTTCCTCATTTATGCCCCCTCAGAAAATTTTAATAATGATAAAGCTTGCCTGATATTAAAGAATACTTGATTCTCATTTAACAAGACGAGTTTAATAAAAATCGTTAAAGCTATTTTTGAGAAAATGGAAAAAAACTTAAAAATGGGGAAAAACATTATGAAATTAAGTGCCCCCTCCGCACAGTGGAGTTCAAATCACCTTCAAATCATGGCCAAAAGTCCAAAAAATGAATTGTACTTCTGAATATCACAATACGCATTTCCTGGTAGCTTAGGAATATTCGCATCGAGATATATTTATCTCGTTCATTTATATCCACTACCTGCCCGAGGGAACTAGTTTGAATCCATGAATTGAGTACGCAGTTGCTTTTCCCTGAGTTTTAAGATGTTTAAAGGTATTGTGATTTCAGTGGAATCCATTTAAGAAATGATCTGAAATTTCTCTACACAGTTTCGAAAGTTATCTCTATGATAACTAGTTTTTAGCAAGTTTTAATATCATAACGGTTAACTTGTAGTTCTTTTGATTACGATGAAAAAATTACACTAGTATAAAAGAATAAAATAGATTATGTTGTATTGTCGGGCAGATATTTTTGTATTAATGTAAAATTCAATCCTTCTACTTGCCATAGCGCAAAAAAAAAAAAAAAAACACCCCAACACACCCCCTGTTTTTAATAAATGTATGAAAATACCTCTTTAAGTGAATTTTTTTTATAACCAAGTCGGCTTTTCTTTTTCTTATTTCCTGTTGCCACCACTGCGGGGGCATAGGGCCGAAGAAAATTTTCGCCATCTATCCCGGTCCCGGCTGAGAGCCTTGATAGTCCGGGAGCTGAGGGCCAAAAAGGTGCCTCATTTGAAGAAAATTTTTGATCATATAGGCTGAAAGCACTCTTTTCATAGACAACAAATGTGAACGTCTGCCATCAAAATTATAGGCGAACAAAATCGTCATTTTCGAACTTTTTTCA
Organism: Aelia acuminata; assembly: GCA_911387785.2. Taxonomy (NCBI): domain Eukaryota; kingdom Metazoa; phylum Arthropoda; class Insecta; order Hemiptera; family Pentatomidae; genus Aelia; species Aelia acuminata. Next base: position 61,939,000 of record OU426981.1, read on the forward strand.
ATTTTTCGCTAATAACTCGAATACGATTTACCGCAGAAGAAATAGTGTCCCTTCTAAAATAAAAGGTAATTAAATTCCGCGTCGAATGAGGTCCTCACAGTTAAAATCGGGTAGGTTTTTTCGCCAAAACCGACAGTCGATTTAGCCACTTTAGCGGAAAAATGAATTACGTAAAACGATATCATTGATTTTAAAATTAGCCCACTCCTGTGGGGACAAAGTAATTAAAACAAGAACTTATTTAGCGCCTTGTGGTATAAAATCCGTGACATTTTTGGATATTTTTTTTCAGTTACTCGCATAAACAGAGCACAAAGCATTGCTTTCTTCTAACTATAAGACGCTGAAATGTTGCTAATAGAATGATATATCTGAAGTTTAAATCGGTTTAGTGGTTTAGCCGGGTTCGGTAGATCAAAAATCTGTAATTTTTACGATTTTGGAGGAAACCTTGTTTCAACGCCTCTAACTCAAAAACACCTAGTTTAAATGAAAAAATGTTTTAGATAAAAGTTGCTGAGCATCAAATTTAGCAGGAAATAAACTCCGTAAACACAACATTAGCTAAATCCTGGTGGAAATACAAATCAAAACGTGAAATTATTAGTAGTGCTTACTTCCTACCTAAAACTTTGAAGTATCAGGGGATTTGATAAAATTTTCATAAAAATAACTACTTAGACAGGTAGGTAATTGGCAGAATTTATCTTCTATTTTAACACATGGAAGATGGTTTTTTGATTAGTTCAAAATGGTTAATACTTATAATCCGAAGTCTTAGCAGGAAGTAAGCACTACTAATAATTTCACGTTTTGATTTGTATTTCCCCCAGGATTTAGCTAATGTGTAGCTTATTTCTGCTAAATTTGATGCTCAGCAACTTTTATCCAAAACATTTTTCCTGTAAACTAGGTGTTTTTGAATTAGAGGCGTTGGAACACGGTTTCGACCAAAATCGTAAAAATTACAGATTTTTAATGTACCGAACTCGGCTGAACCACTAAACCGATTTAAACTTCAGATATATCATTCTATTAGCAATAGTTAAGCCTCTTATAATAAGAAGAAAGCAATACTTTGTGATTTGTATTTGCCGAATTATATGCGAGAAACTGAAAAAAGAAAAGAAAAAAAAAATGTCACGGATTTTAGACCACAAGGCGCTAAATACGTCCACGTTTTAATTACTTTGCCTCCACAGGAGTGGGCTAATTTTAAAATTAATAATATCGTTTTACACAGAATTCGATATTCTACAACTATTATAGGTAACATTTTTCATTTGGAGTAACCTTCTTTAAATTGCAGGTTTTGGAACATGAGCGTGATTAATTTTTCCGCTAAAGTGACTAAATTGACAATCGGTTTTGGCGAAGAGACTTTCCCGATTTTAACTGTGAGGGCCTCATTCGACGCGAAATTTAATGCCCCTTTATTTTGGAAAGAACACAATTTCTTCTGCGATAAATCGTTTTCGAGTTATTAGCGAAAAATTGAAAAAAGTTCAAACATGTGGAATTTGTTCGCCTATAAAATGAGTACTTTCAGCAGAAGCAGCACCGTCGCTTGCGCCCGCCTTATAGGCGGGCGCAAGCGACGGTGCTGCTTCTGCGACGGCGCTGCAGGAACTAGAGAAACGGGGATAAAAGCGGGGCTATCACCTGGGATTCATAGGGTTTTTTGGCGTTTTTAATTTATTTTTCCATAATTAAAACCCGATTGAGCAAAAAATCATTTGAAAAATATCTAATAGGTATTGCTCGGTCCCTCAGTGTTCAATTAGAAAATCAAAAGACGTGTCATTCCCTTTTATTTCCAAAAAATAAAAAGCTTCTTAAAGAATGGATTGTAAAATTAAGAATAGATAAGCCTGTTTCGAAACATATGACGATATGTAGTCTTTATTTTAAAGAAAGAGACTATATTTATCCAGGTAAATATTAGTATTTGACATTTTATTATTCCAAAATGCTAGTTTTATGCAAATAACATTGAGACCACAGTGTTATAGATTTGTTTTTCTTTTTTAATTTTCACCATTTTTCTATTACATCCGTTGTGTTTAATTGTTCCATGTTTTCAATGCGAAGCCTGAAAGTTTTGACAGATAAATAAATAATATGACAAAGAATCTAAGCTGTCATAACAATGATTGTGTGAACAGGTAATTAATGTTCTTACTAACCGAAAAACGTCGAGTAAAGTTACAATGATGTGTTTGCATTTACCAGAACTACCAGCTTTACACGTACAATGACAAGAAAATTGCTTATTATTATTAATAAATTTGATCTCCACTTTTATTTGATGGGGCAGTCCTTTAAGATTGCTAGTTTAAAGGCACGACGCTTGTTAAATAACTGTTTTTTTATTTTTAGATGTTATTCCACATTGTAAATATGTGGTTTGCATCAAGAATAGCCTGCCCTTCAATTAATGGTCTTTTAAAATTACCAATTATCTCTATCACATCAACTAAGTCTAACACCGTTCTTTCCGACATTTTGCAAAACTACTAGCGCACCCTATAGTCGATTGCGCCCGCCTATATGAGCTCCCGGACTATGACATCCTGCCACTCTGCATTCCTCTTCCACGTTACTCCGCTAGTCCTGCCTCGGTCGCCCTCGCTCCCTTGGGGATTCCAATCCAGTGCCGTCTTCTCTATGGCCCCATCTTTTCGGAGCGTGCGACCGATCCACTTCCATTTTCTTTTTTGTATTTCTTCCCCAACAGGTTGCTGTATGGCTATGCTCCATAGTTCCTTGTTTCCAATTCTATCCTGCCAAGTTGATGTTTTGAGTGCAATAAATAATATCAAACTCTTTTAAGACGTGTAATGGAAAGAATATAGTCGTAATTGGTTAAAGGAACATTTTAGATTATAAAAATTTAATTCCTTATAATTTTTATAATTAAATAATTTTCTTAAAAACGATTTTTTTCGTATTTTTGCTATGCAAGTAATTAGTGACTAACCAAAGTTGTTTACTCTTTTAAGTAACTTTGTTATGGTGCTAGAGAACGTTTAGATTTAAAATCTACCGCGCGAAGATTTCATACAGGAACTAGAACTGGAAAGTAGTAGTATAGTCTAGAGGCTTATCATGAAGTCGTTGCCCATGGAGAACGCGCATAAATAGACGATCACAATTAAAATTTATTACGCAAATAAAGCATTTAGTATTTGCAAAAGCTAGATATTAAATAGCAATATAATTTTCAAATGTCTTATGTCTTGAAAATTTTCCCGACGTTTTTCAAATTCCCTGATTTTTCCAGAAATTCCCCTAATTTTTGTCAAAACTTGAATTTTTTTATATTTTATTAGTTTGATATATTTTTAGATTGTTAATAAAAAGTTTTAAGTATTCTACAGATACAAAATAATAGGTAAATAGATATAATAGGTGGCCAGGATTTCATGGCCAATACTCCTCTGTGCTCCGGTTGATCGATTTTGATGAAATTTTTGTAGTCATATTTCGGGCATATAAATAAATCAAATACCAAAGTTTTATCAAAATCGTTAGAGCCGTTTTTTTAATCTATATAAATAAAGATGAAATTATGTTTGTTCTTTATAGAAATCCATCCCGTTTGTCCTAAATTCTCCAAATTTCGCTCAGTGGTTCTTTAATACCACGTGCGAACACCTGTCCATATTAAAATTGCAGAACTTCAGCCGATCTTCAGCTGATATTCTTTGTTGGTATAAAAATCGTAATGATCTCGCTTTACAATGGTTCTTTACGAAATCGACCGTTTCATTAGAAAAATAAAATTCCGCGGGTGAAACCGGGATACGCAGCAATAATCTATGTAAATAAAGATGAAATTCTTTTTGTTCTTTATAGAAATCCATACCAGGTGCGAACACCTGTCCATAGTAAAATTGCATAACCTCAGACGATCTTCAGCTGATATTCTTTATTGTTATAAAAATCGTAATGATCTCCTTTTACATTAGAAAAATGAAATTCCCCGGGTGAAACCGGGAAATAAAGATGAAATTTTGTTTGTTCTTTATAAAGATCCCTACCGTTTGTCCTAAATTCTCCAAATTTCGCTCGGTGGTTCTTTGATACCAGGTGAGAACACCTGTTCATATTAAAATTGCATAACTTAAATTGGTTAACTTTACACTGGTTTTTACGAAATCGGCCGTTTGAGTCGATAAAAGTCTTACTTTATAGATTTTATAGATTTAAAAAATGGAATTCTCCGGGGGAAACCGGTGTATACAGCTAGTGTTGAATAAAAGTTTTTATTTTCATCAATGATAATACGAGATATGAAATTTTGGCTGTCACATTGCGGGCATACACATTCATATAAATACCCAGTTTGATTAAAATAGTTAGTGCCATTTTTGAGAAAATCGACCAAAAATGTAATAAATATAGTACCTCCTCCGTTTGACCGATTTTGATGAAAATTTTGCTGTCACATCTTGGGCATATACATACACCAAATACCCTATTTCAGGTTCGTACGGTTTATAGTTTTTGAGGTAGTCTGTTCACACACACACACACAGACCATTTCGCGGGAATTGGTTATTTGGACTCAGTGGACCCCAAAACGTGTATTTCCGTTGAAAACCGGAAGTCGAAATTTTTCACGATCGCAATACTTTCCCTTACTATATATTTTATTTATATAGTAAGTGAAAGTAAAAAAGGGAGAACCAATTTAATCCAAATTGAAATTGTCAGCCAAATTGCAAGGCTATAACGCAAGGAAACAAAGCCGATTTTCTTTTTCCATTTCTTGATACTCTAATAATTTTATAGAGGCATATTCAAAGTAATCAAAATTTTTAATATACCTAAACCTACAGTTGAGTTCATCTCAGAAATGGTTTCAATGCACCCCTTTTTTCCTAATAAAAAAGCGATGTTACATAAAGTTTGTTAAAAAAATAATGTGAAAATGAACTGAAATAAAAATAGTTTTACTATCCTGGGACTTATGTCCCTTTAGATTAAATTATAAATACACGATAAAAAAACATGCCAGGGTGGCCATAAATTAATTTACAAGAAAAAAAAAATTTGAAAATGTTATTGAAAAATAATGATAACAAAATTAAATCAATAATTATAAGTTTTTCTAAAACTATTGTAATCTTTTGTTTATATTTTATTTATATTTTTTTATTTGGTTTTATTTTATATTATGGTATTAATACAAATTTATATACAGTCCCAAACATTGGACGGTCCAGGGGGTGGGGAGGGGGCTCTAGGGACTGCAGGCCCTCTTTGGAAAATCTTTTGTCATTTAAAGATAGAATGTAACTTTACTAAAATTAAGGAGGTAAGGTAAAGAACAAATTATATGCAGAACAAGTATAATTTTAGTAGTGTGAAAGGATCACGAAGGTAAAAAAGCTGTTTGGCAGATCCAGGGGAAGGACTGTGGGGCAGCAACACCACCCTTTACAACCGGCTGGATCAGCCTATGGTCCATAACAATGTGCCTTTACAGTGTGCGAACCTCAAATTTGAACATCATCCTCGAAGAGCCTGCCAGAACAGTGTTCAGCTATTCTAAGTAAGACATTCTGAACTCGAACAGGTACTTTAGCTATTTGCTTGTGTGATCAGGGATAGTGCTAGTATCGCTTTTGAGTTAGTTAAGATAAGCTTCTACACCTTCTTTTAGCATTTTACTAAAGTTCCTTCTATCCATAATAAGTTGGAGTAAAAGCACATCAGCTGCTAATTCCAAGTCAGCCGTCGAAAAATTATTGTATTAAGGAGCATAGGTGCAGTCAGACATCATTGTTTGCTCGACTTCACATTTCAGTGTAAATAGCTGTTCATGGTACGCCTGTACGGCAAGTTTCGGGGATTTACCTGTTCTAGGGTGAGGTTCCCACAGTGTAAAGGCACCCATATGAATACAACAGGTGGAGGTTCAGGTGACCTCAGATCTACTGGCCCCAAAAAGCAGAAAGGAACAAAAAAATAAAATAAGACATGAAATATATACTTTTCAAATATGATTAAAATTAATGATTAATAAAGTTATCTTTAACTTTAGGAAGCATGCCAGTTGTATATTGATCAAAAGTGCATCATATAAATTTATAGGAACAGATCATATCATGGGTGTCTGCAATGGGGGGTTTGTCACTCCTAGAAAATATGAGAAACAAAAGCTATATATTAAATGAATATGTAATAATTTACTATATTTCCTAATTATTATATAAAAACATATATTTTTTCAAACATTAATAAGTTTTATTTGAACAATTATCGAGCATCACAAAGACAAAATACCTAGATCCCTCAACCCCGGTCACAAGAATTTTACCATCCTGCCCTCCTGGACAAAAAATTTACCAGCCTACATGACCATGCTGATGGATCAGATTCATTTTTTTATTTATATAAAACCTTGCTCATGATAATGGTATTTAAAAAGAATTAATTATATGAGTTTATACTAAGAGCATTCCCCCTTAAAATTTTTCTCCAAAAAAAAAAAACCAAAAAAACCTGGCCATTATCCAGTCAATATTGTTTTTAAATTCCAAGTTTAAAAAAGAAGCATTCTCATATTAACTAATAAAATCAAACAATATATTATGAGTGCTTCTTTTTTAAAATTAGAATTACAAAAAAAAGTTTTAGACTGGATAATGCCCTAGTGGTTGAAACATAGTAATGAATTAATAAATTGAAATTTAAGGTTGTCCTGAGGCATGCTTCAATGAACATTGATTAACTCGACTGAAAACAATGTAATTAAATATTTTAACCCATGACTTACACCATTCGCTCTGAAAGTCACAGTAAACAAGCTGCAATGATCAATTTACTACGTAATGTAAGCCACTTGGCCCTTAAAGAGATGGGCACTTTGAGTCCTAATAGAAAATTTTCTAAGAAATAAAACAAGATTTTTTTATAGTTGACATATTTAATTTAAGCAGAAAAAAATTGAAAATACAATAAATAAGTTCTATGATACTCTTCATATCATGGAAATATGATCATAGAAATCATATGAAATTAAAAAAATAACAAAATCATTTAGCAGAAGCTTAACAGCCTAAGCTTAACACCCTAGCAGGCAATGTTACAATTCAATTGTATTATGTTATATATGGGTCATTCTCACGTAAGTGGGCACTATTGTGTCCCAGGCCGTTTTTAGCGATTTAGAAAAACTTAGGACTCTAAGACATCAATTTTGTAAATCCAGGCTAGTTGTAAAGGTAGACCCCATACGACTTAATTTTAATTGTATAACACACGTACCTTAAAAAGACCAGAAAAAGGTCGAAATTCATTCCCCTGTCATGTCCCGAGGTCTGATTCTGCTCAAAGTAAGAGTTCTGTGTCCGTATACTAGGTCAATTTTTACTTTTTTTTCTGTTCAGTTTGTTCAAAATACTGTAAAATTTCATAAAAGCAGTCGAATCCTTGATGATAAAGGATTAGAATTGAAAAAAAACTAATTTTTATGATGTCCCACAGGTTTTCTTTCATTCCCCTGTCAATTTTTAAAATTAAATAGTCACCACACTATTCAGGCGGGAAATTAGTAAAAAATATACAGTCAGCAGGAAGGGGTCTTTTCCTAAGCAATCCCAACTGTTAACTTAACCTCAGTACAAATCCAAGCTCTCCAGAAGCAAATAAGTTCTCAAACTTGAGAGGTTACGTTTAATAGTCTTCATTCCCCTGTCCTCTATACTTTTGGTCAGGCAAGTTTTTTCTTCTCTAATTTTTGAGAGATAAAAGATTTTGTAGCACAGATTTCGTTTTTCAAATAGCATTATTATATCTTTTTTTTCCTTTCAACGGTTATCAAATAAACCTTAAAAATTCATTCCCCTGTCTTACAGTAAATAAAATGCTGCAGGGAAATGAAGATAGCGACGTGGATTGAAGCTTTCTTTTGGTGCTCAACTTTTTCAAAGCATCATCAGTCCTTAATAATGGGAAATTTAAAAAAAAAAAAAAAAAGTTTAACGTGAATTGGTGTTCTTCCACGTCGACTCCTTACTTCTTATAGGCTAAGGAATAGTATTACACCGAAAAAAAAGTTTTTTTGTAACCATAAAATTTAAAATAAAAACGCCGTAAAAAGTGCCCACTTTGGTGGGAATGACCCATATCTTCTTATAGTAGATCTCTTAAACAAGATAAATACAGTTATCTTAATTCCTGATAACTATATAATTGATGATCTCTTAGGCTTAGAACATCATTTTATTGTTTAGTTAGCTTGTGTTTTATTGCATTTAGTTTAGTTATTAGTCCGTTCCAATTTTTATAATATAACATAAACTTCAGCAACTTTGAATTAAACCAAGTACTCAGTCCAAACCATATTGCCAGTTTTAATTATTACTTCAGAATTATTTATTTTTATTTCAGAATATTTATTTTTGTTGGTTTGATTGAAATGCTGAATAGGCCCAAGAATTAAAAATAATTTAATAAAGTAACTAAGCTTAATTATGTCTATTCTATGTTCAATTACCAAAATGATTCAAATAAAGTATTAGAAGATAAAAAAAAATGAGTTGCCAAATTAAGATTATGCTAGAGGGCATTCTATAAAATAAATTTGTTTCAAAGCCTAAAGAGCAAATCCAAGATTTTTTCAATTAATTAACCAGCAATTTAACAAACGAGGTGAATCCTGATTTAATTTATTATACAACTTTAGTGACTGATTAAGGAAGAACCACTTAAATCCAAAGGAATGTATAACAGATACAACCCTTCCATTAACAAGCATTAACTTTGATTTATAAATATAATATGATAAATGAAGAAATATAATCCCTGTGGTCTTATTAAGAATTAGGGGGTAAAAAACAGTTTTAAAGACCAATTTTGAATTCCGATTAAAATATTTTGCAATTTTTTTTTAGTTTTCCTTCCAGCAGTAACCCTACCAGAAGGAAGTTTATTTTTTAGTTCTGTACATGAAACACAAAACAATATAATGTACATGTTTGATGTGTCGCTGGCGGTACCAAGAGGCCCCCACACACACCAGGTCGAAATGCCCCAGAGACCCGGCAGCGACCAATATCATAAAAAATATTTTGCATATCACCAGAAAAAAAAAGATACAAGAATATAATCCAGAATAAAAAATATAAAATATTGTTTTACAGCCTATTTTCTTACCATCATTGCAAAACATTAAGTCTGTAAGATAAGACATTGGTATAAATAAAATCCAACTCTTCTTTCACCCTCTTTCAGTACTGATGATGACAAAAAATGTAAGTTGAATCTTTGGTACTGAATAAATAATATCTATGATTTTTATGTTTTTTGGCGAATTCCAGACCACCATTATCTTCATTAGTCTTACCATTAGTTAGTTAGCCTTACATGTAGTTAGCCATCTACTGATTTATTTAGCAGTAAAAGATTATCTAAACTAATAAAATAAACTTTCCATAGTAAAATCAAAATTATTTCTAAGTACTTATTTATTAAGTTAAATTTTAAAAAGGGTTATAGACTTCCTACTTATGAGGAAACGTAATTCGGATCTGAGTCTCTACTGCTATTTATTTTATTTTCAATATTACATAATTTTTGACCTCTAGGGTTTTCCTATGTCTTAAAAAATTTTGCTGCATCATACTACATTTCTTATTACATATTGCATTCACAATAAGAAATGTATTTTATATCCTTATGTATTTGTATACCATTTTTAAATAAATAAATACTTAGAAATAATTTTGATTTTACTCTAGAAAGTTTAATTTATTAGTTTAGATATTCTTTTATCATTTAGTGAATCAGTAGATGGCTGACTACATGTAACACTAACTAATGGTAAAGACTGGTAAAATGAAGATAACTGTGGTCTGGACTCAGATCCAATTATTTTTCCTCATTATTTCTAAGGTCAAAGAGAATAATTTTGCCATTAAATGGTGCCAATGGATTATGATTATTTCATGAACATTTCTATACACTATAAACACGTTGGAAACCATAAAAGTCACATTTACACCTCCAAAACCTGAGTTATCAACTTCTTCAGGGGCTAGTGAGTTCCTCATACACCATTATCAAAATGAAAGAAATTACTGAGAACGATTTTTCAACTAACCAAGTTAGTCCCTTTGATCTTAGATATAAGAACCAAAGGCTAATAATATTTTAGTTTTATTAATATATATAATAATTTTAGTTCTAATACCTAATATATAAGTCATAGAAAAAAGTTTAATTTACAACTTTCTCGAATAAAAAAGGTCAGCATGAGTCCTTAGTTCAACTATAAACTATTATCACAAATATTTTTGAATATAAAAGTAAAAATACGGATATTCGAAATTTAAAAAATGAGGAAAAGCGAAATTTTAATTTGAAAAAAAAACACAAACCTTGTCACCTTATCAAGCACGGTCCAACACGTGAAATGAACCGGGTAACACTGCGGTTACAATAACCTTCCCTTGGACCCCACCGCCCCCCACCTACCACAAGATCTTCACTCAATGGCCGAATGGACCTAACGTCATATTGCATCAGCTGGAGGAAAATATTTATGTATCTATAAAAAAAAAAAAAAAAAAAAAAAGACATGCCAATTTGTAGATGTGACCTTCTAAGCCAGTATACGTTTCCACCTAGAGCTAATATTGATATTACTTTCACTTACCTTTATATGAAATATATAGTAAAGGAAAGTATTGCGATCGTGAACAATTTCGACTTCCGGTTTTCAACGGAAATACACGTTTTGGGGTCCCCTGAGTCCAAATAACCAATTCCCGCGAAATGGTCTGTGTGTGTGTGAACTGACTAGCTCAAAAACTATAAACCGTACGAACCTGAAATAGGGTATTTGGTGTATGTATGTATATGACCACGATGTGACAGCAAAATTTTCATCAAAATCGGTCAAACGGAGGGGGTACTATATTTATTACATTTTTACATTTTTGGTAGATTTTCTCAAAAATGGCACTAACTATTTTAATCAAACTGGGTATTTATATGAATGTATATGCCCGCAATGTGACATCCAAAATTTCATAATTCGTATTATCACTGATGAAAATAGTACTTTATTAGTACTATGATTTATTATTAGTAGAGGGGGCACTGTATTTCATAACTGTTTGCCCATTTTTAGGTTTTTTTCGATTTTTTCAAAAAAGGCTGAAATGATTTTGATTAAACTTGGTATTTGATGTATGTACTTTCCCGCAATGTGACTTATGTATTCCCCCTTAAGGTCAGGCCACACATGTCCGCACCGCATCCGCATCCGCATCCGCATGTGTGAACGGTTACTATCCATCCTTCGTAAATGAATCAGATCCGTGCTGCGGTGCGGACATGTGTAGCCTGACCTTAAGAAGGTTGAGATAGAAAAGCTACAAATTAAATAAATAAGTATTTCTTTACTACAGATATTAAGTATAATATGGGGGGCAGGCCGGCCGAGTGGGCCAATGCGTTAGGAAAAACGCGTTGCCCATTACAACCAACGTATGATTGTGATAACCCAAAGATAACTAAAAGATAGCCAGTTCAAAACCCGCAGCCAAGGGACATTAATTAATCTAGGCATTAATCCCTCACCCTCTGTCCTTGTCCGCGACACCCCGTATAGCCTAAGAGGCGAGGATGGGAAGAAACCAAAAATAAAAGAAAGAAAGTAGGGATAATAAGGATGATTCTAAAATTAAGTAAGTATTTGGCTTTTAATTTTTTTGGAATTTCAAAGTCATGTTTTCTTATGTTTCTGGTTGCAGATGGCGTGGTCACTTGCTCCTTACCAATGATGTGAATTTCACATCACACATTGTGAAGTCTGCACACACTAATATTCATAGTTTTTGAGATAATGATTTTCAAAGAAAGTAATATTCTAGGGAGTGAAAACATGTAATATATGACATTATTATATCAACTTAAATCTTTAAAAAAACAATTCTCTAAATTTTAAAGTCTCGTTTCCTCTAAAGTCAGTCTCGTTCTTATTTAGGTATAATGAGTTCGATCCGATCCCTACCATCATAATAGTTAAAGAACTAACAGTTAACTATAGAAACTTAAAAGATGTTCCTAAATTGGAACTATAAAAACAACTCATTTAGATGGGTAGATGAAGCTATTCTCTAGATCTTATAAACTGTACTAATATTCAGGTACTTCAACAGAAAGGTGAAAAGGAACTGAAATTCCAAAATGTATTATATATTCGGGTCTCTTTTGATACTTTCCCGCAGCCTCCTGGCAGCCGCCTTTCTCTTAGCTTTTATTTCTTCTTAAGTGAATTTTTTTTTCGATGCCATTTTTCTGCAATGAGCAGGGGAGGTTGAGGGGGGGGGGGGGTTAAGATATGTATATTTAATCGGAAACTAACTGTCTGAACTGACAATGATTATTAATCAACATAACAAAGATACAAATTTAATCACAAGTCTTTCCCTGATCAACATTGTCACTCCCTAGTAACGAATATGCATAGGTTTTTAGTTGCACATTCGTTACTTTAGCATGGTGACGACGATATGTTCTCAGCACGAAATTTCCTTTTCTGAGGGATTGGTGGGTATATAAAAAACAAGCTAGGGAGTGACCTCATAACTGTGTGACAAAGGGAAAAGCCGTTGTGGTACTTTGCCTGTCTCAATTTTATTTTGCATCCTGAAACTTTGCTGATAAGATTGGTGCCTTTTTTTTAAATTATCGTGACGGAAAAGGGTTTAATTATTTTTCAAAGTACATCACCTCTAGTTTGTGACAGGCTAGGGAGTGACAAAAAGAGCATTGTTATTGATATCAGTAAATGTTATCCTGTATTTAGGCGCTTGAAAATTAGATAGCAGTGTACATTACCAATGTTGCAATAAATAGCAAATAGAAAATTTAAAAATCCTTCAGGTAGTTCTCGATTTATCACGTTGTGACACAATACCACCATAATTTTAGAATCACCCATATATAAAAAAAAAAATGTATTTTTAATTTATCTGTCAAATGTTTTCATTTTGCTATCTCCAACATTTTTGCTATGAGCAAATGTGTACTCTACACGTATGTGTGATCCATTGGCGTTAATTATTGTAATAAGTCTCTAGGCCACTGTCTCAACAATCGTCGGGTTGGATTGTGTGGATTTTTAGAGGATTTAAATGTTTGGGATCATGTTGAAAGTTAGTCTTAGGTGAAAGTTTTTGTAATATTGTGTGGCTGTATCGATGACTGGATGTTGAGCACCATGTGTAGTAAATCATTAGTCACGTTGTTGATGCATCTACTATCCTCCTCAGTTCTTTCGATTGGATGGATTGGATCCCTTGGTCTATACTTCAGTGTTTTGCAATGCCCCATTACTCTATCCCCTATGCCACAATGTAAAATTGGGTCTAATAAAAATATGTTCACATTTTCAAATATCATGTTGAATTTGAAAAATTAATTGAGCCTTACATATTCAGAATACCTTGACCCCCGGGTTCTATGAATTTCACCAGACAGCCTCCCCCCATGATGAAATCCTACGAACGCCTTTAAATAGACATTATAATATTCGATAATTCAATATCAAACAGTAGCCAATTTATACGTCAAACTAGAAGGGAATAAAGATATTTAGAGTTTTATTGAAGATGACAAACAAGAAATAAACAAATAGCACAAACAAAACAATTTTATTTAAACACGCTAAGCAACAAAACCAGATCGCTAATCCAAAACAAAAGTCCATATACAAATTCCGGGTCAATGACAATTATAATTATGATATACAAGAAATAACACTTTACTAAGGCCGAATAACTCACAATTAACAACTGACTTTTTAACCAACAACGTTAACACTTCATTTGTTTGCAAAGACGTATTTACCACTGATCATAAAATAAAATTCTTTTCGATAAAACATGAATAAAAAAATTATTTATGATTAGATAAAATAATAAGATTAAATATTAAAATAATAAGAAAAAAATATATAAAACTGTAATCAGTGGTAAATTAATAAAACTGGCCTTTAACATAAATAAAAAGTTGGTCATTCACTCACGACCCATTACAGCACTCCCCCCAATGACATCGGCACAGAACTTTACCTTCGGCTTCACTTCTCTGCCGAAGCGGGTGCGGTAGCCAGGCTGCGGCTGCGTTGTAGGAGGTTCTGCGTCGAGGTCATTCGATGGACTGCTGTCCGAAGGCGTAGGAGTGGGTTGATCCCTGATGACGGTGTCGTCTGCGTTAGTCTGCAGGAGATGTGCTGGTCTTCAAGCGGTCTATAGAGACTGTCTTCGGACCTGAATGTATCAGTACGGAGAAAGTCTTCTCATCCCTTGAAACGACCCTGTAAGGGCCAGAATAAGGAGCAATCAGTGGTCCACGGACATAATCATCTCTTACGAAAACGTGGGTGGAGTTTTGTAGATGTGGGTGGACAAAGGCCTTGGCGTTACTACTGCGATGAGGCGCTAGGCGGAGATCCTTCATAGCCTGACGGAGTACTCTGAGCATCGTCTCGGAGTCTTCTGTGCGTCTTGAGGGCTCGAAGAACTCACCAAGCAAGCGTAGTGTCTGCCCAAAAGTCATCAGCAGCACTTGCACCAATATCCTCTCTGACTGCGGTCCTGAGACCGAGAAGAACTGTTGGCAGCACTGCTGTCCATCCTTCCGTGTTTAGCGCCGCCATGATAGATGCCTTCAGGGTTCGGTGCCATCTCTCAATGCAGCCATTAGATTGAGGATGGTAAGCCGTTGTGCGACATCTCTGAATACCAAGGACGTAAGACTCTTGAACAGGTCTGATTCGAACTGGCGTCCTTGGTCCGTAGTGATTCTGGCTGGTGTACCGTATCTCGAAATCCAAGTGCCAACTATAGCTTCTGCAACGGTGTTGCTCGTAATGTCCTCCAGTGGACATGTCTCTGGCCAACGAGTAAACCGATGAATCATCGTGAGGCAGTATATCTTGCCGTTTGATGGTGGCAAAGGGCCAATAATATCCACATGGATATGCTCAAAGCGTGAACTGGGAGCAAAACTTCCTGGTGCAGATATGGTATGGCGCACTACTTTATCACGCTGGCATGGAATGCAGCAACGAGCCCACTTCGAGACGTCGGCGTTCATGTTAGACCAAAAGAATCGGTGGGCGAGTAAACGTAAAAGACCATTTCTATATAATTTTTTTATTACGTACTTAAAAAAAAATAAAATGTTTTTATAAGCTTTCCGACCTTTTTTTTTTACCTCATTAATAATATTTAGGTGAGTATAGATCGATATGTGAAGTTTGAAAGAAATTGGAGTTTGGGCACTGATTGCTCAGAATTACCTAAAAGGATAAGTTAACAGTTTACGTTTCTTCCAATAAATTGTAAAATACAAGCAATTTAGTTCTTCACTGCACAACTCATGGAGGTAATACTAGTATTACTAATAATTCCCAACAAAAAAGTTCATTTGAAAATGAAATAAGTTAAGTCCGATTTTGTGTTTTCTTATTGTGGTTTTTTGAGTCACTGAAATAATTGATAACAGGGATTTTCTGGATGTCTAACAACACAAAGTTATATATCTCAATAAACCAGATGTTTTTTGCTAGTTATTTCCGAGTCTTTCTGGTTAACTAAATATTCCCTACTTCCAGGAAACTTGTAGACTTACTAAGCATTATTCCAGCAAATGAAGATTATTGAAGTATTAGTTGAGCTATTAGCCGCTAAAAATTGGCGCTGTTTAATCATAAAACGTTAAATAGAGTTTTGTTAATTGACATTTGTAATCAGGGGCTCATAAATTCCAACTATTGGAATTCAGTAACTGGATTTTGATGCATTGGCAATAAAATTAAAGTTAAGTTTAGACTACGGCAGATAGCGCCACCACTTGAAACAACTTTGGTGTTCGTTAGGTTTGAATTTGATAAGAGCTCAAACTTCATAGGAAGGTTACTCTTTTTAAATTCCCATTTTGAAGTACTGTTTAACTTGGCTTTAATGTATGCTAGTTGTATTTTAAAAACATATCTGAGTCATATTTTGTTTTGTTCGCGAAAATATGAAAAGTGCGTCACTTACCCAACCAGTTTATTTAATGAGATATTTTTTTAGGGTCATAAGTTAAATGCCATGGCTGGCATTTTAACAAGTATTACAAAGTGTGTTGAAGAAGATAAGATAGAAGTTGCCTTGAAAAAACTTGAGGTTAGTCATACATGTTAATCTTAAAGTCCAGAGAATTTTGCTTTAAAAAAATAGAATTACCAAAAATATTGAAAAATTATTTCTTCGCCCATCTTATTTTAGTTCAGGATGTTTATGTATATTGTATAGCATTTTAATAAAACCTCTTTGATAATTTACTATTGTGAAGAGTGATCTAGATCATTCTAATTTTAATCATGGCTGTTTTTTTATTTTATTTTTTCAAAATATTTTATTGTTTAAGTACCTTATGTTCTTTTAATTTAAAGTAGATGTTTTATAATATATGTTTGTATGCTATTGTAGCATGAAGTGTACCCCATTTGAATATAATATGACTTATATTTAGTTTTAAAGGGTTAAAATCTATTATTGTTCTACTTTTTATCTTATGTAAAATTGCAATATTTTTTAGCACATATAAAAGACATTTAGTAGTATATATATATATATATATATATATATATATATATATATATATATATATATATATATATATAAAACTGAATAAACAAACGAGAAATTGTAACTGTATTTTCATAAGTTTGACAATTTTTCTTATACTTTAATGCACTGTTTAGGCTTAATGATTTTTAATACTATATAAATAAAAATAATACTATATAAATTAAAATTGCGTGTATGTACTGCACTTTACCGTGCAATTAAATACAGTTTGCACTGTTAATGTTTATTTTCATGAATTGTGTTTTCATTCTTTTACTATTTCAATACCTAGACTAATTGTTGCGGGGAAACTAAATGTTCGGTTCAGCAACGGTCTGCTGTAGGATGATAGTCATACTTTAGTTTTATAATCCGTTCATAGAGCCTAAGTAGTACAAGGAGACCTGACACCCTTTATCAAGATTATGTCTTCTTTTATGTGTCTATACATCAGTGACAAGGGGCAACATAACAGTTTACCATTTAGCCATAGATACAGCTAGCAGTGAGGAGTTTTGGCCCTCTTCCTATAATGGTCCAATCTTTCATAACAGAGCCTTAGTATTAAGGAATTAGTTGCTTGAAACACTGTGTAAAATGCTTCAGCCAAATAACCAAGTTTCCACTAATAACTTTGTGCAATCATCATCTACATTGCACTATATACATGTTGACACAATTCATTACAGTTTACAGTATGATAAACTATAAATTTAATCCATAACATATGAACTAACTCATGAGATGTAGTTAGAAGACACAATCTCTGATAGATATTCAAATCATTACAAATTGTTGTATTATTTAACTTAGTCAGACACATTCTTTTTACCAAATTTAAGACAGATTTACTAAAATTTATTAGTTACTTGAGTTTGAAAAACTGATAGTCTATAACAGAGCTATAGAAAACTCATGGTATTTGTCATTGTTATTTATTTCTTTTATTAATTGATACTGTGATTTTTTTGGCTTTTTTTATTTTTGAAAGTCAATTTTTATTTTTTATTTTTATGTTGCAAACATGTGACATATGTTCTGCATTATTAACTGAAATTATTTTAATTAATCTAATCTTAATTTGTGGCTGACTACCATTTTTAAATTATTTTTAAATAATTTATTTTTTGAAGAGAAAAGATTTGGCTCCGCCGGGAGTCGAACCCGGGTCTCCTGCGTTACATGCGAGGATGCTAACCGCTACACCACAGAGCTCGGCTGAAGGCAGAGCAAATCCTTAGTAGGTATCAGTGAAGAGGAAGGATTTGCTCTGCCTTGAGCCGAGCTCTGTGGTGTAGGGGTTAGCATCCTCGCATGTAACGCAGGAGACCCGGGTTCGATTCCCGGCGGAGCCAAATCTTTTCTCTTCAAAAAATAAATTATTTAACTGAAATTATGTATTTATAGCAAGAGCATTCGCAGGATTTCGTCTTGGGAAAATTCTCATGCCTGTGGACTGTGCATGGTTCAATAATTTGTTTGAAGAAAACTAATTGATATTTAAAAATTTTAATATTTTTTTATGTAATGCTCTATAAATATATTATATAAATACAAGATTGTTTAATTTGTAGTTTGTTTCTCAAAATTTTTAGAGGGAGGAAGCTGTCCCTCTGCCACACCTCCTCCCCCTGGGGACGCCCATGGTTTGTAGTATGTTTTTTTAATGCATAGGACATGTAGTTTAGAAATAAATCATCCCTTTAGTTACATCATACCATAATGGGAAAACAACTATATATTTGTTTCATTCAATATTTTGTGAATTATACATAAAAAAAATGTTTATAATCTTTAAAAACAGAAAACTGAAGATAAAATT
This sequence comes from Aelia acuminata, assembly GCA_911387785.2. Taxonomy (NCBI): domain Eukaryota; kingdom Metazoa; phylum Arthropoda; class Insecta; order Hemiptera; family Pentatomidae; genus Aelia; species Aelia acuminata. The sequence goes on from OU426981.1 coordinate 61,957,468, forward strand.
CACAATGGTCCAAGAAATATCTATTAATATTAATCTACTATGAACTATCAGTCTAACTACTCCAAACTTGAAATTAGTTATTAATTTAAACCTTTTGTTTTTGATTAACTGATGTGTTTTTAATATTAGAATATTTTTCACAGGCAGAATGGCTTAAAAAGGCTCCTAAAGGATGGTCAGCTTATAATGTTATAGTATCGCTTAATAAAATCGTCCTAACTGCATTAAAAAACAAAAAGACATGCTTCAGTAATGTAGATGATATATACAAGCTTGCAAAGCTTTGCTGCGATGTTGAATCTATGTGGGAGCAAGATAGAACAGCATGTATGCAGTGTGTTTACCATGTGATGCGTTATATGTTAAGTCAGGTTAGGCAATGTATAATAATTTTAATTGTGTTTCTGTAAGCCACTACTAACATAATTTATTTAATCTCTATCCTTAAGAAATTATGTTGTTTAAAACACCATTATAAATATTACTGTCTTATTTAAGACTTTTTATAAATCACAGTGCTTTTACATCAAATTTTTTTTCACATTAATTGAAAACAAATATACAGTTAAAATAACTTAATCCTGGCTAACTTGAGTAAATAACCTAATTTAAAGTTAACTTAACAAAATTCAAATACTCAAAACTATAATTTTTCTTCTTACTTTATTATCATATCATTTTTGCTGAAGCTAAAGCTACTAAAATACTTGCTAGGATGGTATGCTATGCTCTTAATAGGTATCGTACAAAAGCTTGTGCTTTTGGAAGAAAAAGCACAAGCTTTTATACCTTAGCCAAACAAAATACCCCATAGTCAGTTAACAGTCTTCTAACAGTCCACACCAACACTCAAAGGGTTGATTTTTTAGATTTCTCCAATGAACCACCTATGAATTATTTTTACTATTGAAATTTTTTATAATGGTGTTTTTCATGAATGAAGATGACTTGGGAACACAGTGTATTTTTCATGCACAATAGTTTTTTAGTTTTGAAATAAAATTATAACAGGTGAGCACGAAGAAACAGTGTTTAAGATTTATTTTTGGGATATGAAGAACAGTTCCCTATTGAATTTTTACTAACTATCCAAGATCATTAACTCCAATAAGAATGTTTGTACTTATTAGGTATAAATTATTTTATCATAATTAAAATCTAATATTTTTTTTTTTCAGATGAAGCTCTCACTTGCAAAAAATTTGTGTGAATATTTTTTTGAAATTAAGAAGAAGAAAACATTTGTTAAATGGGAAGAGAAGGAAATCTTGGTCCTTTCGAATACTGTTATTTATTTTGTACATTACATAACTGATATTAGCAAAGATATTAACAAAATACCATTCTCTTGCGACATAGAGGTTTTGATAACTTTTCGTTTCACTTTGAAGATTGCTGAGCTGAATGATTTCGCTTCCACTTATCATTTGTTTCAAGTTGTCGTCTTCCTTTCACGTAGAGCTCAGAATTTGTTAAATCATGATGATTATGTCAAATTTTCCTTGGCTTCTTTAAATTATTTTCTGGATCATTTGAAACAAATTTCAGATCGTAACATTGAGTGGAGTCCTAAAGAAGAAAATATCCGATATTCTATGAGCCTTCTTTCTGATATCATATTTCTTTTTAAACATAATGATTTTTTTGAGCATGCCATGAAAACTTTGTTTGATTTTCTGGACTGTTTGAAAGCAATTACTATGAAAGCACCTGTGATTGTAACAAATGGGCAAAAAGCTATTGACTTTGATTTATTAAAAAAAACATTACAAATGTGTCTATACAGTACAGAAAGTACTTTTGCTTCATATTTTGAGGATTTTTGTAAATTACTTAGCAGTAAAACGAACAATGATTGTTTTCCATTTATTCATGCTTGCTTATTTACTTTTCGGGAGAAAATTAGTTCATTGCTACACAAGGATGATGAAAAGATGAAACAACTTTTTCCCGGATTATTGAAAATATTTATCCAATCTAAATCTAAAATGACTGAAGAAAGATCTAAAAGAAGTGAGCTTCTCCATGCATTTACTAATGCAATGTACTTTTTAAATTCATCCAAAATAACATCAGCTGCTCTGAGTTCTATTTTTAAGTATGTCGTAATGTTCTTCAAAGAATTTGATAGTTTGATTATTGGAAATAAATCTACATTTGAATTTGGAGGTCTGTATAATGTTTCAGTATTTTTTTTTTTTTTTTTTTTTTAGTTTGTAAGAATATAGTAGGATTCCTGATGTTTTAAAATCTAAAATATTTTTTCTATTGATTATCACTGGTTTCTCGATTTCCTGAAACTGGAATATGTGAGTCTTTCATATTAAAGGTGTTTAAATTAAAAATAACTACAGAATTAAATTATAATCAATGGCACTTAAACTGAAACAATTGAAGGCTTCAAAAATTAAAGAAGATAATATTTTCACAAAGACTATAAATGACATTTTTCAAGTTAACCCCTGACATTCTTGTAAGCCACTTCTCATTTTTGTTTCACTTAACATGCATTAATGATTTCTTCATAAAAAAAAAAACATTATATTTCTGATTTTTTTTTTGTTTATTTTTAATCTTATCCTCTATCATTTTGCACCAGGATATTTATCTCCCTGAGTGTTAAATATTTTTTTGTTCAAAATTAATGATCATATTACTGCAAAGTAATTATAAACTTGAAAAATTTTATATTCTTTAATAATTTTTACAATTCACATCATTTTAGAAGTAATTATTATGATTTTTGTTCTAGTTAACTATTGTATCAATGCAATACAAACTTTCAAAGAATCAGAACTTTATAAGGAGGCAGCAACATTATCAAAAAGTTTGATGAAATGCATTTTGATGTTGGATTCTTCATTCCTTCCTCTAGAAACTTTTGAGGTACTATGTGTAATAGATTTACTGTATTTGCTATAATTTCAAAACCCTGTAAGAATTTTTAGGTTAAAATTTTAAAACTCACAGAATGGTATATTATGCATATTTGTGCAAGCATTTCAATGAACCACCCCACATCCCAAACCATTTTTCCAACGACCTCTTATAATTTTACTTTTTGTATCTTATAAAAAGGCTTAGGGAATCCTGAGGTCTTGATTTACATCAGCAAGACAAGCGTCTCAATTTAATCATCTCACCTTCCTTTCAGCATGCCTATCATACATTTACCTGTTAGCACAACACTTTTTGATCTTTAAGGGATTCTTTTACAACTTTGCACAAAAGTTGCCCTTTCCAGAATTCACATATTCAACAAGATACTTTATTTTCACATTGAAGTGTTGATAATCTTAAATTTGGTCATTGTTTATGTTAGTTGGAGATCAATTATTATTGAACACTTTGCCTCCATAACTTCTATATACAAGTACCTTCCTTTAGGATCCTTTCTTTAGTAAGGTGACTTGGGACTGATTTACATCTCAAGCCTCTAGGTTCTTTTATCTATTCAATATTTTAGGATCAACCCTTATAGTAATACTCTATGAGACTTTCCTTCATTCTAAAACAACAAAATTGATAAAATATTTTAAAAAATATATGCAATTAAAATTATTTTAATCCTCAGTGAAAACTAATTTAATGAATTAATAATTACTATTTCAGGTAAAACTGGGACATTTGCTAAATTTCTTCATTCACAGTTTTTCAATATTAGGGCTAATAACTGAAGCTCAAATCGCATTAATCGCATTTCTTGGAGTTCATCCTGCGTTTGTCACTGTTATTTTTAAGTATTGGGCTGAACTGAAAGTGAACTGTCCAAAACATCATTCAAAGGTTTTTACAATTTTTAGCTCTTTTTTAATCTTAAGAAACAGATGTTATTTAAACCTCTTTGAATAATTTGATATTTTCAGGATTTTTTCCTCTTTATTTGAAATGTTAGTTTGATTCTTAAATGAAAATTTTCTAAGTAAACTAATTTAAAGATTCATTTATTATATTATCTTATGTTATTTTTAATAAAACTTTGCATGCATTTTATTAAATATTTTACTTATCCTTGACATTTATAACTTTCCAGGCTTCCTTAACATGAAATAATTATTTAAGTTTTTATTGTTTTTTTTATTGTGATTTTTTTTTATTGTTATTGTTTTTTTTGTTGTTTTTTTTTTTGTTGTTGTTGTTGTTGTTTTATGTTTATGTTTTTTTTTTTTTAATGATACTATCTTATGTATTGATCTTTATTTATTTATTGATTTTAATATGTGCTCTAAAGTAAGGCTTATTGAGTTGACATAATCTTATTAATTGCTTTAAAAAAACACAGATAAAAATGAATTTAATATTATGGCTGAAAAAAATTATTTTAATATTGCATTTTAGGACTCCACGTGTTATGACCTCATTATCTCTGAGCAAAGTGTTATTGAAGAAAAGTGGCCTCCATGTAAAGTGAAAAACATTAATATTGAACTTTGTCTTTTAGAAGAGCTCAGAGCCTATGCCAAGTACAGGTATTTTTTCATCCTAGTATGTACGTGTGGGTTGTGAAATGGTGTAAATGTGTATAAGTGCACATCCAAGAACAAATTTTATATTATTTCAATATTTCTTGGAAATCATCAAATACGATGTCAGAAAGGGTTGAGATATCAGATTGAAATGAATTTTATTCACAAATCAGAAGAAATTTATTCATAAATTCTTGTTTAAATATGGCTGACAGTGATCGACTTGAACGTAGGTCCGTGAGCACAAGGTTACCCCACTCCTAGTTTCTTTAATGTATTATTTTTTAGCTTTAGAACAGTTAGAAAATAATTTTTTGTGACAAATAGCGATATAAAGTACTTACAAAGGAAAGGAAAATGATTTAAATTGCTGCATTCTTTCTTCAGCCATTTCAGTTTACATTTCTCTAATAAAGGACACAATCCTTCAGTCTTCTACAAGATTTCTTATGTTCCTCAACCTTAAATAGAATTGTATTTGGTAAACCTAGTTGATTTTACATGTATTTATATATATATTATAAATTTATAAATTCACATAAAATTACCTGCTTATGAGTATAGTTGTAATTCTTTATTTTTTAAATAGTTTCATCAATTTATACTTTTTAGGGAACTTCAAGTTGGCCCGGTTGTTGCAGTTTACAGGGTGGCCTCGAAGATAGTAAAAGATAAACCTTTATTGGCCAGTATAGTTACAGCTACTGTTGATGCTGTAAGTTCTGATGAATACATCCCAACATTAAAAAATCTACACTTATCATTGGAAAATCTATTGACGTATGACTTGAAAATGGAGGTTTGTTTAGGATATGTTTTAACCTTAATCTGATTAAGTAAGTCAAAACATTTTAAATGGTCTTTTAAATGCAATTTATTGTTAATATTTTATAGGCCGAGGTAATGGATGAAAGAAAGCTATGTTGTCTGAAATTAGCCATAGGTGATATTCTTTATCAGCTCATCCGCTGCGATATTGTTGAATTAAGAAAAAAAGCTGAGGTAATAATCCCTTACCATAAAAATAAAGGAATGGTTATTTATTTCTCTAGTTTGTTTTAATATACTGAGAAGTTATTAACTTGTATTAAATTTATTTTTATTTATTTTAATATTTCTTGTGTGATTGATATTTTTGTTATGTTTTGGATTAAGGGATATTACTTTAATTTATAAGGCCTTCTGCCCCTTTATATTTAGCTTCCTAGCTAAGGTAACTAAGGCACTGTACTACTATACTCATGGTATTGTTCACATTGTACACTATATTTGGTTTGAACCTAGCTATGGCAGCACATTTTTCTGTCCTGCTTCAAGAGCTTTGGATTAACCCTGACATCAGAAGATTCTTCAGGATACCCTTAATTAAATTATTAATTAAAAGGGAAAAACTTGGTCAATAAATTTTCCTACCTAACGATTGGCCCTGAAACACTACTTTCTTCCTTGAAAAGTATAGAACAGTAGGTGTAGTATGTAGGTGGGTAAACAGGCTTGCATTTCGGTCTTCTTGTCTACTTCATGGTGGCTGATGATGCTATTAGTAATCTGGTAATATACTTGATTCGCCTTACATATTCTGTTTGCTATTTCGGCGTCTATCTTACCCGGGTCACTAATTAGGTGACTAATTAGGGTCCCTAAGTAGGTATAATCCTTACTACCCCAAGTGTCTCGCCATTGCAGATCAGTTGGACATCTTCCTGTCCTTCCCTCGCCATAACCAGCACTTTACTCTTGGAGGTGTTAATTTGCATCCCTTTCCTGAGCAACTCATATTCCCATTCTACCAAAACTTGTGATAGTTTTGTCTTGGTGTCGGCTATGATAGTCCGTTTCACTTCAAGTTGGCAGTATGTGTGTGTCTCTCTCTAACCCTTACCGCGCTAGATCGCTCGATTTTTAAAAATTTCCCTCGAGGAATTTTCATAGAATAGCTGTCTATGAAGTTTTGAAATTATAAAAAGAACAAATCAAATTTAATTTTAATCTATGTCCGACCATTGTGGGATGGATACAGTTGGATTAATTAATTTTTAAATGTGAACGGGCGGAACGCTGAACCCGGGAACAATACCCAGCCTCACTGCCTATATCACTGCAGGCGTCTAAATATTATACTTAAGATATAATAAGATATATTCTTTCAAGTACTTACAACAAAAGTTAGGAGTTTTTTTTATTAAATTATTAGTGTATAGAAATTAATTAAAAATATTTTATGAACTACATGCTCAAGAACAAAGTACTTTAATGGCGAATAGAATAGTTTCAATAATTCTCGCTTTACTTTCTCTTATTTACACCTATATTATTCACTTTGCAAAATTATGATTCAATTTATTTCAATATATTTGGGTTTTCGGAAAATTGCTCCTGGAAATATTGCTTCCATCTGCCAAGGATCTTTTCCTTGTCTGTAAGTACAATTCCATCGCTACCTTTTACATTTCTAATGGACTTGCATTGCTTTCCTCTTAGCGTTTTAACCTTTCGCCAAAATGCTCTCATAGATTCGCGATGGCCCTCGCTCAGCCTTTTACCAAAATCCTTCCATGACTTTTTCTTGGCCTGACGTATGGCTATCTTACGTTCATTCCTGGCTATTCGACAAACGTGTAGCTTTCCTACAGTTCTATCATTCAGGCATGCTTTCCAGGCTAGCTTCTTCTGAGAAACCACATAAGTACATACTTAACCTGAACTATGACCTTATTGGTCCACCAGTCTATCCCCTTTCCCTTACCAGCCACTCAATTCTTCTCACATACTGTATTTGTGTTTCCAGGATACATGCTTTCAGTGCCTTCCATATATTTTCTACGTCTCCATCAAATGATGTTTCTCTCAATTTATTTTCCAGGCTTACTGTAATGAGGGCCTTTTTCTCTGGGTCATCCAAGGCCCTTACGTTGAGGATTTTAAATGCTTTTAATTTCCTTTTATATTCAGGAATGATCTCTTTATCAGCCACAAGTAAAAGGTGGTCGCTGCCTATCTCCACTCCTATTACTTTTATATCAGCGAAAGACTGCCTTATGTTTCTATCGAATATGAATAGTCAATTATACTATTTCGTTCCATGCTTTGGAAAGTGATTTTGTGGATTCTCTTGTATGGATAGAAAGAATATCCTTTGAGAAAGTCATTATGGACACAAAAGTCTACTAGCCACTGTCCATTACTATTCCTTGAGTTTTCACCTCCAAACAGCCCAGAACTGCATATCCAGAACTTTCATCATTTCCTGTTCTGGCAATGAAGTCTCCACCCAGGAATACTGACTTTCCTTTTCCCTTAGCTTTATCCACTACTTCCTAATTCGAGTAACATGCCTCCTTGTCTACAACACTAGCATCTTCCGTTGGTGCATACACCTGGATCATGGAGATCTTACCTGTGGTCATCATAAAATCTGCTACTATCATCTTAGAGATATTGGTTCCCAATCCTCTAAATATTCATTCATATTTAGCGACATTACTAGGCCAACCCCTTAATTGGCGAAAACACCTCTAGGTACTCCAGCATAAATTAGGGAGTAATTATTAGCCAATTTCATTTCTCCACTGTCTTTCTTCTTCACTTCACTTATGCTGAGAACTTTGTTGTTCCTCATTTCCTCCACCAACTCGACTTCCTTCCCAGTTTTTATGTTCCACATTCGTATGTTCCTTAGCACCCCAGGGATATGGGATATACGACAGTTCGCATCCTAGGCAAGTTGAATCATTGTTCTCCAGACGGGTGATTAGCCCAGTTCTGGAGGTCCCGTATCCTCGGGGCAACTGGCCTCCTGGATATTTATATCCCCTGAAGGAGGAAGGGTGTCTGGGCTGTACCCCCCGTGCACTGGGTACCTGTTGGTCTTTATTCAGTCCACCCCTGCTAAGAGGGATCCCCCATCCGCCACCTGGGGGACGCTTTTTCTAGTGGACAGGTTCCACCGAGAGAGTTTTAGTGAATATAAGTAATAATTTTTGTTTTCACTATTTTACTCTCCACCTTCAGCGTATCCTGTGGATTTGTTTTAATTATCTATTATAATTTTTTCTTGACAAAAACAACAAAACAAAGCATATGAAACATTTATTTTAAAATTTTCAGGAAGAATTAAATTTTTTGAATATACCTCAAAAGGAAGAAGTTCCAGTTATTGAAGGAGGTGCCAGCACTGTTACACCTGCTTATTCTAACCTCAAGGTTGCAGAACAGACTCAGTTATTTGAAAAAATGTCAAAGGCTATTTATTATTGGGAATCAGCAGAAAATATAGTAAGTGTTTGTATGAATAAATATATTAATTCAGATCTTGTTTGTTAAATGTTTATATTTTTATAAGATTGTGATTTAATGTTGGATGGAGGTACAGGTGACTTTACACTGTGTCAAACCTTGTCCACGAACGGCCTGTTTCAGGCACTGTTTGGCTGATCTAAATAAGACTCATACTTTAAGATGTACTTTGGCCATTTGTTCGGGGATAGCACTAGTGCCACTTCTGAGTTAGATAATCTTTTAGACCTTCTTTTAGCATTTTTCTGACGATGCTTATATCCAAAATAAAATAGAACAAAAGTCAAAACATCCACTAACTCCTTTTCTGCTGTCTTTTTAATACAAATTCTCGTATTAAGGTGCATAGGTGCGTTCAGACATCACTGTTCGTTCAACTTCACATTTCATTGTCAATAGGAACAAAATGGCTGATCATAGTAAGCCTGTATGGCAAGTATGAGGGGATTATCTGTTTTTCATGTGGTTCGTCGCGGTGTAAAGCCACGTTATAATAACCATTAAGTACTTTTGATTAATTATGAATTTTTTTCCCCTTACCATTGCATTCCTTCGAACAGTGATGTCCCCTTACATTGCATTCCTTCTAACAATAATGCTTTCCAATGATATTAGGTTGCTCTTACACAGCATACTATATCACAATATATTAATTGTAAAATATTATAATAGATAAATGGAAGACAGAAAAACAAGGAAGTTCAAAGCACAACAACCATGAGATGGTAAAGCCCAAGTGCTTCTATTTCAGTTCTTCTATTTTTACTCTTCTTGTTCTTTTACTGTTTTTATAGGATTGAGTTCTTTGTAATTGTTATTTATGATATAGCATTATGATTGTTTATTAAAAGAAAAAACTGTAAAAAGAGATATAAAAAGTGAAAGTAAAACCTCCCTCCACCTGCATCTTTGTGCTAGGTGGTTTGAATATGTTATCATAATTTGTTGTGAAAATTGTGACTAAAAATTATAGAATAGCAATACTATTCACTACCTGTTTACTGTTTACTATCCATTAATAAATATTGTAACAATGGAAATTTAAATCTTTCTTTTAATAAATTTGAATGTTGATTATTTCGTGTCACTTGAATGTGACTAGAGTCACTATTCTAGCCAGCTGTCAATATTTCCTTACCCAACTATCTCTGACATAAGTGTGCCATAGTTTTCCAATTTTCTTCAATGCAAATTTATGATGATTTTTTTCTGTTGTCCAGTACTCCTTTAGTTTCTAATGAATTTATATTTCTTGCCTTTTGTGTATTTTAAATCATTAATAACTAAAGATTTAAGGTTTATAATTTTGATCTATAATATTCGATATTTTTATTTTAGGTTACACCAGAGGATAATTCATTTATTCACTTTAGGTATATGAAAGGGATGGCCTATATATGTCGACTATATCGTTACAGGATAAAAGAAAAACAAGTTTGGGAAATAATTTATAAACTTGCAAAGAAGGTATCCAATCACAAATACCAAGTTTTAGGTAATTGTTATTTATGCATTATTTATTTTTATTAGATATAAATTATAGAATGATGTTAGCAACTAGACTCCTAGTATCACAATTTTATCGTTTTAGTCCAACTTTTGTGTATAGATACCAATTTGTTTAGTTTTGATATAATTGTTTATTACTTATTATAAATCGAAAATTCTAATTAAAGACAGAACAAACTTGCACGAAATGCATAATATTTAATTGAAAAACTATGATCAGGCAATCTGAATTGAATTTACTCGACAAAAATAAATAAATAGCTTTTTATAAAAATTAGTCCCATTTTTCTGTTCTAACATCGAAAGATTCATAAATTGAAGGTTTTAAAAAATGGTATTTTTTTTTCAGCTGTTGCTGAGTTATTAACATTACAGGCAAGTGTCAAGTCAACTTGGTTGAAAGAGGCTGAAGAGTTAGTTAAAAATGAAACCAGTATTAGTAAAAAGAGTTACATTTACTCGTTGTTGTTTATTAATTTGGGAAGAAATTTAGTGATGAATCAAAAGGTTTGTGGTAATTATTTACTTTATTGTTTTATAGATTTTTACTTTCACTTACCTATATACAGTAGCGATCATGAAAAATTTTGACTTCTGGTTTTCAAAGGAAATAAACATTTTGAGGTCCCCTGAGTCTATATAACCAAGTACTACAAAATGGTCAATAGGTTTTATCAAAATCGAATAGGTCTGATAGGGCTTAAATAACTAATGAAAAAATCTTCCTATAACAAGTTCACACCAGGACTTTAATTCATGCTCCAACATGACAAGGTGTACTGAGCATGCGAGAAGATGTTATGATTTTAAGAGCTTGTTAGAACATAAGTAACCTATTGATTTAAATAAAGCAGTAATAAGTGTTACTGCCTTAAAAGAATAAAATATCGCCACCATTTCCTGAAAAATACTAAGGTGCTGAAAATTGAAAATTTAGTTTCAATTGATTATGGGCCATTGTTATGAACTCTTTCTATTGATTCTTATTTACGAGATATCGCCAAAAAAGATGCTCGTTCAGTCTAAAACTCGATCATTATTTCTATAATCTCCAATAAATTATATAAAAAAGAAAATTCAAACGAATCCCTGGAAATTACAATGCTCTTTGTATTCTAAATAGGATTTGGATAAAATCTTGAAGCAAAAAAAAAAAAAAAAAAATGGAAAATTTGTAATCAGCTATATAACAAAAAATGGTTCCGTTGCTGATAAATGTTTTGTGATCCAATCCTTAACCGTTCCAGGTATTGTCACCCTGTTGACTTGGTTAAAAAAATACAAAAGCAACAAAAATTAGTGGGAATGGAATCCATTTGCAGTTTCCTGCAAACATTATCGAGAAGGCTATCAGGGTTTAATTGTTAGAGTTATCGAGATGAGCTAGAAGCCATCTGTGAAGCTCGAAAAATGTATAACTAAGAGATGCAGTGACAATGTTGTAATCTCTCAGGTCGAAGTGGTGTGCAGGACTGAGGAAATATTCTGAGGAACTTGGAAGCCTTTCCCTTCATTTAAGAATTGCCATTTTTTGGATGTACTCTATTTTAATTGAAAATACCTTAGTATTAGAATTTGTTTCTATCTCAAACCATCACACCAGGACGTGTAAAGCATATTAATACATGTTATATTTTATATTACATTATTGAGGAGATAGGAAGAAAAAAAAACTTAAAAATCTTTCACCTTCTAGAGCAATATTCTAAATTATGTTCAAAACTTCCCTATTTAAGGTTCTTAAGTTTTCCATTTGTTAATATTTTTCATATGATATTTTCAAAAAAATCACGTTCATAAATTTCTCTTTGAATCTATATGTCTAAAAACTACTCATTATATCTGAGACTTAGGTATACTTGAATTGTTCTTATTATTTTCATTTATCCACAAAAGTTACAATGAATGCAACAATAAAGTATAAATTCATTTTTTGTTTGTAATAAAAAGCTATTAATGATTGAATTTTTTTGTTTTTAGTTTGATGAAGCTAAAATGGTTATTGAGAAAATAGATGAATCTATTCTCAAAAGACAATTTCTTGTCAATGCTCAGTACAAGTTGCTCCTTTTTTCTCTGAAAAGAGATAAATTAGAACTAACACCATCCAGATCTGAGTTTACTCTTTATATTTTGGTGCAGATATTCGAAAGCATTCTTTTCCTGATAAAACATTCAAGGTGGAGTAAGTATTGTTCAGTTGACATTTTTTTTCTTAATGTAATTGGGATTTAAAATTTAGTATACTTATTCAACTTGTAAAAACAAACATTCTAATATAATCTAATAATACAATGATATTTTGTATCTTCATTATTAATATGTGAAATAATAAATTGTGACTCTACCTGCAAGAATCATGTATTTACATTCTTATGCCAGAACGGTGGAATTTTCACAGCAAATCAGGCTATTTCTAGAGACGATACTTTGTTTTATTTTCATCTGGCATGGTTGATTTGATTGATTATGTCGGGGTCGCCATATTTGGGGTTGAATTAACGACAGATCAATTCAGAACAAATAATTGTATTCACTGATAAAAAACAAGGTAATACAATAACTAGAATTAACAAAGCGAAGGTTACAGTCTCTTGTTGACATAATCTTATTGCCATGGCTGCAATGATGAGGAAGCCAAAATTTATAGCCTGTAATTAAATGTATAGAAAAGCCACTCTACCCCCCAAAATATGGTGATCTATTAGTTAGTTTAGTTAAATCTAAGGTACTGCACCAAGATGAAATATGATTTGTAGCTTATGATTTTTAAATTATTTATAGCATAATCTTGATTTTTACAACTTCATAGAGCTCGATTTGCAATATGAAGAAAAAATGCAAGAAATAGGTACATTAAATATTAAACTTATCATAAACATTAAATACTCATCAAACTATTTAATTAGAAGATAAAAGATTCGACCACGGCCGGGAATCGAACCTTTTTATCTTCTAATTAAATAGTTTGAAAATTTTAAATTAATTATCTAACAGATAATCATTGATTAAATAACAAAAAATAATAAATAACAACATAGATTAAATACTCAGTTGCATATAAATACTCATGGATTATGCCGAGATATAAATATTGTGACAAAAGAGGAACTGTTTTTAATAATTTTAATATTGCATACTGATTTTATACAACTTTTTTTTTATTTTTATTAATTTATAAATTTACACAGCTATGCATACTTACATAGCTACATAGTAGTGTGTATGTTATGCTTATCTAATAATATTGATTGTAATTTGCAGAGACGTTTTGTGAGAAATGTATTTTACAATGGTTATTATTAGAATATTCAGTACTCATTGGTAAAATGTACTATGATTTGAGGTTAGTAAGGCATGCTCGATGTTATGCAAAGAAACAGCTGACTGTTGCTCAACGATTGGCATTACCAGTAAGGTTTGTGCATCACATTATATTTTTTTATATGATTAGATTATTAAATAAGAATTTCTTGAAAATTGGAGAAAAAGTGGGGGAATTTTATGAGAACAGGGACAAGAGCATAGATTAAATGTTATAATTCACAATCATTATTGTGGAACACTAAATAGTTTACAAATTAGATGTACACAGATACAGGTCAACCTATTCGTTCATTTTATTTAATTTATCATTTAGTTTACCATTTTCCATTAAATCCTATTAGAGCATAGGACATCAAATACAGGTCAACATATTCGTTCATTTTATTTCATTTATCATGTTGATTACCATTTTCCATTAAATCCTATTAAAGCATTGGACATCAGTATCTATTCTCCAGTCATTTCGACTTGCAGCAATTGCTCTTATTTTTTCCATGCATCGCTAATTCTCTCTCTGTGGACCATAGCTCTTTAAAAATTGTTTTCTCTTTTTTTGCTAAACAAAAAACAATTCCAGCTGCTATTAAACCAATATTTTAAAATATATTCATAAGTCATTTTAATCAATTTTATAAGCAATTATATAAATTTATTCGTTTTTAGTAAAAAAAAAAAAAATCAAATTATATTTGAAAATTGGTTTTTAACTTATATAATGTAATGCTGTTATAATTTGCAGAGTATGTGAATTTCTTACACTTCTTGGTGCAGTTGATCTCCTGACAGGAAACAGGACAGATGCCAATGAAAAGTTGCTTGGCCTTGACTCCATCCTGGAGCTGGATACTGTCAAAGTAAAGGACGAATCTGACAAACTAGAAGTTGGCTACTATTTTTCACAAACAAGTTCTGAAAATGAAATCAGGAAGCCAAGTTTTATTTCTCACTCCCTTGATTGCTGCTGTGTTGTCTGTGATAATGTTGATTTTTGGCTCTTAACTATCGAAGCTTTTATGCTAAAAGGAATCTTTGCACTATCTGCTGGTGCTCAAGATCTCGCTAAACATGTTTTCACAAGTAATGTATTTGCTATTTTATAAATTAAAGTACTTAATAGATGAAGATGTGACATTTTTGAAGAAACTAAGATTTTTCCCTTTGAACACAGCTTGTTTCTTTTATCTTGAATAACAAAAGTAGATCATTTAAAAAAAAAACTGCTTAAAAGCTAATTTTCCCTACTTCAATTTTTGTTACTTAACATAGTCATCCATTAAGGTCGTCAATAATCTGAAAGTATTAATCGGTATTATCTGAAAGGATTACCTTAAAAATGTGGTTGTTGGTTGAGAATTAAATTAGGAGATGAAGTCATAGGATAGATTAAAATTTATGCTCTGCTGATAGTTTCAACTCCTCTAAGATTTGCATTCATTTATTATCAGGATTATTATTTTTTTTTTGTGCCATTATTTGAGAAGTTGTCAGAACCACTGTTATATACTGACAATCTTCTCTCTTCACGTTTCTATTTCATTATTACGTATTGTTTTCTTTATGTATAATATATTTTTTATCTTTTAGTTGGCAAGTCGCTTATGGAATTTACAAATGTAAAAATTGATAAATGCTACTCTGATCTTCTAAATAGATACAATGAAACTAAAGTTAGATTTTATCTAAACCTAACACTAGCTCATGCTAGTTGGGGTGAAACTGATATGGCCTCAAAATATAGTAGCATGGTACTCCAATCCATGGATACATGCACCAGAATATTACAAGAGGAAATCTCGTACCATTCAGCTGCTCTCGACTGGCTATGTTATGAAAAACCACCTTCAGTTGTCTGTGAGTACCCATTTCTTAATCAAGAATTTTACAAAATCAAAATTAATTTAATTTTCATTCTGGTGGGATTATTTATCACTTTATCAGATATAATATAATCACTTTTATTAGTTACTCTATTTACACACTTGAGATTCCTCCATAAGGTTTATAAATAAAATATTGTAACATTAAATCGTTAAATAAAAACATATGATTTGAAATCCCAGATCTGTTGTTGGAACGAACTAGCGGTTGAAGCAAACCGTCAGAGCACGTGTTTGGGAATAGATTGTTCGAGTTCAATCCACACAGGCCTGGAACCTTCCACACCTTTACCTTTTACTACTACATATAAGGAGTGAGTGACTGGACCAGTTAGTCGTAGTCTAAGTCTTGAATGTGAAGCTCTAGCCATATGATTATTTGTGTTGTGTGAAGTGATTATTTTTGTAACCTGCTCTAAATATTTGAGTTGTTATCATTCGTGTGTCATTCACAATTGTATATTTTTGTTTAATAAATATTGTTCTACCCACTGAAGTGTTAAAACTGGTGTCAGTTGTGGGGCTCAAAGAAAAAAAAAAAAAAAAAATGCCAGGCAAACGAATTGGAGAACTTAAAGTAGTGGAGCTGAGGAGAGAATTAGAAGTGCTTGATTTAGACATTACAGGTACAAAAGCGATCTTATTGGCCCGGTTACGTGAGTATTACCTGAGTAAAGGCGTAGATCCTGAAACTGTAGAGTTTGAGGATAACTCTTTTAGCTTTAAATAATTTGTCAGCTGAAATAAATGATAAATTGACGAATTTGTGTAGTAAAGTAAATGGCAAATTTACCTGCCTTAATTCCAATTAGTCTTCTGATATAAATGGGTTGAATGACAGGCTTACCAACCTTACTGGTGAAATAAATGACAAGCTGACCAATTTGTTTGGCCAGATAAATGATAAATTGATCACCTTATCTGCCAAAATGAATGGCAAATTGATCAGCCAATCAGCCGAGATGAATGACAAGTTGACCAATCTGTCTGGTGAAATTAATGACAGGTTGGCTCAAAAAAGAAGCAGGGGTTATCACTTTTGAGGAAGAACTTGAATGATTGAAAAGAATGCTTGAAAAAGGGCCCAGGCGGTCGTCAGGAAGCAGCTCTGCCCGCAGCCGTTATAAGAAGGACAAGAACTTGAACCCCTAGCTGTGAAGAGCCGATCCAGGATAAAGCCACCTAATTTTGATGGTAAGTCATCCTGGTCAAATTACCTGAAGCAATTCAACGCTACGGCCAGTGCCCTTATGGTGGCTCTCAGAGGCAATGCTCTAGATGTTCCTCAATTGATCAACGCCGACGATCCCCACGATTTTCAGACTTTAGTAAGCAACTTGAGATGAGATTTGGCCATGCCCACCTCGAAGAGGTACACCGGTCCCAGCTGAAGAGCAGGAAGCAGAAGGCAGCCGAGTCTATCCAAGAGTTCGAGGTGGACGTTGCGAGGATGGTAAGACTGACCTACCCAACAGCCCCTGAAAGATTGTTGGAGTGTTTAGCGGTTCAAGGTTTTGTCGATGGCTTGCAAGACTTGGAGCTTCAGAGAGCGGTGCGGCTTGGTCGCTCTATATTGCTAGTGGATGCACTAACCATAGCATTGGAGTTTGAGGTGGCTAACGAGGCTTCTCGTAGCCATGGATGTGTCCAGATCACGTGTACCACCAACCGCGACAAGGTGAACCACAGGTTGGGGGTCACCACAGGCAGGAGAGTGGAACTTCTTTCGAGGTATAAGCACTCAATTACCGCTAGGAAATGCATTAAGGTTGGTACTTCAGCACTGATAACATCGGTAGTTCAACAGGGGACAGTGTAGAAGAATCAGGACAGTGTGATGGAACGTGTCGATCCGTAATTGCCTTGAGAAGATGGCCGATGTCTGGATAAGGAGAATCGATATCTATAAGAGACATCTCGCCAGTGATTGGATGAGGAGACCAGGCGGGAGCAGGGCCAATAAGGGTGGATACAAAGAAGGGGAACATGGTGGCACTACAACCCAAAAAGAAAGCAAGGATTCTATCCAAAGTCGAAAAAGAACTGGGAGGGACCTTATGTGATAAAGAAGCGCATGAACGATGTGATCTACAGGGTTTTCAAGTATCCCAAGGGAAGGACCCATGATCATCGATTATGATTGCTTGGTGCCATATGCAGGGAACCATAATGAAGGAGAACAGGAGCAGCGGATTACGGAAGAGACCTTTCGTTCAGCCTAGGGAGCAGGCCCATATGGAAAAGAAGTCATCCAGGAGGAATGTCTCTAAGGAGGGGGCAATGTGACTTTATATTGTTAAATAAAAGCATATTGTTTAAAATCTCAGGCCTTTTGTTGGAACCAACTAACAGTTGGAGCGAACCGTCAGATCACATTTTTAGGACTATATTGTTCGCGTCAACTAAAAAAATTAAGTAATAAATTGATTTTTTCCATCTATGAATTTATTATTCATCAATTCCATCTGTTATATTTTAAATACATGATCACTCTGGAGATCCTGACACAAGGTGGTGTTAAGGTTGATTTTGGGCCTCATAGTTTTGAACAGGTCTTGGAATTTACATTTTTTGGTTCACAGATAACCCTGATAATAGAATAAATGTGGAAATACACAGGAGGAGTTTAGCTGCCAATTTTCCCTACAATAGATTAAGAAAGCACTTGAGAAGCCACTTAATTAGCCAACATTGTAAAATCATTCTCTACAAAATGCTTATCCAGTCTGTTTTGATTTGCGCCTCCAAAATATGGACAATTACTAAATAGTCAAAGCAGGACCTCTTAATAATAGAACGCAACATACTTATGATTTATGGCCAAGTAAATATCAATTGAGAAAAATCAAGAGGTCTATGATAGATTTAATGAGCCCTATGATGTTAAATTCATAAATATGGGCTGAATCAGATGGGCAGTCCCTGTAGCCAAGTAATCCTGAAAAAACTCCGGACTGAGACCCTGCTTGGAAGGTGAGAAGTCGGAAAACATTTCTTGCCACCAGGACCATTAATATAGCCTTGAATTTCTTCTTGAGGTCGTCCTACATGGTCTAGTTATTTTGATTGATAGTTTGCAATTTTTGAAAGAAACCTTTTTCTAATTTTTAGTTTTCATAAAGCATAAAAGTGTCTTAAAGGTTTTATTTTTTTTAATTTTATTTTCAGATAAACCTAAACTTTACAAAGAGCCAAATGACAGCAGTGTTCAAACTGTTAAGACGCCAGAACATGTCAATCCTCAAAGTAGAGTTATGTCAAAGGGATTTAAACTATTTAGTTCTTCTAAGAAGTTTAAAATTCCAGTCTCTCCACGCCCTACCCTAGTCAAAAAATGTATTTTTGAAGATAATGAAGATTCACCTGATGAAGGTAATTAAATTGGTTTCATTATACTTAGCTCTTTTAACCCTTTAGCAGCTAAGGGTGCTAGACAAAAGTTGTACTGAGAAGCTAAGCGGGTCGGCCGGCCTTTACCCTCCCCAAGCTAAGGCGTGTAGGCCACCCTCTGCCGCTGACTGTCTAAACTTCTCGTTACCTTTTCGACTATTTCTTAATGTTTTATTTACTTTTTATAATTCGATAATACCTTTATCATTATTTCAATAAATTAAAATGCTAGATTATCTATTGTAATGAAAAATTATGTTATTTATGAAGGTAATAATGTTTTTCAGATAATATTATTTTTACAAGATTATAATAATTTTATTACTTTATATATAGTTTTTTTTATTTGAAGTAATATTTTTTTTACTTTAAGTAATATTTTTTTATTTGAAGTAAAATTTTTAATAATTTACCAATGTTTAGAGGGAAAGGGGTGGGACAGTCTTCCCTCATTGGAGGAACCAGGTATTCCACAGCTACCGGGCCGGAACAAATATTTCCCCAACCCCTGCACCCTAGTGGCCATTAGATGTACTTATTAAGTCTCCGAAGACCCGCTAGGTTGTGCCTCTGTCAGGCTGGGGGCCTTAAATAAGTGGGAAACCGGTTGCGAGATATACCGTTTTTTGCTACTGGGGATATCAGCCGGCCATGAGCAATCTCATCGTTTGCTGGTGGGGATCGTCTTTATTTACGAGATATTTCTTCCGGAGCCATTAAAGGTTTAAAACAATGATAAACAAATGTATTTTATTATTAAATAGATAAATTTTTTATTTATTTATTTAAGGTACATTCTTTATAGCAAGAAGTTGGCAGGTTCTTGCAATACAATAAAAGACCAAATAATTTAAAATAACTATACAGAACTTGTAATAAAAATTAACTCCTGCGAGGTAGCACTGCACAATATGGTCAAGGATAGAAAAATCCATAGACCAAAATGAAATAACAATAGGCACCTTCGTAGACATTGAAGGAGCTTTTGACAAAACTCCCTACAATGTCATTAAGAATGCATTAAGGAGCAGAAATATAGACAGTATTTCTTCCAGATGGATTGAATAGATGCTGGAGGAAAGAATTCTACTATCAGAAATGGGACACACCAAACTGTGGATTAAACCGAGAGGAGGATGTCCACAGGGAGGCGTGATCTCACCTCCACTGTGGTGTCTAGTGGTGGACTCACTGCTAGAAAGAATTAATAAAGCAGGCTTCCATGCACAGGGATACGCAGACGATATTGAAATACTGATTCAAGGAAAATATCAAAGTGTATTGTCTGATCTATTACATAACACCACCAAAATTCTTACAAATTGGTGCAAAGAGAATGGATTGTGTATATTTACACAAAAAATACACATTTGCCTCTTCACTATGAGGAAAAAAGTCTACATCAAATTACCAAAAATAATGGTTTTCAGTTGACACCAACAAAAGAAGTAAAACATCTGGGTGTCATACTCGATCATAAATTAAACTGGTCCAAACACGTAAAAAATACGACCAATAAAGCCCCTGAAATGCCTATGGGCCTGTAAGAGGGCAATAGGCAAGAATCGGGGACTCAAACTAAAAATGTGTACTGGCTGTATCTAACAGCAATTAGACCAACCATATTCTACTCAGCCTTACTTTGGTGGCACAAAGCAGAAGTTGGAAAGAATAAAACGCTGTTTAACAAACTACAAAGGATAGTTTGTCTGATGATAACAGGTGCAATGAGAACAACTCCAACAGCTGCAATGGAGGTGATGCTTAATGGAGCTATCAAAAAACAATATTGATAGGATAAAAATCATTATCCCTCCAAATTCTTTTTATGATAGGTTAAATGATAGTCAGGATTTTCAGTTTACAATGATTTTATTGTGGTAAGCCAACGTGTTGATCCAGCTTGTGGATCTTCATCAGGGCTACTGAGTCCAGGTGGATACTAAGACTAAAGGTATGACCTCATACTAAGACTAAAGGTCATACCTTTAGTCTTAGTATCCACAAATTCAGTAGCTCTGATGAGGATCCATAAGTCGGATCGAAACGTTGGCTTACCACAATAAAATCATTATAGCAAAAACTGAAAATCCTGACTATCATTTAACCTATCGTAATTGAAGAACAGTTGACTATCCCTCATCTCTACAAATTCTTTTTAGATGGCAATTCAGTCAAAAGAAGCAATATGCTACTAAATCTTGACAGGAAGGCACTTAAAAAAATTACAGCGATCTACACGGGACACTGTAAACTGAATAAACACATGTATAAACTAAAGTTGGTAGAAACATCAATATGTAGATACTGTGGCAAATAGAACGAAACAGCCTATCACATAATCTGTTGGTGTGACCGATTTGTACGGCTAAGATTTGGAATATTTGGACAGGAAAATATAACCAATCCAACTTCCAACGACTTATTAAACCCAACAAGCATACTAAAATTTACCAATGTTTTAAAGATTCCAATTTAAAAACAAGGGTATAGACAGGCGCACAATTGACCCAAGGAGGCCGCGGTGCATCAAACCGCAAAAAAAAAACAAAAAACTACACACAATTTATAAAAAAATTCACAACAATAGATAAAAGAAAATACTGATATAAACAATAGACTATAACATTAATTTCCACTGTATGAAGAGGATATGGAACACAGAATAAACTCTCATTAATTGTTATTTATCAATGATAATTATTTATAATAAATGATAATCATTTATAATAAATGATCCTATAATCATTTATAATAAATGATCCTAATAATCATTATAATAAATTATAATAAATGATCCTAATAATCATTTATAATAAATGATCCTATCTTGACATCCTGTTTTGCGTAGTGATACAGATTTCTTATTCTCTCAGGCAAGGAAGTATGTTTGCATCATTGCTACACAAGGGTAGGTAATATGGGGGAACAGAGTTGTACATTTTATTTTGGACACTTAAGTAGGAAATGTTCAAAGTTTTCTCCAGTTTTTAGTTTACATATTAAGCAAATTTGTTGTGGGTTGATGTAATGTGTTATGCCAGCAATCGTTAGTTTAAGTATAAGTCATGTGTTCTTAGCTGCGAGTAAGTTCTTATAAAGCGTAAAGGTATATTTTTTCAAGGTGATTGGTATATTTGGTAATTGTGAATAGTTCTTTGTATTTTGGACTCTGATGGGAGTTTAGCATTGTTATTCTTATGTAATTATAAAATCTGAATACTTTAGATAAGTCGGTTTTGATTTTTATGGGTCGGAAAGATACAGTGGGTCAAACATTTGAAATTTCTCCAGCACAATTTATAATTGTGTAACATAATTGTAATTTGTATTTCTGCGGTTCTGATGGTGTTATGAAGCAATTTTGTATAAAGTATTTTTGGCAGTCGTGAGTATTCCATATTCTGCAATTTCATTAGCCAGTATAGAGTTTTTTGATTATGTTTTCACCTCACATGTTTTCACCTGTTTTCTATTTGGTTAATGCTGTTGGCGATGACGTTGCTCTACCAGAAAAGCCGACATTAATAACTGACATCAAAATAGAACAGCTTAGCCCAGAGCAGTTCATGCTTTACTGATTCAAATGCTCTTTCAAAATCTACAAAAATTAAAACATTTTTTCTCATCATAGATAGACGTGTAATAGATTTGAAAATAAATATGTTGTCCATGCAACTGTGGCTACTGCGAAATCCTGATTGTGACTCTGGTAAAATGTTTGATTCTTCTAACCTTATCAAAAGCCAATTGTTCAGGATAAAAGTAAAAATCTTCAACTGCCTAAGTCTATATATTGATAGTTGTTTTGATTTTTGTACAACTTCTTTATGAAGCAATATTGGATTCGCTGTCGATAAACCATCTGGAATTTGTTTCTCATCAATTGTATTAAAAAATGTTTTCAAATATAAGTTACAGTTAGTTATAAGGAAGATCTCTTATTAAGCCATTAGACATTGTGGGGGTTTTATCTTTTTTGTATTTAAATATTGCTGATTATATTTCAAATTGTGTTATTGAGAAATTTGATAAAGAATGGGTAAAATTGGTGAACATGGTATCATTTAATATTCTTATAGGGTAAATATTTAATAAAAACTGCTCCCATTCCTCACAATTAATTAATTTTACTTATATAGTCTTTTTTCTATGTTATTTGTGAGTGTAAAAAACTTTTTGAAATTTCTTGTATGTATTGTATTCTGAAGGGTTCATTGATTTTGCATATTTTACTTCAAAACTGTTTTGTTTTTTTCAGCTCATTTTTTATTTTCCTACAGTCCTAATCAAAATGCTATTGATTCCCGGGGTTCCCGTCTAATTCATTATGTTTATTTCACTCTAGTGATTATTCCATTTTTTAATGGATTTAACAAGATTTGAATACCTGAGGTCACTTTCTACTCAAAATTAGAGTTAGAGAGAGTAGAGAGAAAAAAATCTATCATTTGATCTTGATAGTTTTGTACTCATTGTACTGGATAGGGTTACATTTATTTTTTAGTGTTTTTATTTATTTATTTTTTTGGCTATTTATTTATTATATTTTTTTTTCCTTTGGTTTCACAAACCTTGTATACCTTTAGCTACCTGAACCAGCCTCCTCTACCTACCTTGGGCTACTGCTTCCCAGTTAGCTGGATCGAGCTCTGCCATATCACATTCTATTCATTGATGAAAAATCACTCTGCTAAATCCATCAACTTTTTGGCCTACCGCATGGTCTCTTTCTTGTTTGTTATCAGGGCTTTCATTGCTGTATAATGGGTTCATGAAGGAATGCTTACATACCTACATATCTACATACCTTTCCATCTTAACCTCCTTTCCTTTATATCAAATTACGCTTTTTAACTGATGTTATATTTTCTACCATTGATCACTGACTGGGGATATTGTGAATCTGAGCTTTTCAAATCATTCTACTCTCGGGAATGATTTCATTTCCGCGCTGCGCTGATCTTGCTGGGAGGGATTTTTAACCTCAATTCATATAGCTTGTTTTTTCTTCATTTAGTTTAAGACAAATAAGCTTTCTATCTCTTACCACATTCTTTAGTCTCTCAGTGTCCTTTTGGCAGTTAACTAGGACTTTTCTTTCATCATCATATCCTATGGCACTAATCAATTTACTTCCACTATTAGTTGATGTTATGCTATATTTATATATCCTGTTCTGATAGCTGAATATCAGCGAAAACTACTTACAAAATAGATTTCAGCTCAGTAATAAAATACGCCTTGAAGAATGATTGAAGAATGATGGGTCTGTAATTGCTTTAATCATCAATTTTTTTTTGTGGTAATTTTTCTCTAGTTTTCCTCTTAAAATTTTTTGTAAAGGTTTGTTACCATGAAAGATTCTTCGCCCTTGCCTACCGAACAAAGTGTGAAGGTTTTTCTGAAAGTAATTATGAGATGTATGTTTATTAATACGCAAATAAGTACAGATTATTTGAGAGAATTTTTCAGAACTTTGACTAAGCCTCCCTTTAGTAAAAGAAATTTCCTTTTCTTTTATTTGTTATTTTTAGTGCTAAGAAATTTTAAAGAAAAGTCAGTTTTACTTATTTTTATTTTTTATAATTTTTTAATTTAAAAAAAGGGCTGCTAGTTATTATTTATTCTTTTTTTCTTTCCATCTTTTGCTCTAAAATGTATACATTGAACTAGAATATAGTTATTTTACTGTTAAGAATGGTTCTTTCCTAGACTTCTCATATATTTCTTTTTCTCTATTTGTATCTTATTTAATATTGTTTAATCTTATAATTTACTCATTGTACTTTTAATTTTAAGGACAATTTATAATAAACAAAGAAAATGCTGATAGTAAAACGCCTGAAAAGAAAGGAAATAAATTGAAGAAGGACAAAAATACATTAGCTATCCCATTGTCCCCTTCACCTCAAAATTTGATTAAGAAAACTTTATGTTTTGATAACTCAGAAAGTAGCCTTACTCCTAAGACATCCAATTTTTGCTTAGAAACTCCTAAAGAAATAAAAACATACAGCACAAGAGCAAGGAGAGCGCAGACGGAGAAGAAAGCAACTAAAAAAGGCCCAGTTGTGGCAGATCTATTTTCAACTCCTTTCCCAACAAAAACTGTACCTGAAATAAAAGTTTTTTGTGATGAAGATGATGTGGATGTTTCGAAGACTGTTAAACGTAGGGGAAGGCCACCAAAAGCAACCACTACTGTTAAGAAAACTGTTAAAAAGGGGAAAAAAATAAAAAGTCAAGAGGGAAGAAGAAAATTGTTTGATAGTGACACTGAAGAAGATGTTAAAATCCAACGTCCAGAAAGAAGATTGTTTATTGATAGTGAATCTGAAGTCGAAAATGATAAAAAGAATTCTTTTACTAGTTCCGATGATTCTGCCATCATTGAAGCATCATTTGTTGAAAAAACTGCAGGCTTGAAAGTTTGTCTACCTCTTACACCATTATCAACTGGACTGGAAACTCCTCTAAAACAACTGTCAATTGGTGAAAAAAAAGACAAAATATTATCTCTTTCAACTAGAAATAAGAAAAAAACTAAAGCATTGCAAGAAACACCTCAGTCTTCACTTCGTAAAACTTTATTACGAAAGTGAACTTTTTTATATATAATGATGTATTTTATGTGATGTAAATATTTTTTCATTCATTTTTTTCTAAAATTTTATAATGTACAAATAAATATTTTTTATTTAAGATTTAATATTAATTTTCTTTGATGAAATACATTTAAAAAATTCCAAGTTTGATTTTAAATGAATTAATTGTTTATTTTTTACTCTTATATATATCTAATTCAAGTGTGTATGTGTGTATATATATATATATATATATATATATATATATATTATTATATTAATATGGCTCCTCCAGATTAACTTCAAACTTATTAATAGTATATTAATTAGTGAACAAAAATAAGATCATATATCTGTATATGTTATGTTCATAGCAATAAGTCACTACCCATCAAAACTCGCAACAAATCTTGAGATATGGTCCTGCCTTGATCTACTTCAGGGGCTGACCCAGAAAAAAATAGATAATGTGTAATGTATGTATCCCTAATAAGTATAATGTGTAAAAATTCCCATGCTGGCGGTACGGTTCGAATCCCGCCCAAGTCCGCTCGATTCTGTTCGGTGACAGCCTCACTGAACAGACTCAGCGGCTTGCCATGGATTAGAAGAGGTTGGTTACCCGTAGATAATCCGTCCTGGTAAGCCCTCGTGGCATAAAGCGGACGTCAAAAAGAAAAAAAAAAAGTGTAAAAATATCTACTAAAAGAATAGGAACTTTGTTAGGTTCATATGCATAAATAATACTATAATATAAAATTTGTAAAACATAGATGCATTAATTTATTACACTAATGTTTTGTCAAAATATGATCGAAAAATCCCTGTAAGACCACCCCCTACACCACTTGGTAGGGCCATAGAGGATGGAAATTCATGTTCCACTCTCTATGCTTGGTGCAAATAACTTTTTTTTGGCCCAAAAAATTTTTGTGCCTCCATATAAGGAGAGACCAGTGAAAGTGGGGGTACATTGTTCAAAATACTTAATTTTGGTTACATTTTAAAATAAAGTACACCAGGGTAAGTGGAAATTCGGGGTAAATGGAACATGCAGTTTCCATTTCAACAGGAAAGAAATATGAATGAAAAGATCTACATGGTGCCGTCTATTGAAACTCTATAGTGAATAAGTCCAAAAAGTCGTCAAATCTCATATCTAGTAGTAAAATGCTTGTAACCTTACACACCTTTCTGCTTCTCATGCAACAAGTTGATGGTCTGACTTGAATATCCCACAAGTTTACAAGAAGTAGCTTTTCCCCGCAATTTTTACGGTCAATGTAGCTTTTTCATTTACTTTATGCTATGTGAACAATTTATTGAGCTATCTTTAAATGGTTAATGAGTAACATTAACCATAGTAAATAATTTGGAAACTGTGACATCTACAAAGCTCTGCTTCAATAATTCTTTCATGAGAAAGTTCAAAAATGCGAAAAGATGGCAAAAATTAATTTTTTTAATTCAAAATATTTTGAAAAAAATTACTAAATTACAAAAGTATTGATATTAATTTCAGAAGTAACAAATACTATGTACAAATATATATATATATATATATATATATATATATATATATATATATATATATATATATATATATATATATATATAGAAATATAGTCAGAAATCTGTTTTAAAAAGTTGAATTCGAGGATAACTAGAAATTATAAATAAACATCTAGGTATTTAAGTATGTGTATTTAGGAATCAAATTGAAATATTACTGACATAGTAAGTAATTTTGGTATAGAAAATTAAAAAAAAAAAAACATTTTTGAAGTGCCATATAAACACTGCGGATTTTAATATTCAAAATACTTAGCATTTCTCATTGATTAATTATGTAGTATGACATGAACTAAAACTATTCATTCAACTTCACATACTAGTTTATCGGTCTCAACAAATTTTGTTTGGCTACATTAGAAGTTCTGAGTAACATATTTTATATTTAGAAGTTTTTAATAAATTACACTTCTCCTTTGTTATAATAATAACTATTAGATATATTTCACAACTCTTGACTGCTAAACACCTGATGTCTTTCTATGCTTACTATTAGTTTTAATACAATCAATTACTATATAATGTATGCTAAAAAATAAAGTGAACAGTGATTGCTAATTACTCTATATCTTAAAACAATTTTGTTTACTTAAAATATGAAAATATATTTACAGTTAAACACATATTTTTATATTTATTACAAAATAAATAAAATATAAAATTATTTCTTATAATTAATAAAAGAAATTTAACTCATATATGTACAATACAAAAATATATCACATTTTCGCTTTCCTCACAGTTTGTGTTTTAATGGCAATTTATATTCTGGTCCTTGGAACCAATAATTGTTAAATACATAAAAATGATTATTGGTTCAAGGAATAGTATTATCACATTTAATATAGAATACATATGTTAAATATATGCATGTTAACTTAAAAACTTGACTCAGTCAATATTAAGCCTATTTCGTTAATTAATATTACCTTACATGTCAGTGAAGTTTGGTCATGAAAAGCATAATAATATATATGGTAGCTTAAACAAAATAATAGGCGTCTGTGGTGTACAAAATATAAACAGACCAAATTTACCTAACAACTTATAAAGGGTATATTTCTCTTTTCTGATTGATAATCACCTTCAATACTTTGATAATTACATTTAAGGAGCCCTTACACAATTACTGCTATTGGTCATAATAAAATTTCAATATATTTACTAGATAGAATATACATCTAATTCCTCAGTGATTTCATATTTTTAAATATTACACAATGAATTTTGTTTAATAAACCAACCCACTGTATTCCACATTCAATAATATTGACCATAGGGGTCCTTTAGACATATGATATTTTTAAAATTAATCCTCCATTGAAATTGTATTTGCTTTAGTCTTAGAATAACATTCTTTTACTATAAAAACATACAAAAAGTTTTAAATACAGATCTTTTTAAAAATATAAGTATTTTTAAATATATAATAAAATTATATGCTTTCTAACAACTTCAATCAAAATTAACATAAGTGTATCTTTGATTTCTTTTCTTTTTTAATTTAATAAATTTCCTAAGAAAATATTTCAATTCAATCGTAAATTTTTAATGTCATTGCTACTATAAAGCACATTATTTTTTTCTGAGATATTAAAAAAACTTGGCCAGGTCTTGTCTGTTACCATTTTGATAATAGTGAAGTGATCAGTACAAAAGAAAATATTTATTTCTTTTAAATAATAATAAAAATTTGACAAAACTTATTTTTAATCAAATGTCAACTAATAAGTTATAATCTAATGGAGGAGCTACCCAAACATTTTGTTAATTTTAATTTTTTTTTAATCATATCAAGAAAAAACGCTATTTATTTAACTAAATTATTTGCATTTTATTTATAATAAAATTTCTCATTTATTGAGTTCTGGTGTTAGTGAGTATTTTTCCCCAAATTAAAAGGTATGTTCCAAAAATCACTTAAAACATAATGATAACTAACAAACTGCGCATATCCTTCTCCCACTATTTTGATTATAAAATTGATTGGTTGATATTAGAAATGCTCAATACTGTTTCAATGCTCGATGAATCCATTGGTGAAACCAACCAATCCAACTTTTTCCAACTTTCCAAAAAAATTGGTAGAAGGACATGCGAGGTCTGTTAGTTATCAATATGTTTAAAATGCTACTTCGAACATAGCTGCAATTAGCCATAAAAACAAAAACATTTACATATAAAGCAGTTGTTCGGCAGAAAATGATTATAAGTAGTTTAAAATGTTTCAAATAATTTAGTTATAAATCATATTTCCCCCACCCCCTTTTTATTGATTCATTACTAATTATAAACGAATATCTATATTTGTTTTTAATGCCAAAAATAAACAAAAAACAGGTTGACTGGCTTACAATCTATCTTTAGTTTAGAATATATCCATCACTTAACCTATAATTGTGATCTTTGTCTACATAAATAAAATAAAAGTTCCTTGGAGTTATTTCAATAGATTTTTATTAATTTTAGTACTAGTAAATTTACAAGGAATATTGTCAGATACAACATAAATATTTATGTTGTAGGAATAAAATATTTTTTAAAAATATTTCTATTAGTTTGCAATTGGTGTTACTTATGTACAGTTAGTTACTTATTTTACATAGTACGATGCATGCTTTTACTTTTGTTCTTTTTTGTTTAGTTCTTTTAGTGTTCTATAAAAAGAGTGAGTCCGGCATCATTACCTTCCTGATTAGCATATTTTACAAAACAATTTATAAAGTGGCAAAATAGTTTATTTCTATTGGGGGAGTTTTTTAATTTTAAACTTAGTTATATATTACATTACATTTTTAATGTACTCTGTTAAGTTAAACATTCTGGGATGAGCGAAATAATAAATAAATGACAACTGTTTTATGGTATTCTGGAAGTATCTGCTTATAATTTTAAAAATATTATTACTTTCAGTATCAGGATTATAAAACTTGAGAACAAATAAAATTTGACTTTGTTCGTTAATCAATTTGTTTGTGAGTAAGAATTAAACCAGTGGTATTCAGAATCTTCCATTTAAGTAATCAGATTATTATAAATATAAATGAGGATAAGTTTTTAACCATTTAATTTTATCTTAAGGTTTACAAATATGTCATTTTAGGTTTATTTTATGATCCATAATCGATATCTGGTAATAGTCAACATTCTGTTAAGACATCAATTTTTAATGTTTTTGACAGAAAAAAATCTGTGGTATTGATATTAAAAAAAAATTCTAATCTTGAATGTTAAGGGAACAATAGAATTATTTAGGTTTTGATATGTTGTTGAATTATTATTGTGATATGTGACTCATTTATCATTTGTATCTATCTTTACTTTTTTTTCTTTGTGTGGTATAAGTATTTAAACAATTGGAATCCCTATATTAACATATTATATTGCACAGCATATAATATTACTGTATATGAATCCCCATTGGGTTTCAATTTATCTTATTGCTTCTTTAAGACCAAGTTGTTAACTTATTATATCAGAAACTTTTTGATATGATGGTAATTTATGAAGTTACAAGTTACAGAATGAGTTGCCATTGACTACTAACACTTATCATTTTTCTATATTTTTTACAATTAATTATACATAGTTAAATATGAAATATATACACCTAAATCTAATAAAGATTAAAGTTTGGTAACTGATTAGAAACATTTGGCATAATGTTTTTAGACTAGTCCTACTGGCAGAAACAGTATTTTTGAAGAAATGCATCCTTCATGCATTTACTTTGACCTCCGTATGCATTTACTCGACTAACTGTATCCATTACTTTAAAATTCTCTTTATGTTTTACTGTTGCTTCAAAGAGCGCCTCTCCTGGTATAGTTTCAAAGAGAATTACATATTCATTGTGCCCAAGTTTTTTTGAAAAAATCTTACTTCTAACTGATAATATTCGGTGTACCTTCAATTTAGCACATTTGGTGCCATTGACTAGATGCGTAGTCCCATTAATTAGTAGCCCATTAATGTGGTCCAGAACAAACCGAGCTATTGCCCGAACTGGAGCGCTCTCAGTTGATAGCATCTTATATTCTGCACATGTGCACCAATGCTCAGTTATTCCGGCAGAAATACAAGAACGATTCCAAGAGGCCTCCTCAAATAAAGAATGGCAAGTTGGACACCCCTCAGTTCCGTTTGTTGGCGTTCCCAGTAAATCTTTGAGTGAAAGGTGCAAATCGTATGGTGATGTTAATCTATCAGCATTTACTATTAAATTTTGATGTTTTTCTGGATAAAGCTCCTTCAATTTTGGGGGCATCCAGAAATAAATGAATGGCAGTCTTTCTTCAATCCAACCAACATATGTTTCCCTTATTTTCCCGTATCGAATACCATGGTCACTTATAAATATAATGAAAGTATTTTCCAAAGCACCAGTATTTTTTAAATCTGAAAAAAAAGAAAGCATTCTGCTATCCATGGCAGATGGTGTATTAACATCGTTATGGCTGAAATTATTTAACCAAAACAGGGAAAATGTTAATGCTTCATTAAAAGTTTTGGCAAAGTCTAATAAATAATCAAAGATGTAATCTGATGTGCTTGTAGGTCCAAGACAAACATTTAAACTGCTCTTTACTTTTAATTTCAAAAACTTTTCAGCAGCTAACATGAACGGTCTTAAGTAGTAATCTGTGGGAGATTTCACAAAGCCTGTTTTACGATAATTAAATGAGCCAATATTTGGTAAATCCTCTGCATATGCTGTTACGTAACCTTGCTTGGAAAATTCATTCCAAATCAAAGGACAATCATCAAGTTTTTTACTATTTGAACCCCAGCAAGATGCTCTCAATTGTGTAACAGTTAGTCCTGTTAATATTGCCATTAAGTTAGGGAATGTGTTGTCATCAATTTTGTTGTAACCCTTCAAATTTATCCATCCATTTTTATCCAAATAATCAACCGTTAGAGGCATTGTACGGATAAGATTGAGCCTGGATATGGAGTCGATACCAATAATCATTACACTAACTCTTTTTTCATCAACACCATGAGCATTCATTTTTTTTACAACTCCTTTTGTTTTCCTTACAATTGCATGCAATCCAGTATAGCCTTTTGTGTTCTTTTTGTTCTTTTTAGGATCACACTTGACTTTGATGAACTGTTCTGTTCCAGAAAATGTAACATTATTTTTAAAATTTTGACATTTACCAACCCTGAAACATTAAAAATATAAAATGTAGTAAAAAACATGAAATATGAAATATTTGAGATTTTATAACCTCATTAATGAAATATGAGAATGGAGGCTATTTCTTGAGATGTTGAGAAATTTTTTACTCAGTAGAAAAATTAAAATAAATAAAAAAAACTTTGAAGTCAATATTTTTTTAAACAAGCATTTATCCTTCACATTATTATCACATTATCTCAGAAAACCACAAAATATACTATTTCAGATATGAATATAAGTTTATTTAGATTTCAAAATGTGATTAACATTAACCATTGTTAAATTATTGATGATAGGCTGCGGTCAATTTTGGTCAAAAACGTAAAAAAAATAACAATCAGGCTTTGGGTTTACAATAATTGTTTTCATATATGGAAGAAGGATAAAGTAAAAAAAAAAAAAAGAATGAAATATGGTGTTCTACCAGAGGGACGCTTACCATTAAATAAATGTAAGAGAATAAAGTTGATAGAATATGATTAAAAGAAGAAAATGAGCGCCAAATGGACTCTTTTTCGATTGCAGTGGTGGGTTGTTAGGTAAGCCTACCGCCCCATTACTGCAAACACCGGTATTGCCATAAAGGCAGGGCAGTGTTGTTATAAATAAAGTCTTACATGAGGTGCGTTGGTTAAAAATGCAGTAAGCATAAACTGCACTGGAAGTGGTGGAAAATTGGCTCATTCTATGGTAAGTTGACCAACAAGTTTTTTAGAATTGTGGCTTAACTATAAGGGAAATATTGATTCATTACATTATCAAGCCATCATGAGAGATTTAGTTTTCTCTATTTAATTTAACAGATACTAAAGTTTTATCTTTTACAGATATATTGTATAACATTTTTTGATAATTTGAATCAGAATAGTCCTAAAATAATTTACTTACGAGTAAACATCATCAGCTCTTGTATTATAGCTTTTATTTGATGGTAAATCATTTCTGGTGATCAAGGAATAACAGCATTGCATATCTTTGACATCCGAGATGAGGACGTGATTATTTCCTTGCCTTTCCACCCTAGTCAGTGGTTTGCCGCATGAAGGAAGCGTGTCTTTCTTTATGAAACCTTTGATGGACTCATGCCATGGGCTGATGTCTGGGATTCGGCAACTCGGGCTCCACACCAAGTACCCTTCTTTTTTTTCTTCATGGCTTACATTGATATAAGTGAAATAAGAAGCTGAAAAAACAATTAAAATTAAAATCATGAAATAGAATAAAACGGACATATTATTCACTAAAATAAAAATTCATGGCTAAAATTATACCTGCATGAGTAATTGAAGGTTGAGATAAGGAAGAGTGGGTGCACTGGAATAGCATGATAGGGGGAGGGATGGAATCCAATTCAGAACCAAGATATTTAATTATTAATATTGTTAATCAAATTAGTTTGTACACTACACTAACTTCTATCGATGTCTTCTGTCCTTTCAATCAGCTGAATGTAGCCTAGTGAAGTGAAATCTCCAAGCATATACAGAGCAGTAACAAATGTGACGAATATCAAGCATGTTGCGAATTTTAGAAAAGGTCGATGTGAACGCCCATTTTTCTGTCCTAAAAAATAATTTAACATATAGTTAATATAATATGACATTTATTACACAAGATCAATAGATATCTGAGAAATGCACAGATTTGTGTCTTATGATTTTTTTTTTATATAAAAAACAAAAAAAACATTTTCACAAAAAACATATAAAGAAAAAATGTTCATCAAATTTTAGAAAAGTAGATGTTTTGGTTTTGTATAATATTTAAATATTCTTTTCAATAAAAATAAAAAACAAACTTTTTATGAAAAAGCTCTTTGACTTGTCTGTTTAAGAGCTTAGTAGTAGAATGGCAAATTTTATTGCTTAAAAAAGTGGATATAGAATAAAGGTCATCAACAAGTTAATCCAATTAAAATTAGGTTTTCATTTGATTTATTCGATCAGTTTTATAATTTTGATTTTAAAAGAATATTTACCAAAACGAGGTCTGTCACTGTTAGAGGATTCTTTGAAACTAATTTCGATACTTAATCCCCATTTCGTGAGATCAGGGCGTGGCGGATATCAGCCTATTCGTGACTGATGGAGAAGAATCTATTATTCACAAGGCTTTAACTAGTTTTTTGTATTGAATTCCACTGCTAAGAACCATAACAAAATGAAAATATAACAAAATCCACCAAAGCTTCTAAAATATGTACCCTTTTATTTATTTAGTTGCTATTTAACGAATAGTAGAAGGTAAGGAAGGACGAGATGGCAGTCTAACGGACAGGGTTAATCAATAGGGAAAAATACAAGATGCATTTCACTTTATTTCTATAAAATAAAATGGGAAACAGATTGCAGAAAACAGCAGCTACACTGAAAGATAACAATAAATATTATATTTAAGGCTAACAAGGTCTGTAACCCAGAAACCCTTTATAATACGTAACAATCTTACAAATAATAACCTACAAAAAATCGTTTCAGCGACATTGTTGGTATTTTGAATATACAGAGTAAAAACGAAAATCAATTTGTCTAAATGGTTCTAAAGTTTCATAATTCCACTCATTTAGTTTCTTAAAGAAAAAGTTACAATTGATTTCATATACCACAGTTTCACTAAGTAATTTCAAACTATGAAGATGGTATGAAAAAAGTGCCAAGAGTATGAAGTTGCCATGACTACCTTAAACGTTCTTATCTCTCTTCTCTCACACATGCTTACTTCTTAGTGGATCTCATTAAGTAATGTGCAATCGACCCTGCTTCATCACGCGTCATTAAGCCTGCAGATATATAGAGAAGGTTTACTAATCAAAGAATTAGTTTAAGACCACGTGACGATAGCTTCCAAAATATTTGATTTAGACGATCCTGATGGACAATGCCCTGTTACCAAAGTTCATACTACACTGCCCCCAAAAAGTTTCCATACAGTTAGTTTTTCTTTAATATTTATAAAAATCTATTATTCTATTAATTAGGGCATAGCGGGGACAAAGATATATTAACACGATAGCAAATTGATGTCACTAATCCCGCAGCAGGAAGAGAAGCAACTTTAATCTGAATGCCAAAATAGTTCCATACATTTACAACATCTTACTCCTATGTCTATTGAATGCGAATATTTTTCTCAAAAGCATTATTTAAACACTAGTTTCATTTCATAGGAAAACTATTTTGAATTTGAATTCATTGTACGTAAAAATCCACATAAAAATGCAGCATCCATATGAAGTGGGACTAGTAAGGGACTATGGGGGTAAATTTAAATCTGGAAACTGTTTAGAAAGTTTTGAGAAAGGAAGGATTTCATGGACGAATAGTCCGATATGGTGTGGGTGGCTTTTGGAAACTTTTTTATGCTTTTCATCCGGAACTGTTAATCGGCCCCAATTCCTAGCCTTTTTTTTATTTTCAAGAGTTAAGGATCTTTGAGCTGATCTTCAAATGCTCTACACCGACTGGTAGAAGAGCAACGAAATAAGACGGAGAACTGTAAATTTTTATTTATTTTTACTTTCACTTACCTATATATGAAATATATAGTAAGTGGAAGTATTGCGATAGTGAAAAATTTCGACTTCCAGTTTTCAGGGAAATACACGTGTGTGTGTGTATGTGAACAGACTAGCTCAAAAACTATAAACCGTGCGAACCTGAAGTTGGGTATTTAGTGTATGTATATGCCCGCGATGTGACGGCAAATATTTCATCAAAATTGCTCAAAGGGAGGGGGTACTTCATTTAATAACTTTTTAAGTTTTTTTCGATTTTCTCAAAAACGGCTCTAACGATTTTGATTAAACTGAGTATTTGATCTATTTATATGCCCGAGATATGACTGTAAAAATTTCATCAAAATTGATCAACCGGAGGGGGGACTTTACTTAATAAATTTTGTATCATTTCACGTGTTTTTTTTTATTTACTCAAAAACGGTTTTAACGATTTTGATCAAACTGGGTATTTAATGTATGTATATGCCAAAGATGCGATAGTCAACATTACATCAAAATTAATCAACCGGAGGGGGGACTTTACTTAATAAATTTTGTATCATTTTCACGTGTTCTTTTATTTACTCAAAAAAGGCTTTAACGATTTTGATCAAACTGGGTATTTGATGTATGTATATGCCAAAGATGTGATAGCCAACATTTCATCAAAATTGTTCAAACGGAGCGGGCACTTTATTTCATAATTTTTTTTCCAATTTTTACCTTTTTTTCGATGATCTCAAAAACGGATTTTTATCAAATTCGTCATGTTTAATGAAAATTAGGTGTTCTTTAATATCAGGTAAGCTTTATCATTATTAAAATGTTCTGAGGGGGCTTTTTTTTGGGGGGGGGGTTGGGGCCTTTTTTGTTTGTTTGTTTCCTAAAATGTACCTTTGTTTTTGTTCATATTGAGAAATTAACTGTCTCTCGCTACGCCTAAAAATAAGAAATGGCTAAATATGAGATATGATAAAAATAAAGAAAACATAAAGAGGAGAAAAAAAGAAAAATATTCAGTCAACTCATAAAACTCGTTGAGCCCACGCATGCGGAGTACGCCTTTAATGACAGACCATTGTTCATAATTAAAGCCGTTCTGTTCATTTTAGAAGTGGCAATTTACAAAAAGCATTAATTTCTAATCTAGGTAAGTTGGTAAGTGAAAGTTGGGCGCGCACGCACCAGATTTTTTGGTAATGTGCATCCATATTATATCTGTCTCATTTCGAAATTCCAAGTGAATAGATATCCAGTTTGAGGTTCAGCCCTGCCATATTGAAGTACAGCTGTGCCGCGTAGTATTGTTCATGGTTCTAAAACGTAATCAAACTACTTAGTGAATTAGGATTCGAGGAGAAAGGGCTATATGAATGTTAGCGAGGAAAGATGTGTGTGTACTATGTACAATTTACCGTAGCTTTTAGCAGTTTTTTTTTCAGGGCATTGTTTACTTTTCGACAAGCGTTCCTTTTTAGTGGCAACACCATAAATGTCGTGAAAATGTAAAAACAATAATAGCAAACATGCAACCCTCTTCAGAAACGAGGACTATTTGCGGCTAATCATTACCGAAAGAGGTCTAGAAGCCTTTCACAATCATCAAGGTTCAAGCTGCTTGATCTACTGATTAATATAAAAAATTATCGTCTTATTTAAGGCTGATATGAAACGATTATCGAGCTGTCTCCATACTGAAATTTATCAATTAGATCCCAATAGCAAATTATTTCGAATGTTTTCAAATTTTCTACAACGCGATAGTAAGTGCAAACATATTTAATTTTATAACGAAGGTACATCAGTTATTGGTAGATTTGTTGCAACCGCTAAATAATAATTTTGAAGAATGATCAATTTACGGAGATTCATGCTCTTACGGTGACTAAAAAAGACGAATACTGGTCATACATCCTTGACCACACCAATAGGATGGATTTCCCGAGTTCCTGAAAGTTCCGTTTGTGTAAATATTGTCCCATCTTTCCAGAGATAAATTCATACCATATCAACTGTCGGTATTATCCAATTTTTCAGGGAGGGAGATTCCGGATCCCTAAAAAATGGATTTCGGCAACACAAGCATTTTTCTAATTGTTTAGGTCAGCACTGCGAAGCTTAGGTAGTATTCTTAAAAAAACAAAGCAATGTGACCTTTTGAAACCTGGAACAAAACGCTTGAGTCTATAAAAGAAGCAAAACAAAATGTTCTGTTATAGAGGTGTTAAAGTACAGCAAGAATTATATTAAACAGAACAATTTACATTATGAACAATAAATTTGCTTTTGTATGGAATAAATGAAAGAAGTAGGTAGCATTTGACTGTTATGCAAGCGATCATTGATACGGAGTGCACGCCACCTGTTGAAATATGTGGCACATTATTATTCTATTTTAAGGGCCAATGTGTTGCAATATGACTAAATGTTTAATGTTGAGAGTTTCGATATCGCTGCGATACTTTGCACAATGCCTAGCCGCTAAAACTAATACTTTGAAAATAATCATCGCTTATAAATTATTGCTTATTTTAACTTTTTTTTATGTGTTTTATACAATGTATTTCAATATCTAATATAGTTGAACAGTATACATATCTTTCGTCAAATGCAATATGATCTAATTCAAAATCGCATTTATATATTTTTTCTAGGAATTATCGACCTATTTTCCTCTACTGTCTTTTACCGTTTATGTACCGCGTATTTATGATTCCTAAAACATCTTAACAATTGGTTGAAGTAGGCAACGTATACACCAAAGGAAAGGAAAAGAAACTTAAATCGATTGTCCTGAAAAATGGATTTTTTAAGTTAGACCATTCTTGCGTTGCACGAGCGATTTGTACTATGATTAATTGATTTCAAAAAATGTAATAATAGGAATTCATTTTCGAGAAGGCTTATATTTAACTCATATTGTAGCCGTTGGATCCAAAATTAGGTTAAGGAATTTCATAAGAAATAATGGATTGATTTTCTATTTTTGTTGTTTGTTTGTTTGTTTTAACGTCACTTTATGCCACTAAGGCTAATCGGTGAGTGAGAGTCCTAAATTTTGCCTATCCAGGTATGTTTGGTATAGGCGGGCGCAAGCGACGGTGCTGCTTCTGCGACGGCGCTGCAGGAACTAGAGAAACGGGGATAGAAGCCGGTCCATTACCTGGGATTCATATGGTTTTTGGCGTTTTTAATTTATTTTTCCATAATTAAAACCCGATTGAGCAAAAAATCATTTGAAAAATGTCTAATAGGTATTGCTCGGTCCCTCAGTGTTCAATTAGAAAATCTAAAGACGTGTCATTCCCTTTCATTTCCAAAAAATAAAAAGCTTCTTAAAGAGTGGATTGTAAAATTAAGAATAGATAAGCCTGTTTCGAAACATATGACGATATGTAGTCTTTATTTTAAAGAAAGAGACTATATTTATCCAGGTAAATATTAGTATTTGACATTTTATTATTCCAAAATGCTAGTTTTATGCAAATAACATTGAGACCATAGTGTCATAGATTTGTTTTTCTTTTTTAATTTTTCCCATTTTTCTATTACATCCGTTGTGCTTAATTGTTCCATGTTTTCAATGCGAAGCCTGAAAGTTTTGAAAAATAAATAAATAATATGACAAAGAATCTAAGCTGTCATAACAATGATTGTGTGAATAGGTAATTAATGTTATTACTAACCGAAAAACGTCGAGTAAAGTTACAATGATGTGTTTGAATTTACCAGAACTACCAGCTTTACTTGTACAATGACAAGAAAATTGCTTATTATTATTAATAAATTTGATTTCCACTTTTATTTGATGGGGCAGTCCTTTAAGATTGCTAGTTTAAAGGCACGAGGCTTGTAAAATAACTGTTTTTTTATTATTAGATATTATTCCACATGTAAATATGTGGTTTGCATCAAGAATAGCCTGCCCATCAATTAATGGTCTTTTAAAATTACCAATTATCTCTATCACATCAACTAGGTCTAACACCGTTCTTTCCGACATTTTGCAAAACTACTAGCGCATCCTATATTCAATTGCGCCCGCCTATATGTTTAAGTTTTATGATGAATTTTACGATGCTTGAAAAATAGATCTGAGCAATATAGGTACTTCGAAGAATAAGCGTACATAAATAAAATAAACAAACGTGAATTGTGTAAACGAAATATCCGTAAGATGATAAAAATAATTCCGTAATACATTAATTTTCTATTTGTGTTGTTTGTTTGTTTGTTTTAACGTCACATTATGCCACTAAGGCTAATCGGAGGATGCTATTTTGCCTATCCAGGTATAATTAGGATAGGGATCTTTAACGAGTACCTGACATCGTACAGGCTCGGGACCTCCATTTTACGTCTTACCCGAGGGACGGCACAGACAAGGATTTTTTACTCCCATTAAAAAATCCTAGGGCCGCCCCGGGACGCGAACTCGCGAGCTTTAGTATTGAAGGTTTCTATGCTAACCACTACACCACAGGTGACCCCATTTTCTATTTTTAAACATACTCACAATTACTTCCGGAACTGAGTATTTTCAAAATAGCTAATAAGTAATTATTCCTTTACAAGAAATATTAATCATCACTGTAAACCTATATTCATAGAATTGATTGTTTTGCATTCAAGGGCTCATTTTATAAAATTTAATGAACAAGCATAAGAAAGTCCGCAGTTATTCAAAGTGCTTAATACGAATTGTTCTTTTGACTAATTCGCTCAATGCAAAGCAATTCATAGCTAAACCTAGTCGAGAACAGTGATAAATATTTTAATGGAAAAATATTAACATAGACGGAAATAAAAATCTAAAATTTCATAGTTTTGCACTAATATTTTAATCCAAGCAACTTATTCAATTCCAGTTTATTTTGTAATATTCTGACTGTCTCAGTAGCGATTTATGAATTCGGAGCTATTTATTATTCCTAATAACAAGAAATCGCTAATTATAAATTATGAAAGGATATAATGATCAAATAAAAGAGGAAAAAAAAAATTCCCCTGAACAGTTTGATATCAACACGGATGTTAGGAAGTCGTAAATACTAAGTAAGACGAAGAGATGAAAATCGATTGGTCTCTTATTTTCGTAGCAGCCTCAAGAATTTTCGTGAAATTCAAATTCAATGCCAAGTAGCATATCTAAATGGAAGGGAAATAAATCCTAGAAAGGCATAAATACTTATCCTTGATTCAGCCTTCGGTCGGACCAATAAGGGTCGTAATATGAAATCGATAGATTGAATTTGCTTTATGGGTCTTTAAAAAGAGAAATTTATCCATTTACAACCTTTTGCTATTTCTAAGAAATGTTGTCTAATAAAATATTATAATGCAAGGGCTTCCGTAGGATTTCTTCAAGTGGGGCAAGCTGGTAACATTCTTATGAATGAATTGATACGTCGAGGTAATATGACTACGTAAGGCTCAATCAATGTTCCGATAAAACTTATTGATATTTGAAAATTAAAATATTTGTTTAAATAATACTTAATAAATATAGGAAATGAATACCAATTTAATTAATTTTCAGCTTTTTATTTCTCCTATATTTCTAGGGGAGGGAAAACTGCCCATATTTTCTGTCGGTTACTATGTAATATGTATTTATTGAGCTAGGTCAGTTAAATTTCTTTTCATCTTTTATTTGTTTTCATATTTAAGAAAAACACTAAAGCATGTTCATAAATATTTGTTAAATGCACAAGTTAAGTAATTGAATATAAGGTTACTTTTATTTTTTTAATGAAGCCAATACTTATTGAGTTAATGTCCACTCCAAAAAAAAAAAAAAAATAATAAAAAATAAAAAAAAAATAAACAAATAAAAATAATTAAAATCGGTAAACTAGGATTTCGGTTTGTCAGTTTACTTAAACAT
The DNA here is from genome assembly GCA_911387785.2 of Aelia acuminata. NCBI lineage: Eukaryota > Metazoa > Arthropoda > Insecta > Hemiptera > Pentatomidae > Aelia > Aelia acuminata. Next base: position 61,999,063 of record OU426981.1, read on the forward strand.
ATATGTATGTTTAAGTAAACCATTCAACCACTTGAAAGTAACACATTCAAAATATCTTCGACTATATTTTGAATGGTATGCCAAAAATTGTGAAATTAATATAAAAATAAACTTCTTAAATATTGGCGTACATTAGGTCACTAGATCATAAGATCGACGCTAACGTTGTCGAAAAACAATGACAAAAACAAAACAAAAACAAAGACCAATTGTCCAATAAAAACTGTACAAAGAAAAAAAAACAAGTGTTAAATAAAGATGGTACAAATATTTCAGACAATTTAAAACAAGTAGTAGAGCGGATGTCCTGCATCCTTGATAGTTGCTATGTAGGAGGAGAGATATCGTGATCCCCTTAGAAAAATATATAATCAAATCTCAGTTTTAATGATAGTTTCAATGAAATAGTAGGTTGCCTTAATTTACATTCCTGCTAGCTCTCCAAACCTTGATTGAATGAGTGAGGATAATTTTCTGCGGTTCAAGGAATTTATTTGTGGTAGGGATACGGCGGTGGTTGGAAGACTATTCCTCTTCGACTTGGGACCTCCGAGGAACACAACAGGAATACTTCATAGAAGAGGAAGGGCGCCGGGAATATTCCAAGGAAAAAATAACTAACCACCGATATACAACTTGTAATTTTTAATTTTTAACTTGTAATTCATGGCTGGGATAGGACCCATGAAGGTATAATTTCTGATGCCTATAGGTTGATGTTGGTTCCTGGTTTTTCGTATATTTTTATTCTGTATACATTTTCGTTGCTCACTAAAGTCTCTACATGGGTGGACTCTATTTAGTCGATCGCTTTATGTTATTGAAGGGCCCACGCCTCACTGCCATCCATCACTACTGGTCTGAGGACGGTTTTATATATATTATTAACTTGATCTTTCGAGACACTTGTTGATTTAGTACAATGTTTCAGATTGAATGAAATCATTTGTTACCATTTTGATACGGGTTCTTAAGTCTTCTTCTAATAACTTATTCGTGCAACTTTTTCGAAACTATACCCTCCACTTACCAAGAACCCACCAGTTGTACTTTTCCTTTCTTGTTTTAATGTCTTTTATTTTATTCTCGTTTAGTTTGAGCCGTGTTTTAGCTGCTACCTCTTTAAATTCTTCGTATTGCCTCTGAAAATGCTTGTAGCATACCTGTTATTGTTTATAATACCTGTTATCGTCTGCAAATGTGAGATGTGTTCCTCTTTTGTAAATAAACCCTTCAGACCGTGTATTCGTATTTCCCTCATAATTATTTAAATGCCATATTAAACACGGTTAAATAATTTTAAAGGCATTGAATTGTTTAGAAAGAAACTGGTTTCATAGAAACAAACCAAATTAAATTAAAAAATAACAATTTCCAATGAATGAAATCGTAAAAATTCAATACAATTTACACTTATTGTAGATGTAATGTTCACTCGCTTTATAGTGTTATTCGAATTCAATTTTTATTTATTGGTCTTTAGTTTTCAATGACATTATAAATCCCCTTGTTCATGTAAACATCTTCGTTCCACCGATTCTTGGATATTCTATTGCGTCAGTTTAAATGGGTAATACTCCATTTTTCTTTATTTAAAAAGACACGATCTCAAATTAAAGTTCTATTTAAAATTTAAAGAAATACATTAAAAATAAAGCAGAAGCAATTTTTAGCAATTTCGCATATATAAGTTAAAATGAAGAGTCCGCGGAAGAAAGGGGGATGTCATTTGGAGTACTTTCCGAGAAACTCGAGTTTTTAGGTTTGGATATTTAATTACTTAAGTATCTTTTATCATTTTTCTTCAATTTTTTTATATGTCCTTTTCCTTTTTGTTTTGCTTGTCAAAATAATAAATTTGCCCGGAACAGACATAACACGCTCTAAAAAAAAAATGTTTTAGTAAAAAAAACAAACAATCTAAACATAAAAGAAAGGGGGATAGTCCTGGACGCTCACCCTTTCTTCCCTGTTTTATTGATGAAATGTTGATATTAATACACGATCCATATAACTTCTAACATGACTCCATTCTAGGTTTTCCGCGACCTTTCTTCCGAGTACGTGGTTCTTTCCATCGCTTGTAACCAACCGACTGTCATTTTTTCTGACTATTTCTTTTCACCAACATATTCTACTCAACTAGACGAACAATTATATATATATATATATAACTAAAGTTCGGAAAAAAATTGACTCTCCCCCTTTCTTCCGTGGACTCTTCAAAGGTTATTTACTCTTTAACGTGAAAAATAGCATTGTTTCAAGAAAAACCTACAAGTTTACCTAAAAGTTATTAGATGAAATTATTTGAAAAATAAAACACTTTTTAAGTCCACTGGACACAATTGTATTTCCTTTTTTCATTGTTAATCAGAAAGAAAAACCAAGAAGAAAAAAAAATATGTATTATTATCTTGCTAATTCGTCATCACATTGACTTCAATAATTATTCGTTCTTTTAATGATGTAAAAAATATATTCAATTACAGTATATATCATATACTGCTAATAAAAGTAAAAAATCACTATTACTAATAGCGATTAGTTATAATCATTCTAATTAATATCAGCGATCCATGGGAAACTATTTTGATTAGAAATAATCTAGCTTAAGTAACTAATGATAAATTCATTTTTTTTTACCATCGAACACTATTTAGTAGACTGTTACTTAAAAAAACTTATAAATCTAGTTATTCAGGATTAATATCTTTTAAAAGAAGAAGAAGATTAGAGGCTTAAAGGACAGCAATCGCTCCCTACGCACGTCCCCCAGTCCTATCCCAACTATACAAGATAACCCCTGACCGAATCCTCCCACCTTCGCCTAAGCCAACCCCTCGGACGTTTTCAAGTTGGCAAAGCGTTTATCAATCTTTTAGGTATTCTTTCGCAACTAAGACTCGCAATATTGCACGCCTACTTTAACCGTCGCGCGGCTATAACTTCGATTAGGTAAGTTTACCGGGCACATTTCACGCATTTCTGCATTGTGTAGCCGTCTAAATTCTCCTGTTGAATCATCCTTCTTCCGCCCAAATATTCTACACTGTACTTTATTTTCAAAAACCTTCAGGCGTTGCTCATCCCTTACTGTAAGCGGCCATGTTTCACACCCGTAAAGAACCGCCGGAAGAATAGTAGTTTTGTAAATTCTAATTTTAAATTTTTTTTTTTTTTTTTTTTTTTACACCATCTATATTCACAAGACAGCCTTGTGTTATCTTAAATTAAATTTTTATAAATTTATTAAGCAAATCAATTCCATTCTTAACTATAGAAAATGAGCATACATACAGTACGATGGCAATATCGTAATTATAATTGTTAATTCATTCAATATGCTTCTCGGTAAAATAAAATATTTTAGACACTTAGGTAAAATTACCTGTATTAAGAAATGTTGAATAGTAGGTAAACTAAATTTTGTAAAATTTTGATTAAAACGTCTATAGAAATAGAAGAAGAAAAGACTGAATTCTACTTGCAACGGAGGGTGTAATTTTAACTTTATTTTTACTATGTATACAAAAGAATGCTGATAATAAAGCTGTTAGTCATAAAATGCTACATGAAGTAGTTTATAGGGATCATTACACATTTTTATGTTTTTCAATCTATAACGTGACCAAAGAAAACTATAATTATGCACCACGAGAATTTATTATTTGCAATATTAACACTCCTCAATATCTTTATTTTACTATGTACATATCTGTTCCATTATCCTTTCAGCGCACCTGAATAATGGCATTCAACGTTCCCCGAAACATCTTATATTGAAAAATGGTTTTATCTAATATACATAAAAGATATTAAAAATTTTTTGGAACAGATTTTGGAAAAAATATGGTAAGTTTTTCAAACTGACGCAGAAATTTTTTTTTTCAACTTTTTTTTAAAGAACAAAAATTTTAAACTTTATAATTGATGTAAATGATTTTATTCGTTTTTTTGTATTTGTTTTTTCTTAGTTTTACAGAACTTGTAGATCTTTAGCAGCCAGGACCATGTTGGCTGCATTCAGAACTTTTATCGATACCAGGTAAATATATCGATAGAATAAAGGTTTTCTTAGAACATGAACTTATACATTTCTACAGTTAAGGTCTATAATTGAGATTTATTACAATGATACTTTTGCCTCGTTTAATTAATAATTAAAAACTTTCTATTCTTCCCCCAACCAGCCTTTTCGGTTATAAGGTTTATTTCTCGGAGTAGAGATTATGAAGGGAGTTTAAAAGCTAGTTATTAGATACCACTGAGACAATGGACTCGCACTCATAATCTTCAGAATATTCTTAATTATCGTCAATTACAAGTATATGAGAAACATATGAATTAAAATAAAAAGTCTTAAAAGAATGGTATTTATTTATAAAACATAATATTTCTGTGACAAATGTATACGGTTAACATACGGTCTGTACTTCTATCTCGATTTCACTTGGCTGAAATTGTTGTATTACTGCGCTTAATGTCCTCGGTCAAATCTCCTGACATCCATTTCTATTCTGCTTTCCAATTATTCAGGGGGATGACGAATATATTGGGTACCCTTTGGTTAAATAATTACCTAAAGGGAAAAACCTGGCGGTTGAGCAGGATTTCAGTCAAATTGCGCGTGCTGATCAATGAACGGTATCCCCTTACTGATTAGTTGATTGAATATTTGTCTAATTTAGTTGCTTTTTAACCGACTTCGGAAAAGTAGGAGGTTATTCGATTCGATCCGCGTGTGCCTTGTTTTAATAGATTAAAGCTGTTGGAAAAAATATAACATCCAAAATAAGGTAAACGCTAATCAAGTTTTTACTTAGACACTCTTACAAGTTATAAGTTACCATCTAACTAAAGGTCAGATCCATGATATTAATACCCTAAAGCAACGGGGATCAATTTTCTAACAACGCAGGTAAATCTGTTTTCGGCTGTACGTTCAAATAATATAGATAGTTTTACCTTTAAGCGTTCCTCAAACGTATTTTAATTTTCGCGGCTGCTTACCTTGCACACCGATTAGCACGATCGCACTGTGTGTCGGTTCGACATTGAACGTTGACTAAGAAAGTTTTTTTGTCTGCATGCGCTTAATTTGGAATTCTCATGATAAAGACAGCGGATAGAAGTGTGAGCTGCCAGTACAGTATTTAAGAAGGTGAAATGTATATGGCAACAGTTCTTTTTCGTAAATTAAAAATTTTATCTGTATCGAAAGAGAGAGGAATCCCTTTAACTAATCAGAATGACCTGAGTGAAGGTAACCCCCCCCCCCCCCCCCCCCCCCAGAAAAATATAATATTAAAGTTTGATGTTAAGGTAGTGTCATTTTTTTCAGGGCCTAATTGTATTTTTGAAAAAAAAAATAGTCTCTCATAAAACATATATTAATTTTTTTTTTTTATTGATAAATAAATTATCGTCAACATTTAGAAACTGGAGATGTCTCTTAATGCTATAAAGCTAGATTACTCGTTTGTTTTGGTTTATTAGCGTAAAACTGTAAAAAAAAATTATTTGTTACTTAATATTCATTGTTCTAATTCTAACATTATAATGATAGGCGGTAGGGTCATTATCGAAATGACATTGGACAGCCTACCACCGAGAACTGATGCTTTTTTTGTTTTATCACACTAGTATCAAATCCATTATAAATAAACGAATATATGGCACTATATATTACGATTGCTTTAAATTTGTGATATAAGAGGCTTTGTCCTGACTGACAGAATCAACGCAGAGCAAAAACTACTAATGATAGAAACTTGAAGTTCGGAATTTAGATTTTAAACGCGATGTAGGTAACCACTAAGAAAGGAATTTCAAAAATGTAACCCCTAAGGGGTTTAAATGGCGAAATTGTTTAACTCTAACGGGCACCTATTTTTGCACTTCGAGAAAAAATATCTAATTTGGACTCATTTTAAAGATCTTGATACGACGAGTTTAACTCGAAAGCCTCTATGGGCCGTTGAAAACCATGTTTTAAAGCCGAAAAATGAAGCGTTCACGACGAGTAAGCAATTTTTTGTTTCGGCGGTTTTAGTGAAATCTCTCCACTGCGCGTCTCCCTCTCTTCTACCGAGCCGGCAGCTTCCCCCTCCAACATTCCATCTACCGGAAGCTCCTATTCTACTAAATCTCCTTAACATCAGTTAACATATTATATTAAATCAATACCAAGATAATGATCACAGAATTAATTTTAAAGGCTCGCGGGCAAAGCCGCAACGGGGAATGCTAATGTATATAGCAGTTAAAAAAATGTACAAATATTCTAATTTCATTTATGACAAATAGGTACAAAATTAGTTTAAGAAAATAACTGGTAAAGGAATTTAGTTATTAATATCAAATAATGATACACATGTAATTGTATTCAGTAATATAATACTGACAATAACTGATGATGTTTTGAAAATTCTACTCAATTCTTAGCTACTTACAAGCGGGCCCAGCGGGGGAGTACAGGGTGTATGGGGGAGGGGCTGAGACCTGACAGGTGAAGAAAAAGTTTAAGAAAAATATTAACTGCAAGAAAAGCGCTTTTATAAAGTAATATCTTATATCTTTAGCTGGAAAGTGGAATAACTTTAAACGTTTGATACATATAACGTTATGTTACTAATATTGCAAATTAACTTCTACGAGGCAGATCCCCCGTATAAACTGCGTTATGTATCATAAATCTCAATAATAAATTAATATGTAGCATTAAATGCACAAAAATCTAAATCACAGAACAAACACTTTTCTATATTATAATAGTATTCAAGCTTCTAAAGGATGGAATTCAGTTAATTTAAAAAAAAAAAAAAACCTCAGAAACTTTCTGGATTTGCCACGGTAACCTACCTCGGTAAATTGCCACGATAATTTCAGTGAGTTATTTTAAAGTCAAGCTTGTTAATTACTAGAAAAAAAGTCAAAATTGTGAATAAAATTGTTTCCTTTTAATACTTGTTTTTTAATCCGGTTGGAATTGAAGTTGTCCTGTTTGAAGTTGGATAGCAAAACATTTTTATTTTTTTTTGTATTCCTTTTGTTTAATGAGCATACTGTACAAATACTATAGAATACTAAGATATTAATCTACATTATTTATTTGATTGTCCTCCCCCTTTTTTTATTGGACTAATAAAGCAATAAGAAAAATTATACAAGTTGTTTTTATTCCTTCAACATTAATATCTTAACCTTAGATTGACACTGTCCTTTACATGCACGTTAATGAGACCACATTCATCAAAGTATGGCGTAAATTTTACCCCATATTTGTGGAACGTAAACAAATACATTTTTATGTTTCTTTGTAACAATAATGAATTAGAATGGTAGAAAAAAAATCCAAAAAATAATCAAAGCGTAAAATATTCATTATAAGTTCACGACAAATCCTTTAATATCTGTCACCTGCTTTATTTAAACGTTAAAATGTTTCAGGAGTCTATAATACAATACATATAGTCAAGGGCGTACCCAGGATCAAAACTAGGGGGGGGGAAGCTATGGTCGTTCAGATAGTAACATCTTACCGCGGAAAAGGTGAATGAAACCAAAATTATGTATAATTATAGCAGTGCTTTATAAACTAAGTTATTACAATTATTTGCTTGAAAAAAATGTATTCTATCATTGCTTCCAGTCTTAAAAGCCTAAAAAATTATTGCTTCCAGCCTTCCAGGGGGGGCAGCAACAGTGAATGACCTATAAGTACTAATACATATAAGCGGTCTTGCACTGAGCTACTAGAAGTAAATTGGAAAATAATTCATAAATTTTTTTTAATAAAATTTGAGTTCTAACAATCTCGCGTTGGACGAGCAATACCTTCAGGAGGGGAAAAATTAAATTTTCCTGCATCTTTCATGTTTCGCCGCTCCCCACGAGAGTCAACTGTTCTATTAAACTATTTTGTTTTGTATTTTGAAATTGATATCATGGCTTCATAACATTAACTCGTTCTATCGAACTTATTAAATTAAAATAATATTTAAAAAAAATCGCTAAACATTTTCCCGTTAGAAGTAATTCTGGCCCTGACACGCTTAATGAGTTATTATTTCTATTAATTTTTGAATTTCGTTGTAATTATGAATATTTTACGAATAAAAAAAAACATAAAGGGGAAAGACAAGAAATCTAGATTTTTTAGTCAAAAACTAAATAAAAAAATGTTGGTTCTGTTAACTTTTAACTAGATCCTGAATGGGACTTATATCGGACCGGCAAATAGTGACCCAAGTCGAAATTCTCAACATTAAAATTTATTTATATTTTCATTGTTACAATATTTATTTATAGACAGTAAACTGTAAACAGGAAGTGAGCACTATTGCTAATATAATTATCAAACTTTTCCTAGTTAAATTTGTATTTGCCCATAAATCTAATTTTGACTTGCCACTATTTACTACCTACTCGCAATATGTAAAATATAAAAAGAATATGTCACTATACAAGCATCCATACAAAGAACAAATAAAGATTTTAAAAATATTGCTATTTAATTGTCAACTTGATTAAAAAATAGATATGAAGTGGTCTAAATCAAGCAAAATATAATCCACTTAATCAGTTATAATACCTTTGTTTATAAGAAAGGGAGTTTCATATTTATATTTATAATTTTAAGTTTCGGTCCCCATAGTTGTATACTTTTATTTTAATCCCTCTTATAATCACACAATTACAACGTAGAATTACATGAATATATAAATTCATGATTAATATATAATTTTCAGTTACCTTTACAAACTTATTTTTTTAAATAGTTCATATTGTATTGTTATCAGTTCAATACCAATGTTTCGCATGGGCGGATTCAGCGGGTTGTAATGGGTAATGAAAATTAATGGCCATATTAGTTACCTTAATAAGGTAAATAATTGGTTAAAGATCACCACGGAAAAAAAAAGCCCTAATTTACAACGTATAATGAAACTTATTTAGATGTATGGAGTAGAAATTTGGGGTTCAGCAAAACATGTACTCGTCAACAAAAAATAAACAACGTAGTCAAAACACTTCGAAAAATATCGATGCATCGTGGTACATCTCAAATCACTCTAACCACAAAGACATGGAAATTCCACTAATCAAATCATACATACACGACAAATACACAAAATTTCACATTACCATTCAAAATGACTCTAATAAAACTACATATAAAATCACACGATTACTATTCCCTGTTCCCACAGTCGACGATGGCTGGAAAGAAATTGGCAGAGAGACCTACTACGATGATATAATTGGAAGAACAATACACTTGATGCAAGTTAACTCAAAGAAAAAAAAATCGCATTAGCTAAATGCGGTGAAACGCCGTTGCAAATGTAAAAATACGTATAAATAATGACAGTATGTAATAAAAATAACTATTTAAATTTACCACTTACCATTTTTTACGACGCCATTGAGCAAGGCGGTGGTCATACCGTCAGGTAGTTTCTGTCCACCATCCTTACCTGCAACCATGACCAAATATTAGTTCCATCCGACAGCCTTGTCACAACACCCGAGACAAGACTGGTAATGGGTGTTGATAAACAGAGACGTGATAGGAGGGGAGGGAGTTGCGCGCGCGTCCGGGGAATAATCGCGGGTTTTCTAGGGGGTGGTTTTACTATCGATGTCTTCTTGAAACAAAAAGAAAAGAAAATCAAGGGTTTTGAGTGTGTTTCTTGATATCGTATCACAAAATTACTAGACATGAATAGCGCATTCGTAAAAAAAAAAAAAAAAGATTTATTCATGTCCCAACGCTTACATATTATAAATCATTAACGTATTTTTTATAATATGTTACATAACAGATAATAAACATTAACATTAAATATAACAAATAGTAACGTCCTTCAGGAAGATAAAAATGTTTATAAGTTTTCTTTAGCTTGATAACAGATCTAATTGAAGAATACAATTAATATAATATCAACTTTTTTGGGAAATTTTTGACGCGAAACCATTGGTAAAATAAGAATAAAAAACACTATTAAAACGTATTTTATAACTACAAACATGGTACACATACATTCGGCGCTTAAGTAGTTTTGGCGACTATTAACTGATATCCGCTGAATTGTCCATAACCTGACCCACTGATAACGCCTGACTTCTTGTTGATTATTATAAATATTGAAATAACCTATACTAACAGTTTTCAATAACTGCGACAAATTATATTTCATTCAAATAAATTTCAATGCCACATTCCTTTTCTTACGGAAATTTTCTTGCCATAACATCTCATGAGATCGAATTGCGTTTTCCAATAGTGTCTTCTAAACGAAAGGAATGATAAATCAGAAATTTTTAGTTCCTTTTTCCTTATATCCTTCAGATATTTTTAGTTCCTTTTTTATCTTCTAACACTTTAACATTTTTAATTGATTTTTGATATCTTAGATACACGAAGCCACATTGGGGCTCTTTGCTGTCGTTGACGCTACGCTTTAATTCTCAATCCATCACTGGAGGATTGCACATTAAAATTTCAAATTTATCAGCTTTCCCAGATCCTCCAAGACATTTCATACATTTGAAACTTTATTTAATATTTTCCTATTGGTAGCGCTCTCTCAGTAAAGTTGAAGACGGCAGAACCGAGTAGGTACCTATGTATGCGGTTTCTCGTCGAATAAATCCGGAGGTGATATTGGGGAGAGGGTCAGTCATTTGTAATGATAATCCGATAGGATGAATTCTGTTACTAACTTCTATATATGATATTTAGTCCATGATATAGATAAAAAAAAAAAAATCACGTTGTTTGTCTACTAATAAGTCTGTATTATTCAGTTAAGCGATTTTTTTTTTAAACGTTTCATAACGATAAAAATGAGCAAAGATTCAGAGAATACTACCAAAACGAAAAATTTTCAAAGAATTAACGGCTTCAATAATGATATTGTTAAACTTAGAAGTGTAGAAGAATCATGTTGTTAAGACAAATCATTAAAAGTATAATCTGTAAAAGTATTGACAATGAAAGGTCCCGAGTTCAACAATACTCGATAAGGGTATTTTTTTTGGTTCGGTGGCCCACATCCATATCCAACGTCAGGGTTCTCACACATTAATCTAATGAAATGTCAATTATAACAATGAAATTTATGTCGACCCTTTAATATAAATATTTTAACGTTATGTTTCTTGAACATAAGTGATCTTGTTGTCTGATTGTTAAACAACGTACTTTTCATATCGACTCCATTTTATGCGCAGGTCATTACACAAATTGTCGACATCATTCACATCGAAAATGTCATGTTCATAGAGAAAATGGTTCGTAATGATGCCCAGCCTTTTTGATGTCAGCAAACACAGTCGCTAGGTCCATTTAATTTGTCCAATACTAATAAATAAAATTTAGAGGTTTATATGGTCATATGTTGTTTACAAGATATAAGAGTATTCCCTGAAAGTTTCAGCGGGTCAGTGGTTAGTAAAATTTAAAAGCTAAATTGGGTTTTGATTAATAGTACTTTATATAACATATAGGATAAGCACTGAACAATCATAATGTGCATTACAACCAATTAAATAATATATTAAGTAATAACTCCACATGCTATTAGTACCTACCTATGCATTTTTACTTTCACTTACCTATATATGAAATATATATCTAGTAAGGAAAGCATTGCGATCGTGAAAAATTTTGACTTCCGGTTTTCAACGGAAATACACGTTTTGGGGTCCCCTGAGTCCAAATAACCAAGTCCCGCGAAATGGTCTGTGTGTCTGTGTGTGTGTGAACAGACTAGCTCAAAAACTATAGGCCGTACAAAAATGAAATTGGGTATTTGGTGTATGTATATGCCCGCGACTTGACAGCAAAAATTTCATCATAATTGCTCCAAGGGAGGGGGTACTTTATTTAATAACTTTTTAAGTTTTTTTTCGATTTTCTAAAAAACGGCTCTAACGATTTTGATTAAACTGAGTATTTGATCTATTTATATGTCCGAGATATGACTGTGAAAAATTCATCAAAATTGATCAACCGGAGGGGAGACTTTACATAATAAATTGTGTATCATTTTCACGTGTTTTTTTTTATTTACTCAAAAACGGTTTTGACGATTTTGATCAAACTGGGTATTTGATGTATGTATATGCCGAAGATGCGATAGCCAACATTACATCAATATTGATCAACCGGAGGGGGGACTTTACTTAATAAATTTTGTATCATTTTCACGTGTTTTTTTTTATTTACTCAAACACGGTTTTGACGATTTTGATCAAACTGGGTATTTGATGTATGTATATGCCAAAGATGCGATAGCCAACATTACATCAAAATTGATCAACCGGAGTGGGTACATTATTTCATAATTTGTTTTCCAATTTTTACCTTTTTTTGATGATCTCAAAAACGGCTTTTCACGATTTTTATCAATTTCGTCATGTTAAATGAAAATTAGGTGTTCTTTAATATCATGTAAGCTTTATCATTATTAAAATTTTCTGAGGGTTTTTTTTTTTTTTTGGGGGGGGGGTGAGGGTCTTTTTTGTTTGTTTGTTTCCTATAAAGTACCTTTGTTTTTGTTTATATGGAGAAATTAACTGTCTCTCGTTACGCCTAAAAATAAGAAATGGCTAAATATGAGATATGATAAAAATAAAGAAAACATAAAGAGAAGAAAAATAATAAAAATATTCAGTCAACTCATAAAACTCGTTGAGCCCACGCCTGCGGAGTACGCCATTAATGACAGACCATTGTTCATAATTAAAGCCGTTCTGTTCAATTGAGAAGTGGCAATTAACAAAACGCATTAATTTCTAATCTAAGTAAGTTGGTAAGTGAAAGTTGTGTGTTGCGCGCACGCACCAGATTTTTATAATTGAGAACTAAGCATTTAGTTTTGTTAGGAGAATTTGCAATACAATATTTGCTGAATATTTTTCTTGGGATATGCTGCGCCAAAGCGGTCATGTTTTATTTTTTTTAAGTTTCTGGCCTTCCGACTACATACTTTCAAAATGTTCTTTGTTAAAAGGACCCAGGGGAATTAATCGCTTAAGGAAACCATTAATCGCTGAAGACGCATTCCCAAAAGCCTTTTGAATTAAAAGGAACTACCAGAGGAAGTCTGTTACACTTGCTTAGCCTTATAATTATTCTGGACATTACGTGGTAATGCTAAAAGTCATGGATAAAGAAATAATTAAGATATAGAAAATAAATGAGCATTTTTCAGAAATTAAATTTCTAAATACGAGGTTAATTTTGGTTATTAATTTATTCTAATAGGTCTCAAATTGCAAGTAAAAACAAAATACTTTTTTTTGTGACGAATCTTTTTTGCGTGCACTATATCTTTGAAGATTGGAAATCACACACTATCACACAATTCTTTTGAGAAGAAAAAATTGAGAATGGTTTTCAAGGTACTCAATGGTTCTTATTAAAGACAACTGTTTTTGCAAAAGAGGAATTTTTAAATTAGAATTTGAAAGACTCCTTTTAATGATTTCATGAAAGACTTCTGTTTACCTCACCTGTATATTTTCGAGTTATTTATTATTATTTTTTCCAACAGTGTTATAGCAATGAGATTCCAATGGGCTGAATGAGTAAATCGATCTTCTGCGGATTATAAAAAATTTGCAACAGAATTTTCCTCTCAAATATTCATTACCACTTGAAGTAGCCTCAAACGATTTTACACTTTGTTGGTGCTAAGTTGACTGAGGGGTACGTAACTTGCTGCGTGGACAAAGAAATAACTTTAAATATATTTATATTGTCCCTAGTAATAACCAATAATTTCTTTATTCAAAAAAATTTAAAACATCATTCGCTAGTTTTTTTTGTTTTGTTTTTTTCGGAAAAAATATATTTCAAAGAGCATTCAATAATAAAAAAGTTTCGCATAAAAGATAAAAATATTTATTGAAGTTTGAGTGACCTAATTTGAACGTAGTGGTGGTTTTTTTTCAATGATTCGTTAGACACTTAGATATGAGTGATAATATTTAACGAACTATTAATTTTCAAATTTGAAGATTTTAGTATTTAATTTATTATTATAGTAATAAATATCTATCAGAGTGATGTTAATAATTGTTGCTGTTTTTCTGATCAGCTTATTCCTAAGCATAATTCTTCGCTTTTGTTTCAATTTTGAAGATATATATATACATATACTGCACAACAAAGGCCTGTCACCTCTTGTTATATACAAGTAGGAAGTAGGGTATACTCTTATATATGTCATTAAATTGCTGTTCATTTTGAAGCTTGTCTCATAAATTAATAACCTTTACTTCACGAAAATGTACATATTTTATTTCCTGGATGAAATATAATATAAAATATAAAGTTGCTTAATAAACTTGTCAAGTTGATGTTCATTTCGCCTTGCAATTCTTATAGTTTATATTTATTTAAATTTACTATTAAATTGAAAGAGGTATATAAAATCAGCCGGTATGATGTCAGGTACTCTTTACTGTATGATGTCAAGTACTCTTTAAAGATTCTTATATTTATTATTATTTATAATTATTTATGGATAGATAAAATTTATAATTCTCACCATAGCATCATCAGATTAGCTTTAGTAGCATAAAGCGACATTAAATAAATAAGCAAAAAAAAAAATTAGAAGGTCTTGTCATGTTGTAAAAATGGTTAGGGGTTTGATCTAAGTAATAGACGGAATTATCAAACTATAGCGCTCTGCGATTAAACGTGTCTATCGCATCAATTGTGCTATCAGTAAAAGTCACATTATCATTAACTTATCTTGACTCTGATCCTAGGCTTCGATAACTGTCGTGATTTTGTCACCTAATGATAAACCATTTTATTAAATTTATTGATAGTTTGTTCTTGGTGTTTAAGGTATACTGATAATTGAAATATAACAATATTACTGATAAAAAAAAAAAAAAAAATATTAGTAAACGAATCCCAGAACTGTTATCTTATCTTTGATTATGAATTTAATTGTCTCATCTTTCTTTTGTGGAATACTGATTTTCGATTGGATGCGATAGTAAAATATCACGGACAGGTCTGATAAAATAAATAATTTTGTTCTATTTTAATTCAAAATTAATTTCATGTAGTAAGTCAAAGCACAAGTGGAGGAAGAACGCTCAAAAGTGAGGAAAGAAAGGCGATGTCAGTCTCATAGGTATATATATATATGTATATATATATATATATATATATATATATATATATATATATATATATATATATACCTATGAGACTATATATATATATAAATTTTTAGCAAATCAAATTTTCACCTCTACATGCATATCAGGATACAAACTTTTTTAGGTATTGCAGTCCGTCTGAAGGAGGTACAGGAGATTCACAGAGAACCTATTAAAAAATTAAATTAAGCTAACATCGAAACGAATGAAAAACACGAAACATCTATTACTTTCAATGCTCCATGGACAAGGAATTCGATTTGAAAATTTTGAATATTTTAAACTAAACTAGTTATATTGTTATCTACTATCTATTAATTTTTATATATTATTAATTACTTAAGCGAGATAAGTCTTTATTGCGGAAAAGCATCTTAACACGTTAGGAGCCGCGGCGTATTTTAGGGGTATTCTGAATTGAACGGTATCCGACAGCTGGGATGAGCCACAGACGGTATCGGGCGTCGAGGTCCGATGGGAATGCTTTGACGAAAGCGTTATCTTTTGATTAAAAGGGAATTAAATGAGCGTCTCAAGGGCATTATCTCTTAGTAATCATTGGTAATAGACATAATAGGTGCAAGACAGGCCGATAGAGGATTTACGCCATTCTTTATCGAAAATCGGACCTCGGAGTCCGATTCCAAAAAACAACAGAATTTCAGCTGTTAGCAACATTTTCTGCACTAAATTGCAATAATCTCATTAAAAATAGACTAAATTGAGTGTTTTAAGTTTTCGGACTTTCGGACATTTTCATGTGAAAATCGGCTGTTAAGAAGGAAACGTAAGATATCGGACCCCGGGGACCGATGCCGCACCTAACGTGTTAAGACGTCATAAGTGATTTTATTTAATTAAAAGAATGAACAAACATTAATCAAATGTTATTGAAGATATTATCATTTTCAATTTTTTCATAGATATCTTATTTTTTATTATCCTATTCTTTAATAAAGAAGTAAACAACTGACCACTGAGGAATTTAATAATCTTCATCTTTAATTAATTCTTATGTTCCTGCAATTACACTGGCACGATAGAGCCCGAGATAAGTTCGCGCAGCTGCATTGGGATTGCCATCTGCAGAGAGCAAGGTCGGCACCCGACCTTCTAAGCGACCGCAATGGTATCGTATCCTCTTCCAGTATTGTACAAGGAATGTGAGATCTCTAAGGATCTGCTACCGACCCGGGGTTTTACAGCGTAACATATAACATCTGTCTCTACACAATGCTCAATGCCATCATCAACAGGGTTTATAGAGGCGAGCGTGGTATGTGGGCATCTGAATTATTTCACCACCTGTGGGGGCTGAAATAATTGTTGTCATTTAACACGTTTACGCCGGCTTGTACCACCGGTGGCTCACACTAGACTGCCGCATGGACACTTTAGTCAATCACTAAACTTTCCACGATGATGCATAACGAGGTAGTATTGTATTGTTTATTTTATTAATGTTGGATTGTCAATACTGCATAAGGCCTTTAAATAACTCCCGCCCGATAGAGCGAAAATCATTAAGGTATGCCGCCAATGGGCGAAGAGCATGAATTACAACCCCGGCGTGAACTTGTTAAAAATAGAATTTAACTTTACTATAAGTAAAGAAACAAGGTAAAGAACAAATAATATGCAGAGCAAGTAGAATTTCAGGAAAGGAATATAAAGGTAAAAAAGCTGATTAGCAAATCCAGGTAAAAGGCTTTGGGACTGCATCCCCCCTTCAAAACCAGCTAGCTCCGCCCATCCAACCATTGGAAGACATCTATGCTTAATTTGTAAACTATTTGCAGTGAAATTCGCCAGTCATCAGCCTCTTTTTTTTACAACGGGGCGAAGGTCTTATATGCATCCTTTTTAAGGTATCTTATATCAGATCTCATATGCGATGTTAGTGAAAGTGGCATATATGCCATGTTTGCTACCAATGATTATTTTTCCTGGGAAATACATGTTTTGATTTTCTAAACATAAATTTCACTATTATTATAAAAAAAACTATATGCAATTAACTTTCCAAAGTAAAAAAATGAAAAGGGTCTTCAGAATACCACCCCTTCCTTACCTCTATGTTTTTAAGAGAAACAGGTGGTCATTGAGGGGATGTTCCAAAAATATAGGACCGAACTAGGGAAAACTCAGACTAAAAGAAATTGATTTTAGAAGAATAGAAAAGTAGAATGTAGCCTGGGTCTGACGGAGGTACAGCGACTACCCCCTCCATAACCTCCTATGACAACTATGGGAAAAGATTAAATTCAAGAAAAAAAAATCTGGTGCGTGCGCGCAACACACAACTTTCACTTACCAACTTACTTAGATAAGAAATTGACGTGTTTTGTTAAATATCATTTCCCAAAGGCACACATTTTTCTACATTCATACCTTATTTTTATTAATCGTTAAAGCCGTTTTTGAGTAAATAAAAAACCCCGTGAAAATGATACAAAATTTATTAAGTAAAGTCCCCCCTTCGGTTGATCAATTTTGATGAAATGTTGGCTATCACATATTTGGCATATACATACATCAAATACCCAGTTTGGTCACAATCGAGAAAGCCGTTTTTGAGTAAATAAAAAAAGCACGTAAAAATGTTACAAAATTTATTAAGTAAAGTGCCCCCTGCGGTTGATCAATTTTGATGAAATTTTTACAGACATATCTCGGACATATAAATAGATCAAATACTAAGTTTAATCAAAATCGTTAGAGCCGTTTTTGAGAAAATGAAAAAAACACCTGAAAATATTACAAAATTTATTAAGTAAAGTCCCCCCTCCGGTTAATCAATTTTGATGAAATTTTTACAGTCATATCTCGGGCATATAAATACATCAAATACCCAGTTTGATCAAAATCGTTAAAGCCGATTTAGAGTAAATAAAAAAAACACGTGAAAATGTTACAAAATTTATTAAGTAAAGTCCCCCCTCCGGTTAATCAATTTTGATGAAATTTTTACAGTCATATCTCGGGCATATAAATAGATGAAATACTCAGTTTAATCAAAATCGTTAGAGCCGTTTTTGAGAAAATCGAAAAAAACCTAAAAAGTTATTAAGTAAAGTACCCCCTCCCTTTAAGTAATTTTGATGAAATTTATGCTGTCACATCGCGGGCATATACCTACACTAAATACCCAATTTCAGGTTCCCACGGTTTATAGTTTTTGAGCTAGTCTGTTCACACACAGACACACAGACACACACACACACACACACACACACACACAGACCATTTCGCGGGACTTGGTTATTTCGACTCAGGGGACCCCAAAACGTGTATTTCCGTTGAAAACCGGAAGTCGAAAATTTTCACGATCGCAATACTTCCACTTACTATATATTTCATATATAGGTAAGTGAAAGTAAAAATATAGTAAAAACAGTATTTTAAAGCGAGATCTAAAAAAAAAAGCCCTGAGAGGTGAGGACACGCATAAAGTATTACTATTTCTATATGAAATGAGCTATATTTAGTTATTTTTCAAGTCCACTAATTGAAAATGAATTGTATTTAAACATTTACAGTAATTTATAATGTCATTATGTACTTATATGTATTTTAAATTAGGGCTTTCATTACTCATAAAATGTAAAAAAAAAAAAAGTGCGCCCCCCTTCAGAAAATTTCTGGATCCGCCATTGGTCAGAGATAGGTATTCTGTTGATGTTCTAGTTCCAACTCTACTTTGTTCCTATCATTTATTCCTGATTACTGCATATTTTTCAATTTCGTTCATTCCGGCAGTCCTTTACGAAACAGGAGGCCTTTGTAAATATTCTATGCTTTTGTTGTTTAAATTTGTTGTATAACTTGAATAAAGTCATTGTTCAAAACTTAACCAACAAATGTATCCATATCGCTGTCATGAAGTCATAAGAATGGTCTAACTCCAAATTAAAAAATTAACCAAAAAATAAAATACAGGGGATCTTCAAGGTTTACTACTTACTAATATTCAAGGAACAAATTCACCGTTTTAAATCTTAGAAGCTATGTAATATAAATTCGGAAATACTCAGTTTGCTTTATTTTCCTTTAGCAAGACACCTTGCTAAAAAAATACTTTAATTTTTTCGAAATATACATTGATATATAATAAAAATATTTAACGATCCAGTCCGCATGTAGGTGAAGATGTTGACTTGAACTGAATAAAGTTTTTGCCCCCATCTTCGAACTATTCCTTACAGTCGCCCCTATATTTCCTCCTTTACATTATTGATGACTATTGACTTCAACAGGGGCAACTTGACCTCAACGTTGTCCTTTGAATATTTAATAGATCAACCCTTACAATTGTACAATAGATCTTCGCAAGACAGTTTTGATGTGTTAATGCTATATAATTGCATTGGCTGGTGACTATCAAAATGGATTCTGACAATTTTCTACCATTAATGTCTTTCTCTAAGATATAATCGCTTTAAAGTATATTTATTGATCAATATTGTTCTACAGTTTGATATTGTTTATTTAGCAATTTTTGTATATGTAAATATAATGAATCATTATTTCATCACTTTTTTTTTTATTACAGAAGAAACATTTTTTGAGGACTGAAATATAAAAAATAATGTTGCTTGGATGTTTGAAAGCATCGCGTTTTAGCACAAACTGGTTTATCCAGGCTGAAGTATATATCATTAGAAAGCTTAGACTTTAAGAAAGAACAGAATTCAGATAATTAAATGATAGGTCACTGATACAAAATACGTTGATAAGAAAAAATGTATAATTTCAGATTATTTATCGGAAATTATATTGATTGCATCTGTATTAAAACAAAATGAAAAATTAAAAACTGATTAATTACGTTTTAAAATAGAAAACTATTTAGAGAGTATTAATATCTGTGATGAAATTAATTCATCAATCAAATTCAAAATTCTGTCTTGGAATATTATAGTAGGGTTTCTTGAAAAGGGTTGAGATTAATTTTATGATAAGTTGAATAATCGCTACCATAACCGGCCTTTGTTTTCTAAATTATGACTTACATAAAAATGGGACAATGAATGCTGCGTTCGTCAACATTTCATAATACCCTACCTAAGAACAGGGAACACAACAATGTTTAGTTAATTTACAGAGATTAAAATACTAGTTTAGAATAGGTTTACGGATAATTAAGTCTCCTTCTCTCCTTTAAGTCTCCTTAACTATTAAGCTGGAAGGATTTTCCGAAATTTTTTTTATTTTAATTGTGAGCTTTTTTATTTTTTTTTTTAATACACAAAAGTGTGAATTTAAGGGTTTTAATCTCTTAAGTTGATTTCATGGTTTAATTCAACTTACGGTTAATACAATGATCTTTGTCCATTGAAGACTTCTGAACTGAAGATTCTTCTTGATGAGTGGCAGGGTAATATATTTGTGTTAGTTGTCTTAAAGAAGAATGATACTTTGACTAATGCTTAGCGTTCAAAAAAGTTCAGTAATGATGTGTCCCCACTTGATGATGGTGATCCAATCTATCGGGAGTATTGAGGATTAGGTATCGTATTCTTGGCCATCCTCCCCTTCTCAAGTATTGATCTGGGACCTCTTCACAATGTTCCATGACTAACCTAGGTCTGGGTCCTCAGCGAGGCTGGGGCCCTCCGTCTGCGCCATCTATCATAATAGCAGCACTGTGGGGGCGGATGTTGGAAACTGCTCTGTCCTTTTTATTAAGATTTAGGAATATGAACTTGTCTGGGGTTGTGAAAAATATAGATGAATGTGAGCCTTATTTCTTTTTATATATTTTTTTGTTTGCTCTGCTTCTTTCCAAAGATAAATGGAGATTTTTTCAGAAAGGCGCAAATATTAAATTTTGAATATTGTACATTCGTAGTGTGTGAAAAAAAAAAAAAAAAAAAAAAAATCTGATCGTAGAATTGAATATCTAGAATTATTTTAGTAATTTGAAGTAAAATCGGAGTTTTATTGTATTGTACAACGATAATGCTTTGTATAAATCAGCAATTGCGTCCACAGGGGGGGGGGGGGGGGCAGCTGCCTATTATTTATTTCGCTGCCCCATCTAGAAAATTTGAGAAACAAAATTTTAAAATAAAATTAAATTCGTGTTCATTTACTACATTTATTGACTAGTATATAAACAAGTATTTTAATTTTCAAATATCAATAAGTTTTATTTGACACATTAATTGAGCGTTAAATAGTCATAATATCTCGACACCCTGCCCCTCCAGCCTGCCCCCCCCCCCCCCCTCAAGCGAAATCGTGCGGATTACCTTGTAAATTATCAACAATATCTCTGAAGAATTACTATTTGTCATGGTTAAAATATGACATCGATAAAATTATAAAATAATAAATTATGCCAATTTAAATTTTATTCAGGTTATTGAACGTTCAATTTAACGCCATCCTTCTGTTGTTGGCTTATTTCTTGTTTTGAGAAATATTCTATGATGTAAAAGTCCTAGTTTTTTTTTTTTGTTCAAATCAAGGCACAAATATGTTTATACCTGTATATTAAATAGTCACTTAATATCACATTAAGATATAACATAATACATTACATCTTCATATGATTACATTCTTGATTCGCTATAATTGATGAAATATAAATCTTTTAAGCTTAATTAGTTATTATTAACTTAGACACGGCTAAAAATATTTCAGCTAACGGGGTATTCATTTAAAGCCAAATCTACGTTGGTGAATTGCCAAGGTGTAAGCTTGGTCCACACGATCCAGAATATGAACGAGTATGACTGTGCTCTCAACGCCACGCCATTGTAAACGAATTTACGCATTATTGCTCGATGTACAATGGTGGTCCAAAGCGTAAATTTCCGGGGAGGGGGATGATCGGTAGAAAAATGCATACAGCTAATACCAAGCATACTTAGTTCATTACAAAAGGAATAGAAACTTAGTGTACTTAAAATACTGTTATATTATAAAACATTAAGAATTATAAGCGTAAATTTATTCCAATGATAACTTGATTGATCCCCAATGCCCCTCCACCCTAGGACGACCCTTGTTGGAGAATATAAAGCAGAAACATATTACGTTGAAGATTAATTTTTTATTCTTTTTGAATAATTATAAAATAATTTTATTTGAAGATTCAAGAAGAAAAGATCAGTACAATGTGGCGAGAATTGACGGGTAGACCATTGTAAAGAAAAGGTTTACATGCCTGGGTGAACGCTAAAACGGTGATGCAAAAACCCAGGTTCAATTCCTGGCCGTGGCCAATCTTTTCTCTTGAAATAATAGTTTCACGTTGTTGATAAGATAGTTCAACCAACAAGGTAATCTTAAACATTTTTTATGCTCAATTTTTAATCGGCTAAGATTAAATATTTCCAAATTTTCAGATTTATATTTAGCCTACATCCCTCCTAACTGAACCTTTTCCGGGGTACGTAGAAAAGGCCTTGAGAATGAACCGAGCAATTTGTTACAAATGAATGCACATAATACCAGTTGCATTTTAAAATAATATCAATCAGCCTACCAATTAATTCAAGCTGTTTTAAAAATTCAAGATGGTATATTTTAAAAAATATACCCCACAAACGTCTAACTTGGGTATCCCCATTATCTTATTAAATCAGTGAGGGCTTTAGAACGAAATTTGGGGGGTTCACGACCCCCCCTTTCTCATAATCACGTGGCTGACAGCACCATTTCGTATGAGATTATTTTTTTGTATTAAGAAGGATACAATCTAAAAACCAAAAGTGTTATGTTTAGGGCACAGTATCTACCTAATTGCATTATTCGTTTAAAAATACAAAAACAATTTTATAACCAAAATATTTGCGGGGGGTCATGGCCTCTGTGATTCCCCCTGGATGATCAAAATAAAGCAACAACAGCTGTCATGCCCAAACATTACACCATTATTAACGATTACACTATATTTACAAGGATTTAATAAATATTTATAAGAATTATAAATAAAAGAGGATTAGGCCCAAATATATCCAAAGCTCATATGGACTAATTCAGATCAATCATAACAGTATTTAATTTCTGTCTAAATTAAAACCCCATATCAAAATTATAACATTTTCTCAGAATTTTTTTTTAAATATGTATATAATTTAATATTTATATGAGGATTGGTGTGTTTACGACTTACAAGAAAAATATTTGGTGGATATAATTTTCTTTATTTATCTTATGACGTTTCTCGCTTCAATCAGCACATTTTGAGGAGGAAAACAATTAAATAAAATGTTACTGAACCTACAACTTATAAAACTGTTATTGGTATTCCTATTACTCGTACTGATTACTGATGTCGCAGGTAATTTTTTTACCTGGAAAAATCCTTTGTTTATCTATAAAAAAAAAACAAAAAAAAAACTCAGGGTTGCATCAATCGTCCTTCATAACCTAACTCAGCTCCTCTTTTACAATAGGTTGTTCCGAGATGAGTATTAGTAAGCTGATGAAAAGAAGTTCTAGTGATAACAGTGCTTATTACCCGTTAAACAGTTTTTTTTTTTTTTAATAATGCAAGTAATTTTTTCTTTTATATAAGCGATTATAATATGGTTGAATTGACAACCAAACAATTTCAGTTTACTAAGTCACTGATGGAGGCATAAAGACAAATGGATCTTTTCTATGGAGAACTAGCTTGTACGCGACATGGTCTCATGGACAATATTTAGTCAAATACCGTACTTTAACATATTTTTGCTTTTATTGTTATTTAATATATTGTAACACTTTTGTGGATTTACATAATTTTTATTGACGTAAAATTATAATTCTAGACAAACAAACAATAAAAGCTCAAATTAATAACAACGTGACAAAAAGTAACTACAGGTGACACAAAAGTGACGGAAAAGTAACCTTCTACTTCGATGTTCGAGGCAAGATGAAGACCTCAGTTCATTGCTTCTTATATTTAGTCCGGAATAGAATATTCCAAAAAGACCGAGAACATAGTACTTATAACATGTAATTGTAACAAGTGATTACTAATACAGTAATGTAACGGTTCAACAAAAGTATGGAAATCTATTCAATGTAACAGAAATAATCATCTGTTTTTGTTTCACGTCACAATGTTTTTGCTTTTTTCTTATTTTAAACATTAAAAATCTTTTAAATTTTATTTAAAGTTTAAAAAAGTATTAGTTTTGAATAATTTTAATTTTTTTGTCCTCCTCTGTCTTTATTTTGATGATAAAACGCATAACTGACCAATCGACGAAGACCAAACATAGGCTTTGCTTTAAGAAATTGGGCAATAATTTTTGCCTATATATTTTTAGTTTTCATAGCAGAAATTTTAGGTGTTTGTCTATAAAAAACATTGAAAAATTTCTACATATTATTTTGATAGACTGCTTTATTTATTTACTTTATTGAAATGAAACACCAACTTATCAATAATCGACAGATTCTTTATTAGAAAGCCTAAAAACTTAATATTCACAAGAAAGAAAGAGTTGGTGAGTGATCTGGCCATTTTATTGTTATTTATGGATTTTTATTTATTTATGTAACCTATTTTTAAATTGAAAAACTTGACATTCCCCTAGGTCATTTTTATATCTTTTTAGAATCAATAGTTGTTATATATTTATTGTTTATAATTGTTTGTGTAAATTGCTATAATTAATTATGCACTGTACATATATGTGATGAATATGGACACACTAGCCCGAAACGTCCACCAAAATTTAAAAATGTAGACTTATATTTCAATAACTAGAAAAATTTATTTTCTTCACATTTTTACGAATATGTTATATGCCACTCGTATTATTCTAAATAGAACAGTTCTCATCAGTTTAATTAGCAGGGTAATAAATAAGAATAAGTCCTTTTTATTTTATCTATCTCTTAAGAAAATGAGAATATATCGGAGAATAATCGGCGACTAGCAAACTTTCGTTTAAAAACTATAGAGATAAAAAATAAAAAAGATTCTAGATGACACGAGCTTTTTCTATTTTTCTTCGACTCCTTACCATGGGATCCAGGGGACGCCCCCCCCCCCCCCCGAGAGGTGAAGAGACTCATAAAGTATTAATATTTCTGTATGAGATCACCTATATTTAGTCATTTTTCAAGTCCACTAATTGAAAATGAATTGTATTTAAACATTTGCAGTAATTTATAACGTCATTATGTACTAATATGTACAATTTTAAATTAGGGCATTCATTACTCATGAAATGTAAAAAAAAAAAAAGTGTGCCCCCCCCACAGAAAAGTTCTGGTTCCGCCACTGCTCCTTAAATAATATAAAAAGGATTCAAATTTGATATTTTGCTATTGTTTCTATTACTAAAAGTTCTCTGTCTCTGTTTTTATTGACTTATCTGAAAAATAGAGAGAGGAAGTCCGCGTTTGATAAAAGAACTATTTTTTTATATGATAAGATTGCCAAGTTTCTCGCTTGGTTTCAGTACTTGATAAAGAAATTGTGAACTAATTCTCCACCGAGGTTAGTTCAAGAAAGTGATGCGGTGAGTGACGTACACTGACCACTCCTTGCCCGGGTTATATTTTTTTGCCTAAACTGAGCCTTGGGTCCCCTTATTTAAGGTGATACCGGGGGGGGGGGGGGCTGCTGTCAGGCTACGCTGCCGTATGTGGTTAGCATTTGTTCACAACCACCTAATTTCTTTAGCACATTTCCATTTAAAGCCTAATGCGATCTGTTGGGTGACGGGATGGTCGAATGGGAAAACGCGTTAGGAAATACGCGTCCCTGACAACAGACATACCTATGTTTGAGAACCCGAAGATGGCAAGTTCAAAACCAAGGGACATTTAATGATACTCGGCATTAATCCCCCACCGCATCCGCATTTGTTCTCTTCCTCCAGCGATCCCCTGGCCCGGGAAACCCGGTAAAGCCTTAACGGTGAAGAAAGGGGGGACAAAAAAGAAAAAAACAATGCGAACTGTTTTTTAGTAATCGTATGAACTTACAAAATGATTGTTTGATAAATATTTAAACCATGTCGATAGCGATGAGAAAGATCATTTGATAAAAAACAAATCGCATAATAAAACCTGAGAGCCTCTTGTTAAGATGAATAGCATTCAGCATGTAAAACAGGATGTAATCTTTTCGTGATTGTTAAAAAAAAAAGCAAAGATACATTTTAACTCAAGTTATATGACATTTTATTTTTCCAACTTGTTAATTACTTGTTTCCATTTCATTTCAAATTCATGATGTTTAATCGCATTTATTTAAATTCTCGAAATAAAATGAAACGCAATTATTACAAATTTTCCAATAAATGTGTCCGTACCTACTTAGTCATGTTACTTTTGTTATACTATTTTAAGACGAAAAAAACATTACTGTTATGCCGGTGCCACTGATAAAATTACTAACGCGTATATTTCCTTTTTCAGTTTAAACGGGCCCTAATTAGCTTTATTGAATACCAGCTTTCGACTTCCGCTCGCCACGCTCGCTTAAAAGGGATCGGCAAACCTGCCAGGGGTTCTTTTTTAATATTAATAGATATCGCGCACAGTACTCTGCCTTATCAGTGGCGCCGTTACGAGTGAAAAGTAATATAGAAAAGTATACTTACTTTTCACAAAACACGACAAATGTATTACTAATTACACTATCTAATCTAATCTAACAACGGTATGGTCCTTGCAGGACGCTGGCCTCCTCAGCAATCCTCTTCCACTCCAACCTGTCCGCAGCTGCCCTTCTCCATCCTGAAACACCTAACGACCGAAGGACTTCCTCAAGATCCTGCAGCCAACGCAATCTAGGTCTACCTCTACTCCTTTTGCCAACAGGGTCTTTCCATTGTCATTTTCGGGAGCCTTCCATTCTGTGTACGTTCCCCAACCATCTTATCGTGCCTACAATAACGTTGGAAACAAGATCTGAAGTTCTATACAAATTTCTCAACTCCGCATTTGTTCTCTTCCTCCAGCGATCCCCTTCTTTTGTAGGGCCAAAAATTCATCTGAGGATTTTCCTCTAATACATGCTTTAGCAGCCTTTCATTATTCCCTACTTACAAATTACACTACACTTTATAAATCATTTGCATTAATTCACATGAGACTCGGGGAGAGAACAAATTTATTTGCTGTATTACCTAGTTATTTTATAGAGATTTAGGCATCAACATATCATAAGCTTTCGTAAAAAATTTATTCCATATAATCAAAAACCACCAGAATTAACATCGTTCATTTTCATGTTATGCAGTCATGTATGTTACATTTTTTGGAAATCCGCTTTTTTAAGGAAGTAGGTGATTCATTAAATACTTATACTTATGTAATTTGTCTATTGAATATTATGTAGTCTGCATAACATTATGTCGTTCTATTTGTTCCATAAGGAAACAAATCCATTACGGAACTTATGATATGGGCCTTTCATTTGACAGAATGGCTGATTCCTATTTCAACAGTTTTCAGGAGTGCACTTTTAATAATGTTTCTCTTTGAAAAATTCATACCTTTTTATTTTTTAACAGTACGACAGAAATATTGAAACCCAGAAGTCCACTAAAATATACACACACAATTACAAAAAAAAAATCGAATTTTTCAAACAGAAAAAATATTTAAAGTACTACCATACAAAATGTTGAAACTGGAGGTAGTCATTCTGTCAACTGAGAGCAGTGGCGGATCCAGGGGGGGGGGGGATGTGGGTGCTGCAGCCCCTCCCTTTGGAAAAGTTTTCGTCATGTAAAGATAGACTTTGATTTTCCTTAATGTAAGGAAGCAAGTTAAAGAACAAATAATGTGCAGAACAAGTAGAATTTCAGTTGTGGGAAAAGAACATTAAAGGTAAAAAAGCTGATTTGCAGATCCAAATGAAGGGCTGTGGGGCTGCAGTCCCCCCTTTACGATCGGCTGGATCCGCCCATGACTGAGAGGCATTTAAAGAACTTAAAAAGCTCAGTTTGCCACAGTATTACCTGAAGCTAGGTTGAAACATAATATGTTCACCAATGATTACATCCTTATCTTATAATTCCCGTTATGAGTTGAAAATCGAAGCTTTTGCAGCGGACATGATTATATACTTCTTGATAAACCTCCCAGAATGCAGAAATTGAACTCAACTTA
The DNA here is from genome assembly GCA_911387785.2 of Aelia acuminata. Lineage (NCBI taxonomy): Eukaryota > Metazoa > Arthropoda > Insecta > Hemiptera > Pentatomidae > Aelia > Aelia acuminata. The sequence continues at coordinate 62,027,344 of OU426981.1, forward strand.
AGCTTTAATCTGCTTTTTTAATCTTTTGTCCAAGTACAGAAGAATAGCCCGACGAACACCTGTTGCTATCCCATTCATAACTGACAACCTCTTTTCCTAATTAATGTCATATCATTCAATAATTTATTCCTCCTTCTAATAAATAGCATATAGCGATCTTACATAAAACAAAGTGCCTCGCATCTTATTTTATTTATTGTGACTGTTCTTATCAGAGTTACTTTCAAGTTGTTTCTACTGGTACTATGGTGAGCAAATATAAAATTCATACCGCGTTAGTTTTATTTAACCAACATTAGATATTAATTAGTTGCTTTGGAGATCAACTAATGAGTTTGTGTATACGCTAATCAGTTTTTATCGTTTTACCAGGATTCATCATTACATATTTCACTTAAGTACGCCTCTCTTTATCTATGAGCCACTTTAATGAAACATATCTAAAGGTTAGAATCCGTAACAACTAGGGGTTTATGTGGACAGATATTCCACTAACAAGCAAATTAAATATTTTTCAAAAAGCTCCAAATCAGAGTGTACTTTCCCAGCTAGAGGCAAGAGAGGCTGCTACCCCCCCCCCCCCCCCCAATTAGAATAAAAGAATAAAGTTTACTTGAATAAAACTTAATTTTGTTCAAGCAAATAATTTTAGTAACTAACGAGCCGCTGATATAATTTTCTTAAAATTTTCGTCCGAAAATAATACAACCTGAACGATTATGAATGGCTCTCCCCCAAGTTTTGATTCTGGATACGCCCTTAAAGGGGTAATAGCAGTAAAGACATGTAGAGGAGGGAATTAGTAATAACCATTGGCTCCAGGGGGGGGGGGGGAGGCAACTTAAAATTTTTTTGCCATTCAAAGATAGAATTCAACTTATCTAAAAGTAGGGTATTATGGTAAAAAAAACAAATTTTATGCAGAACAAGTAGACATTTAGCTGTGGGAAACGGACATAAATGTTAAAAAACCGATTCTAAGATCTGGGAAATGGGCCGATTGGCTGCAGCCCCCCATTACAATTGGCTGGATCCGCCCATACTACTAACCACTATAATACGATAATATCTATATTTGATTGGCCATATCAAAAAATAGAAACCAACCATATTGTGAAAAATGTAAAATGCCGCTAACTCAAACCTTAGACTACAGGGATGGGAAGTATTACATATTACTATAATAAGATATCACGGAGTAGAGAATATGACTCAAAAGAGACAGCTGATGGTATAATAAAATTATTTTTAATACACCCAACTATTTCCAAAAATATCAGAATGGTATAAAACATCTTAAAAACATAAAATCCACGGTCGATAATTGTTCTTCATTACATAGAGTATACCTATGCCTGGTATCTATCTATAATACCTAAATAAATAAAAAAGTTTTAAATTGAGAATCTAATATATTTGCATATTTAATAAATAATAACGTAATATATTTAAAAAATATTGTTAGACGCCTTATGCTACTTACAATACCACATCTATTACTAAGAAACACAAGTTAATACTACTTATTACTGGGAATCTACAAAGGTCGTACTGACCAATTAGTTAATCTAACCTATCTCATTTATGCGCTGAATTCTCAATAAACACTTCTGTCACTAGGGATCACATGTCAAATTAGATTGGAGATAAGGAATAAATGAGATCGCAAGAATAATATTAAGAAAAATACTGTTAAATTATTGTGACATAGGAAGAATTCTAATTGCTTATGCATACAATTATATATATAATCTTAATGTTAAAGTTATATATATGTATTACATTAAAAAGTTAAATCAAATTACAAGAAATTTTCAATATAACAAATCACATACTGATTTCGACTTTCCAATATTTGACCAAAAGGAACTGTATATTTTTAAAGCTTTTAAATTATGATTCAATTTTAATGTGCTAGGATATGAGATCTGAAAGGCAATGAATAAGAGACTCCCTTCTTTATCTGACAGATGCAACTAAAGCAAGCCGGACAGTTTTTACTATGCGTAAAGACTGGTTAACACGCTAAGAATTTTCGTACTGCTTGTTGGATACTAAGAAGAATAGAAAAACGTTCGTTTTATAAGGTGAACTAAATGTAACGATTCATCTTCAGATTTGCCGTCCGAAACAACTTCCAATTTCTTTCATTCACTGTTTAAACTCACAAAAGGGAAGCTTCAGTACGAAACACAAATTTGATTGATAGTACTAGTTCGTATAAATATGGACCAAGGGCCTTTTTGGTCTATGACAGTAGCTATAGGCGATTTCAACTTTGCATTGAATTAATTTAGTTCAAAGTAATGTGTTGTGAAATAACTAATAAACATATTATGAGGTGTAATGTTATGTTATTAATTAGTTGTAGTAGAGCTCAGATATAAAAAAAGAATTCAATGGAGAATTTTATATAATTTAAGTACTTTGAGAAAGAAGAAATTATTGTACTCTTCGTGCGGGGTTTAAACAATAACTATTATTAATGCATATTGTGAAAAAAAAAGTCATTCATAGTTAGTAACATAGTTTTTCTATTAGGAAACTTAAAGAAAGTACTAGTCGGAATAAAGATTCTTTCGGATATTTTTTTTTTTATAACTGTATAAAAAATAAAATTAAACGTTTGACATTTATTGGACATACGGGTATTCACTGCAGTTAATGCGGTTCCTTCGGACGATAAACATATGGGGGTTATCTATATCATAATTGGTGGCCCAGATATGACCCTTGATACAACTAGGGTTCAAGGACGACGAACATTTCGGAGATATACAACAACAACAAAGCAACAAACTGATAAGGATTCGCTTACCTCCGTACTGGCTGGGAGCGGGAGGTGAACTCGCCAGTGTGGCGTATCGACTTGAGTAGAGCGCCTGCGCCGACCGGTGTTGTAGTTTCAATCGCCAGGACCCTCCCGTCTTGGCAACTTCTACGGGTCCGAGATCCGCGAGTTCCGATCAGGGGCGTAACTAAGATTTTTTCCAGGAGGGGCGAGCTTATATTTGAAAACCCTTCTTTCACCTATTACCGCCACCCCTCACCCACCCCATGATAAAAACCAACCTTTCCGTACTAAGATAGTGAAATGTCATAATTCACTTTTTTTTTTTTTTAAGTTCCCTTTACACTGTACGAACTTACCCCGCGCACAGCCTGTCCTGTTCGGCTAATCTAATTAATACACGAACCAAAAAAGTGCTTTGTACCACCGCACAGTGGTCCAAAAAAGCTGAAAATGGGAAAAAACCTATTATTGGTTTTTGGTATAGTCGTAAATGTTTTTTGAGGTGCCGAAATCAATGCTAATGAAATCAGAGCATCAGATCAAGCTAAAATTTGAAGTGAAATATAAAAAATAAAAAAACTGTATAGATAATTATTTTTTATTTAACATTTTTGTGTACAATAATACAGATAAGAATTTTTTTTCCATACAGTTTCCCTATAAGATAAGAATTTCACTCATACAGTAACCCTTTAAAAGAGCTGTATATTTGTTGATGTATACATGCTCCATGCACTAGGCATAATATCTGTATCAATACATTAGATATAATGTATCAAACATATAGGATATAATCATTTTTATTTATTTGGGTCAGAAATACTTAAGTTAACAATCTTGTTTAAGTAAATTGTATGCTTCCACGGTTAGCTCTTTTTACTTTTTATACTTTTATACTGGTCTTAAATCTGTAATGTATAGGTCGCATTTAACAAATAATTGGTGGAAAACATCTTCATTTGTTGTGACTCGAGATATCTTCCTGGAATAATGTTCCCCCTTCTGCTTATAATATTTGTTCCTACTCTCCTGACCCTCTTCTGAGAGGGAACCGATACAAAGAGCTGCTGCTCAATCATGTCTGCTTCATGGAAAAGAATTTGATTGGATGTTCGATGGGAGATAGTATAGTACCAGGGGTACCGAGTCACCATCTCAAACGTTTCCGCTGCATACTCCGTAGCGAGAGGGTTAAATCTCTATAAATACCAAAGTTGGCGATGAAAATTTTACAACGGTTCCCCTACTACTAACTTACATATCACACCATTGCGACCATAACGCAATGTTTTAATGAACCAACAAAGTAAAAAAATTATACTTATTTCCGCAACTATCAAAAAGTTCAATTTTACCGGTACACACACATTTTACATGTACAAATAGTAAAAAAAATGTATTCGTACCATTGTTCTACAAGTATCTAAGTATTCGAAAACTAAGAAAAAATTAGGTTCGCGCCACTTTCATTTATGGGTTTTTTCCCCGGGTTGGACCAATGTGCGCCGCTCGTTGGGTGATTGCGACAATGTCGTTTTTTATTTATTTAAGATTAGCTTCTATACCTTCTTTTAGCATTTTTCTGAAGTCTCTTATATCCATAATAAGTTAGAGCGAAAGTCAGAACAGCCGATAGCTCCACGTCCTTAGTTACGAAGATGTTTTATTGAGATACATAGGTGTTGTCAGACATCATTGTTCGCGCTTAGACTTCAAGTTTCAGTCATTCAAGGTTCATGAGATTATCCGCTCGAAGTGAGGTTCGCGCAGTGTAAGGGCACCTTAAGTGACAGCTTTTGAATTATTAAAATTACCAACGTTGTTTCTCAGAACTTAATATAACGAAAGATCCTCCAATTACCTCTTCCAGATTTGGTGATACTTTAATCTGATGGAATAAGAAGGACTTTTTTCACTCCTTGCTCGGATTTCTTGAGTTATTTATTACCTGTCCAACCGGTTTAAATTATTATGTACAAATATTATTATTATGTCATTTTGTGTGATTTGCAATCTGCAAATTAGCAAAAAGCAAATTTGTTGAATTCCTATTGGATGAATTGCTAACATACTATATACTAAGTTAGCATATCTCTCGGCCACCGCCTCAAAAGTCTTCGGGGTGGAATGTAAGGGTTTATGTTTGATGTTAGTGTCTGTGCTAAGGGGTTCATGTTAAATGTTAGTCTTTGGTGGAAGTTTTTGTAGTATTGTGTGGCTGTATCGATAACTGTTGGGATATTCAGGTCCTTGTGTAGTAAATCATTTGTCACATAGTATGGTGCGTCTGCTATTTTCCTCAATACCTTGGACTGGAATGACTGAATTCTTTGGATGTTTGAGGGTTTTGCAGAACCCCATAGTTCTATCCCGTATGTCCATACTGGTCGTATTAGTACTTTGTAAATAGTAAGTTTGTTTGTTATTGATAATTTCGAATGTCTGTCGAGTAACCTAGATAACATTCCAAATAGTTTGTTAAGTTGTTTCCTTTTCAGTCCGATGTGGGTTCTCCATGTCAGTCTCTTGTCCAGGTGGAGCCCCAAATATCTTACAGCTTGGGATTCAGGGATTGGTGTATCATTGAAATATACTTGTGGGCATGAGCCATGGTTGAGGGTGAAGGTAATAAATTCACTTTTCATCCCATTCATTACGTAATAATGTATATTAATACGTAATAATAAAAATTACGCCTCCAGCAACTGGTTATCAATTTTAATAATAGTTTTTCCAGCTACATAAAGTGATCAAATTTGATGCTAGAATTGAGAATGGCTCACGGGGTATTACGCCAGATACTCCTCAGCAATACATGAGATTACACATAATAAAAAAAATAATAAGTATACAAAACTGTAAAGATAAAGTTACAAAAAACTCTAATAAGAAAATTTCGCTTTCCATAATAAACTAAAACGAAGATGTTCATTGAAAACATGAAATACAAAGAAACTGTATTCCTACAATTACTAATATTTATTAGTGATAAATATTTTGGTTATTGAATTATTTATTTCCAATTTTTAATTGGTCCTATAGATTCCTATTATTGTTGAAGTTATTCATTTAAGATAACCGATCTTATTTTGAGTACCTGTTTAAAAGAGCAATATAGGAGGACAGTTTGTTCACATAATTACAAAGGTGTAAGTAAAATTGGCGAACAGGTTATACATTGGACCATCAGCAAGAAATGTTTTAAATTTTCCTCATTGTTTAAGTTGCAAATTGGACAGTTGTATTGCGAACTGATGCGATTTTTTAAACAGGATAAATGAAAATATTTCATATAAATACTTCAAAACCAATTTTTAGTACCTATACATATTAGCGAGATAAAAAAGAGCCAATTACGAATGACAGATTTAAAGGGACTTACTAAATTACTGCATGGATGTTTCCTTTCGGGAGTGCATCCTCTGACCGTGTATGCACCACGCGAGGCTTTTGACATAACGCAGGACCGTTGCAGAAGAGTAGCCCCGATAATGCCAAGGTTGCTGCACGATAACATTGCAAATAATTTACGAGTTTGGTCGGCTCTTCTTCGAGGGCAACCGATTCATTGTTAAAGGCAGGCCAACCTATTTGGGTCAATGCTCGGACATTTTCGATTTCTATTTATGTCTACTGAATACCTATTTTACATTTATATTTTTTTCATCATTAATTATTTATACTTTTAAAAATTTTTCGTAGATTAAAAAATAAGGTCTTAATTTAAGCTGGATACCTAGACTATCTCTAGACCTGAGATGTGGCTCACCTGCCGATCAGTTTCTTCAAATCTTCGGATAATGAGGAATAGCCTATTTAATCCTCAAGAAGGATATTTATCACTAAATATTTTTTATTATCAAATATTATCTTTCTGGTGCCTTGAAGATTAGAGCATTTATTCTTATTAAATAGATTCGGATAGATGTAGGTACTGATGATCATTGTTGTTACAAAGTAATGTCTATTTTAAACTAAGTGGTAAACTACTAAATAGAAAATTGTTTTTGTTATTTGTTTATTGTTATTATTTTCTACAAAACTATGTCCCTGAGCGACCCGACTCCTGCAATTGTTATTATAACAAAATAGAGTAATTTTTATTGATATTCATAACAAAACTATCCAAGAGTCCCGAGTTCGATGGAGCTATCGCCTGTTGTTTTGAACCTCCTGAGGGCTCACCCATCCTCAAAAATTTGGCTATATTAGAATTAGACGTTAACATTTAGTTACGTTAACACGTTAAGTTACGTTAATTTGACGTTAACATAGAAGTTAACAATTAGTGCTACTTTCTTACAAAACACAAAACCAAATACTCTGTAGCGACATCACAACGAATCCTCCTTACAGAGAAGCTGGGTTGGGTTCCGAAGAAGTCACAATGGGCACTTCTTATTTTAGTGGATAGAGAATTTGGTTTATAAACCGGCAAGGTAAGGACAGAGAGTTAGGTAGGGTGCACCCTATAGGACAATGTTGGTTTATTATTTGTTTTATTCGTGTTCGGATAACATTTTTTTCTGTTTGATATCGTATCATTTCTTTTCGTCTTCTTTTTTAAATATCATTTAATATCATATTTCTAAACTCCTGATTAATATTGGTATTTTTTTTTCAAATAGAGAATATATATTGAGTTAAATTAATTATTTCTATAATTACATGTTACGCGAATAACCTTATTTAGGTAACAACTATACAGGTCATAGTGCTAGGCGTTTTTAAAAAATATATATGCATACATATGTTTATATATTTATTAAAAATGCTTATACCTTTATTTTTGTATTAACATAAATTTCTTGCATGCAAGCATATATATATATATATATATATATATATACACATTTTTTTGGAAATTGGTTATTTGTTTGATGTGTAATTTAATAATATTTTCCTTCCAAGTACATTACTCCTATTTTCCTATATCCCCCTCCCCCAATCACCTTATTCACACGCATACCGTACCGTATCGCGTGACGCTCGGTAAATATAACTCCTCTAATGCATCGCAATAAGGTAAACGGACGGGTAGACTTGTGTGGGTCGATAAAGACAAGGATTACTAAGACAAAATCAGTTTTTCATAGATTTGAGGGGGAGACAGAGACGAGGAGAGGATGCAGATAAACTTAAAAGCAGTAGTGGAAAACAAGATGTATTTTTTTCAAGGTAAGTAATTTTCGACATCTTTTGTATTTTCCTACCGAATGCAACGTTTTTCATAAATATTCATACATGCAAATAATGCATGTAAGTTCAGAATTGAGAGGTGGTGCTCCCATTAGTTTACAAAGATTTAAGTAGTAAATGAATAGGTTCCCCGGTCTAAGGTGTAAGTCTGTAAAGCTGTGCATTGTTAAATACATTAACATAATTTAAAATTTTCGGATTCTACGTATTGCCCTTATCTGCAACTATCAATCTCCACATTTTCCAGTAAAGAAATCGAAATGATCGCTTGGAATAACTATTAAATAATAATTGAATATATTGTTTGAGAAACGGCGTGTTGAAAAAAGTAGACACTCGTTTAAATTTATTTCTTGGCTCCTAACATACTGAGATATATAATTATATTTTATGTGCAAGAGAATTATATTTGTGATTTTAAGTCTTGTAAGGAATGCATGTTTGAGGAAATAATTTAATTTCAGGCTATTTCATAGTGCAAAAAGTAGAAACTTTTTATTTCCTTTTCTGTAAAATTGATTTTGCGGACATGTTGGGTTTCTCAAAGGTCGGGTTTCAAATTCATATTCAAATTTTTTTTTAGTATTTCTCTCTTTTATTGCTTTAGAAATTGAAGTGCATTGAAAAAAAAAAAGATTTTTTACGTCAGTAAACAGTCATTTTTTATATTTAAAAAAGGTTTCACTCAAGGTAAAGAATCCTTTATTTATGTTCAAGGTAAAGGATTCGGAATGTAAAGTATGGATTTTTTACATAAAAAATAATTACGCGGCACTTCTCGGTATAGAACCATAGGACTCTCCGATTTCTAAGGCGATTCGGGATTCCGGAAGGTAGGTTCTTCCATTTTTTAATTTATTATGAAATATTTCAAAAGTAGTACACTGTTTAATAGTTTGCAAATATATAAATAGAAGATTTCATCTAGGGAATGTATTTTAAATAGACGAGGGGTGTATTTGTAATATGGAATGTATTTTTAACAAATCAGCGGGGTGCTACTTAACTAATATCGTCTCTTTACATGTAAAAAAAATCATACTTTACATGCCGAATTCTTCGAGTTGAATGTAAAGAATAATATTGGTTTTCTTGAAGATAGAGATTTTTTAAAACTTTTCTTCATTTTTTCATTTTTGTATACTTTACTTTACTAATATACTTTAACTTAAATTTGAGTCCACTGTTTGAAAAAATAGACATGTCCATCAATTCAAATTTATGGAAAGGTGGAGTTTCTAATGGAGGAGATAAGTGTTTACTGTTGCAATAATATAACATAAAATCAAATACATATATTTCATTAATAGTCTTCTCATTTAATTATATTTCTTTAATTATATGTCTTAGGCGTGCTAGGAGTTCCGAAATATATTTAAACGAGTGTCGACTCCGGTGGACATGTCAGTTTTTTTAAAGGACTAATTCAGTCACAGTTAGACATTTTATTTACCTACTTCTTTTTTCATTACGAGGGTCAATTTTAAATTCTTCACATCATTTGCACGTAAGGGCACGATTTAAATATATCATATGTGAAAATAAATATATAAATATATTAATGTAAACATAAAAATATATAAGTATACAATACCTGATATACATATTTGGATATAGCTCTAAGAAACTAAATAAATTGAAGCGTGGAAACGCATAAGGGTCTAAGTGCCAAAAAAATAAAACAAAGTTTTTTTTTGTCAAATTGTTACATTTGCCAAAGCCATTCTTCAGAAATGTGTATAAGTAATGTTTTGTTGCTAAAAAAGAGTTCATTGAACGTATGAAAGAAGGCATGTGTGTAAACACTGAATGTAGTTCACCCTAGAGGGTATAAGCTACATCATTTCTGTAAAAATTTCCTAAGGCACTTACACCCTTATGCTTTTCCACGCTTCAATTTATAAAGTTAAATAATAAAATCAGAAGAGTTTTTAAAAGAAAAAGGACCAAAGCTGCTATAGCATTTTTTTATCTATTGACCAATAAAGATTTTAAAGACATACTACAGAACCCATAAATTGAAATAATACGAAATTCAATTAAATATTTTGTCTTAAATATTACCTTATATTATACTCTGGCCTAGAATGTCGTTGAAAGGGTCATCTACAAAGGAGCGGAGGATGAGCGAAAGCAAACTGCCAATATCCGCTGGCCATTGGGCAAATAGTACAATAGGAGGTGACAAACCATTCAATACAATATCATGCTAACAGTGTACTTGTTTATATATTAATAAAATAAAGATAATTCAAATATGTTGTTATGTAATCATTGGTTATCTCTTCGATAATTAATTTATAATTTTTAAAATATTTAATTAGAAGATAAAAGATTCGATTCCCGGCCGTGGTCGAATCTTTTATCTTCTAATTATCTAGTTTAGATAAGTCAAATAATCTATCAAAAATTAAAAATAATAAAAATACTATACAATGAATTTTATACTCTTACATAGGTATATATTCTATTTGTAATTGGGGGAAAAATCGGTCCAGGATAGTGGTAAATTTAATATTGTATTGAAGGGAGTTATGAAATTCACCATAGCTTAGTTAGTATCCAAATTAATTACCGATAAAGAACTTAGGCCACCGCGCACTAGGCGTCTGGTAACCCGTGGTTATTCGATGAAAATTTTTGTGGCCGATAGGCCTGATCCAGATAGCAGTCCTTTTACAACCCTACTCATCTCATAATTGGGCCTCGAAGTCTTTTAATTTACAACTATTTTTGGAGAACTACCAATGAGCAGTTTCTGCTCTACAAGTCTCTGTATGTATATTTTCTTTTTAATCTAATCACGATTACACGGTAGATTTCGTTTCAATACATTTGAATATAAGTTTAGGTAAATAACATTGAAAAAAATTGTAAAATAGCTATACCTCGTTTCTAAGACAAAATAAACTATATAAGTAAGTTAATGAGATATCATAACGCCACCCATCTATTAGGATGATTTACTGATCCTTTCTGTATTACATTTCCTGCAAAAACATAGAAGCTTACTATTGTTTGTTCATCTGAGGGACAGCACAATTTCTGAAAACTTTTGTCTATTTAGTAGGTTATTAATGCTTTTTCAGTAAGAAACATTAATTTATGTATCTATTCATTCAAAAGTTAATAACTAGGCAAAGTAGTGAATTCGAGTAAGGGAGAGAGAAATAATATTTGATCATTTGTTTAAATAAACTTTAAATCAGTTTGTCTCTCTTGTTACTGGAGTTCTCCTTTTTTTTTTTTTTTTTTTTCCAAGAATTAGAAAGTTCCTACAAAACCATGTGCATATCTTCTAAAAGGCACTGGATACGAAAGAATAGTATATAATGAATGCTATACTAAATAAGTAATAAGTATTTCACTGAGGAATGTTGGATGTTCTAAAAACAAAGGAAAAATATTCAAACCTTAATGATTTCGTTCGATAATCTTTCAATAAATTTCATCAGGTACTTATAACCCTGTTATGGATACAAGGATGTTTAAGGAATGCAAGAAACAAAAATGTAGATCAATTACTGTACTTACTTAAGTTTTTCATGATAGAGGCTTATCTTATTCTCTGTTCGCAGTAAAGATGCAATATTGATCCAAGTTAGTCGAATCCCCCTTCATTTCGCACAATCCATTCTCGTTTTCATGCTTGCTTTAATGTTAATGATACATTCATGTGACGTATTTTTGCTACCAATTTGCATAATATTAGTATTCTCGAGTCATCTGAGCGTATTATTTGGATTCTATGAATCATAGGTGCAACTCATCTCAATATTTGTATGGCTTTCGCTTTACGACGCATATTAAAACTCCCATAAAGTTATTCGCAATTCCATGAGTCATACCGGAGCGATCTATTGAAAAAACATCAAAATTTTAAATTACCATTGTTTACTATTGAGTATCTTGAAGTTCATATTTTCAGCTTCTACAAATCTATAATTATTACCAAAATAGGAATACTTTATTTGACTCAGTTCCTCCTCAGAATGAAGTTCGTAAGTTAGAAATGAGTAACTTAAAGTGATGTCCTCAGCGCGAAATCTAACGGCCAGAATAAGGGCACTTGTTACGTGGATATAGTACCCTTAGCCTCATTAACATTTGGTTCAAGTCCTTACTTTAAGTAAAAAAGAAAGTCCTTTATCTGATATTTTTTAACAACCTTGTCCCTTAATGTTTTACGAGGTCTATCCAAGCTCTTAAATTGCGATTCTTCATTAAGTCTCTCTATCAGATGAAAGGTTTGAGTGGAGAACAGTCTATGGGAGTGAATATTGAAGCAAAAGTTGTTAAATCCAATTCTGACATTTTTTTTTAGGAAGCACGAAAATGTGGATAAATCAGGAGGTTGTTGTTTTGTTTTATTATTTATTGCAATAATTACTTGCTCTGAGATTTTTAAACCGCATCAGAAATATATTTGTAAAATATCGTGTAGCATATCCAAATACCAAATTTCAATAAAATGGATTTATCACATTCTGAAATTCATAAAGTAAAAAATAAATAAACAAGGAAACAACATATATTTCTTGATACTTCATCAAATTCGATGATTGGTGCACCGTTTTGAAGATAGCGAAAGAGCCCGGAACCGAGAAAGAGTCTGGAAAAAAAGTTATATAGGCTCATAACACAAAAGCCAATTATTTCCTAAATTCAATTGTCGCTCCGTTTACTAGAAAATCGAGAGAAAAAAAATCGGGACATTATTAACAAGATCACCGCCTTTTGCATTTCTTGGACTTTTTTTTTTTTTTTTGTATAGCGAACTATTATAATGAAGAAAAAAAAAATTGATTTCTCCTCTATAAGATGTATTGCAACGTTCTTATTTTTTATCAACAACTCCCTGCCTCCCTTGAAATATTTTTTGGGACCTCTACTGGATGTTATAATTATAGAATAAAAAACCCTACATTAAATTAAGGCAACGTAAATAGCTAACTTCAAAATGGGCTCTTTTAAGGGGCAACTAATTCTGTTCAGGAGGGATACGAATAACTTGGTCTATATTTAGTGCGATTGGAGTAGACGCTTTGATCTTCCATGGATATCTAACTCGTGGATTGTACGTTAAGGTCAGTTCAGTCACCTGTTTCTCCCGATATTTAACACATTATGAGCGGAGCAGGTATTTGTACCCATTGCGATGATTGCCACTTATAAGCGGGGAAGGTACTAGTACCCGTTCCGCACATTACCGCTTAAAAGCGGGAAAGGTATTAGTACCCGTTTAAAATAAGTAATTTTAAGTGACACAAGTGAAGAATAATGTTTTATCAAATATATGGATCAGTGTATTTTGACCAGGAACACATAACATACAAAGTCATCATAAATAACAAAATTTGTTTGCTTCTCTTTCAAATTTCACTTATGCTAGGTTTATATTTCCGAACTTCGTTTATTGTGAGTTTGACGAAGTGTTTGTCGTCTCGAGTCTCACTAATTCTTTCCGTTTAATAAATATTTGTCAGGGCGTTTATTCTTTATTTACACAGGTCTTATAGTATTTTTCTGAAATATCATTTTAAATTATTACTGCAATATTTATCAAATATAAAAATATAAATAAATGTATATAAAATATAGTTGTAGATAAGACCCATTAAATAACGGGCAAATTGGCCCGCTACGCAGCACTGTCCTATATCATAAGCTAGCCGCTCATAATGTGTTAATTGAGGCGTATAAACAGGGAAGGCTGCAAGCCTGTTAATAATGTTGAGAAAATTTTAAAAAATAGAAACTGAGCTCAAATTTGATTCTAAAAATTGGAATTTTTTTAAGGACATGATTACTAATTAGGTAAATACGTTTCCGCTAAATACTTTCAACGTCATTCAGTTACATCTCTAATTCCAGCTGATTTTTTTTCTGGTATCGGTATCGAAAAGCATCCATACTTTATGTCCAATAATATCGATTATTGATACTTCAGGAAAAGTATTGTATTAACAGTATACATGTATGTATAGAACTGTCGAGATAATCCGAACCCCTACCGAAACCCCGATAACCCGAAAAATGAAAAAGTTAATGTTGACTAAGAGACGGGAGAGCCAGTTACTGCTGGCTACAACTACATTTATAGAGTCCCGATTCGTTATTATTTCTGTGATCTCACTTCCCCAAAACATTTTTTTAAGATCGCTAAATATGAGCTATAGCAATTTTATTCTTCATCATAGATAACGAATAGAAATGTATTTATTACTTGCTGGGAAAGAGGATGAAACGACAACCGAAGTCTGTTACTAACGCAATTTACAAGATAAAGCGTTTTATTTATATTCATAAATAACAATTCTGCTTGCAATTCGTAGATAATTGAGTGGTATCGTAACGTCCAGAGGTTATGATCCTACAACATTTTCTATAGTAAAACCGTGAGACACAGCGCTTTTGCTATCTGGTGGCGTCTTATATCCTGAAATCTTAAGATAGTCACTTAAGACTTCACTTAGCGACGGAATTCACTTCATTTTCAAATTTTGTTTTTTCGTTTTTTGGCACATCTTTTTCAATTCATATGCATCAATCAATAGGGACTTATTTTCCTATATGTCCTATATCAATAAGTTTCTATTTTTGTAACTTTTGATCTTTGCTTTTGTCAGTGAATTTTGTACTGATAGTTTTCTAGGTATTGTACCTATTGCGTATTTAAAATAGCAAAAAGGTATTACACCAAAATATAACTTTAACCACTTGAAAACTTAATACAGTCTACCTTGTATTTAAGTCCACAACTGAAGATACGAATTTTGTGGATATAAGAGAAAATTTCCTTAGAATATATTTTGATCTGAGGAAAGTGATCTTTCATGGTCGGTTGTCAATCGATATAGAAGTTAAAAGTAACAAGGAACTACATTAATTTTCTGCAATTATCTCGAAATTGGAAGTTTTTAATTTAACACTGATCTTGCAAAGGACTACCTTCAGATATATTTTTTGTTATGATTTGTTTTTAATTTGTATCACTACCATATTTATGGGAACAGATTATTAGTATGTGTTTAGAATTCAGAAAAAACAATGTTGTAAAAACTGTAAAAAACGGGAAGTTATATTATTTTTTTCAATATTTATCTGAAAAAAATAATGACAGAATTGCAATCCTTTAAAAATGAAATAGTTATAGTTAATTATAATGTGCATACTAAAAAATAATAATCATAACACAATAATATTGTTTTATTTTAATTTTGAAAGTAAAAATTTGATCCTTCATACATTTAAAGATTTATACCATAATTTATCAATAGAATACGCCCCAAAATAAGTCATGAAAAAATTTATTAGTAATAAATCATAAATATCTTCTTCTTACTTATAAACTACAATTTGATCCCTCATTCATATAAGGATTCGTCCCTTAATTTATAAATATAATACTCCACAAAATAAATCATAAAAAATTATTAGTATCATAAATAAATGCTTCTTACTTATAAACTGCCCCGCGTGAAGTATTATGACTTTCTTGGAATGGCAATGTAGTGATGTATTTTAATGATGACCAAAACATGACATTTCTGGCACTGATGTGGCAAAAGAACCAGGATCAGGTTACCGATATTTCATACCACACCATTCTGATACCAAGAAGGTCACGACTAAGCTTTACATCAGGAAGTCCACTTCACGGAAGATTCCACGGACGGTTTGATTTTTTTCTATCTTGACCACAGATCAGCATTTAGTTTGTCCACTGAGTGGTCTTTGATTCTTTCTATTTATTATGATTCATACCTTTAGTATTATTCAATGCATGTTACGGGTCAGCAACCTCCTCTTTCTATAATGAATAATAATATTTCAACGGTCCAATAAATTAAATTTCAAAAATAAAGTAGTATTCCTCGTTTTTGAGAAAAATATTTTAGCAACCTAAGAGGCCGACCTGATTCTTCCATTCGCAAGACGCCCCAGCGTCAGTCTTCTTTCACTGATGTTGAGAATGTTCAATTCTGCCTCCTACTTTAATTCTTAGCTCCTCGTTTGGTATATTATGCGGCCTAGATATACCTCTTACGCCAATAGTCCATCTCTAGGGCCAGTAATTTGCTTGCATACGCCTTAAGTCAATCTTAAGGTTCAGTCAATAAATAAACAAATACATCGTGAACAATATTGTACAATAAACAAAAAAATTAGGTGTACTTACAATTTTGCTGATGATAATGATAAATAAACCATATATATATAGAGACTAACAAACTATAGTAATGGAATATACAATGACAAGTACAGGACTGTAAAGGAATTTAATTAAGGTAATTAAATAAACTTAGGTATTACAGGGTTTTTTACTGGAAGGCGGGAATTTCGTTTGTAGCGTAGTTTATTAAAATGAATTAATAGTTTATTACTGTGTATTGTTTTTTAATTATTGATTGAACTTCAAGAACCCTATTCTAACATTTAATACCAACAGTCCAGAAAATTAAGAAAGGAAGAAAATTTATATATATATATATATATATATATATATATATATATAATATATATATATATATATATATATATATATATATAAAGAGCAAAAGAGGTTTCCGCTAATGGATTGAGCTTGTATACGTCTGACCTTTCCGGTCAACTTGGCCTTAAAGTGTCGAGTAGCTAAGAATATAAGCGGCGTCAGAAGAAAATCAATATCTCGTATGAGGGGTGGAAAATTAAATTTCTACAGATGAAAAGGGGAAGGGTCATGATAGACTGACTTTTCGAGGTCTTCGGATATCGCTGAATGCCGTACTCTATTCTTGCTACTATATTTCCTACCTTAACTGTAAGTATTTTAACTTCGATTCGATATTAGACTAATTATTTAGTTGTACGATGTCAGGCGCTCGTTCAAGATCCTTGTCCTAATTATAGCTGGATAGGCAAAATTTAGGACTCTCAATTTTGGCCTCGTTCGATTAGCCTTAGTGGCATAAAACGTGACATTAAACAAACAACAACAACAAACAACAAAAAAATATATACTTATTCACACATTTAACGTAAAAAAACATTCTAAAAATCTTTGGACATAGTTTATTATTTAAGTTACAGTAAATAATGCTAGCTTTTTAATTCTCAATTCTCAAATCCCCGATTTCTTAACAAATTATTAGAGATAGCTATTTGTTAGAGTTGTATTATTTTAAATGTTCCCTGACTGGGTTTTCAACTTGCTGTCTTCAGGTTATCTATAATACGCCCCCCGATCGGCATCCCATACTAACAATGGATGCCTTATGACTAGAAAGTTATATTTGGATATTTGCCTTGACAGTCCCATGATGGCCTAATTGAACTGTACACAGTTTCCATCCAAAAGAGTTGCTCCTAGCATTTTCTTTCACTTAGTGTTAAATCAAAGATAAATACAAATCTAATTGGCTCAACTCTTCGTGCTGCAATAAATGTGATTTTTATTTGAGAGAAGGAAAACATTTCTTAAAAAAACATAGATGCTTTGCTGTGTATGACGCATCACTAATCTGAAAGTGAAACAACTTTAATTATTTATATTTTACATAATTTGTATCTAGAGAATCGTTGAAATTGCAAACTTTAGTGTCTTCGATTAATTGTTTTTGTGTACCACGTTGATTTATTTGATGTTAAGTTAGTTTGCTTGATTCAGTGTTTTCGTAGGTCATATGCGTCGTGGTTGAAGTATATCTCTCGGCCATTGCCATTTTAATTTTCTTTGGACGGAAAAAACCAGTTTCCTGTCAAAAAAATAGTGGGAGGAGAAAAAAAATGAACAAGTGGGTTTGAGTATTTTTGAATGCAGCAGTGAAATGTGGCGAATTTGTCGTGAATGTATGATTTTTTTGTTGGAGGGTCCATTTCTTTGTGTATTGCGTTGTTACAAACATACCAAGGAGCGTTTACAAGTTTACTAAGAATTTTGTCTATTTCCTGTTTAGCGAAATCCAACAGATCTGCTCCGTTAGGTCAAATAGATTCTTTTATGGTAATACTTATATTAGTCTAATTGTTGGTGGTTGTGGTCATTGGGTCATCAATGGTGGAGTTATTTCAGTTATTCATTATTCTATGAAACAATTATTCACAAAAAATGTAGTTTCATCTTCTCATCCACCTCCGTGCAAGATGTAAGTAGCTGGAAACAAAATAAATCTACGAAGATTAGCAAGGCAATAACCAGCTCAGTCAAGTTGTTAATGACATTGCTGAACGTGGAGTTGCATTGATCAAGGTAGTCAACCAAACCATGAACAAAAGACGAAGAACAAAAGCAGTAGTTATTAATGCTATTGACAGATACAGAAGCAAGCATCCGGATTCTGACAAATAGACTGTAATACATTAAGATTAAAATATTATTACTTTATTTTAGTATGAAATTTTTCAGCTGTAATTTATAGTTACAATTTATCGAAGTTATAATAATCAGGAAAGCATTATGAAGTAGTGTTGATTACAAATAAAATAAATGACTACGATTGAAAAGTTAACTCTTTTGTGCTGATCGGGAATAATTGAACACGACCTTAGTGAACTGAAATAAGTCCATGCTTTATTATATCATTTCGTCAATGACCGGACCCACCAATCTACTGTCCATACAGTACAATTGCTTTAAACATTACACCTAATTGGGCATAATTAATCATTATTTCTGTTTTGTTTTTGGTTTAAGTAATTTTACTTACATTATACAAGTTTTATTTACAGATTATATATTTATAAACCAATTTTAAGTTTTACTGTAATTTTAATCTATAAAAAGGTTTGGGCTTTTCGACCAACAATTTCATTCTATGGTACAAATTTAGTCATTACAATTTTTACTTTTGACGAATTATATAAAATAATAAAATGGCTTTTATGGATTGTATAATATTTTTTATAGAACAGATTGGTATCTTTGAGGAAGACCATAAAATATGTTAAATATTGCAGCCTACTTAATCCAAATACGGGAAGGAATAAGTTGGCACTAGAGGAATGGCGAGCTCATCAACTAGTTGCGTCCATCTAAACGACCTACGACAACTTTAATACGGAAATCCGGGTCAGCAAGCAATCTACGGTTTCACCGCCCTGTTGATTCAGCAGCAGAAAATTAAGGAGGTAATTCCATCATTCTGTTTAAATATAAGTATTGATTAATACAGGTGGCTAGGCCAAACTACAAATTTAATTCCCAAAGCCTATGATTGCATATGGTTGGCTATAAACTATTATAATGTCGTAACATATTAGTATTACATTGTCATCACTAACGGTACAATAATTCACTGCTTAATGAGGTTTAGGTTATCCAGATACTTTTTTTTTTTTTTTGAACTTCATTTGTATATCCGCGCCTGTCAACAATATATCGACAATCAGCAGATATGATGACAATTGAAAATGATGACATGTCAGGCATGGGGAAGGATGGCACCCAACAGTACCTCTTCCCTGGCTTGATTCAGTTATTCAGGTCTGTTAAAGGAGGAGATCTCTCATCCAACGCCTTTTTAATCTCCTCCTCACATTCAAGGGCATTTCATCTGTGGCCATATCTCTTATTAGTAGGTTTATATGTCCGGGTAGGTTAGTGTGGAAACGTTTGTAAAGAGTCTGGATGTGTTGGTCGACTGTTGGCAAGTGGAAGTCAGTATGTAAGGTTTGATTAGTCACGTACCAAGGTGCTTTTGAAATGAGTCGTAATAATTTTGACTGAAAGGTCTGGAGTTTCTGTAAATGTATTTTTTTAGCAATTCCGTAAATCTGTGAACTATCTGTATATCCATATAGGTTTAAGTAAGTATGTGTAAGTATTTAGTTTTTGTCTCAGTCTTAATTTTGAGGATTCAGAAAAAAGTGGGTAAAGTACTCGTAGCTTTAGTCGTTAGTTTAGAGTTTCCCTTTTCATTTTAACGTGCGGGCCCTATGTCATCCTTCTATCGAGGGTTAGTCCGAGGTACTGTACTGTGTCTGTTTGGGGAATTTAGACATTTTCAATATAAATTGGAGGACAAGTATTTTTCCGCAGAGTAAAAGTTATATGCTGTGATTTATCGTGATTAAGTCTAATTTTCCATAATTTGCAACAGTCATTTAATTTATGTAAGTGGTTTTGTAAGGTTAGTGAAGCATGTGACGGATCTTGATGATTTGTTAGTACTGCTGTATCGTCTGCATAAGTAGCGGTCAATGTCTCATTACTTTCTGGTATGTCATGGGTGTATACAATGTAAAGTAGGGGAGCCAGTATTGAACCTTGTGGTACCCCCGCTAGGACTGGACGAATTGAAGAAATTTCTGATCCCTGCCGAACGGAGAAAAATCTGTCGTAAAGGAAGGATCGGAGAATGAGATAGTAGGTGTACGGTAGTATGTTCTTGAGTTTAAAGAGAAGACCCTGGTGCCAAACTTAGTCGAACGCCTGAGCAACATCCAAAAATACACCAGTTGCATATTGTTTTTGTTCTAATGCTCCAGCAATGAAGTCAGTAACTCTGTGTAGTTGGTGGGCCCTTGAATGTGACTTGCGAAATCCAAATTGATAGTCGGGTATCATATGTTTGTCAGTCAGATACTTTACGATAGAACTGTGTAAAAATATGAAACATTATTAATACTTCGGATTGTTAAGTATTCAATTTATGACCTTCTAGGAAATTATACCTAGGAATATTTATAAATATATTTTTTTAATTCAAAATTAACTCGAATTCAAACTTCGAACCTTAGGCAGGAAACAGGGATTCCTTTCCTGAATGCGATTTCGGGAGGTCGTTAGGTCAAGATCAGCCCTCTCAATATAACGATTTATGTCTAAATTAATAAACTGCGATTATAAGTTATTTAAGAAAATTATTTCGGCTAATTACAAACTCTTCTAAGTCTTTTTTCTCTAACTGTTGTCAAAGAGATTTAGGTTCCAATGCTAGCAAATACCGCCAGTCATGTATCAACTATATATTTTATCCATGCAGTATGAATAAGAAGTTATTATTTTCATGGAACTTGTCAAAGAATATTGTAGTATAAGAAAATGCCACTTTAAAGACAAGAATGACGGAGCGCCAAGTGGTTGAAGGTTTAATATATAGATATAAAACAAAACAAACCTCTCTAATGGGCGAAGTCTGAAAGGAGAGTCATAACTAAAAAAATATATATTTAATGATCAACTCAGGTCAAATGTAAGTATATTGTTTTATCAAAGATAATAAATGTATATTGTCAAATTAAATATTCTATTAAAGCGAGTGATCTACCTATTCGCACACTGCATCCAACTTAAAAAACTTAAAAACCTTGGGCAGGATATATTGCTTTTTATGCGGTCGATAGCTGAACACCCCTATTAAAATATCGGGAAAATGCTCCAACTACAACGAAAAGTATTTTTATAAACATTTCATTAAAGGTTGCATGGTCGTAAAATTTTATTGTTATTTTGAAAATGTTTTCCTTGCCAAACTAACCATAAAATTAATTAATCACTCACATCAATGCAGTATATGGTCAAATGGCAAACTTCAAATCACTATAAGGAAATTATATATACATTACATAGTGACTTATAAAATTTTTAATCACTAAACATATTTGAAATTATAGGGAATCAACAATAAAAAAAATTAGGAAAGATTTTTGGTTTTATTTATTGACAATAAATATAAAACTTAAATTACACTTATAAATAATTACAAGTTGTTTTTTTTCCTTCCTTTCAGCGGGTGGAGATCTCAAACTTTGGGACATCCTGAAAAGATAAAAATACTTTAATATGCAATTACGGAATGGAAGGTTAATAAAAAGAAACAATTAATAATACAATTAGGTTGTTTTACATGGGTTGGAATCATTCTGCCTCTTTATATTTATACTCGGCTCTCAAACACACACGCGCGCACACATATTATCTATTTAACACTTCAGGGTAGCACTGTTTTTTTTTTATTTTATTTTATTTTTTAAATAATGGAGTGCAACCCTAGAGTGTTCTAAAGATAATTTAAAGCTGAGCCACAAATGAACTGGCAAGATATCTTCTAGATTACAGAGGAAAAAACAACCAATATTACTTTGCAGAGACAAATTTGGATACAAGGAACTTAGTGGGATTCTAGCAGAACTAAACTAACCTAAAAATAATTAGCCAATAATCTTTCACTCCTTTCAAAAACGTCATATCTCAGCCAAAGGGATGAGGTCGCCTTGACCCGCTTAAAAATCGCTCACACCTTTTTGGTAAACAGTCACCCACGCCGTGTAAATTTGGCAGTCAACTCTTTCGGTCAAACATATTTTTGAACAATGCCCTCACTATTTACGATTACTCAGTAAAATGGGAGTACCAGGTGTGTAAATATGAAACCGGAATTTTTCAAATAGCAAATAAGAGTTGATTGTGTAAAAATGATACATAATTTTTTATTCGAAGTACTGTCCTTCGCTATCTATGCATTTTTCCCATCATTCAGGCAATTTGTGGATTCCCCGCCAAAATAATGCTTCCTCTTCTGAGTCAAACCAATCTCGTACATTTTCATAAGAAGTGAAGCGCTGCTCAGCTAGTGCGTGTCCCATCGATGCAAATAGGTGGTAATCGGATGGGGCCAAATCTGGTGAATAAGCCGCATGCCACTTCCGCCGCATCCAACCAAACACTTGGATCGTTTCCTTGGTCCGTTTAGCCAAATGTGATGGGGCATTGTCATGGAGCAAGATCACTTTGTGTGTCCTTTCTTGATATTTGGGACTTTTTGGCGCAAATCTTTATTCAAATTTATCATCTGTTGTAGGTAGCGTTCCGTATTAACAGTTTCCCCAGGTTTCAGCAGCTCATAGTAGGTAACACCCATCGGATCACACCAGACACAGAACATTTTCTTCCTCCCCAAGCGACGCCGATGGTTCACCAGGAGTTACCCAGGATTTTTTATGCTTAGGATTCTCGAAGTAAATTCACTTTTCATCACCAGTCACAATTTGATGAAGAAATGACTTTTTTCTGTACCTGGCGAGCAGCATTTGCCATGAGGTTTTTCGAGCTTCCTGCTGCCTGTCATTCAGTTGGTGAGGTACCCACTTTCCGACCTTCTGGATCTTTTCCATGCCTTTCAAACAAATGGAGGCGGTGTCACATGCAATAATTGTCCAACAAACGCTTCCGAATCAGCGTTTTCAAAGTTTTTTTTTGTGGTTTTCCACGGTCTTTGTTTCTTTTATCGAAATCCATCTTTAAATTTTTTGAACCAATCGAAAAATTGAGATTTGCCTAGGGCATGCTCCCCGTAAGCTTCAACAAACATCCTATGTGATAATGCTCCAATTTTTTTCAGAAGGAAACGGAAAATAAATGCTGGAAGCAAATCTTGATTTGTTGGCACAAAAGTCGACATGTTCAACGCCACTAAAAACACGGTTATAGAATGAAACTGATGTTGGTATCAATTGAATCTCTTTATTACATATAGGTTAAAGCAGATAACACCACTGACGGATTAGTTAGAAGATTATATTGACTGCTAACTCCTATCATTGGCGAATTCCGGTTTCATATTTACACACCTGGTAGCCTCCAGCCACTGTCTTGGTGACAACGAGGCCTCGGTAACATTGATGCTCAGCTTTCCAAAAGATAATCTGCTCATTTCTAAATTATTAAATTTGATTTGCACTTTGCAAACATTCAAAACATTGCATAATTTAATACAATCCATTACTTTTGACTATTAGTTATGATCAATTTGTTTAATTTACTTGTTCTTCAAATAATTGGTAAAGAAGTGAACCATAGGGGTTTTTTGATTGAGCTGAAAGAAAAGCACATCCCCCAAGAATCTCAAATTTTTATCTCAACCAAGCAGCATCCATAAAATTTTTAATAAGAACCTTATAAATAAAAAAGGACTGTTTCCATTTTATATATTTCTCTTCAAAACTGAGAAAATAGTGAGTCTACATCTAAAATTGCTGCATGATAAAAAATTGAATATGAGACTTAATATCTATTTGAACACATTTTATTCTTCTTTTAAACTTGCAATTCACTGCCTTGAAAAATCATGTTTTTTTCAGATATGATCTTGTTGAAAGGAGTGAGCGACATGAGTATGAGGTAATTGACTACTTACGGCAGACTCTGCATTTCTTCTCATCAGATCCGTCTCCGCAGCCATCCCTTCCGGAACAGAGGATGGCCGTCGACCTACATCGACCGTTGCCGCACCTGAAGGGGCAGTAGTGGCTGTGGCCGGTGCCGGTGCAAGCTCCTTCCGGTTCATCGCTTCCGTCCGGGCAGGTGAGGATGGCGTTGCAGAACTCGTGCCCACCGACGCACGTCCCATCCCTGCACCTGAACGTTCCTCTGGGACAACCTGCAACGGGGGTAGTATGTTTCATTAGTTAGGAAGAATTTGCCTTATTAGTTGGCACCTAATGGATAACGGGAGAAGAGTTAAAATATTTCCTTTACTCAGTACCTATTAGCCTATTAAATATATTTACTCCAGAGGTATACAACCCAATGACAATTTTTTTTACTTTCACTTATATATATATTCAGGGTGTTTCGGAATTGCACGGCACTATTTTAGGTACGTGTTCTCTAACACAAAATAAACAAAAAAGTTCATATTAACATGTATCTCAAACTCATTTATTAAACAGATATCAAAGGTTAAAGATTTATTATTACTATTTATTTATTATTATTACAACATTTAGAGTAAATGTTCAAAGGCGCCTCCGTTTTGTTGAATGCAACATTCAGCACGACGAATCCATGCTTCTCTGGCTCTTCGTATAGCATCAGGATGGTGGGTGATAGTTACTGCGGCTTCCACGATCCGATTTCTTAGCTCTTCTTGCGTGTCAACTGCCGCAGAATAAACCATAGACTTCATCCAGCCCCACACAAAATAATCTAATGGCGTTAAATCCGGAGATCGTGGTGGCCATTTAACAGGTCCGTTTCGACCAACCCATCGGTCTCCATAAGTTGCATTTAAATAATCAGTGACACTATGAGAAAAGTGAGCTGGAGCACCGTCATGCATAAACCACAGCCTTTGCCTAATGCCTGACAGCCTAGGTGGCAAAAAGAAGGGGCCGATGATTTTGTCGCTTAGAAGACCACACCAGACATTTAAAGAGAATGTATGTTGGTAATGTCCAACAGCAGTCGTATGAGGGTTTTCTTCGGCCCAAGTATGGGTATTTCGAAAATTAAGAATCCCGTTTCTTGTAAAGCAAGATTCATCAGTAACCAAAATGCAGTTCAGGAAGTTAGGATCTCGTGTGCATTGTCGAATTAACCACTGGGAGAAATTTCTGCACTTGTTATAATCTTGTGGTAACAAATCTTGCCTACTTGATACGTGAAATGGATATAATTGTTGTTCGCGTAAAGTTCGCCATACGCTGGTAGAGGAAACATTGAACGACGTGACAATCTTCTGGTACTAGTAGTAGGAGATAACTGAACAGCATCGAGTATTTCTTCTTCTACGTTTGCAGTTCGTCGAAATCGTTGTCGACCGGCGTTCACTCGTATAGGTTTTAGCGTACCATTATCTCTAAGACGTCTTTCAATGGCCTCAAACGTTTTACGATTTGGTATTCTTCGGTTAGGAAATTTTTCACGATACCTTCGAACAGCAGCAGCACCGTTTGTATGTACCTCGCCATAAGTTAAAAGCATGTCTGTTTGTTTATCAAAAGTGAATAAATTTGTGGTATCTCCCATGATAATCATAAATTGAACTGTGTCACAAGATTCACTCACACTAAAACACACAGAACTAGACAAACAGATGAGCAACTACTGTCATTGCTTATCATTCATTTGTTTATCAGGTGATTAAAACCTTTTATTTAGTATTAAACACGTTAAAAGTTGTACAGTCAGTCTTAATGCAGTAAATAAATAATAAATCTTTAACCTTTGATATCTGTTTAATAAATGAGTTTGAGATATATGTTAATATGAACTTTTTTGTTTATTTTGTGTTAGAGAACACGCACCTAAAATAGTGCCGTGCAATTCCGAAACACCCTGTATATATATATATATATATATATATATATGAAAAATATAGTACTTATCGGTTTTGGGCACGCGATTAATTTTTAACGTTTAAAAGTTATAACAGTGATTAAAAGTGAAATAACATAACTTTAATGAACATATATTTATTTTAATTTCATATTATTCCAAAATTCTTTAAAGTATCATATAAAATTGAAATAAAATGATCTTCACCCGGTTTCTGCTGCGTCTTCCACATAAACTCAGCTAAATATGATGCTAGGAAGTCCCTCATCGTGCCGCGTCTTCTTTTGTTGCCCCATTTTGCCGATCCCCACAATCTTTCATTTTTTCGAGAGATGAAGGGTCGACAAAGTGATACCTATGATTAACTATTGAATGTTTGAATCCTCTTTTGTACGAATTCATGTATCCTTTTCAACAGTCAGACATAATTTCACTATCCGAATATATCCTTTTCTCTATTATCAATAATAATGTTTTTGGGACCTGTCGGCTACTAATAAATAGTAATACTAGTAAATAGTTCTAAGTTTCTGCACGGGAATAATATCCTTTGACTGAAGGAACTGAAGAGCACTTTCTTCATCTACAATAGTCCGAATAAGACTTTTAAAAGTAAACATTATTTAAATAAACAACAAAATTCAATTGAATAAATCATTAGTATGTCATCTAATTTTTATAACGTGTTAAAAGTAACTGTTATCACTTTTAAACGTTATAAGTAAAAAACATATAGTAAGGGAAGGTATTGCGATTGTGAAAAATTTTGGCTTCCGGTTTTCAATGGAAATACGCGTTAGGTGTCCCCTGAGACCAAATAACCAAGTCCTGCGAGATGGTCTGACTAGTTCAAAAACTATAAACCGAACGAAACTGAAATAAGGTATTTGATGTATGTATATGCTCGTGATGTGGCGGCTAAAAACCTCATCAAAATAGAGTATTCGGAGGAAGCACTTTTTATAAATTTTATCGCATTTTTTGCAATTTTCTCAAAAACGGCTCTAACGATTTTGATTAAACTCCTGATGTTTAATTAGAATAAAGTATTCTTTAATATCAGATGGGTTTTATCATCATAGAAATGTTCTGAGGGGGCTTAAATGGCGAAGAAATTTGATTAACATATATAGTAGGAATGAAGAAAAGTGTTTTCAAGACAATACCACCACAAAAACTAAATAAAAAAATAGACAATAAATTGCAGATTAAATTTACAAATAGCAAATCAAGGGGCTTAGGAATATACTCAAGTCTTTAATGTTACTATTTTTGAGTTTTTTCATTATAATTTTAAACTGCTATTAACTTATTAAAACTATACATTTGTACATATCATATTTATATACTATATAAGTAGATTAAATTTTTTTTTTTTATTGAAATTTACAGCTGTATTTACACATAATACATCCAGTAAATGAGATTACAATCAAAAAGGAAAATGGCAGGAATAAGCATGAAGAGAGGCTATCCATTGGTAGCACTCAACTAATACACTTATCATAGAAGGTCCCGAGGCCATCTTCTTTTCAGACTCCTAGGAGGATTGTCTGGAATAGAGGAGGAAGCGAGGCTGGAAACAAGAGGGTTCGGATGATTTGGGAGTTTATTGTAAAAGGATTGGTATCTGGATTGGGCCAAATCGGCAACATATGGGACATTAAGGGTTTTATGGATGAGTTTATTTGTGACGAAATAAGGAGCGTTAAGGATTTTACGAATTGTAAGAATTGGATTCGAGAAGAGTTTGATGGTTTGGTGGATCCCCAAAGCTCGATGCCATAAGTCCAAATAGGTCTTATAATTGTCATTTAAATTTGCCTTTTATAATTAGTTGGTAGTTTCGAGCGTTTGTCAAGTAAGTGTTGAAGTAGTCGGAAGCGACGAGCAGTTTCTTGTCGTTTCAGTCTTGTATGAGGATTCCAAGTAAGGCTTTGTCCAAGTGAAGTCCTGAGTAACGGATCTGTTCGACAGGGATAAGTGAAGTTTGTGTTAGTGATAAAGGATACTGTAGGACAGGAGGTCGTAGGTTTACGACGAAGGGTAAATGTGATTTGATGGGATTTGTTGGGATTGATTTTGATTCTCCAGTTTTGACACCATTCTTCAAGGATTGTCATGTGGGATTGGAGAGCTTCGGATGCAAGGTCTGGGTCATTATTAACTGTTAGCACCGCCGTGTCATCGGCGTAGGTGGTGATAACAGTGTTGGGATGGGTTGGAATGTCAGCTGTATAAAGTGTGTAGAGGATGGGACCTAGGATGCTACCTTGGGGATCACCAACAGACTGAGAAAAGAGGGATGAAAAGGCATTATAATGGTTTACTTTGAATAGTCTGCCTGAGATGTATGAACGGATAATGAGAAAGTAGGTAGGAGGAAGGAATTTTTGGAGTTTGTACAGCAATCCCAGGTGCCAGACTCGATCAAATGCTTTTTCTACATCGAGAAAGACTCCTTCGAAAGGAGGTCTTGAGTTTGGATTGGAAAGTCCTAGTCGCCTGATGATGTGACTGTTGATTTGATGATTTGGTGATGTTGATGGCATTTGATTTTCTGGAGTCGTGCTGAGGCTGGTCCGTAGGTGCAATAGTAGGAGGTGGTGCTTGTTGAGCGTGACGAGAACTTACGTCAGTAGTTCCGGAAATGTTTAATGATTCTCAATTTCTGGAGTCTGTTCGAAGCTTTGCAGACCTTGATTCCTTAGCGTGTTTTTAAGGGCTCTCTGCTTATATAGCTTTTTTTATACTATACATCCCTTATAGCTCACCGGGTGGGCTTCACCGCAAAGAGCGAATTGGGGTGGCTTGTCTAGTGGCTTCGTGCAAGTCTCTGATGCGTGTGGGCCGGCACATTTAACGCACCTGGTTTGGTGATGGCATTAGGCTTTAGAGTGCCCCAGATTTTGACATTTATTGCTTTGAACAATTAAAGGTTTCTGCCTTGGTTGTTACAATTTAACAGTTGAATATTCCAGTCTGTTGACATGAAATATTTCTGAATTATTTATGGCAGGCTCTAAGTCCACAAAAAACAATGGCAGAGGATATTTATCGATTGGGTGCAAAACGGCGGAAATGAGCCTCACATTATGTCCTATTTCCTCTATTCCGCTTTTGGTAATCGAGGTGACAGTAGATGAGTGGAGCCCTCTCAATACCACTCTGTACGCCTTTTCTTCTCTTAACTGATAACAGTGGAAATCATAATTTTTAGATGTTAAATGGCTTATCAGTTTTTTATAGTTTTCCTTGCTGTTTGTGTTTATTTTTATATCATTAACTCTAGCAAAACATCTAAAGTTTGTTTGTCCAATCAAGGCTGCTATTTCTTGACCGAACGACATGAAATCAAAATGGGTGATGGTTGCGGGTCTGAAATGCCCTGAGGTTCGGAATTCTTATTTGATGTGTTGGTGTTGCTATTTGATTTATTATTGGTTGAGGTAGTTGAATTGTTATTGGTTAAGGCAGGTTCTGTGGTTTTTGAATTTTTGGCTGCATTGGATTTACTGCGAGTTACTGTCTTGGAGTCATTTTTCTCACGTGACTTTGATTTAGTCGCTTTTGTTTTATTTTGTTAGGTGAATTGCCCGCCGATCCGGGGGCGGCGTTACATTGACGTTTCTGGAGAGTGCGTCTTTGTAAGTACTGCGAGTCAGTCTCGCTGATTTCTGAAACTGCGGTTTCTTCATCCGTTTCGTCAGAAGAGATTTGTTCATCCAAATCCATGTTAGACATTAGAGAAGTTAATTAAGAAACAATAATAATTTGAAAAAATCCCTATTTATAAATTAATTAATTGTTAAAACTAAATCCTATATACAAAAGTATACAATACTGGACTATTTACAATAATTAAATTAAACATTTTTCTGAACATTTAAATACATTTTATTTTTATTTATTTATGTTTCCCATGTAGCTTTGCACCTGCGCTGAGGCGTATCGAGCAAATTTGGTCACTGCTGCTTTTGACTCTGACTTTCTTGAGGCATTATAATTTACTAAAGTAAGAGGTCTCTTGGCCACCTTCGTTTCAGTCGATGTCGAGGCTGACCAGGTAACAGGGAGGAGGAAAGACAATGGATGAGTGGGTTAGGGTGATGTAGTGTTGAATAGTGGAATGTTTGATATTTGTCGTGTATGAAAGATTTTACTGTCGGTATGTTTATGTCATTGTGCAGTGTATTATTCGAAATAAACCAAGGTGCATTTTTCTGAGAATTTTGGATTGTGATGTTTGTATTTTGTTGATGTAGATGTCATTCGCGGAACCCCAAAGTTCTGTCCCGTATGTCCAAATAGGTCTTAAAATAGTCGTGTAAATTATTCGCTTGTTTCTTAAGGTGAGTGTTGATCTGTAGTCCAGGAGATGTGAAAGCTGCTTGTACCGTCTGTTGAGTTCCAGTTTTTTAAATTTGGTTTGTATGTTCCACATGAGTCGTTTGTCTAAGTACAGTCCAAGGTATCGTACGAAATTCTTTGAAGGAACTGGGTCATTGTTAATTGTCACAGGTGGGCAAGATTAGGGGTAGAGAAAAACTTACGTGATTGGACTTGGAGGAGTTTATTTTTATTTTCCATTTTTCGAACCATTTTTCTATTTCAAATAGATGACTTTGAAGGGCGAAGGATGCGATAGTAGGATTTTGATGTGTTGAAACGATAGCTGTTTCATCAGCGAAGCTAAAGATAGTGGTGCGAGGGTGCTCAGGGATATCTGATGTGTAGACGGAATAGAGTAAAGTACTTAAAACACTACCTTGTGGTACACCCGCAAGTTGAGGAAAGAAGGAGGAAAGAGAAGAGTCAACTGAAACACAGAAATACCGGTTAAGAAAGAAAGATTGAAGAATCAGGAAGTAAGTAGAAGGAATGTGCGGTTTGATTTTCCAAAGCAAGACCTTGTGCCATACACTGTCAAAAGCTTTCTCAATGTCGAGGAAAACAGCAGAGCAGTATTCTTTTTTCTCGAAAGTGACAGATTGCATCTACTATTCGGTGACACTGATGAATAGTTGAGTGATAAGACCGAAAGCCAAATTGGTGGTTCGGAATCACTTCACAACTTTCCAGGATTGGCTTTAATCTATTTAGAAAAAGTTTTTCAAATATTTTCCCCATGATTGGAAGAAGTGTAATTGGACGATAGGATGAAGGATTAGTGGTGGGTTTGGAATCATTTCGATAGTGGAAAACTTCCAAAGAAGAGGAAAGTAGGTTGTGCGCAAGATTGCATTATAAATGTAAGTTAGAAAGATGACAGCTTTTCGTGTTTAAATATATTTAAAAAAAAAAAAATTCTCTGAAAAAAAAATCTATATTGTCTTGGATTTGAACTCTTGACGGCTGAAGGGAGTCTGTTAGTACCCTAGTCATAGCCTATGTATAAACTTAACTGGGATAAGACCCGCTAGTGGAGTTATAAAGTTATCTATAGGTTGATATGCGTTTTATATTTACAACTGGGTAGTAGTTATAATTGTCACTCACATCACTAGACGTGAATGAGAAAATGTTTAATAGTTTACAAAGTCACTGTTTACTGAGTTTCAGAGGAAAATTTGCACTAATAACCAGATAACAAGGTAACAATTACAAAGCGATGAGAACATAGAACTGCACTTGTGGCCATGACACTTGGCACTTTGATTAAAATTCTAAATACTTCTTTCATCTGCTAAAAGAACATCAGTCGATTATTCTAAACGCTTTCAATATATTTCAATAATAGTAGGAAAAAACAAATACTGGGGATTGACGTTTTTAACAACTGGTCATGAACAATTAGCGGTGCAGTCTAGTAGTTGGCTAATAAATGACGCAATTAACTGAACTAGACACATCCTACTCAATTCCTAAGCTTTAGCACATCGGTGTTAATTATCCCAGCTATTCTTCTAGTGTCAACTGGCAACTTCAGAAAGTGAGGTTAACGCATAGTGACTGATGACTTCCACCATTGAGGAAACTTCAAAATGCAATATTCACGATAGCCCTAAAATGGAATGGTGGGGATATTTTCTAAGTATAATAGCAGAACAAAGTTGGTCTTAACCTTATATAAATAATTCAAAGTAATATCGCCTAGTCAAACGGTTTCCAGACATTAACTCAGCAAATTCATTGAAAGTAGCTGAGTCTCTATCATCATTATATAGAGAATTTCATCCTCTTTCTATTGAAAAGAGATTTTTGCTGAAGGCATTTTTTGATTACTGTTTTCTAACTTGGAAAAAAATATAAGTTTTTATTTTTAAGAATATTTTTTTCCATCATAAAAAATTATCTCACTAATATTTATGGAATCATCTAATCTTGAATAAATTGTAGAATAAATTAATTAGTTTTGAAATCTCCAGTTGAATAAATACTCATTCTACAGAGAAAGTCTCAACATGTACTTGATTTTTTTGTGCTCGAGTCGTCATCGGAAGTTCAAATATCTCAAAAGTTATAATTCTGAAACTATTACTTAGCATTGGGTGATATTTGACATTTCTTCTTCTTTTTGTATTTAGATAATATGCACAATTTTATCGGAATCTGAGGCGTTCGATTGGGATGTAAGATAGATGTTAGTCCCAAGGATATGAGACAAATGATATTTCTTTTTCCTTTTCTTTTTTTTAAAGATAGAGACCTACTGTTATTATCAAAGCATTTATTCAACTGCTTCTTGATTAAAAGAGATTGTCACTAGTTAGCTTGGACATCGAAAACCGAAGAATAATAGATTTGTTTGTTGATAAAGAAAATAGAAGTACATGATGTGAACATACCCCTGTTGGCTAAATCCCTGCAGTTGACCTCGTCCTCCCCGGCGGGGCAGTCTGGGACCCCGTTGCACCTTAGCCCCGCTGAGATGCACTGGTGGGGCCTGCTCCTGGCGCACCTGAAGGCGGCCCGGGGGCAGTGCCCCGACCTGCACTCCTCGTCCGAGCCGTCGCTGCAGTCGGACCTCCCATCGCAGACCAGGTACCAGCTGATGCACTCTCCGCTACCTCGGCACTGTGGCAATCAACAGCAACATAAATATCATCAAAGTTTTCAAATATAGTTACAAAACTGTTTTAGAACATGTTATGAATGTTTCGAGAACCTTCTACGCCCTTCTAGAATGTACGATTTCGGACTAAATATAAGAAGC
This sequence comes from Aelia acuminata, assembly GCA_911387785.2. Lineage (NCBI taxonomy): Eukaryota > Metazoa > Arthropoda > Insecta > Hemiptera > Pentatomidae > Aelia > Aelia acuminata. Next base: position 62,060,536 of record OU426981.1, read on the forward strand.
AATAGACCTGCTGTTTAGTCTTGCTTAGTACATTGAAGCATATGATAACTTTTGTGGAAATAGAAGTTACTTTTTGTAACGTTCTTAATAATTTGAGTTTTTATTGTTTGATTAGCGTCGCTACGTGAATTTTCTTCCAATAAAAATTATTCGATTATTTGTGATTATTCAACTGATAGTTTATTTCTTATTTGAAACCTTTTTTTCAAATCAACAAAAATTTTCATTAAGACCAGCAGTATAGATATTAAAAAAAAACACTAATTTCTATGGAATCAAAAAGTTTTAACTCGTGAAATGAAAATATGTTTTTTATTACTTAAAAAACTGGCGACATCAACATGATTTAAAATGATATAATTTAATTTTCTACTTTTTACCATTTTTTAACATTTTTAAATATGTTCAATATTAAATTTTAATGAAAAGTATACATGGTAAACAATGTCACTGATCAATGGAAGATTTTTCTCTCTCAAAATCACATTATTTATTTCATGAATTGTCATTCAATTTTCCACTCCTTTCTCTTACCACTTAAAATCAGGGATTATGATGATTTCCGAAAGATTTTTACAAACCGATAAAGGAGGCAAAGAACATCATAGAAAAGGAAAAGCAGTAACTTCAATTAGCTCTCCAATAAGTTTGTTTTGTTTTTTTAGTTAGACCAGTTTTGCATTGGACAAGAGATCAGGGGCGGATTCAGCCCGAAATTCGGGGAGTCATGACCTCCCTGTCTCAAAATCACATGATTGACAGTACCATTTTTGTATGAGATTTTTACCTTGTATTATGAAGGACTCTGATCTAGACAACCAAAAGTGTTATGTTTAGGGCATAGTAACTACCTAATTGCATTCTTCGTTTAATAATACAAAAAAAAGTTGTAATATCCAAAATATTTGAGGAGGGTCATGAGCCCCGGGATCTGCCCATGCAAGCAATATAGGAAATGACAATATTTATTTATTTATATATATAATTTCGGGCTTTTCGACCACCTGGGTCATTCTCGCCCTATAATACAAATTTACAATTTTGAAGTAAAATTAAAATGCAGTTAAATACAATGGAGTAAAATTACCATAGAATTATAATTTACATATACAATAAAAAGAAAATACAAGTGCAATACAATACCAATACAATAAATGAATACAAGAAACATACAGTACTAAAATGACAATAAAATAGTGGAAATGTGAAGATATAAGTATGTAAAATACTACGAAATACAGGGTGATAATGTATTATGTAATTTGAATTGAAGCATGAATTTGATTTTGAAAACCCTCAAATTCTGCTCAAAGATGGGTCTGAACAAAAATTAAAAGTTTTAGAAGCCCTCTATATATCCGAGAACCTACAAAACACTGTAAATTTCAAAACGGACTCGATGGACTTAAATAGTTACTACTCGGAAATTATCGATATCCTTCGTAAATGTTTACAAATTATTTATTTAAATTATTTATTGATTTTAATTCGTGATTACTTAAAATACATGGTTCGGAATAGATGAATATTTTAACTTATCAGAAGGTTTTGGCTGCTTTCCGACTCGAAAGAGGTTTCAGACTGGTATCCAATGGGACTGTTTGGTGATTGATCTCTCCTTTTTGGTATTTAGTATTTATTATAATTTCGGTTTCCGGTGCTCTTTATGTTTTTTATTGTCTTAAATTGGTAATGTTAAATGTGTTTTTTCTTTTGGTAAATCTCCTATAAATGATTCTTTCAGGTGCTCTACCATTAATATATCATGTATTTTTACTGACGATGCCTGAACAGGCGAAAATTTGATTGAATATTTTTATCAAAAACACTGTCCCCGATAACATAAAATCGGACCCCCGTGTGAAAGAAATCGGAGAATCTAACTATTTTCCAGTGCGCCCCCCCCCCCCCACTAAAATACAAAATGAATATTTTTTTCAAAAACACCGGCCCCAATAAAATAATATTGGACCCCCATGTGAACAAAATCGAAATTCAAACTATTTTCTAGTGCGCTTGTTCCAACAAGCAGTCCTGGACTGGCTGTCATCCCCCCCCCCTCACTCCTTCGATTCTATGTTTAATTGGTTGGTTACGGAACAAGAGCCCATCGAAGGAGATAACCAAACAATTAAATTGTAAATAAAAAGAAAGGTGAGCATGAAAATTAGTTCAGGACTGGTTTTTAGAACAAATCTTCCAAAAGTAGTTGTCTGCCATTGTAGTTAATAACTTTTTAACTACCAACTAGTAGTTGGTAGTTAAACATTTTAACTACTTCTTCTAACTAGTAGCTGGTAGTTAAAAATTCTAACTACTTTTACTATAGTTGAAAAAAGTAGTTGTACTAAAACTAGTTAGTAGTTGCTCCGTGCAACTACTTAACTTGTAGTTAGTAGTTAAAAATGTATTTAACTACTGGAAATAGTTAACTACTGCACAACTCTGTTATGTACCTAATATATTAAGCATATGGGTAATTATTTGTATGTAAGTATTGCATGTACTCTTGAGGATGGATTAGTGACCTCGAAACGTTGTGATGTAAATTAAACAAGTTTTAGCTTTACTAAACCAAAATGTTTCCTATATTTAACAAAAAAAAAAGTAAAATTATTGATCAGCAAATTAACATTATTGATGATGATCGGGGATCATGGATTCATGATTTCTTTGCTGAGCGGGCATGTACAAGGTCGAAGAAAAATACATCGAAGAGCGATCCTGCAATAAACAAATAAATTAAGGAAAAATGATTTTATTCAATATCTTAACACCTTAATACCATGATATACAAGCCATGTGTGTAAGTTCCACTCTGTAATGAAACCGTTCAATATTCATAGTTTTCTTTTTCCTGTGAAAATTGATGTATCTTATTACTTCCAATGCATATCAAACCCCACGATACCCCCAATTTTTTTTTTTTTTTTTAATTTGCATTTTATATTTTTCTCTGGAATAATGGGATACACAGTTTAAAGAAACAAAAGATGGAATAGATTAACATTTTCTCTTTTTAACATAATCATAAATTGATCCATTTCTGTCAAGCAGCAGCCGTTGGACGATTGCGTGCACATTTTTTTGAACAAACTATTTTTATAAGATATATAAATAATCGAGTGTTTATCATTATACCTAATAATCTTATTCTGCATGTAAAATCAAACATTATTTCCAAACTCTCAGGATATATTCAGTGTAGAGAGACAGACTAACTTGAACAAAAGTTTTTTTCTTCTTTTTCTAATTTCTAAGTCCATTGACTCTCACTGACCAATGAAACTTCATATCCAATCTTATATAAAGTAACCTTTTTATTTATTTATTTTATTTAATGCTAGAACAGTTCGGCGCCGACGCATGGGCACAATACGCTGCTTGAGATCTCTGCTAACCTCTGCTGTAAAGTACATATAATGCATTGAAAATTATGTTCACAATTAAGTGAGTAACATATAGATATCTTTTTGCGCGCACCGCACCAGAATATTTTTGTATAACTTCTCTTTGGCTATGGTTCCAGTTTTATGTATGCTATTAATTTGATCACCTCACCCATGTAATTCTATCGTTTAATATATATATATATATATATATATATATATATGTTTGCCTTTCATAAAAGGCTATGACTTTTAGGAGCGAAACTTCAAAAGACATTAAATTTTATTAACATCTTCAATTTCGTTACTATGTTCCACTTTCAAATGTGCTGATGTTGTGTTAAATGTGTCTGGTTACCACCTAACGGAAATTATACAATTATAATGATAACATTAACGTTAAGAAATTTCCTCACCAGAAGCGGAGGAAATTTAACCAACGCCTTAAGGGCTTGGTTACTTTAGGCCAGGAAATGGAAAAAGTAATCCATTTGACCTAAATGGCTTTTAGAGAAAAGGTTGGTGCCTTGCACGAAGGCTATTTGAGAGCCTCGATACGACCTCCTCTCTGGATTAAATCTTTAAATAGCCCAATTTACAGGGCCGTAACCATTCCTAATTAATTTAAGTTCTTGCCATTAAGTCTCAGTAAAAGAGTTCTTAGTCTTTTCTGCCCCAGGCTTCTCTTTTGCTCTCAATAACTAAGCTTATACTAACTAATCTAATCCTTCTTAATCGTAATCTTGTCATTTATATTTCAATAAGGAAACCTGATCCTAACTGAAATTCGAGTTCTTGAAGATTCGGTGCATACATTGGACTATTAACGTCTATCAACGTTTCAGTCTAGAAGCAAGATATCAAGAATGCAAAACTGTATTTTAATATTCAAAACTATGAATAGAAAATTGCCTGCGTAGTATAGGCCCTATTCATCGGTACAACTGTTAACCCTCATCAAGGTGCTCCTAGGTGTGACTATTGTTTTGTTTTTTTTAAAATGATGAGGAACAGTGGAAGCGTTGATTTCCACCATCACGTCAACTAGCCCTTGTAGGAGATTCCTTTCTTGATGAAGGCGGAGAAGTAGAAAAAGAGAGATTGTTTTGGTTTCCTTCATCTATCAACTATAATTTGAAAAAAAGTATAATTATACTTTAATAAACTGCTGTTGATAGAACATTCCGATCTCTTTGGATTGAATATGTTGTTTAGCTGTAGAATAACACTCGCTTCCTTCGTAGTTGGGGTGCACAAGAGCGTTTTACATACAGTAAAATATTACAAACTTATTAATTGATTTCTATCAATAGCTCAATAATGAAGAACAAGATGTTAAAAAATTAAGTTGACTGCATGTTCTAAATTCAAATCAATATCCACCGTCAAATTGATTCGGACTCGATGACTTAGAGAACGCCGATTATGAATATTTGATTCCCTCAAGAGGAGTATTTGCCTAAGCTCGCATTTGCCAGCAGGAGATTTACCATGCAGATCGCTATCGATAAGGCTTTGGTTTGTTCGCCGTAGGCCCTTATATCAACACGCGTTTCCCTCGCGTGGGAAAACATTCATTAAAGATTATCTATTCTATTATTATGGCGCTTCCCTTCCAATGAAACATCTGTAAGGGTGAAGATGGGAAAATACATCCATAAACTATTTAATTTCAACTAAAAGATAGCAAATTCAACAGTATTTTGCAGTTTCTTTAGCGAACCCAGAAATTCAATGCTAACGTCGCACAGTGGATACATTTTGTAATTAAGTGGCCAAAAATCTATAACTCCTGATCAAATAAGGATAATCGAATAATTCTTTTTCATTAAAGAGCATGGGACTTCTTTATCAATGAGAATAAAACATATTTAAACACCATCACTCTGGGCATTTCAAATTAATTTCCTAAAAAATAAGATAGAATTAATTTAACTTTTAGGATTTTATCTTCTTCAGACAAGAATTACTTAAAAATCTTTCGAAAGGAGCAAATACCTGAAAAAGAATTGGTTAGCTCAATAGATAATAATACTATCTCATTTCATTCTCAATGTATGACCCTGTACCAAAAAACTATTTTATTTAAATCAAAGTGAAGAAAGGATTCATATAAATATTAATTTGAAATACCTAGACTGATGGTATTTATATTTGTTGATATAAATGAAATCACTGATAAAGGAAATCCCATGCTCATCAATGAAAAATTAATTATTCGATTATCGTCATTTTATCAGAAGTTATAGATGTTTGGCCAATGAATTACAAAATTTTCCTTCTGTGCATTCTTAATAGCTTCCAGCAAACCTCAGTTCATCGATGCCCCCAAAACTCAAGTCTGTTTTCAATTTATTTCTCTAACTGCTTCTCGATATACCTGTTGATCCTTCGTTAAATGTTTTTATATGTATTAGTGATGTAAAACTATGGATAGTCTCCACTATCGATAGTTTCGATAGTATCGGACATGAAATGACACTATCGATAGTTTGAGGTGATGACGGAGGGGGGGGGGGAGGGGGTGTTGAATTCCTTTCACCTTTATACTTAACTTTCCAGATTAGGTTTATATATATTTAAATAAGCAGAGCTGATAATAAACAAGACCTTTTTCTTTATTTGTTACAAGTTCACAATAAAAAAATAATAAAAAAAATGGCCAAATCCAACTTTATTGAAAATTGAAGTTAAATTTCTATCTCAACAGGGGGGAGGGGTAGAATTTTTCATTTGGAACAATAGGAGCTATAATGCACATTTCCATTTGCACTTTTCTTTCCTTTTTTACTAGGGAATAAGATGAAAATTTCTTTGAATAGAGGATGGGATGCATTATAACTTGAAATAATTATTCAAGCTTCAAGCTTAGTCGTAACTGCAAAGAAGAAAAACTTTGTTAACAGGTCAAAAAAACTCTATTTAGAGGAAAGCCATATCAACCCTCTTTAAGTAACCATGCTACCAGGATTCCAGTTGTCGAAGTAATTTTTAAGTCAAAGGACTGGCAGGCAATTTTTTTGTTTGCATCAAGTGGGGAGGCATGTATGTTCAAACAATTTCAATTTTTCAGTCGTATATTTTTTGCGTGAAGTTAATGGTTTTTAAGGTGCCTTTACACCTTACGAACCTCACCTTCAAACAAGTTCTCCTTCGAACCTTGCCGTACTGACGTGAAGCGAACAGCCATTTAAACTTCACGTGACGTTGAGCGAACCAATATGGCTGATGCACCCAAAGCTAGCTTATGATAAAGAAAAAATCTCTATTATCAATATATTTTATATTATCTGAAAAGTAAAAAAATAGGAGACGGAATACAACGTTTCACAAATTACACTAGTATCACAAACAACTCCTGTCACTCAGGAAAAACCAAATCAAAAGGGACACTAGCGCTTCACGAAGGTTGTTCGAGCGTGGTGTTGGATGGTAAAGTTCGTAAGGTGTAAAGGCACCTTTATAGAGTAAAGAAGCATTTTTGTGTTAGAAACATAAATAAAATTACACTGTTACATTTTTTTTATTTTTCATTTCCATTAATTATACGTCACATGGGTGCTTAGAGGCAGAGGCTATTACTTTATCCTTTAAAAAAGATGTTTTCGATAGTAATATCGATAGTTTAAAAAAACTATCGATAGTCTCGTTAGTTTTAAACTATCGATAGTATCGACAGTACTATCGATAGTTTTACATCACTAATTTGTATGCTTCGAAGGACAATAATGACTAAGGCACACTATTTGAATGTGTACTACGTAATTATGAAATTATTTCAATTATAATAACAAGTAGCATCCTCTGCTGTTGGGCCGAATTCGGCCTCCTAAATTCTTCAGGAAAAAACATCTTTCTCTGCAATAATTAACGTTAGAATTATTTTCTAAAACCTTAATACTTTATTAATTCTCAAAAGGTAGCGGCTTCGTTAGGACAAAGGTTTTGTAAATATAGTTCATACTTCTTTATTTTTTAAATAAACAAAGATATTTCGAGACTGTGGTGGCCGATCATGGTGTGAAAACTCGTTAACTCTTTCGATTAACAGCTATGACGACCGAAGTCATTTCAGGATAAATATCTATTTATCCTGATAGTACCTGTACTCTCGACGATATGGTTGGAATATTTATAATTGCAAGTTAATTCTAGTTGATTGTATCGACGATTGCAATCGCAGAAGCCTGAAATGGAGCTGGATGAAGAGAACCTTTATTATTTTTACTTTAAGGTACTAACTGATAGTACCTTACATTTGAGTTTATATTACCTGAAACGTTCCTTTATGGCACCCAGTCACTGCAGCACCGCAGCTTGAGTTGGTGATCGCGCAGTCGCAAAGGCCTCCTCTACACCTGGAATTAGGGTCGGCGCGTGCGCACTGACGATCTGAAGTACATGGAAGACCCAGGGATACAGGTCCTCCTTCTTCCTCACCTCTTCTCCAAACAAGACCTAATTGTTCACAATGCTCTAGTACTGCGTATGTTGTCAATGGTTCATAACATTATAGGCATAAATATTATAAATTATACTAAATTTGATACCAGATATTTTAGCCAACAACTCCTGCTTGTAAACATGTACAAGTCATGTGAATCACACTAACATAATTATCGGATTAGATATGGAATATAATTGAAACTGCAAGTTCAATTAACAATCACCTGATTGTCCCAAAGAAAGAAGTTCAATACTTATATAAAGATATTTTACCTATCTGAGGCTTTGGTTTTGCCCTAAGAGGAGTGAGGTTCTGGTGGGGATGGGGGAGGCAGCGATCGCCCTTCGCCCTTCCCCTGCAGGAACACCTGCCGAACAGCTTCGGGATGAGAAAGTCGCACTGCGACTCGGGATCCCACATCTTGCAATGGTTGTTACTGTAGCACACCTCTCCAACTCTCGCGGCTGCAAATATAATTTAATTTTATCAAGATGGTAATATTTGAAGCCAATAACAAACAGTAGAAAATAACCGCTTGCTTAAATTTTAACAGAGCCAGTACATTAAAGCGGAAAGCACGCAGCCTTTGGGACAGCTAACTTCTTAGTATAGTGATATAACATTTTTTTTTTCAATTAAATACTGTGAACTGTCTGACACCAACTCATTTATGGAATTGTGTATACTTAATTAAATGATTAGCCACAATATAATCAGAATAAATAATTGTGTCAAACGTTTCGATCCGAGATCATCTCCGACGACCTGAAAGACCTGAAACTAGGGTCGAGACGTCGCAAAGTGCTTCGATCAATGGAAAAAATCGAAAATTCAAGATTATATTTTTTTCTTGAATTTGAATTTAAAATGTTCCTAAAGATGTAAATGATCACTAATCATAATATTTACATATATTTGTTAACTCAATTGCTATTAAAATTAAGAAATGTTTCGAAAAAAACGGTATTAGTGACCACTTACTCGTATTAGTCGAGAAGGGATTTTAGATCGAAGGTACAAGATGTAAACATTGGCTTTGTCGTAATCTTTTCATTTAGTCTTCTCTCTGTTTAGAAAAGGTATACTGTGAACTTCATTTTAAGTAAAAATCGAAATTTTTTTGGAAAATATGGCCAAGGGTAAGAAATTTTTTTGACTCTCTCGATGTTATACTAACTTTAGAGTGAAATATTACAAAATGTCCGCAAAACACCTCTTTCATTTTTATTATATTTGTAGTCTAACTAATTTAGAATAAAAATGTATAAAGATAATCTGCGATAACCTGCGACTCTGACTTTGACAATTGTTTTTCAAATGAAATCAGGCACTCAGCGCTTGCTTGAAAACCAATTCGCATCTACAATAATTAGATTAGCCGTTCTAATTAGATACATTTTTACTCTTAAATCCATAAAAAATATTAGTTTTTACTGCAAGTAAATAGACCAATATCAATAATAATAAGCAGTGTCTGAAATTATGCCCTAATTTAAAAAAATTAATGTCGCTCCTATTTTTATTTAGATTTATTTATTTTGTGTTTGGAAATTGTGTTTACTGCATTACACTGTAAAAGTAATATGTGACTTTTCAATTAAAAACAACTCTCACCTAATTTTGGAACTGAATTTTTATGAAATTTGCCCAATAGTCATAAGTATATTTTTAAGTCTTAAAAATTGAGAACTATATAAAAAGTGGATTCCTGCGCCTCCCAGGTGTAAAAAAAAATCCGTTTTGTCTCATTTATTAGAAAAAAAATTCTACTTTTCGCTTTTTTTTAGCAACTTTTCGCCATCGAACCAGAAGATTCAGCTTTTTGTTTTATTTTTTATTTAGATTTCTCTTATGTAGATACTTTTAAAAATTATTTTATGTAATATAATTATTATGTAAAATATTATTTTTATAAGTAGATGAAGAAAGTATCTTTTGTATTTGATATGTTGTGTTTGTTTAATTATCTTATTAAAGATAAATTTTAATCAACAAACCAATAATGATTTTCTAATTTCCATAAAATTTAAGATACTTTGCCATAACCATGATTTGCCTCTATTTTTTGGCTCTAACTTGGTCAAATATTATTTCCGACCCCGCGTATGAGGTATATTCGTAATCAGCTCAGCATTCCCTATAATATTCCATGGTCAAAAGATTTTTGTCCAAAAACTCCATATACTCGAAGCACTGTGCGTCGCACAGTGGGAAAATTTTGTAATTTAGCGGCCAAAAATCTATAACTCCTGGTTAAATGACGATAATCAAATAATTCTTTTTTCATTAATGAGCTTGGCATTTCTTTTAATAGTGAGTATAAAAAAAATATAAATATCATCACTTTGGGTATTTCAAATTAATTTTAATCTGAATCCTTTCTTCACTTTAATTTAAATAATAATAGTTTATTAGGTAAATGTTCATACATAGAGAGTGAAATGAGTCAGAATTATTATCTATTGACATTTCTGCTTGTAACATGTCTTTTTCAGGTATTTGCTCCTTTCAATAGATTTTTAAATAATTATTGTCTTAACGCGACAAAATTCAAAATAAAAATATCCTATTTTTTACAACTTTTAATTAAAAAAATATTATCAAATAATTAAAGTAGAAGTATATTTTAGGATTTAGTCCAATTCGAGGACGAAAATACATTCTAAGTTCAAATACAGGGCTTTAAATCTTGAAATCGATATATCGCTAAACGATTGGATTTGATCGATCAAATTCTATTATGGTATTTTAGCACCTTTCACCCTCTACCACTGTAAAAATAAGTGAAAGTAAAAATCAGAACCAACTATTGCCAATAAAAGAATATATAATATTTTAAATACTTTCTTTTGATAAATTACATAGTTAACGTGAATGAAATTAAAACGCAATTTTATCCAATAATTTTACAGCCATTCTTATTATTTATAAAATATTTTTGGTGCAATAATGTACAAGATAAAGCTGTAAACAAAATAATATCAGAGAGATGAGCATAAATTTTGCTTGAAATAAATTTAATTTTTTTTCTATTGGGCTTTACTTCCTATATTACCACACCAAACATATTTTATAAATAAGAAGAATGGCTGTAAAATTATGGAATGAAAATGCGTTTTGATGCTAAAATACCATAACAGAATTTGATCGATCAAATGCGACCGATCGGCGATTTCTCGATTTTAAAATTTAAATCCCTATATTTCAACTTTCAATATATTATCGACCTCGAATTAGACTAAATCATAAAATATACTTTTAGTTAAATTATTTGAAAATGTTTTTTCCCGATAAAAGTCCTAAAAAATTGGATAATTTAAATTAATTGTTTTTGATTTTTTCTTCGTTAGACAATAATTATTTAAAAATCTTTCAAATGGAACAATGCCTGAAAGAAACATGTTTATAAGCAGAAAGCTCAATAGATAATAATACTGACTCATTTCATTCTCAATGTACAACCCTGTTCCTAATAAAATATTTTATTTAAATTAAAGTGAAGAAAGGATTAATATAAAAAAAAAATTGAAATACTTGGAGTGATGGTATTTTTATTTTTTTTTATCCTCACTGATAAAGGAAATCCCATGCTCATCAATGAAAAATTAATTATTCGATTATCGTGATATATATGATATGATTATTAGCAGAAGTTATAGATTTTTGGTCGCTGAATTACAAAATTTTCCCAATGTGCGTCGGATAATATTATTTTTGTAATTTCAGTTATAAGTTTTATTCTTTAAGATTTTTTTTTAGTTCTCCCCTTCCTCGCCGTTAAGGCTATACGGGGTTTTCCGAGCCAAGGAGAGGGTGGGGGACTTAATGACTACATTCCCAACCTTTTGCCCTTTCCTTGATGTTTGTTGGTTTAACGTCACGTTATGCTTCTAAGGCTTATCGGATGTTACGACGGTAGGAGTATTAAATTTTGCCTATCCAGGCAAATTTCATTTATGATCATAGGATTATTTTTATTAGTGATGTAAACATTTAATATAAATCGGACCACTCTAGACATTTAAAATTAATTCTATCTGAAACCTTCCTTTTCTTTATTTTATATAAAAAGTTAATTTGCTACTGGGCCCATACATGAAAGCCCTTCTCATTTGCTGTGCATCACCTTTCCTTTCGTGACAGTGGCGGATCAAGGCCTTCCAACATCCTGCCGAAGTTTTCTGTTGTTAGCTTACTTTCTCGTAGTTGCCTGATGAAAAACGGAGATATTTGGCTCTGAATTCCCCACTTTAGTGCCTTTCTTGATAGTAATTGGGTAGTCATTAATGTTACAAAAAGAAATAAAAACTTTCTCAGAATGTATTCTCGTGTTGCCTACAAGGATGTGTTTCCCAACCTCCAGGTCGTGATGTCTAGGCTCCATTAAGACGGGCTGATACGGTTGATTCATGTGAGTTGTACTGCCCAGACGAGTAGCTAAGATTGTCTCACACCAAGTAGGAAGCTCCTCGTTCGCATCTAAGGTGACTTCTAAGCTGGTCTGTTCTAGACTGTGCAAGCATAGCTCCTCCCCATAGACGATGACAAATTGTCGTTTTAGGTACAGTTAAAAAAAATATGATTTTTTATGTCCATACCGAGAACTACGTCTTCTTAAATGTCAGTCACTAAGCAGATGATGAGACACATTTTGAGCCTAACTGTGTCATTACCTTGGCTTCTCCGAATTCTTTGGCTGCATCTCCTGTCGCGGTCACCTGGAAGACGACAGCCCTTTCTCACTAGTCACCCTTGTGCAGACGATAGTCTTCGTTTCTCTGGAGTCTACCAACATAGCGTAGCTCTTATCGCTGACCATGCCGTCCACATATACACTGCTGGGTCTATGTCCCAAAGAGGCTAACACCAAAAGGGGAGAGTCTTGATGAATGCATTGGGTCGATGTCGCCCTCCAGAATACAATCCGTCTTAGTTTAGTCCCGGAGTTCTACTAGAATCATCATTAGCCGCTTCACACTCCAATGCCATGGATAGAGCATTCACCAGCAATTTGGAGTGAGCAAGGCGCACAGCTCTTTGAAGTTCCGAATCCCGCATACGTCGTCAAATTGTAGAGACTCTAACTTTCCGGGGCCGTTGGGTATGCTAGCCTTACCTTCCTCGCGACGTCCGTCTCGAACTCCTGGATAGTCTCGGCCACCTTCGGCTTCCTGTGACTGATATACCTGTTCAATGTGCGCGTGGCCAAACCTCATCTCAAGCCGGCTTAATAACATGTTAACCTTCTTCCGGGCGCGCGGGCGGTAGATTACCGTCACATTTAAAAAATCTCGTGCAGGTTTTATCAGGCAAGTCACAGGTGGGCGGGAGGGGCATGTATTCTCTAATTGAATCTTACCACTCATCGCAGAGACAAGAATCAACATCTCCTGAGAAGTGTCTTTTCTCTTTTAGTGTTTTAACTCCGAAAGTGCCGGGTGTCGGTAGATTACCGTCGCGCGCCCATTTACGTATCTTTTTTTATCTCTAAACATCGGAGCGAAATGTAAGGATTAAAAATAATGTAAATATCTTTATTTGATACGTGTAAGACACAGAAGACTGATAATTCTGATATGTTATGATGTAAGATTATATTATGATGTAAGAATTGAATTTATGACCACCTGTAATTGGGCGTTTGCCTGTTGGTGGGCGATGTAAATAAATAAATAAATTCCTTTGTAAGTTCAATAGGTATTTATTTTCTTTCGAAGTTTTTAATTTTTTGTTCATAATTTATGTGATCCTAATTTTCGTACTTAAATTTTTGTTCCTAATTTATTTTAGTATTAGTAAGTTTTATTTCCTTTCGAAGTTTGTGATTTTTTGTGATGCTAAATTTTCTCTTCCTTAAAATATGTCTAATAGATAATTTCTTTCTAAGTTAATTTTTATGATGAAGTTTAAATGTGTTATGATAGCAAGTTAAATTTTTATTTATACAGTCATTTAAAACTTTTAAATTTGTTGTTGCTTACTTTTGTTCTTCAATGTCATAAATATATAGGTTTATTGCAAATAATATTTGTAGTTTGCATGTTTCATTAATATTTATAAGACATGTAAAAAACGGAGTTTGAATTTTATTTAAGTCTTTTCTTCTTTCAATTACATTACTTTATAGGTCAATGTATTTAAAAAAAATGAAAATGCAGAAATTTGAATATTTTTGGCTAAGATTTGAGGCAAAAAGGCGTAAAACTGGTGATGCGGTAAATTACCTCCACGCGCCTGCTTACGTTATGTTAGGAGGCGTGACCGGAAGAAGGTTAAAATCATAAAGGCAACTACCTCTAGGAGACCACCCATTAGCCGCTGCGTTGAACTGCTTGAGGTAATTCGACCAGGACGATTTACCATCAACTATTGGTGGTTTTATGCCTGCTTGGCTCTCCAAAGCTGCGTGTAGTGTGCGACCTGCTAATCTAATTTTTCAACCTCCTCAAAAGCGACAGTCATCCCTCCCTGTTGAGCCAATTTGTGGTTCATGCCATTCACCTCACCTGACAAGTTGGCCAGCTCCTCTTTTATTCTCCAGGCATGATGACATCACTGTCATTTATCCCATTCACATCACCAGACAAATTAGCTACCTTATTTATTCCACACACGATGGTCAACCTGCCATTCGTCTCACCGGACAAGTTGGAATTTAGACTACTTATATTCTCATTAATCTCATTTGACTGGCTTCTCAACCTGCCATTCACTTCACCAGACTAATGGGTAAATTTTTCATTTATTTCAGCAGAAGGTAGGTGTCAACCTGTCACTTAACTCAGTCTTCAATAAGCTATCGTCGTACTCTACCGTCTCAGAGATCAACTCCTGACTTAAGTAATACTCACTTAAATGTGCTAACAGGGTGCCAGTAGTGTCCAAATCCACCTCTCCTAATTTCCTCCTCGGTTCCGCTACTAACAGTTCCCCGATCCGTTCGCCTAGCATTTTTGATCTTTAAACTCCACATCTGACATTAGTTGTAACACCATTGTGGGTTAAATAATTTTATTTACGTTATACAAAAATTTCAAACAAACAATCAAAGTTCAAATTAGCAACCACGTTAAAAAAACTGTAAATGGGTCATTACAAAATTATGGGTTATTTTGTGTCACACGGCCTCTATGCCTAAACTATTTGTCATAGAAAGTTAAAAAAATTAGGAGAAATAAAACAACTTAGCCCCTACATGGACAAACTAATCTGAGGCTAAAAAGTTGATATGTTTCATAGTTAAAAATTGTTAATTACGTCAATTCTCACTCCCTACAACTGTCACACGGTATAGGTTTCTTACATCTCATATTTTTAAGCTACCCTAACTTAGTACATATATTATTGAAAAACTTATTTTTGCCCTCAGTGTACCCCCCGGTACGATAATATCTGGGTAGATTATGAAAATAAAATCCATTTTAAAAAAAAATTTCCAAAAATTTTAACCATAAAATTTTTCCTCACACCCTAAAATTTTTCTTAATTAACCCTCCAAAACCAGGAAAAGATATATTTCACTTCCTGAAAAATATAAGGTAACGCAGCTGCTACATAGCTACCAGACTAACCTAGCTTTGTTTTATTAAACTACATGTGTTCGTTGAAGAAATTTTTTTGTGGTGGAATTCATTAGAGTATTTTTATACTTCCTCACTCCCTACAATACTTTTGTAAATTAAGGTAAGTGTTTAATCTATTAATGATGGGAAATTAATATTCGCATGAATGATCACATTATATGAGAATTTTATAATATGAGAAAATCTGAAACCTCTAGCCAGCATAAAAGCATAAAAACTTTCAAAACCTCACTCCCTACAAATAATGAAAAAAATCATATTTTTATGGAGTGAGATGAGGTTTGGGGATTGAGGTAGACTAGTTCTCTGGGTTAATATGTCACAACACCCTGTTATCGATAGCATGTAAACAGCTTTGTGAACAAGATATTACATGGATGAAGGAAATGTTGCCTCCAACCCTCCCTTCCTTCCGTGGCACTATGAAGGTTCTTCAAGTGGTCTATAGGAAAGAAGGCACCCACAGATTGGCCATGAATAGCTTGAGCTGTTTCAATTGTTTCGAGTGCGAAAAATATTTATTGGGATAACACGAATTCCTGTTTGATGATTAGAATAAATTCCAAAATATCTCCCAGAAAAAGAAGAAGGAAAAAGAAAATGGTACAAATTTATAGAAGATTAAAATAACGCGTTTGGAATAATGCATTGTTCTCAAACTTTTATTTAATTAGTAAATAGATCTCTTATTTCTTCTTTTCTTTTTTACTTTAATGCATAGGTACTTATTTTTTTTTTTTTTTTTTTTTTTTTTTGTTATTTTGTAAACTGAAATAAAAGTTAGAAGTTTGATTTGACGTGTCATTTCTAACTCTCTAGAGACGATGGGTTTCTCAAAAGTTTCAAAAACCTATATTTCCCAAAATATCCATTAAAGTGTATGCGTACCTTTAGGGCTAGTTAAGAAACCGATATAGAGGCACATTATAAAAAAATCCCGGCGAAAATGAAAGATTTTTTTCTTGAAAAAAGTATAGATCAAAATAACCTATAATTTTAAAACGACCCAAATACAAGTGACAGAACATTCATGTCAAAAACAGCCTTATGCTTCAATGTTCAAGGTTAGCCTAAGCCTCTAACTGACCGCTTCTTAATTTAGTCGAAATGGGCCCACACAGAAAGGCCTAAGGGCCTATTCACACTATCGGTTTCGCGCCCGCTCCACTCTCGCTCCGCTCCCGGTCCGCTCTCGCTCTACCCCATTCACACTAGCGCTCCGCTCCCGCTCCACTCCCGGTCCGCTCTCCTAATGTCTTACCATATTCACACTATATAATTTTACACCGTTCACTTTTGAAAGGTTTAAGCTATTAAAGCCTTTAATAATCGAAGTTGTCTGTATTCGGATTTTAATTAATGATTAACTTTCAGTTATTTAAGTGTTCATTTATTCTTCAATTTTATGGCAAAAAAAAAAAAATCTATTTTTCGTTTGTAGAAATAGCTGGTAAGTGTACTTTTCTTGATGAAGAAGATAATATTATCAAAAAATATAATAAGAAGAATATATTGCAACACAATGATGATTATTAATAATAATTATAAATTAATTTAATTAATGGTGAAGAAATAATTTAAATTTTTTTCGGAATGTATTCGAATACGCTTGAAAATTTCAAGTTGAAATCGGTAAATGCTACACATTTACCGATTGTGTTCTCTTATTTTCCTGATTAATATTTTAATTATTTGTTGCTTTAATATATTTTTTTGTTAATGATCTGACATTTTTCATAATATACTGCATTATTATTCGTTTCAAATTAAACTTATTTTATAATAGCAATGAGTATGTAGTCAATAAATAAATCGGTGACCATTTTTTACGAGTACATTAATTCATAGCAAAATATATCTCAAACATAACATGAATTTTTCACGTCGAAAAACCGAGCGTATTCTTGGTGATTTTTTTTTTTTATCATTTCAAGCGTATTCGAATACATTCGGAAAAAAAATTTAAATTATTTATTCACCATTAATTAAATTAATTTATAATTATATATATATATATATATATATATATATATATATAATATTTTAAAGTTGAACTTTTTTGGCCCTAAAATTGATGAATAAATAAATACTTTAATAACTGAAAGTTAATTATTAATTGAAATCCAAATACAGACGGCTTCGATTATTAATGGCTTCAATCGTGAACGGTGTAAAATTATATAATGTGAATATGAAAAGTCTTTAGGAGAGTGGAGCGGGAGTGGAGCGAGAGTGGAGCGGGAGTGGAGCGGGAGTGGAGCGAGAGTGGAGCGGGAGCGGAGCGAGGCCGGACCTGTGCCAATATTGTGATTAACCTCTCTCTATTCCTCTTTAGAATATTTTGCCAGTGAGACCGGACCTGGAGCGGAGCGGGAGCGGAGCGCTAGTGTGAATTGGGTAGAGCGAGAGCGGACCGGGAGTGGAGCGAGACCGGAGCGGTACCGATAGTGGAATTCTCTGTCTATTTCTCTTTAGAATATTTGAGCGGACCGGGAGTGGAGCGGGAGCGGAGCGATAGTGTGAATCCGCCCTAAATCATCCAAAACATCTGATCACGTACTAATAGATACATGACTAACGGCTCCAGGCAATTCTAGAACTTTTTCAATGTAATTGAAATAACGAAACACAATAAAATATTTTCGACTATTTGGTGAGGTCTTTGATTCCAGTCCAGGTCTGCTAGATACTACACATTTCCTTCTGCAGAGTACTCTGTTCTTGTTAACTATTTAATGAATGAATGACCATTTGAATGTTCTTAAAATGTGAAAACAGTCTCAAAAGTAGCCTTATGCTCATCCACATTTTTAACTTATATTTTGGGTTGAATTTATTAGTAGTTAACTCTTCGACAAAAGGAAGAAAAAGGCTCTAAATTGATGGAAATAAAAAAATTTAATTACCTTTAGAAGAACATCATCTATTAATGTTTGCATGTTTAGAGTTTATACTCCGACGGTAATCAATGAGTCCTCGTAGTAGCGATTGTGGAACATGTTAATAGCAGATAACCGCGATACTGGTAACAGGTTCCATCAGTGATCTTATCGCCTATTGGTCAAACATGTGGACCCGGGCACGCAACGGTCATCCATCAAAAGTTATGACCCCTCAGATCGGAATTGAAAGTGTTAAATTAAACGTCTGTTCTGTAAATTACCACTATTTTATCACTAATAAGTAAAATAGCGTTAAATAAGCATCAGGGTCATTCTGTCTCACATCAACACACTTTTATCCTTCACCATCTCAGATTTCACTGAAATTTCATAGGATATCTTCCTGTAGACTAAAAAAATACCAAATTTCAGCTCAATATCTCAAACTGTTTTTAAAATATAGCAATGTAAACTCATTGAAAAACGAACAATTTTGACCTGTACCATCATCTGTAAATAAAAATTCCAGATCTTTTAGGCAAGATAGAGAGTTGACATTGATGTAATTTTAAAGTTGAATCTAAGACCTTCCTTCTGACACGCAACTCTAAAGGGGATAAGAGGAAATTTGTTTTTCAAAATTTGAATGAAAAATCTTAAATTTGAATTTCTCACAAATCGCACTTTTAAAAAATCTTAAAAAAATTCAATAGAGTTGATAAGGTTGTCATTAATAAGTGTTAAAAAAATATGAGGGGACAGCAATGGGTTCATGCTTAAAATAATTATTTAAAAATATGCGTTTTGCTTATGGATGGAAAACAACCATTAGCTATTAAGTTTCTCAAACTGTAGCCTAAAGGAACTATATAATTCTAATGTTATAAATTTTTGTTCTTAATCAAAGTTAGTTTTTTAGTGCTATCTGAAGTTTTTCTGAAGCATTCAACATTTTAATTCATTGATTTAGTAGAGATTGACAAATCTTAATTATATGCGTAGTGGAATAAAAACACGCAAGTTCTTTTTGTTCTTGTACTCTCCTGCACCCATGTCAGAAAAATGATAGATTTTTTTTTTTTTTTTAATGAGATCGAATTTGTTTTTTAAGAAGTGGATTCATTTCTTTTGATAGGAATACAGGCTGCAGTTGTGTGTGTCAAGGTAATCTGAAATAATAAAATGGTTGGTGTTTTAGATTTAGCTTATTCTATTATTTTAAATATATTAATTAGCCCAATAATTCTTAGTAATTAAAAAACTATTTTGAAAATAAACTCAATACTGAGTATCCAATAATTTTAATTAAAAAATCTGGATGTTAATTTAGATCATTGTATTTTATATTAAATTAGGAGTGCCTAAAACATCCACTATAACATTATTTATTAAATAAGGACATCTTAAGTGACTGGTCCACTATTCAAGCTGAGACAAGAAATGAGCAAGCTGATGACAGGTCAAAATTGTGCGTTTTTCAATGAGTTACATAATTATATTTTGAAAACCTTTGAGATATTGAGCTGAAATTTGATAATTTTGTTTAGTCTACAAGAAGGTATATTTTGTACCAAATTTCATTAAAATCTGAGGTATTGAAAAAGGTCTGTTGATGTGAGACTGAATGACCCATCATTTATATTATTATTTTTTTCATTATATTACAATGATATTTTTGATTTTATTAATTTTAAAGCTACTACCTGAATCTTTCTGTAGGATAAAAACTTTTTGTTTAACCAATAGGCGTTTCAAGCTTCCAAAGAATGCAAAAAATCAGAAAATTTCCAGACCAACTTATTATATTTAGCATACTTTTAAAGTTGCTTATTTACCTTAATATTGTTCATTAATTTACTCTTTCTCTCTGTAACGTCTAAAAAGGTCATTGAATATTTAACCAATATTTTTTCAAAACTTACGAAGTAAACAGGTATGCCTCCTAAATTGTAGAAATCCTTTGTTGCATCTGCAGACCCCAGATGTACAGGAGCTGTTGGCAACCTTTTGCCAACATTGCTCAGCTGTCATACAGGGCATTCCCAGAAGAGTCGCTGGAAAATAAAATAAATAATATGTCAACATATTGGTTGATAGGAATACAATGTTTAGATTTTAGTATGAAGAAACGTCACTTATAGTCTAAAACATATAATTTTTTAAAAATCAAAAATTAAAAAACACCTTCATAACCATTTTAACTCACTACCATCTAAAGAAACCATTTAAACTCAAAAATTTATAAAGAAACAAAACTGATTAACTTCAAGGCATGGTGCAATTTCTACAAGATTTTCTATCAAAATATAGTATCATCTAAAGTTAATTTTTCTAAAAACTAAGTTTAGTTCTACAATATTTAAATAAATTTTATCTTTGGTCGTCCACAGGTAGAGTGAAAAGGCATTCCAATGTTACTAAGCTCCAATATTTAAAATATATAGCTTTTTATCCTACTATCTATATAAAAAGAACTCTCAAAATCCCTCCAGCTTATCCCATTACTTAAAATAAAATAAACAATACTAAACAGGTCATTTGCCCAGAAGTTTTATATTAAGCACTTTAGCAATTATATTCACGTCAAGCAATTATAATTCCTGATAATTGATAGAAGCATCATACTTGTTTTTTTATAACATTATTCTTCGTAGTAATTTCTTTTTGTGCATCAATATCAATGTTCAGGGACTTATCCAATCCTCTGTACTCTATTAAACAATTACATTACATTCATTTATTTATTCCTTAATATGCCTTGTTATATTAATTAAATCTACCCAAATTTAAAATTTTATTGATTATTCCCAAGTTATCATCCACAAGAATTGCATTCTATTATATTCAATGTTTACTTAAAACATTATATCATTATTTTTTTGTATAATTATGATAAAAAAGAAGAATAAATGTTCATGATATCAATAAGTGCTACAAATACCAGGTCTGCAAGTTTAAAATGTCGTTTTAATTCCAATAGAATGCGCTCTTAGCCTATTGAAGGATTTGCTTATCTCTAAACGCTATTTTGTTTGTTAGTCATTTGTTTACAAAAGTCAGTTGTTTTTAAGTCGTTTACGTGGATGTATCATACCTTTCTTTGGTGTTAAAAATGTCTAATTTTAAGCCAAATAAAGAGCATTTGCGGCATGTCATGATTTTCTTATTCAATCAAAAGAAAAAGGCATCTGAATGTCATCGAATTCTTGTTGAGACTTATGGTGATCTTGCTCCAACCGTCAAGACATGTGAACGTTGGTTTCAAAGTTTCAAACGTGGTGATTTTGATGTTACTGATAAAAAACGAGAAAATCGACCAAAAAAGTTTGAGGACGTCGAATTGCAATCTTTATTAGACGAAGACAATACCCAAACCCAACAAATGATGGCAGAACAGTTGAATGTCACTAGGCAAGCCATTTCCGATCGCCTGAGAGCTATGGGAAAAATTCAAAAGGTTGGAAAATGGGTTCCACATGAATTGGACGAACGACAGATGGAAAAACGAAAAACTGTGTGCGAAATGCTGCTTTTACGCCACGAAAGAAAGGGTTTTTTGCATCGAGTTGTAACTGGCGATGAAAAATGGATTTATTTTCAGAATCCCAAACGAATAAAATCATGGGTAACGCCAGGACAACCATCCACATCGAGTGCAAGACCGGATCGTTTTGGGAAGAAGACAATGCTGTGTGTGTGGTGGGATCAGAAGGGAGTAGTCTACTACGAGCTTCTCAAACCCGGCGAAACAGTCAATACCGACCGCTACCGACAACAAATGATCAATTTGAGTCACGCATTGATCGAAAAACGCCCAGAATGGGCTCACAGGCACGCCAAAGTCATTCTTCAGCATGATAACGCTCCTGCACATTCAGCCAGATTGAATAAGGAAACGATTTCTTCGCTTGGTTGGGAACTCCTACCCCACCCGCCGTATTCACCCGACCTGGCGCCTTCTGATTATCATCTCTTCTCATCGATGGGACACTCATTGGCTGAGCAACACTTTAACAATTTGGAGGATGTAAGAAAATATCGAGCCATTTTCTTACATCCTCCAAATTGTTAAAGTGTTGCTCAGCCAATGAGTGTCCCATCGATGAGAAGAGATGATAATCAGAAGGCGCCATTTCAAGTAAAGATGAAGCATTCTTTGGGAATGGTATCCATAAATTGCCCGAGAGATGGACAAAATGTGTAGAAAGCGAGGGCCAGTACTTTGAATAAAATATATTATACTTTTTTTTTAAATTACTGTGTATTTATTTTAAGAAATAAACGACATTTTAAACTTGCAGACCTGGTATATTTTTTTTTTTTTCATCCCAATTTTACTTAATGATAAATATATTTTATAAACATTTGATTAAATGTAATCAGAAATATTTATATAATCTGAGGATGAAAATGAGATTATTTTGAGGTTGGAATCTTTATATTGCCAAAAAAATTCGTCATAGTGTTAGAAGACTTCTGAAATGATCCCAATATATATAAATCTGGGTGTTACAGATTAATACAGACAAAGAATACCAGCACTGTTAAATTATTTAACAAATATGAAAGATAAAATAAACATTAAAAAAAAAAGTAACGTTAACAACAAATTTTCTGAGACATTAATTGGTTAAAACTGAAAAATAATGAGTTTGCTTTGCTTATAATTATTATTATATATACATATATATATATATATATATATTTTTTTTTTTTTTTAGGTTTTACTTTTCTCCAATTAATGTTCAAGAAATCACAGAAAATTTATTGCATATATTACATTTTTTATTTTATTTTACCTTTCATATTTGTTAAATAATTTAGAATTGCTGGTAATCTTTGTCTGTACTAATCTGTAACACCCAGATTTATGTATATTAGGATCATTTCAGAAATCTTTGAACACTATGAAGAATTTGATAACTTACTGTTGGTTTCATGATTACTTTAGAATTGAAACATGGAAATGCTTAAGGGTCTAAGTGCCAAAAGAAATAAAACAAAGTTTTTTTTTTTTTGCCAAATTTTTATATATACCAAAGCCATTCTTCAGAAATGGGTATAATTAATGTTTTGTAGTTAGAAAAGAGTTCATTGGACGTATGAAAGATTGCATGGGTGTAAGCACTGAATGTAGTTCACCCTAGGGGGTATAAGTCACATCATTTCTGTAAAAATGTTCTAAGGCACTTATACCTTTATGCGTTTCCATGCTTCAATTATCAACTTCTTCATTGTGTGAAGAAGGATTCCGCAATGATCCCTGAAATATATATAACTAATGTGCACTATTTTCCAAGTTAACTAGTAATTTCGGATGGCCATAGATTTATGTTTATACAATTTAATATTAGCACTGGCCCATAACTACAAGCTGCACAGGATTTTTATCATTTCCTGATAGAATTTAAATTAATAGAACAAAAAAAAATTATGAACAAATTCATCTGTTTTTCTGTATAAGTCAAGTTTTTTTATTTCATTTGTGATGAAATTTCTACTTTATTTGAAATCTTTTTTTATATTTGTTTTTAAAAACGTCTCATAAACAATCATATTTTAAAAAGTTATAGATACATTTTTACTGGCTGCAATTTTGTCAAATATTATTATATTAAGTATATTTAACAATTTGTTTATAATATGAATGATTGTGTTAATAAAATATATCACAACTTGTTTCTGCCAGGGTTTGTATAGCGCATACCTTCTCCAATAGTGATGAGTCTTCAGGAAAAACTTATATCTATAATAATTTTATAAATCATGTTGAATTAAGAAGGATGTTGAATGAAGAAGATAAAAAATCATTCTACCAACCCATACTGACAAAACTATTTTGTCTTGGAAAGGTCTTTTCTGCACAAGATATCTTCAAGGATAACTATCTCGATCAAAAAATATTGTTATTTATTACATGATATTAAGATATCTTGTTGATATGTCACATTTAAGTCTAAAGACATTGGTGGATAAATTGGTCCACCTTATGCAGCAATGAAGAGGTATTGTACAGAAAGAAACACATTATCAAAAATGTGGTGCGGTATCCGCAATACCCAACTTTCGCTTTGCATAGACCAAACATACCAACCTACTTAGAGTATAAATCAATGTGTTTTCACGTAAACTTCACAAAAAAAAGGGTTTTTCCACATCAGTTTGTTAATCTTCATAACTCAAAGAGTATTATGAGATGTAAATGGTTGGGGGTGCGGTCAAATGAAAACACTATATGTGAAATAACATATATATATATATATATATATATATATATATATATATATATATATATATATTGTGCCTATTCATTTGACCGCACCCCCAACCATTTACATCTCATATTCTTCTATGGTCAACAAATTTCCTTCATCAAAGAGTATTATAATTATGGAAAAATTTGAAAGTCCTGAATACTTGTTATTTGTTGATTTATTATTGTTCATTTCTTTTTTAAAGAGGTCTAAAACAATCCTGATTTCATCGATATTCGAGTTTTTTTTTTATACTGTGAGTTGCTTTTTGTAAATATATCATGAAGGCGAATCAATAGGTGTGTTTATGGCTCATAGTAAATTAAAACTTAATTTTCAAATGTCTGTCTCTTATGCCTTTATAGAGACTGAGAATGATTACTTTTCCTCTATACCCGTTATATTTCATTCTGAAATCTATTATGGAACTAAGGTTTATAAACTAAAATATAATTATTAAAGATTATCTTGTACCATATGTATTTCACTCCCTAAACTGATTAATTAATTTGAGCATCTTTTATTTACTTTCTAATAAACAATAAATTCTTTATTTATTTGTTTGTTTATTTGTTATGTAATTTTTAGACCTCTATTAATTTAAGACTATGATATTGTTGTTTTTCTGTGAGTTTTTATTAATTGAGTATAACTTTAATTGTTTTTAATTTTTCTTTTTTTACTTTTTACTTCTTTAATTTACTTAGACTCCATCTTAGATCAGTCTCTGTTTATAGTTTTAATACCATTTATGATTACTCCAGTTTAATGCATTAGCAAGATATTTTTTGACCACTGTTACTTACTTATATTATTTTTTTCCCTTAATGTACTAAATGACACATTTTTTTAAATTTGTGATTTTTTTATGATTTGTTGATGAATGTGGTAAGATTATGTTTCCTAAATTTGTACTTTTATTCATAATGTTTTTAATTGTAAAAATAATTTTAACCACAAGGCTATGATTTTCCTTTTTGATCTTTTAGCTTTGACAATGCTCACACAGGAGCAAAATGTCAGTCATTATAAATTTTGACTATGACTGTATAAAAGACAATAAAAGAAAATATTTTCTAAAATCTTACAGCTTATAATTTGTGAACCTTCCTTCATCATTATAGTGGTCTTTTAATTTTCTTCTATTTGAAGATTAAAACTTTATTCTAAATAAACATGACAAGTTTAATCAAAATCATTAGAGCGGTTTTTGAGAAAATGGAAATAAAAAATAAAACTTAGACAAAATTAATTAAAACAAAGTGCTTAATAAAGTGCCCCCTTTCTTTTGATCAATTTTGATGAAATTTTTGCTGTCACATCGGAGAAATATACATACGTCAATTACTCAATTTCAGGTTCGCAAGGTTTATCATTTTTGGAGCTAGTCTGTTCACACACTGACCATTTCGCAGGGCTTGGTTATTTGGACTCAAGGGACTCCAAAAAGTGTATTTACATTGAAAACCTGAAGTGGAATTTTTTTATGATCGCAATACTTTCCCTTACTATATATTTCATATGTAGGTAAGTGAAAGTAATGCTGTCCATGTATATTGGACTGCTACTAAGCAACCTACTTAATGTAAATTTAAGTCTATTTGTTAAATCTTAAAAATTAATCGTTTTTTAATGTTTTTTTACTAATCAAAATTTTGTTATTTAATATTAAACTAACACAATTAAAATTATATTCAGATTTGTTGACAGAAGCAATTAAAAATATAAAGAAAAACTTTTAATTCAACACACTTTAAATTGTAGGGGTCACCTGTGGTGTTGTGGCTAGCATGGCAACCTACAATACTAAAGATCGCGGGTTCAATTCCAGCGGTGGCCTTAGGATTTTTTAATGGGAGTAAAAAATCCTTAGCTATGCCGTCCCTCGGATAGGACGTAAAATGGAGGTCCCGAGCCTGTACGATGTCAGGTACTCGTTAAAGATCCCTATCCTAATTATACCTGGATAGGCAAAATTTAGGACTCCCACTGTAGCATCGTCTGATTAGCCTTAGTAGCATAAAAATGGACGTTAAACAAACAAAACTTTAAATTGTAGGATTAGAAAAAAATGTCTGGAGTTCATTTATTACTTGTTTCCAAAAAATTTACATGTGAATCAACTTAAGTTGTTATCTAGAATGGAATTACAGCACAATTAAACATAAATATATTAGTTATGATATCTTGCATTCAAAAGTTTCCGGATGCTTGTTTAGGTCTGTTGCTTATTCATTATTATGGATTAACTTTTATCTTGAAAATATTTCAGTCCAGTTTTAAAAATAGGTCATGTTAAAAGTTTAAATTTACATTAAAGCGTTGTAACATGTTCATAATAAAGAGAAATCTCATTTATAAACCCCTAAGGTTTATAAGTCAGTAAAAGAACTATTAATGATTTATTAAAAAATATAAGGTATTATTAGCAATGTTGCTTATAATTCATTATTAAAAAACATAAAATCTTCCTACTAAATTAGAAGATAAAGAAAAAATGTACAATATATAAGGAAGGAGAAATTTTGAATGGCAGACTGATGTGGGCATATTTTGGAGGATTTGAAGAAAAAAACACTCACATAAAAACAGATCGAGCTGTTTGGGAATTTATGACCGAAACTGTATATTGCTATTAACACAATTATGTGTATTACACAAGATTTTTGTAACAAAACAATTCCTGATCCTGACAAATGATGGATATTTTTACGTTCTTCCCAGGTGGAATGATATTTTTTCTTCCTTGTTCTTTTACTTCATTCACCATCCTTCTCAATTTAACACAATTTAAAAGATTATTAAAAATAAAATCTTAGAAAATGATGTCAGTTTTCCTGATGAATCATCGGTATTAGAGAAGGTATGAAGAAGTTGATAATTGTAAAGTAATCATGAAACCCACAAAAACACTTAGAGCTGTAAGTTATCAACTTCTTCATAGTGTGCAGAAGACATCAGGGTAAGGTTGTATGAATTTAGGTTCAGATACTGAAAAGTATCCAAATGGACAGGTTTCTGATATGTGGATTCATGGATAGTCCATGATGATGATCCATATCAGCTATGAGGAAAGTGGGAGATACTAGTAAATGGAATAATTGTCAGAAGAGGTGTGGAGGACACAATACAAGGACATGACACAGGGACACATCGTACCTCCACTAGATACTAGTAAATGTAATCAATAGTGAATGTGTTTGACACAGCTTCAAGAGCCCTGCTCTGCCATGGAGCACGAGTAAGGGGAGGAAGAAAATATGAGAAAGTAGAGTAAGTGTTAGGGAGTTTCCTAAAAGGACTATCCCATCTTCCCAGAAATACGCCAAATTATGCAGCGTAATATACAATTGTGTATATATATATATATTTTTTTTTTCTTAATTAAGCATCCTCCTTGTTTCTAAGTACGCTGCATAATTTGACGTATTTCTGGGAAGATGGAATAGTCGTTTCAGGAAACTCCCTAACTGTTATTGTATACTTCTTTACACCATCCAATATTTCGTATTTGTTCTCATCAGATCGAGTATTTCTCACCATAACTGTTAGTATTTTTTACCTGTTATCTAATATCTCTTTTGTCTCAAATCTGCACGCCATCCCGAGGCCCCCGGTGGCCGGGGGGCCTTGGAGCGAATTGACCTGCCCTTTTACCTTTCTTATGTGATTGTTTTTTGTTTGTAAAATCTATTGATTATTCATTCATTACAATATTGGTAATTATTAATGTGTTTTACGAAAGGTGTAAAAATTGTATTTATTCACTTATCAAGATTTTATGGATTAAATGGTTTATGAGTGATAAAAAACGTCTTTTGTAAAAACACGTATATTCTTGAGAAAATCACGATTAAGTTTTAAATAATGGCAGTAAAATTGACAATTATTTATTTACTATCCCAACTATTGTCACTAGATACAAGTAGGGACGTACGATACCGATCGATATGAGTAAAGTATCGATACTTTCATTTCGATACCGGGTATTTTGGTATCGATACCAAGGATTCAAGTATGAGTACTGGTATCGATACTGAAAGTCAGTATCGATACCAGGATAAGAATATTAAGACAGGATATTATGTGGCGAAAAGTATTTTCATCAAAGTCAGAAGAGGTAGGAACTGTCGGATTAGCATATAAGACATCAGTTTACGGTAAGAGTTGTAATCAGAACTAGTACCCAGTTTGGTACAAGTTCTGAAGAGTGACTCTTGGGCGTGGCCTCTTCCGAGATAAGTAAACCCCCAAAAGGGTCCTTTTTAGAGGATCGGACCTTACTCTGAAGGGCCCCTTACTGAACGGCGCAGGAGCCACTGTTCAGAACTAGTAACCAGAACTGCCACTAAGCGCCAAAATGAAACCATACATATACATCTCAAACTTTTGAAACTCCTACATAAGGCCTCAACTTATTGAAAAGTAAGATTGAATGTTAGGAAATTAAAATTCAGTGGTGGAAAAAACTTATTTTCTTTTTAATTGAGAACATTTGCGTATTTTTTTCATAACTTTTTTGTAATGCGTATCGGAACAAATATATCGTTAAGTTCAGTTAGATTTCGAGGCGACGAATATAAATTACTTGAATATATTCTAATGTAAAATATTTGAATCAGTACCGATATCGGTTCTGAGTCGACTGTTTTTCTATAAGATTCTCGGAAATGACTAATAGTCAGTGTAAAATTTTGAGGTGCCTTTACACCTTACGAACTTTACCTTCGAACGCCACCCTCGAACAACCTTCGTGAAGCCTTCACGTCGACTGTTCGGGTGTTCTAGGTACTTCATCTGTTCACATGGGTTCGGGGGTAGCGCCTGTGTCACTTGTGATTTGGTTTTTTCCTAAGTGACAGGAGTTGTTTGTGATACTAGTGTAATTTATGAAACGTTGTAAATCGTCTCCCTATTTTATTATTTTTCAGATAATATAAAATATATTGATAATGGAGATTTTTTTCTTTAGCTTTGGGTGCGTCAGCCATATTGGTTCGCTTAACGTCACGTGAAGTATAAATGGCTGTTCGCTTCACGTCGGTACGACAAGGTTTGAAGGAAAACTTGTTCGAAGGTGAGGTTCGTAAGGTGTAAAGGCACCTCAAAATTATTATACTATTACTAGGTTATATACTCATATATTTGTTTCGTTTTACCGCTGATGAAGACCCCTATTTTGGATCGAAACGGTTAAATAAAGAAAATGTTTTATGGCTAAAATTCCTGACTATCAATCATCCCAGAGTATTTATTAAAATATAAATGTAGTAAGTAAATAAATTTTCATTTGACATTAAGTACCATAAAACCAATCTTATAATTAACAACTTATTAAAACACGAAATTTAATTAATGGTATAATGTAGTGCTATATTTTATATATATTTTTTTATTAAATATATTTTTATTTATAATATTGTTAGTACTTTATATGAGTATCGATACATAAGTATCGATACTTTCCTTTCGATACTTTGGTGGTACCGAATATTTGATCAAAGTACTCAAATAAGTATTGGTATCGATACTTTGTTAGTATCGTATGTCCCTAGATACTTGTATCTAGGGATGTATTCATTATATAGGGATGCATTCATAATAATTTCGAAGTGTCAACCCATATCTGCGTAATTGGTATGTGAAATTAATTATAAGGCCAGTAAGCGGGGTGTGCTCACGCCTCCATAGCTCTGCTACAGGATCGCCACCCAGTCAACATGTAGAGTCACACAATGTTGACGGGTTACAATCAAGCTAAGCTGTCCCGGCAGTAAGAACCACCGCGAACTGGCCGGCCCCCGGAGACACTACTAGGCTGCTAATTTGATTTAATAAGTCTTCTATGTTATTTCTTACCTGCGAGAGCTCAATAAGTTTAATATTTAGATATCTTCTTCAGTTTTGTTTAAATAAAAATTAGTATCTTTAAAAGTGTTCTCCTCTTTAACATTTTTATCTGAGCCTAAAAAAACTTCGGGTTTTTATAGTACTAATTTGCCTTTATCCCTTTAAAATCGTTCCCTGTACAACAATTCTAACTCGCCTATAGCGCTCTCTGGATTATGCCGGCTGAAACATTTACTTGCGACGGCTCCTTGGAGAACTATAATCATACCAAGATTAGAATACACTGTATAAGGGTCTGGCCACACATGTCCGCACCGTAGCATTAATATAGGTTATGTTCAGAATATTTTTCATTTAACTTACATATTACCTTTAGTTATGCCTAAAGTGGCCTTTGTCTGACATGTTTGGCCTGAACTTTAGGCATAACTAAAGGTAATATGTAAGTTAAATTAAAAATATTCTGAACATAACCTATATTAATGCTAGGGTGCGGATCCGGTGCGGACATGTGTGGCCAGACCTTTACACTGTAGTAATGCCAAAAACTAGTATTTTACAATAACAGGTACAACCAGACCTGTTCCAAATAAATACCTGTTCCAAATACCTGTTACAAAATACCTGTTACTAATACCATTTCATTTTTCTCCTCTACTCATTACCTGTAATACTCATACTACCTATAATAATAATAATAATAAAGGCTTAACAAACCCGAAGGTTCGATGCCGACACCAGCACTCGCTCCCTGCACACCTCGATCCATCGACCGTCTTCCAGACCCAACCTCGACAGATCGGCCCTAACACAATCCTCCCACCTCCGTCTCGGCCTCCCCCTCGGCCTCCCCCATTTGGCACCGCGCTTATTAATCTTTTCGGGATTCGTTCACAGCCAAATTCCGCAATTTTACACGCCCATTTTATTCGTCTTGCTGCAATCACGTCAATTATATTTATTGGGTAAAGCTCGCTCAGTTCGGCGTTATGTAAGCGTCTAAATTCTCCGGTTAGTTCATCCCTCTTCGGCCCGAATATTCTGCGCAATACTTTATTTTCAAAAACTCTAAGCCGTTGCTCATCCCTCAATGTCAGCGGCCAAGTTTCGCATCCGTAAAGGACCGTTGGAAGAATAATAGTTTTGTAAATCCTAAATTTTAAGTTTCGGGACAGAAGGCGTGAGCTAAGCAATTTCGCGACTGAAAAGTAGCAAGCATTACCGGCTTTTAATCTAGCCTTAATTTCCTCATCGATTTCGTTTTTTCTAGTTACCATCGCCCCTAAATATCTAAATTTCTCTACGTGTTTAAACGTATTCCCCCCTACATTGATGTCAGCAAAATCCTCACCACTTCTACGACTAACCATATATTTTGTCTTATCCGTATTTATTTCTAGTCCAAGTTCTTTTCCGGCTTTCATCAACGTTTTTGTGTTCATTTCTATGGTTTCCACGTCCTCCCCAAGCAATACCAAATCATCGGCATATCCGAGCACGGGTATATTCCCTCCCAAATTCAAACCCTTTCCGGTACGTGTCACCTCCCTAATGGCATATTCCAGCGCTAAATTAAATAAAACAGGTGAGAGAGAATCTCCTTGTTTCAAACCAGAGCGGACCTCGAACTTCTCAGAAAAATAATTACCGATTCTAACTTTATTGAACGTTTCAGTCATACACATTTTTACTAAGTTTACTAATTTTTTTGGTATTCCCTGCTCGACCAGAATGTTATACAACTTTTGGCGGTTAATAAAGTCATATGCCTTTTTGAAATCGATAAAAAGCTGATGTACGATTCCGTTATATTCTAATTTTTTCTCTAATATTTGGCGGAGAGAGAATATTTGGTCTACGGTTGATCGGTTTTGCCTGAAACCACATTGATATTCTCCGATAATTTCCTCGGCGTATTCAGTGATTCGACTAGTTAGGATTAACGTAAATATTTTATAGCAAACCGGAAGGAGTGAGATTCCGCGATAGTTATTGCAATTCGTTTTTGACCCCTTTTTGTGAATCGGAATGAGAATAGATTCTTTCCACTCTTCTGGTATCTTTTCTTGTTCCCAGATCTTTTTAACCAAAAGAAATATTTTTGAAATCCCAGCTTCTCCGCATGCCTTGACTACATAGTTCGCTAGGGATATTGTCTGTTCCCGCTGCTTTATGACATTTTAATTTTCCAATGGCTATTTCAACCTCCTCTTTACTCGGTTCTACTATTAACGGTTTAGCACTCTGTTATTCCGAAGAGGAAGATAGACCATTATTTTCCGTATTTAAAATACTATCGAAATAATCCTTGAACCGTCTTAAGATGTCTACTGGATCGGCCAGGATATGGTTGCTTTCATCCCTAATTCCAGTTGTAACCGGGCCCGACCGTTTACGAATTCTGTTTATGCCTTCGTACATGGCTTTAACGTTATTCTCGATTTTGTTTCTTTCGATCGCTATAATTCTATTTTTGAGATATTCTCGCTTTTTAAATTTGAGCAGTTTAGTAGTTTCTTTTCTTAATACTCGATTTCGTTAGGAATATTTAACGCTTCTAATTTAGCAGCTTTTCTTTTGTCGCACATGTTAATACATTCTTCATCGACCCAAGGTTTATTTTTATTTTCCCTTTTTCCAAAACACGAGTTGCCAACCTCTTTAATACTATCCCTGATACTTTTCCACAACTTATCAATGTCTTCGTTATCCTCGTCAGAGGATTCCAACGCCTCAAACCTATTTTTGACTAGTTCGAATTGTTTTCTAATCGTCGGTATTTTTAACTTCTCCACATTAAAATTATCATAATTAAAACTAGCCTCATTTTTCTTTTGTATTATAAGTCTCTGGCGAATCTTCGCGATTACTAGTTCATGATCCGACCCGCATTCGGCCCCACGATATGATCGAATATTAATTACGCTGTTATGCCACCTACGTTGAACCAAGACGTGATCAATTTGATTACGGGTTTGCGAATCCGGTGACGTCCAAGTATATTTATGTATATCTTTATGTTTAAACGTAGTACTTTTGATTATTAGGTTTTTCGAGGTGGCAAAATTTATTAGTCGTATTCCGTTATCATTACTATATTCATGTAAACTTTCTCTACCGATCGTAGGATAATATACTTGTTCCCTCCCTACCTTTGCATTTGCGTCGCCCAGAATAATTTTTATGTAGCTTCGCGGTAGTTTGTCATAAATCGACTCTAGCTTTTCATAAAATTCGCATTTAACTTCATCGTCACTACCTTCAGTAGGTGCGTGTATATTGATCAACGCGATTTTAAACCACCGACCCTGAAATATAGCTACCGATAACCTATCTCCGTAAAATCGAATGTCCTTCAACGCGGAAAGTAACCTAGTTCTAATCAGAAATCCTGTGCCTAAACAATAGTTTCCGCTCCCACCGTACCACAAAGTGTACTTCCCTTCCCTTAACGAGCCCTCCCCTGGCCAACGGACCTCTTGCAGCGCCACGATAACTAATCTATATCCTATTACCTCATTCGCGACCGATTTTAACCCACCCGCTGTATTTAAACTTCTTACGTTCCACGTCCCTATGCTTAGATCTATATTTTCCAACTTGCGGCATGAATCCCCTAAAGCAGTCTTCACCCGGAGACCCGGACGGGGGACTAGTTTACCTCCGGATAATGAGCGTTTTACTTTAGGGAGATCCATGACTTTTTTGTGGTGTTTGGGTGAACTAATAAAATGTGAGTAGGGCGTTCAAACCTACGTCACACCCTCCAGCAAGACTGGGGGGCCGCTCTCATTGTTGGTCAGCGAGTCCTACGGAATTTCCACCGACCATCCCCACATCCGCCACCCGTGGGACGCTCCCCATAGGCGGTAATGAGACCCGCGCGAGGACTCATACTACCTATAAACAAAAATATATTCACAAGAAAAAATTTATATATTCACCGTGAAAACTGAGTATAAAAATAATATTAATATAAAATATACATAATTTCTCAAAAATATACATGCTTTTCCAAAAGACATTGTTTTTTATCACCATTTAATCCACAAAATCTTGATAAGTGAATGAATAAAATTTTTACACCTTTCATAAAACACAATACTGTAATGAATAATCAGTGGATTTTACAAACAAAATTAACCTTAAAAAATTATGTTATTACAATAATTCAAAACAAATGAAAGTATATTTTTATAAAGGTATTTGAGTGTATTTAATAGTAATAATGAATTAAAATGAAGGAGTAAGTAAGAATATGTCCAATAGAATTTAGTTTAACTCAATGTTATTGGAAAGTTATTGTTATTAACTAGGGTGAAAAAATTAGTAAACAAATATTATCTGATAAAGAGATGGTAAACATCTGAATAAAAAGAAATACTCTGATTTCTATCATAAGCGGATCCAGGGGAAGGGATTGTTTTATTATTTACCGACGGCATTTAAATTTACTGAATGCAAGCAAGCTTAAATATAAATAATATATTTATTATATTAGATATTATATATAGAGATAGAGTAGCATAGCAGTAGCGAGAAAATAAAATAAAGGTAAAAGAGCATGTCAATTCGCCGCCAGGCCCCCTGGCCCCCGGGATGGCATGCAGATGTGGAACAAAAGAGATATTAGATAACAGGTAAAAAGTACTCATAGTCGTCCAGCCCTGACTGGCGGAGATAAGCAGTACTAGTAAACAAGTACGAAATACCAGGTACGGTGGGAAATACTCGATCGGATCTGAACAAGTACGAAATACTCGATCTGGTATAAAATACTCAATCTGATATGAACAAATACGAAATAACAGGTCCGGTGTAAAATACTCGATCTGATGTCAACAAGTACGGAATACTCATACTCGATCTGGCCCGAAGTACTCGATCTGTTGTGAACAAGTACGAAATAACAGGTCCAAAATACTCATAGTGGTTCAGCGCTGCCTTGCGGCGATACGCAGTACTAGTGAAGAAGTAGAATATAACAGGTCTGGTGTGAAATAAGAGATGTGAGATAACAGATATTAGTTATCTGGTAAAAAATGCTCATATACTAGTCTTGACCCCGCGTGGCGGCCAGTAGATTAGTCTATATCGTTTGGCATATAAGCCGTACCTGTTATTTTTAAAAATCGATAACAGGTACAAAGTTGAGTATTACAAAATAACAGGTCCAGTATTTCCGAACCATCACTAGAATACAGTAAAAGTTAATTTTTTTTTTTTTATAAACGATAATTCTTTTTTTAGTCTATAATTAATTTGAAGTTTTTGACACATTTGTTTGAAATTAAATCATGTGATTAGTTATTATTTTCATTCCTTTGGGTTGCCAGCATTCAAGAACTATAAATGGAAAAAGAAAAGGGTTCATTAAATAAATCAGTAGGAACCATCAATCAGAGGAATACGGAGATTTTCGTTTTATATTATCTACTTCAATGTTCTACGGATTGATAGATAAATATTTAGGAGCTACACATACAACACATACCACATGAGGTATACTAAAAACATTTTTTTTTTTTTTTTGGGGGGACTTCAAGGCTTCTACTGAAGCCCTACACTGCCCATACTAACACCAATGGCACTGGGTGA
Source organism: Aelia acuminata (assembly GCA_911387785.2). NCBI lineage: Eukaryota > Metazoa > Arthropoda > Insecta > Hemiptera > Pentatomidae > Aelia > Aelia acuminata. The sequence goes on from OU426981.1 coordinate 62,096,539, forward strand.
TACTTCTCCTACGAAAGAAAAGCACCAGCCAGGGCGGGACTCGAACCCGCAGCTCCGGCATGGGAGTACGGCGCTTTACCGCACAGCCATACCGGGCCCCCTAAAAGAGCACATAATTTTCAAACAGTAATTGTAAGTTTTTTTAAAAATATGTTGTTAACGTTACCTTATTTTATAATACGTTGACACATACCAAATATTACAAGTTTTCATTTTATATCGAATAAAGTTTTTGTTTTATATTGAATAAAGCACAATTGTACTTACGATATTGAAAAATCTGAATATTAATAATTTTTTAAATATAATTTTTTTATGTAAAAAAGATAACTTTTATGTGAAATTATATATCATTTGAATAACCTTTATTCTTACAAAAATATTTTATTCATTTGGTGTTAAAAACAAACATTAAAAAAGAATGATTCAGTTTTATCTGACTAAAAAATAACCAACTGAATTAAACAATTGGTAATGAATGTATAATTTGGTTTGTTTAAATTGAGGATAAGCGAGTTGATTAAGTCAAAAGTAAGCTGTGAATTCAGAAATACTAGTGTTTTTTTTTGGGGGGGGGGAGGAGCGGTGTTATGGTTTTTTATGTGAGAGGGAAGTTCCCTACATTGCTGAGAACAGTGGGCGGTTTGGTGGGAGATCCCCGGAGTCGGTCATTGAGAGTAAAATCAAGAGAGACCTTTAATTGCTATGTCACCGATAAGTAGGTCACTGATCGTAGTAAAGTAACTTTGAAAGTCGATAAGTAAAGTCAGAGATCTTCCAGTGACTAAAGGACCTGTGAATGATATCGTACATCCCAACCGGCCGGTTAGCGGAGTTTCCTTCTTCCGTAAACCAACCTTGATGGCATCCAGTCAGCATCGTAGTGGTGTACATGCTGAATTGCTGCTATCCGGTGGTCGAGTAAAGCCCGGTGCACACAGACAACACTTTCCTGCGATCCGGACTATAAGCCTGTAGACTTGTGGTCAGGTGTACCTGGAGTATAGTGGACCGACCGGATTATACTATTATACTCCAGGTTCCCCTGTCCACAAGCCTATAGGCTTATTGTCCGGATCGCAGAAAGGTGTCGTCCGTCTGCACCGGGCCTAATGGTGTACGCTTTCACTGCTGACTGGCCTTATAAATTGGCCATTGCGCGTAAGCCCAAGCCATTTGGCGTGACTAGATTAGTCACTTATAACACGAAAAAATAACTAATGTTATAAACGAATTCACGAAAGTGAATTACAAACGAATTCGTCAAAAACGTCACATTATAGACTAAAATAGAATTATGGTTTATAAAAAAAATTTGTTAATGTTTGTTTGCATCCTTGTATCCAGGAACTGTACCAACGAAATTTCTTTAATTTAATTTTAAAAATACTTTAACCAGTTTATGTTATAAACAGACATAGTAACAACCATAATCATATTTTTACTTTCACTTACCTATATATGAAATATATAGTAAGTGGAAGTATTGCGATCGTGAAAAATTTCGACTTCCGGTTTTCAACGGAAATACACGTTTTGGGACCCCCTGAGTCGAAATAACCAAGTCCCGCGAAATGGTCTGTGTATGTGTGTGTGTGTGTGTGTGTGTGTGTGTGTGTGTGTGTGTGTGTGTGTGTGTGTGTGTGTGTGTGTGTGTGTCTGTGTGTCTGTGTGTCTGTGTGTGTGCGTGTGTCTGTGTGTGTGCGTGTGTGTGAACAGACTAGCTCAAAAACTATAAACCGTGGGAACCTGAAATTGGGTATTTAGTTTAGGTATATGCCCGCGATGTGACAGCGAAAATTTCATCAAAATTGCTCAAAGGGAGGGGGTACTTTATTTAATAACTTTTTACGTTTTTTTCGATTTTCTCAAAAACGGCTCTAACGATTTTGATTAAACTGAGTATTTGATCTATTTATATGCCCGTGATATGACTGTAAAAATTTCATCAAAATTGATCAACCGGAGGGTACAAAATTTACTTAATAAATTTTGTACCAATTTCATGTGTACATATTTTTTATTTACTCAAAAACGGCTTTAACGATTTTGAAGAAACTGGGTTTGATTTATGTTTATACCAAATATGTAATTGCCAACATTTCATCAAAATTGGTCCAACTGAGGGGGCACTTTATTTCATGACTTTTTTCCCAATTTTTACCTTTTTTTCGATTATCTCAAAAACGGCTTTAACGATTTTTATCAAATTCGTCATGTTTAATGAAAATTAGATTTTATTTAATATCAGGTAAGCTTTATCATTATTAAAATGTTCTGAGGGGGCTTTTTTTGGGGTGGGGCCTTTTTTGGTTGTTTGTTTCTTTCTTATAAAGTACCATTGTTTTTGTTTACATGGAGAAGTTAACTGTCTCTCGTTACGCCTAAAAATAAGAAATGGCTAAATATGAGATATGATAAAAATAAAGAAAACATAAAGAGGAGAAAGAAAGAAAAATATTCAGTCAACTCATAAAACTCGTTGAGCCCACGCATGCGGAGTACGCCTTTAATGACAGACCATTGTTCACAATTAAAGCCGTTCTGTTCATTTTAGAAGTGGCAATTAACAAAACGCATTAATTTCTAATCTAGGTAAGTTGGTAAGTGGAAGTTGTGTGTTGCGCGCACGCACCAGATTTTTTTTTCTTAATTAAGCATCCTCCTTGTTTCTAAGTACGCTGCATAATTTGACGTATTTCTGGGAAGATGGAATAGTCGTTTCAGGAAACTCCGTAACTGTTATTGTATACTTCTTTACACCATCCAATATTTCCATGTTGTTATATTTACACGATTTATATTAGGAACATTAGTTGGTTATATGAATCATTTTGTTTTACTTATTCACATGATGTGTCCATCTCTCTTTTGTGTTCCCAACAAACACTTTTCTTGCACTTAATGCATAGGTGATTCCCTCTACGATTTTTTTTCCATCCACAGAAGGAACATATTCCTGTTTGTGTTGATGAAGCTGGCCTAAGATAGTATCTCAGGCGACACCAGACATAAACAACAAGCCAATAACAGCTTTAATTTCTGACGAATCAGTTCTGCCGATGTACCATTATGTTCACTTGTATTTTACTCCCATCTGGTCAATATCTTCATGGATGTATTTCACTAATAGGTCTATCTTTTCATCAGTGAAATGTAGAGAAAAGATTTCGTACTCATTGAAAAGTCCTTTTGCTCTGCCTTTAGGTCCTGGAAGTTGGAAAATAATGTTTCCTTGTGGAGTTCGTGAAAACATACTTGCGACAGGTTTATCCGTCCATAAGTTTCTAAATCTTTTCCGAGTTCAATATTTCCAACATGGCTCTGAAAATCTGTTTCCATAGATTCATCAGCCTCAGAATAATCTGAAAAAGCATCACCTGAGAGAGAAGCATCATCTTCTAGATCGTCGTCATTTGGTAGAATGACATCTTCCGTTTCACTGCATGTGTCAATTCCTTCTTCATCGGTCTCTTCAGCTTGTTGCCGTAACAATTCTTGGAGAATTTCTTTATCTGTAATGGACCGTTAGTAATCTGCAGTAATACCTATCAAAACTACAACAAATGATTGATAAAGACTTTTTTATACTATACATACAGAATGAAAAATGAGGAACGCATATCACAAGCCGGTGTCATTAACGACACCGGAGCAGAGCGCGCCCTAGGAATTCCAAAAATAGGGCCAAAAGTGAAGGGTAGTGATTTACCTTTTGACATCTGTGTCTCAAGGAATACTGACACGTAGGGTAATACCAGGTCAGAGCCCCCTACCACTATCACAGGTACCTGTGCAAACGTAAACAAACAACACGTGTAGGATCCGACACCGCCTTGTGGTAGGAGGGTTAAGGCCCAATGCAAACGGACGACACATTTCTGCGATGCGGACTATAAGCCAGGTCAGGGGTACCTGGAGTATAATGGTAAATCCGGTCGGTCCCTTGTACTCCAGGTACCCCCTGACCTGGCTTAGGCCCGATGCACACGGACGACACTTTTCTGCGATACGGACTATAAGCCAGGTCAGGGGTACCTGGAGTATAATGGTTAATCCGGTTGGTCCATTGTACTCCAGGTATTCCTGACCTGGCTTATAGTCCGCATCGCAGAAAAGTGTCGTCCGTGTGCACCGGGCCTTATAGTCCGCATCGCAGAAAAGTGTCGTCCGTGTGCACCGGGCCTAAGACTAAGTTAGGTGAATCCGTTTAGTCACGTTGGATCATCAAAAATCGACGATTATTACCATGAATTTTGCTCATTTTCCAACGTCTGCAAATCGATAAAAGCTACAGAAAACCTTTACCGGTACGTTATTTTAATGTTTGGGTCACCTAAATAAATTTGATGGGCACCTAACGGAGACGATAGTTTAATCTTTTGAAGTGAAAATGATTGCATATATGCTTATAGTTTAAAAAACCCAGATCAATAATTCGAAATATTCTCGATAAAACTAGTCTTAAGGAGCAACAAAAACTTAATAATAATCAATAGATCAAATTTAAATAGAATAATTGTTTTGTATTGAAGGGTTCAAATAAAAGCAACGTGGGAGTTTTACATCTCGTTAGTTTCTTTCTCGATTAGATTTCGAACATGGAAGAGCTATCAAACAGCATTTTGGTGGAGGTCCTGGAAACAAATTCCAATTACTTTTAAATACCATGTTATCGGAGATTTGATTTTGGCCCATTGCTAGAGAGATTTTCAGGCGAGTTTGTCCGTGATGGTATCGTCAAACTCTGAATCAAGAGAACGTAGCGATAGCTAATAAAGTTTTACGACCCTCCGGCTAGAAGAAGCATCTCTACATTGTGGTCAAAGTCGATGACCTGCTATAAGAAGATGCATGGCCAATCTTCCGTTCACCTCACTACCCTCTCATTTCATAATCAGTCTATGGTTTAGGTTGTATTTCATTTAATTTTGGATTTTGCAGCGTATTAAAAATATATTGAAGTGAGATACTAAATTCAATAGCTTATCCATTAATAATATGTACTCTATCCAATTCTTTTTACTAATTTATTTTTTTATGCCCTTCAGAGTTATTGTTACGGAAGGATCTGTTCCCATAAGAGAGAAATTTGTTTGTGAGTGTGAGGACTACTTGAGGATATACAGCCTTTATTTCGACCTTAATTTCACTTCTTGTCTTACCTGCAACATTGACCCATAACTGTCCCTATGGTTTACGCCGTATCTTGTAGAGACTCCCCCTGACAAGGAATTCCTTCCGCTAACCTTTTGTTTTCCGCGTTCTTCGCATGACAACAGCACAAGTGAACATGGCTGCATTTGTTTGATATTTTACTGGGAGAAAAAAGACATTCAAATTTATTAAAACATGTTTCAAAGCTTGATTCGAGTTGTTCAAATTGTTACAGTAAACCCTCATTATTACGAACTCGGATATAAGAACACTTCGATATAGCGAACCAAAATACTATCCCTCCAAAATTACCATTATATTTCTGCTGAACCCCTCGTTATAGCGAAATCCTCGGTTAGTGTGAACTACGAACTAAATTTGATGCCTGAGAATTATTATATTCTGTTATAACGAACTGCTAGAATTTTTATTATTATTATTTTTGTTTGTTAACTTTATTACGTAGAATGAGAGCGGGAAGACGAAGTAGCTCCAGTTTCTAAAATTGAGGTGTTTTTTTACTCTTAACTAATCCGATTTGCTTTTGCTCTCTCTCTGATTCCATTGACTTTTTTCTCAAAACTAGGTCAGTTCTGTTTCGACTTCTGTATTATTCGAATCAGTGTTCTGTAGTCGTTTATAGTGTTTTTTAGATACACAATGAATTCTTTGGTAAACGTGTGTCACAAACGTAAATCCTTATCAATCGAGGAAAAATTAAAAATTCTCCAGGATATTGAATCAGAAATTCTAAGTAAGAAAACCATCGCAGAAAAATATGGGATTCCAAAATGAACATTGTCAACCATAATAAAAAAAATAAATAAAATAGATTCAACCGCAGCCCAAGGATTAACTTCAGCATCAAATAAACGACTGCGCTCTGCAGCTTATGAATATTTGGAAAAAAATTGATAAATTGCTTTAAACAAATGAGATCTTATTCCGTCTTATTAAAGCTAAAGCTAAAGAACTCTCAAGTGAACTTGGCAGGTAAATAATTGAATCTCATTGTTTAATTAATATGTAGTTTATCTAAAAATTAATTACATACACGCGATTTAATTTAACTAGTTCTAATGAATGAATTTTCTTCGAAATATGATCAAATTAGTGCGGCCATTGGCTAAAAAAAAATATTAAAAAAAAAGAATCCTCGGTTATAACGAATCTCGTAATAGCGAACTATGAAAATCAAACCCCCTACCAGTTCGCTATATCGAGGGTTTACTGTATTGTGTTATAACAAGTGATTGTTGAAAGAAAAAAAAATCTGAAATAATAAAAGAAAAAAATGGTGCTAGTCCGCAAAAACCACTCTTCCTCAACACAAAGAGTGCTGGTTTCGAACTGCATTAGACGCACTTTAGGAAATTTTATTTGGGATTCTAAGTAGCTACGAATGTAACTGAAAATCGACAATCTTATTCATGTATGTGGACCTAGGGGACTAAGTAACTTTTTATCGTCTTGAATAAATCAAAGTTAAAGTTTAGAAAAATATTTTCATATGATTTTGAAGTATTATAATAATTATTTTATTTTTTTTATTCGAAAATCTCAATCAAGTCTTAGAATTTCGATATCAGATTTAACTTGTTTAGTATCTTTAGTTTGAGGCAGTTCAGACCTATATCTAAATTGCTATAGATAAGGCGATCTAATCTAAAGGATCTATGTCTATATTTGATTTGTTGGATTTGTCACAACCCCGAATAGTGGAATAAGCATAGGAATTATTACCTTTTTAATATATTATCTGATTTTGACATTTGTTTCTCTGGTGCTATAGTAGTATGATAAAGTTAATTCGACAAAAATATTATCATAGATAAATTTTGCGAAGGGGAGGAACTTATTAAATTTTTACAGGTTTACCCCATTTCAATGAATTTTGACACAGTTTTACAACTTATTAATTTAAAATTATCACTGTCATTAAATCAACTTCAATTTCTTTACTACTAACAGATTCCACATCCTACTCGATTTTTCCAAAAATGTCACTTAGACTTCGTTTCTTGTAAGTTACACCAATGTGCAATAATGATCGAAAAATGATATATTTTTCCTTCAATGCAGTTTGAATGATTTTCTTAGGAAAACTTATTAACTTTTTAGTTTTAATTTAATCACTTCATTAATTTTTTTTTTTGTCAGTTTATGCCACTAAGGCTGAACGGACGATGTTAAGTGGGATTACTTAAGTTTGCCTATCCAATGCAGTTTGAATGATTTTCTTAGGAAAACTTATTAACTTTTTAGTTTTAATTTAATCACTTCATTAATTTTTTTTTTTGTCAGTTTATGCCACTAAGGCTGAACGGACGATGTTAAGTGGGATTACTTAAGTTTGCCTATCCAGGTATAATGAGGACAGGGAACTTTGACGAGTACCTGACATCGCACAGGCTCGGGACCTCTATTTTACCTCTCATCCGAAAGACGGCAAATCCTAGGCCCTCCGTCGGATGCGGCATGGTAGTGATTTAGTTAGTTTAACTGTTGTAGGCTGTGTTTTTCTTTAGAGTAGGATATATCTGTCTGAAGGAGCTGGAATGTCCGGTTGATTTTGATTACAACGATAGGCTGTTCTGATGATTAATTATTCTATCATTGCGTGTATGACATAAGAATTTCCCCTTATCTTCAAACATACTTTCAATTTTAATTTCTTCTGAAATTTACATGTGATCTTAGACACATCTGCATCATAATTTGGGAAATACCTGGTTGTGTTAAAGAACATCCCAATTTTAAGTTTCTAATTCCTTGATGGGCCGCTGTGAGAAGGGGCAGATAAATATTTTTAGTATATATGTAAAAAGAGTTACTTACATTGAATACATTGGGTGTTGTTATAGGTGGCATAGTAGGGGAGGCAGGCGCAGACGCCATGGTTGCACCTGCTGTTCTGGGTCGTGCAGTCCTGGTCGATCTCGCAAGCACTGCCCAGCCAGCCTCCGAATTCTGCGGAAACCTGAACATTGAAATAGATTTTAATCAAATTTTTTTCCCCTAATTCATTGACGAGACATGAATTAAAAATAGGTAATGAATAAATTTAATTAAAGAGAGCGGAAACTCATAAAATAAATAAACTGGTGGACAAAATTAACGCACCACTCAATATTTTTTAGTTAAAATTAAATACATGATCTTCCATTTTAATTTTAACTAACTATTGGTGTTAAGGTGGTAATAGTGTAAAAATAAACAATAAATAATGCTTTGTTTACTCTTATTAACCCTTTTTCACCTACAGTAGCATTATTTAGCACAATGTAAAAATTGTTTTCACATCCATTCTTTCTCTTATATTCATCCGCTCAACTTGTAAACGTTTTTAATTTTTCTTCAATGGCCCCAGTAAGGCATGTAAGTGAATACAATTGTGTTGAGGCAGTGACATTGATAGAAGAAGGATACAGCCAGCGTTAAGTTGCTAGGAGACTGGGTGTACATCACTCTTCAATAAATAGGGTTCTTAAGCGTTTTAGGGAGACAGGGTGTCACTCTAGAAGAAAAGGGAAAGGCCGGCCTAGATGTACGGCAGAAGAGATAATAGGTAAATCCGACACCTAGCTTTACAAAAGCGGAGCGTTACCGGAAATGAGATAGGGAGTCTCATAAGGGAAGTCCGAAATGTTTCCATTTCTACCAGGGCTGTAAGAAGAATGCTTAATGAAAATAACCATAGGGCTCGATATCCTGCCCTTGGACCTCTCCTTACGACAGCTCACAAAATGGCCATGCTTCAATTTGCATATGAACATGTAAACTGGACTTTGGATGACTGGAAGAAAGTTCTCTTTACAGATGGGGTGAGAGTAGGCCTCAGGTCTTTAGATGGCCGTAACTACACATGGAGGCCCTAAGAAGAAAGGTTCGTGCCATGGTGTATGGTTCCCGAGGTGGCATTTCATGGTGGTTCACGGATGTATTGGGGTGGCAATTCCTTTGACTCTCGTACTGAATTGGTTGTTATGCGAGGAAGGTATTTAACACCACAGAGGTACATAGACGACATAATTGAGGAACATGTAGTGGCTTTTGCACCCTATATGGGTGATGGATTTTTCCTAATGGACGATAATGCCCGACCCCATGAAACACGAATTGTTGATGACTGCCTGAATGAGGTTAGCATTCAGCATTTGGTGTGACCACCCTGGAGCCCTGACTTGAATCTAATTGAACATGTCTGGGACCAAGTTAAGCAAAGAGTACGACAACGGAACTCATGCCCTGCCACCCTTGAAGAACTGAAAAGAGCTCTTGTTGCAGAGAGGGACGATTTTGCTCAGGATTCAATTAAAAAACGCTTTGATTCAATTGAAAACCTTTAAGAGATGTGGTTGAAGCTGGAAATACCCGTTATTGTTAAACAAGTTTCTAGATAACTGTAAAGAAGTATGTTTTCTTTTTTCCAAGTTGGTCAGTTTTATTTTCAATATTTTTCTTTAATCATTTGTGTACGCTTTATTATCTATGTACAATGAAATTTTGTATTAAAACCGCTTACTTTTTCAACCAAAAATACTTTTCAAGATCAAAATTTGCATAGGTTGGAAATTTTCAAAAAAATAAGGGTGGTGCGTTAATTTTGTCCATCAGTGTAGGTCCAAAATGAGCCCATAATTGTGAAATTGTCATGACGCCCCGATTTGATAATCACATGTTGCCTTACGCCTGACAGCACTTTTTTTTTCAAATTTATTAAATGGATTTTATTTTCTTGCTCCAGAAAGGAGTGCAATCTAAAGTATTACGTTTACGGTTTAGCAATTTCTTTTTATTAATATTCGTTATTTCTTTAAAAACAAACAAAATAAATAACTAAAATATTTGGGGAGGAATCATGACCCCAGTGACCCCTTGGAAAATATCTTCTTTATCGATATGGCACGATTAATCAAAATCTTAGGAGCCGTTTTTGAAGGTATACAACTTGACTCATCCGGTTATTCAATCTTGACGAAAAATGATACATAAACTTACTTAAAATATCGAGAATATTACAAAAATAATTATCAGTTTCGAACCTCCCATTTTTGTCCTGGTCTGTTCAAACAAGGGCAGGCTTGTGTGAAACTTGCTTGTTTGGATTCATACTACCCTAAAACGTTTTCCTAATAAAATCCAGATTTGATTTTTTCTTTCCCCGATCGGACAATTCTTTAACTTGCTATATATTTCACATCTAAGATAGAACCTAGCATCCTCCTACAATAGTTGATATATTTGACTAAATATTTCAATTCAGTTCAGTTTTCCTCCCACTGCCTGACTGCCAGCGCAGCTCCGAATACAAGTACGTGCCTTCAGGTGCCCATGACAACTTTACCTTACTCATTCCGAATGGCTACCGTTAAGAATCCTTGTATCCGGGCCCATCTCGTTTCATGATGTCCTTGCTCGCTTTCTCATTAAGATTCTAGGGTTTACGAGTTCTTTTCTGCCGTTTTCATCCACAGCTTTTTCTCTCTTTATTATTAGTTTTTAATGAATAGGCAACTGGGAGCACAGGGTGGATATATTTTTGAGGACCCCAACATGCGATAGGGGTTCCATATCAGATTTGAAAATTCGTGGTAGTTGATCCAACCTTTGAAAGAACGTATATCTTTAATTGTTCGTGTGGAAATAACCAAAAATCAATTGGACCTATGAACGAACAGTTTTTAAAATTTGGTCTTTCAAATAAATATTTACGAACCCTCTTGCCCTAACATTAACAACATCTATAAAAAAAATAATAACCTTTTACTTCAATTTGACCTATGGCTAATCAGTGATTAAAATTTAGCCGATAACGGATAATAAGTAAATAATTCATCATCACGATGTATTTAAAAAAAAAGTAAAAAACAATCAAGGAGTAAAAAAAAAACTCGACTGTTGATGAAATTAGGTCCCTTAAAAAAAAAATTAGCAATAATGAATAGAAAAGTACTGAGCACTTTAAAGTTTTGCAATTCAAATATTCTGTAACTTATTCAATTATAAGCATATAATTGTGGAAAAATGAGTGAAGTTGAGGAATAGCGTTTACATATTATGGAAACAAGTCAAATTCTAATCTAACGTTCGCAAGTGAAAGTTTTGTGTTGCGCGCATCGCACTTTTTTATAGTGGATACAAAATAAAAATACTATAGTCATAATAGATGACGTCGTGATCATTGGAAGGTCTCTCCAGAACATCAAAGACGCTTTCGAACGGTTTCAGCAAAAGGCTCGGGCATTCGGCCTTCAAGTTAATGTTGAAAAAACAAAAATAATGGTACTAAGAAGGAAAAACTTGACACACCCTCAAAACCTCTATGCGGTTGGCAACAGCTCATTCCAAAATGTTACTAGTTTTAAATATTTAGGGAGCCAAATTAATGTATCCTTAGACGAGATGGAGGAAATCAAAGCACGAATTGTTGCTGCCAATAAAGCATCATACTCCATCGCGCATCGCATAAAAAGTAGGCTGATCAATCGCACAACAAAGATCAGAGTATACAAAACTCTAATAAGACCAATTGCGACCTACGCATGTGAGACTTGGGTGCTAAACGCAGCAGCGACAAGAAAAATGGACGTCTTTGAACGGAAAATATTAAGACGCGTCCTGGGCCCAATAAAAGAGAATGGAGAGTGGCGCCAGCGAAAAAATAAAGAGGTATACCAGATTTATGGAGACGTCGGAATTTCAGACTATAAACGGATGCAACGTCTGAGATAGCTGGGCCATCTGGTCAGGATGGAAAATCACAGAGTGGCAAAGACGCTGTACACTTGTTATCCAGAAGGAGCAAGAGCTCGTGGAAGATGGAAAGAAAGCGTAGCTGCGGATTTGACCGCGAACAGGCTTTCTCTGAGACTTGCTGAAGACCGAGAATCCTGGGCAAGAGCGTTGGAACAGGCCAAGGACAGCCTAATGCGTCTGTGGTGCCTCTGAAGAAGAAGAAGATAGTCATAATAGAATTAATATATTTATTTTTTAATAAAACCATAATATTTAAGAATTTATTCAAGCATGTAGAAGGTTAGATTGACTGGGAATAAGTTACAATTGATTAAGAGAAAGTTACTATTGACTTGGAAATGGTTAAAATTGACTTTGGCAAGTTTACATTTGATTTGGAAATGGTTACAACAGACGTGAAAATTCTATGTGACGGATTAAGTTAAGAAATTATTTTAGTAATAATTTCAAAACTTCGTTTAATGGGAAGGTCGTTTGTACGATTCTACTGTATAATGTGGGTCTCTCGGTGAACACGTAACGAAAGAAAAGATACCGCACGTGGTATACCAAAAAATAAGAACGTAGAGAAACGTGCTGAATGGTGTATGTGTGGTAGGACATGTTCTCCCGGTGCAGTCGTGACAAGACCGGAAAGCGGGGAAATGTGCCGCAGTCCTTGTGAAGGATACCGACCCGACTTCTCGGCCTTCCGCCGTGGGCAGCAGGGTTCAACTAGCTTCAAGTCGATCGTTGGCGCTTGTAGTCTCCTATTATCATACATCGGGTTCATATCGCCCTAGTATGTTTTTAACTTATAAATTAAACTGGAATGTAAAGAACCTTTTATTTTTTGAAGATTCAGTCTCGTTTTCTCTATAATCGATGGTGTAATGGACAGAAATACGTGAGTGGTCACACTCGGCACTTTCGGCAGTAAGAAGCGGGGGAGAAAGTAAGATACCACAATCGTAGTCCTGATTCAGTCCTAGTTTGGTTGATGGAGGCTAAAGTAAGAGAAAATAGCTATATAAACTCAATGCATCTATAAAACAACAAAAAGTAAAAAAAAATGTATTTCTCCCACCTCTCTCTATAAATTAACAAAAGAGATCACATAACTTTTGTTAATTTATATTTATTTATTATTATAATTATCATTGCAAGCAGTACACTCGTATGGTGATTATTTAGGGGTAAAGAAAAGAGAAAATCCCTACCTACAACCATGATAGATATAGTGACCTTAAATAAACCAAGAAATTTGTTTAGGCAATATTGTGAACAATAAAGAATTACTGATAGTAGAAAACTTTCACCAATTTATAGCAGAGCATTAATGACCTTTTCATAAAGTTATTTTTTTTTTTTTTATATTCAACTAGATTTAAAACTAGGAATGGTGATTATTTCTTTTTTAATTAAAAATTTATAAAATTTAATTTGCTTCAACCATAGCAAATTATCTATTATAATTACATATAATTATAATTATCTGTCGCTTGAGGATCGGGCATTGCTAATTCATCCATGGGTATGAGGGTGTTCTCTGTGATGATGTGATGGAGGCACCCACATGAGAAATTCAACAATGTACACCCGACAGTAAAGCACATTTTACTAAATTGTCCTCGGTACAATGGTCTTCTGAACATAACATAAATGGAAAAAACACTTGCTGAATTGGTGAGCGAAAGACAAATAGTGCACCTTATTCCAGTGCAAAAAAGTATCATATTACAATAAAATATAAAACACCACAACGGAATGACCCTGAATTGTAGGGGCAGGAAGAGAAAAAAATATTCTACATAAAATTATATATTATAATTATATATATTATATAAAACATACATAAAATTATATATTATAATTATATTTTTTATATATATATTATAAAATTATATTCATGTATATATACATATACAGCCTTGGCCAATAGTATTAGGCACCTACATATTTTCTTTAAAAAATAAAATGCGAAAAAAGAACATCTACTATCATAATATAATTTATTCAAAGATAAAACAAAATTAATTTAATATTTGGTCATCAAGCCATTGGCTTTTATTACCTCACTTTTCCTTTTTGGCATAGAATTCACAAGTTTTGAACAAAAGTCTTTGTTTAATTTTTCCTACTCTTCTTTTAAATACAAAACTAAGTTGTCTGGTTGATGTATGGTTACGTTTACTAACTGCATTTTCAATTATGTCTACCAACTAAATTTTTAATTCAGACCATGCTTAATGGGATTGAGGTTGGGGATTGAGGAGGCCAGTCAAGCCCCTTAATGTTTTTTTTTTTTCCCGTACTCTCTTCTTTTGCGTGAAAAGTGGCTTGGAGCATTAGCCTGTTGAAAAACTATGTTTTTTCTGTCATCTGGTACAAATATTTTTTCAAACGAAGGCTTCAAAATTTGATTTAACATGGAACTATAGGTATCGCTATTCATTCTTCCTTCACATAAAAACATTTCTCCAACACCTGAAGTCCCAAATCATTATATTTCCTCCACCGTCTTTCACAGTAGGGACAACACAATCAGGATGATAGGGTTCGCCATCCCTTCTTATTACGAAAACAGCTCCAGGAATTCCAAAAGTCTGTACAAAATTCGATATTTTTATGTATTTTTAAAAATAGCTACATTCGTATATTCAATATTGATTTTAGGAAATTTTGGCAATTTTTAATTTATTTACCTGAAAGTTGCTTTCATCCAAACCACCTTTGCCCAGTCTTGAGCAGTCCAGTTTTGGTGAAATTTTGCCCAGGTAAAGCCTCTTCTTGCGATTGGCTTCACTAAACCAGGGTTTCTTTCTAGCCTTACAGCCTTTCAGACCATTCTCTCCCAGTCTCCTTCTTGCTGTCCGAGCAAAAATGTCAACAGAACACAAGGTTTTCACCCCTTTAGCCAGCTGTTTCGATACTTTCTTGTGATTCTGGAGAGTTGTTCCTGCCATAAACTTATCCTCACGCGCTCCTGTTAATTTATTTCTTCCTGTTCTAGGTAGAGAGGAAAGTGTATTATGTAGAGGAAATTGAACAGCACAACGAGAGCACTTCATAATTTTTGCTATCTCGGATTGGCTATACCCTTCCGACGAGATAAAAACAGTTTTTGCCCGTTCGATCTCACTTAGTTCTTTTTCTTTGACCATTTTTAATCACAAACAAACAGAATTTTTTTTTTTTTTTTTTTTTTCTTATAATAAAATCTAATAAAATAAAACAAAACCTCAACTGCTACCACTAAGGCCCGGTACACACGGACGACACTTTTCTGCGATCCCGACTATAAGCCAGGTCAGGGGTACTAGGAGTATAATGGTAAATCCGGTCGGTCCATTATACTCCAGGTACACCTGACCCGACTTACAGTCCGGATCGCAGAAACGTGTCGTCCGTGTGCACCGGGCCTAAGAGAGCTAACACTGTATTGGGAATTTTGTTTATATTTCATTATGTTTTTCAAGAGTATTTATGAGGAGTTGGGAATCGAAAATAATCCATTTAAGGGATCCATTTTTGTCAAGACAAAAAGTTTTGGGAGCCATAGTGTATATAAAATTATTAAGTAAGTGAAATTTTTGCAAGGTGCCTAATACTTTTGGCCAAGGCTCAAGGCTGTATGTGTATATTTATTATTTTTTTTTTAATCCACTTTTGTAAAGCTCAATGATCCTAAATACCAGGATCAGAGTTCAGTTAACTGCAAAATCGAATATTTGAATTCCTACTTTTTGTCATTTGAAAGATTTTCAATTCTTCAAGCCATAGAACAATGGTGGGTTCATCATTGCATAGCCGATCCCCGTTCAGGGACAAAACTATATCAATTCACTCAACGCGATCAATTTTTCTTTTCATTTTGCAGGGGATGGAACCGATGGACTGTGCCGTGGTAAATCGTTCCGTGGCCTATCACGCCTGCCGTGCCATTAGCAGTCCCGATGCTTCCCCATGATCGGATCAGCTTCCAGCCGCATGTATAACCCGATAACTGGACAGTTCTTCACTGTCCCAAGAAAAATAGACGTTTTCTATATTGTTGCTTAATGTAGTTTTGGAACAGAATCGGCATATGATTAATCTCAATCGAATTTATCCATTTATCAGAAAATTAGTACGAATACAGTTACAACTATTTATATTACAAATGAATTTAGACGATTTTCTCTCAGCGGTTAATCATCCTCTCTACCATTCTGTAGTACTTTCGTTAATATTAGAAACATTCAAATAGCTGACTTCTTTGGATTATATGTGAGAAGTAGCTTAATACCAGTACCACCACTTCCAAAGATGTGTTAGTATAACTTTTTAGTCCATTATAATGTACCTTCTTACTCACTCTCGTTTATTGGGAGATTAAAGTAATTGGAAAATCTTTTATCATTCGAATAAAGAGTGATTAAAAAAGAAATATTTCAATATTACTGATTACTATGATTCTTCACCTTGACGGTATTGAATTATTAAAAGAAATTGCTTAATTTCATTCCGTACATAACAAGAACGATTATGGCAGAGCTGAACAATTATGGCTTATACCTTCAGTACCTAATTTCCTTGGCCAGTCTTTTAATTAATTGAAGTTGTAGATTGTTAAGAAAGACAAATGTACTTCCAGCCGATTCCTAACCCCTGCATTATTCACCATACCCTACCTAACGCCGTTGACCATCCCTTTCTGAAGCAAGACCCTACGCCAACTAAAGCAGAGATTCCGGAGCGTGCCGAGATTTGGATGCGCAGGGGTTCTTGGAAGGCGCGTGCGCATCACTTAAGGTCAGCCATAGAGGATCCGTGAAATCGATTAGCGAATGGAGTAGCTCGATCAAGGCTGCCTTTAAGAAAGAGCTTCCCGACCGTGACAATATTTAGTCTGCGTTTAGTTAGATTTAGCAGGCACTGACCGCCATTAAGGGTTTTTTTTAACTCCTTCCCTGTGTGATAAGGGGCCTTGAGCTTGTGTTTTTTGTAACCATGGTGACGCTTCTGATATGAATTTGCTGCCTCAGTTGTCAAGGATAATGTAACAGCTCAAGATGTCTTAAAATAGAAATTCTTGTATTTTACCATTTATATGGAAACAAAAGTTCATGTATTTCTCTTGAAGAAAAGCTCACTATGGTTTTGATTATAAAAATGAATGGACGGTTTAACCCTAAGCCTAATCTCTCTGTAAAATACTTTGCAAGAACTTCAAAGACTTAAACTAAGATTCATACAAATGAGCCTCTGGTCTACGAAAACCTCATTTCCCAATATGAAAATATAATATAATTATATACTTATTGGTTGTATGTATGTACACTGTTATCGCTGATCTCTGGCTAGTTGTTTGCGACACTTGAACTTATTGTGCCGTATTGTGTTTTCATTATTTTTCTTCATGAGTCTAAACTATCTTTTGGATCTCTATTTACGACTTTAGCGAACACCATGACGTTCTTCTCTTTTTAGAGAATTTGATTTCATCTTGATTATAGGTTTTATAGTGAAAGTCAAAAGGAGTTTAAGGATTGAAAACAGCAAAGGAATCCCATCAAATTTAATTTAAACTTGGAACAAAAAAGCAAAAGAGAAATAATTATTAAAAGTAAAAACCGAGAAAGTCGTTATATCCAGCTAAGAAATCTTCGCTGCGACTACGCAACGAATCAGTCTTCTCAAGCGTGAGAAAAAATTTCTCAAATTAATTTTATTGATTTTATATGAGCACTTTCAGGGTTTCATCTTTTAATAGATATGTGAAAATAATGGTTCTGTGCCAATGAAAATAATGTATCATCTATTTATCTGAAAAACAGTTTGTTTAACGTCCCTTTATGTTACTAAGGATAATCGGAAGATGCTACAGAGGGAGTCCTAAATTTTGCCTTTCCAGCTATAATTAGTTGAGGTATCTTTCACGAGTGCCTGGCATTATACTCGTACTGATATAGTAAAGAGTACTTTTCACTTCATAGACATCGTCAGATGAAAAACACTAAGATAATAATTACCATTAATTCCAGGCTTCCTTTACTAAGATAATAAATACCATTATTTCCTGGTGGAGCATGGGGCACCTACAAGTGCCTTCCATTCCAATAATAATTTTATATAATTTTATAAAAATATATAATAAATTGGATTTTGGTGTTTTAAATATTTTACGATTTTGGAAAGATGGGTCCAAGCCCCACCAATAAACTATGATAGAGAGAATCCAAAAGGTTTGATGATGTTAAATATCATTACATACACTCAGTGTCAAAATGCTAGACACACCCATTGAAATTAAGAAAACTTTTCATGTTTTCTTTATTTTTGATCGATATTAAGTTTTTAAGCACAGTTGAAAGTATATATTATAATATTGAAATGGAGATAACCTTCTCAGACCCTGAGGATTATTTAAATCCAATATTAGTAAATATTGGTATTTCATATGCGTCTCTTGTTGTTATTTACTATTTTCTATATCCTCCAGAGTCGAAATCTATAAAATACCATTTATTTACTTCACAACAGTGTTGAATTGATTTCAAAATTGGCCGCCGTTGCTTTTTTCACTCAAGGACGGGATGAGTTATAGGGGAATAGCACGCTGATTCAAGCGCAGTTTTCCATCGGTCGCGAAGTTTATTTGGCTTGGGGAGGCATATGGAACCCATCGTACATTTGGGCGGCCCCTGCTTTGACATTAAGAGAGGAACGAAATATTCTTTGAATCGCATCCAACTCCTGTAAAACATCAAGAGCAATTGCTGAGGAAGCTGGAGTTTAAACAAAACTAAGGAATGTGCAATGATTATTAAAGTAGTCAAAAACAATAGTTAGAAAAAATTTTGGAAAGAAAGCCAGTTGTGAGTACCCGTCACAAATTAGCCCGGATTGCTTTTACTCGTAATATGATTTCATAGACGGAGGAGAGGAAGAAAGTCATCTTTAGTGATAAAAAATTATTCAATTTGGATGGGCCAGATGGATTTTCGTATTATTTTCATGACTTAAGAAAAGAAGAAAATTTTTTATCAAGGCGTCAAACTGGAGGAGGAAATGTTTTGTTTTGGGCATCAATTGGTTAAAAAAAGGAAGGAAATTGGGTTGTTGTTTCATCAAGAGTAAGCTCAGCTGAATATAAAATGTTGTTAAAGGAACAAAAGCTGACTTTTGATGACATGCCTGAAAGCACACCAGTTTTCCAGCAAGCTAACGCCCCAATACGTTCAACAAAAATTATTAATGACTGATTTACTCGCTAAAAAATTGCCAAATTAGACTGGCCTATTGTCCCAGACCTGAACATTATCGAAAATGCTTGGTGAACACTTTCAAGAAGGGTGTGCTCTGAGTCAAGACAGTCTGGAACTCTGGAGTATTTGAAATCTGCAATTCCGGCTTCATAGGAACAATTAAATCAATAAGCAATCAAACAATTGTACGATTCATTACCAAACAGAATTTTTGAAATAATAAATGGTGATGGAAAGGCCATGAAGTATTAAAATGAGTTTTACCTTATATTACCTCGGAGCGTGCCTAAGATTTTGAGGTCCCTTAACTGTGAAAATTAAAAAATATGGTGCGTGCGCGCAACACACAACTTTCACTTACCAACTTACTTCAATGAGAAATTGATGTGTTTTGTTAATTGCCACTTCTAAAAGACACATTTTCCCACATTCATTTCTTATTTTTATTTGCTCTTAAAAAACACTATTTTTTTATTATATTTATAATTATTAAATAAAAGTTTTTACTTGTGGTAATTCGGCAATGCAATTATAATACTCCAAGCCGCCTGATTTTATAATTCTCTATGCAGTTGTTAACAAATTCATTTAGTTACCATGAAACAAATAATTTCCATTAAATGAACAGAACGGCTTTAATGGTCAATCCCCCCTACCATGGTCTGTCATTAAAGGCGTACTCCGCCGCATCCGTGTGCTCAACGTATTTTTTGAGTTGACGGAATATTTTTCTTTTTTTCTCCTCTATATGTTTACTTGATTTTTTTCATACTTTATATTTAGCCATTTCTTATTTTTAAGCGTATTGAGAGACAGTTAATTTTTCCACATAAACAAAAACAAGGGTATTTTAAAATATTTTTTTTTTTTTTAAGAGAAAAGATTTGGCTCCGCTGGGAGTAGAACCCGGGTCTCCCGCGTGACATGCGCGGATGCTAACCACTACACCACAGAGCTCGGCTCCAAGTAGAGCCAATCCTTCCTCTTCACTGACCTACTACCCGATCACGCAAATTTTGCGAATAACGGGAGGTGGACAAAGTTTGTCCAATTTATGGTATTTTTTGACGTACGTCAATTTTAAATTATATTATATTAATCTAATCTTAAGCTGTGGGTGACCACCTTTTTTAAATCATTTTTAAATAATTTATGTTTTGAAGAGAAAAGATTTGGCTCCGCCGAGAGTCGAACCCGGGTCTCCCGCGTGACATGCGCGAATGCTGACCACTACACCACAGAGCTCGGCTCCAAGCAGAGCCAATCCTTTCTCTTCACTGATACCTACTACCCGATCACGCAAATTTTGCGAGTAACGGGAGGTGGACTAAGTTTGTCCAATTTGTGATATTTTTTGACGTACGTCAATTTTAAATTATATTATATTAATCTAATCTTAATCTGTGGGTGACTACCTTTTTTAAATTATTTTTAAATAATTTATTTTTTGAAGAGAAATAAATTTCTCACGCGGTCACGCGGAAGACCCGGGTTCGATTCCCGGCGGTGCCAAATCTTTTCTCTTCAAAAAATAAATTATTTAAAAATGATTCAAAAAAGGTGGTCACCCACAGATTAAGATTAGATTAATATAAAAACAAGGGTACTTTACAGGAAAACAAAAAAGGCCCCCTCAGAACATTTCAATAATGTTAAAGCTTACCTGATATTATAGAACTTCTTATTTTCATTAAATATGGCGAATTAGATCAAAATCATTAAAGCCGTTTTTAAGATAATCGAAAAAAGGTATAAATTGGAAAAAAAGTTACGAAATAAAGTACCCCCTCCCTTTGACAAATTTTGATGAAATTTTTGCTGTCACATCGCGGGGATATACATACACTAAATACCCAAATCCAGGTTCGTACGGTTTATAGTTTTTGAGGTAGTCTGTTCATACACACACAGGCCATTCCGCGGCACTTGGTTATTTGGACTCAGGGGACCCCAAAACGTGTATTTCTGTTGAAAACCGGAAGTCAAAATTTTTCACGATCGCAATACTTTCCCTTAGTATATATTTCATAAATAGGTAAGTGAAAGTAAAAAAATGTATATGTCTTTGGCTTGAGAACTAAAATGCAAAAAGGCAGCTGATTGACTTCAGGTGAGTAATAGATTATTTTTATACTGTTTTAAGGGTAATTTGAAAAGATGGCAGGGTAGTGATAACAATTTTTCAAGAGTGTCTAACATTGTGTGTGAATATTTACCATATACTAATTCACTGATTGTGTTTCAGATAAGAAGAAAGATGTGAATATAGAAGTAAGGTTGAAAAAAATCCTATAATACTATATATCCGATTAAATGGATAATCTAGCAATTATTTAGTTGTCTTTGTACAAATTTGACCTGCGAACGATAAGTCAGAATTCCCCGGCCATCACCTCCGGGTGCTCTGGAAACTATATTCAATATACGCTTTTGTGATTTGCATTAATAAGAGGTTATATAGATGAAAACGTCTAGATATCTAAAGCCTAATTCCTCCCATAACCTTGCGCCAGTATTAAGGCTTTACTCATCTTATTGAATTGGGCCCCTCCCTAGCCTGCACCGCTTGCCAAACATTTTCAGGCGTTCCTCAAAGCAATATGAATACGGGAGTTGTGTTTCCTCTTTTTTCCAGAGGCGATAGGATTTTCCCATGTTGCGGATAGTTATAATGGAGACCCACCAAGGAGCCGTGCTGGGGCTAGCGGAGGCGGACAATAGAGCTGTCCCGTTCCTCTGTACCGTTCTCACCGGGTCTAAACCCCCCCCCCCCGCCTCTTTTCGACAAGTTCCGATGCATGCATAATCCCCGGTTCGCTCGTTTTTTATCAAGCTGGATAATCACAAAAAAACATTGAACTTTGCTTATAACAACAAGCAAATGTATTAATTAACAATAGGAACATTAGGGCGCTTTTGTTTGACGCTCAATAGATACTATTGAACGCTCAAATATAAGAATAGAATCGATATAAATAAAAATAAAATATAAAAAATTATAATGTATATAAATGAAATTGAAGATAATTATGAATAGAATTTCAAAGATGCTAAATTGTTTCCTCGACATAATTGTCGAATCTAGACTTAACTTTTGGAAGGAGCCTTAACAACGTATGAATGGTAAATGGGAAGGGAGTTCCACTAGTTATAACTCGCAAGGAGAAAAAATTCTTACGAAGCCAATAAAAGACCATGACCACGAAGTCTATGCCAAGACTTGTCCATGAGATGGAGCACTTACAAAAAGTTAGTCTAACAGACCAGGAAAGTGACCATGTAGTATTTTAGTAATTAATCAGGATGGAAGTTCATTAAAGCTAATGAGTTTGCGATTAAATGAGACTTATACATATGGATATTATATCAACTGGTAATTCTATCTATATTAGTACATATTAACATTAGTTTAAAATTTATAATCAATATATATTATATAGCAAAGTGTACAATGTGCGTGCCGAAAAGGCTCAAAAACGACTACACGTGCTATCAAGATTGTTATGTCGTCATATTGCCTTATTGTCCCTAACGATGAAGAAGGTTTCAGTTTTCATTTTAAGTGTGTAATGTTGTAGGGACAAGGGCTGTAAGTTTAAGCCTCTCGCTACATGTAATTAGCCCCTTAATAAGCCCAGGCGAGTTTATGAATGAAAATTTTAGTTCGACATTTAGAAGCCAGGAGCGCTAGCTAAGCTCAATTCATAAGGTTATAGTTCATTAGTTCGGTTTGTTATGGTTTTAGCTTCAGCTGTTTTCTTTAAATTACACGAGATTATCTATAAATAAGTACTTTTTCCTTTTTATTTTTCAATAAGGCCATTACATTTCTGCAATGAATTGAAATTAAAAATAAACAAAACCAACAGGATTCCCAAGCGACTTAAGTTTTACAGAAGAGGAAAGAATTGGTCGAAACATTGCCTTCAATCAATATACAATATAAGAGTAAATTTACAACAAAAGAAAATTGCTTATTAGTGTAGTGAGCGAATAAAAACTAACACTGAATAATATAGGTAATATGAATAAAAGATATAACCTAATGGAATATATATCGAAAATAAAGTGTTCACATAATATTTCTGTTTAATAGTTCTGTTCTGTTCGTAAATTTTCAACCAAATTCGAAAAAGGAGAAGTTACTGAACTTGATAAGGATGCGGTATCGTCATGAGAATGGTCTCAATGGAATCAGAACATAGAAACCATAAAAAATGCTACATAACAGGACATATTTGCTGCCAAAATAATTTTTCTTAAAATTACGTTTAAAGAGGAGTAGAAAAAAATATATTTAGAATTTTTTATAGATAGGCTTTTGTTTTTTCTTCTTAATCTCCTGGCAATCTTTTAAATTCGATTTGAGAGAACCGCATTAGTAGGGTCTCATACCCAAACCACATATGGGCGGGCTCTGAGGTTTCGAAACTTACCACTAATACTAAACTGAAGTTTCAGGATGGTACAAATTTTGTTTTATTAATGATTAATTTTGGTCTATCTTTCTGTACTATTATTATTACTATTATATTTTAAAGTTATTCTTTCATTCCACCTATTCCACAACTCCCTGAGCGAAGCCGGGCCCCACAGCTAGTTAATTATATTTATTGTTGCTATCATTATATTATTCTCATTGAGCTGTTCGTCTCACTGTATACTTAGTTATTTCTCGTTTATATTTTTACTAGTTTATTTTTACTTTCACTTAGCTATATATGAAATATATAGTAAGTGGAAGTATTGCGATCGTGAAAAATTTCGACTTCCGGTTTTCAACGGAAATACACGTTTTGGGGTCCCCTGAGTCGAAATGACCAAGTCCCGCGAAACGGTCTGTGTGTGTGTGTGTGTGTCTGTGTGTCTGTGTGTGTGTGTGTGTGTGAACAGACTAGCTCAAAAACTATAAACCGTGCGATCATGAAATTGGGTATTTAGTGTAGGTATATGGCCGCGATGTGACAGCATATATTTCATCAAAATTACTTAAAGGGAGGGGGTACTTTACTTAATAACTTTTTAGGTTTTTTTCGATTTTCTCAAAAACGGCTCTAACGATTTTGATTAAATTGAGTATTTGATGTATTAATATGCCCGAGATATGACTGTAAAAATTTCATCAAAATTGATAAACCGGAGGAGGGACTTTACTTAATAATTTTGTTAAATTTTTACGTGTTTTTTTTTATTTACTCTAAATCGGCTTTAACGATTTTGATCAAACTGGGTATTTGATGTATTTATATGCCCGAGATCTGACTGTTAAAATTTCATCAAAATTGATTAACCGGAGGGGGGACTTTACTTAATAAATTTTGTATCATTTTCACGTGTTTTTTTTATTTACTCAAAAACAGCTTTAAAGATTTTGATCAAACTGGGTATTTGATGTATGTATATGCCAAATATGTGGTAGCCAACATTTCATCAAAATTGATCAACCGAAGGGGGGACTTTACTGAATAAATTTTGTATCATTTTCACGGGTTTTTTTATTTACTCAAAAACGGCTTTAACGATTAACAAAAATAAGATATGAATGTAGAAAAATGTGTGACTTTGGGAAATGATATTTAGCAAAACACGTCAATTTCTAATCTAAGTAAGTTGGTAAGTGAAAGTTGTGTGTTGCGCGCACGCACCAGATTTTTTTACAATGTTTCTACATGATAAAGTAACTTGTTCTTTTAACCCTGAAGATCACATGCATGCTATTATATAGGCAACCCTAAAACACAGAAGAAAATGCGTCAAAGATGCTTTTGGATGGAATCGTAGCTTACTATCTCTGCAGAGTAGAACTACCTCTTGTGAGATGATTCATCTCTTCAATAAAAATATTGATAATTTAAGTGGTCACCAAAACGTTTAAGCAACAAATGTATAATATAAAATAAATTGAAATCGAATATTTCAAAATTTATTTCAGTTCTAAACTGTAAAAAAAGAATGAAATTAATCCCTTTAACGTCTAGTTATGAAATTAGTTCTTAACAGTTATGTCCAGATAGAACACTACGGGTGCCTGCATGCGTAGCGATGAGGTATTCCGTATCCTTAAGATGGTATTTGTATTCTGTCCAGATAAGATATAATTCCTGTATTGAGATTCAAACACTTGCCGTATATGGACGAAATTATTCCAAACACGGCCCTAAGCTCACTTCCCTCCCCCTCGGTGATCCAAGTTCATCGCCCCATAACAACCTTGTCCAGCAAACAGCCACGCTAGTCATCGTCCTACATCCTTTTAATCGCTTCCTTCATTAATTTACAGTAATAAAAAGTGTCGTTAATGTCACGATTTGGAATTACATCTAATCGTTTTCTGTTACATATAAACTCTTGAAATCTTGAACTTTATGATCAGAAATTGATCTCTTTATGAAACATTAATTTTAAAACTTGAAAGTAGGCCGATCGACAATATTACTGACCTACTGATTCAATCCATCTCTTCACATATGTCTTGAAGGGTCAAGGGGATGAAGGTGATGAGAGATAAGATGAGATTTTTTAAAGAATAAAAATATCTGTAAGTTTAAATTGATATGTTTCCATTACTTACTTTTTTCTATTCGCAAAATTTAAATATTTGGTTGAAAGCAAATCGGGAGAGGTGAGCTCTTCATTCAAGGATGAGTTTTAAATTTAGTTTTACAAAAACTCACTTTCATCCACTTGATCCTTCAATCACATTAAGGGATTATCAGATGAATCAATATTTAAAATAGCAGAATGGGTATTGATTGAAAACATCAATTGAAAACAACAAGTTTTACTTTCACTTACCTATATAGGAAATATGTAGTAAGTGAAAGTATTGCGATCGTGAAAAATTTCGACTTCCGGTTTTCAACGGAAATACACGTTTTGGGGTCTCCTGAGTCCAAACAACCAAGTCCCGCGAAATGGCCTGTGTGTGTGTATGAACAGACTACCTCAAAAACTACAAACCGTACGAACCTGAAATTGGGTATTTGGTAAATGTATATGCCCGCGATGTGACAGCAAAAATTTCATCAAAATTGGTCAACGGAGGGGGTACTTTATTTCGTAACTTTTTTCCAATCGTTACCTTTTTTTTCGATTATTTCAAAAACGGCTTTAACGATTTTGATTAAATTCGTCATTTTTAATGAAAATACATCCTTCTTTAATATCATGTAAGCTTTAACATTATTAAAATGTTCTGAGGGGGGTTAGATGGGGAAGGGGCCTTTTTTGTTTTCCTATAAAGTACCTTTATTTTTGTTTATATGGAGAAATAACGAGAGACAGCTATCCCCGAAAATAAGAAATGGCTAATATGAAATATGAAAAAAATTAAGTAAACATATACGGGAGAAAAAAAGAAAAATATTCCGTCAACTCATATAACACGTTGAGCCCACGCAGGCGGAGTACGCCTTTAAGGACAGACCATTGTTCATAATTAAAGCCGTTCTGTTCATTTGTTTCATGGTAAATGAAGTTTTCAACAACTACATAGAGAATTATAAAATTAGACGACTTGATGTATTATACTTGCATTGCCGAATTATCGCGAGTAAAAACTTTTATTTAATAATAAAAAAAAATAGTTTACTTTAGAGAGCAAATAAAAACAAAAATAAGAAATGACTGTGGAAAAGTGTGTGACTTTGAGAAATGGCAATTAACAAAACACGGCAATTTCTAATCTAAGTAAGTTGGTAAGTGAAAGTCTTTTGTTCCGTGCATCGTACCAGATTTTTATAATTTGGCATCAAAGTAGTTTTAAAGATAAAAACATTAATTTTCGTTTAGTGCAACAAACAAATTTCGTTTGTTACAATAACATAAAAAAATAATATTAACTGCAAGAATATTTCTTATATGCAACATTTATAATGGAGTAAAAATCATTCATTTTCAAAATCAAATTTCAGCTAAAAATGCCAGTTTCGACCAACCAAAGTTGGGATTTATTTTATTGTTTACTTATAAATTTCAGTTTTTAATTTTTTTTAGTCTTTATTTCATACTGCATTGTAGCTTAGGATTTTTTGCTTCAGGACAGCTGATTAGAAAAAATCACAATGATGCAAGTAATTTTTTACTGATTAAAGTTGGTCTTCCAATACCTCTTGACCCATAAATTTCCTCGGTCATTATCCTTTTTGTAATGCTCTGTTCTGGCATTCTGGCAATGTGTTCAGTCCATCTAATCCTCCCAATGCGAACGATTATTTAAATTTTCTAGTCATTTTAAAATGCATATTTCGCATTTTGATAGAAAATAAAAGTATGTTGATAAAAAATGTATTTGATTTTTTTTTTGTGTTTAGACTTCACATCTGCACATCTTTTCTGATTATTATATGAAGATTTTTTATGCCATTATTCTATTTTAGCATTCATGTTTACAATATTTGCTTCTTTGTATTCCCTGTTTTTTATATTGAGTTTGAATTCCTCATTTCAACAACTGAATTCTTCCGTAAACACTCGGCAGATAATTTAATTTACAATGTATTAGCAAATACTTATAAACTGTCTCACATTTCTTTCGAAAACATAACTTTTAAATAGAATAATTTGGTTATTATGCTTATTTCAAAGAATACATTATCATGTATTGTTATAATAGATTATAATAATCAGGGGTTTATCATAAAAAAGATGCTCTCATTGTTCTTTTCCAACCGGAAAGCTAGATATTATCTCAGATAGATCCAGAGGAAATGCTCTTACCATCCAATTTGTAGCCAGTATTGAACACGGTGAGAGCGGTAGGGATGAAGATTGGTGAATGAGATGACTCGGATGGCCGAGAAAGGCGAGCAAGGACGTCCGCCCGTTACTGGAGGAACTCCTGGAGGCGACCCAGATCTGGAATTGGAGGGATATTGGAGATGGCTCTGTAATGCGGGTGGACGTGTCCGCCGGATCCAATCACCTTCGTTGGACTTCTTCCCCTAACCTCTCTTCTTCCGGGTCAGGCGGGTGGCACAGGAGTCTCCATTGCTAACCTTCACCTCTTAGTCTTTTTATGGAAATTGGGCTCCGGGTCCAGATGTGGCAGAGGGCAATACTGGGTGGCTAAGAGGGGAGAAAGCGCAGATTACCGGATCCTTCGGGGAAAGAAAATGTTCGTGCCAAATGGCCTGAAGGATGGTTGCTGCCCTCTCGGTTGGATGAAATTGTCGCAATAAAACTTTGAGTAGTCTTTTTTTGTTCAAATTATACCAAATGTCACTCTCTGAAAGCCCATAAAGAGAAATAAGCGTGCGGCTTGGTTATCAACGGTACCTCTACTTTCTAAATCCAAGACAGAGATTTGTAGGATGCACCAAGTTTAGCGAATCTATGGAAAGTTGAAACGAGCAATGGAACTTTTCGATTTCAATACAAATGCATGTTATCGTTGCTTGTAGATGTTGATATTGTTCTATATGATTAGTCATATAAATATTAAATCAAGTATCGATTACAATTTCATTTGAGCCAATGTAGCACATTTTATCATCTTGAATAAATATATCCTTCCTTTAAGATTTCTATTTATTATTAATCACCCACCATTAAGTCAGATGGTTTTATACGTCATGGTATTTGATATCTCATTATGTTATAAACTTAATTTGTTAATATTAACTCCCACCAATAAATCAGATAATTTTATACGTAATGACATTTGATATCTTATAAAGTTATATACTTAATCAGTTAATTTTAACTTAAATATTAACATAATTAAAAAATATTATATATCAAAGTTTTTTTAATGAGTTTGTTAACAAAATCAAGTATTATAATGGGTAGGAAGCCCCGAAACGTTAACTGTTGATGTCTTAAGTATATTACAAATATTATAAATATAATCCTTACTTGACCTAAAACTGTTATGGTAACGTAATGTAACGAATCCAAAGTTTAAAATCGTGGATAATTTCATAGGGGAGAGCGGGGTTGGTTGGCAACAGTTTTCACTTGTTTGATTGTTGAGTCGTTCCTGTTAATATAATCCCAATGGGGCTGATACCACTGTAAACTACATTAGAGTACTTCAAGTATTTTTTCACAACATAATATTTAATACTAAGATCATAGAAAATTGAAGAATTCGTCAATCCAGAGTATGCCAATTGACCCCAGGTTGGCCTAGAAGGTGGGGTTGTTTAGCCATCTCATTGAAGTACTGCTTGACACATATTATTGTTATTAAAAGCTGCACTATAATGGTATAATAATTTTGAATAGTTTTTAACAGCTTTTAAACGGAAAATAGAATGACAATAGAAGAAGATAGAAGTTTAGTCTGTCGTCACTTTTTGCATAAGAAAAATTGCTCTCATCTTCCTCGCTGGAACTAAAGACCATTGATAGTTTCACCTTTGATTATGTTTGCCTTGCTTTTGTGAATAGCTACTGCCCCTAAAAAAATAGTTGAAGAGAGCCAACTAACCCCATATGAGAGATCATATGAAAGATGACTTCCAGGAAAGGGGAGAACAATCAAACAAGAAGCTTGTTAGTCGAAAGGTTAGGTTTTTCAAAGGAGTTTGGAGCTATGTGAACAGAATCGGAGTGAAATGTTTTTCCATGCCTTTAAACCAACTTTACTGAAAATATAAAAATTTACTTACATGTTGTAAAATCAATCAATGAAGCACACTCTTATCTACACTGTTAGCATCGGATTGAAAACTCAGGACAAGACTCCCGAGGTCGAGCTGGTCACATGGTACAATGGTGGGGCCTTCACAACAGGTGTGACGGAAACTATAAGCCAATGGCCAACATACCCCCCTATGCCAACCAACCCCGCTCTCCCCCTATATATCTTTGAATTTTCTTTTAGTTTAATTTGAAATTTTCTTTGATGTATGCCCTTTCATTTATTTTAAATTTATTAATTGAAATCCTTGATACAAGAATTAGATAAGACAAACCCCTCAATCCTTAAAAAAAAATAATATATATATATATATATATATATATATAAGTTTGCTCTATGAACAATAAATGTAATTACTTAAACAGTCAGATTAAATGTAGCTTTTTCGATTGGTGATTAGGAACAAATACTCCATCATAAAGTGTACAGGGCTGGAACATAAGTGAATGATCACTCCGCGCTGACCGGCTTTGTTAGTTATTCTTAAATAACGCTTTTACTCTAATCAAAGATATTTTATTGAGAACATTGATGATTGAAGGTGTTCCAACGAGATTTAATGATGTAATATTTTTATAATCGATTTTTTAAAACATCAAACGAAATAAATAGACAGAATTATGAAGCACAAATAAAGCTTCAAAAGATAAATAAGGATGCTGCCCCCGACAAGAAACATATTTGTTTCTCAAACCTTAACTTTACCAAAATATGATTTAATACCTAATTATGAAAAACTGGAGTACATAGAAGAACATTGAGAAGTGGTGATGACCGGGGGGGGGGGGGGCAGCGATTTATCATAATGATAATCCAGGGATATTATTGTGGTTCTGGTACTGCTATCAAGCCAACTAAATGACAATATTAGGCATTTTAATCAGTCTTTTGTAATTCATTGTCATATTTCAGTATACTTAATTTTTTCTGTCTATTACTAATTTTGAGGGGGAGGGGAGGCGGCTTCGTATATGGCCCATTGATTAAAAACATAAATGAAATAGCTGTTCGGTCAATGAGGTAGAGTGTAAATTTTTGCCCTTTGTAATGACATTATGAGGAAATAAGAAAGATGATACTGATGATGATCTCATTTCACTGGTCTTAAATTTTTTTCGAAATATCTTGGAAATGGAAAGTATTTATCGATCTTTTTTTGCAGCATTGTATATGTATACACATGAATATAAACCACTAACACTACATAAAGTAACATTATTAATAAGTTTATCTTTATTTTTTACTTTGTTAAATTAATAGGCAAAAAGTGATTCTAATGTAAGAACAATTTTCGCATTGTGTTGATTATAATTGGAATATAAATTATATAATATGGTTTTCAATTGGGGGAGAGGGATAGATTATTACTAAAGGCATTGAGTTCTTGTCCTCAAGGTCCCGAGTTCGAATCTGACTTGGCTCACGATATCTTTAATATTCTGTCACAGATCGTCTCGGTAGCAACCTCAGCCTCTAAAATGTGAGTACTCTTAATTGAAAAATTAAGAGGGAAAAACGTGGCGGTCAATTGTAATCACGGTCAAACCAACTCCTTACAAGACTGCTGACCAGGTATCAGTGCTTCATTACACAGTACTGTACCCAAAACCATTCATGGGTTGTAGTGCTACAGGTTTTTAAATTGGTCCATGCTGCGTGAATTAGATTGACCACCCCTGCTTTAAGACATAAAAATCCAGGACTTGTTTATTTATTTAAAGTTTAATGGTATAATTTACCTTCATCTTGCTCCAACATCTTCAATATCTTTGAAACCGAGCTTTCATGGTCACATCTCTAATAATACCCTATTACATCCCCTAAAACAAAACGAAAAAAAAACATAGTTATCTCTACGAATGATCTCAACCTATAGGCCAAGTTATTTAGGAATCCAAGATATAAGTTTTAGCGAGCCGTGTTAAAAGTTGAATAGAGGGGAGACAATGACCGTGCCGGGGTGACCATTTAAAGTGATCCATTTGTTCTAGTGTGACGGCGATTCAAGAAACAATGTTCACGGTAGGTCATTACACTTGGGCTGGAAGTCAAGTTCCCTCGCCCGGCACCCATCACTTCACTGCTTTAGCTATTTCACCGCTTCATTGTTTTTAGGATTGTCTTGAAATCATGTTTCCATTTCTTATTTAAAGTGAATATTCAATAATCATGCACGATGGTAGTTCTTCTTATACTATCGATCGGTCACTATCACCCTAGGAAATCAAGATTTAAAACTATTATTCACATTCAAGTGTGTGAATATATATATATATATATATATATATATATATATATATATATATATATATATATATATATATAATATTTTTAATTAAATAAGAAGCTATTAATATGATTCGATAAAATTAAAATGCAAATCCATAATCGATAATTGTTTAGTTAAGTATATTTAGTTTCTATATTTTTTTCTTAAATTTAATTTGATATTATAAATTAAAATCTTTATTTGAATTTCACTGCATGATTTCTTAGTTAAGGACCAATGTTTGCAGACAGCATTTTCATAAAGTATTTTAAAAAAAAAAATAATAATAATAATAAATCTAGATTAGAAAACAGAGTGTATACATATGAAACTGTGCACTTTTTAAAGTTAATGAGTCATAAATAAAACATAAATAAGTTTTCGTATTTCTAGTTAAAGTCAAATGAAATCTAATTCAGCAAAAACTATGTGACTCGTCAAACTAAGGTCGTTTATGTAAACTAAAACACTGCGAGTGAAACCAAAGGAAATTCAAAACATTCCTTCTCAAAATTAGGCGCCGTCAAACTCCAAGCCAACTTACACTGATACAGCAGATCGAAAAATAGATATGATTACCTAATCAATTTTTTCTTTTTTAATATGATAATTTCATCATATTTTATAATAATTTTATAAGAAAACTGTAATTTATTTATCAATGGAATCCTCTCTTTCTGAATTTATGGTATTAATACTACTATTTTAAATAAATAGTAACAAATCATTATTTGCTTAAGCATAAAAGATGGGAAATATTTATTTTTTTATTTTATTCTTTGTTTAAAAAAAATAACTTATTTAAAAGTTATTTAAGGCTAATTATTAACCTGGGAGCTAAAAACAATTAAAAAGACTCTGGGAATTCATAAATGTCAGAATATAACTTTATCAATTGGAAATATTTCTCTTTAGATTTTTATTGTTGTTATAGATCCTCAGGAGTAAATAGGCCTTGGACTCCAAATAGTTTAAGCACGCCACCGTTTGAAATACATATGTTGTTAAATTTTTACTGACATTTTTGTCAGTAGCCCCCACCGCTAAACTAACTATTTTCTTATTCGAATTTTCAAACCAATTTCATAAGGTGCGAAGCATTATGTGTTGCTTCCTCTATTATTCCCTCATCCTTAGGGACATGAAAAATAATAGAAAAACAAAATTACACACCCATGAGCTGACTCCTCGTTCAATTTTATTAAACGATAAAATAAAACATAATTAAAAAAAATATATTTTTTTTATGAATTGAGAAATAATTATAATTAGGAATTTTATCGGTTGATGATCCTTGTACGCCACTTGGTCCGCTTTGAAACCATGGCATACAAACTCTGTCTAGAAGAATGCATTAAACGGGATGACATCAGAAATATCGGGCCTTGTTAGACAGCGATGGCCCACATATTGGTTTGTTTCTGCCCCTGATCTGAATACACAAACTTGGTACGTTGACCCCGAGCAAGGAAATCGAATAGCAAAACATGGAAGACGTTGACATACACCGCACGTCGCTCATTCAAATTGCCGGAATCAACAGATCTTCAAATTAGATCATTAAATTACTCCTATTACTGTAAAGATTCAACTGCAATAGACTTGCTCCAGGCATAGGGAAAATAATTTATAAAGAAAGAACATACTTTTTTATAGTGTTATCATTCGATCTTAAAAACAGTCATATATTGATAAATGTGGAAATATGAAGCAAACTAAAACAAAGAAAATTGTGGTGTTGGGTTCTAACTTTCCTAATACCAGAAATAATGTTTTCATTACCCACTTAATTTGAAACTTAATGTTTGAAATCAAAAAGAAAATCGCAACCACAGATTACTAATTGGTCTGTGCGAATAATTCGAATAGCGTGTGGACTAAACAGAATGCCGATAAACTTCAAATACGTACTTACGTCCAGTGGATTCTTACACAATGTTTGCCTGGGGCTTTTATGGGCTTGCAAAAGAAAAAATTAATATTAATTTTACATTACAGTAATTTTTTAATAAAAACAACAAATTTCCTCCTTCCTTTGACCGAAAAAACATTTATTCTTTACAAAATTTTAAAATTTTCATGAAATTAGGGAAACTGTAAATCAATGATTTATCGAGAAACGCAACTTGCGTTATACATCCTGAATGTACCATTTGTTAACGTGCTTTGTAAAATAAATCGCTGTTTATTAAGGAAAGCCTAAATAAGTATGTCTATGTTACGATGGTACAATTTTTTTTTAATTGATATTTACAACTGTATTAAAACAAAAAATAGATCGTAACGTCGAGCGGTTTCTTGTGGTAGAAAATGATTAAAGGACACATTAGGACATGAGTTCGTAGGTTTACATCGAATAGTTTGTTAGCTTGATTACGGTCCTTTAATGATAAAAAGGCTAATCGGACCTAAATTTTGCCTATCCCGGTATAATTAGGATAGGGATCTTTAGCTAGTACCTGATATCGTACAGGCTGGGGACCTCCATTTTACGTCCTATCCGAGGATTTTTTACTTTAAAAATGCTAGGGCCACGGCGGGACGCGAACCGGCAATCTTTATTATTGTAGGTTGCTATGCTAACTACTAGACGTCGTATAGTTAATGTGGTTTAGTGAGATTTTTTGGGATTTATTTTGATTCTCCAAATTATAACACCAATTTTCAAGATGGCGCACTTAGAATTTAATTAACTGGAACAGGTTTTGAACATTGACTTCTTATTAAATTTACTACCCTATGAGAACAGAAAATTAGACTAGTTTTTGGATCTTTCTTCTAGTTTTTATTGGAATAATCTCTGGAATCATCTCTTAAACTTGGACCATATATTCAGAATTGGGGCATCCTGAATTTTTTTTTTTTTTTTTTTTTTTATCAAGGGAAGCAAGATCTTTTTTTTTTTAAATATAACAAATATTAATGAAATCCCGGAGCCAACATTGTCTAAGATCCCACTCGTAGTATTAGTTCACGATATAATTTAAATACTTACACATTTATATTTCAATATCTACAGAAACACTGTTTGACAAATGTTTTTGTTCTTCCACGCAGGGGTACAGTATTATCCCCCTCCTGACTGTTGCCAGAGCACTCGCTTGGGATGCCAATAAAATACAAAAGGTTACAGCTTTTGTATATGCCCGGAATAGTAAGATCCGGGACACGTGTGCGGCGGGCCGAGGGTAGGGGTTTAATTACGGTGTGGCATACAGCGAGGGGTTACGGTCTGGAGGGGTGTCGCATCCCCCCTCTTAGCTTCCGCCCCTGTCGGCAATTTGTCAACTCTGAATCTATATCAGGTTTAATCATCGAGGGATGGGTCGTGCTTCTCGATAGCTGGTCGTTTAGTCTTAGTTATACTCTTTTAACTTCAAAAAAATAGTGCGTGTAGGTTTTACCAACTGATAAGGTGAAACATACTGACACTGAGCAACTGTGATAAAGCTACAATAATTTACAAAAATTCACAGTATTTATATGCATAATTCTTAGAAAGATTGATTTAAGTTGTTAAATAAATTATTATAATTAAAATGTAATATTGTTGGTCAATTAAATGTGATAACTGAGAAATATGTTAAAATTCAAAACTTCCTTATTCAAAACGGCTAGGTGGGCTGTAGGAATCGGTAGGCAATAGGAAACCACAATGGCGGGCAAAAATAGATTAGGGCCATTCCACGTCATATTATCCAGCCGAAGTTCAAAATTTTACCTCCCCCCCTCAGATTTTGATAAAAATTTGTAGGTATTAAGCCCATACGGAAATAAGAAAAACTACCAATTTTTACCCGATTCCAACAAGTAGTTTCAGAAATATGGTCATTTGAACTTTTGAGATTTTTGAAGTTCCGATGACGACTTGCGCTCAAAACCAACTTGTAGGTGTTGTAAGTACTTTCCTCTGTAAAATGGGTATTAATTGAACTGAAGCTTTCAAAATTTATTCA
Source organism: Aelia acuminata (assembly GCA_911387785.2). NCBI lineage: Eukaryota > Metazoa > Arthropoda > Insecta > Hemiptera > Pentatomidae > Aelia > Aelia acuminata. The sequence goes on from OU426981.1 coordinate 62,132,554, forward strand.
TTGATACTTCATTTCATACAGAATCAGATGATATCATAAATGTTCGACAGATAATTTTTCATCATGAAAAAAAAAAAATTATTAAACATAAACAATTAAATTTTTTCGAAGATGTAAAACAGTCATCGAAAAATGCCATGAGCAAAATCTCTCTCCAACCATCCTAATAAACAATATATCATTTGAACAAGAATGAAATTCTCTACTCAATGATTAAAAAATATGAGTGGGTTATTGACTTATAAGAGTTTTATGTTGATTCGAATCTAATATAGTTGAATTTTTAACAACATCTGTGGGGGGGGGGGATTTTGAACTTCGGCTGGATGATTTGACATGGAATGGCCCATTAGTTAAGCTTTTCCAGTGACAAAAGCTTTAGCACGTATTTACACTCAGAATTAAAATTATTTCTTTAAATTATGAGATAATACAGGGTTATTACATTTTCAATTCGAAATATCATTAAAGAAATTATTTTATGTTTTGAATCAGCGTGGCGACCAGAATCGTAGACCGTTTCACCAACCGTTTCACCAAGCGCCTCTGTATAGTCCATGTTATGTTTGCGTAAGTATGGGTATCATAGATAACTTAAGACAACCTTCCAAATGAAAGTTTCATTTAAAAAAAAAATTAAGGTTGCACTACAACAGAATAAAAACTATTAAACATGGAGTTGGTACCGTAAGCATAAATTCAACAAGCAATGAAGGGATAGTAACTCCTTTTACAAAGACTGAGTGCACTATACGAGATTGTTCAATAGGAACAAAACGAAAGCATAATCTTTATAATTTTTTAACATGAACTGTTATCAACCAGTAAGAAACATAAACTTCACCATGTGGTTTTAAAATAATTACCCTAGATATTAATCCAGAGAGGTTCTCTATATATTATACCCTACAAATTGTTTTTTATAAATAAGTATTTAAGACAAATGCTTGTTTAATATCACTGGTGTTTAGGCGAAAGGGCTTGATCACAATTTTTATAAAAAAAAAAAGAGTTCTCATTTCGTATTTTTAATCATCTGTTTTTACTATTATCAATAGTCCCTGTCGAGATTATATTGTGATGAATCTTCCTTGAAACTCTAGATTATATGACGTAAGAACATATAATCTATAATTAAAGAACAACATTAATGTATTATTATTTATTTTAGCAATAAATTCTTTGTCATATAGGTAATCAGTCGTGACCTAATTATCAACTAAACTTTTTTCCTTACAATAGTTTAAAAATACAACTCGAAACACACACATAATTTTCTGAAAATCATAAGGTCATTTGTGTAAAATATAATATAAAAAAACGTGGCCGTAATTTTTTTTAAACAATAGGAAATCTTAACACTCTTATTTCAAAATTCCAAAATCCAAAATATTTATCAAAAAGGCATATAAATTCCAAATGCTATTTATCTTATTTAAATACAACGTATTTTCCTTTGCAATAATATAATTTTATGCCCCTTATCAGGAAAGATATAAGAAATTTGACTTAAAAGAAAGATTTTTTGTTGAAAAATTTTGTATGATTGATTTATGAGATTGTAGGGTATACAGGTTTTTAATCAACGCTTTATGTTTTTATAGTTTACTTTTCATAATAAAAAATCAAAAATAGTAATATTAAAATTTAAAAAGATATTTAAATACTAATAAAAAAATAAGAAAGAGAAAATATATAGTTTAAGAAAATAGAGAATGAAGAAAATATATATTAAAATCGCTGGGCAATTATAATGTTATTCCTTTACCAAACAAGATGCAGAATCTGAAAGAAGTACCAAGCACTTCAGTAATTTTGAATAACTATGACAAATCATTATGCACTCAGGTCTGCTAAAAGTAAAATACTAATATATTTTTAATTATCCTTACTACACAGGACCCCTTTCGTCCGAAGAGTTTTATCCTTGGAAGACACCTTCTTCAGATTTTTCCCACAGGCTCTGAGCATTCTCATCATTAACAGGAAAAAAAAAGTAAATCGATATTTTCCGCTACAGTTTTTTTTCCTTTAACACTCAAGCAGCAGAGGAGTAGTTTAACATAAACCTTTGAGTTTTTAATTAACCCCTCCCCCCACAGCAAAAAAAAAATCGTTTAATTTGGAAGAGTGATTTTTGTTCCAAGTGACATTTTTCCCATCAAAGTTAAGTTTTGATTTTTTTTTCTTTTTGGAGATTTGATTATAATTAAAGAGTCATTTTTTTCTGTTATTTTAAAATATCCATCAGATATTTCGCTTTCAATATCAGTCCTAACTTTTTCAGTATTTTTATGAGTAGGCATTTTATTACTCATTGTGGATAGAGAAAACTATGTCGTATTAGTTACAATATTTATAAATAAAGAACATTAGAACGATTATTATCATTTTTGATTTATTGGATTCGTCTCCGTCCCGGATAACAGAAAATATCGGAAATATTAGGGGTTAGGTAGGGAGGTAGAGGGGGTATTCATTAACTTATTAAGACTGATTTTTGGATTTTTGATTTAATGATATTTGAATCACATTTCGTCCCCGGGTGTTAAGCAGTATGAGAATGTCAATTCCACGTATAGAACATCATGGGTCACCTGTGCTGTAGTTGTTAGCTTAGTCAATTACTGCACAGTAGCTGCCAAATGGCCCTAGGACTTATTAAACTTTCTATGCCGTCCTTTGGCTGAGCCAGAAAATGAGTCCCGAACTGCACGATGTCAGGCACTCGTTAAAGATCCCTCTCCTAATTTTACCAGGATAGTTCAATTTATGACTCCCACTAACAACATAAAGTGACGTTAAATAAACAAACAAACAAATAAATGATATTATGGAGAGGTTTTTGGAGGGAGGGAAGCAGATTCATCAATGCCCTAACAGTTCATCCGATTTTAACGAATTTTGACACACATGCTTTTAAAAAAAATGACTTACATCTACTATTAAATCGACTTAAATCCCTATAGCAATCAAAACAATGTAATTTTTACTATCATAATGCGCATCTAACTATATATTTTTTAGAAATATCACTTTGACTCCTTGTCTTAAAGGTCCACAATTACACTAAACATGTTTGGTATTGCCTCATTACATATATCGTATGTCGTGTTGATAGTATCTAATAGTTTCCCACCCCTTCTTTCATCTCTAGGTGCACCACCCCCCTACAGCAGTTTGGCTTCGTAGACTGTAAGCATAATGCGCCTGACAGTTTCATTCTCCGGAACTGTCAACACTCCTCGTGATCACTGGGTGTACACAGCTGAAGAGGAAGTCGTAATGGCCTCAACTGACATGAGTCATAGCCTTCTATATTAGATGGTTCATGGTTCCTAATGGATACTGCAGCGGAAGGATCTGGAAACGAATTGTACTTTCGGGAGGGGAAGGGGTGCTAGGAGGCGAAGTGACGCACGTTGCAGAAGACAGTTTTCGATCCTGAGCTGTGTTATTAGTTTATGGTTTGGAAGACTTGACTCCGACTGTACTTTCCCGAAAGATTAGTCGGAGGATGCCTTTTGATAAAACACTCATAATAGAATGCGAAAAATCAAATGTTTTCCTTGCAGAACAATAGTAAATGGGGCCTTGAAAGAACAATACTACTAGTTGAAAATTAAGGATTAATATTATATTACTCTAAGATCTTTTAAATTATATTAATCGGTTTCTTTGCTCACAGATCTCACAACGAATTTTCCTGCGAGCATCTTCCCATTCACCTTATCCAGGAATCACAACCGTATTACAGCTTCTTTTGATTTAATGAACCTTTGCTCCGTAAAAATATATATATTTTTTAAATATATAATAGGCTTAGAAAGGCTTCTTTCCCTTTATCGGAAAAAACTTAAGGGAACTCGACTGCATGGCCTACTTCAAGAAGAGCGTTAAAAATGAATCGTCCCAACAAGGAAAGAAAAAAAAAAAAAGAACAAATAATAATAATAATAATAATAATAATAATAATAAAGACTTTATTGATTGTCCCGGGAACTAGTCCCTTAGGAACAAACTATACAGATACATATAATAGGCTTCAGTGCCTTAGAGTACTATATAAGAAAACAATAAAAACAAAAAAAATGGAGCAAATTAAAATGATAAAAATAAACAAAAAAAAAGCTGAGCAAAAAAATTATAAATAATAAGGAAATCTTCTTGTGATAAGAAAAAAAAAATAAATAAAATAAAACTAAGTAAATCCTTATTGACTTAAAATGAAAAATAACTTATTTACACATACACTAAATGGAACATATATTTTAAGGATAAATAAATAATAAAGGCCTATACCAATTTACAGTTGAACTGGTTACAGTTGTTCGGGAAACTGGGAGGAAAGGAGGTGATCGAACAGGCGGGATTTAAAGGTAGGGAGTGTGTTGGAATGACGAATAAAAGGGGGGATAGAGTTCCATAGGGATGAGGACCGGATAATGATAGATCTTTCAAAAGCTGACGTTCGGTGGGCCGGAGTGTATAGATCCGAAGACCTGGAACGGGTATTGCGGGAATGGACAGAGGATTTGAAATGGAGAAGTTCGGTGATGTATGACGGACGGCGGGATCGGATTACTTGGAAAAGGAATGAGGCCAGGAAATATTTACGGCGGTAGGATGGGTATAACCACTTTAATCTTTCGTATAAAGGTGAAACGGAGACGTCTCTTGGGACCCCAAAGATAAATCGTACGAAACAATTAAATAAACGTTTTAGTTTTGCTTCGAGGTCCCCAGAGATACCCCCATACACCGCACAACAATAGTCAAAGTGGGGAAATACCAGGGAGGTGACCAGGAGCCTACGTGTTTCAAATGGAAAAAGGCTTCGGAGGTGATTTAATTGCTTTAAGGTAGAAAAGGTACGGCGGGAAATATTGGAGATGTGGTTTTTCCAGGAAAGGGTTTGGTCAAAGGTCATTCCGAGGTTTTTGACAGTTGGATAAAATTTAATGGGATTATTATTTAGGAGGAGGGTAGGGATGTTAGGGACGGTTTTAAGGAGGTAATTGGAGCCTATTAAAATTGCTTTCGTTTTTTCTGCATTCAGCTTCAACTTGTTAGCCTCTGCCCAGAGACTGATTCGATTTAAATCATCCTGAAGCTTTTTTGTTGCAGAGGATAGCTCGGAAGGGGGGAAGGATAGGTATATCTGGAAATCGTCTGCATAGATATGATATTGGGAGTGATGGATCAGAAGAGGAAGGTCGTTGATATAAATGGCGAACAGAGTGGGGGATAGAGAGGAACCCTGCGGAACACCACAGGAGAGGGGAAGTGTCTTGGATGGAGGTTGGCCTGGAACGACTACAAACTGTGACCGGTCTGAAAGAAAGGATTTGAACCAATTTAAGGCGCTGCTTGATAAGTGGAGCTTTTGTAATTTGGTGAGAAGGATATTGTGGTCAACGGTATCAAATGCTTTGGAGAAATCAAGAAGGATGAGGATGGTTAATTTTCGGTGTTCGATGGACGTTTGGAGGTCATGGGTAATTTTTAGGAGGGCGGATTGAGTAGAGTACCCAGATCGGAAGCCTGATTGGAAAGGGTTAATGAGGGAACGTTCTTCTAGGAAATTTGATAGTTGGTTTTGAACGAGGCGTTCTAACGGTTTTGAGAGGTTTGAAAGGAGAGAGATTGGACGGAAATCATTCATTGAGGAAGGGTTTGCCGTTTTGTTTAACGGTCGGACTAGAGCGGTTTTCCAGGAAGAAGGGAATATGGAGTTTTGTAAAGAGAAGTTGTAGATGTGATAAAGAACAGGAATAAGTGCTGGGAGACAGGATCTTATTAGCTTTACTGGGATATCATCGGGACCATAGTCGTTGGTGTGGGATTTTAGGATAGCAGTACGTAGGTCTTCGTAGGTTATGTGAGCAAAAAAGAAATTTTCCGGATTAAAATGATGCTGATTAATATCAGCAGGTTGGGATGAATTAGAAGAGAAGGATGAGAAATGGTTATTGAGATCATCTGGAGAGAGCTGAAAGGAGCTAGGGTTATTGGAACCTGGTAGGGATAATTGTCGGAGTATTTTCCATTTGCTTTTAGGATCGTGGGCATTGGTAAGAGCGTTGTGGAAGTGAAGGGATTTAGATCGTCGGATTTCGGATTGGGTCAGATTTCTATGTTTTTTAAAAGACGCATAATCCGCTGCCAAACGGGTTCGCCGAAATTTGCGTCTTGCAGCTTCCCTTCTTTTTATCATATCCTTTATTTCAGGAGTCAACCAAGGTGCAGCAGGACGACGTAAGGTTCGGGTTTTCAGTGGAGCATGGATATCTAAAATGGATTTCAAATTTGAGGTGAGGATGGAGACCATAGGATCGATTGAGTCATAGGAATATGTGAGATTCCATTGATCGGGTTTAAGGTCGGATTGAAGGGATTCATAGGAGAGGAGGTCTAAATTGCGGAATGATATCTCCTTGGGAATAAAACGTTTGACGGGGAGGTCGTATGAGATCTGGATGAGGTCATGAGATGAGAGAAAAGGAACGGGGTATTGCGAAGAAGAGACAATTTTGGAGGGAGAGTCAGAGATACAAAGGTCGAGCCATGTGTCGGAAAATTGTGTATGATGTGTTGGAAAATAAGGAACTAGGTAAAGATTGAGGGAATAGAGGAGGTCGGTTAGATAGGATTTCTCGGGGGAGTCTGCAAGCATATTTACATTGGACAAAAAGATTATATAGTGGACAAAAAGATTATAAAAACTGTCAGCTTAATGCAAACACTTTCCGTTAGGATGAAGAAGCCCTTAAAGAAAATAATGAAATAAAAAAAATATATATGCAAGCATGATGGTTAATGTGAGCTGAGTGGTGAGTGAGGGCTGTTGTGGACTTTTCAAAAGCAACAATGGAGGGCTGCTTGACACCGCTGACAAAGGCCTCACAAACTGGATGCTGTATGCCGAAAAAAAACTGTACGAGTCCGAAAAAGCTGCCCCCTTCTGAGGGAAGTCACGGTGATGTTAGCCGCCGTTTTTTCCCTGTCTGTAGCCGGCTAGGTAAAACAAACAGCTCGTTAGCTGAGACCAATCGGGGGCTGTCTAAGGGGGCCTGTGCATGGGTGTAAGCGATCAGCTGCAACGGTGTAGTGGCTGCAAGGCCCCTCTAACATGATCAAGGAGGAGGAGATACAGTTTACAATGTTCGCGTTCAGCGCTTTTAGAGTAAGGAATATTCATTCATTCATTAAAGGCATACAAGAAAAACCCTATAATTTATTTTATATTTTATTTTTTGATTCAATGTTTTTTTTTATGGAATATTTTATGAATTTCAAATTGAGCCGTTCATAAGCTTTTTATAGATATTCATATAAGCAGAACATTTTGAAAAATATCAAAAAGGTACCTAAAACCAAGGTCTATATCCTGTCGGGGGTAGGAATTTGCTCTGACACGACTGAGGACTGAGGAGGATTGGTTCCACTACACTCACTCACACCTTATTAAAAAAAATCTCACCTCCATCGCGTCAATTTCCATTTTTCATTAAAAATCGGATTTATCCCAATTTCTTAATATCTACTAATGATTACGAGACCTCAGAATGGGAAAGGTAAAGAGATGCAGCCACGTACAGTGATAGATTCTATGACATGGAAGTCAATATGAGTTGAAGAGGATGGTTATGGCCTAAAAAGAAACTGAGCTTTAGAAATCAAGGAAAAACCTGTGCCAGACGGGACATCGATATCAAAACATCGATTTACTCGATTTGATGCTCAAGAAGTTTTTTAGTATACAATCTTTAATAGTTAATCTGTTAGTGCCCAAAGGTATTTTAACATTGCTGTTTTTCAATACCCATTTTTTCATACATTAACATGTTAGATCCCAAAGATATTTTAACATCGCCGTTTTTTAGTACCCATTTTTCAATACATTAGCATTTTAGGACCCGAACATTTTTAAACATTGATGTTTTTCGACATCCTTTAAATAAATAAATTAAATTTCACTTTCCTACAATTCTACAAAATGTATTTTCCTACATTCCTCCAATAACGCTTGAGATATTTAAAAAAAGGGCGCTAATTTTAATCACTCCATTATGAAATTTTGCATGATCTGTCTTGCATGAAGATTCATGTTTTCCATGTTACAATTACAAGAACATAGAGCAGGATGATTAGCTATTATTCTATGATGTGAGTATGTGAGTAGTACGTAAGTAATAAGTATGTAGTAGAGTTGCGATATAAATTTCAATATCTCCAAAACATCGATGTTGATTTCATTGTTATTATAAAACAACGATGTTAAAAACATCGTATTTTTTGCCCAAACAAAGATGTTAAAATAATCTTTCTACATATCACAATGTTTAGCCTTCAAATGTCTAGGTAAATTTGTGGTTTGCAAGAACTTTTGAAAGGCTTAAGGCAAATATTGCCCTTGGCTAATTTGTCAGAGATGTTAGAAAAACATTCCCAAATGGTACTTTTACTTTATATATATTATAATTACTTTTTATAGAAAAACAGAAAAGAACGTATTACCACTAAAACCCATGAAAGGTCTTGGGTTCAGTACTGTGCAAGGAGGTACTATTTATTAGTAAGCGGTCACTTACTCGGTACGTTTTGTAGGCATCTTGAAAATAAATAATTTTTACCTTTTCTGTGCAAACTGAAACAAAACAAAAACGAACCTCTCTCTTATAATTCGTTTAAACCCACCACTTTTTTCTCTATAAATGAAAATCGAAGAATGGTACATGTACACCAAGATTCTAAGCTCTATGATTGTTTCTTGGTTATCGCCCGTTTGTCTAGTTCTCTCTTGTAACTTTCATTGGAAATGAGATTCAATGAGAAGGTTTGTAAATTCTTAATAAATGGATCTTCGTGGCCGAAACTTATAAAAAAGTTAGAGGGTGGCAATTTTTAATGAATTTTGTTTCAGTAAAAGGTTGCGAAAATGACAATTTCGGCCATCAGATCTTTATATAGAATAAATATCCGTATAAATGAAAATAAATAAAAACCTACCGTACACATATTAATCGCTCACAATTATCTCAGGTAAAGATATTGGTTAATAAAATTCGCAGTGAAGGCACAAGTAGAAGTGTTTCTATGACCAGACTGACCCGTTTTCAAAAAATACAAATACGGCACAAACGATGACAGTTGCCTAATACTCCCTCATGGGATGGCTGGTACCATAAAGGAGCCACTAACGATCCTTCGTGGTCAGCATCTTAGGACTCTTGACCATTAACGTCAACGGTAACCACATTCAAGGGGACAGTTAGTTCTTTGCGCAACACCGATATTGTCCTGCCGGGGAGGGGGAGGATAGAAGCAGAAGTTGTGTGAAGTGTTTTGTTAACTAGCCAGAAAATTTACTTTGGATCTGTAACTGGGTTGTTATTCTTAGAGGAATAGATGTCCAAGAATAAAAATTACTTTCTTCTTCTTCCCTATAGGGTAAACCATAAAGTTATTGACACCCCATTTTTAACTTAAAGGAATAAGTAAGCAAGTCCTAATTTTATTTAAAGATATAATTGAATCTAATGTTTTAAGGGCCCTCTCAGTCATCTATGAAGTAATACTCTAACCAAATAACCATAGGGATGATTTCACAATTAAATCCACAGGGTGTCAATAACTAGTTTTTGCACTTTTTACAATAAATATTGCCATATGGTAAAACTATTGAACTTTTGAACCAAAAAAACCTCTCGAGTCTTTATAAGGATAGATGAAAAGGAGCTTTTCGAAGTTTCAATTAGATATCTTCATAAATTTTTTTTTTTTTAATTTCACCACAGAAATGTTGTCTTAAGGGTGTCAATAATTGTACGGTTTACTCTAATCTGTATGTCTTCCTGCAAATTCACTACTACAATTTATAGGAAAAGCGTGGTAGTGAACTTAATTATAGGCCGTCATCGCAGCCTAAGTCCAACTTGATAGGGAGGCAGTCATTGGAGATTTCCTAATCCTGTAGATCAAACCTTATCGAGATCCGTTCGTCCTATGATCCTCTTCAAAAGGCAGGGTCCGCAAGAAAGGGGGTAACGTATTCTTGTAGTCTTTGTGACCATTGACCATTTCTCTTTTGGGGAGAACCTATTCTCCCTAGCCCCTATATGGGGCACACTGCTGACAATAATGCTTTATTGGCTGGTATAAAACAACGATGTAAAATCTTATTATTACATTGTAATGAAGTTATAATTAAGTTTTAAAAAAATAAAACTATGTTATGGGTTCCCATTAGTATGTGGGGTCCTGCAGAAAAACATCAGATAATCGTAGATTAAAATCAAAATATTAATAAAGTTGAAAGTAATTATATTCAAATATCACTAAAAAAATAAAATGAGGCTTTTTTTTTTTGCTTGGAAGAGTGATTATTTATTACTAGAGCTCGGATTCCCGCGCAATTGCATCTTTTTATTGGAAAGTCAGAGTAGAGCGAACTCAGGTTATCCGAATCAAGCCTAATGGGTTATTTTAATGAGGTTTTATACTGCACGAAATTGCACGTTTTGGGGTTTACTGCACGAAATTGCACGTTTTGAAGTTTTATTGCACGAAATTGCATCATTTGATATTTTGAAGAAAAAAAATATTACAAATTGTAATTTTCTTTAATACACATCAAAGAAATAGTGGAAACATAATTGTAAATATAGGGAACTTAATGTAAACGGAAATGTAAACCAACACAAACCTCCAATTTCCCAGAACTGAATGTTCAGTGGCTCCTGGATGTTTACATTTTGTTTCCCAATTCTCATCGTTCTGTCAGTATCAAACTAGCTTCTGTCGAGTATATTATTACTAAAAATGCCTAAAATTGGAGCAAGTATGTCATCGAAAACTGCAGGATGGATTGAAAAATATCCTGAATTCAATAGGGATGGTTGTGTAGTGTTCTGTAAATCTTGTGATAATAAAATTGGATGTGAGAGGAAAACAAATTGATATCCGCTGTAGCACAAGTAAGCACTTAATTCATTTTAACTCTTGAACGGTAACAGGGGTAGTGCGTGTCACCAGATTGATAAAAAAAAATCTGGTGCGTGCTCGCAACACACAACTTTCACTTTCCAACGGCTTTGTTATTTCCCATTTCTCAGATGTACAGAACGGCTTTAATTATGAACAATTGTCTGTCATTAAAGGCGTACTCCACATGCGTGGCCGCAACGAGTTTTATGAGTTGACTGAATAATTTTCTTTTTTTCTCCTCTTTATGTTTTCTTTATTTTTATCATATCTCATATTGAGCCATTTCTTATTATTAGGCGTAATAAGAGACAGTTCATTTTTCCATATAAACAAAAACAAGTGTACTTTACATAAAACAAAAAAGACCCCTTCCCCATTTAAGCCCCTCAGAACATTTTAATAATGATAAAGCTTACCTGATATTAAAGAACACCTAATTTTCATTAAACATGACGAATTTTATAAAAATCGTTAAAGCCGTTTTTGAGAAAAAAAGGTAAAAATTGGAAAAACATTAAAAAATAAAGTACCCCCTCCGTTTGACCAACTTTGATGAAATGTTGGCTATCAAATCTTGGGCATGTACATACATCAAATACCCAGTTTGATCAAAATCGTTAAAACCTTTTTTGAGTAAACAAAAAAAACACGTGAAAATGATACAAAATTTATTAAGTAAAGTCCCCCCTCCGGTACATCAGTTTTGATGAAATTTTTACAGTCATATCTCGGGCATATAAATAGATCAAATACTCAGTTTAATCAAAATCGTTAGAGCCGTTTTTGAGAAAATCGAAAAAAACTTGAAAAGTTATTAAATAAAGTACCCCCTCCCTTTGAGCAATTTTGATGAAATTTTCGCTGTCACATCGCGGGCATTTACATACACTAAATACCCAATTTTAGGTTCGCACGGTTCATAGTTTTTGAGCTAGTCTGTTCACACACACACACACACACACACACACACACACAGACCATTTCGCGGAACTTGGTTATTTGGACTCAGGGGACCCCAAAACGTGTATTTCCGTTGAAAACCGGAAGTCGAAATTTTTCACGATCGCAATACTTCCACTTACTATATATTTCATATATAGGTAAGTGAAAGTAAAAAGCCTAAGCACCACGTAATTTGAGTAGTATCTTTCCTTTTTTAAGATCTTCCTATTTCCAATGTACTCGAATGTAATCACAGCCCACATGCGAGTATTTTATTCTTTATTCCACATTTTGCTGTTGCTATTTTAAGTAAATATTTTATGTTCCGATTTTTTTACCGGAATTTTTTTCAAAAATATATCAATAGTATTATACAAAAGATCCAAAATTCGGTGATTTTACTAAAACCAATATTATTAAAATAATCTGTAAAAATAAAAGAGTTTCTATATCAATTTACTCGCCGCTACTTATTTTTTTTCCAAAGTAGCTGTTTTTTGTTCAAAAAAAATTGTTTAATGCCTGATATTCAAGCAATACATTTTTTTTGCACGTTTTTAAGTTTTTATTGCACGTTTTCAATTTTTTACTGCACGGGATTCCGAGCTTTATTTATTTATCATGGCCCATTAAATTGATGTTGGTATTTATAGTTCTTGATTTGTTTGTCTTTAACGCAAGATACAGATTTAGAAAGATTTTCTACGGGATATTCGTATTGCTACGGTCGTTGTTAATGATATTTTTTCAAGTAGGTACCTACCATAAAGACAAAGGTTAGCGGCAACGCTTTCTGAACTTTTTTCTTCCGGCGATTAAATCGGAACCAATAGAAAACTAGTGGCAGAGAGCGTACTTGAAAAGGGAAATAGAGCAAGTCAAATTAGGGCCAGGTGGGTCAGGGAAAGAGAACCGGAGGGCTCTGCACCTTGGAAAGTTGTGGGAGATTTTCGGAGATGAAGGCAAGTTGACTGACTGACTGTCATAACAAACAAAGGATACCAACAATTTTCCTTTCCTTTTAAGACATTGTTTTCCAACTAGTATTTCTCTGTCGATCATTTTTATTTTTTTAATGGACTGGCCTATCCTTATATATTATAAATATCTCGTGTCCCGATGTTTGTCGGAGGTTAACTCAGAAACTACTTAACCGATTTTAATGAAAGTTTTAAGTATTGTCCAACTTAAAAGATAGGATAGTTTTTATCTTGATTATTGGCCACAACATTTCTTTTATTGCGAATTATTGCAAATACAGTAAGTCTTGTTTCGATTTATTAACATGACGTCATATGTCGATTTCACAACCGTTTTTACTTTCACTTACCTATATATGAAATATATAGTAAGTGGAAGTATTGCGATCGTGAAAAATTTCGACTTCCGGTTTTCAACGGAAATACACGTTTTAGAGTCCCCTGAGTCCAAATGACCAAGTCCCGCGAAATGGTCTGTGTGTGTGTGTGTGTGTGTGTGTGTGTGTGTGTGTGTGTGTGCGTGTGTGTGTGTGTGTGTGTTTGTGTTTGTGTGTGTGTGTGTGTGTTGTGTGTGTGTGTGTGTGTGTGTGTGTGTGTGTGTGTGTGTGTATGTGTGTGAACAGACTAGCTCAAAAACTATAAACCGTGCGAACCTGAAATATGGTATTTAGTTTAGGTATATGCCCGCGATGTGACAGCGAAAATTTCATCAAAATTGCTCAAAGGGAGGGGGTACTTAATTAAATAACTTTTTAGGTTTTTTTCGATTTTCTCAAAAACGGCTCTAACGATTTTGATCAAACTCGGTATTTGATGTATTTATATGCCCGAGATATGACTGTAGAAATTTAATCAAAATTGATTAACCGGAGGGGGGACTTTACTTAATAAATTTTATATCATTTGCACGTGTTTTTTTAATTACTCAAAAACGGCTTTAACGATTTTGATCAAACTGGGTATTTGACGTATGTATATGTTAAAGATGTGATAGCCCGCATTTCATCAAAATTGCTCAAACGGAGGGGGCACTTTATTTCTTAAGTATTTTCGCAATTTTTACCTTTTTTTCGATTTTCTCAGAAACGGCTTTAACTATTTTAATCAAATTCGTCATGTTTAATGAAAATTAGGTGTTCTTTGATATCAGGTAAGCTTTATCAATATTAAAATGTTCTGGAGGGGGGGCTTAAATGGGGTAGGGGCCTTTTTTGTTTGTTTTTGTTTCCTATGAAGTATCTTTGTTTTTGTTTTTATGGAGAAATAAACTGTCTCTCATTACGCCTAAAAATAAAAAAATGGCTAAATATGAGATATGATAAAAACCAAGTAAACATATAGAGGAGAAAAAAAGAAAAATATTCAGTCAACTCATAAAACACGTTGAGCCCACGCAGGACGCTTTTAATGACAGACCATTGTTCATAATTAATGCCCTTCTGTTCATTTAATGGAAATGATTTGTTTCATGGGAAATAAATGAAATATTCAACAAGTACATAAAGAATTATAAAATCAGTCGACTTGGAGTATTATGCTTGCATTGCCGAATTATCTCAAGTAAAACTTTTATTTAATAATAAAATAAATTAGTGTTTGTTATAGAGCAAATGAAAACAAAAATAAGAAATGAATGTGGAAAAATGTGTAACTGAGTGAGAAGTGGCATTAACACAACGCATTAATTTCTAATCTAAGTTGGTAAGTGAAAGTTGTGTGTTGCGCGCACGCACCAGATTTTTTTCTTTGTAGGGGTAAAATCAGAAACTACTCAACGTATTTTTATTAAATTTTGCTCATTGTCTGTAGTTTTGGCCAACTTAAAAGATAGGGTAGTTATTTATCTCGATTATTGGCTTCAATATTTCTTCTATTGCAAATTAAATGCTTATTATACTACAGTGGAGTGTGATTATTTTTAAGTTCTATAAATTTCTTGCAGATGGCGGTGCAAATTTATTTATTGACCCACCATTTCATTTTCTTTCGATATTTAGTATGATTAAGCTGAAATTTATTTTTTATTATTATTTTTCCCATGGTTTTAGCAATAGACAGGTTAAACAGAATCATTGTGCACCTATTAGCACTACAGTAAATAGAAATTGTGAATTCTAATAATAAAAAAATCTGGTGCGTGCGCGCAACACACAACTTTCACTTACCAACTTACTTAGATTAGAAATTGACGTGTTTTGCTAATTATCATATCCCAAAGTCACACATTTTTCTACATTCATATCTTATTTTTGTTAATCGTTAAAGCCGTTTTTGAGTAAATAAAAAAACCCGTGAAAATGATACAAAATTTATTAAGTAAAGTCCCCCCTCCCGTAGACCAATTTTGATGAAATTTTTACAGTCATATCTCGGGCATATAAATACATCAAATACCAAGTTTGATCAAAATCGTTAAAACCGTTTTTGAGTAAATAAAAAAAAATGTGAAAATGGTACAAAATTTATTAAGTAAAGTCCCCCCTCCCGTAGATCAATTGTGATGAAATTTTTACAGTCACATCTCGAGCATATAAATACATCAAATACCAAGTTTGATCAAAATCGTTAAAGCCGTTTTTGAGTAAATAAACAAAACACGTGAAAATGATACGAATTTTTTTAAGTAAAGTCCCCCCTCCGATCAATCAATTTTTATGAATTTTTTACAGTCATATCTCGGGCATATACATACATCAAAATCGTTAAATCAGTTTTTGAGTACATAAAAAAAACACGTGACAATGATACAAAATTTATTAAGTTAAGTCCCCCCTCCGGTTAATCAATTTTGATGAAATTTTTACAGTCATATCTCAGGCATATTAATACATCAAATACTCAGTTTGATCAAAATCGTTAAAACCGTTTTTGAGTAAATAAAAAAAAAAATGTGAAAATGGTACAAAATTTATTAAGTAAAGTCCCCCCTCCCGTAGATCAATTTTGATGAAATTTTTACAGTCACATCTCGAGCATATAAATACATCAAATACCAAGTTTGATCAAAATCGTTAAAGCCGTTTTTGAGTAAATAAAAAAAACACGTGAAAATGATACAAAATTTATTAAGTAAAGTCCCCCCTCCGGTTAATCAATTTTGATGAAATTTTTACAGTCATATTTCGGGCATATAAATCGATCAAATACTCAGTTTAATCAAAATCGTTAGAGCCGTTTTTGAGAAATTGAAAAAAACGTAAAAAGTTATTAAATAAAGTACCCCCTCCCTTTGAGCAATTTTGATGAAATTTTTGCTGTCACATCGCGGGCATATACCTACACTAAATACCCAATTTCAGGTTCGCACAGTTTATAGTTTTTGAGCTAGTCTGTTCACACACACACACACACACACACACACACAGACACACACACACAGACCATTTCGTGGGACTTGGTTATTTCGACTCAGGGGGTTCCAAAACGTGTATTTCCGTTGAAAACCGGAAGTCGAAAATTTTCACGATCGCAATACTTCCACTTACTATATATTTCATATATAGGTAAGTGAAAGTAAAAATCTGGTGCGTGCGCGCAACACACAACTTTCACTTACCAACTTACATTAGACATTGACGTGTTTTGCTAAATATCATTTCCCAAAGTCACACATTTTTCTACATTCATATCTTATTTTTGTTAATCGTTAAAGCCGTTTATGAGTAAATAAAAAAAACACGTGATGATACAAAATTTATTAAGTAAAGTCCCCCCTCCCGTAGATCAATTTTGATGAAATTTTTACAGTCGTATCTCGGGCATATAAATACATTAAATACCAAGTTTGATCAAAATCGTTTAAACCGTTTTTGAGTAAATAAAAAAACACGTGAAAATGATACAAAATTTATTAAGTAAAGTCCCCCCTCCGGTTGATCAATTGTAATAAAATGTTGGTTATCACATCTTTGGCATATAAATACATCAAATACCAAGTTTGATCAAAATCTTTATAGCTGTTTTTGAGTAAATAAAAAAAACACGTGAAAATGATACAAAATTTATTAAGTAAAGTCCCCCCTCCCGTAGATCAATTTTGATGAAATTTTTACAGTCGTATCTTGGGCATATAAATACATTAAATACCAAGTTTGATCAAAATCCTTAAAACCGTTTTTGAGTAAATAAAAAAACACGTGAAAATGATACAAAATTTATTAAGTAAAGTCCCCCCTCCGGTTGATCAATTGTGATAAAATGTTGGTTATCACATCTTTGGCATATAAATACATCAAATACCAAGTTTGATCAAAATCTTTAAAGCCGTTTTTGAGTAAATAAAAAAAACACGTGAAAATGATACAAAATTTATTAAGTAAAGTCCCCCCTCCGGTTAATCAATTTTGATGAAATTTTTACAGTCATATCTAGGGCATATTAATACACCAAATACTCAGTTTAATCAAAATCGTTAGAGCCGTTTTTGAGAAAATCGAAAAAAACCTAAAAAGTTATTAAGTAAAGTACCCCCCTCCCTTTAAGTAATTTTGATGAAATTTATGCTGTCACATCGCGGGCATATACCTACACTAAATACCCAATTTCAGGATCGCACGGTTTATAGTTTTTGAGCTAGTCTGTTCACACACACACACACACACAGACACACAGACACACAGACACACAGACACACACACAGACCATTTCGCGGGACTTGGTCATTTCGACTCAGGGGACCCCAAAACGCGTATTTCCGTTGAAAACCGGAAGTCGAAATTTTTCACGATCGCAATACTTCCACTTACTATATATTTCATATATAGGTAAGTGAAAGTAAAAATGTACATATAAAAATATGTAAAATGTTGTAATCATTGTTGTAATTAACGTTAAATATCTCATTTATAAAATTAAATTTTTATGTTTTAATAAGTTGCTTGTAAAACATTCATGATGGTTGGAGGCTCGCTTTTCATAGCCTGTTTCTGGTAGAACCTCAACAAGTAGACCTTATCTCATTTCACCATATATTCTGATCTGAATTTAATTAATATTTATTATCGCAAAAGATTAATTTGTTACATTTTGGCTAACTGTCTATTAGTCTTTACTAAACCCTATTCCAATAATATTCTTTATTAGTGTTTACATCTGTTACCTATATTTAATCTCACCTCTGCTGAAAAAATACAATAACTGCTAAATAAATGGATCATTAATACTTACTATAGTCAAATATGAGATAACAATAATAATTCTATTTTTAAGTAAGTTCTATTTTAAATCCCGTTTGTTTTTAGATTAGCTGAAACGTTTTCTTTATCATTGAATTTTGATTTGATTGTATTAAAAAGAATAGGATATAATTAATTCAACGCATTATACTGGAGCCACAGCAACGCGTTCATAATAAATGTTCTTTTATTTTCACATTCTTTAGAAATTAACTTCCGTCAATGCATAATGCAAAAATGTATTATGTGACTAAACATGGACGTACCCAGCGGGGGGCAGCTGCCCCCCATGGAAGGCTGGGTGCAATAATTTTTTAAGCTTTTAAGGGGGGAAGCAGTAATAGAATAATTTTTTTCAAGCAAATAATTGTAATCACTTAGTTGATAAAGCACTGCTATAATTATAAATAGTTTTGGTTTCATTAACCTTTTCCGCGGTAAGATGTTACAACCTGAACGACCATAGCTCCCCCCCCCCCCCCTAGTTTTGATCCTGGGTACGCCCTTGTGACTAAATATGAAAACATGTAATAGAACAGATAATTTAGAACAAACCCTGCATTACTAATAACAAAGTACTTTATGTGGAAAACAAAATGAAAGTGCCAACGAGAGGAAACTAATATAATGTGTGTGTGAGGAAAGTCGGACTTTCCCATAGCGCACGGTGTTAGTATGAAAAGTGACACCTGTATTAGGATGGGCCGAAGCAAAAGCTTAATAGCCTACGGTTTCTCTGTATACTTTCCAACATTTCTCGCAACTTTCTGGGACATCGTGTAGGACATTAAAAACGAAAAAAAATTAATAATGAAGAAGACTTGTAGAAAAGGGATGATATCTTTCACCTTCAGTATAGGAGTATGTACCCAGTACATTTGCACGTAATTTTGAAGTATAAATTAAGTAACAATATTTTCATATAAATTTGGGTAGAAACATCGACATTCCGATCATACAAATTCGGTTGTAAGATATCTATTTCTAAGATAGAAGGAAAACTGCGTGAGCCTCGAAAATTGAAGCCTAGAAAATAAAATTATAGCTAGGGCAATAAAGCAGAAATTGGTCATAGTCGATTTAAAATTGAATAAGAAACTTCATCAACTTGAAAGGTGACTGCTGACCTCAAAAACAATTCCAAGGAACCTCTTTTGAAATGAAAGTGAGGATTTTTATATTAGAGGTGCATAGCTCTTATTAGTGTAAAATTATAAACAGTGTGGATGGCTTTATGGTTTTTTATGCCTTAGGTTGTTATTTCACATGCCTTAGGCCAAAATTATTTCGCCCACTAAAATCTTACCCTTTCAAAATTACCATCCTAATGTTAAGATTTGTTTTAATTGAAATAAAACCTGATTAGCAGCGATTACAGTTTTGATAAGGAACGATCCAGGGTAATCTCTCCTTACAGTACCTGACTGATGTGCACCAGAGTGATGCCCCGGTACCTAACCCTCGAGAGACCCTCAAGCATGGCTATTAAAGTTACAGATCGGAGGCATTAGAATAGGTGCTGCGCCCAAGTGTCGGTGGGACCCCCATTCAATAAAAATAAAATTATGAAGATTTCATAGATTGAAGAGGGAAATGGTCGGTTTATTAGGAGGCAGTAAGTTATTACTTTGAAAAAAGTGTTCTCTAAAGTCTGGTCGAGATAGAAGACTAAATGGATCTTCCCTGATTATTGGGTCTCACAGATTCCAAGAGCTGGAACCGGGGAATTGGAGGTCTTCGCTGATGTCAATCCAGGCTTGGCTGATTTCGAAGAAAAGGAGCTCGATTAGTGATACCCCCTGTTCAAGAAATGAAAACTGGGAGACTAGACCAGCAATCCCAGAGTAGGCATTCGGATGAAAGAAGTAAAAATGTATTTCTCTAATGTTTTAACTCTCGCCAAAGGTTATTGTTAATGTTCCTTAAATAAAAGCTCAAGATAAATATGTAACAAAATAATTCTAAATAAAGAATTTATTTATTTATTGGAACATACAACCTACACCATTATTAACAACGTACTGCTGCCGTGAATGTCATATGACTACAATGAAATGTTGGGTGCAATTCACTAAGGAAAGACTAAAGTATAATTTGTCGTCCTCTATGGGTCAGTGTCTGTATAGTGTTGATTTTAGACATGGTAACACTATTTTTTTTCGTCCTGATTTCTAAATTGAAAAACGTAATGTGGACGGGAATCCCGACAGTTCTAGATATCCGGTGAGGGGAGGTGAACACCTACATACGTAGGTGGCGGGGGGGAGGGGGGGAGGTAGAGAAGATTAAGGGACGTGAATGGAGGCGCTAACTGTAGAGAGGAAGGCTGCGACACAATCGCCTATTCAATTTGGCGGCCACATTAGCAACACATTCCGCGGCGCGTTCTTATCCATCTTCAGTCTCTCTATTTCTTAATAGTCACTCCTCTATAGTGACCGTCCCTATTCCGGTCGTGACCGATGGGGAGGCCGCCCGAGGGGTCTTTGCCACCACTCTTCAACGAGCTGGAGGACCCGGCGGTAGATCGGAACGATTGGCAAT
Source organism: Aelia acuminata (assembly GCA_911387785.2). NCBI lineage: Eukaryota > Metazoa > Arthropoda > Insecta > Hemiptera > Pentatomidae > Aelia > Aelia acuminata. The sequence continues at coordinate 62,153,183 of OU426981.1, forward strand.
GGTCTCGGCGAGATTGGCCATGAGCGAAACCTACAGGAGCTGGTAGCAGGACTAGGTATCATGAAGATCTTTACAACATTCCGGCTGAAGGATATTTCTGTTCACTATCACTAATATTTTAAATGTTATACTTTAATAGTTATTTATTTTTTATCAATGGTCGCTATCTAAGTGAAGTAGTTTAGTGTATCAATGAACTTGTATCATAGTTCCAGGTTTCTGGTGTAACAGATAATTTATCACATCAGCCGTGGATCTACAATTACTTTAATTTAATCTAGATTCTTGTTGATTACAGAGACAGATATATATTTAAATATATATATAAAAATCGGTGTAACCACTCCTCACCCGCCCCCTTAAGCCTGTTTTCGGGCTTCAAGTATCATACCTAGAAAGCTTACAAATTGGACGGGAACGGACTATTAGGCAGTTTAAAAATTGCTAATTAAATCGATAGAGTAAAAAGGACTAATAAAATCTAAATATTAAAAATGAAAAAAAAAAATTTAAAATCGAGCGAATCACGGCTCTAAGGGTAGAAGCTATCAATCGGTGATGGAAATTGGATGAGAACAATAATAGGGGGGGTAGGTGCGGGTTTGACCGAAACATATGACTTCACCAGAGCTAAGTGACTTCGGGTACTACTGATATCAGTTACAATACTTGTTATCGGATATGTCTAAAGTATCGGCAATTTTACACTGATACTTTTTGGTTAAACAGACATCAATACTTGTAAGCAGATGTTGGCTACCTTTATTTTTAGAGAATTTGAAATAAGTTGATTTATATTAGAAACATATGCATTAGCGATAAAAATGCATTGGATAACAGGCATGATAAAGCTCATCAAAATTTGAAGCAGACAAGTTCTGCCTTAAGAAGTCGAGATATTGATATTTAAACCTACCATTATGATTTTTTTCCAAGTATTTGTTACTGTCAAACAGAAAAGCGGATTTTTTTAAGCAAGTAACTCAAACATAATAATATTCGTTGAACAAGGTCACGCTGGTATATATGGGAAAACGGAAGAGAAGTCGATTTGTAGGACAGTGAAATATTTTCTGTAGGTATTTTTGAAAGAGATCCCAATGAACCTCCTTTCGTGTTTTGTTTATTGATTCCAACCCTGTCGGCTAAATTATGTCATTTTTCTAGTATTGTTATCGACTATTATCGATCCTTTTACGCCTTGATAAACACCAACTTATAGAGATAAACGTATACTTTAAACAGGTAGGAACATTAATGCTAAAATAATTAAATCTCTTTTCCTCCTTAAAATATACTATTCGTAGGTATTTCGTTTATAAAAAGTAAAATTTTGACTTGTGTCTTCGTTACTCTTGCCGAATGGCAATAGGTATTAAGTTAGCTAATCCACCAGATATCCCCCAAATTCGTATGAAACGGGATTAACTGTTCCCCAAGTCCTCTCCGATTAGATGCAGAGCAATAAGTAATAGAAAATAAAAGTTTATGTTAAGTGCATTCATTTGAAGAAAGATCAAACAAATGGCAACAATACAGCTGATTAGTAAGCAATTTCTCTTTTAGCTTTGTATTGTTGTCCCTTTTTCTTTTAGAGGCCGAACTGCATTCGGCGTTTTATTGTGGCCGACCCAATGAGGGAAAGTGATTGAACTATTGAATAATAATATTTTTATAACTTATGTTTTAAATTTATTATTCGTGCTGTCTAGCTTATGACCTACGGTTAAATAATAGAATTTTTTAAAAGTTTGATAAAAAACACTATTAAATATTCATATTCGGTGTCCCTGAAAGAACCTTATCTAAAAATCTCACAGAAAAACGAAATTTTGAAGAAAAAAAAAGTGAATTTGCTTTAGGATCAAGTTGGAATTTTCTTAACTCGTACATATGTAGACTTATGTCAATCAATCTAAAAAATAATTAGTGCTAGTTAATCAGGAGAGGAGATATTAGCAGTCATCAGAGTGGTACATCTCACTTCAATCGTGAACCGCAAAGACCCAAAGGCTTTATGGCACCTGTCTAACAGTGATCAATTGTTATTTGACAATGATTTCTAATCGCTACTACATCTCTTTAGTAAAGCAGCAAATAAACTGTTCAATAGAGGTCATTTATTCAAAGAAAACACTAAAAATTATTATTAAATTAAATCCTTCATCCAAATCAGGAAGAATTAATTTCTGATGATCTTTATTTTAAACATAACAATATATTTCTAGGTTGTTTTTATTTTAAAATCTATTTCTCATGCACGATCATAATCTTATTGTAAAATATAAGGTAATATAATATAATATAATATAATAATCACGCCAACGGTCGAATGTGGTATAGTGGCTATCATATGAGATTACAATACTCAGCAGAGCTTCTGAAAAGCGGCTCAAGTACAATTCAGTAAGACGTTTTGGGGGTTATTTATCCCTGAAGAACGAGCTTAGCGAGCAGGAATGTAATGCTAGGATCTAATAAAGCTAATCCAGGCCCTATTAAACTGAAAAAGACGCGATTGGTGCTCAATAAATGACATTCTTAGGTATCATGAGGAGAAAATTTTTCTTTTTTCGAACAAGAGAGTTGCAGATAGGTATGATTTTCTTGACGAGTCAGTAGAAACTTCAAAAACAAGGAACCTACAGCAGAACGTTAAAAAAAGGAACGTGATTACGCCGCGAGTTTGGTATCAGAGACGAGCTAATAATGTGAAATTTGGGCAAATTTCAATCCTAAGCGCATACCTAACAGTTGGTAAATTTTTTTTTGTTTTCCAATTTTAAATTTGGCATAAAAATTCTTTAGAAAAATATTTAATTTAATTTTATCACTTCCTTTTTTTTAACCCATTATCTCCCAGAACTTTTTTTTTTCTAGAATGGACTGAAGTCTTCAAAATCATTTAGTTATCTTGCAAATTGAATTTAAAAAATATAAATTTCTTCAGATTTAGCTGCTGTGTCCAGATAAGCCCTGTTGCGAAAACGCAACACTGGGAATGAGAGGGTACGTTTACTTTACTTGTGCAAATGCAGTGTTGCGTTATCGCAACACTGGGAACAAATGGGTTAATATTTATTGGAGCTTTGAAATAAATTGATTTATTTTTTCTTTAATTTTATCCCTTAAGCAGGCCAGGCTAATTTATTGGTCCTCCCCCCCCTTGTAGTGGTGTGATCGTGGTAATCTTTAATTATGTTTTTTGCACTACCTATGACTCAAGGGATTCCTGGACCAACGTCTTTTTTAACCTGCGTTCAGGTCTACTGGGTAACAGGAAGGATGAAAAGGGTTGCACGAATAGAATAGAAAAGAAGAAAGAAGATAAAATAGATATAGAGAACTCTACAAAGCTATTTATCAGACGTATCTTCAGTCATGTCAAATAGACTAAGTCGGATTCAATTCGTAAAATTTACATTTCTAAAGGGAATGTTTATGAAAACAAAATGTGATCGAGTATGAATAATCAGGGAATGAAAATTTATTTGATCATGAAAATTGTGGAGACGTGACTGTTGCAATGACTCGGCATGTCTGCGGGAGATGAGAGACAAAGATCCAGTAGAGATTATGGAGTATCGACTAAATAGAAGCAGAGATTGGGCAGGTTCCAGGATATTGTACAATGTTCAGGTGTAAAAGATAGAATACACCATAAAGATATTACCAAAAATAGAAAAGATGCGCACCCCCACTCAAAGCGTAATGTGAGATGAGAAGATTATTAGATGATCAGAAGATTAAGTGAAGATATGGAGTCCATTTGATAAATTTTATTTCAATTTTCAGTAAAGAAACTTTAAATAATCTTAGAACGTTGTTACGGATATGGTGTCTGGTATTCTTTAACACTTAAAACATATTTTTTTTAGGTAAGGTTTGTGAAATTAAAAGTGGAATATAAACACTAACCTGCAGACTCGTTTTGTTTCAGATGATTACACAAAAAAATGTCTTTTTTTTTATAATAATTAAGTAGTAATAATCGGGTATCTCACAAAATGAAGAAAAGGTTGGAAAGATTTCAGATAGCGAAGTGGAAACACAGCTTGCTCGCGGAAACGTTATGAATGCCTTGCTTGACCGGAGGTAAGTGGAATATCGTAACGGACCACAGATGAAAAACGTTACTGAATAAAATCGATGAAAATAGCTCTAATTCAGAAAATGCGATACGCGAAACTATGAAGAATAAACAACTAAATATTCCGACCAACTGAGGTAATTTACGTTCCGAAGGAATAGTTCCAAGTATGCGAGCTTCGTCACTGATTTAAAAAGTAACAAAGTCAAACGAACGTTTCGTTACTTGCAATAAGAAAATAGAGGAAGGGAAACATTTTAAGGCTATGTAAACTGTTCGTTCTTTTTTTACATCTGGTGAATACCTGCGGTTTGTACTGCACTATCTGTGGTTTCAGTTTGGAATCGTTGTTTTAATTAAATCTTGCCGGTTGCAAAAGACATCGTGGGGCAGAAGGAACAGGGATTTATGAGAACAAGGGAAAAGTAACTGTTTTGCAAGTTATGGCTGCCTTTAATATAACCTCAGGAACAGTTAGATAGAGCTAGTTCGTAAAGAACTTAAGAACTTAGTTTGCGTTTTAAATGATTAGCGAAATTGAAATTTACCTATTTGAATAATGTGAGAAAATGTACTTAAATATTCTATTTAAAGGCCATGACGATACTTTCAAATTTACGTTTCCAGGTTTTTAACGGGCCTTTGCTTTCAGTGGCGGTCCAAGAAAAAAATTAGTGGGTGGTGGGGTGGAGGAGGCATTGGTCGGTGAAGACAAACAACGTAAAAACAGCATATTTATTTATTTACAAAAATAATACGAAATTGATTAAACTCTTATACATAAACAAGGCAAGGAGATGCATTGGCCTGTTTGCTATTTAATATTGGTCTCGAAAAAGCGGTGCGCGACTCCTCCATCCAAATAGGCGGGACTATCTTCAATAGATCGACACAGCTACTGGGATATGCCGATGACTTAGACATCATAGGGAGATCTTACCGGGACATGGTAGACGCATTCCTCTCGCTCGATGCTGCTGCCCAGCGTATCGGACTAAGAGTCAACTCCTCAAAAACAAAATATATGGTTACCGGCCAATACTCTAAAGAGGGGGAAAAAGTAAAAATCGGCCCCTATCAATTTGAAAAGGTGAGCGAGTTCACGTACCTTGGGTGCCTGGTCAATGGCGACAACGACGTCTCCCGGGAAGTCAGATGCCGGATAACGAAGTCGAGTCAGTGCTTCTTTGGACTTCGGCATCATCTGAGAAGCCGACTCCTGTCCAGGGCGACAAAGGTGCTCCTCTACAAGACGCTTATCCGACCAGTAATGACCTACGGATCGGAAACATGGACTATTAAGAAGACAGACGAGTTGGCTCTACAAGTCCACGAACGAAGGATACTCCGCTCCATCTACGGAGGTGTCGTCCGGGATGGCGAGTGGCGCCGCCGGACAAACCAGGAACTATACAGCTTATACCAAGAGCCTGATATCTCCCGATTCGTTCGTCTCGGCAGGCTGCGATGGGCTGGTCATTTGGCAAGGATGGACGAGCATGCGATCCCCAAGAAGGTGTTCCTGGACAAGATCTTCGGAACGAGGAAGAAAGGAAGACCCAGATTAAGATGGCAGGACGGTGTGGCACATGACGCTCGGACCCTACTCGGAGTTCGCAACTGGAGGGCGGCGGCACTGGATAGGGACACTTGGCGAAGGCTGATCCAGGAGGCCAAGACTCAGAGATGAGTTGTCGAGCCGCTGATGTATGTATGTATGTATTAATTCTGACATTGTCAGGCAATTTTTCAAATAAAAGTTAATTGTATATTTGTATTTGTAATATCAAAATCTATTTACCCGAAAAAAACCGATATAGCATGCTTTTCATAAAACATTCTTTTGACTTTTAGGGACTCTACAATCACTAGCTTTTAGAATGATAAAAAATAAAAGAAAAAAATATTTGCCTAAGTTTAAAAGTAATAATAGTAAAAAATAAAACAAAACAGAGAAAATTGGGTTTTTCGTCAACATATTTTTATTTATTCAATTATTTTACATTTTATTTTGTGGAAACATCCTTCTTCGCCTTGGAAAGGTACTTTCCGCATTCCCTGTATGTACCCTTCATTATGAAATCACGCAATGTATTGATGCCTCTCCTCTAAAAGTTTCTACCGGACATTCTTGAATACCCTTGGACATTAAGGTAGGCGACAAAATCTGGGTTAGGCCAGGAAGCCGTTATAGCTACGTGTAAGAAAAGTGATGAGACTAAAAGGCATTGTGTATGAGCGCGGAGCTCGAAGAATGCAGCAAAGGACGTCGAGCGCATGTATCAGTATATTAAACATCCACTGAGTACCTCCAGAGCAAAAAGCTATTTTGGATTTTCAAAAAAACTGCGCATGAGTGTGAAAAAGGAAACCAATTCATTTGAAACATGTCACTGAGACTCATTTAACTCAAGCAATGAACTGTGACTCACGTTACCAGATTCTGCTGAAATTTATAATTCAGGATAAAATTTAAAATTCATAAATATTCAAGAAAACATGTTTCTTATCATTTAATAATTTGACGGATATTCGTAGCTATGCCTACGTTAATACCGAACTATTACTATAAAATACCCTAAAAGCAACTTTGTTATGTTAATTTAGATTATGATTTCAATGATACATGCAGCATCTACTTATATGAAACCAAAAATCTGAAATTACTTGATGTTCCGATTCTTAATGACCTAAGAAGGTTATAAATAAATACTTTTTGTTATTTATTTAATTTACTTAGCTTGACCGTAACCCGGGCCATCGTCTGTCAAAATTACAACAAATTATCATAAAATTTGTAATTACTTTCGCCGAATCATGCATTTAATGAGTTATTGTTCACTATATTTTAATCTATACAGTTTATCGTCTGCGATAATCAAACTATCAGAAAATGAGCCAAACGTCATAATAACTTAAAAATTTGACGGCATTTACTGGATAACATCGATGCTTAAATAAAAGTTTAATTTACAATATATATGAATATTTTTGATCAGTTGTTTCGATTTTTGAGTATGTGCGGCAAAATCATTTTTATATACACTAGGTAATTCAAAATTATCTTTTAATCCAATTGATTTCATTTTATATGAATTTTGAATGAAATAACTTATCTTATCAATATTTAGTACGATAATTCCAAGCTGTGTAATATTCTATACTTCAGTATAATTACTAAACTCTTTTTTAAGCTATGCTTTGTCAGGAGTATTATTTCAATTTTATTAATTATGTTAACAGTGTTTCACAAATAATCTGCAGTATAATTATAAATATTATACTTTTTGTTATAACAAATAAAAACAGGTATTAATAACAAAAAAATTTATTTTTATATGTTTTGTTTTTAGAAGCCAAGCTAAGGTCATTAACTACTAAACTAAATTTATCGCAGCATTTATTTAAATTTATCGCAGCATTAAAAAAAAAAAAAAACCTTATACTTTCTTAAATTAGATAAAAAAATACCTTTATTACCCCTATATCCTCCTATATGATAGATTGACACATACGAGATAGATAATCGGTTTTTTTACATAAAAACTGGATAATATATATCAGTAGAAAATTGTTACTATAAAAAAACAGAAATATTAATGGTTTTCGCTTATATTTTACTGATGTTTCTATTTTTTAAATTTAATTATTCCAAAATGGAATATATTCATTAGTATAATTAGTATACTTTCCGTTATATTATAAAAAAAATTAAATACTGCTATTACATTTCAAAAGACCTGAAAAAGAAAACTTAACGACAGCAGCGCTAATAGATTTTTCCCACCATAAACTTTTTTTTTTTTTCAATAATCAGATAAAATGACCAAATAAGATTTCTCTTGTATAATAATCTCATCATGAAAGAAATTTCCATAATGTCTTAAACTATATATGACCTTGATACTCCAATCTAGAGAATGATTTTCTTCAAAGACGTGATTATGCAAGTTAAAGGTCGGTTTGTGGGCACAATTAGCTCAGTCATCAAAGTCATCACTTATGTAAGAAATTATTAAATGATATTAGGAAGATAATTGTAATTTTTGTTTTTAAATGTTTTCCTAATACTTTTAGATTAAATTAAAAAAAAAAAAAAATGGAAAATGCAATTCCAAAATATGATCGTTTCTCATATGTTTCATTTAACTTAGGTATATCTATTCTAATTAGCGAGTTGGGTTAATATCCCTTAATTTTTTCTGGATTTAAAAATAAAACGAAACCAGATATTTTTCGAGGTTCATATATCACTGGTGTTTGGTAAAAAGGGGTTAAGTCATGGAATGTGAAGCTTAAACAACGATTTACCAAGCTATTGAAAATCATTATAAATTCTCTCTGATTGTATTTCTTTATTCCAGAATAATAAATGAAACTATATTCTTTCAACAGAGACTGTAAAAAATTATGAATAACGAATAAATTATAGTCAATTATGAATTTTAAGAAGACGAGATAAATACATTTTTTTTATGACTTAGGCCCTTTTGCCCAAACCTGAATGATACATTTTATTGAAATCTTTAATTTAGGACTTTTATGAAAGGCATTTATAGAAATTTTTTGTCCTCAACCTTCGACATCATTAATTACTTGATATGATGAAGTCAATGAACGCTGAACAATTATCACTTGGGATTTAAATTTTAGAAGCAGGTTCGTCTAGTACGGTCTGTCAAAATAGTAACATAATCATTTCTTTTACTATTCCATTGTAATATTGTCATAATTTCGAAATTATGAAACAGTCTAAATCTAGATTATAATCCTTATTTATTGTAGAATATCAAACAAACCAAAATCTTGGGGAAAATTATATTTTGTCTGAATTAAAAAGACTGGGCAGCATATTATTTTCAATTTAATTTTTTTATCGATGTATCCTTCTAATTTGACTCATAAAAGAATGTTCGAAATACAAGAAAACGTAAGAAGCTAAAAGTATCTGGACGAACCTTTCTTTGAAGATTTGATTTAAATTTGGAATCAAAATTTAACGTGAAGAAAAATATAAAGGATGTGCAACTTATGAGTCCTTAAAAATTAGAAACAAGTATTTGGAAAAAAATCTTATGATGCTAGGTTTTTATCGTGTAACCTTCTATGGTAACAAATTGACAAGAACAAAATTATTTGTACAACTAAGCATATTGAATAGATATTTAGTTGGCATTGTATTAGACAAAATAATAAATATATTGATGAGCTAAATATTTTTTTAGATAATTTACCAACCATGGGAATATTAAAAAAAATATCATGGCTATACTTAATTGTAAACAGTATTGCATTTGGTCAGACCTGTTATGATGTATGTAAGTTATGATGGGCCTCGACTACTTATCTACCTTAACCGTTATAGAAGCCTGATTGATATGAGATGTGAGTACTTACACGAACTACTACGAGAAGAAGGGAAAGGATGGAGTAGTGACAGAGCATCCTTGCTGGAGGAGGTGCGGGACTAGACTGGACCGCTGGAGGGCTTCCAGTGGAGGGGTGGTGTGGCTCCAGACAAAAGGACACCATCATCTTCCTTCTTCTCGCGGGTCCTTCTTCTTATTGATTAGGGAGGAATCCGTGGCGGCCTCCGTCATCAACTTGTATCCAGCCACAACTGGCTTGAAACAAATTCTAGTTGATCAATACAATAAGTTCGTGATTTCACATGCTCTTGAATGAATCAATTCCCTGCGCATAAAGAACCACGAAGGGATCAGCTAGTTAAAGCTCCACCTGTCAGAAGGAGCTGTGGTCAAGTTTCCTTCAACTGCGAAATCTTGCAACTACTCAATTATAGAATGGGTTGTGCTGAATCCTCACTAGACTAATTGAATTGTTTTAACTCCTGCTGGTCCATATCCATTTTACCGGGGGGCACTGTTTTTCGTACGCATGGGTAACTCATAATTATCTGACAACATTAAGTATTTTAATTTTTGAAGGGATTTGATTTTTAAAGTGGCCAATTGAATGTTAAATTTTTAGTTTCTTGCGAAACCTCGATATTAAAAGTTTTTGCCTTGCGTGTCCTTATACCACATAACAACAACACATCGTGTTGACTTTTTTCGAATGGATTTTCTCCAATTAGCCTTAGTAGCATAAAGGGACGTCAAACAAACGAATGGTTTTCTGTTTAATTCGATAATAATCAGAAATACAAAATTTATCTGATTATTTTGTGGAATCTAAGTGTTTCACAATTCATAGTTAATCAACCGTGCTACTGCAGATACAGACCGAGGGGGTATTGGGGATTGTTATCCCACCGAAATTTCAAGACAAAAATATTGGAATAAATCAACACATTTAATTTGTTACAAAGAAACTCTAGTACAATAGAACTTATGTATATGAATGTAATGTAGTTAATATTATTCTGTTTATATCAATTAAATGTGCTATTGGTTACGCTTTATTTATGAATTTATTTATACGGACCAATCCCTCCCGAAATATTTTTCTTTTACCGCTTCTAAGCTACTTCATCCTCGCTGAAAACTGAATTCTCATTGCCAAAACACTTCTAACATACTATCGGGAATTAATCCATAAATACACAATCCATATAAATATAACTAAGTAGTTTTGATAATATTGATATGCTTAATGATAATACCTCTATCAATCATGAAAGTAGGGTATAAAAAGAAATTTAGTGTTTCTTAGGCATCTGCTTTCTAAATTACTTCATGACCCTCGGGATAGTTAAATTTATATGTTTATAAGTCTTAAAAGTTATAAAAATGTGAATCTCAAAGATTTATTTAACTTTGTTATCCCAATTGTCGAATTTTTATATTTTAAATTTTATATTATACCATGTAGTTGTTTCGCTGAAAATTCTAATTGCGCTTCAAGAAAAATACGAATCATTTCTGTGTTTGAGTTCACCCCATTTTTTATATATCAAAACATTTTCTACGTTGCGCTCTAGACTCTTTAGTTCTTTGGTTGGTTTGCTTTGTCCTCTGTGTCTTCCTTAGCCCTTTTCCTAGATGATCCTTGAGCCAAAAAGCCAGGTCCCAGATTGCTCCGGTAATCGTGCGGAGTGCTTTCCTTTCGAATAGTTCCATTATGCTTTCTAAGAGTTCAATAAGAGCCCGGATCCCACAGTAAATGGGAATCGGGTTTATCATTGTACACATTAACCTTTAAGTGCCTATTAAAACTTATCTAACGAATAAAATACTTATTTTAACTACCCATTAAGTATATAACATAGCTAATCGATTGGATATATTAAGGTTCTTAATAAAGATAATGAAATTAAAGTTAATGTTGGGAATGGGACTTGAATAAGGAGATTCGTAATTTTTTTTTCTACCATTCATTTGTTTTTATTTCTCCTACTTTACATTTCGGTTTACTTCCCTTCAGCTTTCTTGCCTATTCGCATGAAATTATTCAATATTTCAAAATTGCATATATCATTTCATCTTATTAAGCTACGCATATTATTTTTACGAAGTAATATCTACCATTGCGAATTCTCACATTTTATTTCCCGTTCTTTTAGAACCAAGGGCGGGGATTCAGCACAAATTCGGGGGTCTAGACCCCTATCTCATAATCACATTGCTGACAGCACCATTGTTTTAGATTTTTACCTTGTATTAAGAAGGACTGTAATCTAAACAACCATCATACTGAATCATTAATTTTTAAAAATCAAACTAAAGTTAAGGTTCTTGGATAGATCTAACTAGATGTGACAAACGATACTAATTTAGGATCCGGTACTAACCAGACTATTCATCATAGGGAAGGAACTCTCCTATCCAAAAGCTATATATAGAAATATAAACGTTAAAAGAATCTACTTAAAAAGTACTAGCCATAATGTTATTAATAAATAACTTAATAGAGCTAGATATGATCGGTTGAGTTAGGAAAAAAAACTTTGTAGACTTATTATTTACACTTAAAACTGCCAATGTGTTGAAAATAAAATATCTATACCTGCCATAATTATACGCTCTGAAAAACTAATTATAATTGATTTTATATGCTCCGAACAATTATAAAAATTTCACATCATTCATAAAGAAGAGTTCATGGTCATGAAAGCACAGAAATCAAATGAGAATTTTATTTTAGTAATATTTCTTAATCTATTTTTCTAAATCAAGCATGTCAATGAATATTCATGGATACAAGAAAATTCTATGAGAGAGAATGATTCAGTCAATCAAGAAACTCCATTCATAAATAAAAAAGAAAAGGACTGGAGAGGCCTTTTTTCCACATATTTTCAAATCCTATTATTCAATAACAGCATTTGAAAATAATTTGTTTTAATGAAATAATTTTATTATTTCAAAATCAATAAAAGACCAAATCATTGAAATATTGTCTACGATAATTCTAAACTATCTATAAAAAAAAGAAAGAAAGGTCATTCAGGCTTGGAAGCATGGTCATTGGTCTCTGAATTCTACATTGCACTCGCCGATAGGCTTTAGAATGACAGCTAATTAGAAGTTCTATACGAAGATAGCTCAGAAATTTATAAAAACAGGAGATAAAAAAAATAAACATTATAAGTAAGAGATGTAATTTTAATTTAATATTCATAAATTTATTAATATGGTTATCCGTTTAATAGATATATACAAAACATATGGTGGTCCTATAAAATAAGGACAGATAGAATGCTGTCTGGCAGACTGAAATGCTGCTGGACAAAAGACAGAGCTTCGTTCCCTGTTACAAAAATAATAAAATTTCAAAATGATTATCTATTATACTATTATCTATTATTTATTATATTATCTGCGAAGGATAATAAATCCAAATTAAGGATGTACAGAGCTATGATAGAGCCAATTCTGTTATATGACGACTAGACCTGGATTTCAAGATAACTCAAGGAAGATATGAATTGAGTGTTCTTTCATTTCAGTACTATCCGATAAATAATAGCTAGTCATACTAGTTAGTCATTCAATTTCTGAAAATACGATGACAATCGTATGAATACATCACACAACCAACTTTACAGCAATGGATAAAATCCTCAAAGCTATATTTAGTAAGAGACCAAAATCAAGGTAGATAGACTGAATGAACAAAGATCCTGCAGTGATGCATGTAAAAAACTGGAAAGCAATAGTCCTATGTGGGTAGACGTCAAGACTAATACTCTGTAAAGGCAACAGAAACAATAAATAAACTGAAATATTTTAAAATAATAAAGCATAGTGTGACAATGTAGCTACGTATTTTATACTGTTATGATTTTTTAGACGTCACGTTGAATGCACTCTGTTATCTCTTCTGAAACTAGAATTAACCAATGTTCTAATGGTAAAGCCTGTCTTTTCTTCCTCCTTTTAGCAATCTTTAATTATAAATATGCATTCATACAGTTATTAATTATATTGAATGTATCCATCATTTGATTTAGTATCAATATTTCTTTTCATAAAAACATTGGTTTATTGTAAGTTACAATTTGTAACTAACAGATATACAGATAGGTAGCTCATAGCAGGATAGAGCTCATATTTAGAACGCCTCAAGATAAAGTTCTTGCAAAATTTTGGCAGATATCAATGAACTCAAATAATTATCCGGATGAATTTATTTATTTATAGCACTTTGGCTGTGTTGGGAAAGAAATGCTTCATCGTATCACGTAAATATAAGATTCAGGAGCGGTTCCAGAAAAAAACTTTCGAGGTGGGGGGTTATATGCATAAATAAAGTCATATGCTATTGATGAAACCTTATAGCTTATATAGACATTGTAAAGAAAAACAAATAAACACCTTAATGAATTGAGGTCCCCTTTCATTGACATTTCCTGCAACTAAAGAAATTACGATTTCCCACGTTTCATTCCTATTAGTGTTTTTCTCCTTGACTTTCGATGAGTTTCCGTTATGAAGGCTGCGCTGCGCTATCCAGGTCGGCGCTAGAGAGGAAATTCAGTCCCTATGTTCTCAGTCTGATATGTTTACTATAAAAGAGAAATTTAACGATGACATTCAAATATTGTCAGCACAATATTGATTATTAATCAAGTCGAGTGGGAAATATATGAAACAATGTTACAGATATGACCATGGGCGTACCCAGCTAGGGGCAGAGGGGGGCAGCTGCCCCCCCTGGAAGACGGAAGTAATAATTTTTTAGGCTTTTAAGGCTGGAAACAATAATAGAATAAATTTTTTTCAAGCAAATAATTGTCATAACTTAGTTGATAAAGCACTACTATAATTATACATAATTTTGGTTTCATTCGCCTTTTTCCGCGGTAAGATGTTACAACCTGAACGAATATAGCTTGCCCCCCCCTCTAGTTTTGATCCTGGGTACGCCCTTGGATATGACAGATGTCACTGGCTGATGAACGGGGAGAAGTGTTGTCCGACCCCTAAGGGACCACGTGATCCGTAACATCGTGATGGGTGGCGGAAAATTCTTCATGTTGGGTCCGGGGTGAACCGCTTTACTTTTATTGCAATAATAGACAAAAACGTTTCACACAAGTAAACATTCTCTTATCGATGTTTGCCAAAAGGAAAGATCTCAAAAATGTGCTACAACTTTTTTTTTTTGTTATCTAAATATCAAAACTGTATAACATTGTTTTCCTTTTTTCTTTAATCTCAATTTTTTTTTTTTGAAGCTCGATGAACTCGATTAATATTTAATGCTCTTTATAAATTGTTTTAACGACTCAATAACCTTCTAGCTTTGCCAATTATGTGAAGCTCACCTTTCTTAAAGTCATGATATAAAAAATAAAAAATAAAATGCTTCTAATCTCGTTAGGTTTTCTGGAGTTTGTGCAGGATATAGTTGCTATCCATTTTCCGCACGGCATGGTTCCGATTATCCGGATTTCTATAGTAACTTAACCGGCCTCGGTCTTTAAAATCTTCGAGAAGTATTCTACGATACGATTCATACGAGTTATGATGAGGTATATTTTAATTAAAATATGCTTCGTAATTTATTAACTTTATCAATAATAAGCAGATGAGACCATTACACATAATACAATTCATTTTAATTAATTAAAATGTAAAAACCTGTACCAACACCACACTTGAAAAGCTTCTGTTCACCACTTCATCTAAGGAAGTTCTTTATGAACGGTTATAAAAAGGGTCTGCAAGCGAGTATCACGCACAGCCACAAACTTTCCCAAAAACCATTGAGAGATTGGGAACCTACTATATTAGATGTAGACGAGCTGTTGTTATTCTGCCGAACGTAAGAGGTAGACCCTAATCCTGATTTGACTGATGATAAAATTTCCTCTACAAGTCTCCGACCTGCGGTAGAGGAGCTACTTAAGGAGATCCCTTCACAATGCATATAATCCCACTAAATATTATATTTATATCCAACTAATTTTTTTTTAAGATCAGGAAAATAATGAAGTGTTAAGCATACGAAAGTGATGCAACCTACCAGACTATGAATTTAAGAACCATTGTTACATCCAAGATCGAGTTAGTTGCCCATCTTTCAAAATTGAAAAAAAAAATCCATATAACTACTGAGGTGTTGTTTCAGAGCTCCAATAGGTTACTTGCAAATATTTCATCATTTTAAAATAAAAATAATTCAACTAACTGAACTGCCCTAATTTCAGTCTCTAGAAC
The DNA here is from genome assembly GCA_911387785.2 of Aelia acuminata. NCBI lineage: Eukaryota > Metazoa > Arthropoda > Insecta > Hemiptera > Pentatomidae > Aelia > Aelia acuminata. Next base: position 62,168,900 of record OU426981.1, read on the forward strand.
TTTGTCTCAAAAATTTATCCAATATTCTCAATAGCTACTTAATTAAAAAAAAAATCAATGGTTTCTTTTTTTAGATCTGTTTAAATGACCTTACTAAAGTTTTTCCTGGGAATAACCAACATTTTTTATTTAAATTATGATATAAATATGTGATTTAAACATAAAATTGGTTTTACATTGACTTTTTTACTAATTACAACTTTATAAATGAGTATTTTATAAAATAATAAACTGTATCTTTCGCAAAAAAACGATAATTTTATACGTTAACACATTCGGTGCGGACCCACTAGCTGCTTGTCTACTCACCGTATGGGCCCAGTAGATGCACTGGCCATGCTGCGTAGTATATGAATTCACTAGAAAGGCTCGTGAAGGTGGATTTTTGACAATTCTTCGGCAAATCCGGTACATTTCGCTTCAGTTATGTAACTCACGCGAAATTTACCGGATTTGCCGAAGCATTGTCAAAAATCCCCTACTGGGCCCGTACGGTGAGTAGACAGGCACCCAGTAGATCTACTGAGTCCGCACCGAATATGTTAATAAGAAAGAGAACGCAGTCTGTTTTTTTCTCGAAATGTAGGTATAAGTAAATTAGATTTCATTTTTTATATTACCATCCCTCACGATGTTACAGATTTATTTTGTAATTCAACATATCGCTCGTCCAAATCAAGACTAGTCTAACTCAAATTAGCAATTTTTTTCACGAGTTTTCTTCCACTTATCCTATACTATCTCTGTGCAAAACAATTATAAATTTTGGTAGTGATGATTCGGGGGACATTTTAACAATATGATAAATCAGACAACGGATATCCAAAGGAAAGGAAAAGAAGAAACTTAAATTTTCTCCTTAACTTCTTTTGAGTTAGACCTGTCTTGCATTGAACGAGCGATTTAATACAACTTGCAAATATAATAACTCTAATATAATAACTCTTCACAAAGAATGAAATCTCCTGCAAAATTATTTTTAAAAAATTCCTTCTAAATAAAGGACAGAATATTAATTGATAAATAATCCTTGAAATAAACACTCCCAACTCCCCCTTCTCCGATGAATGGATACACATGTATGGGCTCGAATTATGACGCATGAAAAATATTTGGTCTTTGTCATCTTGAAATATTAGGGTACTTATTTCAGCCTCAGTAAAATATGTTTTTAAGATTTTATAATGGTTGATAGAACTTATAATGTGCGTTGTTAATACAAATATCTAAACATTTCTCAACCTGCTTTTTCCTCTTAACCTTTTTTTTTTTTTTATCATAATGTAAATAGTATTATATTGTATCTATAATATATTTCAGGTACACATATTATTTCACAATATGAACTGATGTAGATCATAGGGATTATCCGTGAATACATGTATACATACTCGATACAAGAGAACACCTCAAAGCACGTCCGACCCTTATTAAGTGTGTACCCGACCCTTCAAAGAGAACTTGCGGTTGAGTGTGGTTTATACTAAATTACTTCCTCGAATAACAGTTTAGAATATTTTTGTTTTCATCTGTGAGAGAACATAACTGTAACCTACATAAATTGGAAGGCAGATATTACCCCCCCCCCCCTTTAATGCGGTATTAAATGCCCCTTTAATGCTGTTAAGTGACATTTTCATTGGTACAAACCCGATGTCGAATCATTGTAGACACAAGTTCTTCAATCATGAGAGGAGCAGCCCTGAAAGAAATATAAAAACTCTAGGTATGACACAGCGTTTGCGGCTTGCTTTACTTTCTTCAAAGCGAAACGCCTGATTCAAAATTTGTTCCACGTCCGTTGTCCGGTTTTCCGTCGATTCCTCAGGCTGCTAAGTATATAATCGAACAAAAGAAAGAAGACCTTAAAGGTAGAAAAGGAATGTTAGCCCAAGGTTTCTTCTAAACTGTGTGTATCCGTCTACAATTGGGGAGTGTGTATCGCCTAACCTGATAGGTCACATTGGCCGGGGCAAACGTTCCCGCTACGTGTTCTTGGGGGGAGGGTAGGTTTCTATTGGAGTCCATCTGTCTTCGGAAGAATCGAGGGTAAGAGATAGTTGTGGTGCTATTGTTTCCGCTGTAATTTTATACGTGAATTTATTTTAGCCAAAATAAAATGGATAGTGAAGTGAAGTGACCTGACCCAATACTCAGCCAGAGTGTATCTGTACTCAGTGAAATGGAAGTATTTATTGTCAATTTGGAGGAAAAAGTGACTAACAGCAATTTTTACGTAGATGCCGAAAATGTCAATAATCGTTGGTTCATTCTCACGATTTCACACCTTGCCTCTTCACTGATAAAGAATTTAAGATTTAGTCAAGGCACACCAAATAAAAAGCTAACAGATTCAGATTTGCAAAATTTAAATTTGGTTCACCTCCAGCCTTTGTCATTATTGTATTGACGCTCTTAACTTCAAGCATCTCTACTTATTGTACAATGTTTTCATTTAGCAATTATGCTCTATTTTATAAGTTCATTTACCCCGAGATTGTTTTGTCAATGTAGATTATATAGGCTCTCCCTTGATTGACACCACGCTGGGCAGGCCCATTATCCTGGCTGGCGGCACCTGTGACACCCCGATATAACGGAAGCCGTGGACTAGAGAGCGAGATGTGGCCCAGATCCGACAATGCGGCGATGAGGGAGTTGCCACGGCACGTTAGCCTTCCCCGTCCGAATGGTAAAAGTGAAGGCGACAAAGGGTGTCCTGGGGAGAGAGAATTCTCAATATACTCCTCTTCATCATTGTGCGGCCTTCTCAGGGGTCGTCGTGCGTCTATTGGGTCCAGGGGTAGTCCGCTACTTGGCTCAGCTTTAGTTGCTGAGTAAACTATACTCTGAGGAATGGTATGATTTGTATATATATATATATATATATATATATATATATATATATATATATATATATATATATATATATATATATACATATCATACCATTCCAGAGTATAGTTTACTCAGCAACTATACTATATATTTGTATATATATATATATATATATATATATATATATATATACATATCATACCATTCCAGAGTATAGTTTACTCAGCAACTAAAGCTGAGCCAAGTAGCAGACTACCCCTGGACCCAATAGACGCACGACGACCCCTGAGTATATATATATATATATATATATATATATATATATATATATATATATATATATACACGTATAGATAGATAGATAGAGACAAGGGCGTACCCAGGATCAAAAGTAGGGGGGCAAGCTAAAAACTAGGGGGGGGCAAGCTAGGGTCGTTTAGGTTACAACACCTTACCGCGGAAAAGGTGAATGAAACCAAAATTATGTATAATTATAGCAGTGCTTTATAAACCATGTTATTACAATTATTTGCTTGAAAAAAATGTATTCTATTATTGCTTCCAGTCATAAAAGCCTAAAAAATTATTGCTTCCAGCCTTCCAGGGGGGGGGGGGGCAGCTGCCCCCCCTGCCCCCCCGCTGGGTACGCCCATGGATAGAGAGAGAAAGAGAGAGAGGGGGAGAGTGATTATAATGAGAATATTACTACCAAGGGTGTCTACAGGATTACTTCCAGGTAGGGCAGGTTGGTAAAATTCTTATGAAAGGGAGGGTATAAGTGATAAGGTATTTTGACTATCTTAGGCTCAATTAATTTTTCAAAGAAAACTTATTGATTAGAATAATAATAATAATAAATAATAATAATTAGAAAATTAAAATATTTGTTTGTATAATAGTTAAAAAATATGGGGCCGGGATGGTCGAGTGGACAAAGGCGCTTGCAATAGGTAATCAAGTTAAACAACGTCGAGTATGGTTAGTACTTGGATCGGTGACGGTTTCATTAGGGTGACCGCCAGCCGATGAACTACACACAGTCCAAGCCTATCCCCATCCCCCAGAGACCCATCAGTAGGTTGACTCACTCCTACCGGGCGTAGGAGTGATAAACCTTCCACATGTACCTATCGTGGTGAGATTTTCTAGGATGCCAGTAATCACCCGGAGGTTCGGTATAAGGAAGATATGCTATAGGGAAAGAAATATAGGCCCTAGGGGCCTGCTGATTCAGAGCTACCATAATCTTTGGACGGGGACCAGTTTGTCGCTGTCCTTGAACTCGAGAGAGCTGACACCATCGGCGGGAAACACACTGCCAAATTGGCCCCAATGGGATTGGTCTGCCACTGCACCATGCTGAACATTGTGAAGTGAGGCCTCCAGGCTGTCTGTGCTACCGCAAGCAACACAAATGTCTGTCAGAAGACCACACTGCATGGCCAAAGGTCTCATTAGGCCAATGCACTAACCAAAAAAAAAAAATAAAAAATAATAATACTTAATAAATATGGTAAATCAATAAGAATATATCCAATTTGTAGTTTTCGTTTCTCTTGCTTTTGGGGTGGCTGCTGCCCCCTCCCCCCCATGCGGACACCCATAACCATTTCCAGAGTGGAGGTTGGAAAACAGTCCAAGAAAATTACAACTAATAAAGTATTCTAATCCCCCTAAAATCTGAACAAAAACAAAACAAAGTTTACATAATAATAATCTATTCAAAATGTGAAATCAAACGTAAAATAGAAAACTTGAATGAAAGAGTAAGATTAAGTAGAGGAAGAAATTTAAAAATAAACAGATTTATATAATCACTCATTTTTTTTTTTAAATTTCAATTTTGAACTCTACATTTCAAACCTTTTCTGACTCAGTACTACTACTTGATTGTACTTCACTATAAATTGTTTGTTCAGTGAAATTTTCTGTTGTGAGTGTTATTTAATTGTCATTATAAATGTTAAAGTGTGACCAATAAATCTATTCATATCACATAATAAGACAATTAACATTTAAAAAAACCTAAATACTATGCTGGATTATAAGCTCACTTTAAGTTAAATGTGTATATGTACCTATGTGTTTGTTCAAAGTTTCATATTAATCTACCGTTCTGTCATATTAAATTTACTAATACATGTTTTTATTAAAATAGAAAAATTATAAAATACCAATTCATGTATTTTCTTATCATAATCAAATATTATTATTAAATAAATTTAATGATAACGTTGTTGCTGGAACCTGAGGTTTGGAGAACATAATTTTTTTAAATATGCTTCAAATATGGGATGTAATAATTCTAAAGCTCCTTCAATCTGTTTCTGTACTTTTTGTTTTACTGTTTAATATCATTAATTAAATCATTTATTTAAAAAATGCTTTAATTATATTTTTATGATTTTTTTTTTTATGTCCGCCAATATTGCTCATTTCTTCTATAGGGTAAACCGGACAGTTATTGACACCCTTAGGACTAAATTTCTGTGGTGAAATTAAAAAAAAAATACTTTTTATGAAGGGATCAAATTGAAGCTTCCTATAGCTCCTCTTTATTTATCCTTATAAAGACTCAAGATGTTTTTTTTGGGTCAAAGGTTCAATAGTTTTACCATATGACAATATTTATGGAAAAAAGTTCAAAAACTAGTTATTGTCACCCTGGGGATGGGTTATTGGCACCACAGTTATTGACACCCCCTGTCCCCATAACTTTTATTATTTTTTTTAAGTTTTATTAAATAACATTATAAAGAAATAACACCACTTACATATATTAAACATTAATGTAATATAAAAAGCAATTAAAATATTCATCCTCTTTATTTAACATTATAAGTAAATGAAACTATTTTAATACAAACAAATATTTTATAAATTTCAGTAGGTATATATAACGTAAAATAAAATAATTAATTTACATGGCATCATCCTCATTCATATCTTCATCTTCATTTATATATGGATCATACTCCACGATGTTACACGCAGGACAAATTCATCAGACTCGTCACTTTCAGGGAAATGGTCATATCCTTTTAAACACTTTTTGTGGTAGACCTTATTGCATAATCCTTATTGTAGGAAGAAAATGCTTTCAGGATGCATTTATAATTAATCCTCATCTTCTAATACGTGTTAGACGTACTTGAACCACTTTGTAACATTGGCTTCAGAAGCACAAGCCCTGGTACCAGACTGGTACACCCTAGGAAGTCCTCTCTGCTACAGAGGGGTGCCTTCGTAAGAGAGCCTTACACCACACATCACCAGGACAATTTTCTTTTAAGGGTGTGCTCATATTTTTTAATTCAATAACTTCTTTTACTAATTGTAAATTGTTGGAATCCCACTTTCGCACATTTTTCTATCCATGCAGCTAGAGTAAGCTCGTCTTTATCTGAAAGCATCGGCCGTGGTCCAATCGATGATTTTACAAATTTATCACTTAATCAGAAGTTGCTCGAGGAACCCTAAATCTTTTGTATGCTGATTTAATAGAAAAGCCATCCTTTATGGCCTTCAAGGCATCCTCTAAATCCTTCCGGCTATAACTGGTTATAAATGTTCTTAGGCATACTAGTTGTACACACACACAAAAAAAAAGAAGAAATTTACTAGTAAGAACTGACAGTGTCAATAACTAGTCATCGAACCCAAAAACTAGTAATTGACACCCCATGTCAATAACTAGCTACGCTAGAATTAAAGTTAAAAAAACATTACAGATTTATCAGGAAGATTAAACTATCAAAATTAAAACAGAGCCATCAATATTTAAAAAAAAAAATCAAAATTTAGTTATTGACATGGGGTGTCAATAATAGAATACATTGAAAAAAAATGACCAGTTATTGTCACCCCTGAATAATAATATTTAAATTGATTATTTTAATTTAAAATCACTTCAGACACTTCAATTATAGATTAGTAAATAAAATAAGCTACTCACCTTTATTGAAAAAAATGTAGGAAAAGAATAGGAACAAAACTATTGGATGAGAAGCTTGTAACCATTGACAGGCTACCAACTGAATTCATGAAGGTATTAATTGTAAAATCTTCCCTGTGGCTAGTTTGCTAAACACTTACCCTGTAGATGACTTAGAGGACCCTTCAAACATTAGATTCATGTATATCTTAAAATAAAATTAGGACTTGTTTACTTATTTCTATAAGTTAAAGTTTGGGGTGTCAATAACTGTCTGTTTACCCTACCAATCAGCAAACAGCAACTATCCTACCAAAGGCTGGGAAAGGTTGTTCTAACATCAGCAAAAAAAGTATTATCAAATAAGTTTTTAAACTACATTATAATAGTCTAATAGTAGTGGTTATTTTTCTTTTCTTTTTTTTACCTATCTGTTAATCAATTATTTATTATGTAATGAATTTTATTTGAGTTTTTATAAACAGTTTGTTAGTTTTAGTTTATTGATGTAAAACTGTAATGACCAATCAAAGCCATATAGTTCTAATTTCATTTATTTATTATTTGTTTATGGGCATTCTTAATTTTTTTTTAAATTACCTTACAGTTATTTTTTTTAATCATTCTTTATTTTTGAATGATATAAAAGAAAAATTGAACTAAATTGTACTTCAAAAGCGATAGAAGTAAACACAACCCTTTTTCACAAAATTCAACTTCAACTTCAGTTTTCTCGTTTAGCATTTAGTTCACTTCGGCATTACACCTACCTTGTGTATTTCAGATTTTGCAAAGAGTACTCTCAGGAATTTGAAAAAAAAAAAAAAAAAAAAAACAGAAAGATTTTTTAACAAAAATTATTTATTTTCTTCACTTTCAAATCATTACATTTTTACAATTTATAAATATAAAATTTCTAAAAGGCACAAATATAAATGATCACAATTAAAGTATGCATATATATGTTTTGACATTGTTCGTGATTACAGAAGGATGTACTTATATCAATATTTTTTCATTAAAGGGTGAGAATGCATTTTTTACATACCCTATCAATTGTGATGGTAACAATTATCATGAATTTTACCATGTTCATTCATACACTGATAACTAACTCTTCAGGACTGATAATTAAAAATATTTAAGAAACTAAAAATACACTTTATCAGTATATTGTACTAAAAATATTACTAAATTAAAGCAGTAATAATTATTTTAGTGGGTATCACATTAAAATAATTATTGGGGACTGATAATTCATACTTCCAAAAAAAATTGAATTGAATTTCTAATTGATACTTTTAAAAAATAAATTTTTTTAGCTCATTAATAATCTTTCAATGTATATAAATATATATATATATATATATTTTAACTAAATATAAAATTTATAAATAGAACAACAAATTAAAAAAACAAAAATAAAATTTTTGTTTAGTGTATTCAATACACATCGTAAAATGTAGGACCCGGCCACCAATGGGGCCAATTGACAGAGTGAAGCGGCAATGGATAAGCCCTTAACTCCAAACGTCGGCAGAGTACCTCTTCTGGCTTTCCATTTTCTTGAAATATATCTGGGCTTCTTTTTCACTCATGTTGCCCTTCTCCTGAATTACTTTAAGTAGGATAGTTTGAACGTCCTTAGCCATTGAACGAGCATCTCTGCAAATAATAATATTGATTAAAATAAAGGAAAAGTACATTGTACTTAGAATAACTAAATTAATAAATAACTATTGTCAGGTACAGATCATTTGACCGAAATATTCAAGATTTTTTTATACGTCAACCTAACTTTTAATCAATTTAAGCATCTGAGCCGAATTGCCAACAACTGGTGCTTATTATATTTGCATTATTATAATGTAATTGAATATTTTTAATCTATTACAAATCATTAAGTAACATAACAACATTATAAAAGTATTTCATTTCCCCTGAAATGAAAACGTGTACTCGAATATATTTTTAAAAATTGATTTACTCTTTTTTTAATTTAACTTATTTTTAAATTAATTTTAAAAATTGTTCACTGTTTAAAAAGTTAACCTAAAATGGACTATAGTAATTTCATCTTTCATAAGAGTATCAAATATCATGAAGATTTTTAAAATCAAATAAAGGTTTTTTAAACCTTTAAAACGGCATAAAAATCTAAAATAAGAATAATTAGTATGAAAAGAAAGAGGTTGAAGGATTTCCTCGGAAATAGGGAAAATGTTAGAAATATTGAAAATTGGTAAGGGATACTTACCCACAAATGTAGACATGTCCATTATTTAAACCAATAACGTTCCATATTTCATCAGCATTCTTAGCTAACAGATGAGTAACATACACTTTTTCTGGCTGATCACGAGAAAATGCTACATACATCTGGAAATAAAAATATTAATATATAATTACCTTATATGTATATATGTATTATAGATACTTTTTTATATTTTATGTATTATATTATCTTATGTGTTCGATATTTCAGGATATATTATGGGATGACGACAGCACTGCTGAGAAGTTGATGAATTTCCTCAAAATCATCAAATTCTACAACAGAGTTTAAAACTCCAAGTTTTGCCAATGACCCTATCGGGTCGAGGGAAAATTCAATAATAAACAAATATTATATTTTTAATAAGAATGGGAGTGAGGAGATGGAGAGCGTAGGCGGCAGACAGAGGAAGTTGGATGAGGATTCTTTCGGAGGCCAAAGTCCTTCATGGGCTGTAGCGTCAATGGATAGATAGATAGATATTTTTAATAATAAATAATATACAGTGAAATATGTTTAATATACTTAAAAATACTTAAAATGAAATATTCGTTAACAAGGAATAATAAAATAATCCCGACTAACTACTATGTATTTATGACTTTAGGGAAATAGTAATTCTTCTCTTTTTCAACAGTCAAAGAAAATACCATTATGTTTTATGGTCTATTAAAGTCTCAAAAGGATTTATCAGATTTTTTCACTATTTCACCCTTTAGATTTTTAATTTAAACACACCATTTTTCTAACTTAACGACAAAAAAAAAAAAAAAAAAAAAAAAACACTCACCTTTAATGATCCATTTTGCACAAACTGATTCAGCTCTTCTTCATAGATAAAATCTTCAGACTTCTTTCTACAACCGAAATATAATATGGTCTCTCCAACAGGCTTTCCTGTAATTAAAATTTATATCATTATTATTATGTAATTTATATGTAGGTTTTGGGATAAAGTATACGATTGTACAGCAATGAATCATATAACGTAATAATAAGTTAATTTAAAAGAGTACATTACCTTCTTTTCTGGCCATATCTCTCTCTTGAATGAATCCACGGAACGGAGCAAGCCCAGTTCCTGGCCCTATCATTATAATAGGAGTTTGTGTCTTTGTTGGCAACCTATAAAAAAAAATAATAATAATAAAAGTAATGAAAATTACAACTAAATGATTCAATTAATTATATATTATAAAGAAACGTAAGGAATTCATATATAAAGCACATTATATTTATATAATAATAATAAGATTCAATAGATTAGAAGAGTAGTTCTTAATAATTAGAGAATTTCAGGAAAATTATAATAAGTAAAGTATAAGCCTCATAATAAGTAGAGTATTTTTTTAAATTATGATCACATATTATATTTATAAAATATATAATATACAAGCTGGCCCTGACCTCTACTGAAAAGTACCCAGAGGGGGTTTGTTATCCCTTTTGAGTGAGAGGAAGTCGAAATTGTGATCTAATAAAGTTAATTAAGTCTTCGAAACAACTTAGCAGGGATCAATGAAAAGGCGCGATAACAGGGTAGGTTATGCACGTGGCAGCAAATAGACAATTAACTAAAAATTCCTGGCATTGATGACTTTGGTTTTATAGATATTAGCTAAGCTTTTATAAACAAATTTATAGTTCAATGTGCATACATCAAAATAAGTTAAGGGACTTACAGCTAAAGCATTAATTATTAGAAGCTAAACTAAAATAATAATCTTACTTGAACTGGGACTTCCTTATAAATAGTGGTACAACTGGATCTTCACTTCCATCTCCCTTAGGAATCTTTTCAGCCAGCCACGATGTAGCAACACCGTGGACATGACGGTTAGTAGGAGTGTCGTATTCAACACGAACAGCAGTGATATGTACACGGTTGGGGTATAACTTAAAAAAAAAAAAATGAAAGTTTAATCATTAGAATTTAAGATACACAGAAGAGCCATATCATATAATATATATATTCTTTGTATAAATCACTTCTGGAGTTTATAAGTTCCTAAGAGATACAAAGGAAAGTAATGAATACACTTCAATTTTTTCAGTACTTTATTTTTCAAGAATATTCTTTGATGATAAAAATTTCTATTTAGCATATTGAAAGAGCTTCTTAGTTTTCAACAGTATGTTTGTTGATTATTATAAAATTTTGGAATATCAGAGTGCTGAACCGTTAATAGTAGAACCGAATAAAGAGGAAGTTGAAATAGCCATTGGAAAATTAAAACTTAATAAAGCAGCGGGTACAGATAATATTCCTAGTGAACTAATCAAGGCTTGTGGATAAGCTGGGATCTCTAAAATACATCTTTTGGTTAAAAAGGTCTTAGCACATGCAAAAATTCCCGAAGAGTGGAAAGAATCTATTCTTATTCCGATTCATAAAAAGGTATCAAAGACAGATTTCAATAACTATCGCGGAACTCCTGGTTTTTTATAGAATATTTACATTAATCCTGACTAGCCAAATCACTGAATACGCCTATGAAATCGTAGGATACTATCAATGTGGTTTCAGACGGAACTGCTCAACCGTAGACCAATATTCTCCCCCTGTCAAATATTAGAGAAAAGATTAGAATATAACGGAACAGTACATGAGCTTTTCATGTATCTCAAAAAGGTATATGATTCTATTAACTGCCAAAAGTTGTATAATATTCTTGCCAATCAGGGAATACCAAAAAATTAGTAAACCTAGTAAAAATGTGTATGGCTGAAACGTTCAATAAAATAATAATTGTTACTTATTTTTGTGAGAAATTTGAGGTTCGCTCTGGTTTGAAGCAAGGTGATTCTCTAACTAAGTGAACTGAACCCGGGAAATATAACTGATGTGATAGCAGCGAGACGAATAAAATGGGCATGTAAAATTGTGAAACTTAGTGTTGAACGAATTCTGAAAAGATTAATAAGTGCGGTGGGAATGGGAAATGTCCGAAGGGTAGACCGAGATGGAGGTGGGAGGATTGAATTAAGAAAGATCTTTTGAAGTTGGGTCTAGATGGCGGTCGGTGGATAGAGGTATGCAGGGAGCGAGTTGTGGTTTTGTCTCCCTTTCTTTTCGGCTGTAAAGGTTTTTTCATGGGCCAGGAGTAAGGGCAGGAGACTAATGCTAATGAAAAGATCCCTAGCACTTGGGATTTGAATTGACAAACTTTGAGCAATCGTTCGGAGTCATGAGCAATGTATGGGGAATGTATTTACCAATTTAGCAACCCTGCCCTAATGTGTTAGATTACTTATAAGTTTATTTTTATATTATTTAATTAGTATGATTTATTTTCCTAAATTTAACAACAATATTAATCAACATTTTTATTTATCCCTAATAGAATATTTACTTATTTTCTTGTGTAAAATTAGTTTTAATATTACTTAGGTATGTGTAATATGTTAATATTTAGAGGCAACCCATCAATATGTTATTCATTTATTGATATGTAATCAAAATTAAATGAGCATTTTACTTTAAGATTTCTTTACACAGTAATCATACAGCATGTCGGCAACAAAATGTTCAAACTCAAAAAAACGGATTTCTTGGATAATCACATGTGGAGTTTCAAATGCATTCTCAATTTTACTATGCACCCACAAACAGTGACTAGGGAAAATAGTCTTTGCTCACAAATAGTCTACCATTGGATCAGTTAGTACCAACTATTTCGAGTTGTAACCATCTTCTTGCATTCATTGATATGTTTCCTTCTAACAAATTAAAAAACAAAAAAATTAAATAGTGATATAAGATGTTAACCAATTAAGTACCTTGCCGGAAGACGATATCGAATAGTATCTACATTGTAAACGAGGAAGGAGTTCGCAAAGATGGTCGATCTTTGGTTTCACTGACTTCATATCTTCAAGAACATGGACTATGCTTCTATTATCTTCAACAATCCACTGGTTGTAAAGCTTTTTCCCTTCTGGGGATGTACTAGCCATCATCTTAAGTTGTGCTGCTTCCTGTTTCATAAATAAAACTTATAATGAATGAAATCGATAATTGAGATCCAATGGATAAATCTACATTACATTATTTAAAATACCTGAGGATCTGATGCGTATTCAGCCAATTCTTTCAGTACATGGGTTCTTGGCTTTCCAGAAATGTCTACGTAATATGTCAGAGCTGTTCTATAGGAAGTAGGACAAGGGAAAGGATGACGTTTGCTGGAGTCCTCTGAAATATTCAAACATACATTAAAAATATAAATCTCGAAGTAAATTAACTATTTTATCATTCATGCTGACTTAATTTAAAATAAAATAAAAGGAATTAGAAAGAAGTCTGATAGTAAAAGAAATAAAAAATTAAAAAAAATCCCAAAGCTTTTTTAGTCAAACTAGTTTGATAGTCACTGTTAATTTAATAAGAACAAAAAATACTGAATAATTCTTGTGCAGGTGCTGTCATGATTTTGTGAGCATGATACTCACACTTCAGACAAACCTAAAAAATTAATAAGAAATGGATAGATTAGCTGATTAAGAAACACCATACAGTGTTTTAAAGGTAAAAGTCTACTAAATTCTCACTATATTATGTTTTGTGTAAAAACAAATAACCATATGCATAGTAGAATGAAGAGGAAAACCCAAGGATCCTGAAAGTAAATGATGACCATCAAGCACAGCGGAAAATAGAATGAGCTTAAATGGTGCTCCAACTAATCAAAGTAAGGTAACAAAGACTTACGATTTCCATGAAGAAACTTTATTCGGATATTATTAGATAATTTAGAGGATATTAATATAATTTTAAATAGCCAATGAAGGAGGAATACAATAAAGAGAATATTGTGCCTAAGAACTACCTAGTTTACTGGGGTTCAACTTGTTTTAAGAGTTGACGGAACATTTTTCTTTTTTCCTCCTGTATTTGTTTCTTGATTTTCTTCATATTCCATAATTATCCATTTCTGATGTTTAGGCATAATGATAGACAGTTAATTTTTCTATTTTAACAAAATCAAAGGTCCTTTTTCTTTTTGTTACTGGCTATGTGCACCGCAACCGCCTGGGTCTTGTGCACCTAATTTTGCCTGAGTCCTAAATTGTTATTTTTAGAGCATCAATAAATTTGAGCAGACTTCTCGGATCGACTAGATCATTTGAGCCTGGGTCATATAGGTTCACCAGGCCAAAGATTCTAAATCGTCTTGCATGTCGCTCACACAGGCTTATAATATGGTAAGCTGTTTCATTCTCATTATCACAGAATCTGCAAGTTACTGCAAGCTTGAGTTTGTACATGTGTTTATTGAGTTTACAGTGTCCCATGTAGATTGCTGTAATTTTTTTTAGTGCTTTTCTGTCTAGATTTAGTAGATTGTTAAGGTACTCTATTATAGGAAAACAAAAAAATTAAAATTGCCATTTAAGCCCCTCAGAATATTTTTTTGATGATAAGACCTCCATGATATAGTTATATAGGTAAGATAGTTTATTTTTTATTTGTTTCTGAAACCTTATTTTTTTTTACATTTGAATCAATAATTATAAAATTGTTTGTTTCCACTCTTAACAGATTCATACTTTTCTTGTGTGCTTCTTCTACATGGGTAGTTTCATTTTCCATTAGTTGTTAAATTTATAATATTTTTATGTAGCCTGATGCCTTTGTTATCACTATGATTACACTCAAATTATAATAAGATGTATTTAATTAATCCTAGAACTCACCGTCAGTATTTGTAAGGGTAAACACAGTATCAAGATCTACTTCCAGTAATTCTCCTATCCTGTTTACTAATTCTACTCTGTTTTCAGGATATATAGCAGCATGATCACCTGAAAAAAAAAAAAAATACAAGTTGTAAAAGAACAATTATACAAAAGAAGCGTCTACTTTCAAAATGGGATAAATCTCAATTTTAAAACAATGCAAAATAAAAAATTTAAAACTCCGTAAAACTTTTGTCATTCATCCTTCTTTGTAGCTTTAGGTTAGAAGAGTGAGTTAAGTTTTTACTAAATATTGATTTTAGCTATTTTATAAGATTTTTAAAAACGGTCTCATTCCATTTTGAAAGTATAGTCTGAAGTAATAAACAATACATCACCAACACATAGTCTGGTACTTACCACTGTCATATCTCAGTTTTGATCCTTCTAAATCAAATTCAATGTGCATGCATGATCTACTTCCACCCTTATGAAGTTCTCTGTTGACCCTCACTGGAGCGAGGAATGGATTCTTCATATCATATGGTCTGCAACATTAATGGTGCATGTCTTTTATGCCATTTATATAAAATTTTAAGAGATTATAGAGGTAAAAAATTTACTGGAGAACCTTTGAGTGAGGATATTGTCGAAAGAATGTCACAGAAATAAAAATATAAAAAGAAAAAAATTGTTAGTGATCTATTTGACTAGGTTATTAGAGGAGGAAGGTTTTTCTCTTTAAGCTTAACCTCCCGGCCAGGACAACAGTAAGAGCCAAAAATTCTCTTTTAAAGTTTTTGATTAACACATAATCTTTAGTAAAGGTTTATAACATATAGATGAACAGCTAAGGTGTATTTGATTCTCACCTTCCGGTCATAGAAAAATTTGGTAAAATTAATTTAGTTTAACTTTCATAAGCTCCTAATATATTACTGTTTGTTTAATTTTTTCAGACATAGTTCATTCAGTAACACAATAGACAAACAAACATAAATAAAAGAAAAGAAAATACTAACGGTTTCTGGTTTTTATATGAAAATATCCTAGCTATTTCCCCAGTGTAGATACGATCTGGAAGTGCATCCTTGTCATGTTCAGTCACCCTGTATTGCCTCATGCTAAATTCCTCGCCAGAAGCTTCAATATTAAAAAACTCACAAACTGTCGGCCATAGTCCGTCCTTCCAAGTGATGAAGTCATCTTCAATACTGAAATACAAAAAAATATAATGCATTTATGAGGTGTTAGCTTAATATAAATAATAATGGTATGAAATAGCAAAATAAAAATTCATGAAGGATTAGAATTATAAATAACTAAAAAAGCCTAATGGATTCTAAGTAAAAAATCAATAACTACTAATGGTTTACTAAGATATACAAGTTTTATAAGACCTTCATATTGCTACAAATAAACTTGACACACCCACAAAACCTTTATGCAGTTGGCAACAGCTCTTTCCAAAATGTTAATAGTTTTAAATATTTAGGGAGCCAAATTAATGTATCCTTAGACGAGATGGAGGAAATCAAAGCACGAATTGTTGCTGCCAATAAAGCATCATACTCCATCGCGCATCTCTTAAAAAGTAGGCTGATCAGTCACACAACAAAGATCAGACTTTACAAAACTCTAATAAGGCCAATTGCAACCTACGCATGTGAGACTTGGGTGCTAAACGCAGCAGCAGCAAGAAAAATGGACGCCTTCGAACGGAAAATATTAAGACACGTCCTGGGCCCAATAAGAGAGAATGGAGAGTGGAGTCAGCGAAAAAATACAGAGGTATACCAGAGTTATGGAGACCTCAGAATTTCAGACTATATACGGATGCAACGTCTGAGATGGCTGGGCCATCTGGTCAGGATGGAAAATCACAGATTGGCAAAGAAGCTGTACATTTGTCATCCAGAAGAAGTAAGAGCTCGTGGAAGACCACGTGGAAGATGAAAAGAAAGCGTAGCTGCGGATTTGACCGCAAACAGGCTTTCTCTGAGACTTGCTGAAGACCGAGAAGCCTGGGCAAGAGTGTTGGAACAGGCCAAGGACCGCCTAGTGCGTCTGTGGTGCCTCAGAAGAAGAAGATATTGCTATTAATAAATACTGATCAATAAAATGCATAAAATTAGGGACAAAAATATCTCTGCTAAAATTATCCCTGCCTCTTTAATTTATGGCAAGAATTCTTAAACTTATGTACTCTATCCAACCCTATGAATTTCACATCTTAAATGCCATTAAGTAAAGTTAATAAATAGCTAAACCCGGGCACTCTTTGCTGTGGACAATATGCTGCTCTAATATTATATTTAGGGAAATAAATAGATGAATTATGGAGAGATTTATTCAGAAAAAAAATCATAGGGAAGGATTAAAAAATGTGAACTGAAATAAATAGTAGTTCCTGACTATTTGATTAAACAGGAACATTGTGTAAAAGATTCAAGTCAATCATACGCAATTTTTTGAGTATTTATGGAACAACTGGTCACTGTATTTATATACAGGAAAAAATATACAAAAATAAATTATATACAGTATAATATATAAAAATAACTTATGTACAGGAAAAATCTAACCAAAAAAATATTTTAACTCTGTTACTAATGATAGTATCTCTGAGATTTCCTTATAATAATATCTTTTTTTTTTTTTTTTTTTTTGTAGTGAAGAAAGAAAACTATTATTATAAAAAAATACTGAAAACAAAATATTCTTCTATTGTTTAGAATATTATTTACGTTGGTGATATAAATATAAAAAATAGGTACTGACTCAATTTGACGCAACAACAACATTGTGTAAGAGTTTCAAGTCAATTTAGGCCCGATGCACACGGACGACACTTTTCTGCGATGCGGACTATAAGCCAGGTCAGGGGTACCTGGAGTATAATGGTAAATCCGGTCGGTCCATTGTACTCCAGGTACCACTGACCTGGCTTATAGTCCGCATCGTAGAAAAGTGTCGTCCGTGTGCATCGGGCCTTATCCACTATTTTTTGAGATTTTGATGTATATAGGGTCGTTGTATTTTTATACATAAGAACAACAGGGAAAAAACATGTGAAAAAATAAAGAAAAAAGGCTGTAACTCTTTTAAAAATTGTTCAATTTTCATGATTCTTTTTTTTTTTTTTTTTTTTTTTTTTTTTTTTTTTTTTTTTTGTAGTATGTTAAGAAAAGTATTGTAACGTTAAATCATTAAAGAAAAACATATGGTTTAAAGCCCCAGATCTTTTGTTGGAACGAACTAACAGTTGGAACAAACCGTCAAAGCACATGTTTGTGACAACAATGTTCGAGCCCAATCCACGCTGTTCCACGAGGTTCTATCCCATCTCCTTTATGGCTATAAATAAGGAGTGATTGACTATATAGTCTTTGACTTGGTTGTGAAGCTCAAGCCATGTGATTATTTCTGTTACAAAGTGATAATTTTTGTTACCTGCTCTGATATTTGTGTTGTGGCATTGAAAATTGTTGTTGTTCTTTGAATAAATATTCTTCTACCCACAGAAGCGTTACAGTATCATTTGGCACAAAAAAAAAAAAAAAGGAAAAATACAGAAAGAAAATTCTATTGTTTAAAACATTTTCTTCATTGGGGATATAAACATAAAACTTGGGTACTGACTCAACAGCAATGTTGAGTCAAAGTTTCAAGTCTATTCATCCACTAATTTTTGAGTTTTGATGTAAGAAATATATACAGTTATTTTTTTATCAATAAGACAAGAAGAGTAACAGTAAAGAAAATGAGTAAGAAAAGTAAAGGTGGAGAAAATTAAATTATTGTGAAGATTGTTTGCAGGGGTCTGTGAGATAGAGCAATAAAAAACGTAAAGTGAAAACCTTGTGTATTTTATAAGAGTTTGGACCAAGAACATCCATTCATTATTTTTCTAATATTTGTTTCAAACTGATTGGCATAATAATTATTTATCCTACACTCAATGCTGACTAAAGGATTTCATAAACGCCTTGCATCCTGGTAAAGGAACTGTACAAAGAACTTATACAACATTTGGACTATGCCATGATTCCCAAACAACAGTTTAAATATAAACATATCTGACCTGCTATAATATAAAACATTGGCAACTCAAAAAATATATTTTTTATTTTGTAATTCATTCAGGTAGAATTTTATTTGCAGAGTTTAAAATAACATAACACAAATGTGAGTTTATATAATTTTACTAATGTAAAGTTATAAAAATAAATAACAAAAATGACAAACAAATAATTAGAACTCAAATTAGTACAACATTACATCCCAGCCCCTCTTCTTGCTTCTTATTTTTAGTGTGAAATGGAACATCCCAGAAAGGTCTAGATCATTCCAAAACATGTGGTCACAAACTAATACAAGATTGTAACTGTTACAGAAGATTCTAGAACTCTGTTTCAATGAAATATAATTAATGATGTGATTTTGTTTCATGATACAAAAATGATCAAAGTCAAAAGTCTCGCTTCTGGTTAATATTGTTTTTATTTAGGTTAGCGATTTGTTGGGGGGGGGGGGGGAGGACTTAGAGCACCTTATTTTACTAATAACTGATTGCATGGATGGTATTCCAAAACTAAATATTCTAAAAAATTATTATAAACCTTCAATCATTACTTAGCATCATCATCTCCGAGACCAAGTTGGTAGACTCGTGTTGCACCAAGCTCCTCCAACCTCTTGTCAATGTATATGGCCACTTCATTGTAATGTTCATAAGTTTTATTTCCAAGTCCGAAAATCTATGGGGCAAAAAACAGACATTATTATAAGCAGAAATATTAAAGAAGAATAACGAGAAATCTATTTGAATCCAGATTATGAAATTATTACAAAAATAAATTTAATAAATAATTTAAACTATATATATATATATATATATATATATATATATATATATATATATATATATATATATATATATATATATTCATATTAAAGGAGCATTTCAAGTTAGATTTTTTATAATAGTAAAATAAGATACTCAATTGATTACAGCTAAGAAAGGCAAGCTAACATACAGAGTAATTTAGACCAGTTAAATCGGCCTCTCCATTTTGTAGCCACTCAACAAATTCCATAGCATTGTCAGTAGGATCTCCTTCACCATAAGTTGCCATACAGAAAACAGCAAGAGAATTTGGTATATCTTTTAACTGGGTTAATTCCTCCTGAAATGAAGAATATACAAAGTTATAATAAAAAACATATAAGAAAAACTCTGTTATGATTAATGTTCAGAATTTTTAACCCTACAGGTAAAAATTAAATTCTAAAAGGATCTAAACAAATATTAATTGTACACATAATACCATTCAGTATCATTACAACTTTTCAAAAATGAACTGGGGAAAAGTTATATAGTATAAAAAAGATAGCGCAAATATTACCAAGGGGGTAGAGGAAAAAGTAATGAACAAACAAAAAGCTGTACTCAAGAATAGAAAGTATTTCAAAAAGAAAAAAACAATAAAAATAATTTTATTTCATTTATAAGGAATTCTCTGAATGCAAACACCAAAGAGCAAAGAATTCTCCCATATTAAATTAGATTCCCACAGAGGCTAACAGCTATTCAGTAACTGCATTTATAATTTAGTCCTAAGAAATAAGGACATTTATTATTTACTCCTAAATGAAGTTCTTTTGTGCGCTAAGGGGTGTATAAAAAATATTTGATTTTTTGCAATCTTTTAATGGGTTTGATATTTGCAAAAAACGGAACAAAACCTGGTTCCAAGTGCTTTATTTTTTCCGAATATTCTAGATTTATTCGAATATAAATCGTTAAAAATTTTCTTAACTTCAAAGAATGGAAGCTTAAAACAAAATAAGGAAAATAATTACACTAGACACTAAGCTATTTATTTTTACTACATAGAAACAGGACTAATTTTTTAAAATAAACTTTTGCAAACCAAGCAGACAGCTCAAAACTGAAGTTATTTAAAAAAGGAGGGGGAATGAGGTTTTATTTTGCAATTAATTTATTTCGACAAGACGTTGATTGATTTAACTGAAATTTGTTTTGAAGTTATTTTAATTTTATTTCCCACATTAAAAAGGAGGCCGCTGCCTTTACCTTGCATTCCTAGGGATGACCCCTTGCTAAAAATTATTGTAGATAGAAAATATATTTAATTCAGTAAACTTATTTAGAAACAAAATGGTATGGTATACAGTGGCATTTCAGACCAAGAACTAATTATATTTAATTAATTTTTTAATCTAGATATTTCTAAAAGTATATTTAGTCTTCAGTTGAAAACTGGTCTGAGCATAAAGTTTTAAGGAAACCTTAATAAAAAATAAGCTAGTCACACAGCAAATTTTTAATGAGATTCTATCCTTGGTACTGAAAAAAAAAAAAAAAAAAAAGACTGACAAGGAATCAAGGACAATTGTTATCATTGCGCAAGCTAAATAAATATTGTTAGCAATTTTGTAAAATATATCAACATTAGACAAGAATAAAATTCTCTGCAAACAGGTGATCTAATTTAACGTTATTTAAATGACATCGAAAAATGATTGAATCTTTAGGCATAATATATATTCAGACCTTTTGTCACCATAATTAGCCTACCGTATTCATATTTATATTATCACAATCTCTTATGTAAGTGTGATAATTCGTATTATCGGAGAATAAGTTGGAAAGTATACCAATTATTTTGATGAGTTACGTGCAATTTGATATCTCCCAAACTTTCTTAGAGTATGCCACATTATCAAAATATTAGAGTATGCCAAATGATAAAATATGCCAAAATCGTGACTAATTAAGGAACTTTTTTTAAATTATATTATTTCCCATGATCACATATTTTATTTCATAACACTTTAATTCCTAAGATGTAAAAAAGTGATGGTTTTGATTTTTTAATTAGCTCAAACACTCATTAGGTGCTTAGAAATGACATTAAGGTAGTAATATATCTAGTAGATGAATAATTTCATAGTTTATGATGGGCTAAAAATCCAAGAATATAATTCACTTTGATAGTTTTCAAATTGGGCTACTAATCCCCTAACATTTTATTTTTTGATCAATTAATGTCATTCTCAAAATTAGAAAGAGTACTTGAGGTTTAAACTGCCATATTTATGACAAAACCAGAAGATTAACATAAAACTAAAACTAAAATTTATTTTTACGAGGAAACAATAAACTTTCAAACTATTAGTTTAATAAAAAAATATATACCATGTCATACTCCTCAGGGTCAGCAACCATTCCTTTAAGTTGATACCTGATTCCTTCTTTCGCAATTCTACCAGCAAACTCCTCCCCAGTTCCGGTTTGACTTCCATAAAATACTATAAGGCTACGACCACTTGATTTAAGTTTCTTAATAAAAGAGTTGTCAGTGACTGGTGGTGCTGAGGTCATTACCATTGGCCTAAATTTAAAAAAAAATAAAATCATAATAGATATTTACTAATATAAAATTGTATGCTAATTACAAATAAATAAAATTAATTTTATTTAAAAAAATATCAGATTAAATGTAACACTTACTGTATAGCATATGATTTGTCTTTTAAGGAATTATCCTTCTTGTTTCGGTAGAACCACCACCATACTGTGATTCCAATTAGAAATATAACTAATATTATGTCTGTTAGGCTAAACATATCACTTTCGGTGGCCTTCGTTGCGTGAACCTCGTCACCTATCGGGACTGTAGTATCTATAAAAAAAAAAATGTATTTATTAGAAACAGTGAAGCACTGAAGTGTTATTAAATCACTAATTTATTTCACAATATATATTATCATAATAGTAGGCAACTAAGATAATGAGAAATGGATATAAGTGTACAATCAATTGTAAAATAAATATGTTTTGTAGTAAATCCATTTAGTCTTTTTTTTTCCTTTTTTTTTTCGTTATTACTTAAAATAGCAACCTTGAGACAGGCCCTCTGTTCTTCAGTGATAACCTGATAATATACAACACCCCCTCATGACGGACTATAGTCTAGAAAGATAAGAAGCATGTTATCATGCAGTACAAAAAAAAAATTACATCACTTTTTTTTGTTAAAGAAAATTATAAATTGCTTTGCTAATACATTAGAGTTATAACTCCTTATAGAAATAAGGAAGTTAGTTTATAAAATTCCATATTGATTTAGTAATGTACACATATTAAAAGTGCTTCACATCATTCCAATTGCTACGTTAATACTTCAATCATTTCCATAAAGTAATATTGTTATTCAAATAGCATAATTATTCCAGTAACACTTTCAAATAATATGAAAAGTAGGGTAAACCGTACAGTTAATGGCACCCTTAAGACTAAATTTCAGTGGTGACATGAAAAAAAATACGTCTTATGAAGGGATCTAATTGAAACTTCCTATAACTCCTCTTTATCTATCCTAATAAAGACTCGAGAGGTTTTTTTGGGTCAAAAGTTCAACAGTTTTACAATATGGCAATATTTATTGTTAAAACTGCCAAATCTAGTTATTAGCACCCTATGGATTTAATTGTGAAATCTTCCCTATGGTCAGTTTGTTAAAGTCTTACTTCATAGATGACTTAGAGGACCCTTCAAACATTAGACTCATGTATATCTTGTAACAAAATTAGGACTTGTTTACCTATTTCTTTAAGTTAAAGTTGGGGTGTCAATAGCTGTACTGAGTGCCAATAACTGTATGGTTTACCCTACTATAAAAATATTTTCAAAAAAATATATTGCTTATCAATCACAGCCGGAAAACTTGAGAGTTAACTTAGCATTAAGTTTACTCCATGCTATACTCGTAACATTTCATAATACACACAACAGTATAATACACACCCAATAAAGATTCTATAACTGAATGGAAAAGTGAATATTTTAAAATTTCAGATTTATATAGTTAACTATAAAAATTTGAAATAGAATAGAATTCAAATAAAAAATCATTTTTATTTATATATAATTAAGGTATTGGCAATATTTTGCACTCAAAATCAAGCTCTGTAATTTAAATATTATAATTGTTTATAAGCAGGTCACAACATTTTAATTAACTTAGAATTCAATCGTAACATTTCTTCCTATGATTGAAAAGCAATATATTTTTTTGAAAATATTTGTATAGAACTTTTTATATTATTTGAAAGTGATACTGGAATAATTATGCTATTTGAACAACAATATTACTTTATGGAAATCATTGAAGTATTAATGTAGCAATTAGATTGATGTGTAACACTTTTAACATATGTACATTATGAAATAAATATGGAATTTTTTAAATTAACTTACTTATTTCTATAAGGAGTTATAATTCTAATGTATTAGCGAATCAATTTATAATTTTCTTTAACAAAAAAAAGTGATGTAATTTTTTGGACTGCATGATAATATACTTATCTTTCTTAATTTAATTTAATAATTTTATAAATAAAAATGAAAAACAAAATAAAAAAACAGTATAATATAAAAATGAAAAAGAAAATATAACCTTTATAAAAATAAAAAATCTACATATTTCATAACATGTTTCATAGATAAGATTTGAAGTTTTATCTAAACGTGACATAGCACCATCATATTTGTGATTAAAATTGCCAGGCCTTGAAGCACTCTACTCGTTTTAAGCATTTTGAAATGGTTTTAATGATAAAATTTCAATTTTTAGGCATATGGTAAGCTTTGCCATATTTACCTGAAGATTATTTAGGATAAATAATAAGAATTCTTTAGAGAAATACTCAATATTAAAAACAAATTAATAAATTCTGCAAATAATAAATTCAATATCATTATTCAAAGGAATTGAGAAGTTTAACTTTTTAAATATTAGTGCGCCCTTTAAACTTCAACATGGAAGTTTCTTTAAAACGCCGTCCACAAGAACATAACAACAGACCTTCATATGAAAATTTCAGAAGAGGTAACCTTTTTTAATAATAGTGACACCTCCCCTCACTAGAACTTTAAAATAAATATTACTTTTAATAAATATGATGTACTGATATAATATTTTTGGGTAGGGGGTTAGACCAGTTAAATATGTTAAATGGTTGACTTTGGCTTGGAAAAGACCTATATTTAAACGGAAAAGTGTTAATTTGACTGGGAAGTGCTATATAAAAAACAAAAACACCAGATTCAGTAAAAAAAATTAGCCGCGTAATGTATTCAATTAATCATCGAAATTTGGATTTGGGCCATCTCCAAGAACCCCTCCTCCAATAGACAGCCCCGGAAAAATATCATTTGCATTAAGCAAAAAAGCCCCATTTTTGTTTTAGCACCTTTTACTGGTTTATGTGTGCGAAGTATAAATTCCTAAATAAATATTTAAGTGGTAAAATATCCTAATATGATATTCCATGCTGTCATTTATTATTTACGTATCAAACTGCGCAAGCGGCGGCCGTTTATGGAAATTGGTGCGCAGATAATCCTCAACATTGCCCTTAAGCAAAGGAGCCTTGGGAAGGCCAAATCAGTTAGCGAAATGCGCTGCCCTTGGCGTCTCCATTGCTGACGAGTGAACCGTCACGTGCATCTCATCAGGTCAAACAAGTCATACGCAGAAATTAATTTTTCTCTTTTATTTTATTATTCTTTGTCTATATTTCATTATGATACTTAAAGTAGATAAATAAATAATATATTTATAAAAATCAGGCCTTCAATTGTTGATGGTCAATGTGTTAAAAACGCCGGAGTTCGGATATGATTTCGCTGAAAAAGTTACAGTCTAAACGATCGTGAGACGAATCTAATAAGAACACCGCATACTATTTTTAAAATTTTGGTAGTCGAATTTTGGCTCGATTATTTAAGATTAAGAAAAAACTGAAGGTAAAGAAAGCTCTCAGAACCGAGATGTTATAGAAAAACGAAAAATAATCCGAATTATATTTTTGCTCTTTTCATTGTGTGCGATTTAAAAACTTTCGATTTAAAATTTTCTTATCTAACCACAGTATATTTGTTTGTTTATCTTAATAGTTTTATAGTAAACATTTTTGTAGATAGATAACTTTAATTGCTCATGGAGTACATCCCTGATGTTCACCGAATAGCCTTCAGCTGGGCTATTAGTCATGAAAAAAGTAGTCTTTTTATGTGGGAACTGTCGGATATTAACATGTATTGTATGAGAATATAAGAAGTGGCTTGGACTAAATGATCCATTAGAGATCCTTGTTGTCATATTTGAGAAGGTAGGCTAAAGTCCTCAGGGATACATGTGTTGAATTTTTTAATAATGATTTTACATCAGTAACCCAATGGGTGGATCAGGGGAAGCATTAAGTACATGAGCTGTACTTGTGAAACAAGTTTTGGGTAAACTCTGCTCGGGCATCTCCAAAATTTGGATAACTAGCTAAGGCATCTTTGGAATAACAATAATGAAATTTTGAAATTGGCAGTTTCATTCCGTAGTTTGGGGTGTACCGCGATAGACGAGAATTGCATTTTATGAATAAGGTAGTGTGTTTTTCTTTATTATGCAGGGCCAAAATTTAAGATGAGTACAAAAGCATATAGACTAAAATAATTTTATAATTTCATGCTATTTGATTTTACATTAATTAATAGTAATAATTTAGTTGATTGACAACAGTTTTCCACAACCTTTCCAATTATAAGTAGTCGATAGTAATTTTATATTTGTTTATTTAAAATTCATTGATTTTAATTATGTAATATAATATTTTTTTATTAAAACATAATTGTTTATTGATATTATATGAACGTAAGAAAAGGAATAAATGTCGATAGTTTGAAATAAATACTGCGATAATTTATCGATTGGCCATCATTAAGGAGGTATTAGTGTTCATAGTTAGTCTTGGTTTTATTACACTTCACTTACCAATTACGTTTTATCCGGACTGCAAAAAGTTTGTTAGCTAGAATAGCCTGAGAGGCTTTTAAAAATAAAAAAGTTTTAATTGAAAATCCTGACAATCATTCAACCTATCGTTATTTAAAAATCGTTGTGATTTCGATTTACATTGGTTTTTACGAAATCGACCGTTTGATTCGAAAAGAAAATGAAATTCCCCGGGTGAAACCGGGATTTACAGCTAGTTCTAAATAAGCGGCAGAAATCATTTTTTTATATTTCCAAGCTATTAGTCAAAACCATTTTTAACAACGTAGCACCTTCAGATGCCCTAAAACGTCTGCAACAATTAATTTATAAATTGTAGCTTATAATGTGTTTTACTCTAAGATTTCCTCCAGTCAAAGGTGAGCACCATCACCGAGAATAATTCAGAAACTATTCAAAATAACTTGTAAAACATCAGGAGACTTTAAGATGTTTTTTAAGCAGAATAAAGGATATTTATTGTGCAGTTCAATTAATATCTCAAGAATATCGCCCGTCGGCTTTACTGTTTTTTTTTTTTTGTTTTTTTTTGTCTTGTTTTGGATAATCATATTTGAAGTTTCAACTGCGTTTATCTACAAACGACAAGGGAAATTGTCTTCGATCACAAATAGCCTACCCGAATTGGGGAAGATTGTACCACTGGTACGAACTGTAACCCAAAAGTAGCCCTCTACCTTTTAACTATCTATCTAACACGATCATCCCATCAAAAAAAGAATATGGTATATTAGACTAACGGAGCTAAGTATTAATACATTATGACTATATTCTGGCATCGTAGGTTTTATCTTTTTGATTCCAACGGTATGTATAAGTCAACATCGATATATTTGGAGTTGTGACTATCTTCTAGCCGATGCGTGATATGAAAAAAAGGGGCAAGGAAAAAAAAAATTCTATGTATTTGTAATAAGTACGAAAGTATTGAGGAATATGAATTAATGCATTAATGGATGATGTAAAAAGTTATGATAGTTTTTAGTTAAGATACGAGCTGTTAATTCTAGGCCATCTATATACAGCATAGTTGATAACTGCGATAATAGACAGACCTTGAAAAAAAAAGGAAGGTAAAATGAGCCAAAAGACCTACAATTCATTTCATGATTTGCGAGAAGTACGTTTCATTTGGCAAGGATTGTATATGTGGTATTTAGAACCAACTGAATACTTGCGTGAGGTTAAAATAAAACCATTCTCACGATGTCGCAGTTAAAACATAAATCTTCAATTACTCTAAAGCAGCAATAGAGTAAATATGTGTGAGAAAGAGATAACATCTATGACGTTTTCCTTGTTGAACTAAAATATTACCATGGTTTATCTAATGCTAAATGTCGTTTGCACGAATACACAGCTATTTAAAATAATCATACATCTAAAACAGTGTTTTTTATTAAACATTTTATTCTGTTCTTAGATTCAAATTATACAGTATATGTATTTATTTTATTTTTTATTTTTTTTAAACCCGTCCAAACATCTGCACCTTAAAATCTCTAAGTTCCTTATCTGTTCATCTACGTCAAGTAAGCAAAGGGACGTCAGACGATTTTAAATTAAAATCTAACTGTTTCAATGGTAATACATTTGGAATAGGTAATTGTTTCAATGTTAATCACCGGAGTTCGTCATAGGCTATGAGAACTTTATTAACGACTAGATAGACCTCCTCGGGTTAAAAAATACTACGAACCGAATCGAGTGTATACAAAGCAGAATAAAAAGTGTGGGAAAATACAGTCATCCTAGATAAACAATATAAATCGCACATGGAATTATCGTTTTTCGAAAATACATGATTCTAAGTGAAAGGTTAAAGGGTTTATAATCTAAATTTTGGAAGAATTAAACTTTATTTAGTTAATTGATTATTATTATTGATTATTGTTAGTCTGTTACAACACCGATGTTTTGACTTCCACCAAACAGTCGCAACTATGGTACGTTTTTTTCGCTAGTAAAAAGTCTTCACCCCGAACGTTAGTAAAATGGAAAATTACCGACCTCTCCTTATTGATCGATCAATGTCGATATTACGAGTACTATCGGCATCATTTGCCCATTATAGGTAAAGGGCGATATCATATGCTGGCAAAAAGGTATACCTGTATTACCGATACAAATACATATTACTAACCTATAGTATAATCGCAACAGTAGACAAACATTTTAAGGGGGGTGAGCTAAAATAAAAAATCTGGTGCGTGCGCGCAACACACAACTTTCACTTACCAACTTACTTAGATTAGAAATTGACGTGTTTTGCTAAATATCATTTCCCAAATTCACAAATTTTTCTACATTCATATCTTATTTTTGTTAATCGTTAAAGCCGTTTTTTGAGTAAATAAAAAAAACACTTAAAAATGATACAAAATTTATTAAGTAAAGTGCCCCCTCCGGTTAATGAATTTTGATGAAATTTTAACAATCATATCTCGGGCATATAAATATATCAAATACCCAGTTTGATCAAAATCTTCAAAGCCGTTTTTGAGTAAATAAAAAAAACACGTGAAAATGATACAAAATTTATTAAGTAAAGTCCCCCCTACGGTTAATCAATTTTGATGAAATTTTAACAATCATATCTCGGGCATATAAATACATCAAATACCCAGTTTGATCAAAATCTTCAAAGCCGTTTTTGAGTAAATAAAAAAAACACGTGAAAATGATACAAAATTTATTAAGTAAAGTCCCCCCTCCGGTTAATCAATTTTGATGAAATTTTAACAGTCATATCTCGGGCATGTACATACATCAAATACCCAGTTTGATCAAAATCGTTAAAGCCGATTTAGAGTAAATTAAAAAAAACACCTGAAAATGTTACAAAATTTATTAAGTAAAGTCCCCCCTCCGGTTAATCAATTTTGATGAAATTTTTACAGTCATATCTCGGGCACATAAGTACATAAAATACTCAGTTTAATCAAAATCGTTAGAGCCGTTTTTGAGAAAATCGAAAAAAACCTAAAAAGTTATTAAGTAAAGTATCCCCTCCCTTTAAGTAATTTTGATGAAATTTATGCTGTCACATCGCGGGCATATACCTACACTAAATACCTAATTTCATGATCGCACGGTTTATAGTTTTTGAGCTAGTCTGTTCACACACAGACACACAGACACACACACACACACACACACACACACACACACAGACCATTTCGCGGGACTTGGTCATTTCGACTCAGGGGACCCCAAAACGTGTATTTCCGTTGAAAACCGGAAGTCGAAAATTTTCACGATCGCAATACTTCCACTTACTATATATTTCATATATAGGTAAGTGAAAGTAAAAAAGTATCGATTATAAGAGAATCCTATGAAGTGGAATTTTATTCTCTTTTCTTATGAAATTAATACAATTTTCAGTGAGATAAATCGCTTTCAAGCCAAAAGTAAAGAACTGAAATAAATAAGGTTTCCTACACTTTTCCCTCAATTTTTCACATTTTTACTTTCACTTACCTATATATGAAATATATAGTAAGTGGAAGTATTGCGATCGTGAAAATTTTCGACTTCCGGTTTTCAACGGAAATACACGTTTTGGGGTCCCCTGAGTCAAAATAACCAAGTCCCGCGAAATGGTCTGTGTGTGTGTGTGTCTGTGTGTGTGTGTGTGTGTGTGTGTGTATGTGAACAGACTAGCTCAAAAACTATAAACCGTGCGAACCTGAAATTGGGTATTTAGAGTATGTATAAGCCCGCGATGTGACAGCAAAAATTTCATCAAATTTGCTCAAAGGGAGGGGGTACTTTATTTAATAACTTTTTAAGTTTTTTTCAATTTTCTCAAAAACGGCTCTAACGATTTTGATTAAACTGAGTATTTGAACTATTTATATGCCTGAAATATGACTGTAAAAATTTCATCAAAATTGATCAACCGGATGGGGGACTTTACTTAATAAATTTTGTATCATTTTCACGGGTTTTTTTTATTTACTCAAAAACGGCTTTAAAGATTTTGATCAAACTGGGTATTTGATGTATGTATATGCCCGAGATATGACTGTTAAAATTTCATCATAATAGATTAACCGGAGGGGGGACTTTACTTAATAAATTTTATATCATTTTCACGTGTTTTTTTTTATTTACTCAAAAACGGCTTTAAAGATTTTAATCAAACTGGGTATTTGATGTATGTATATGCCAAATATGCGATAGCCAACATTTCATCAAAATTGATCAACCTGATGGGGGACTTTACTTAATAAATTTTGTATCATTTTCACATGTTTTTTTTATTTACTCAAAAACGGTTTTAACGATTTTGATCAAACTTGGTATTTGATGTATTTATATGCCAAATATGTGATAACCAACATTTCATCACAATTGATCAACCGGAGGGGGGACTTTACTTAATAAATTTTGTATCATTTTCACGTGTTTTTTTTATTTACTCAAAAACGGTTTTAACGATTTTGATCAAACTTGGTATTTTATGTATTTATATGCCCGAGATATGACTATAAAAATTTCATTAAAATTGATCTACGGGAGGGGGGGCTTTACTTAATAAATTTTGTATCATTTTCACGGTTTTTTTTATTTACTCAAAAACGGCTTTAACGATTAACAAAAATAAGATATGAATGTAGAAAAATGTGTGACTTTGGGAAATGATATTTAGCAAAACACGTCAATTTCTAATCTAAGTAAGTTGGTAAGTGAAAGTTGTGTGTTGCGCGCACGCAC
Source organism: Aelia acuminata (assembly GCA_911387785.2). NCBI lineage: Eukaryota > Metazoa > Arthropoda > Insecta > Hemiptera > Pentatomidae > Aelia > Aelia acuminata. Next base: position 62,200,230 of record OU426981.1, read on the forward strand.
CAGATTTTTATTATTGGATGTTCGTGCTAGACAAAAATTTACTGTAATCCCCCTCACACCAACATACTTGAACAGCACTTTCTTGAACACGAATATTTTATACAAGTTTCCATAAAGATCCAAAATTTCTTGAACTGGAAGATATCTTATAGAATAATGGAGTTAATCTGATTCATATGTTAAATATAAAACAAGGGTGGTGGGTTAGTTTACAAGAGGCTGGCGTAATTTTGACGTTAGCTAAACAACGTCCAACAGTTACTAATATTTAGAAGGCCAGTTGGCGATACAGGTAATGTAACTCGGCAGGCAGACTCATTCTTTTGATGTTTATAGTGTAAATTCCAGCGCGAAAACATGTTTTTGCAAAAAAAAACTGTTTCCCTGTGAATCTGCAAAAACACGCTGGAGTTCAATAAACCTCTTTTTACTTTCACTTACCTATATATGAAATATATAGTAAGTGGAAGTATTGCGATCGTGAAAAACTTCCGGTTTTCAACGGAAATACACGTTTTGGGGCCCCCTGAGTCCAAATAACCAAGTCCCGCGAAATGGTCTGTGTGTGTGTGTGTGTGTGTGTGTGTGTGTGTGTGTGTGTGTGTGTGTGTGTGTGTGTGTGTGTGTGTGTGTGTGTGTGAACAGACTAGCTCAAAAACTATAAACCGTACGAATCTGAAATTGGGTATTTAGTGTAGGTATATGCCCGCGATGTGACAGCAAAAATTTCATCAAATTTGCTCAAAGGGAGGGGGTAGTTTATTTAATAAACTTTTAAGTTTTTTTAGATTTTCTCAAAAACGGCTCTAACGATTTTGATAAAATTGAGTATTTAATCTACTTGTATTCCCGAGATATGACTGTAAAAATTTCATCAAAATTGATCAACCGGAGGGGGAACTTTACTTAATGAATTTTGTATCATTTTCACGTGTTTTTTTTTATTTACTCAAAAACAGTTTTAACGATTTTGATCAAACTGGGTATTTGATGTATGTATATGCCAAAGATGTGATAGCCAACATTTCATCAAAATTGATCAACCGGAGGGGGGACTTTACTTAATAAACTAGATATCATTTACAAAGTCAATTATCAAGTACCTTTGTTTTTATTTATATGGAGAAATTAACTGTCTCTCGTTACGACTAAAAATAAGAAATGGCTAAATATGAGATATGATAAAAATAAAGAAAACATAAAGAGGAGAAAAAAAGAAAAATATTCAGTCAACTCATAAAACTCGTTGAGCCCAGGCATGCGGAGTACGCCTTTAGTGACAGACATTGTTGATAATTAAAGCCGTTCTGTTCATTTGAGAAGTTGCAATTAACAAAACGCAATAATTTCTAATCCAAGTAAGTTGGTAAGTGAAAGTTGTGTGTTGCGCGCACGCACCAGATTTTTAAGATTACAAATCAGAAGGAAAATCCAATTTTCCTTTGCCGAATTTTGCCTCATATTATATAATATTATCGAACATAAGCGGTCCATGTGTCTACAACGAGCTGTAAACGCCTTGATTGGTCGACCTTGTCATGATCAAAACTCGTCTGGCCAAGGGTACGATAGGACTAACTCCAGGCCAAGGCCCAATGCGAACATTAGACATGTTGGACCGGATATATCCTAAATTGATCTGTTTTAACTATTTCGCATCTTCGAGATAAAACTGTACTACATTTTATGTCACGGCCATGACCAAAAGTAAAAAAAGTAATAGCGAAAACATAGCAGTGACTGTGCTTTAAAAGTAATAGCGAAACATAGCAGTGACTGTGTCACCGTTGTTTAACAGTGAATGGTACATTGAAGAGAGGAGGAACAGGCATACTGATAGCTCTGTACCTTTAATTAAAAGGGGATCGGTGTGAACTCTCGACTTAGATGAATACGATTCTCATAAACTCACTTACGAAAATTGTTTAGTTAAATTGAATTAAGAAAACATTTACCAAAATGCACGAAGAAAAAAATCAATGTTTATGATAGATAATTTTTTTTATAAGTTTTGTCTTTCTTTTGTATTTTTTTTTATCAAAACAAGATTTGATTTATGTTTTAAAGTGGAAAAATAAGGCCGAAATTTGTTTATGAAATTATCAATAATTAAGCAACAAACTAATGTATCTAGTGTCTTGTGAGAGTTAAGTGCTGGGAAATAAAAAAATTTTCTGTTCAGATGTTGTTTTACATCAATAAATAAACAGTTTTATCCGTCTCAAAGGTAAACAACAGAATTATAAATTTAGTAACATAATGGATCATTCGGTTTGTTTTAATTGAAAAATAGAGAGTAGGATGGACCAATGTTTTTTACTATCACTTACATATATATGAAATATATAATACTTAAGGGAAAGTATTGCGATCGTGAAAAATTTCGACTTCCGGTTTTCAAATAAACGTTTAGGGGTTTCCTGAGTCCGAATAACCAAGACCGGCGAAATGGTCTGAGTGTTTGTGAACAGACTAGCTCAAAAACTACAAATTGTACGAACCTGAAATTGGGTATTTGAACATGCCCTTGATGTGACAGCGAAAATTTCATCAAAATTGGTCAAACGAAGGGGGTACTTTATTTAATGAATTTTGTCTCATTTTCACGTGTTTTTTTTTATTCACTCAAAAACGGCTGTAACGATGTTGATCAAACTGGGTATTTGATGTGTGTAAATGCCCGCGATGTGGCAGCCAAAATTTCAGATTATCACTGATGAACATAAACATTTTTATTTAACAATAAAAAAATGCATTTTACTTTAGAGAGTAAATAGGTGATGCTCAAATTATTTAAAACATTTAATGAGTAAAAGAATATCGTACAAAATAATCTTTAATTAATTATATGTTAGTTTAGAAACTTTAGAAACCATAAGAAATTTCTGAAGGCAGCATAAAGTGATTTTAGAGGAACAATAATCGTTCTTGATTTCCAAAAAGGCACAAGAGACAAACTTTACTACGAGTCGTAAATACACCTCCTATCAATTCACCTTCACGATATATTTACAAACAGCAAATCGTTGTAAAAAACAACCAATCGAAAAGTACTGAGAACTTTTAAGTTTTGTATTACAGACACATTATAAGTTATGGAAATATACAAATATGAGCATATAGATGTGGAAAAGTGTGGCGTTTAAATATTATCGAAACACGTCGATTTCTAATCTAAGTAAGTTCATAAGTGAAAGTTGTGTGTTACGCGCATCGCACCAGATTTTTTTTAAAAGGTTTGTTTTTTAAGTGACTGAGAGGGTCCAAGTATTTCTGAGAACAAAGGCAGGTCGAGTAGTAAGTGGTGGCCGAAATCCAATTTTTTTTTATTGCGAGTGAATAAGTAGAAACTGTAATTCTCTGAAAATGTGTGACATCTTGGGATGACATACCTTACAGTGACAGTAACCTTCCTTGATGAAAGGCAACTTACAGAGATTGTAGGACCTGCGACTTATGAATTTTGGTCACGGGCATAGACTAGCAGAGATAAGTTGTGATAATTGTTATCTGGCCACCAGTTGTATGTTTGTTTTTTTTTATTAATAATAAAAACCGAATTTCGGCCATAGACCTAGTTTCGGGCTTAAACCGAAACTTACTTACGTGTCTATATATAATGTATATATTTGTGTAATATGTCTAGTTTAGCAATAACATCAACGAAAGCTTATAAAATAACTGTAATTTAACTCAATTATTCATTTAATAAGTGAGCTGGTATACAAGAGAGGTAAAACAGGTGTATTAGTTAGGTTATAGGATCGAATGTCGGCATAATAATAAAAATTCATATTATTATGTCTAAATAATAAATAATATAGTAAATCTTTGCCCTAAAAAAAGCCGATAGAAAACAAAATGACGGCCCATTGAATACATAAATCTGTATATCAGATGCTATTTAGTCTGCTAAATCAGTTTTAGTCCCAAATATTAGCGAATTTAATCTAGTTTAAAAATGTATGTATACCGAAACTGCGGCCGAAACCGAAACCGAAACTTCGGTCGGTCACTATTAATAATAAATTATTTTATTGAAAAGAAATAATACAATCAGCCACACTCTAGGGCAGTTGTATGTTTAGAGGACCTAATGGTAGTAATAGGAATTGCAATTTAGACCAATTAGTGTAAGTAATAAGTTTTTATGTAATAATCATTAAAATCATAATAAATGTGAAGCTTTCTATTTAATAGATTTAATAAATTGTAGTTTTTGAGAATTATTTGAGAATTATAGTATTTATTCATTATTTGAATCCGTTGTCCTAAAAAATAAACAGTCCCTAAACCCCCGGGAAATAACCTATGATAAGTGGGTCTCTGGAGGCTTTAAGACGTCCCTCCCTTTGGTTTTCGTCACTGAAAACGACGCCTAACTGATACAGGTAAGCCACTTTAAAGTCTGGCCAAGAGCGCCAATCACCTTAGCTTCGCACGCCACTGAACCTTTCGTCGGCAATTTATACCTCAATATTTTATTTCATATCATTGCATTTATGTACATATACGAAGTGTAGTTCAGAAAAGGGAAAAAATGTTACTAATCAAAGAACTAAACGAAATTCTGGGAACCTCTGGAATCTAGGAAATGAAAGCTGGTGATGAAATCGAGAAACCTTACATCATCCCAGACAATGATCTCAATGTAGATTTCACAACTTAAACAACGAAAATAGCATTGTCAGTTATATAGTTATATTAATTTTATTAGTTATGTGTATTGGTTACATTAATTAAAATAACTAAATCACTGGAGAAGATCGGAAGGATTAAATTGATATTTACATATATTGTTTGTATTTAAGCTTATTTTATACATAATTTATAAACTTGTTAAACCCGCGTCCGGAAAGGATATTATGTAATATTTCAGAGTTTCTTTGATATGATGATAACGGCTGTGGTTATTTACACCCTATCCTATTCAATGACTTCTGTGAAAGCTGAAGTATAATATAATAAAATATATTATAATATATGTTAAATATTTATAAATACAATATATTTATAAATATACAAAAATATTATATTTCATGTATTTATAATATATTTTACATATAAAATATATGAGAAATTTGACATTCCATCGAAGGTATTTGAAGGGTAGGTGTACCGCTTTAAGTCCGCTTGTACACATATATATATTACACATGGAGCTGGTAAAATCATTTAATAAACTCTCCTTCTTTGGGGCTACCATAGAAATAAAAATAAATGATATATATAAAAATTAAAAGAGGGAAATTAGAGAAAAGGTGATGAGGGCATCTGCCGATACGAATTTCTCCTTCTAAAATCGGACAGATAACCCGGTCGCACCTTCTAAGCGAGTGTGACAGAATGGAAATAGAAGCATTAAGAATGAGTGGTGCACACAATATCAACTGCTTTAGCTCCGATCCCTTAATAATTACTGATTGTTAATGTACTTTTTTTTTTTTTTTAAAGAGTCCAAGGTAAGAATCCAAAAGAATAATTTAATTGCACTACGTCACAGAATCGGAATTCAAAGATATAGGTATAGTTAAAATCAAAAGCACGCCACGAAGCGGTGATATCTGCAACTTCGAATAGGTTGAAATAAAGAGTGATTGTGTTGACATTTACTTATATGTGGAACCAGAAAATAGGTTACCTATCAAGCAAGGTCGTCTAGGAACCCGTCGACTGTAGACTCCCGTCCTTTACCTGCCCCAACACGGTAAGTAAAAACCACCACCCTTCTAGTTCAGTAAAACAACAGAATTTCACATAACCAAAATAAAAACCTTAGGATTATATCACATCTTCGGAATCTTCCAAACATTGATTCAAATGAAATCTTTGGATATCATTTCGGAGCAAAGCTGACTTGAACAAGGTCAAGGTTGTTGCTTTGAGGGCCATTGGTGTTAAGTTCGAACTGGCCTGGGTTTCTTGCCCATTTGAATATATCAATAATTATTTACTATCTTGACATTCCGGCGCTTAATGAACTACTCTCCTCAGTTAAAATAAAAATCGACAACATAGATACATATATATTACATTATCCTTTGATAAAAAAAACAGTAGCGACCCCCTAAATCCGCCACTAGTACATGCTCAGAAACTGCTCCAGTGTTTGTAGAACTGGACTGCGAACTAATATTATCTATTTCTTAATAATAATCAATATGTCATTCCGAATCTTATGTTAATTAAGTAAGCCATTGTTATTAGTACCATTCCTAAATATGTACAAGACTGTGAGAAATACAGCAAGTGCATCAGATGTAAATATTTATTTTTTACTAACTTGTATTTTTAGATTACTATCGTACTGTTCAGAATACATCTGTTGTATTTTACATGATGTAATATCAAATTATCTTTTTGTTCTATTTAACATTATTTCTATACACACGCCTGTCTAACATGTAAGACAACCAGTGAAACATTAAATTTAAATTTTAAAGTGATTTCAAAAAATAAATAAAATGAACGCAATGTACGTTTTTTATCAGAAATGAATCAACAGATCAATCTAGTTACACTCGGTTATCATACAATGGGGTTTAATGAGGGAAACGAGTTTCAGAATATCGCTGCTGATAAGGATTTTTGATAAGGGGCCAGACAAGATCATTCTTAATGGACTCAATGTCATCTTTTTTTTTTTTTTTTTTTTTTTTTTTAGATTAAAGTACTTTTAGTCAACTTTCAATGGTCTAATAGAATTGCAGTAAAAACACAATTCATTACAAAATTAATTAAAATATATTACTAAATTAATTATCATTGTATTTAGAAAATATATAATAAAAACAAAACACAAAAACTCATTCTACTTCTCTTATGTCACTCGCTGGCTAGTATTAGTTTTCGGTTCTCTGTAGAAGGGGAAATTCATTACACCTAGTGCCTCTACTGCCTTTCCCCTACTTTTTCATCTTTTAATTTGTCCATAGAATATAAGGATAACAACCAATTTACCCTCAAAACTAATATACAGACCACGCCTACCTCCAAAGGTGACACAAAGGAAGCAGCACCAAAATCGTGTTAAACTGTCCCTCCCTTCAATATTACATAAAAAAAAATCTTCATTAGAGATAAAATTTAATGATTAAAAAAAATTTAAGTAAATAAGCTATAGTAATTTGTACCTTAAAAAGAAATAAACGATAGGTCTAGTAGTGCTTTATTCTTGCAGTTGGTCATTGGTTAGTTATGCACAGTTAGAGATCTTTTGAACTTCTATGTTTAATAAGAAATATACCTGCTCCGTTGGCGACGTTTTCGTTAATCGTTTAATATGATTCTTTATGTTGTAACCTTTTCAACCGAACACGATTTAGTTTTAATTTTAGAATGGTTTTAAAATCATCAGAAATTATTAGCGTGATACCCGTTAAAATTTAGAGCAATAAATACTGAAATATGATTTTGTACTCGTAAAAAGAGATAAAATCCATGAGCGTTTTAGAAGCTATAAAATGCAAAAAAAAAAAGTTAAATTTAATAAAAATTATGCATTCTTCTTGTTGAAAGAAGACAGAGGAACGCTGAAGGAGAAAGACGTTTTTAAAGATTATTTATAAAAATTGAAAAAAAGTCAAGACACTCTTGAAATTAAAGAGTGTCTTCACATTTTATTCATTATTTTTATTATAGTCTTATTATATTTTATAATTTTATTTTATTTCATCAGTTTTGTTTTTGTGTTATATTAGGGAATATGCTTTATTTTTGTTATTTGTACCAACTAAATTTTGAATTCCCATGTTTTATATTTATTTTCCTTAACTTAATTTTAATCCAAATTAATGTTATTCCAAACCTGTATCATTAAATTGAAATTTGTAACTAAAATAATGTTGTTCGAGTTTTCGTGCCTAGTTAATGCAGCGTGTTCATATAAAAAAATACACAGACCCTGCACAGAATTACTGTATGAGGAAACAAATATTTAAAAAATGCGGAAACAGTTGTAATATAAGTAAAAAAGCACAATAGAATTTATAATTATCAGATTCAACTATTACATTGATCAAGTGAATAATGGGTTTGAAGTTTGATTGTGGACGATACTTTTGGAGCTGTAATGCCAAACTGTACTTAACGATTATGTTTTGATGGTGTTTGTGCATTACGGTAGCAGCCGTGTTAAATATATGCTCATAATGTATGTTTAAAAACAGTATTTGCATGAGATTTATGATGACAATTAACTGATGCTACGTAAAGAAATCTGAGCGTGGTAAAATTATATTCGTCGCTTTTTACTTGCAATCATAAGAGTACAGTTGGAACTTTCATCAGCTGACAAAGCTATCAAGGAAGCGGGTGAAATTTCTAATGCACTTAGAGCATTGTGAAGAGTGAAAGTGTCACTTCGTCGGTTAAAAGCTTTTGGTTACGCCAACAACATTACAGTACTACTAAAAAGTAATACAGTAAAAGTAATACAAAGATACTAGAAGAAATACAAAAGCAATTACGTACCCATCCCAACGCTTATGATCGTAAACTCGAGAAGTACTAAAAAACAAAACCAACATTAAGTTAACACAGCGACTGTGTTTGTTTAGATGGTAACCTTCGCGCTACATTAAATAAATTGAAATATAAGTGGAACCACCATGTATAAACATAAATCTCAATTGATCCAAAGGGTTTTAAGAAACGGAACAACACAGCAATTAATTATTATTAAACAACACACTTCTGACACCAAATTGTAATATTTCTTGAGAGTAGAAAGAACGAAGAAACCAAAAAGTTTTTAAGTGATTATATAATGTCAGTGTCATAATGCTGAAAACAATTAAAGGATTAGATTATTATATACAAAAAGCTTTTCTTTTATCTATGGTTCAGCTCCTTAGTTCATATTATATTATATAGGATAGACGACAAATCCCTTTCTTTTTTCAAAATTATTTTTGTATTATCATTCCAACCTTTTGCAAAAATCAAAATAATAAGAACCCACATTTGGCTAACTACTGGATTGCTATACCTCAACAAGAATTTTTACAGTCACTTACCTATATAAGAAGTATATAGTCATGGAAAATATTGCGATCGTGAAAAATTTCGAATGGAGAAATTAACTGTCTCTCATTATAACTTCAAAAAATAAGAAAAATATTCCTAAAACTCACTCACACGTTGAACTCATGTATGCGCAGTACGCTTTTATGACAGACCATTGCAATAAGTAAAGGCCTTCTCTTCATGGGAAAGAGTTGTCAACATTTTGGAACATAGAAATTATTTGTTTCCATGGTAACAAAATGAAGTTTTTAACAATTAAATAGAGAATTATAACATCAGACGCAATGGATTATTTTGCTTGCATTCCCGTATCATCACAAATAAAAACTTTCATTTAACAATAACCAATTTTAGAGTACTTTAGAGAGTAAATACGTGATGCTAAAATTATACACGCAGTTCACGGTGTGAAAAAAATATGGTACAAGATAATCTTTAATTGTTTTTTTTAGTTTACAAATTTTAGTTCCATAATAGGTAGAAATCAATTATGGAACTAAAATTTGTTGAATGCAATATAGAGTAGTTTGAAAGGAAGAGAAATCGTTCTCGGTTTCCAGAAAGGCATAAGAGACAAACATTTTAAAATAAAATTTTAATTTACTATGACCCGTAAATTCACCTTCTATCGATTCACCTTGACGATATATTTATAAAAGGCAACGCACTAAAGAAAAAAAAAAAAAAAGAAAAAAAAAATAATAAAAAATAAAAGCAGTAAAAATAAAACTCGACTGTTGACGAAATATAAAATAATGCATCGAAAATTAATTAGAACATTCAAGTTTTGCAATAAAAATTGTAATACTCTATAACTTATGAGGAAACACTATAATAAGTAAATAAATGCGGAAAAATGTGTGATGTTTCTGTTTGGCATTTACATATTTATCAAAACACGTCGATTTCTAAGTAGGTTGGTAAGTGAAAGTTGTGTGTTTCACGCATCACACCAGATCATTTTTTTCGATTTGACGTTGACATTGAACGTCTTTACAAATTAAAGATTATTCTTCCTGAGAATCTCGGCTTTCCAACGATATGATATACATAAATATTACTCCAATCATCAAAGGAAATTGACATTTCCATCAAGTGGAAAGACTTTGCTTTATTTCTCCTGTATATGTTAATCAAATTCTTTCATATTTCACCATTTCATATTACTCGGCACAATTATAGACAGTTAATTTCTATAATAAAAATCAAAGGAATTTCATAGAAACAAAATCATGGGGCCATTCTTGAATGGCCCCCTCAGAACATGTTTATGATAATAAAATCTAGCTGATATTAAAGAATACTTGATTCTCATTAAATATACGAGTTTAATCAAAATCGTTAGAGCCGTTTTTGAGAAACTCGAAAAAATCTTAAAAATGAGGCAAAATTTATGAAATAAAGTGGCCCCTCAATACATCAAATACCCAATTTCAGGTTCGTACGGTCTATCATTTTTGAACTGTTCAGTTCATCTGTCAACACACACCATTTCGAGGGACTTAGTTATATGGACTCAGGGGACCCATATTTATATTTCCGTTGATTACCGAAAGTCCAAATATTTCACGATCGCAATACTTTCCGTTATTATATATTTCCCTTACCTATATATAGGTAAGTGAAAGTAAAAATTATTAGAATAGCTTATAAAATAATAGTTAAATGTTGTTTATTAAATAATAAATGAAATAACCGACGTAGCAATAAGTATCTTCCTGATGGAGTATCATTATTGCGAAGTATGATTGCAACGTAATGTAATAATATTGCATGAACCTGCCTATTTTCATCAGATCCTATGAGCTACCAGATTCCCTATTAATTATATAAAGTTCCACTAAGTTCTCCTGTATTTTTTCCGGACGATTCGCGTGCTCCAAGGTCAATACTTCCACAAACTTAAACATGCTGGGAAAGACGTCATCGGCAACCTGTCGTTCAAGGCACCTTCCAGAACCCGACCGACAACCGAAATAAAAGATTTAACGGAAATGAAAGAAATAAAGAATACTATCAATGCCGTGGAGTCTTAACCTCAAGACATTTCTAGCTATCCTTACTTATACCTTCTCGAAATTTAGATGTAATAGACATGTATAGATGCCCGATAAGTAGACATGTCTAAATCTAATTATAAAAAATAACAGAACAAGTGTCTATGAATTCGTGGAAATTATCCATATAATACTAAAATTAAAATTATGCAAAAAGATTGGGAATATATTTTATTAAAGACAATACAACCATACCATGTAAAACATACTTTTTCAAATGTAACAAAACCAAAAATAATCTTACACAAAAACAGTGCAAGACGATATTTTTATAAAAGATCATAACATATATTACTGTGAAAAAAATTTATTTATGATTTTAATTTAAGTATTTTTCCTTTACTTTTTTCAAAAATGCGGAAGTTTTTTTCTTTCATTTGTTAAAGATTAATATTCCTCAATTTTTATCATTTAAATCAAGAGACCTATCCGTTACGGTAGAGCATATCATGTTTATGCATTGTGTATACAATGAAATAAAGAAAAGATTAAAAAAATACATTTCTAAAATAACACACCTTTCCACTAAATTTCCCTAAATTCTACATGCTCCCCTAATGGATAAAATTAATTATCAGATTATTATAATTATCCGCCTGTATAAAATGAGACTGATTAGGTGCAATAACAGTATAAAAATAGGTAATCAGGATTATAAAATGCTTCTGCTTTACGGGGGAAGCAACTGCTGTAAAGGAAGTTCTGCTCCTTTGCAAAGTAGCCAATCGCCAAAAATCAGTTATTGTCACTGACTAAATGAGTGTTCTACTTGCAATAAGAAGCCGAACATCTGAGCACTCTGGAAATATAACAATGCAAAATGATGGCAAAACAATCGTTTGAATTTGGGCTCCATCCCATTGGAGTATTGGAGGGAATGATAGGGCAGATGCTGCATCCAGACTGGCTCGAACAGGCGATAACAGTGAGGTCAAATCCATACACATTATCCCCCAGAGGACTGGGTGCGGCATGTGAAATCCAAATTAATGGCATAATGGAATGAAGCCTGGAGAAGAAACTGTTCCAGAATCCAGAAGAAGAAGAAGCCTCCAAACTGTTCCAAGTAAAAGCAGATTGTAAGAAATGGACTAAGAGCAAAAGAAAACCTAAGAGGGCGGAATTCTCTCATGCATACCTGCTTCACAACCTCGTGCCATTTTCACGTTCTCGCGTATTACTGGAATGTGAATATTAATAACCAACAAGAAGAAAATTAAAAATGAGCACATCATTGAAAGAAATACTGCAGGATATCTATACGGCTAACCATGTACATTTCTATGGCTACATGTATTCAATTAATTAATTAATACGGGATTTTTTTCGTGACTAGTTACCTCTCGAATAGGTAATTAGTCCAAAAATCTTTATTAGGTGAGACTATAGATTAGGGAGGGGGCGGGTTTTCTCCGACTTCACCAGGAATCACCATTATTGCCAACTTGTTGCCCTCGCGCTCTAGTTAGCTCTCGCACACGTAAATTTTCATTAAATAATTACTATGTTTTTTTTTCCTAGCTAATTACATCTCGCAAAGGGAAATATTCAAAAAGTCTTTATTAGGTGGAGTAGCTACATGTAAACCTACATTCACATGGCTACATTTATGGCTAACCATGTAAATTAGGTGTAAATAAACCTATAATCCAGTGCCGACTTACAAATCGGTCACGGCGAATTCTCCCGTGCATACCTGCTTCACAACCTCGTGCCCTGTGAGCACGGTATCGCACAGTGAATATTATCAGCCAACAAGAAGAAAATTAAAAATGAGCTCATCATTGAAAGAAATACTGCAGTATACCGATAAAAGTGTTGAGAAACTCGTGTATTTTCTTAAACTTATCAGAATTTATAACAGAATTAAAAAAAAAAAATTGTCAATGACCCCCTGCGCACCGCACAACACACAACCAACCTACAACCCCACATACTTACCACCTATTTACCACACAACCAACACACCTTTTGTGGGAACGTAAAAATAGGCCCAAAACGATAATTAGTTAGTTAGTCTGGGTTCCATCCCGCTGCAAGATAATAGGTAACGAAAGAGCAGACCACGCTGCAAATTTAGCTAGAAAACAAGAAGTAGCGAACAAAACTAAAATAAGCTATAACAAACTAGTGGATTGGCTCCAACGATAAAAAAGAATCAGTTTAAAATTTGGGAAAGCAAAACGTCAAAACTTTCAGAAATTAAACAGAAAGGCAGCAAATGGGTCACGAACAATAGTTATTCAAGAAGGGAAGAAATCGTATTGTACAGAATTAAAATAGGGCACTGCGCATTTACACATGGATATCTTCTCAGAAATCTGGGAGCAGCACCTGCAAAGAGTGCAACAAGACGACCCTAAGTGTAAAACACTTGCATGTATTTGAATTCCTTAAAGCAACTAACTATCATAACAGAATATAAAAGAAAAAATTAATGCCAATGACCCTTAGTGGTAGAGGCTAACCAATAAATGAATAAAATAAATAAATGAAACATTTCTACAATGATAATAAATTAATAAAATTTAATACTAGACGAATTGGCCAAATTGCCTTCAAAGTTTTACCAAATCTAATGAGCTGTTTTTTACAGAAGTTAAGCATGCTGTAATTTCCTTCTGTATAATAATATGTAGAGGAATAAAACTTTGACAAGTCTAAGCACACTGAATGCATTAAAGATTCAAATATTTTAGTAATAGTATGATTGCTCAAAGAAACCGAAATTATTCAGGGCATCAAACATGTTCAGGATAGTTTTTTTTAGACACTCAAGACATCCAGTTTTTATCCGTTTAAAGTTCGAACCTTTTACCCTTTAAAAAAATATATATATATATTTTAAAATATATGTATGTAACACTATTTTGTCTACATATATTTTACTGTTGAGTAATATATAGTAAATACTACGAATCATCATTATTACTATGAATAATCATCATTATTCTGCACATGAAAAATTTGGCAACTATTTTTCAACATTTTGAAAAAAAAATTCACAATTTTTCACGCAAAGTGAAATACGTTCTTATTCACCAACTTCAAGTAGAATATTGGAGGAAAAACCTCCACAAAAAAAAAATAAATAAAAAATTTATGACTTGGAGGTATGTATCTGAATAATAAGACGAATGATTGTTTTTTTTTTTTAATATTTAGCTGAGATACGTCGGAGGATTTTTGGACTATTGGAGTAAATTTAAATATTATTTTCCCGTCCAAGTTAATCGTTAATTTTACATTGTTTCTTTTCCCTTTCTTTTTTTGTTTTTATTTATTAGCAACTCAAAGGGAGTAGGGCAGCTCATAGGTAAGGCATTGATTTGCTGTGCTCAAGGTCCCGGGTTCGAAGCTTGGCAGGGTATCTTCAATATTCTGCCACAGTTCGTCTTGAGGCCGAGAGACCTTCCTCAAAAGGACAAACCCGGCATGCCTCCATAAAGTGGGTACTCTTAATTGAAATAGTAAGGGGGAAAAACCTGTGGATTAAGCGTAATCACGGTCAAATCACCTCCTTGCACGACCGCTCACCAAGAAACAGTACTGAACCCAAGGTCCTTCATGGATTGTAGTGGTACAGGTTTATTAGCAACTCAACAGTGATGGTTAACATGCAAAATATTAAAATTGTTTTTAAAAATAACTATTCCGCAAACAGAATAATATTTGTTGAAATATTTTTCAAAACAAAAGAAATATCTCAAGAATAACTCTAGCTATTGTGCCAAGCATATCATGTAAATAAGAATACATAGAACAAAAATATTTTTTTGTTTATTATAAAAATATAGTTGTACGTTACTGCATTATCCCGCTAATAAGAAGTTAAGAAAGCTTCGCATTTTTAGGGAAAGTTTAAAAAAATCTTGATTGGAATCAAAAGTTTTAAATGGTGTCATATCTATATAACTGTGTATGAGTGTTTAACCACGTCACATGAATCGTCTCATAAGCTTCATCATGCACAGTTAAAATTTGATAGACAAGGAGAAAAAAAAAATTACTTGAAGCCGGAAGAAAGTTTGAAATAATCTAGTGTTATTACAATATCACCCCTGCTTTCCTTTAAGGATGCGCTATTTATCCTTCCCAACATCAATTTCAGAAATTGTCCCCAGATGAGGCTCAGTGTCAGGGAAGGCGAAAAATAGTGTTGCGGCTATTGGAGAAAAATAAAGCGCCCATTGAGAACAATCCGCCCATTGTTTGGAAAAATAAAGCGCCCATTGAGAACAATCCGCCCATTGTTTGGTACGGGACTGGCGGCCGGCTGAGATTAAAAGGATTCCCGAACCTTCTGGATTGTTCTAGATGTTCTTCCCAAAGACTTACAAATACCGGTTTTGACAAACCTCTGGAGATATAAGTAAACAGCCGTCAAGTACAGTTCGAAGTGATAAGTGATAAGTTTCATTGTGATGAGCCATACTATGATAAGTTAGTGTGATAAGAGTGTATGTTGTAGAGGCTCTAGCTCTTAACCATTGTAATTTATCGTAAGTAATTAGTGCCTACAAAATCATTAATTATTTTATTTGTATTTAATAATGAGGCAGTAGACACAAGCGTAACTATCAGACAAATAAATTGTAGCTTCAGTGTTAGTTGTTAATTTTGCTGTACCCGTAGCCCGCAACAATAGATTAAAAAAGGTGTCCCATTTATTAACTCAGCGATTCGTAAAAAATCGATTAAACGAAGCATTTAACTTTTACGATAATAATAAACGTCAATGTGTGATAAGGAGGACATACAGAATGGATTATTAAACTTATTTCTAATATCAGTTAAATAAATTTAATAACATACATTGTAAGACAGTATGACGATCGTAATAAATTGAAGGGATCGGGGAAAAATAGTGCCAAGCAACATTTTTAACAATAATGAACTGTAGCTGCAGTCTGCTGTTTATTACGTAGTACTATATACTATGTGTCACGTATGAAGGAAATGCCACCTAAATATGTCTATAGAGGCTCTATATAGTCATATTCAGGTGGCATTTTCATCATAGACATATAGTCCTACGTAATATACAGCAGACTGCAGCTACAGATTATTTTTGTTAAAAATGTTGCTTGGCACTATTTTGCCCCAACCCCTTCAATTATTCTAAACACTGCATTTGAGTAATCTTCCTTTTCTTAAGGTGTTCTATTTGACCGAGTCGAAATAACCAAGTCTCGCAAAATGGTTTCTGTGTATGAATGTAACGTAATGTAATGGATGGTCGCACGAAACTAAACTTAAATATTTGATGCACATATTACATATTATATATATATATATATATATATAAAACTTATTAATATATAATAATAATAGGTTATATACTCCCTCATATGTCTAATTTAATATTAGACTGTGTACCCACTTATATGTATATAACTGTGAATTTTTTATAACACTTTTACTTTGGTAATTCTTAAATGATGTTTCATCTATTTTGTTTTAAAGGCAGTATCATTTTTAAGATCATTCGTATCATGGACAGGATTGGCAAGGAAAAAGTAAATAGCGAGCCCCTACTTTGAGAACCGCTGCTATAATAATCTAAAAGACACTGACATTCCAACGTTTGTTTTTTTTCCGATAGACTCTTTATCAGTGGGAAAGCTAGACCTCGGTCAAGGTCTTCTACCTCACTCACCTTCAAACAATAGACCCCTTCCTTCCTCCAACATGTCTGAGGTATGATAACCGTATAGGAATATATGTATTTGTCTATATGGAGTACATACAAACAAAAAGATCAGTGTATGTGTACGTATGCGATATACATCCCTCAAAAGCAAGACAATAACACATTTCAGACATTACAAAAACATCACGTTAACTTAGGGCTGAAGATTTTAAATATTACACGAACACAAACATTATATTTAAACAAAGTTTTGAACTTTAAAACAGTCCCTTAGAAAATAAGTTACGTAACTAGTATACCTCTTTTATTAATTTGTAAATAACACATTTTCCTAACGTAAACATTACCCCACATAGTACACTAGACGGTTTTACTCAACAGGTCTTCAAGTTATTGTCATGGGCGGATCCAGCCGATCGGAAAGGGGGGCTGGAGGCCTAAAGGGGGGCTGCAGCCCCACAGCCCTTCATTTGGATCTGCTAATCAGCTTTTTTATCTCTATGTTCCTTTCCCACAAATAATATTCTACTTGTTCTGCA
This sequence comes from Aelia acuminata, assembly GCA_911387785.2. Lineage (NCBI taxonomy): Eukaryota > Metazoa > Arthropoda > Insecta > Hemiptera > Pentatomidae > Aelia > Aelia acuminata. Next base: position 62,217,506 of record OU426981.1, read on the forward strand.
CATTATTTGTTCTTTAACTTGCTTCCTTAGTCAAATTCTATCTTTAAATGACGAAAAAATTTCCAAAGGGAGGGGCTATGGGGGCTGCAGCCCCTGGATCCGCCAATGACTATTGTTAAAATAATAAATTAAGGGATGATTAAAATGAGGTAAATATTTTTCCCAATAGTAAAGAAATAAATGTCTACAAACAAAATGATACGTGTTTTTTATTTATATTACATTTCTTATATAAAATACTAATTCCGTTATAATTTTTAGATTACATTAATTAATTTCATTGTGAAGTATGAGAATTTTTCTTTTGTGTACAATAAAATGCAACCAAAATGATCTACATGTCAATATAAATATAAATGGAACACGAATAAGTTTAAAAAAAAAGTTTATTAAATAAATTTATTTCAATTTTGAAAAATTACAAAATTTAAAACATTTAATTTAGTGATATTCTGGGATGTAAAACATTTCCACACATACAGTTTTTCATTACTCAGTGATTTATTGAGTTCTTCACAAACAATAAAATATTCATTTATGTAATAATTCATTACACAACATTTTATTGTGAAAAAAAAAAATTACAGGCATATACATTAACCCTGAACATTTTATCAGTAATATAAAGCAATTATTCTCAGAACAGAATGAAGAGCACTCGAAGTACGATTAAAAAATATCTTTTAATTTTTTTTCTTCAAAAATAAACAATGAAACTTTTGGGCCAAAAAAAAAAATTAATGTCAAATTATATAATTTTCATTGATGTGATGGAAACCTTTATTAGAATAGTAAATAATGCCGTATCGATAAATCGAGTTTTATCTAAAGCATAGTACCTAGTAATTAAATAAAGATAAAAAACATTTCCTATTAAGAAATATCTTTGCATTTGATTGTTATTTTGTGATTAAGCAAGGACAATTGATAAATGTTCAATGCTCATACCAACAAAAAGTAAATAACACCAAATGAATTGCGATATTAAAATACTGAAGGCAATGTTTAAAGCGGATATTTAATTTTATCTTAAATTAAATGTAGTAATAATTACATATATAGATTTATCATAAATTAATTATGTAACGTACATATTGTAGAATAAATAAAAATTAGAAAAAAATAAAACTACAATACCATTAAAATTTCCCTTTGACATACAAATAAAAATATCCAAGCGGCCACTTAAATACCAAAAGTAACAGTATTATTTTTATGATTCTCACTTTTGAGATTATTTAATACAGCCACGCCATTTTTTTTTTTAAATACACTCCTAATTCTTTTTTTTTTTTTTTTTTTTTTTTTTTGGTTATGTACAGAACACTGTTATGCATTTTATTTAAAAATGCCCTGATTTCTAAAAGTTTGAAAACTTCCTGATTTTCAGATCAAGAAGGCACCCCGATAACGCAGGTTATAATATATATATATATATATACTTATTTATATATATATATATTTTTTTTTTTTGAAAGGAAGACCCACTCCTTGATCAGTAGTTTAAAACAAGTTCCTAATAAAAAAGGCATGAATAAAAAAGACGGGACAGGTACTCACTTAAATCAGAAGTCGATCCAAGGCTGTATTCAAAGAATAAATTAACATCGTACATACCCAAAATATCCTATGTATTTTATACCTATATATTAGTGACCGACCGAAGTTTCGGTTTCGGTTACGGTTTCGGCCAAAAATCGGACGAATCTTCGGCCAAGCCGAAACTAGCTCTTGTGTCTGACATCTCCGAGAAGGAAGTAGAATTACACGATTTCAGCTTGAAAGCTCGATATCATTTTTGGCATTTAATACCCTCAGATTTAATAGTGCGATCTGTTATTTTAGTTAATTACACTTGTATTTCACAGATTTTTCTCGTTCTTCTGGTATCTTTAATTGATCGACAACAAAAAGTTGGGTGTGGAGACAAAAATTTGATAGTGAAAAACAGAAATGTGCCTCATAAATTACATCAAGTCTTAACATGTAATGAAAGCATTCTTCTCATACAGAAGTAAAGAGCATTCTTTACGTTGAGTGTAAAGAATAGTATTTATTCTTCACCTTGAACCTTAAGGTTAGGAAACCTTAAGTTAAGAACGTTTTTGTGCTTCTAATTATCTCCTTATTAATAATGAAATTTGATTTCTAAAAAATAAGATCAACACTAGAGAAACCACTTTCAATTCAAAAGTGAAAAAAATATTTTAGTCAGTAACATTGTCATTAAAAGGGAGGCTTTACTTGCATTAAATGGCGATAGTTGGTTTTGTTCTGTATTCTTATATGGAATGGGAATAAGATGCAAAAACCAATTTTTCGACCTTGGCAGCCCCCTCCCCCCACCGGATCACCAATAACACCCCAAAAACTGTTTTCCATTTTTACCATGTAGAAGCACGTTTTCGACCAAAAGCTTACGTATACTATATGTATTGAAACTAGATTAAGTGTATCCGATAACAATTGAGACCAAAACTGACGCAGTAGTCTAAATAGCTTTTAAACAGCTTTACGTATTCAATAGATCATTTTGTATTCCATCGGCTTTATTGTGGCAAAGATTTACTACATTATTTATTATTTAGACATGATAATATGAATTTTCATTAATATCAGCCTTTTATTTCAAGATTATTTCAACTTTCAGGACTGTACTAGTTTAGGAGGTATGGTCTAACATCTCACGGGGACCATAATAGGAAGTTGGGGCCGGGATTTGATCATATAACCTAACTAATATATATTTTTTCCCACTCTTCTATATCAGCCGACGTAATAAGTGAATAATTGAGTTAATTTACTGTTACTTTTTAACCTTCTATTGATATTATTGCTAAACTAGAGATATTACCCACTTACATGTATTTTATGTACACACGTAAATAAGTTTCGGTTTCGGTTTCGGTTTCGGCCCGAACCAGGTCTATGGCTGAAATTCGGTTTCGGTTTCGGTTTCGGCCAAGATTTTGGTTTCGGTCGGACACTACTATATATGTATAAACCTCACCCCCACCCCATTATCCAAGCCTAGGTTTTGCCCAAAAACATACCCCACATACATATATATGTATTTAGGTATTTAAGTATTTATTTTTATTTAGGTATTTATGTATTTAAGTTATTTTTAGGAAGATTAATAATATTATCGAATAAATGAGTGGTGAGATCACTGAGTGAGATTATCAAATCTTCCTGTTTATTAAAGACAAGTCAAAATCTTCCCTACTTTTCGGAAATTGTGTTTTTTCTCTATATGTAATGTAGTTTTGTGATATAAACTAGAAATGACCTATTGTCCTAAATAATGCTAAATGAAAAACTGGTTCCAAAAAGAAATAGATCGGGACATAATAAGAGAAAAATTATAAATAAAAAATACCCAGAAAATGGAAAAAATTTCCGAATCGTAGGGAAAATATGTTAAGATTTTGACTTGTTTTTAATAAACATATATAATAAACCGGGAGATTTGATTATCACACCACTAATTTTTTAGGAAACCCCATTTTTTTAGACATAAACTTGACAAAATATTTCACACCTTGATAGTACTACATGTATTCTTACAAATTTACTTTCAACGAATCGATGTAGATATTAAAATGTGATTTATAATCTCATTTTAAAATAAAATATTCAAATTATCGAGTTTTTATTTGATGATAAAATGTATAACTATTAACATCAACAAAGACACAAACTTAGTAATTTATTTCAAAATGCGCCTACCATAACGGCATATCTCTACAATAGATTTGTCATGAAAGAATCATATATTTATATATTTACGAAGTGAGGTTGCCTTATTCAATGTAACAATAATTAGCGTAAGATAAGAGCATTTTATTGAAAGGCCGATCTTATCACCAGGAATGCTCATTAGAATGTAACCTTGTTTTTAATCATTTTTAATAGCAACTAATAAGACTTGAAGTTGTAGATTTTTTTTTTTAAACGGTTTGAAGGGGATATAAATTTTGCGATAATAGGCGAATCATGAGTCTTTTAGAGAGTTCAGGAATGCGGGATTGCGATGGATATTAAGGAAACACACTCAACAAGTGTAAAAAGAGGAATCTAACAATAAAAAACTTTAAATTTTAATAATATGTTCAATAGTACAGTAGAATAAAAGTATCTTAGGCTAAGATAGCTAAGCCAAAAGTAGTTTTAATGCCTGACAGGTCCAAACTCATAACAGAAGAAAGATCTTGCCTTTTCCTATATTACAGCAATTTCAATATATTTTATAAAAATAAGTATTTAATCTCAAGAAAAGTCTGGTCAGAATTTGTCTATAATAAGTTTTAATAGTTAAAAGTCGCCAATATCCTTCCAACATTTATCCAAGAATTTATAAAAAAATAAACAAATGGCTACTATCATAGACAAATAGATATCGTACTACAAGTATCTAAAGCTTCGTATGGTCTAATGCAAAACTGTTGGATAAAAACCAGATTTGTCTTTTTTGAAAATAAGTATGACTAACTCATTCTCTTTACTATATAAAGATTGAAACAAGTGCCATCTCCCAAATACATCTATTATTGTCGAGTTAGGTTTATGCACGTATTTTCATAAGGCCATGTTTAGGAATTTACATTCATTTTTTTATTCTTTCATTGATGATTATTCAAAAGTACTAAAAATATGGGCGTATAAACTCCCTCTCTATTTGTTTATCATTTGCCAAAATTGCAAAGGATAATTTTACGAAAAAAAAGGCGCTTACTCATGAAGTATTGTTTTGACACTTGGAAAGAGGTTTCAACAGATAGGATCAGGTGAGGTGCTGAAACGTCAGCACTAAATGAGCGTGCAAGGGGACCTCGTTACAGCCTGTTAGTTGTTAGGCTTCCGGAATAGAATCTAAGGCTGACAGGTTTTGCACTGTATAGCTGCACCGAAGTTGTAAAATATTATAAAAAGAATAAATATAGAAAAGAGATCAGCTGGTGCAAGGGAAGAGGTATAATATGCGCCATCTCACTCATAGTCATTACAACAATCAAAACTTCTAATTACTTTCGATTAACCAATGGATTAGCCGGTACATGGGTTCTTTAAAGAATAAATATCTGTGTGTCCATTCTGATGGTTTTGAATCAAACTCGAAATCATGGCTATTTATTTGATTTGTAATAAACTTGACTGCAAAAAGTGGGTGCGGACTTAATATCTTGTAAAACAGTAGATCTCCTTTATCGAACGTAATCGGTTAGGTACAGGTTTATAATTTTTATTTAGCCCAACATGATTTGTGAATTGAGATGATCTAATTAAATAACCAGCCACTGATCTTCTGTATTTTATGAAATAATTGAAAAATATAAAAAGTAAAGAAAAAATACGATTGCAATAAAGGGACAGGAAACGATATTCCACATCCAACCACAAATACAAGAAACCTAGCAGATTGGTTCGTAGCCTAGAAGAAATAGCAAGAAGAGACAATGAACTTTGAGGCGGAAATGCCAACATACTTTAAGAGGACAAGTGCCGAAGAATTTCCCGAACCAATAACAGACCTACTCCCTCCCCCCACCTCCACCTCACCACCCAAAAAATAGGTAGAAAATTCCCAGTGATCATCAACATAAATGTACTCTATATGGCTTTTCATCAGTTTTTAGTGTGCATCAAGTACACAAATAGGTAAGCAATTGAAGAAAATAAATCCAAATGCTTTTTATTTATAAAGAGGACCAAAGAACAAGATTTTTATATCAGTAATTGTTAAAACCTGTTTCAGGAGCGAGCATAACCTTCCAGAATATTCCACTGATAATAAAAACTGGTTCCGTAATACTTAACGAATTCTTCAAAGGCCTGATTTGCCATTTCTATGTTCAAGTATTTTGTTGGGTAATGCAACACATTACCAAAACTGCCAAAGTATTCACTTAGAACTAACAAGATACTTAAGACTAACAACACTCCAAAGACGGAAGGAACTAGAATACAGGAACGACTGCGACCTTCTTAATTCAGAGTTAAGAAAGTAGATGGCATTCACAAATGCACATGAAAGAAGAAAAAAAAAATCGGTCAAGGCGATCAGATTCATCTTGTTAAGTAAATCTAAATTAATTTTTACTTTCACTTACCTATATATGAAATATATAGTAAGTGGAAGTATTGCGATCGTGAAAAATTTCGACTTCCGGTTTTCAACGGAAATACACGTTTTGGGGTCCCCTGAGTCGAAATAACCAAGTCCCGCAATATGGTCTGTGTGTGTGTGTGTGTGTATGTGAACAGACTAGCTCAACAACTATAAACCGTGCGAATCTGAAATCGGGTATTTAGTGTAGGTATACACCCGCGATGTGACACCAACAATTTCATCAAAATTGCTCAAAGGGAGGGTATACTTTATTTAATGTTTTTTTTATTTACTCAAAAACGGCTTTAACGATTGTGATCAAACTGGGTATTTGATGTATGTATATGCCAAAGATTTGACAGCTAACATTTCATCAACATTGGTCAAACGGAGGGGGCACTTTACTTCATAACTTTTTTTCCAATTTATACCTTTCTTTCGGTTATCTCGAAAATGGCTTTAATGATTTTGATCAAATTCGCCATGTTTAATGAAAATAAGGTGTTCTGAGGGGGCTTAAATGGGGAAGGGGCCTTTTTTGTTTCCCTGTAAAGTACCCTTGTTTTTGTTTATATGGAAAAATTAACTTTCTCTCATTACGCCTAAAAAAATCAAGTAAACATATAGAGGAGAAAAAAAGAAAAATATTCCGTCAACTCATCAAATACGTTGAGCACACGCATGCGGCGGAGTACGCCTTTAATGACAGACCATTGTTCATAATTAAAGCCGTTCTGTTCATTTAATGGAAATTATTTGTTCCATGGTAAATGAAGTTTTCAACAACTACATAGAGAATTATAAAATCAGACGACTTGATGTATTATGCTTGCATTGCCGAAGTACCACAACTAAAAACTTTTATTTAATAATAAAAAAATTAGTGTTTTTTATAGAACAAATAAAAACAAAAATAAGAAATAAATGTGGAAAAATGTGTCTTTGAGAAGTGGCAATTAACAAAACACATCAATTTCTAATTTAAGTAAGTTGGTAAGTGAAAGTTGTGTGTTGCGCGCACGCACCAGATTTTTTAATAATACCATTCATTGAGCTTAGAATACAGCAAGTGACTCAAGTTAAAATTAGTAAAATGATTAGTTCATGATCCTTAAGATGAATTTAAAGGAATGTTTTAGTACTAGATAGTGGATAGTTGACTATACATATATTCAACGATTTCAAGAATTAGTCCCGGGTAGCGGCCAAAGAATCGACAATTAGTAGATAAACTATTTTGTTGAATCCTACGTTCAGACCCAACCATGGAGGTCTTCTTGAGGCTTTAAAGCTGTGACTAATTTTATATTATATTTATTTATGATAAAATAGTAAGAGTGCCAGTTTTAGGTATTCATATATATTTATCGATATAAAAACGAAAATACACGTGGGAAGATTTCTTTTCTTTTAGGAAAAAAAAAACACACACACAGTTTTAATGAATCAATAAAACAAACATTAGGTATTATTGAATTTACATTAGTATGTAAGGTATTAGAAATAACAAAACATTAGATCTTTCTAGTGGATTAAGAAAGATATCATAAGAAGCCCATTAACTTAAATACTTGTGCGAATTACATCAGTTTTGAATGAATCCGCAAGATACTTTATTAGGTCTTGAAATTGGTCGCACCTAAATCACTAAAACAAGTGATTCCTAGTTACCTAAAGACATATTTTTTGAATTCCTATGAGTTGTTAAGGTGGTTTCCATTAGGGATGCCACATCGATGTCGATGTTTCTAAAACATTCATGATTCTGAACATCGATGGTTGTGCGTCGATTTTAACATGTTTTAAATAGTTGACTTCTTTTATCTTTTATCTTTTAAAGAGTACTTTAAAAAAAAAAAAAAAAAAAAAAAAAAAAAAAAAAAAAAAAAAAAAAAAAAAGAACGACTAAACTTTAATCTCTTAACAAAGAGTTTACATTAAGTAAATGCAACAAGCTCTTGGTTTTAAGTTGTTCATGAATTGAGGCATATTTTATGTAAAGAAAGAATCCCTTGAAAGGTCAGAAAGAAAAGGGATTTTTTTTTGTTTTTAAGGTCTGATTTTAAAGAATATGAAAAATTATTTTGAGCAGAAAGTTGGAATGTTCTTAATATCGATGTTTTAACAAAAACAAGGATGTTTTTTAATCGATGTTTTGATAAAATTTAAAAATAAAATACATTTTTTTTTTTTGGCATAGATGTTTTGATGAAAACAAATAATATTTTAACATCGACGTAATGACAGCAACACAGATGTTTTTAACCTCGAAGTTTATATAAAAACAAAACTTTTTTTAACATCGATATTTGACTATGTATTGGATATATTACCACTGTTTTACTATGTACCCTTTCTTGTTTCTGTAAAATATTCAACTTTAAATAATTTAATAAAATATTAAACGCAAAACCATGTTTCATTTGAATTACTTATTTAATGCAGCTGAAAGCAAAATCTTTTAAAATATTTACCAGAAATATGATTCTCTGTCCATAATAGGGAAGCGACATCGATGCATCAATATGTTTGGGTCCTAATAGGTTTATCTTAAATAAATGAATATGCAAAACCATCAATGTCGGAAACACCGATGCTTATCGATAGGGAAGCGACATCGATGCATCAATATGTTTGGGTCCTAACAGGTTAATCTGAAAGGAATGAATATGTAAAACCATCAATGTCGAAAACATCGATGTTTTTATAATTAATCATGAAAAAAAAAAACAACTTGTTTTACTCTAAAATATCGATTTAAATACGTTTGGCACAATATGGTAAAGTTTAAAGAACGTGTACATTAAAAATTATCGATGTTGAAAAACATCCATGTTCTGGAACATCGATGTTTTGTGGCCGATATTTCATCGACATCGATGTTTTGATTGGAAAAAAATCTATGTATTGCATTCGATGTTGCATCTCTAGTTTCGATAAGATAGTGAGTTTTTGTATGAATTATATTTGCAATCCAGAGGAACTAACTTAAGGTATGTGTAAATAGAGTCACTGACTTAGGTTAACGCTATTAGTTACAACTAGAATCTTAGACAATAATGGAGTATCAGCTTCGACAAGATCGTGAGTGACACGTGATTCATTTGCATTTATAAATTGTAAGGAATGTTAGCATATTATCAGCATATTACCATTTCTCTGAGAGTAACTGATGATAGGATCACTAATTCTTTTTTTTCAAATAGTTATCTCCATTTGATTTACTTAAGAAACGCTTCTTGTGCCTAATACACAAAATATGAAAATCTGATTTGTTTTAGGGTGTTAAAAGAAATTATTAGAACAACTAGAGGCGTCATTGTTAACTTCAAACTTAATATATTGAATTGCACAGATTCTGCTTAACTTTCGGATGGCAGAGTTTCCGTCTATAGCCGAATTAATCCTTAAGTTTACATGTTATAAGGTCAACTTAGCATCGTCTTCAAACTTTCTATCATGTTATATTTAAAGAGTGTAAGTATTATACTCATATTAGCTATAAACTGTGGGAATGTGAAAAGCGAGCTTTGTGTCTAGGTTTTATTTTTATTCTTTGAAATGGAGTCCAAGTTAAGTCAACTTTTACGATTTTTTTGAGGGTGTTAAAAACTATGTGAATAAGAAATATCCTTTTTCGACAAAAAATCGAATCATTTAAATATTTAAATAATTAAATGAAAACAGCCTACCAAGATAATATGAAAAGTGAACTTAGCTGCCCTATATTTTAGTTAAACTTTGCCCTACTCCTGCGCCGTTTGACAGGAATCTGTTTTACCAAGAGGCTGGTATATCAAGAGTGTAATGTATTCCGATTTTATGCATTCACCAGGCATGCCCTTATTAAAGCGAACCTTATCTCGGAGACAAAACACTTTCTTTTACTGAGAAATAGAGGTCTCGGTTTCTCAAGCGAGAGAACCATTATGTATGGTGATGGATGAGGGTCCAATCGGATATCTAACACAAAGGAATGAGATAAATGTGTCTCGACGTTTCGGCCTAAATATAAAGTGGACATCTAAAGGACTAACAAACACAAGTTTAAATAATAACAGAAACTACAAGAACAATTGAATCGGTCATTTCGAAAAGGGACCATCTCTTTTTACCATATATTTTTCCACAAGACCACTTTTTGATGTATCCATGTTGTCTGACTGTCGATTCACCGTTCCCAATCGAAAACGTGCCACCTGGTTGATGGAGATGCCACATGTTTTCATATTACGCAAGACGCCACACACTGGATTGAATATATACTTTGGCCACGAAAATGATTGAAAAAACAATCGAAGCGTGGAAATGAATAAGGGTTTATTTAAGTGCTAAAAAAAATAAAACAAAGTTTATTTTACTTAATTGTTATATGTGCCAAAGCCATTCTTCAGAAATGGATGTAAGTAATGTTTTGCTGTTAGGAAAGAGTTCATTGAACGTATGAAAGATGCCATGGGTGTAAGCACTGAACGTAGTTCACCCTAGAGGGTATAAGTCACGTCATTTCTTTAAAAATTTCCTAAGGCACTTATACCCTTATGTATTCCCACGGTTCAATTGATATGTACGTTTTCTGTGAGCCTAGTTTATCATTTTAGAAGATAAGCTAGCAATGTTTCCCATTCAAACAAACAAAACAAAAAATTACTTTTGCTATTATCTTTTTATTGTGCTACAATGCTAATAGCAAAATTTACACTTCAGCAAAAATTATTCTATAAATATATTATAAATTATTCTATAAACATATCAATCAATATATTTAAAATTTTGTCGTTAAAACAGAGGGTCATGCATGAGACTCACTGAAAATTACTTTTAAAAATTTTAACAATATTTTTCGCTAAGGTCTTTAAAATATGAATTTAAAAGTATTAAGTTTATCGCAGCTTTGATTTTTTTGCCTGTATTGCCAGTTGAAATAAAATCATCTATACACATAATTAGGTAACGGATTTTACATATTTTTTTCTAAGTTTAGAATTTTCATTAGAAAACTCAATTTTATCATTTCATGGCCTTTCGGATCGTTAAAAAATATTTTTATTTTAACGTATTTTCACTATAAATATATTTTTTACATATTTATTATAAATGCCTATTTTTACAAACCGGCTATTATCATTAATTCTTTTTACTATGAAATGTAGAAACAACGTAAACATAAAGGCAATCACTTACCTAAATTAATTATATTTGATATTTGTTATATGGTAGTACCCAAGACTATTTTGAACGAAAACTAACTTCCGATGGGAAAAACTCGCTGACTTGCGTTTGTGAAAGAGCCATCAAAAACAATGAACAGTTCTCACTTGTACCGAGTCTACGTGGCATATTTAATGCTAGGATGACATAGCTCTTCTAATAAATAAATAAATTTTGAATTTACGTACATTAGGAATAAATTTACAAACATACTTCCTTAAAAAGGAATAAATGAATTTAATGAATTAGAATTTTCATAGATACGAATGCTACTCCTTTAAAGAAAGATCACGCTTAAACAAATGTTAACTTTACAGTGATAGATTTTATAAGTGCAGCTTACAATTGCAGCTATTATACATTTTATATTTATAATCTACAGTGAAGCATAATATTGCGACCTGGGCTAAAAAAGGTACTTATTTCCTTATTTCTTTTACAAGGCATAAATGTAACTTTTACAGGATACAAAATAAAAACTAAAAAAAAAAAACCACAACTAATTTTATATAAAATATGATACGAAAAAATAGTGAACTGAAAAAAAATAGTAGAACTTAAATTTGAATTAGAACTTAAAATAGTATTAAGGGAAGACACGACTTTTTAAAATAAAATAAAAGTGCGTCTGGAACAAAAATAATTCCATTTTAACCTAAAATAATAATACTCTCTACTTTCTGATTATTCAATGGAAATTATTGGTTTCCATGGTAATAATTGCAATCTTTATTTTATAATTTAATGTTTAATGAATACAATTGTATAACTGTTTTTTAACTATCTACTGGTTTTTAAAGAAATATGTACTATAGTAGAATATACTATAACCGTCGATTTCACAAAAATACTCAAGAGCTCAACATTTTCCAATTTCATATAAGGCCGTTATTACGAACCCCAATCATCGATTCCAATTCAAGATATTTTGTCGAATACTCGATTATTTAGAAGCGTCCATATGTAGATCGTTTAGGCCCGGGCCAGATTTCTTTCCAAAATAACCCTCACAAAAAAAATTTATACATAAAACCCAAACGAATGATCGGCAATGCATTACCATACTATATTAACCACATACTCGTAAATAGAGTCTTCATTCATGGAATACCCCTATATGAATTATGAATTCATTTCAAAAAAAGTGATAACGAAAAACAGTTGTTCTTTTTCATATGGTGCCTACTCCATTAAAAAAAAAAAAAAAAATGTAAATTTTAGTCAAAGAAAGGTGGGTGGTCAGTGAAAGCTGTGTGATGCCCTAAGCGCACCAGATTTGTTGTTCTTAGCCGTGATGACTTTCTAGGGATAAATTATCCCCTTTCTTGGATTATTAAAATATCGCTCAAAGAGAAAATAACCTAGAGAATAAAACAAATATAAATAAGTTTTACTGCTTAGGCTTATTGAAAACAAATTTTAAAAAAATCGCATGGTTAAAGACATTTTTGTAATTTTTTTCAATGACTTTAGAAGTTTCGTTTAGCAGTTTTGGTAAACTGAACCTTTGGCAGTTAGTAAACTGAACAATGTCCTTCGCCGCCTCTCATCGAAGGAAGAACCAACCCAAGAATATAAATCTACAAAAATCTTAAGAAATTACAGAGCCATGACATAATAACGGTCCGAGGTCTATTAAAAGCATCGCTCATTTAATAGTGTCAAAATGATCATTAGCACTCACCATCTAGATCCGGCCTATCCGGAACGTATGTTATTCAATAGTGATCTCATTCTTCCAACTTTTCAATACTACTTAGGATATATAATATATTCGAGACATAAGTAGTTAGTTAAATAAATGCTTAAGCATAAAAATGATTTGGTTTATGTAAATAAGTATCAAATTTCTTTTGTCGATTATGCGTCTCACCGGCACAGGCGGGGTCACGTGTGGTGTAGTTGTTAGCATGGCAACCTACAATACTAAAGGTCGCGGGTTAGCGTGGTGGCCCTAGGATTTTATAAAGGGAGTAAAAATTCCTTAGCTATGCCGTCCCTCGGATAGGAGTCTGTACGATGTCAGGTAATTGTTAAAGATCCCTATCCTAATTAAACCTGGATAGGCAAATTTAGGACTCCCACTGTAGCATCTCCATTAGAATCATTAGCCTTAGCAGCATTAAGTGACGTTAAACAAACAAACAAACCGGCACAGGTTAATGAATGTAAATAATTAATAATGCTGATTAATAAAAGTAATTAATTAAAAATGTTATCAGTTTCATTATATTCCATTACATCAGAATAAATGCATCGGCAGCTTTTTGATAATGAATCACAAAATAGAGAAGGATACCGACCAATATTTCCGGGTTCAGTGTTGATCCATGATAGTAAGTAATCAATAAACATCATAATAATTCGATTCATCGGGTAGACTAAATTAAGTATATTTCTAGTTTATATGGTCTTCAGGGTTTGATCATAAACGTTGATAACATTCGCCTAATGATGACTTTGTGATCACGGCGGCAACGATTCAGAAATCCTAGTTGGATCAGCATTCTGATTTTCTTGAATTTGAGCTTTTCCTTGCTTCTCATTTTTCTAGCAACATCCTTCCCGTACAGATTTCTTAAATTTAACTTTTGTTAATTGTTTATGTCATCTGTTACATTTATGACATTCATTAGGACTTCAGGTATCCACAAAACGAATGCCAAAAATCAAGATCATGTGATGCTCTTAGAGCAAAGGTAGAAAGATAATAATATCGAAATGTAGATCTTCCAGCACCCGCGACTGCTGTCAGCCATAATCTTTATAAGCTGACATTACATACACTGATAAGTCTCTAATCAGCAGTTGGTATTGATGGAAATCGAAAAAAAAGGACATTTTTATTTTTTTTTTAATTTAATTATTTAATAAAATCATTAAGTAAATAAAAATAGAAATTTTTAACTGTTTTCGAGAATTAAAAGCCGTTTATTATGGACCTGGTCTCTACTGACAAGGAGATGTACATAGGCGAGTAAGGGGTACATCCCCTTAAACCAAAAACACCCTCAAAAACCATCTTTTGAGAAATCATAACAGTTGTTTTCAATAGCAGTTTTCAAGTATTGGACTTCCAAATATTCAAAAAATAAAGAGACCACAAAAGATAGAGCAGACTGAAAGGAAAATGATCGTGTCTGAATTATTAGTCTATGACTTACCAGTCCTGAGAAAATGAGTTTTTCGTAAGAGCTTACAAATTCAAAAATCAGCCTAAACGGCTAAACAAAGATGTCTGCCATTTTGAAACAGTAGACCTAAAATTTTTTTAAAACTTGTTTTGAACTACTGATTCCATACGAAATTGGAAAACCAATTTATTTTTTTCTGGACCGTTTCAAATGGATTGACTCATTGGTATGTACCAACTGATATTAATTCGAGTCAAAACATTTTCAAAAATTGGAACAGGAATAAATGTTTGAATAGGCAGTTTGTCGCCGAGAAATATATTAAGGATATATCAAACTGTTCGGAGCTTGGTAAATCGGTGTTCTATCCACAACTTTTTACTTTATTGTTAATGAGGTATGGTACGTATTAGTGACCGACTTAAGTTCCAGTTTCGGACAAAAATAGGCCGAAACTAGTACCGATATACCGACTTACAACTACCAAGTATCGACGAGCAAATAAGAATCCTCTATTCTGGTTTAAATATCAAATTGCACGGATATAACAACAGAAGTGACATGGCCACGACTGACATGCCTTTTATGAGGATAATCAAAAGGAGTTGGGTGAGAGACCTCCTCTCCTGAACAACACCGGGATGACGAGCTACCCTCATAAAATGTCCTTAAAATGTCTACATACATCAGTTTATATCTCAATTTGCAACCAAAAAAGCGATAGCAGTAAACAAAACCCTATTTCACAACACAATATTCAACTTTAACTTCAGTTTTCTCAAAATATTAATAATTCTTTTAGTTGCCGTATAGTTCGGAGTGGCGGTTTACCAACCATGTAAAGGTAAGGAAAAATACAAACAGCAAAGAAGCAGAAATAAGAGTTAAGAGAGCAGAAATGGCAGGAAGTAATTAAATAAAGAGGAAAAGTTTAATTGAATCCTTTTTATAATCCTGGGTCGATGTTCCATTGGTAATATGAAATTATTAACATATTTAATTAGCCTCTGATTACTTAATGATTTGCAAAAGAAGTAAATGAATACTTTGTACAATATCTTTAATGAATTCTCTCACACAAAGTTCTTAAGGTACGTGTAGCGTTTTTTATAAACCGATTTAAGTAATTTTGCCAAGGTTTGAAGAAACATAATATTCAACTTCCTCTTTTTCTATTGGAACCTCCGCGTAACTATACATTGGCAGAGGTCATATAGTTTAATAGCATTTCGCTGTAACATTGAGCACGCAAGGGGTGTTCCGAACAGAACAATTTGGTTCGAGACCTTGCTGTAGTGGTTTCGAAACGAAGACACTTGAAGTTGAAGGACCGATAGAGAAAAATTAAAGTCACCTGTTTTTGTTGTCATTGTATTTTATAATTGGTTTTTATAGTTTTCACAATTTTTTAAAAACAAAATTAATCAATCAACAAAGATTTGGTGGGAAACCTAAAAATATTCATGAAATATAGGTTTTGTTGTCAATATTTTTATTTTTGGTAAGTAATAAGTCCTTGTAGACCGAGCTGTATGATAATTGTGTTTTCATTATGTTCTCATATCTACTTCCTGTAACTCCTTTTGTAAATTCTCAAATGTAATATTTTAAAAAAGCAAAAGAAATTGTTTTCAACAATTATTTTTAATCACATAAGATACAAGAATCAACTAATACAATGTAAAATAATAAATATTATAGTAAAGGCAGTATGTGCATGCAAAAGAGTCGTCAACATGTGTTCAGTGTTGTCTGAACATAGTTAGCAATTATAAAAGTATAAATTATGAAATTTTCAAGCATATATACATTACATATATATATATATATATATATATATATATATATATATATATATATATATATATATATATATATATATTATATACTACTGCACTCATTAACGGAAATCGAAATTTCAATCTTGACGAAAATTTTTTCTTTTTTTCTTCAGTAAATGTTTATCGATATTTTTCATGCCAGGCATAATGAAATACATTAAATTTCTCCATATAAATAAAATCAAATGTACTTTATAGAAAGAAAAATTTTCCTTCACCATGTAAGCCCCACCAGAACATTTCTTTAATGGTTTTCTTTATTTCTTTGATCTACCTGATATCAAAGAAAACCTGTTCTCATTAATCCTGAAGTTTAAAATAAATCTTCAATTTTCATGAAATCTCTACTGTCCCATCACGGGGGACCTAACTAAAATAACTAATTTCAGGTTCGTACGGTTTATAGTTTATAAGCTTGTCTGTTCACACACAGCCCATTTTACAGGTTTTGTTTATTTGGACTCAGGGGATCCCAAACCGTGTATTTCCATTGAAAACCGGATTTCACTATCGCGATACTTGCCCTTACTATATTCTAGGATATAGGTAATTGAAAATAAAAATTAATTAAATTATTCAATATATGCATCATTAGTTTCTATTTTTGTTTGTTTGATGAAAAATCGGAAAACATCTTTGTTTCTTTTTACACTTCTTTATTACTACTACTTATTAATCACTTAATAATCTTTAGTACTTACTATTAGCATATAATAGTAACTTTTTATAATAATTGACGAGCCAAGTGTAAAGGCCACTATTGTCTGCTACCAAATATTTCGCATGTGGGACCTTTAAAGTTAGCCAGCCATGCGTGAAATTACAGGGTTTGATCCAAAGTTGACGTAGTGTAATTTAATCCTTTTTTGAGATCTTTCAGTTTGAAATCCATTTATTATGATAGCTTACAATCTCCTGATTTGCCTACCTGTTAATTAACGCGTACGAAAAATAAAATTAATGGAAAACATCGGCATCCTTCATTTCAACATGTTATCGAATAAATTTCGTTTTTCGCAATTTCTCTAAGTAATAAACAACTATACGCATTTTATTTTGTAAGGTTAATTCTACTTTAAATATTTTCAAGTGTTTCAAGTAACGAGTAGACGTTTTCCTGAAGTGTGATTATGTTTGACTTGGTTATTAAAGAATAAACTTGAATAATAGTTCATGTACTACACTCGTTCTATAGCAAAGTTGAAATATACTTAAAGGCACAAGGCCTCAAGTTGAAATGTATTAAAAAAAAAAATAAATGGCACATATAGAGATAATAATAAAAATTATTATTACAACAACAATTTTTGACAGGACATGGTGCAGCCAAAATTATTTGTTCAGATTCAAGCTAACTGACGAAAAAATTTGCATATGCGATGGAAAAAGCGAGCAATCCTACGATCATTTAATTTTTAATTGCTCTAAACTGGACAGGTACAGGCACAAACTGGTCTCAGCGGTATTATTGAACGGTGACAAATGGCCGCCTTCAAGGAAGGATCTAATAGGGAAATATTTTTCATACTTTGATGCATTTGTGGACCGGATAGACTTCACCGAACTATAACACAAGCAACCATACATGGTGCACACACGCATTATATACATGTTTATTCTATGTATGTATGTTTATGTTTATTGTGTGTATGTGTTGTATGTATATATGTATGGTATGTTTATGTTTATTGTATGTACTCTTATGTTCACTGTTATGTTCATTGTTTGTAGGTTTATGTTTGTTGCTATTTCTATGATATGTTTATGTATATATTATTTTACGTGTTCTATTTATTACATGTATACTTTTGTATGGGTGCATAGTTGCATACTTTACTACTATACTTGCACATAGTTGTATACTTTACTATAGTTAGTTTGTTTACTAGAGTTAGTTTGTGAGTTAGATATAGTTTTTCATTCTCATATTTATATATCCATATATATAAGTTATATGTTATATGTTATAGACTTATTTCTATACATGAATGTTATACGACAAATTGTTATGTCAGTTGAATATGTATATATGTAATTAAATACGCATTATGTCGTAAGATGGTACGCGTAGAAATAAAGTTACTCGTTACAGGGTTACTGTAATGAGAAAGCAAGAAAAAAACAACAATTTAAAGTTTGATGTAAAATTAGAAATATATAAATTGTTTGTATAAAGTAACGATTGGGACTAGAACATTTAAAAAATCAATTTTATTGTAAGGCTCTCGCTCGTCCGTGGCGAAACAAAACATACTGAGATTTCAAGATTTCCTATTTTTAGGCATGAGAATACTAGAAGTATCTAAATTTAAAAGAAAGCATACAAATCATCTGTGCATACATGTATTTACTTAACACTTACAAAAAAAAAATACATTTTGGCCACACAGCCAGAGCAGTTAATTCATGTTCCACATTCATGACACCAATACACGTAAACAGTTATCAGCTGCAGTACACTGATTGTGTAAATGCAAAGATCTCTAATGTATTTAAATTGGGATTTTGTATTATTGTTGTAACACCAATGTGGGTTTCATTAATTTTTATTTACGAAAAAATACAATTCACGCCAAAGTTTGTTTGAATTGTTTGAATAATTGTTGAATTATTGTTTGAATAAAAGCTCAAATGAATAACAACGTTAAAAAAAGTAACTACTAGTGACACAAAAGTAATCGAATGCATCGATGTTCAGAGCAAGACCAAGTCCCTAGCCCATTGCTTCTTATATTTAGTCCGTAATCGAACATTTGAGAAGGGCGTAGTTTCTCGTAACATTCAGAACGTGTACTAATACAGTTAGGTGACTGTTCCAACAAAATGTCTGGAACTCTTTTCTATATACCAGACAAAGTCCAAGGTATTATAAGTTATTACAATATAACCGAAATATTTAATAGGAGGAAAGCAAGAACAAAGTAATTAACCTAACAATTAACTAGTTCTTGTGTAACACACGACGACTTCTGAATTCCCAATAAGGAATATTATAATATGTAACGATAATTGTGTGATGAACATTAATCGTTTCATTTAACTCAGAAATAACAACAGATTATTTTATTTTTTATTTTAATGTTTTAAATCAAGGCTTCGTGTAATTTAGACTTTTGACTAAAATTAAAGAAAAACTGTTCTATTCAATTATATGTCTCGGCAAGTTAGAGACCGAAAACTAAAGTTGATACTTTAGAATATGTCGGGTTTCTCAAACGACTCATTCATAATTAGATATAATATTTAATTGTTTCAATATTCATCATTAGTGATGTTTAGCAGATTACTAGCGCCCGAAATGGTAATTACGAATCCTTAACATATTATTTACATTCCCTGTCGTAAAATGAAAATTAATAATTCATACGGAAAGGTCCTTCAATAATATATACGCAAAAATCCACCTTTTGTAACCAATGAAAAGTATTGGAAATGGTATTTTTTAAAGCATTAATGTTTCTTTGCCAAAGGTCGTAAAGGGAGGTAACCAGTCTGAGATCACGCTAAACCCCCAGGTTTTCTCCCTTAGTTAATAATTTAATTTACAGTGCCTACTTTAAAGAGGCAGGGTGTGCCACGGACTCGAATCCGGAACAGGACTCACAAAAGTACCAACCATATTTTACAAAAGTACCAATATCTTACTCATTGAGCCACCCCAACATAATATAAAATCATACATTAAAAACAAATAAGAACTATTCTTGGAAAGGCACACTCATACATAAGCCATTTCACTTCCCAAGTACTGAAACAAATAAAAACCAAGCAAACATAATATAGCATCAAACAAACACTATCAGTGGGTAACAGGAATTAATACCAAGGGCAAACAATTGAACACAACTGTGTTGACATAAGTGCTCAGATGTTGATAATGTAGCGGATCGATCAGCTAATATCCGATTGATCGTTAGTGATCGACGAGCAGAAAAAAGGCAAGAAGGGAAAGCAGCAATTATATTATATTACCCTGGAGTCAGGTGTACGTAGGACCTACCTATACGTAGAGCTGAACCTAGAGAAGGATCCTCTAAGCGCGCCGGTGAGTGATTTGAAAGAGTGAATAATGCTATATTTAAGCAGTTGGTGTATTTGGCTTCTCAATTCATTTCAGATTTTTTTCCCATTTCATATCATCATTTATATCAGAAGTAACTATTATAGAAGGAATTATTACTTTGTTTATTTTAATTAATATCTTTATCAGAAGTAATTATTTGTATTATTAATATCAATACATTTATACTATAACCTTCTGAACAAGCTTTATTGGGACACTTCTATCATCATCCTGCAGGCTCCCAAAAATAACAATAAATAAAAAAATATATAATCCTTGGTATTGCAGGGGATATCTGATATATAGTTTAAGCATATCCGAAAAATGTTTTTTTTGTTCAAAGAATTATGAATCATGAATTATGCAATCATTTGCAGTTTTCTTTTCATTAATAATGAGTTGGAAGGAAAAAATAAACCGGGCGTTTCTGATTATACATCAAATTTCCTACTAAAAAGTTCATATAACAAAACGACAAATGACAAATTTTAGGATATAAAAAGTTTTGGTGATATTGAAAAAAATTAAATGTTAGGAACTGGAAATATTTTTTGTTAAAAATTTAATGTATAATTTTTTTCTTTAAGTATAATAACATTTTTTTTCATAAAAAAAAAAGGCGTGAATGGTAAACATTAAACCTTATTTACAACAATTTATTATTTTCATTTCAAAACAATTTATTATTGTTATTATTTTAAACGTATCCATTATTATTTAATCTAACAACTTCACAATAAAAGTACGCTAATATCGTTTCATTTAACTAATCCATCGTTTCGATCATTATTTCGATCATCGTATCGATTATTTCAGTGATTCTGCGAAAATATTCGTTTCGTAATATTATAAAAACATTATAAAAATGTTTTATTCAGTAGTTTTAAGGAATAAGGCGATCATATCCTTGAGTAATGGAGTTCGGTTGCGTCGAAGAAATAGAATGTAAATAATGTAATGTATTTATACCCCCGGTAATAAAGCAATGATTATCTTATATTATTATCAATCATAAATGTGTTGTTTTATACTCCACTGTGTTGTATATGTAAGTCCGAAATAAAACTGATAGCGATATTAGAAGGTAAAATTAAAAATCTATCTTATATATTGTTTCTAAAAGTTGTTTTTTATAAATCTTTCTTAATACTTCATCAATTTTATGTATGAGGCATATTTTTTTAGAATTTCCTCTCCCAAAAAAAAAAAGAAAAGAAAACTTTATTTCCTATTTAATCAACGACTAATAAATATTTCTCTAATAATGAGAAGTTTCTCTAATTCCTAAAAATACAAAAAAATAAAAATTATGGGGGTCGATCTACGAAAAAAATAAAAATGTACGCATGAGTCAGGTAGTAATTCTAAAACAGAAAAGTCGAGAAAACTTTTTAACAGAAAAGAAATAACTTCTACGTCATTAGCAACTGCAGAGAGTAAGACTATAACAAACTACTTTAGAATAAGTTAAATAACAATAATTTGTATATTGCTTAAACTTAAAACAAAGATTACTCAAAAATTATTGATCAGTAGAATTTCTAAGAAGTTTAAATGAATAATTGAGGCGTTGTCATAGATAAGGTAGTAAAAGTCAAGAAAACCCATTTTTATTTTGGTATTTTGATTTCGAACTGCTGAAATTAAGCTTATTCATGAAAACCAATATCCGGTGTTCATAGCAACTAAACTACTTTAGATACTGATTTACTACTCTTCCTATAACTAATGGCATGACTTTTTACTACTTTTTCCTATGAAAATCTCAAAATCGGCTTTTTTTTTTACTTACTACCTTTTCCATGTCAGTGCCTCAATTAATGTATTATATCATTATTAACAGTAATATTAACCAGATTACGGTTGATTATTTCAAATAATGATCATCTTATTTTGTCTTCCAGGAAAAGAAAAAGTAAATTAAAATAAAAATTTGAAGTTTTCCTTTGCAAATTACATTCTGTATTGTGTACGAATTTAATTTAAAAACTAAACAAAATTGCTTTCGTTTGCATTCTTTTTTTTGTTTTTGACAGTTATTCTAAGTCACCGGTTTCTTACAGGATATGTCTACAGGACATAAGCCATTTTGTTTTAAGGCAGCATCATATTTGAGATTTTATACGCCCATATCTCTTTCATTTTGTAAGGTAGAAAATTAACAAAAAGTGTTCAGCAATAATTAATAATAATGCGATTTTTTCAATATGAATCTATATGGGAAAAATAAATCGGAACGTAATAATAGATAAAGCATATCCATTAATTTATAGTTTATAGCTGTATAGACACCACTGTCTGCTATGAACTAAACCAAGCAACTACAACCTTAACGTTCTCATTAAAAATAAATTAATGCTGAATAAAATTTTGCTAGTCAACGACTGATTTACAAGTCAAATTGGTATGCCTGAGAAGCTCTGACCTCCCAACGTAAAAAGATACTGCATTTAAATTGCTTTATCAATTAATACCACACAGACCTTCAAAGTTTTGCTTCCTATTTTACTGTCAGTATACATAATTCTTATGTAAACAATTACCAAAGGATATAACAACAGTATATGTAGAATCACACTAAGCGATATATCCGTGTTAAGTTGAGAGAATCTTGTAAGTACAGTGTGAAGGAAAATAAAGAATCTTTAATTTAATAAATGTATTACATAAAAATTAAAATGACGATAATTTAATAGTGAAGTTATAATATAGGTACTGTAGTTAAAGTTTCATTTTTATTGGACGGTAGCTCACTTCTTGATGAAATTCATAACATTTATTTTTTGTCTAACCCAATATGTGTTAACTTAAACAAAACAAAACATAGAAGAGTTAATAAAGATATTGAAAACATTACATTTTTTACCCACCTTGCAAGTTGAATATTTATTGTTTATGATTTTTAAGCTTAGTTCTGACGAAACGATAGCATTAACGCTAAAAATAACTGTGTGAAAAAATTATTTCGTTGTCTTTCTTATCACTAAACAAAAGATTTTTTTTTGATCACTTTTAAATGTGATTATTCAAATTAAGAATATATAAATTTCTTTATCAACTAAAAACACTCCTTGTTCTGAAAGCCATAAACAGAATTCATACATTTAAGTAACTACAGCCATATCATTACTATACTGTATATATATATATACTGTAGCCATATCATTGAGCGTTAAGTAAAGATATAAAATGACAAGTCAGTTATATAAGACTGAATGTAGTAGATGAATGGACTATTTCTATTATTATAAATGGTCTTTTATTTAAGTTAAATGGCACTGAGTTTCGACAAGTCGATGAAATTTATCACTATTTTATTAAATAATCGAATAATTAATTATTTTGGTTAATTTATTTCATGCTTTTACAGTAAACACTTCTATACTGCCCCTAAATTCCATTATATAAATAGTAAGTCAGTTGAGTACTCACTATTGAAGTGCTTGTGGATCCGAAGTAGCACATCCATGACTAGAGGGAGCTGTTGACTGGGTGAAGCCAGACACCGGACTGCGGCTGAGGAGACGTCCTCTTCCACTGACCTGAACGCCAAGAAAGGAAGTCCGTCACGTGGTACCCGATAAGAGAGACCAAAAGGGAAACGAGAAAACTAAAAATTATACTTTTTTTTTATAAGTATCCGGCATGTTTAAAAGGAAAAAGGACGCGTTCAATTGAGCGAAGAAAACAACAAGCCATTATTCTGATGAAATATATTTAATGAAATATACAAGAAAACATTACAACAACAACAAAAAAAGGAGTAAAAGGGAGAAGCGAGGATTATCATTATTTTTCAAAACCGATTATATGTGTCCTAAAATATGTTCATATATAATATGCTGAAAATCAGGATCTAATGCGAGTTAATATTAAGCTGATAACTTTTGCTAGGGCTTACACTTCAATAGTAATAATTATTGCTTTGGAATGAAGGTCCAGCAAAAAAAAACGATTAGATGGCAAAATACAACTAAAAGTAAATATGGAAAGAAATGGTTGGGGGTGAGGTCAATCAATAACACTAACATTTAAGTATCAAATATGTAATACTAATTGTACACATTTTATTGGTACGTTAGTTCATTCATTTAACGTCACTTTATACTACTAATTCATTTTGACCCACTCCTCCTCATTAAATCGACTGTCAATTATCTTCCACCATCTAAAAGTACATAGTATAACTTATTTTTTTTTATGATTGTGGAATATCCAAAACGAAGAATAGGTTCGTATAACAGGCTATGTGAAGCTTTAAAAACCGCTCCCACAAAATTTAGAAAATTTTCAGGAGTGAATTAACTTCATATCGATATGCCGATCAGTTTTAAAATTTTATTTAAAGAACAAACCTTCATGATAATTTAAAGTGGTTGGCTCACATGTGGTGCAGTGCATAGCATATATAATAGTTGACGAATACTGAGCTCAACGTACGCGGCAGATGGCAGTAGGAATTTTTAATGGTATTAAAAATCCTTGGCTATGTCGTCGTAAAATATAGCCCCTAGCCTGAACGATATTGGGTTACTTGTTAAAGATCCCTATCCTAACCGGCAATTTTCTTTGGTTGATACTAACAATATAACAAATCTAAGTTAATATTGAACGATGCTTATACAAAGCAAGTCAAACCATACAAAACGAATGTATAGCCTTATGCATTAGGCCTATACAACTCGGTGCATTAATTTAAAAATAAATTATTGCAACATTCTATTTAATGAAACTTCTAATTTATTAGGAGCTTCTTATAAATAACCCTAATAAATAATGCTTTTTGAAATCCTTATATATATATATATATATATATATATATATATATATAAAAATCTCGTGTCCCGATGTTTGTCTTTCAATAACTCAGAAACTACTCAACCGATTTTAATGAAATTTGGCTCAATGTTTATAGTTTTGGCCAACTTAAGAGATAGGACAGTTTTTAACTTGATTAGTGACCAAAATAATTCTTATATAGCGAATTATTGCAAATACAGTAGGTCGTGTTTCGATTTATTAACATGGCGTCATATGTGATTTCATAACGTTTTTGTTTATAAGCATGCTATTGTAATACAGGTTATCATTATTATAATTTTGTATTGGGTTATGTGAGTGCATAACCCACATATTATTTGTTCCTATATTATTATTTTCCACAGACAAATAGTAATACAAATCTTTGTATTTATTGTTAATTTTCATTAAAGAATAAATAAATCAAGAAAAGTTTACAATGAATTCTCAAAAGGTTAGGTAATTTTTCTTCCTTTTCTTTTTTTATTTGTATTTCAATTACTAGCTAAGCGCTGAAACGCTTTGTTGTGGCCCACCCTGATATCAACTTTTAAAGTAAATACATTTTAATAATTTAAATTAGGCTATTATTTGAAATAATATTCTATAAATGTTGTTACAGCACCTACTGTCACAGGTGTAACCTAATAGAAACATGACTTGGGGAGTCAGTGTTGCCAAAAAGTAGGGAAAATTAGTGAGCTGTCTACACTGCCGGTAACCAGACATGAAAACTCCCTGAGTGTGTTTTGCTTGCGTATTGTGTGATACTTTGTGATTTGCTAAAGAACTGCATAATTAAGACTTTAATATTATATTTTCAGTTGATTTATTTATTTATTTAACAGAAGTTTCTTTATTTTTATTATTCGTTTTATTATTATTTGAATACAGTGTTTTTTTATTTTACCAAACCTTTTTATTATTTTTATCCCGTGCTCTAAAATGTAAAATTTAAAAATGTCAGTGAAGATTTGTAATTCCTCCTTTATCAACAATAATTTAAAGTTGAGAAAATTGAATCCCAATCGAATAGAGGATGTTCCTTCCTGTTCAGCAGAGTTGTAATTATCTTTATATGTAAAATTTAAGAAATGTCAGCGAAGATTTTAATCCTTTCTTTAATTTAAAGTAGGCTATAATTGGGAATGATATTTCGGTGTCAATTTCACCAGAATACATTTTTTTACTTATCTTTAAATTATTGTTGATTAAGCAAGGATTACAAATCTTCGCGGCATTTTTTGAATTTTACATATAATGATTTTTACACCTCTACTGAACTGGAATAATTATTGTTTGGGTAACCTCAAGTTTCAGATTTATCCACCATAAATATGAGAGTACTACTGCAAAATAATCCATCGACAGATATATTTTCTAAACAATTGCTCTATATTGGAAACGGTGAAATAGAGCTGCATCGAAATTCAAAATTTATCAAATTATCAGAAAATTTCTCCACTGTTGTAGATACGAAAAATGAAATAACATAAAGTGTCTTTCCTGATATTTTGAAAAATTATTTGGACTATAATTGGCTGGGTAGTCGTGCTATTTTGGCAGCAAAAAATGTTGATTTCGATGAAATAAATCAATGGACAATGTTGTAGATGTAAAGGAAGCCGTAAATTTTCCATCTGGATTTTTGAATTCCCTGGATAGACACCCAAACAATCTCCAGTTGATGATTGGCTCACCGATCATTCTTCTTCGTAACTTAAATCCACCTCAATTGTGCAACGGTACACGTTTGGTCATTATAAGGATCACATGAAATGTTATTGAAGCAAAAATGTTGCCTGGAAGGTTTAGAGGAGATATCATCCTGTTGCCACCTATTCCCCTGGAACCGTCAGAATTTTCAATAAAATTTAAAATGCTTCAATATCCGATTCGTTTGGCTTTTGCCATGACCATAAACAAATCCCAAGGGCAAACAATGTCTAGCATCGCCTGCTCACGTATGTGGAATCCATCAAATCTTTGGTTTGTGGTAAAAAAAAAAAAACAGGTTAACCCAAAACATTTTGAACAAATTAGTACTTGAATAAATAAAAATTCTTAATTGTATTATGTAAAAACCTCTTTAAGAAGAGATTTCTTATCACTCAAATATATTGCTAAATTAAAAGTTTCAACACACCACCCTCCTATCGAACACTTATTTGCCGAGGTCTCAAAGAAATTGAGAAAAACGCCAATCAAAAGGACATATATGACGCGTTAACCAAGATTGACATGACCCTGAGCAATATTAGACCCGTTGCTAAACTAACAATACCAAGTTGAAGTAGCCAATAATCAATAGATCAACGGCTGAGGTTACCGAAACTCACCGATTTACAAATGAATATTATTTGAAGAAAAATGATAAATAAAATAAATATATAAAATAATAATAATAAATTAAAGAAGTTCAGTCATCCTTTTTAAAATTAGTGGAAAAATATAGCAATTTCGAGTTAGTTTATACCGATGCATCAAAAAAGAAAAATGATAAATAAAATAAGTAACAACGTAACGTAAACACAATCAGCTCCTTTTTAATCAAACTACATTGAAATATGAGATAAAAATTGTAAAATATAAAAACTTTAACTTTCATATATTCCTTACTAAATACTTTTAAATGGTGTAATGCTTTATTCTCAATCACGTTGGATTTTGATTAGCTGAAAGGTTTTCATCTTTATCAATGAATATTGGTATGACTGTATTTGTTTAAAAATATTAGGATATAACTACTGAGCCACAGCAACGCGTGGCCGGGTCTGCTAGTGAATAATAAATGCAGCCAAACCTTTTTAAATAGCAGTCTCAACTTCCTCCTCTGTTTTTTTTACAACTTAACATTAGTCCTTCATGAACCAAACTGAAAGCCCATGACCTTCCCCGCCGTAGTGTAATGTGTAGTTTACATTTCCATTCTCACTTCCGCCAAGTTTCCTTTTTCGTATCTTTCCTTTATTTTTTCCCTCTAGTTAAAAGATAAGTGTACTTTTTTGTTTGTCTCAACTATCGGTGGAATAATAAATAAATCCGAGAAGGCTCAGTAACCATAATACCTTGTTATGCTTCAATAACAAATAAATACAAAATACTTTATCCGAAACGCATAAAATCAAATTTGAGTTTCATACTAATTTTCAATTATTTTTTTTTTTTTTTGGGTTCCTCCCCTTCCTCGCCTTGTAGGCTATAACGGGTTTCCCGGGCCAGGGGAGAGGGTGGGGGATTTACGCCGAGTATAATTAAATTTTCCCCTGGCTCCGGGTTTAAAACAAAAAAACAAACAATTAATTAATATGACCAGTAATTACAGAATAAAAATCCGTGTTAAATATTTCAGTTATGTTATATGTTATAAATTGGATCGAAATAGTAATTGAACATCCCATTTTTCCTCAAACTCAATCTCAAGATATTGTTCAGAAATAACATTTATTTCAAAATTGGCACGTTGTTATTAGATTTTGGAAGTATTGAAAGTTACTAATTCGAAAGCGGAGTTTGGAACAGTTTTAAACAGTTATCAAAATTGTCCCAGAGAACGCAGCAAAAGAAACGATGCAATACACGATAAAACTTAAACGATGAATATTGAAAAATACACAATCTAGGGACACAAATAGCACATCGCTTCAAAAACTGTGTTCAAGAAACTTCGTCCGACGCGTGTCGCAAATATTGGAAAAAATGTGACTCAGAATCTTGTTAGCCAAGAACAGTAAAGGCTGTTAAAGATGACAACGGTATTATAAAGAAAATATTTTTGGCCTTAAGTACATGAAAAACCTAAATTTATAAGCAAACTGCCTATATAATACAAAACAGTAAATTGTGCCAATACATAAGGAGCATTTTTTATTTTTTTATTTATAGTAACGTTTTGTAAATTGACAATGTTTATGTTCCAATTATGTACCTGTCTAAATCATTTAACACATAAAAATGTTTAAAATGTATTTTTTTCAATTGGAAACAAAAAAAAAGTTATGCGCGCCAATACTTTTTAACTCATTATACCTATACGTTTCTAGCGAAGATGTAGTCAGTAATTTGATGGCATATGGTTTCAGTAAAATGGAAATTTAGAAAAGTTTTTTTTTATTAGGAAACACCTATTTTGTAGGGTTTTCACTTATAATTGAATTGAAATGATTGAAAAGAAGTGAATTTGTGAAGAAATTTACAATTGTATTTTTAAATTGTCTTATTTTAATATTTCCAAAAGCTTATAAAAATATATAAATATAAAACAGGGATTAAAATGTTAAATGTATTATGCGAAAAAAGCAATTTAAACTAAAATCTGTACTTTTTTAGGTATTTAATGTAAGAGAAATAGCATAAAAACTAAAACACAATGACGCTACTTGGCAGACATTCAAGCAAAGAGGAAATAAGGATAAACAAATTATTGTGATTATCGACGATTATTTTTGTCGCGAGATGACAGAGCAAGGAAAATAACATATAATTTGTGTTTCCGAGACAAGCAATTGCTACAGAATTGGTGAATTAGTTTCGAAAACAGCATTTATATAACAAATAGGCAATGATAACGAAAACAAAATCATGTGCGATAATCATTGGCATCTATCCTTTGAAAAATAGTATCCTTTTGAAATTAAAAAGTGATTTAGCTAGGGAAAATGAGGAAATATAGGTATTTAAAATATTTCGAAATTAATTCAACATATATGGATATATATGTATGGAGGGAACGAAGTGTAAATTAGAGATGGCATTTATTAAGATTCTTACAAATTTTATTTATAACTAAATAATAAAAGTTGGTCAATGGTGATTTTTAATATATTACAAGTCACGCCCACCTGCCAAGTAGGAGTCACATAAGGAGTAGTGCCCAATATTGTAGTGAATATCATTTTTAATCATAATATTCTCAAATTTATCGAACCGAAAAAAAAATAATTCAGGAATCATTTTTAGAGTTACAATTTTTCAAAAAGATTTTATTCTAAAATGAGATAAAATATATTTCTTAAAATCATTTCAAAGAAACATGATAAAGGAATAAATACTTCTGAAGCACGTGTATTACTATATTTTGGGCAGTGCGTTTTATCAGGCCCACCCGTGATCTACATTGCAGAATAATGTCGACCAAGATAACGAAAAACACAAACAAAACACGCAAAGTCAATCTTGGAGCATAGACTGGAAAAACCGCAAGAAAATTCACGAGTCATTTAAAAATTCAAACACATTGCAAGTCATCTAAGTAATTTTAAACAAAGATAAGAAGTAAGTTTAAACAAAGATAAGAAAAAATACATATTAAATCATGTCTTAAATATCACAAATCATATTTTTTGATTAAAAAATAATTTAAGGATTCAAAAGAAAAACTAACCTTACACTATCACAGAATAACACCAAATAGCCAAATAGGGAGAGAACTCTCAATGATTTCAAGGAGACCACTTGTGATTGAGATTGAGTGTTTTAGAAAAAAATCTACTGTCTAATCTAATCTACGGTAATTGCTATCAAAATATGCGCTGGTTAAATAAATTATATTTGCGCAAACTATTTTAAAAGTCGATGATGGAATTTAATGACTTTGAAACCGATTTGAACGTTTGGCCCAAGAAATTCATGCGAAATTGGAATAGTAAACTTCTTGAAACTTGATCCAGTTAACCCTTTAACCGGGGTTAACTTGATTTGATTGAAACTTGATCAGTTAACCCTTTTACATTACGCATCCTACAACGGGCGTGAGCTCTTTCACTAGGACTTGTATATACGTCCCGCCCGGTGCAATGTAACTTCATATTATTATTTTTTTCATTTATGCTTAAAATAAATGGGAAGGCTATGAAATATATTCGTTTTCGTTTATTTATATATAAACCACAAAGGAAAACACAAAATGACAAACAAATAGAAAAGAATATCAACAAAAATATAAAAGTATCGAATTAAGAAATTATAAATTTACTGCCTTAACCTATTATAAAGAGTACAAAAAATATATATATAAATATAAATTAAATATATTATTATTATAAATATTATAAATTATATATATATATATATATATATATATATATATATATATATATATATATATATATATGTGTGTGTGTGTATTTAATATATATGTATAAATTCACGTCGTTACATGTATCGATGACTAATCACTCTGTTGTACGAAAATATAAGTCCCACCCATTCCAGGGCACAACATATATTTCAAGGACGTATACATACGTCCTGCCCGTTCACGGCAGCGTTTAGGTTGGACGCCTATATACGTGTCCCGCCCGGTTAAAGGGTTAAGGAAGAAAGGTTTTCACAGGTACTGACTACAATAAAGGACGGATTGTGCTAACTTTATAAAGAACGAACTAAAACGATCGCAGAAAATGTTATGGATGTTCACGATAATTGGTATTGTGCCCGCCATATGGATATGAATACGGATACATCAACGGAGAGGGGTGGGCCTAAGTTTTTTCTCGATTTTTTTAAATGTAAAACATAACATTTTCAATCCTGATGAAAAAAATGTTTGGTTGTTTTTAATGTTTTTGTTCTGCATAAATAGCGTGCTTTTATGCCTTCTATAGTGAAGAAAAAATAAATACAAATATAAATGTAACCGTCTCCGAGATATTAGATACCATGAAGAACTTAGTCCGAGCTATGTGAGCTTCTAACTTATTTTTCTCTAATTATCATGAAAATAAACAGTGACTGACCCAAGTACTATGAACCAAGATTTCCAAAGCTCCATAAGAGGTCAGTCAATACCTATCAAATGGGCAACGTCCTACCTGCTATGTACCTATGTACATTAGAGTTCAAGGACGGCAACAAATCAATCAAGATAATCTGTTTCTGAAGCGGCAACTCTAAAATCTGACTTGAATGGACAAGACTGGAGTCATAGAACGGACCCGTTTTACATACTAACCAAAACCGGATTTTACCAAGAGTACTTGGCCGGCCTTCTTGACTAAGATGGGAACCGAATCGAGTAGGTCGAAAGCAAACTCAGGTACTTCCAACAACTGTCATTGACAAAAAAAAAAAGTATAACTTGGCAAGTAACACATTGAGCAAGGGATTTAAAAAAACAAACAAATTAAACCTCAGTTGATAGTTATTTCGTAAGAATAACGTAAAAGTATAAATCAAATCATCAATCAAAGTTTGCGAACTTTCTTAAATCGAATAATCAGCTTTAGACTTTCGTTTGTAGGGATAAACAAACCCCAGAAGATTCTTTTCAGTTGAGATCAAGGTCAAACTAAATGGGCCACGCCCAGAAGTGACATAGCAGTAGTGATACCATTATTTTTTTCAATTGGTTTAAAAATTAATTAAAACATCGATATATTGAAAATTCTATAATAACTAGGGAAATTAAATTCAAATCGACAAAAATTCATTTCTACCCGTGGGCAACCTCAGGGAGGGGATTCCCCCTATAGAAATCTTTAGAAACAAAAACTACAAATTCGTATTAATTTACTATATTTATTTAGCAATATATAAACATATATTTTAACATTTAAATATCAATAAAGTTTTATTTGAAAAATGAATTGAGCCTTAGGAGGTCAAAATAGCTCGAAAACCTTCCCCTAGGTATAGGAATTTTACCAGCCTCCCCCCCAGATCAAATCTTGCGGACGCCCTTGTTTTTACCAATAATTTATTTTTACTTTGTTAACCCAGATTAATTTTTCTATAAAGTCAATCCAAACTTAATCTGTTTCAAAGCAGATCTCAATTGGCGGCTAGTTTATGTATTTGAGAATCCCAAGATGTTTTGCTCCACCATGAAAATAATAACTAATGCTGAGGGATTGCCAATTTATATATATTGTGAGTGAGTGTTACTGGGTCGAGAAAAAAAAATCAGAAAAACGCCGACACGAGATTGTTGGCAAGAACATCCAAGAAAGCAGATACATTTTTATTTTAATATATGTAACTATCAAAAATATAAATGCCTTATTAAAACCAAAAGACGATTCCAGTAAAGTATGCCATGTCAACTTTTATTATGACAGTTTATAAAGGTTTATTTTTCATGTTCTTTAAAACCCATAAACACGATTTTTTAATAACTTTATTATATTAACTTTTCAAGATTTAAAGCAATTCAATACAACCATCACGCAAAGAAATACTTCGGAAAAATAAATTTCGTTTAAAATAACACATTCAGGCAAGAATCAGAATGGACCCCTTTTAGAATGCAGTATTAAAAAAAAAAAAAAATAGCCTAGATAAAAAAAACTGAATAATAGATAACTGTAATTGATGGCATTCGCAGCGTTAAGAGAAGTACAGTAGATTCACGTAACCTGTTGCGTCACAATTTGAAGAGAATTTTCAAATTCAGAACTTTTTAAAAATTAAAATTTTATTTTAAAGAGATTATACTTACGTAATAAAAAAAATAAATAAATACAAATTATCAAAGATGTGAAATTCTGAATAATTTAAAAATTAAAAGATAAAAAAAAGAAATTCAAAGTGAAATATTTATTCATTTAATATGTAGGTATACATGTAAAGCATTTCTCAATTTCAAAAATCAACGATTTTTTTTTAAATATGAATATATTTATACATATATACAATGTATTATAACTTTAGAATATATATGGAATATTATATAAGCAGATATACTTTGAGGAAAAAAGAAAGATCGATTACATTTTAGTAGCAGTAGTAGAAGTCATTTTAACTATTATTTTTTTGATTTGTATAACAGCAAAGGTTGCCAAGCACGCCTATATATAATATTCAATAAATTAAAATACTTAATTTAATGTATTGTAAATTACTGGTATCATATTATACACTGATAACTGAAGTGATTCAAATTAATCTCCTGATACTAAACAATACAAATAAACATCTAGCTACAATTTAGAGCATTAGACTTTAGAAAGATTTTTCTTTTTAACATTATCAACTACATAAACTGAAACCTATGTATAAATGATTAGCGGACAAAACTGCAAAGAAAATTTTTTCCTCTTCATCAACTAAAGTGTCAAAACATTAGCTGATTTAACAAATCATCAAGTTCTTTTTCAAGTACCTGTAAACTTAACTAAAATAGCAGCAAAACATTATCTTTTACATAGATAGATACCTTGAGATTGAATATTATTCTTAGTAATATCAATTCGAAAATTATAACCCATGCTTTATGCTTTGAATAGTTTCTCGACATATATAAAAATAAAACATGTTACTAATAAATGGTAAAGTTTATATGTACAGAATATAGCAGCTATACCGGGTATAGATAAGTCTCAATTGATATCTAACTAAATGAATATATATGAGTATTTTGAAGATGTAAACATGTGTGATCTCAGTGTTGCTTTGAAATAGATAATCATCAAGCAAAAAAGAAATGTCAATCCTGGACATTAAATAAAAAATCAAATAACTTTATATCTTACCTTTTTCCATCTCAGGAATGTTTATGCTCTCAAATTTGTAATGAAAATTATTATAAGTATCAGATTAAAAATCTAGTTCCAAGCGAAAGAACTATAATAAATAATTGATCATAGATCTCTATAAAATAACGTCCTCGTAATTATTTAACTGCAAATGAAAACAAAAAAAAAATGGCTCACTAACCCAAACCTACCACCATTGGAACCACATTGGGTAGTGTTAGTCAAGGACCCCCCTCCCCCTTAATAATCAAGGGTGTAACCAACAAAACAACACAAAAATTCTCTGTTGCACCATCTATATTTCACTTTATGTTTATTGGATTTTTATTATAAATTCATATTTTGGACTATTAAAATTCAAACCATTATTTTGAAATACTAATATAAAAGTTATTTGGGCAAAGTTTACGTTTGTTTAAAAAAAAATATTTTTGGATTATTTTTTTTTTTAGTTAAATAACATGCATATTTGTAAATTAAATTACCAACCGAAAATTGTAATTTTAAGCAATGAATTCTCAGAATTAAAATTCCTAAAGTGTCTAAAGAGAAAAAAAGATGAGAAAAGTTTCAATATTCATACTAATATTGATAATCTATTTTATTTTAATTAGCATATAGTAAGCTAAATTTACGACCCTTTGTATCTCAAAACCTATATGGGTATATTCCTAATGATGCTAAAATTTCTTCGTTGATTTCCTTATAACTTATATGTTTTTCTGCAATGTTAATGTTAAGTACGTGGCTCACAGTCAAAATGATGCAAGGAATTTACTTTGAAAAAATACTGTTTTTAATTCACTCCATGAATTCTCTATGACGTTTAAGTCTCGTAATTGGGGAGGTGTGTTTATAGTTTTGGGGCAATTATATAAACACCATTCTCTTGCAAGATAAGAAGAAAGCTTGGGATCGTTATCACTGTAAAAAGCAAAATTATTTATTATTCCAACCTCGGTTGCACTTGCTTTAAAATTTTTATTTCAGGATGTGACAATATAAATGTCTATCCATTGTTCCTTCAATAAAATGAAGATTTCCTACCCCTGAGGCAGCAATATACCCCCAAACCATGACATGACCACCTCCAAGTTTGATGGACGGGCGAATGGCGCTCTTCATTTGACTTTCTCCAGACTGAACCTCTTCCATCAGAGCAAAGCAAATTAAATTTTGACCCATCCGAATACAGAACACTTTTCCAGGAGTCCATGTCTTTTGTTAAACAATCCTCAGCAAAATTGATTCAAAGCTTTTATTTTTGTCACTGATATCAGGTTTTTGCCATGCAACTCTACCGTTGTATAGGTTTTTTCTTAAGACCCCTCCAATGGTTTCAGCACATACCATTTTATTTAAATGTTTTTTAACTAATGTGGTCAATTTTGGATTATTTGTTATTTGGCACAAAATCCTAGGTTCATCATTACCAGTAAATAAATGTTTTGCACCCACACTAGCTTTTTTTATTATTCTATTTTCGTTTTTAAAACTTTCAACGGTGGCATAACTCCTATTGATAGTAGACGCGATTTTTCGTAATAAAGGAAAGCCTATACGGAAACAACCTGGAACTTGTAAAAGGAAAAAAACCAATCAGAATAACCACATGGAATGTCAGAAGCCTATTTGAGCCAGGAGCAAACAGGATTTTAGAAGATACGCTGGCACGATACAGGAAAGAGCTCGCAGCGATACAAGAAATTAGATGGAAGAATGTTGAGCTCAGGGAGCTAAAGGACTGCATTCTTATTAACAGTGGACATCAGTAAAACATATTAGGCACTGGATTCTTAGTAAGGAAAAATATTAGACATGCAGTAATGGACTATTGTAATGGACTATGGTCACTTGTAAATGAGAAAATCTGTACTCTCAGAATCAGGGGAAGGTTTTTCAATATAAGCCTGGTTAGTTTTTATGCTCCAACAGAGGGTAAAGAGGACGAACAGGAGGAGGCTTTCTACGTGGTGCTAGAATCCACAGTTGGCAGATAGCCAAGACATGATGTCAAAATAGTATCGGGTATAGTATTAGTATACTTTAATGCAAAAATAGGAAGGGAAGAAATGTTCCACCCTACTATCGGTCCACACAGTTTACACATAGAAAGCAATGATAATGGATTTAAAGCAATAGACTTTGCTACCTTAGCGGGTTTCAGTATAGTTAGCACAAATTTCGACTATAAAAAAATTCATAAGGAAACATGGGTTTCCCCTGACTGGCTAACTAAATATCAAATAGATCATGTCATGATTAAAGAGAGACATGCAACAGACGTTACAGATGTCCGAAGCTTCAGAGGTGCTGACTGCTCATCAGATCACTATATGGTCCTGATACAATACTGCCAAAGAATTGCCAATAGATCAAAGGAACAGACAACGAACTGCACAACTTGGTCTTAAGGATTGAAAAATCCTTAAACCAAAAACAAATAACAATCGGCACCTTTGTAGAGATCGAAGGTGCCTTTGACAAAACACCATATAACGTCATTAAGGACGCTATAAGAAAAAGAAATATAGACAAAATCTCTTCCAGATGGATAGAAGGAATGCTGGAGGAAAGGATTTTGGTCACTGAATCAGGACACACCAAACTGTGGATAAAACCTAAGGGAGGATGCCCGCAGCCCCCTGCCTAAGGGGGCGGTGTGATCTCGCCCCTACTGTGGTGTCTAGTAGTGGATTCACTGCTAGGAAAACTAAACAACGCAGGCTTCTACACACAGGGGTACGCAGATGATATAGCAATTCTAATCGAAGGTAAACACCAAAGTGTACTATCTGACCTACCCCTGAATGCTACCAAAATACTAAAGAACTGGTGCGAAGAAAATGGGCTAAATATAAACCCACAAAAAATACACATTTGCTTCTTTACAAAAAAGAAAAAAATGGAAATTAAATTACCAAAAATAAACGGTTACCAGCTGACACCCTCTAAAGAAGTCAAACACCTGGGGGTAACACTGGACCATAAATTAAATTGGTCTAAGCACGTTGAAATAACGACTAATAAAGCCCTAAAATGCCTATGGGCCTGCAATAGAGCAATAGGTAGGAAATGGGGGCTAAAACCTAAAATGGTCTACTGGCTGTACATAACCGCCATAAGACCAATGATCTTATACTCATCCCTACTCTGGTGGCATAAAGCTAGTACGGGAAAAAATAAAACTATGGTAAGTAAAATACAGAGACTAGCATGTCTCATGATAACAGGAGCAATGAAAAGCACTCCAACAGCTGCAATGGAAGTTATGCTAAATTTAACACCACTGCAGATCGAGGTGGAGGTACAGGCCATGAAATCCTCATATAGGATCTCAAAGCTAAACAACTCACCCAAAATAAACTCGGGGGAGGGACACTGGGATATACACGGAAAAATCGAAAAAGATCAAGTGCTGTCCATGCACTCTGATCTATAAGTTCGTGAATCCCTGGATATCAACTATCAAACAGCAATGAATAAGTTGAAACCACATAGACAATATAAAGGGATCAACTGCTATACAGATGGCTCGCTTACCAAGACAGGATCTGGAGCGGGGATCTGGAGAAATGATAAACCCAAAGAAGGAATTTCCATATCACTGGGAAAATATGCTACAGTCTTCCAATCAGAAGTACTAGCAATCTACCAGTGCGCTACAGAGCTGCTGACGGAAAAGATAACCAACAAACAAATAACTATCTTTACTGACAGCCAAGCAGCCATTGGAGCAATAAAAAACCATACAATCAATTCACAGATTGTCAAAGCTTGTATCATTTCACTCAACAAATTGGCTGAAGTCAGAGGCAACAAAGTCAGAGTGGAATGGGTACCTGGACACTCTGGTATCCAGGGAAATGAAAAGTCTGATGACCTAGCAAGAAAAGGCTCAGCCAAAAAACCCATAACCCCAGAACCAACAATTGGGATAAGCATAAGCTATGCTAAAAGAAGGATCGGGGAAATTTATGGTGCAATAAAGAAACAGAGTTGGAATGATAAAGCACAATACCACTCCAAATTCTTCCTGAAAAGCTATTCTGTCAAAAGAAGCTATACCCCACTAAATTTAGACAGGAAAGCACTTAAGAGAATTACAGCGATCTACACAGGACACTGTAAGCTTAACAAACACATGTATAAACTCAAGCTTGCAGATTCACCCACTTGCAGATTCTGCGGCATTGAGGATGAAACAGCTTACCACATTATAGGCCGGTGTGAACGACTTGCAAGACTCAGATTTAGAATCTTTGGACAGATTAATCTTCTGGACCCAAGTTCAAACGATCTAGTCAACCCAACAAGTCTGCTCAAATATACTGATGCTCTAAAAATAACAATTTAGGACTCGGGCAAAAAGAGGCGCACAATAGACCCAAAGTGGTCGCGGTGCACAATGCCTATTTAAAAAAAAAAAAACAGACAACGAAAACCAGGAAGTGTTGTCTGGAGAAACTGTAAGACCCTGATGAGAATAAGAGGTATGCAGAAAGGGTGGCTGTAAAGCTACAAGAGTCTAATGATGAGCCCAGAGGAGAGGAAGCTAAATGCAGCAGGTTAAAGAAAGCAGTCACAGAGACAGCTAATGAAACCCTATTAATAAATCGTGAGAGTCCTCAAAACACTTGGTTTGATGATGAATGCAGGAGGATGATAGAAGAATGGAACAGCGCCAGACTAGCAGTGCTCCAGAGAAAGACCAGAGCAAATGTAGAACGGTATAAAGCTCTAAGGAGGAGAGTCAAGAGCATGTGAGGAAAAGGAAGAGAGACGTGGAGAAAGCCAAGTTCCTACAAATGAAAGAGGAGTTTGGGAAGAAAAACAGAAAGAAATTCTTCTGTATCCTCAAAGAACACAAGGGAGAGGTCAAACCAAGGATTACCTTTAGAAAGAATGAAAATGGTGAGTTGCTGGGAAACCATCTGGATATTGTTAATAGGTGGTCTCAATACTTCGAGAAACTTTTGAATCCAGAAATGCCTGAAGTAGACGTTTCAAGCCCACTGAGGTGTATCAGATCTGCTCATATGAATAGAGAAGTCATAGAACCGCCAGAGAAGGAAGAGGTTGAAGAAGTTCTAGCATCCCTAAAAAACTACAAGGCCCCAGGAGAGGATGAGATCCCATCAGAGCTATGAAAACATGGAGGAGATGCATTAGCCGAGGAAATGTACCATCTGATTTTTGACATCTGGATGTCGGAAGAGATGCCAAAAGACTAGTCCACCGCGTTAATATGCCCAATTTATAAGAAGAGGGACAAGATGGACTGTGAAAACTACAGAGGCAGTGCATTGTTAAGCACATCATATAAAGCCTTCTCCATTTTGTTAATAAGCAGGGTACTCCATTAAACTGAGGGAGAGCTTAGGGATTACCAGTGTGGATTCAGAAAAAGTAGATCCTCAATCAACTACATTTCAAGCATAAGGTCCATGCTGGAGAAATGCTATGAAAATAATATTGATCTGCACCACTTCTTCATCGACTGCAAACAAGCATATGACAGTGTAGACCGACGCAAGTTGTACCAGGCCATGACGAAGATGGACGTCCCAGAAAAACTGATACTATTAGTGCGCACTAAGTACCCAAGTCCAGTTGCTTCCCTATCAACAAAGGATTAAGGCAAGGAGACCCCTGTCCCCCCCATCCTATTCAACATTGTTTTGGAAATGGTAATGAGGGCCATTAGGACAAATCCTGGAGGGACCATTTATAACCATATGACACAACACCTTGCTTTTGCAGATGATTGCAGATGCATTGTCATTAACACATGCTAGTAACACACGAGCATCTTTGTTAGGAGCTTTTAAGGAATTTGAGCAGGCTTCAAAAATGGCAGGACTCACAATCAATGAAGCCAAAAACAAGTATATGAAGACCTCCTGGAGTGATTGTGGGGCGAGGAATGGTCTTAGGACAGGAGAATACTTTTTCGTGCAGGTGCAGGGGTTTAAATATCTTGGGGCCAACATCAAATCAAAGAATGATAGACAGGCAGAAATAAAGGCACCCATGATGGCTGGTAGTTGGATTCCAGACGAAATATAATGTGATGAGTTAATATGAAGGAGAATAATTTTTTTATAAAAAATACCTAAATAATAATAAATTAAGTTTTTCCATCTATTCAAAACTATGATATCCCCTTGGCAACTATAAAACATTATTCAATGCACAGCAGCATAAAAACATCCAATTTGAAAAAAAAAAAAAAATTGTATAAATTGGGCTATAATTTGTGGTAGTACACATTTCGAGAAGCTCAACTAGTCTTTCAGTTTATTTACTCAGAGAGTCAAGACATATTTCCAAACAAGTGGGGGAAAATAGTTATTTGATGGATAAGTCCAACGTCTAAAATTTATAAAAAAGATCTCTATAGTATTCCCTTGTCATCATGTTTAAAATACCCTTCTTAAAAAGCATATAAATTAAAGACTTTAAAAAACAATTTTCTATATTTGAAATTTTATGAATTGATCTCAAAAAATTAAAGAGATGATGCAAAAAATGATCTGGGCAATTATTAAAGACCTTTTATGGAACTCCATGGTATGCTGGACTAGTGACTCTCTTCAACTTTATCAAGTCAAAATGACAATATATACAATACAAGTATTGTATACATTGTATGATGGAGCATCAAAAATAATGGTGTCAAATTGGGTGGATTCAACACATGACTAAAGTAATCGACCCACTCTTCATCTTTCAATTTTTTTACTTTCACTTACTATATGAAATATATAGTAAGGGAAAGTATTGCGATCGTGAAAAATTTCGACTTCCAGTTTTCAATGGAAATATACGCTTTGGGATCCCCTGAGTCCAAATAACCAAGTCCCGGGAAATGACCTGTGTATGTGTGAACAGACTAGATCAAAAACTATGAACCATGCGAACCTGAAATTGGTTATTTAGTGTATGATTATGCCTGCTATGAGACAGCAAAAATTTCATCAAAATTGGTTAAACGGAGAGGGTAATTTATTTAATGAATTTTGTCTAATTTTTACGTTATTTTCGATTTTCTCATAAACGGCTATAACGATGTTGAATAAACTCCAATATGTTGTAAACTCATATATGGGACGTTCTTTTACAAACCGAACA
Organism: Aelia acuminata; assembly: GCA_911387785.2. Lineage (NCBI taxonomy): Eukaryota > Metazoa > Arthropoda > Insecta > Hemiptera > Pentatomidae > Aelia > Aelia acuminata. The sequence continues at coordinate 62,259,274 of OU426981.1, forward strand.
CCTTTCTGACCGACACATTTTAGATTTAACTGAAACTTTTTTTACGGGTTCTATATCGAAAAAAAAGAGATACGTGTAAGAGGATTTTTTTTAATTTTCGATATTTTGAAAAATAAACAAGATCGAAAATTCGTGAATTTGAAGATATATCGTTAATAGCCTATTTTTCAAAAATTCATAACTCCGGTTCTGTTTAAGCTAAAAAATCTAATTTTTTTTTATTTTGAAGGTAAAAAGACAAGCTTTAAGAAAAAAATACTTTCAAAAGAGATTGTCGAAAAATTCAAATTGTTATTAACAATTTCAATGTTTAAATCGGTTTTTAACAGTGGCCCCACCCATGAATCAACTTTTTACTATTTTTATCGTATTCTGCGTCAAATTTTCTATCGAAAACGATTTTAAAAACGATGGAGAAGTTATTTTTACTGTAAGAAAAAAATTAATTAATTTAGCGCGGTACGTCACATCGACAAGTGGGTCACATTTTACGGCTCATATTCTTGTTTTACACCGTTTATCTCTTAAATACAAATAATTGTTTCATTGTTTTAATTAAAAAACATATTTTAGTAGCCAAGAAGATGGGAAAAATAGAAAAAATACATATTATAAAAATACAAAGCTTTTTGGAAACGTTCGGACAATTCGATGATTTATCGGAAATAGCCTATTTTTCAAAAATTCATAACTCCTGTAAAAAATTAATTAATTTAGCATAAGAATACAAATGAGAAAAAAAAAATTGTCCGAACGTTTCCAAAAAGCTTTAACAATAAAAGAAACTTTAAAATATCATTGTATTAATCCGATTTCTTTACAGCAATTAGAAGCAAAACGGTTTTCATCTTGCGAAAAAAAAGGATATTGTAAAAAATTTAAAACAGAAAATGTAAACATTGTCTTATTTTTTAATATTGTATTTATTTTTATATTCCAAATATTGTTCTTATTAACTAATGCATTATCGAAATCTTAATAAAAAAATTTCATTTTCAACAATGTTTTTTATTAATTTTTTTTTATGTATTTTTTCTATTTTTTCCCATCTTCTTGGCTACTAAAATATGTTTTTTAATTAAAACAATGAAACAATTATTTGTATTTAAGAGATAAACGGTGTAAAACAAGAATATGAGCCGTAAAATGTGACCCACTTGTCGATGTGACGTACCGCGCTAAATTAATTAATTTTTTTCTTACAGTAAAAATAACTTCTCCATCGTTTTTAAAATCGTTTTCGATAGAAAATTTGACGCAGAATACGATAAAAATAGTAAAAAGTTGATTCATGGGTGGGGCCACTGTTAAAAACCGATTTAAACATTGAAATTGTTAATAACAATTTGAATTTTTCGACAATCTCTTTTGAAAGTATTTTTTTCTTAAAGCTTGTCTTTTTACCTTCAAAATAAAAAAAAATTAGATTTTTTAGCTTAAACAGAACCGGAGTTATGAATTTTTGAAAAATAGGCTATTAACGATATATCTTCAAATTCACGAATTTTCGATCTTGTTTATTTTTCAAAATATCGAAAATTAAAAAAAATCCTCTTACACGTATCTCTTTTTTTTCGATATAGAACCCGTAAAAAAAGTTTCAGTTAAATCTAAAATGTGTCGGTCAATTTTTGTCCAAATCTGTTCGGTTTGTAAAAGAATGTCCCATATGCTGTCATTTAATGTTTACAAGATTTTTTCAAAGAATTATTATTTTTATAGTATTGCCCCAAATTCAGAAATTACATTAACGCATTAAATTGTTCGAATTTCTTTTCCATCTAAATGTTCAATGCACCGCGTGTTAGCTACACTTAGAGCATGTGACAGTGAAATTAGTCCAGAGCCAAAAAATGTTAAAAATAAGTTAATAGTGTAAAATAATTTATATGCTATAACAGTTATATTTTCATATATAACAAATTTAAATAAAGACAATTGGCGATGGGACTAAAGATTTGTAAAATAGATAACCCCAGAGGATGGGCCAACAGCCTGAAACATTGGCACAAATAAATATAATATAACATATGGAAGAGACTCCTTCATTTAAAGAAATCCTAGAACAAACAACTCTTCCTCACTACAGTGAAACATATAACCAAGTAGAATTTATATTAAATAATCCCTTCACAGAGACTAAGTGCAGAGAAAATGGTCTTATTTTTAAAATTTGCTTTGAAAGCATTGGGCAGTACAGGCAACAGCAGTCTAACCATTGTTTCTTACTCATAGTTATACTCCAATAAATCCATTTTTCAAAGGTTTTTAACATCTTTCAAATCAAATCTTTAACTACACAGTGTTCAACGATTAGAAAACTACTCTTGATTTATTCCCAAGGTATGTAGTCCATAATTTATAGTTGATCAGGAAATTCCTATGCAGCTTCCAAAACCCAAATATTATTTTTTGTTTCTACCTTCGCTGAGTTCCACTCAGCTTCTTTATTGAATAATGATTGTTAGTAAGTAACTTTCCTCTCGAGAATGTTGTTATCTCATGCTCCATTCTAAAAGAACATAATCTATGTGTCCTACACTCTACAGAGAAGGAATATTTCTTTCTACAACTAATTGAAACTTAGTGATTAAAAAGCATGAATCTCAAAATACCTTTATTTAATGATCTTCATGATAGAGCTAAACCTTGATCTACCAGTCAACAAGCACAATTACTTTGTTGTTCATGTTTATGTTGATTATTTCTTAGTACTGAAATCATGGTACATTTATTAGAACAGATAAAGAAATATTATTTTTCATGATAAACCTTAGTTCCTATTTTCCAAATCTATAGTAATGAATTAAACCATTTCATCCCAAGAGTAAAAATAATATGAATTTCTGGTTGTTTTTATTTCTTTGTCAAAATATGTCAAATATATATGATTGGTTGGTTGTTTGTTTGGATATGAGGGCGTAAAACCTATTAGTAATCAACGCCCTATATGATTGGTAAATAGCCCTTTGGGAAACATATTTTTCAGAATTGTTGTAATATTGAGGGTTCAAAATTGTAAAAAAAAAAAAAAAAAAAAAAAAAAAAATCAGCCCCATCTTTATTTTAAAATTATTATTGTTACATTCCTTTAATCAAAATTACACATACGAAATTTTTTAAAAGATGTTGAAAATATATTTTTCATGATATTCTTGAAAAACCAATATTCAGTCATTTTACATTGTCACTTTACAACGTTCACATTTCTGAAGTGTGCATATTTGATGCTTTCAAATTCACTGAAGCATTCTTTAAAAAAATTTAAGCTAAAATTAATTCTTTGACATTTTTAAAAAGAATTTATAACCTCATATATTAGTTAAAAAAAAAAAAAAAAAAAAAATCTCATAAAATATACAAAAAAACAAATTTATATTAATGATGCGTAAACGTATCTTTGGGACAAAATGGGTACAAGTTCTCTTAGAAGAAAAAACAAATGCAAAAGGGTAATGCATGAACAACTCTTGATTCTATTCAAATATGTTGGGTACCTATAAAGTTTTCTGCCAATAATATCATTTGCTATTAGAATTGAGGTTCTAAATTCTATTAAAATAAGTTGAGTACCTATACAGTTATCTGCCAGTGATATATATGGTTTGCTATTATTTCATTTATAATAAATGTAATAATTAAATTCTGATGTTCATATTAACCAAAATTAAAGTTGACTAGGAAAAAACATTTAATCAGCGAAAAGTAGAAGTTGACCTTCTAACCACTTTTGCTTATGAGAATTTGTTTATCTTTAGAATCTTACTAATCATAAGAAATAACAAAAAACAATAACAAATCATAAGAAAATGACTTAAAAATCTTATATCAGATTTTTTTCTCCCTGAATAAATATTTAAGCCATGCAAAATTAAGCAGCCTAGTCAATGAATTGGTGTTTGGCAGTTAAAAGGTTTGCAAAATATCTCTAAAATCGGCTAGCTTAAACAGGATTGAGAATAATTAGACCACAATGTAATCTTAAATAAAATATGGAGCAACAAATAAATTGAAAATAACTTCATTATAAACTGCCTAATGGTAGCCATAAGAATAAATCTCTTGTCATTCCTAGAAAATATTAAATTGAAATAAAAAAAAAAAAGTTAAAAATTATATGTTGAAATTTAGTCATTTATCAACCTTAAATAATTAATTTATAATTTTTAAATATTTTAATAGAACAGAAAATATTGAACCATGGCCTGGAATCGAACCCAGGTCCCCTGCATCTGTGTTGCAGCACTCTTACCACTGAGCTGGGGTGGGATTGCTGAAGAGAAAGGATCGGCAAAGGAAAAGTTGAAACAGCTTTTGATTCTTATCTAGCAGGTATGTGTTGAAACTGATTCTGTGGTAGATCTAAGGGCCTAATCTCAACCCTCTCATTCTGGCTGAAATCATTTGATCACCTGAAGGTCCACATCTCCCTTCTGTGTAAGCTGGTTACTTGCAGACCATCCTTCCTTTTTTGTTGTAGTATGTAAGGAAAAGAAAATTCTAACAAATAAAAATTGTAATGAAAGATACTCTAGATCATCTTCATTTTTTATACAATTTTAAAGTGTTCCAATTTAGGAAGTTAGTAGAAATTATATTCTCCCTATCATTTTATTGATATCCTACCATTTTATAAATATTAAAAATATCCTACATGACGTTTTGAGGCCTATATTCAGGTGATCTAATGCACCATAACAACTTAAGACAATTACAAACATTACAACAATAACAATTAAAAATTAACAATAATACCGTCTTATTGGCTATAAAAAAGAAAATTACATTCATATAAACAAACATACAGAAATATTTTGATCAATTTGGTAGTATTGTCAAATTAACTTAATACTAAACAAAAACTAAACGATTATTAAACTCCTTCTCTCTTTACAACCTCACTATAGTTCATAGATTCCTTAGATGATACCATATAAGTAACTCATTAATCTTCCAGCGTTTTCCTACAAACATAATATGTCAAACTATATTTATGTAAAGCACTAAATAAAGACAGTGTGTAGTAACACTTCACTTAAAAAGCAATCAGCTCACACATCATCCTGTCAGTTTATTAGCTCAGAAATAAGACATAATCATTCTTAAAATCTTATTAAAACACTATTCTATCGCTGAGACCAATTGGCTCGGTGCAAAAACAGCAGATTCTTAGTTTATAGTTCTCTCTCTTATTAAACAAAAATAAAGGAGCTAGATAAGATGAGAAGTTCATCAACACTGTAGGGATATTTAAGATGTTTTACAAAACATATTCATTTTTATTTTAAGACATTACTCAAATACTAAGGTAACCATATCACTTACTGCACTTATGCATTATTTAAAAATCATTTTTGGGCTTTAACAGGCTGGGAACATTGGTTCCAAAGGCCCGATTAACTGTCTTGAACCATTGGAATAGTAATGAGAGTTTTGAAATCTCTTCATTTTTTTAATGATTTCTATATTACAGTTATAGCAAGAATCAAGGATTAAATCGGTATTCACCTCTTCTTTAGGAAAATCGCTTTTACTTAAAAACCATTTTTGTCTAAATAAGCTTGTAAAGGGTTCACTATTACTTTATTGTTTATATAGTCTAGATATAAGGCCGGTTAATGAGGCAAGTTGTAGGTACAAGGAAAAGAGGGATCCAATGGTCGTTACATGAAAGGCTCGAGAATCTGGACTTTGCCGATGACGTTTGCCTTCTAGCACAACGGTTTTCTGACATGCAGGCAAAGTTGAGAAAACTAGAAACCGTTTGCAAAGTTGCGGGGTTAAAGGTAAACGCTTCCAAGACCAAAGAGATGCGGCTAAATGTGGATAATGACGAGACCCTATAGCTAAATGATGAGGTCCTTGAACGGGTTGATGCTTTCACTTAACTGGGAAGAGATGGGGAAGAGTGGGGAGAGATGGAGGCACTGACCAAGAAATAGTTTGCCGGATCCGCAAAGAAAATGTAGCCTTTGTCCAGCTATATCCTGTATGGCGGAACAAGAATATATTCCGCAATACTAAGTTAAAACTGTACAGCTCCAATGTAAAGTCCGTTCTCCTCTATGACTGTGAAACTTGGAAAATTTCCAAAAAGGTTCTGAGGATTCAGAACAATCCTTAAGAGGATTCTCTCGATCAGGTGGGATGATAAAATCTCAAATGAGAGGCTGGCTCAATTGTCCAGACAGAAGCCATTGGGGGAGCAGATTGCCACGAGAAAGTGGAAGTGGATTGGACATACTCTTCGTAAAAGGGATGGAGCCATTGAGAAGACTGCTCTTGATTGGAACCCCCAAGGATCAAGAAGTCGGTGGAGACCCCAGCTGACCTGGCGAAGAACCGAGAGAAAGAGGTCATTAGAGCTGGAAAAACATGGAGAGAGGTGAAGGTCCCTAAGCTGGGATAGAGACGGATGGCGAGTTTTTACTTCGGTCCTTTGCTCCTACTATGGTAGCCATAGGACATAAGCCAATTCTAGATACAATAATTTACACCTTAGATTGAGAAAATAATTTTTATAGTAATGATAAAAAAGTAAACTAATAATGCACTTACTTATCCTTGAGTCAGAGTGAAACAATTCAGATTCGTTATTGGCATAACTTAATTTTCTCAATACAATTTTTTCAAAAGTTATGTAAGCCATTCTCAAAAACAAATTTGATACCTGTTTACCGGTTTTTGAAGAAACTGCCCAAAACTCAGCATTTAATTCTTCACGCACATTTGAAATATTCTCTTTCATCCCTAAAAAAGTCTGTTCAGACTGTAATTTAATTAATGCTTAGTAATGAACTATTAAGAAATGTTAATATATAAAAATTAAAGATAGAGCATCACATTAGCTTACCACCATATCTAATTTGTTGCCTACTAAAAACACAAAATCATGATTGTTTTGATAACTGGCCTCATTCAACCAGTTCTCACAAGTATATAACGTGTTTAAGTCAGATAAATCAAAAACAATGACAATCACTAGAATAAAATAATGTATTAAAAGATTAATTCAAGTTGTAAACCATAAAAAGTATAAATCTATTACATAAAAGTACCATTTGTTCCCCGGTAATAAGAAGTGGTAATCCACTTAAATCGATCTTGTCCAGCTGTGTCACAACTAAATACATTTGAAAAAAAAGTAAATGAGTAATAAAAAAAAAAATAACATAGGAACAAATATATGTTTGCCATAGATGTTTTTCTGGTAAAACTATCGATGTTGTTTTATCATAGATGTTTGGATGGTTAACATTTACAAATATTTAAAATTAATAAACGTGCGAAAATTATTCAAAGGGATCCAGAGACTAGTTGCGTTAATTTAATATGCCCTATCATCAAGTTGTGAATTAGATCCAAAAACTCAGCTTAACTTTCCACACAGATGGGTAAACTAAAAAGGGATGGCAAATTTTGTCCTCACGATAGACAAGTACGTTAATACTCTGTTGGAAAAAATCGCTAGGGATTTCTTCAGTTACAAAAAATAACAAGAGATCATTATTGACAGAACAAATGAGTTTTTATTTTACAGAAATAAAAAGTTATTTTAAAAATAAGGCATACACTTCGAGGTAAAATGGCACTCCAAAAATGTTAAATGTAAGGGTTTCAAAATCCACTCCACAAGTTTCTGGATTCTCAGAATTAAATTTATTTCTATAGAACCTAGAATGTATAAATTTATTAGGAAATGCTAACAAATTGACAGCATTGAGTTATTTCACTGATATTATAATTACCTTTTAATTAAAGATGATTTTCCAACTCCTGAATCACCAATGAAAACAATCTTACCATTTTCCAATGATTCATTATCTGTTTTAAGTCTACAAAATCTAGCTACATCTGGATTTATTGCATTGACTTTGTTAGGGGTCATAAGATCATTAAAAGGTTTTCTAAATGTATTAATTTGCCGAACATTGGCACTCATTAGCGAAAGTTAAAAAACAACAAAGAATTGACATTTATTGTCTACAATGTTTACTTATTTTCCTCAATTCTTTTGACTCAGGTGTTTTAAATTGAAAAGAGCGCGCTTTTACAAGAGAAACCTACTGTAATCAGAATGGCAGCGGAATTTACTTTTTAATGCAGTCAACACTGGTTTCGTTCCTAGGGATACAACATGGCCCCGAAGCCGAAACCAACAGATAAATCAGGTACGTGAAATTTTAATTTATTGAAATAAGAATCCGAAGACTACATTACCAACAACCGCAGAGCTTATTTATAACATTTTTAGTTTATTGCTCTCTCAGAACATTCCTAATTATTAATTTAACCAACGCTACTGTAAAGTAACCTTACATCGTTTTGACCACGCGGCCTGAACCCGTCAAGTATTTAGATCTATTTGCGAAATTCTTTAGTTATTAAATTTTTCTGTAGTTTTATAAAGCCTTGAAATGAACTTTCATTTAGTTGCTGTTACCTTATCTCGACAAATTAATTTTTAAATGTCAATTTATTGTCACATTCTCCTAAAAATTACTGTGCACGTTTCTGACATCTGCATTTAGTTCGATGTTAATTTCATTAATATATAAACTTTTTACATTTTTCTTAACGCCTTAATATTAAAACTTTATAGTGGTTATTTATTGTTACTTGGTAATACATGTCTTGGAATTGATTAATTGTTGTTATGTATTTGTATTTTAAATTAATTAGTTTTGATTAGACTTATGCCTAATGTTCAAATTTACAATTCGAATTTTTAAGCCAAGTTCAATTGAGGGATTTTGAAAATTACCACAAGAGCTATGTATTTTATTTAAGTAATCATGAAGGTTAATTGGTTTAAAGATGTTGTCTTAGCATATATTTGAAGCAGCTAATTTTTATTTATTAAGTATTTGAAAAAATCAGTAGTAGCATGGAACCAACATTATTGAATATGCCTAAGTTTACTTTTCTTGTTACCTTTTGATCATTGAGTTCTTAGTAAATTATTAAATTTAGTTCTTTTTTTGTATAATTATTTTACTAAACTTCTTCATGATGATAATATTTTGAGGGAATCTCTCTGAAACCTGATGAAATTTTTAAAAATCTGATATGCTCCAATTGGCTAATGTTACTATTTCTTATTTAATATTATATACTTGTTGATATTGTTCAAAGTCTAATTTGTTAAAGGTAAGCCTGAGAAGAAACCTGAAAAGAAGCCAGAGAAGAAGCCTGCTGCGGCTCCAGCTGCAGCAGCTGCTTCGACTTCTTCAGGGGCTTCCGCAAGTACTAGTGGAGCGAAAGCACCTAAATCATCTAAGACTCCAGCACCTGCTCCCAAAGTAGCAACTGCAAAGGTAGCTGCAGCCCAAGCTGCTGCTGCAGCTAAGCCTGCCTCATCCAAGGCTCCAGCCAAGGGTGGAAAATCTGGCTCTGGAAAACAGCCAGCAAAGGGGGCCGCTACCAAAGGAGCTTCAGCAAAGGGCGCTGCTGGAAAGAAAACCCCAGCCAAGCCTGCTGCCAAGGTGAATTCATTTTCCTTAAAAGATATCATTTTGCTTTCTTTCAAAATAAGTATTGTAGAAGTTTTTATTATATAAACCAGATGCTACAACCAGTTTTTCCTCATTTATTGGATGGCAGGCAAGATTCCATGAGCAAGATCAGAAATGCAATGGCTGAATTAAGCTGAGGGCATATCTATTTATTACAAGTTACATTTCACGTACTTTCATGACTTTGTAGCATGTTATTTAAGGGTATTACAATTATTTTTATTTAAAAAGTTCTTATTAATTGAAAAAAGGTCAGAGTTGTGGTTATTGTTGGTCGGAATCCTTTAAAGTATGATTGTTTGATAGAGTGTATTATCATCAAAATATAAGTTTTTAATTTAAAATAGGACATGGAGTCATGATTTTTTTTTTTTCGAAAAATTAAAATGGTCTTTTATCTATAGTTTGATATAATCTAATAATTTTAGATTTAAAACTTATATGCAGTTATTTGCTTATTAATTGATAAGAAACCCTGCTTAAGAAAAAAATTAAAAGCTTTTTTTTTCCTTAATATATACAGCCATTTTTCTTTACTAATAATTTCATGCACATTTTCCCATAAACTTGACACTCAAGCCTAAACATAAAACGTTAACTGCTGCTATAAGTGATGATAAATTAGAGGGAATCTCTCTGAAATATTTGAAGACATTATTTTTCTGATATAGTAAGTTATATTACCTAATATTCTCAATATGTTGTAGTTTACGTTTCATTTCATCTCAATAAATACAGAAACTTAATAATGCAATTGTAATTTTCTAATTAATTATTTATCTTTAGCATTCGAAAATCTATTTCATTTTAAAATTTTCAAATCTACCTCAACAAACTTTATTAAATATCAAGTTAAATAAACTAAAACTGTTTAAGATAGGTTAAATGGTAGTCAGGATTTTCAGTTTACAATGATTTTATTGTGGTAAGCCAACGTTTCGATCCAACTTGTGGATCTTCATCAGACTTCATCTTAGTATCCAACTTCAACTTTCATCTTAGTATCCACCTGGACTCAGTAGCCCTGATGAAGATCCACAAGTTGGATCGAAACGTTGGCTTACCACAATAAAATCATTTTAAACTGAAAATCCTGACTATCATTTAACCTATCGTAAAGAAGAACAGTTGACTATCTCTCACTTCTACTAAAACTGTTTAACTTAAATCAGCATAGTTATTATTAGGCTGGACGAAATTTGAGTTGTTCTGAACGGCTTGCCTTAAATAATTGTGTCATTAAAGGTTTACTGTGCATGGGATGTTCAACGATTTTTTTTTCATATTTGGCCATTTTTTATTTTCTTATCTTCATCAGGGCTTGGTGAGTTGAGAGTTCTACAAAGAACTAGTCGAAAAATAGTTCAGTGTCTGTATTATTCTCAAGCCCTGATGAAGATCCTCGTGTTTGGATCAAAAAGTAGGCTTTCTAATTAAAGTTTTGACTGAAAATCCTGCTCATCTATCATCCTTATCAAAACCATTTATATGAAGAATATAAATGGTAAGACATTTAATGAAGAAGATGGAGAATGACATTTTGTTTCGTATTTATAATGCTATGAAACCTATTTTGTCAGCTTCTCTAAAATTGTCAAAAAACTGCTTTAAATGATGATAATTTGAGGGAATCTCTCTGATTAAATTGAGGACATTATTCTTTCTGATAAAGCAGTTGATGTTATAGATAAATAAGGTGTTAATTATTAGGAAAATAAAATTGGTATATTAAGTTGGGGGAATAGGGTAGTTCAGTGGTAACATGCTGAACTATAAAATAAAGGATACCATTATTACAAATTCTAGCATATCAATAGGATCGTATTAATTCAAAATTTGAAAATAATATTAATCTGATGATCCATGCCCTGATGAAAATCTACATGTTAGGATGGAAAAGTACGCTGTCTAATTAAAGTTTTGACTGAAAATCCTGCTCATCTATCATCCTTATCAAAACAATTTATTGATTTAGTAATGAAAGACATTTTGACTGCTCAGCTCATTTTGTTCAGTGATGTAAAAATATGACTATCGGACATAAAAATATTGATAGTCTGAGGTGATGATCTGGGGGGGGGGGATTTTGCTTTTTTATTAGGGAATTAGATGAACAATTCTGTGAATAGAGGATGGGTTACATTATACCTTGAAATAATTTGTATCGGTTTCAGGCTTAGTCGTAACTGCAGTGAATAAAGTCTTTATCAAAATGTCAAAGAAACTGTATTTAGAGGAAAGCTACACCAACCCTCTTCTAGGAACCATGCAACTAGGATTCTCGGTTGTCGAAGAAGTAGATTTGACATAACAATATTCGAAACGGAGTTTTTGAAGATAAAAGGACATTGTTGTGATATTTGTCTAGACATACCTTGCATACTTCGAACTTGCATAATTCAAAAAAATATTCTCAGGTAGTTGATTTATAGAGGTTGAAAATATTTTGTTACAAAAACTGTGATATTTTTTTTCAATGCTATAAACCAAGTAATTTTCAAGTCAAGGGACTGGCATGCAATGTTGTTTCTTTTTTTTTTACTTTCACTTACCTCTATATGAAATATATAGTAAGTGGAAGTATTGCGATCGTGAAAATTTTCGACTTCCGGTTTTCAACGGAAATACATGTTTTGGGGTCCCCTGAGTCAAAATAACCAAGTCCCGTGAAATGGTCTGTGTGTGTGTGTGTGTGTGTGTGTGTGTGTGTGTGTGTGTGTGGGAACAGACTAGCTCAAAAACTATAAACGGTGCGAACCTGAAATTGGGTATTTAGAGTATGTATAAGCCCGAGATACGACTGTAAAAATTTCATCAAAATTGATCTACGGGAGGGGGGACTTTACTTAATAAATTTTGTATCATTTTCACATGTTGTTTTTATTTACTCAAAAACGGTTTTAACGATTTTGATCGAACTTGGTATTTGATGTATTTATATGCCAAAGATGTGATAACCAGCATTTCATCACAATTGATCAACCGGAGGGGGGACTTTACTTAATAAATTTTGTATCATTTTCACGTGTTTTTTTTATTTACTCAAAAACAGTTTTAACGATTTTGATCAAACTTGGTATTTAATGTATTTATATGCCCGAGATACGACTGTAAAAATTTCATCAAAATTGATCTACGGGAGGGGGGACTTTACTTAATAAATTTTGTATCATTTTCACGGGTATTTTTAATTTACTCAAAAACGGCTTTAACGATTAACAAAAACAAGATATGAATGTAGAAAAATGTGTGACTTTGGGAAATGATATTTTGCAAAACACGTCAATTTCTAATCTAAGTAAGTTGGTAAGTGAAAGTTGTGTGTTGCGCGCACGCACCAGATTTTTTTGGATATTATTTCATCAAGTTGGAAGGCATGTATGAGCAAACCATTAAAGTTTTCAGTCTTATATTTTTTGCGTGAAGTTAATTTATGTTTTTATAGAATAGATAAGCATTTTTTGTTAAAAGCATAAATAAAATTAGACTGTTACTTTGTTTATTTTTCATTTCCGTGTATTAGTTAGCCACTGCCTAGAATGAGGCAGAGGCTATCGCTTTATCCTTTAAAAACAATGTTCTGATTGTACTATCGATAGTTAAAAAAACTATCGATAGTTTTACATCACTAATTTTGTCTCATATTCAATAATTCTATGAAAGAACCTATTTTGCCAGCTTCCGTAAAATTGCCAACAAACTGCTTTAAATGATGATAATTTGAGGGAATCTCTCTGATAAAGTTGAGGACATTATTCTTTCTGATATAGCAGTTGATGGTTAATCAGAAAAAAGTTAACTGATTTTGCCTTACTTTTAAAATATGCATAAGAATTCATTTTTTTTTTTCAATTAGGGAGCTGCAGCTAAACCTGGTGCCAAGGCTGCAACTAAGCCTGGTGCTAAACCAGCCGCTGCCAAGAAACCTGCAGCCAAACCCGCTGCAAAGAAAGTGCTGGAGAAGCCGAAGAAGGGTGTTGCACCTAAGCAGCAGAGGCAGGGGAAAGTAGCAAAGAAGGCGCCTCTAGAAAAAGCTCTTAAAGTAAAACTAAAGGTATGTTTTTTCTCTCTGAGGATCATCATTAAATTTATTTTTTAAAACTATGTACACTGTATACTTTGTCTACTACAATGCCTTATTAAGAGCCGACTGCCATAAATGATGAGAAATTTGAGGGAATCTCTCTGAATGACTTGAGGACATCATTTTTCTGATAAAGCAGTTAATAATTAACACAATTTTATTTTTTCCATTGAAAGCTGATTAAATCAAATTAAATGTTTAAACAGCATACTTATGCTTTTAATATGTTCAAGTAACTATGATCCAATATCTTATTGTTTTAGGTTATCCGAGGACCTCATGGAACCCGAACAAGGAAAATCAGGACATCTGTCCAGTTTAGGAGGCCGAAAACATTCAAGCCCCCTAGGGCTCCAAAATACATTAGGAAGTCCGTTCCAAGGAGGAGTAGGTGAGTGTTATTTTATTTATTTATTTTTTAATTTATTTTGATGTTAATATGAAAATTTGAAAGTATTGAAACAAGGAAATCTATACTATAAAAGTTATTTGCTCTAATTAATGTATTTTGACATCCTGATTTTTCACATGTGCCAAAGGCATTGAACCTTAAAAGCTTACTGTATAAGTTTTTTATATTTTTCAAATTAGAAGGTGTTAGGGTCAATTCTTGTATAAATTCCCAGGTTATTTATAAAATAATAATTTATATTATTACACAATTTAATTGCTTCCTAGAATATTGAAGGATTAAAACTATATTAATTGTTCAAAAATTTTGTAAAGAAATTTTCTCCATATATCTGTTTATTTTCCTCCATAGAATGGATGCTTATAACATCATCAAATTTCCATTAACAACTGAAGCCGCAATGAAGAAGATAGAAGATAACAACACCCTAGTTTTTATTGTCCACTTGAGGGCAAACAAACACCACATCAAGGCAGCAGTGAAGAAATTGTATGATATTGATGTTGCTAAAGTGAATACCCTTATTAGGTAAATAAACTGTTTTTGTTTTTTTAAAACTAATTTCAGTTCAAAATTTTAATTTCTTCCATTAAATTATTTTTTTGTGTGTTCTAACAGGCCTGACGGAAAGAAGAAGGCTTACGTGAGGTTAGCAAGGGATTATGATGCACTAGACGTTGCCAACAAGATCGGGATCATATAAATATTTACTTCGTTTTGTATATATTTTTATGTTCTCAATATAAAATCTTATTAAAAAAACTTTTCTTTTTATTATGGTTCTTCATTTATTCTTTAACCTATTTTCTTTTATTAATTAATGTATGTCTATTAATGCAGAAGGTTACTGACTGCATTATTTTTTCAGTCAGTAATCATTTAAATTTAAATTGATTAAATCAAATAAAAATAATTAACATGACAACTGGTGCTGGTTTTGAGGAGGTGTTATTAGTGGTCCTTCTCACAAACCCCTGTCAGCTACTAGCCAGATTTTGACTGTTGAGATTCACTTAAGATCACTGATATATTAATTTCGATAGAATCACTCATACCGAAACATGCACCTGGGAATCTTAGACTTTCCGTGTTTATCCTTTACCTCCTCTCCTGTATGTATGTCTGTCTACTTAAAATTTAGACCTCTTTTACGTAGTGTTTTATCAGAAGAATTTTACCTTGATGCTTAGTTTAAACTGTATTATCATTTAATCTAAACAAAAAACATTTTGATGTTTTAATAATAGTCATTCTATGTTGTTTATGGACATTTATGATACTTGATGTGTCAGTTTTGATGTCTGAGTAAAAAATTAAATGTTTTTGCTTTTCGCTCGTTTTTCTTATCATAATTGTTTTGTTACTTCCACTTACCTATATATGAAATATATAGTAAGAGAAAGTATTGTAAAATCTGGATCGGGCCGAATCGGTGACATAAGGAACATTAAGGTCTTCATGGATAATTTTATTTGGGTCGAAGTAAGGAGCATTCGATTTTAAAAAGGATTTTGGATTTTTAGGGATTGGATGCGAAGGGAATTCGATGGTTTGGTGGAACCCCCAAGTTCAACACCATAAGTCCTGATAGGTCTTATTATTGTCATGTAGATAAGTCTTTTTTAGTGAATCGGAAGTTTGGAGCATTTATCCAGTAAATGTTCTAGTAGCCGGAATCCGCAGGCAGTTTCTTGTCTTTTCAGTCAAGTGTGAAGATTCCACATGAGATGTTTATCTATATATAGTCCAAGATATAGGATCTGTTCGACGGGTGTACGTTGGATATTATTGAAATGAAATGAAAAATTTTACTTTATTCTTATTTACTATGAATTATTTTACTTTATTGAAGGATACTGTAGGACAGGATGTTGTAGATTTATGGCATATGGTAAAGGTAATTTGATGGAATTTGTTTATTCTCTACTTTTGACACCATTCTTCAAGGGATGTGAGGTGTGATTGTAAAGCCTGGGATGCTGCAGTTGGGTCATTATTCATAGATAATGAATAATTTCAACACGCATGTGTCATCAGCACAAGTGGTGAGGATGTTACTAGGATGGATTGGGATATCAGCTGTATATACCGTGTAAAGAATGGGACCTAGGATACTGCCTTGAGTGAGGGACACCAGTTGATTGAGGAAAGAGGGAGGAATAGGCAAAATTGTGGTTCACTTTGAAAGTTCTATCAGTGGTAAGAGCAGATTAAAAGGGAGGAGTTGACGGTGTTTGTAAAGCAATCCCAGGTGCCAGACTTGATCAAAGGCCTACTCCACGTTGAGAAAGACTCCCATACAATACATACCGCACTCCAATGTGGAGGATATGACGTCTTCCACATGATGGCACTGTTGCATAGTGGAGTGGGATTTCCGAAATCCAAACTGATGGTCAGGATTTAGGATCTGGTAGAGATGTTTTAGAAGTGGTTCTTCCAGGATTTTTCCTATTATTGGTAATAAAGTAATAAGGAGATATGATAGGAAGATGGATACTCAGGAGGTTTTTCAGGTTTAGGAATCATTTTTATTATGTATTGATTATTTCCTTAGGTCTGGAAAGTAAGTGCAGCAGAGGGTAGCGTTTTATATATAAGTGAGTAGTAGGATAGCTGTTTTAGGATCCTGGTGTCCAGGAGCTTTTCTTGAGAGTAATTCCTGGATATCTATTATTTCAGAAGGATGAAAGGCTTTAGGAGGTAGGGCCATTTGGAGTGGAATAGTTTATTCTGTTTTCACATATTCATGAAGGATTGGGTTGATTATATCAGGATCAGAAACGAAGGTTTTGAAAAGGTGTTCACCCAATTAACTGGGATTTCTCTTCGTCAGATCTAGACCAGCTCTTGTGTTTCTGAGAGGGGTGGATGACTAAAGGGTTTGTATTTTAAGAGCTTTTTATTTGTGGTCCATAATGATTTGTCGGAAGTGGTAAGGTTTTCTGTCATATTCTAAAAGCTTTTTATTTTGAATTGTCGAATTTGTATATTCAGTTTGTTGTACAAAACTTCGATAAGGTATTTGAGGTAGGTATATGCCAACAATGTGACATCTAAAATTTCATCATAATTGAGTAAACGTATGGTGTACTTTATTTCACAAATTTCTTCACATTTCCACGTTTTTACTTTCACTTACCTATATATGAAATATATAGTAAGTGGAAGTATTGCGATCGTGAAAAATTTCGACTTCCGGTTTTCAACGGAAATACACGTTTTGGGGCCTCCTGAGTCGAAATAACCAAGTCCCGCGAAATGGTCTGTGTGTGTGGTGTATGTGTGTGTGTGTGTGTGTGTGGTGTATGTGTGTGTGTGTGTGCGTGGGTGCGTGAGTGTGTGCGTGGGTGTGGGTGTGTGTGTGTGTATGTGTGTGTGTGTACAGACTAGCTCAAAAACTATAAACCGCGCGAACCTGAAATTGGGTATTTAGTGTATGTATATGCCCGTGTGACAGCAAAAATTTCATCCAAATTGCTCAAAGGGAGGGGGTACTTTATTTAATAACTTTTTAAGTTTTTTTCGATTTTCTCAAAAACGGCTCTAACGATTTTGATTAAACTGAGTATTTGATCTATTTATATGACTGTTAAAATTTCATCGAAATGGATCAACCGGAGGGGGGACTTTAG
This sequence comes from Aelia acuminata, assembly GCA_911387785.2. Classification (NCBI taxonomy): domain Eukaryota; kingdom Metazoa; phylum Arthropoda; class Insecta; order Hemiptera; family Pentatomidae; genus Aelia; species Aelia acuminata. Next base: position 62,276,920 of record OU426981.1, read on the forward strand.
TTAATAAATTTTGTATCATTTTCACGTGTTTTTTTATTTACTCAAAAACGGTTTTAACGATTTTGATCAAACTGGGTATTTGATGTATGTATATGCCAAAGATGTGATAGCCAACATTTCATGAAAATTGATCAACCGGAGGGAGCACTTTATTTCATAACTTGTTTTCCAATTTATACCTTTCTTTCGACTATCTCAAAAACGGCTTTAATGATTTTGATCAAAATCGCCATTATTAATGAAAATAAGGTGTTCTTTAATATCAGGTAAGCTTTATCGTTATTAAAATGTTCTTAGGGGGCTTAAATGGGGAAGGGGTCTTTTTTGTTTTCCTGTAAAGTACACTTGTTTTTGTTTATATGGAAAAATTAACTGTCTCTCCTTACGCCTAATAATAAGAAATGGCTAAATATGAGATATAATAAAAATAAAGAAAACACAAAGAGGAGAAAAAAAGAAAAATATTCTGTCAACTCATAAAAATCGTTGAGCCCATGCATGCGGAGTACGCCTTTAATGACAGACTATAGTTCATAATTAAAGCCATACTTTTCATTTGAGAAGTGGCAATTAACAAAACGCATTAATGTCTAATCTAAGTAAGTTGGTAAGTGAAAGTTGTGTGTTGCGTACACGCACCAGATTTTTTGTGATTTTATCTGTAAGGGCTGTATCAGATAGGTTTTATCATTATAGAGATGTTCTTAATGGGGCTTAAAAGGCAAAAGAAAATTTTCCTCCTTTGAACCTTTGATTTTGTTTGTATGGAAAAATTAACTGTCCTGCATTATGCCTTCATTAATATGAAATGGCGAAATATGAACGAATTTAATAAACATATACAGAAGAAATATAGAAAAGTATTCCTATGAAATGAAAATTTAAGTTTCCATTACTGAGGGCAGTAATATATATGTCATTAGAAAGCAGAGATTTTTTATTTAATAAAGTTTCAAATTTACACATGCCGAAAAAATTGGCATAAATACATTTAAATATTAAGAAATATTAGGTATGTTCCAACAAGTACTTAGAACACGTCTACTCTTTCGCATGTGCAGTACCTTACTAACAGCTCATTGTTAACAAGTTAGGCATTATTTGCATGTGCAAGGGTGGTCAATGTATATTAAGTGCTTGAAAAATACATATTTAACAGATATCATTTATTTCCATGGTAGGTAAATGAAGTTTTCATTACTACTAAATTGAGAAATTAGATGCCACGATGTATTGTTTTGCATTGTTGCAGATAAAAATAAAAACTGTTCAATTAGTTCTTTAGTGTAAAAGGACATAACGCTCAAAATATTTAAAGATTTTTTTTTTTATACAGGCTCGATATAATCCTTGATAATTCTATTTTAGTTTAAAACTTTAGGTCCATAATAGATTTCTGAATGATTTATAAAGTGCTTTTTGCTGGAACAATCATTTTCGTCAGTTTCTGGAAAGGCATAACCCCTTCTATCAATTCTCATTCAGTATTCATTGACAAAAAACCTTCACTATTAATGAAATTAGGATTGTTTCACCTTATAAAAATAAATCAATAATAATGAATTGAAAATTACTGAAAACTTTCAAGCTTTTCAATAATTATAATACTCTATACCATATGGAGAATAACAAACCAAATTTTTTTTTTTTTTTTTTTTTTTTATTTATTTATTGAAATTTACAACTGTATTTAAAGAAATACATTTAGTAAATGTGATAATACTTAGAAAAAATATGTCATGAACAAACGTGAAGAGAAGCTACCCATTGGTAGCTCTCAACTGATACACTTAACATAGAAGGTCCCGAGGCCATCTTCTTTTCAGACGCCTAGGAGGATTGCCTGGAATAGAGGAGGAAGAGAGGCTGGAAACAAGAGGGTTAGGGTGGGTCGGGAGTTTATTATGAAAGGATTGGTATCTGGATCGGGCCAAATCGGCAATATATGGAACATTAAGGTCTTTATGGATGAGTTTATTTGTGACGTAATAAGGAGCGTTAAGGATTTTACGAAGGATTTTGGATTGCAAGGATTGGATTCGAGAGGAGTTTGATGGTTTGGTGGAGCCCCAAAGCTCGATGCCATAAGTCCAAATAGGTCTTATTATTGTCATGTAAATTAGCCTTTTATGGTTAATTGGTAGTTTCGAGCGTTTATCAAGTAAGTGTTGAAGTAGTCGGAAGCGACGAGCAGTTTCTTGCCGTTTCAGTCTTGTATGGGGATTCCAAGTAAGGCGTTTGTCCAAGTGAAGTCCTAAGTAACGGATCTGTTCGACTGGGATAAGTGGAGTGTTATTAAAGGATACTGTAGGACAGGAGGTCGTAGGTTTTCGACGGAGAGTAAAGGTAATTTGATGGGATTTGTTGGGGTTGATTTTGATTCTCCATTTTTCACACCATTCTTCGAGGATTGTGATGTGGGATTGGAGAGTTTGGGATGCAAGGTCTGGGTCATTATTAACTGCTAGCACAGCTGTATCATCGGCGTAGGTGGTGATAACAGTGTTGGGATGGGTAGGAATGTCAGCTGTATAAACTGTGTATAGGATGGGACCTAGGATGCTACCTTGGGGAACACCAGCAGACTGGGAAAAGAGGGATGAAAAGGCATTATTATGATTTACTTTGAATAGTCTGTCTGAGAGGTAGGATCGGATAATGAGAAAGTAGGTAGGAGGAAGGAATTTTCGGAGTTTGTACAGCAATCCCGGGTGCCAGACTCGATCAAATGCTTGTTCAACATCGAGAAAGACTCCAGTACAGTACATTCTGCGCTCCAATGCAGACGAGACAACGTCAACCACACGATGGCATTGCTGGATCGTGGAGTGGGATGTTCGGAATCCAAACTGGTGATCTGGGATTATGTGATTTGAGTCCAGGATGGGGTAGAGACGTTTGAGAATGAGTTTTTCAAGGATTTTGCCCATGATGGGTAATAGAGAAATAGGACGGTAAGAGGATGGATGCTCCGGTGGCTTCTTGGGTTTGGGAATCATTTTAATAACAGCTAGTTTCCATGGATCTGGGAAATAGGTGGTTCGGAGAACAGCATTATATATGTACGTGAGAAATAAAATAGCTTTCCTGGGGAGAAGCTTTAGGATTTTAGAGGTAATGAGGTCGTGTCCAGGAGCTTTGCGGGAAGGTAATTTCTTGATAATATAGGTTATTTCTGATGGATGAAATGCTTTAGGTGGGAGGGTCATTTGGAGAGGAGTGTCCAATTCTGCTTCAATACATTCAAGGTGAGTAGGATTAAGGATATCAGGATGTGGACTAAAAGTTTTGAAGAGGTGCTGGCCGAAAATTTGGGATTTTTCTTCGTCGGATCTGGTCCAGGTTTGGGAATCAGTGAGGAGTGGATGATTGAAGTCTTTGAAATTTAGGAGCTTTTTTGTTGTGGTCCATAAGGACTTGTCACCAGGATTAAGATTTTCAGTAAAGTTGATTAAATTTTGAATTTTGAATTTTTTGATTTCTGATTTTAATTTGTTGGTCAGTTTATTGTAATATATTTTATCATTTGGGTATCTTGTCCTATGCCACTTCGATCTTGCTCACAAACCAAATTAAGTTTATAAATGTGGAGAAAGCTATTTTCTGTGTATTTTCAAAATTACATTCACATAATTATCAAAACACACTGGTTTCTACTCCAAGTAGGTTGGTAAGTGAAAGTTGTGTGCTGCTCACATCACAACAGATTTTTTTTTTAAATTATAGTTAAGCTAATGATCTAAGTCATGGTAATACACAAAATATTTGAAATATAAGCAATAATTATTTCAATTTAATCCTTTTTCAAGATTAATACTCTACTAGGGCTTGCACACCATAAAACCTAATAACTGTTGAATCAATAGTTAGAAATAAGCAGTCTGATTAGGTCAAAGCCAATTTATATAAAGTATGTCATTTAATTTTTCTTGTTTTGTGTGCAAGACTGTAAATATTATATTTTTATTATATACTATGTTCTTATTCCTTATAGCAAATAATTGAGGGGTGTGTAACAGTAAGAGACTAACTCCATTGTAGGCTGTTCTTATTTGAAACCGTATCTTGAAAAAAAAAATCTGGTGTGTGCGCGCAACACACAACTTTCACTTACCAACTTACTTAGATTAGAAATTGACGTGTTTTGCTAAATATCATTTCCCAAAGTCACACATTTTTCTACATTCATATCTTATTTTTGTTAATTGTTAAAGCCGTTTTTGAGTAAATAAAAAAAAACCGTGAAAATGATACAAAATTTATTAAGTAAAGTCCCCCCTCCCGTAGATCAATTTTGATGAAATTTTTACAGTCATATCTCGGGCATATAAATACATCAAATACCATGTTTGATCAAAATCGTTAAAACCGTTTTTGAGTAAATAAAAAAAAACACGTGAAAATGATAAAAAATTTATTAAGTAAAGTCCCCCCTCCGGTTGATCAATTGTGATGAAATGTTGTTTATCACATCTTTGGCATATAAATACATGAAATACCAAGTTTGTAAATAAAAAGTAATAATAATAATAATAATAATAATAATAATAATAATAAAGTAAATAAAAAAAACATGTGAAAATGATAAAAAATTTATTAAGTAAAGTCCCCCCTCCGGTTGATCAATTTTGATGAATTTTTTACAGTCATATCTCGGGCATATATATAGACCAAATACTCAGTTTAATCAAAATCATTAGAACCGTTTTTGAGAAAATCGAAAAAAACTTAAAAAGTTATTAAATAAAGTACCCCCTCCCTTTGAAAAATTTTGATGAAATTTTTGGTGTCACATCGCGGGCATATACCTATACTAAATACCCAATTTCAGGTTCGCACGGTTTATAGTTTTTGAGCTAGTCTGTTCACACACACACAGACCATTTCGCGGGACTTGGTTAATTGGACTCAGGGGACCCCAAAACGTGTATTTCCGTTAAAAACCGGAAGTCGAAATTTTTCACGATCGCAATACTTCCACTTACTATATATTTCATATATAGGTAAGTGAAAGTAAAAAAAGGGGAACGTATCTTGAAATGAAAAAAGGGGACAGCATCACAAGTTTTTTCCCACCTTACCTGTTTTTCACAGAGCACCAGGAGGAGGCATATCAGCTTCCCCCTCCTGACTGGTTCACTTCTGAGCTTAATTTCCACAAGTTTAACATTTCCTTTTCTCTTTTTCAGTTTGATGTATCAGATCTTCACTGATTTTAAATGAGTTTAACACCATTACTATGATCAAAGGTGTAGATTTTGAATGTTTCAAACAAAAAATTCCAACAGGCCATTGGAATCCAACACCCCTTTAACAGCAGAAACTGATGATAAGCGTATGACCAAGACCGAGTTATAGGATGACTGAATTATTCATTTATTGTAGTTTACATTATATTAATTTTCCTTATATTTTTAATATGCAAATAGCATTTTTGAAGAAAATTGTGTACATTTCTGTTCCAAAATCTTCCTGTGGGGAACGAATAGGAGGCAGCTACAAACTTTAATTGTCCACTGGTTCAACGAAAAATATAATAATGAGCTTCTAAATGGCTCATTATCAAACATACTGTATGTTAAAAACAATGGTTATTAAACAAATTAGAAGCAGGCAACTGTGGTATGCCCTTATTTGAAGAAGTGTTATTTTTAGTATGCAATATTTAAAACTTTAAGTCCTTATTTTTATTTCCCAAAATTAGGAAAATGGTGTTAGCTAGGTTATAAAATTTAATCTCTAACTAAAATTTAACACACTGTTCCTTGGTTTGACTAGATTCTCCTTTAAATGACCCCTTTAATTTTTTTATGATACAAGTTTTACCTTCATCTATATCTGTGCCAATTTAATTTATAAGTATTGATCCTATGACGACAGTATTTTAACTGTTTTTTAAACATGTTTCACAGATATTGAAGATTAATATTTTTTCTTAAACAATGTTTATATATTAAAACAAGGCCATGTATAGAAATAAGGTCAGAATTTAATTAAATGATCAAACTAGTATTTGCACCTGAAATATACTTTTTAAATTGGCTTTTCATAAAATTAATGTTAGTGCAGTTACAACCTTCTCAAACCAACACACCTATTGATTTAATTAATTTTGGGCTAAAATAAAAATAAAAGATATATATATATATATATATATATATATATATATATATATATATATATATGTATATTAACCAGTTTTGTTTTTTTTAAATATTACTACAATTGAATGTTATATTTATTTATTTATTTTTTTGCTGGAGAATGCCATTATCATGGCCATTGCCATAGCTGTCCTTTATGATATAAATTAGGGTAGATTGTAAAACCAACTAATCTTACTGATTGGTCTTTTCTTCAATAAGACCTAATGGGATGTTCTGACCCACACTACTTAGACAACTTCTAAAGCCATTACTGAATGATTTCCAATTTCTTCCATCAATTGAAACAAATTCAGCCCCAAAGAGAAGTTTTCAGAATAGTTCATAACATCTCTAAAGTTGCAATGCCCCTTCGAGTAGCTATTTTCATTGTTTTGGTTAAATGCAGTTTAGGAGCTATTCCTTTTAAATACAGCTTACAACAATCTCCTGCTTTGAGTGATTGCCTTTTAAAAATATTGGAGGATGAGATTCGCTCTATGAATATAGTTTTTCTAAAGGAAGAGGTGCAAGAACACAAGCCAGTTGAAAATTTATTGAAACTTAACTGGGATAGAGTAATTGTTTCATCTTACAATGTAAGTTCTGTCAGTGGTCTGTTTGTATTTTTACCTAATATTAATACTACTATTTCATATGAAAAGATAATGAGAATCAAACGTAGTGACTACAACTCTAAGTATCTCATATGCACTGATGATATAAGGAATATACTGAATTTGTTTGAAGTGGCCTGGGAAAATCAAGTTATAGATGTCATTGCGCTTTTTCCATCTAGAAGAACTGGTCGCATTAGTGTATATACATACTTTCCTTTTGGACCATTTGGATGTTCCACTACTGATCCTGTTAGAATCAATATTTATGAACCTGAAGAAAAACGTTTTGAATTAAATGAAACAGTTTTCTCCAAAGTTAAAAAGCTCTATAATCTCTACAAATGCCCTGTACGAATAACTGTTTCTGAGAAACCTGCTGAATTTATTGCTAAAAATAATAGTAACTCATACAATGGGGTATCTATCACCTTATTCTCTTTCCTACAACATTTTATGAATTTCACTCCCCAGATCATCCTTATTGATCATGAGGCTAACACATATGCTGCGGCCTATTATAATTTCACATCTGCTGTAGTACTGAGTATTGTAAAAGGAAATGCGGACATAGGGGTAGGAAGATTTTCTCAGTTGGTCGATTATCATAATGATATAGAATCACCAGCTCAAACAAGTATGGATTGTTTTACTTGGGCTGTACCAATGAAGGCTGGAACGAAACCTAGTGTATGGACAACATCAATTTATGAATTTGACTATCTCATGTGGATTTTAATAATTCTAAGCACGATACTTGCTATCTATGTATTAAAATTTTTAAATAAACTACCCATAATACTAGGTGAACATGATGGCTTAACTATTTTTGCTATTTTGCTAAATATTTCAACTAACATGAATTTGAAATCACACTCTTTGAAAGTTTTTATATCTTGCTGGATTTTATACTGTTTCGTCATCACTGCAGCATATTCTGCATCATTGGGTAGCCTGGTCACAGTGCCACCTGACAGTTCTGACATCGAAAATTCTTTACAGCTATTGGATAAAGATTTTATATTAACTGGTGAACCAAAAATGTACCACATTTTAAGTGCTTCATCAGAAACAAGTCCTTTACTGAAGAAGATTCTGGACAAATTTGTCATTTTACTTCCTGGTGAGTTCAAGAGAATTATTTATAAGATTTATAGCCAGAGAAATATAGCTGTTTTTTATACTAGTAGTAAGCTTATAGAAGAAGAAAATAGAGTTATTGCTGAGATGCATTGTGGTAAAATGGTTCATATTGTACCCAAATGCCTAATTACTTCTCATACATCTCCATTAATTATGAAGAAGGGTTCTGTTCTCATGGAACCAGTAAAAATGATTGTTGTTAGGCTTTGGGAAAGTGGTATTCTTCATAAATGGGACCAGAAAGGAGACAATCTTCGCCCAAATGTTACAAAGACGGCTTACAAATTTACCATTTCTCAGTTAAGAGGTGCCCTTATTGTTACTATCACAGGTTATCTAATATCAAGTGTTGCATTTGCTTATGAATTATTATCACCTCGATTTGTTAAAAAAAAATCAAAACCAATTAAAAAAATAAAATTGAAAAGCAAGCTTGAATTTCTCCCATAAACACTTTTTGTTTTTTTAAATTGTTCATTTATTTGGATTGAACTTTACCTAAGATTACAGAAGGATATTTTTAAAAATGGGATCTGTTATTAAAATGGTTTTTCCCAAAGTATTGGAAAAACAAGGTTGTGACTAGATAAAAAATATTTAATAGATACCTAAACACTATAAACTATGGTGTTTATTTATATAACATATAAAATGTTATTGCTTTTTACACCATTGTTGCTGAGTAGTCTTTCATTTAATTATAATAAAAATATTTCAATTCATTGTTTGCTTACTTTGTCCTACTTTTTCATTAAGTTTTAAAACTATTCAATAGCACGAATAAATTAAATATATATATACCTGGTGTTAAGTTTAGATGTATCAGAGAAAACCCTTTTTTATTTAATCTAAGTAAACAAATTGAATTAAGAAAATAAATTGACAAACAATAGGTTCAAATATCTTGACCAAATATGGCAGCATTTTCTACTCCTCTAGATGAGGATTAATAGATTAGTGGTAATTAGCAATTTAATATAAAAATAAATGTGCAAAGCCATATTTGTATATCAATGCATAGTCATAATAATACCCTCATATCAAGGTATTATTATAAGGGGTTCAAAAAAAAAAAAAATTATGGTGGCTTAAAAAAGGTGGAAACTACTGCAGTCAGGAAATGGGTGAAGAGGTATCTTATTCAGTAAATGTATTTTAATTTTTTTTTTTGTACATGAAACATTGAATAAAATCAACAAGTTCCATTATATTTATTTTCAATTAATCAACTATACAACATTTCATAATTTTTCAATTATTTCCTTATCACTTACATTTTTTTGGACACATCTGTTTACATTGTTAATAAATTTAAATGCCATATCTCTCATTAACAACTATATACATTATGACAACAAGCAGGGATAATATTTATTAAATGCTTTTACATTTTTAAAATATCATATTTGGAAAAATAGAAGGAACTGTCGACAAAAAAATATATTAAGGATTGTCTTTAAATAGGTAACAGCTCACTTTTAACAATAAATAATATTATTTACAGATGATAAAATATACTCTGATGATTAATCAAAAGTAATACTGAGATCCCTGGACCTAGTGCATTTAATAGAAATATACTAAGGAATTTATGACCTGCATAAATTTCTAACATTACGTTAGTAAAATATATGATTCTACACACTTCCAGGTAACACTTTAGTAAAGGGTATTAATTTATCATAGCTCAGGATTTGGATGGGTTCACTACTGGGAACAGCGTAAGCTCACAATGGGAGTTATGAGTCATTAAAGGAATGTTTCATTATGGCCATTCGATATTCTAGCCTCCTCTTTGGTGACTAGGTTAAACCTTAACACTACTGAGAGGTAAAATTTGGTCTTGATGACTTTAAGAAATATATACAGGATTTTTTTCTAAATAAAATAAAAATACAAAAATATACAGAAATGTAATTTTAACATCAATAAATGTTTAAAAATATAAGTTAAATAAAGATTTATAAAATTATTTGCCTTATAAAAAGCATTAAAAAATTAAATTCAATCAGTGCCTATCAATGACAATATTTGTAATTAATCATTGTCCTAAGAAATGATTTAAATCAACATTAAGGTTTGAGTGTGAATCATGAATGATCAGGAAGTATTTTCTAGAACTTAATGTCAAAAATTAAATCATAGCTTTATTTTTTTATAGTTTTAAATAAATATAAAATTGTTAAGTATTCCAAAAAAGTTGTGACCAGACTGATTATTATTTGAGAGAGGAATAAATTTTATTGAACTACATAAAATATGTTCTAAGCAATTTACTTTTTTTATCAAAACCAGTGAACAGATTTTAAAGCATCGGAATTATCATTTAGTTATTTATTCTAAAGTTTCTGATTTTAAACAGTTTTCCTAATATCATTTGATACTTGAATTAAAAAATATATCCCTGTGGAAAGGAGAAAGTTTAAAAAGAAAGAAAACAGACTAAGAGGTACGCACTCTGCAATCCTTTGAAAATCTATGAGAAAAAGCTAATGAACATTGGTTGTAGATTTACTATTATATGAACCCCTTCCTATCTGAAAATATTAAGGAACCGAAGGTAAAATCTTATTGAAATGATTCTACTTTAAAAGGATTTACACACTTTGAATATGGCAGTTTTATCTTTAAATATTTGTGTAATTGATAGGTGCAATATCTGTAAGTGATGTCCATCTTAAATCAAGGTTTTCGTTTTGTTCAAGTATATTTTTATGGCCTAATATGAGATTTCATTCCTATATTTAGGCCAATTGACACTGTCTATTGACACGTTTCATTTTAAAATTTCACATTTTAAGTGGAATACCATATGCTATTAAATTTAAAATCCAATTAATGGTAGCAGTTGTGCATGATTTACAGATCATATACTTTTAATGATATGATTATTATGATATCTATTAGGAGGCTAGACTTGTAGGCCATTTATATAATATTTCATAAAGTTACACATGGTTACAATAAACACCTACTTACAAGTAAGGATATAGACATTAAGAACATACACACTAGAGAGAGCTATACACAAAAATTAATGCTATAATTATAATGACTAGAATGGTATAGACTTAATGATTGAAGAATGAGTTATCCTTAAAAAAAATGAAAAGAAAAGAACATATACACATTAAAGTGAACACTAAGACAAAATTATATGTGATAATATAATATATGAATAATTATCTTTTAACCTTAAAAATGAAGTTAGTTATATTTGTTAATGATGAACAACAGACACTCATTTGCCTAGAAAAGATACGAAGGGATTTAATTTAAATATCGCATGCTGGAATGAATATTAGAATAAGTACGAAAAAAATGTGTTTTAGAATTAATTATACTATTGAGTAAAGCTTAAAGGATAATTAATCAAAGAGTTCTAGCCGGTGCATGCATTAGAGATACAGAATTTTATTAAAATAGAAAAAAGAGACAAATCAAAATGAAAATTAGTGCAACCACAATTGGTGGGTGAACATCAAACAATCCTTCTTTCCAGCGTGCGGTATTAAGTTTTCACATTGATGAATTTAATTTATATAAAAAAACAAAATAAATTAACATAAGAAATTCTAAAAGGAATGTGATAAAATATTTTAAATAAATCAATAGATAAATTTACGTATTAATAGAATACAATAAAACATATTTACTTAATAATTTAGGAAATCCATAACATGAATCATCTGGATGGAATGGAAAATAGAAAAGAGAAGTGTCATATTATGAATGTAAAACATAGACACAAGAAGTCAAATAATGTTTACAAAATAAATTAGCTGTTCAAGATTATAATGAAGCACTTGTATGAATTTTATATTGGTACAATTTAATAATTAAATATTTTATCATTTCTTTGTTATTCATTGATTTTTCAGTTTTTCTGAAAAATATTAACAAACTATTATTAATTTTAATGCATTATAATTAAAATATAGTGAAATACATGATGTCTATAAACTAAATGGGCATTTTGACTATCCATTAATAAACATAGGAAAGGTCAATTTGTAAACTGAAAAAATATATCAATTACTTAGCTTTATTGAATTTCATTATTAATTGAAGCATAGAAATGAAAAGGATCTGAAGAGTGTTCGGCAATTTTCTTCAAAATTCTATTTTGAACTTAGTATTTAATAAAGTATGGCTTAATTAAAAGAATTTTGTTTTATACCTTATACCTGTGATTGTTTGAGCAATAAAATCACATTTGTGATTTAATTTTTGCTGAAGGTACATAGGACCTTTAGTATTTCCGTACTTCAATAATTTGTAATGATATAACATGTGAAATGTATGGTTTTTTACATTGAAAAATTTATATTTTTTTAAACAAATATAATTTCAGCAATAGCAATAAACTTTGAATTATTGTACTTCTAAGAGAAATTAGAACATAAAAATAATACAGGTATTTAATACAATTTAAAAATAAGGTAAAATGGATGAAGTAAATCTTATGTTACAGAAAAAAAGTGGTAATGTCCGTTCTGTACTATTCATCATTCACATGTAGAGCTTTAAGAAAATTTTTAAATTAACATAGCCTTAAGTTTTATTGAATATGTTTTTATTAAATAATTTATAATCTAAAATTACAGGATCTGATGGCGATAAAAAATTAATCTTTTCAATGTTTCTTTGTAGAAATATAATAAGAAGGTGTCAAGAAAACAGATTAAACATAAATTGGAACTCTTGCCAATACATCTTATTGTGCCAAATCATTACAGAAAAGTCATACAAATATAAACTTTTTTATAAAGGGAACCTCATTAACATTTTCAGCTTCTTTGAAATATGAAAAAAATATAGTCAACAAAAAATATGACAGTAGAGCTATATTTTTCTGTAACTTGAATCAAGAGTAATTACACCACGAAATTGACTTGAAATTTAATTTAATTTTGGATATCTAATTAGACAATAGAATATATCAGAAGACAAACTTGAATTTAAAAAAAAAAAAAAAAGAAAAAAAAAAAAAAAAGTTTTTAATCTCTTTACTGAGATGCCTCAAGTGATTTACAAGTGTGCCACAGGAACAAAATTGTATATTCAAGGCCAGAAATGTCAGTCTGTTCATTTATAAACAAAATTCATAAATTATTATACCAGAATTAATATTTAATTTTCATTTTTTTTTTTTTAATGTTTATCAACATGTGCAATATTTTTTTTTTTTAAATTAAAATTTTATACACAAAATATTTCAATGGACACTTCAGCCTTTGATGTATTAAAAAGAGTTCCTAACTTTAGCAATACAGTTTGAAAGAAATAATAATAAAATAATTTAAAATACTGATTAAAAACAATTATTTCATATAAATATTCTATCCTGTAAGTTCAAATATTGAGTTATAATTTGATAAATATATCCATGTAGTCTTGTATGATAAGAAAATAAAACCAGATAGTCATTAATTGTAAAATATAATTAATTTATTTATGTATCTTTCTACATTTTTGTTTCACATTCAAAAATTAAAATTCATTTCATTGTTTGAATGAAATTGAAGGAAGTGAAACTGATTCATTAACATTTTTAATAAATAATCAGTGGCGTTTTGTCCAATATTGTACTATGTTTCTCACATTAATAGTTGCTTAAGTTTTAGTATAATAAAATCTAAGAGTGTCATTTTCATAAGCAGTTTTCTCACAAGATCAAAAAAATAAAACCCTGTGTGAACACAGCCATTAAATGCTGTTTTAAGAAACGATCCTATACTTCACAACTGTTTATATCAATTCTAATTATCCGTGATTCTTTCTTGATTTTCCTAGGAATTAACAATAAAATTCTTGCCTATAAATGCACATCCATTAAATGCTGTTTTAAAAAACGATCCTATACTTCACAACTGTTTATATCAATTCTAATTATCCGTGATTCTTTCTTGATTTTCCTAGGAATTAACAATAAAATTCTTGCCTATAAACAGTAAATTTTTTTAAATAATTCCTTGTATTCAAATAATAAATGAAAATTAAATATTTGTAATTTACAATACTAAGTATAATATATACAATCGATATAAAATTAACCATCAATAATATAAATACAAATATTTCCAGTTAGTTTTTGCTACTAAAACAAGAGTAAATTAATTAATGAGTTTAAGACTAACATATTCACAATTAAAATAAAAACACTTCGATCTTATAAATAAACAGAAAATATTCCAACATCCAATCTCTCCTCATAAAAATTGGAAATTTTCATTGGCTCCTGTGAAAGAAAATGATCATATTAATAATCACTACACAGAAATAGCTGCATCAGCAATTTTCAAACTGTTTCATGGAAGGGTAAAACATAATTTTTTAAAAATAATTTCATATCGGTACCTATAGTTCTCCGTAGGTAACATCTAACAATTGTCTGATGCATTTCTTAACTTGTAAACCACGTATTTTTAAAACGGAACTAAAATATTTTTAAGATAACAGGTTCTCACTTACAATAAATCACAATTGCCCTTGTAACTACTTTTCTTTCTCAAAACTGATTTAATTAAAACTAATATAACGTGTTTAATTATGCTATTATTCCATTCTGTATTAAAAAATACAGTAATTCACGCATGAGATTTTTTAAAAACAAGCAATCAATGAAGTGTCCAAAAACATTTGACAGCCTCTGCATAGGATTATCTTATCCTTTTAAAAGGATTTCAGATTAATATTTAATAAAGTTTGTATATGCCATTTACTGTTTGTTTATTTTACTTCTTAAAGTAGCAACAGTTCCATCCAAAATTAGGCTATTTAAATGTTTCCTGCAGTAATCGTTACTAGGCAATGAACTTAGTACGCAACTCTTTAAAAGGGATTGATAATAAAATATTGAGAGAGAAAAAGAAAGGTAATTTAATCAATCATTTTTACGAGCTCGATATTTTTTTAAATATTGAGAATGGAAACTTGTAATGACTTTTTGTCATTTACAAGTATTTTTGTAATGTAGTAATCAACTCCTCATTTGTTTTTCAACAAGTAGCAGAAGCTTGTAAGAAAATAAAAGTAATTTTATTCTATACTTTCTTTGTTGTAATTTTTTTAAAATTAAAAATGGTTTATAGAATCTTTTAATATTTTTGAAAAAAATTAAAAACTCCTGATGCAAGGTTTATATCTTTCAAATTAAAATAATGAAGAATTATTATTTTTTTTTAATTTTAACTTGATAGCAATAATCCGTTATTCTACCATGAAGAAATGTTCCAATTTTTAGACCATACCATTTACTAAATGTTCATATATACAAACAATAGTTCTGCAATAAATGTAAATTCTATTCTGTTTTGTTCAGCAAGAGTGTCAATTTTAAATTAAGATACATTTTTAATTTCATTTCATCATAATATTATATAACTTGGTATAACCCAAGATCAAATATCTTTACAAAAATTATCTTAAACTAAAGTTTTAGTATATTAACATTTTTGTCATTCATATATAAAAGATAGAAAAGAAGATAGAAGATAACAGTTCAAAATCTGAAAACGTATATAAAAAATATTTTTATGCAGATAATAAAAATCTTAATAAGCAACATTACCTTGACATATATACAATAATTATTGCTTATATTATTCAATAATGCATGATCAAAAACTGATCAAATAAAGAAATATACAAAACATGTCAAAATTCATACTTTCCTTCAAAATCTTTATTTTTGTTTAAATTGGAATGAAAAGTTCATGGTTGGCTACAATGCTATGACACTATCCATCAATCCCGTTTCACTGCCACTTCGCATGCATTCAATGCTCGTGAAATAAGGTAGGAAACTGCAAAAATAAAACAAAAAAGCTAAAAAATGGCAAATAATCATTCAAAGCAAAATAAAAATAATAACTGAAAATTAAAAGTAATTAAACAAAATAGAACAAAACCCAATTTGAAAAATAATAATAATAAAAAAAAAAATCAAACATTAAGAAAAAGGAATTGTAAGGAGTATTTCAACTTGTAAGGTGACATGAAATAAAATAAAATATCTACCAGCAGATATACGTGATTAATAATGGTTAGTAAAAGTGCTTTAATTTTGTTTGATTCACTGTTTGTTCTAAACTTTTATCTTTGTGGTAATGGCAAAGAATTTTGGAATATTATTTTTTCAGGTTAAAAAAAAAAAGCAATAGGCAGAATATTTCTGGAGTGCTTATATAAAATTTATTTGATGATTAATAAATTTTGGAGTTTCAATCAATGAAGTTTCAATGTTAGAGAAGTAAAGGCAAAAGTCACTTTAGTGAAATGAAGTGAATATTTAAAAGTAATTGAAAATGTTGCTATTTGAATCGTATAATACCTTCTTTTTTTTAATGCTGATTCACTATTAGAACAAAAAATTTCAAGAATTAACTGAAATCAAAAACTCAATCTTTTCTGTATATGATTAATAAATTTACAGATAGATGTTATGATGTTATGTAATGACTAATGATAATTTTCATGAATAATAAATGAATGAGAAATAAATAAAAAGATAAAACATTCCAAAAAAATATTTGTTAGCAGCTATATTGTCATGTAATGACTATGCTACAGTTCAGTTTCTCATTATTTTTTTAAAGTTAAGTGCAGTGTTTGAGACAAAACGTAATAGAAAATTTAAATCGTTGTGGATAACCTAATAGCCAATAGAGCTCCTTGGTGAATCTATAAACACAAACTTGTCTCCGAAGTATTTTAAAATTTTTGTAGGTGACTCACGTTGCCGATGTTGCTGGTAAGCTGGAGGAGGAAGCTGCCAACCAACGCCACTCCCTTTCCTCTTGGGTAAGATCAGAATCAGCAGAGACAGATGATGAACTACCACCAATCTTTATTCTCACTGGTGGTGTTGGACCATCATCAGATGTAATGGTGATTCGTGGCTTACCACGAGCAGCCAGGATTGATGTAGATGTTGCCGAATGTCGAAGGCTTCCCACTCTAACAGGGCTTGTACCAAGGGCACTCGTCGATACAGGCCTCCAAACCTGCACATTGTTGAGAATAAATGTTAATGATAAAATAAAAATGATTTTTAATTATTTAATGCTATGATTTGGGAATTGATGTAAAAGTTTGAAATCTGCACAAATTAAAAGCTAAGTGAATTTAATGATAAATCAAATTATAGAATTGATAATGATTAGAAATTAAAAGCTAAGTGAATTTAATGATAAATCAAATTATAGAATTGATAATGAATAGTTATAACCTTTATTTACTTTTTAATTATTATTATTATACTAGAAAGTATATAACTACTAGATTGTTTCAAAAGCCCTTGTGCCTTTGTATAGCTTTATTCCAGATTACATATTTCAAATATTATTGAATAATAATCTTAAAAGTCCGTTGCTTTCAATTAGTTTCAGCCATCTTTATGACAGTGATTAGATTTGATGGTGGTACTCGTAATTATCCAAGATTTAATTAGCCTTTTAGAAAAGAGTCATTCATCTCTAAAAACCATAATATAATGGGGCTGTAAGCAAGATGAGGCAAAATGTTTAATCCTTGCAGTTCCTAGGTCAAATGAGAACACTTTAAAGGGGCGTTGTTCTTTGTAGTCAAAACTGCATACAACCTGTCTAGCTGCTCACAGTAAAAGTATGCCAATAAATTAAGAGTAGTTGCAACTTGGTCCTTGTTCACGCAATCATGGAGATCATCATCAACGAAAGATGAGGAGCCTGATCTGGGATAATGAATAATTGACTTTCCTACTATGGCGAAATTTTTTTGCAACCTGGATTACGCTTTTTTTCATTAATGTCTCAAAAGACCGTAAATCATGATTTTTTTCTGCTGATATTGCACATGCATTTTAAACATTTTAATGATGACATGAAGCGAACTCAAGAATCAGTCAAAGTAAACATTGACATTAGTAGTGAATCACGGCTAAAAGTGAGTAAAACTATTATCAAACGAGTCCATCGGCATATTATTCTTTAAAATATTCTGTAATAAAGGTAGCTGAGAGACAGTTATTTTTTACCTTATAACAATCATCTAAATGAATTGGTTGTTATTTTAAATCAACAAGCAACATTTAATTCCAAGCATGAGCTATCCTCACTAATTTACAAAGGCTCTGTCCAGTTGATTGATCGCTAAAATTGCCACAGAGCGATGGCTATGCCAGCTTACACATATGAGCACATCAAACAAAAACCCCAAATTTACCAAGTTTTTGATCCTCTGCAACATAATTACCTAAAGTATCTTGAAATGGTGAAATTTTTACATAATTTTTTGTTAATGCTTTATAGAAACACCGCATGTTAGAAATTTTTCTCATTGATACCTTAAGCGATGGACCTCATGGACTACTTACAGAATTTTTAAATTACTCCATAGAATTTAGACAACATGGCTACCTCGCTGTTTTTAAAGAAATACTTTTTTTTTTTTTAATTTGAAGAAAACCTGCTACTATTCAGGGACTTGTTCTGGAAGAACGTTATAGGGTCTTCACCTATGTCATATTGGCCCTGTCAATTTTTTACAGAATTTCGGAAGTAGTGCAACAAGTTGACCAAATGTATCAATTATTCCTCCCCTTCCCCCCCCCCCCCATACCAACTGTAGATGCTTACCTACCAAAGCAGGCATAAAGAATAGATAGTTCAAAACCTCCGAATCATCAGCTATGTTCATAAATCAATCAAATTGATCAACAAAACAATAAATATAACACACTGATAGTTTTTTAAAAATTTTATGGCGCTTATCTGTTGGGCCAGGCAATGTCATATCTTACAGAAATAATGGACAAAGATGGCAGGCAATGTTTGGTTTAAATTCCTGCTATGTAAACCAAACATAGTCAAAGTTGTGATATTATTGTGACATAGATTGGACCATGTTTACTAGTATTTTTCGGAATTTAAACCAAATATCAATGCATCGGATTTAATATTTCCACCTTTTTTTTGGTGGTCCTCCTCTTCCTCACTGTTTAGGCTATACAGGATTTCCCCGGCCAGAGTGGGGGGGATAAATGCTGAGTATTATTAAATTTCTCCTGGTCCAGGGTTTTGATTTGGCTATCTTCGGGCTTCAAATCATCTGTCGGTTGTCAGGGGTAATGCAGGGTACAGGTTGTACGGTTTTACAGGGGTAAATTTTCTGACCCATTTGCCCACTTAGCCATCCCGCCTCCCAATATTAAGGATATCCTGCAAAGCCAGATTCGAACTCGGAACCTTTGAGCACAGCAACTAAATGCCTTACCATAAGCTACCCCTCTCCTTTTGCTGTTTCCACCTAGCTCAATACTTTATTAATTGTAATATGGATGACATGTGGAAGAAGATGATTCTTCTTTGATTTTTCTTAATTTATATGGCCGTATACGATAATAAAACTAAAACAAGGTTAACAGTTCTCCTGAGGTCTTCCAATGTCCCATCGACCTTGGTAACTAGCGCTCCCCATTGTTGTTCAACATGTTCCCCCATTGCTCTTTGGGCCATGTATGCCTTCTAGGTTTTTTTTTTTTTTTTTGTTTTTTGTGCTTCATCATTATAGAGCACTGCAAAAGAAAAAAAAATCAATAAATTATATAAGGGTCAATCCATTTGAAATGGTCCAGAAAAAAATAATCTGGTTGCTCGACCATTTTAGGAAAAAATTATATTTTTACCACCAATTATGCATGGAATCAGTAGTTCAAAACAAGTTTTAAAAAAAAATTTAGGGTTAACCATTTCAAAATGGCAACCATCTTTATTTCACCATGCAGACCGATTTTTGAATTTTTAAGCTCTTACGGAAAACTCATTATCTCAAGACTGGTAAGTCATAGATTACTGAACATAGATAAAATTTAAAAAAATACAAAAAAATGAGATTTTTATTAAGTCTCCCACCAGAGATATTATAGCCTAAATTTAACAAAAATCCAAAAATTTGAAGTTGGAAAATTCATAAAAAAATAAGGTAACGAATATCAGAGAGAGCACTTTTAATGAAAGCTACTTACAAGCTTGTTAGTTAGGTTTCTTATCATGCCAAAAATCAGCTTTGATGTATATCCCCTTATACCCAAAACACTCTCAAAAAAGATCTTTTTAGAAATTAAAGCAGTTGTTTTCAAGTATTGGACTTCCAAATATTAAAAAAATAAAGCAGACTGTATGGAAAACAATCGTGTCTGAATTATTAGTCTATGACTTACCAGTCTTGAGATAATGAGTTTTCTGTAAGAGCTTACAAACTCAAAAATCAGTCTGCACAGTGAAACAAAGATGGCTGCCATTTTGAAATGGTTAACCACTACACCTAAAATTTTTTAAAAACTTGTTTTGAACTACTGATTCCATACGTAATTGGTGGTAAAAATATAATTTTTTTCGAAAATGGTCAAGCAACTTGGTATGCATTAACCCATAAAGCTTCACAAAATAGACATGTTGAATCACTTCCAAAAACCTGAAAAAGAATTGAGGATGTCAATATAGCACAGGCACATGTGAAGATACCCTATGACTCTGGATTCTCCCAAACAAGTCCCTAAAAGTTTATAGTTATTTATCTCCAAATTTTATATTTTTTAAACAGCATTTCTATAAAGTAAGCAGATGAGAAATATTTGTGACATATGGGTTTTTTTTTAAATATAAAGAAAAATTATATAAAAATTTCAGCTTTTCAAGATATGTTATCTATTTATGTTGCACAGGATGATACTAGAGATCTGAAACTTGGCGAACAGGGATGAATAGAATCGCTCTGTGCCACTTTTAGCTATCTTAATAAGACAGAACCTTTCACGATCTAGAGCTAACAATGTTAGGACAAGCATGCTTAATCAGTCACTATGTATGTGCATTTTGGAATCTAAAATTATAAATGTTTGAAGGTTAATATGATGAAATGAAAATGAGGATAACTTGTATCTGATACTCTTAACATTAAGTATTTATTAGAGTTACAAACTTAAAACTTAAAAACAACAAACTTAAAAAGGCTGCTAAGAAAGTAAATAAAAAATAACACCTCAAAAAAGTAGTGTCCCTACAGGTTTTGAACATAAAAAAACAGCCTCAAGCTAATAACTTTAATGATGCATAATTTACTTTTGAAGTTCATGATTTATCAGTTTTATAACCTTTTACATTTTTCAATTGTTTTTATTTCTATAATATAGAATCAATAGAATAGAATCAATAGAAACCTTTATTTATTATATAAAAGCCATAACTATTATTTAATGTCATGATCAATTGAATTCAAATGGTATTCAAAAAAACTTTATGGAAGTACCGTCTTTTTTTAAACAAAATATTAAGTGACTAACAACAGTAATTATATGCTCATTTCTAAGCAATTCACTGCTTCCAGGTTGGTTTGATTTAAGATAGAGATTGAGAATCTGTACTATATGTCCAATAATTATTGGAATGTCAATAAATTCGAGTTTTCATATTTAATACTGTAATTCAAATTTTATCTTCTGGCTGTTCTAAATGTAAATCAAAAAGTAAATTTCTAGTTAATTATTCTTTGAAAGGTTCTTCATTTCCTAAAATTTATATTGCTTTTTAAAGTTACACCTTATGAGCGAAAAAGGTTTCTGAAAAAAATTAAGATTTTTTTTATAAAAATATTATTCAAGCTATTAGCCTAAAAATAATAAATGTAAACATAACAAAGGCTAACATGATTTCTCTTATTAATGTAAATAATGTTAAATCTTATGAAAAAATAATTCTTCATTTTTTCACTTCCTTGCAAGTATCTGATTTGAAATCTAATAATTATATAATATAGAAATTATGGCATTAGAATCTGAAAAATATTTAGCCATTGTATCAATATTTTTTTTTCTTTTTTATTTATTCCTTCCCTCCTCATCCTCCCTTCCTCGCCGTGTGGGCCAAACGGGGTTTCCAGACCAGAGGAAAGAGCAGGGGATTAATGACCAGTTTAAATGTCCACTGGCTCAGAGAGCTTGTAGGCTCAATGGCAACAGCCATTATCTTCTTACCTTACTCTCAATCTGGTATTGATTGATTGAATTTTTTTTGTTTCATATGTTAGCAACTGTCAGAAGGTGCTAAGATATATGGTTAATATATTAATAACAAAATAAAAACTGTACCACTATGAGCCGTAGAGGCTTTTGGGTTTAGTGGTGTGTAAGGAAATACTGTTCCTTGGTCAGCGTTCATGCAAGGGTGTGATGTGAATATGATCATGCTCAACCATCCGGTTTTTCCCCTCAATATTTTTAATTAATAGTACCCACTTTTGAGAGGCTGGGTGTTTCACATGAGGGTCTTTCGGCTGATTTATATAATACTGAGACTAAATGCTTAATGAACCCAGAGGCTTGATGCTGGCACCACTCTCCCTACACATTCCCTCACATCCACAGCCCACCATCCTAACTCAACTTTGACAGATCCGCATTAGCACAATCCTCCCACCTCTTTCTCAGCTTTACCCTCCAATGTTTCCCATTCGACACCTTGCATATCAGTATTTTAGGGATTTATCCAATGCTAAGTTTTGCAATTTCACATGCCCACTTTATTCGTCTGCTGCTATCACATGAACTATATTTATTGGATACATTGATTCGTCCTTCTTTGGTCCAAATATTCTATGCAGTACTTTATTTAAAAAAACCTCTAGCCATTGCTTATACCTCAATATAAACAGGTATGTTTTGCATTTTTAAAGGACCGTACAAAGAATAATTGTTTAGTAAATTCCAATTTTTATTTAAGTTTTGAGCTACAGAAAGTAGTTCCTCTATTTCATCCTTATGTTCACCTATCAGCACTAATCACCAGCATAAGTTATATAGTTCTGGTATATTTTCAAAAAGATCCACACCTTTTTTGGAAAGTATCAATTCTTTAATGGGACATTAAATAGAATAGATGAAAGTGAATACCATTGTTTTAAACCCAAACAAATCTCAAACCTCTCGGAGAAATTTATTGAATGTTTTGGCCATGCACATCCTACTAGGTTTACAACTTTTATGGTGTTCCCAGCTTAAAAAAAATATATATAGCTTTTGTCCGTTAATTTGGGGGTCACCTGTGGTGTAGTGGTTAGCATGGCAACCAACAATATTAAAGGTAGCGGGTTCGCGCCCAGTGGTGGCCCTAGGATTTTTTAAAGGGAGTAAAAAATCCTTGGCTATGCTGGCCCTCGGATAGGACGTAAAATGGAGGTCCCGAGCCTGTATGACGTCAGGTACTCGTTAAAGATCCCTATCCTAATTATACAGGGGTAGGCGAAATTTAGGACTCCCACTGTAGCATCGTCCGATTAGCCTTAGTGGCATAAAGGGGCGTTAAACAAACAAACAAACAAACTCAGTTAATCCAACCATAAGCCTTACATACAATATATAAATGATAGGAATTAATATGAAAAAGAGTGGATTTTGAGAGATAAAACTAAAAACTAAAATAAAAATGTCACCAAACAAAAAATAATCTTGTGAACCAAATTCTATCATGTCACATAACCATTAGAACAATCACACAATTCTATCATGAAAATATATACACATTTTCTTCAAAGATCCTTTAAATTTTCAGAAGGCAGACAAGTATGAACAATAAAAAATAGTATCAAAGTGCAGAGAGAATAAATAGAAAGTGCAAATATTTTTTTATGTTTATACATATACATATATACAGACACAACATGTTATGATGACATAAATGAGTTATTGATGATTAAAAAATAACAATTACATAAGAAAGAAGTTCATAGAAACATAACAAAGTTGCATGGCCTCCTAGTATATTGACAAATAAACACATTTGTGGAAAGCACATTTAAATTGTCAATTTTCATATTACATTTTTTTCATGCAACAACCTCTATGTATATGTAGAAAGAAACTTTTTCAGTATTGGTTTGTTATGTTTTTAAAGCAATAAAAAAGTCAATTAAAATTTTAAAAATAAATAAATTAAACAAGAGCTATTACTTCCAAAATTTAAGCTTTTAAAATTTACGATATTAAAAAAACTTCATTCTTAGCACATTCTAAGCCAAGCTGAAAGTTTGGTTTCGGATTTCAACACTGATTTCCATGTTTTATGCACCATGCAATAATAACGGAAAAACATAATTAATGATTCACCTTAAGATTGTATGAAGCAGTAATAAAATAGTCAACAATGTCATAAAATTTTCCTTTTCCTGGGAGTTAATTCTTGTTCCATTGTGCTATCATACATCAACCTAGGATTGAACAAGTCAATAAATATTTCGCTTACTACTCTTAAAGCAAAGTCAATAAAAAAAAAAAAGGTGAGAATTATATTTAGTTGAAAAATGTTAAAAGACAAACTTGATGCAGGTTTAATATACTGTAAATAAAATTATTATGAAAATTAAAAGTAGAATGTTATTTCCCCTTTCAATCATTCAAATCACCGAGCCTAATAACTTTATTAACTTCTTTGTTAAAAATTGCTAGAAAGCAAGATATTTTTTTTCAAATTTTAAACATCAAAATAGCCCTCAGAGATAAATAAACAAGCTTTTGAACCAACTTTGAAACTTTTTTATCTAAATATTATTCTAAAGAAGCTTTTTTGACTATTACCTCTCAGTTTTTAAAACCATGCAAAAAGCAGAAGCCATCCTAAATACTCCATGTTAGAGTAAGTAAAACTTTGCCAGTACTGTGACTTAATGTTCTTTTTACTATACTTGATGAGAAGCATCTCATAAAATCAGATATAACATAACAGGCAAGCATATTATTTAGAAACAGTAAAAATGAAAATTTAAAACTAATACCAATGATGTTGAAATATTAGCATTAATTTATAAAGCCTGAAAAAAGCCTAATTTTGGAAACCCTATCTAGGGCTCATAGAACCGGAAAGAAACTAAATATTCTCCTTCAGGTAGTTAAGAATACAGTCATCATTGCGAAATGTCGCTCTCTTTTTTGGCCCAGACCAATAAATAATCAATGTTTATAATTAATATTTGATTAATTATTATTAAGGCAATAATTTATTCTTAAGAGATCCAAATTAATAGTCATAAAGTCCGAGGATATGCAAACTTCCAAGAAGCAATCATCAAGATGACAATCAGAAGACAGATAATCACATGGGCAAAAAAATTATCTCTTCAATATAATGAAAAAGGATTAAATTATAAAAATAAATTAATAAACATATTTTAAACAATTTAATACTTTAAACTTATTTCAAGCCACCATAAAGAAATTTTCCAAGTAATTATAGCATTGAAATTCTTTTTTAAAAAATTATAAGAATATTATAACTTATTTATAAAAAAAGTGTAATCTATCATAAATTACCAGAAATGTGCTCTGTATTTATGAACTAAGAGAATAGAAACTAATAGAAACCGAATACTAAGGGCAAAGATGGGAGGAATCAGGAAGTAAATTGGATGACCAAGCGAAAAATTCAGCATCATTAAAAATAAAATAAATAAGGAAAATCTGAATGATGACGGAGAATTAAACAGATCAAAATAGGTATAACCAAATTGAGAAAGTTAGAATAGATGAAAGGTATCTAATTTAGATTATGAAGAAGAGTGGAGGAGGCTGTCAAAGGTAGAACCAAGAAGTGATGACTAGTTGCCCGTAACCCCTTCAAGGCCCCCTCGTTCTTTGCCATCTCAATTCTTCTCTTCCGCTTCAGTTGTTCATTGATTAAAACGGATAATATAAACATTGGAACACGGTGGATATTAAAATTAACTGAAATCAATATCTTTATTTTTCATTAGTTTTGTTTTCTAATAAAATTTAGAACATTACTAGCATTTATATAAGTTCAGATGTCAGAATTATACTTTAAATATGATTTCCTTTCTATTCCTATTTAAATGTTAGTCAGGAAGTTAATTCTGCTCTTTAACTTCTGATTATAGAAATTTACTAAGGTAAAAAAAAAGTTGATTCCCTCAAAAGGTGGATCAAAGGATGTCCAAGGCAGTGCTTGTGCAGTCCCTCATCTCAACTGGATATCACCTCCTGGTTGTTGTCTAATTAATTAAATTAATTTTATTTATTAATTAATATGCTTTTCTGAGCATATTAGCAGATACAGAAATTTTTTTAAAGGGGATGCATTTTTTTTTATTTATTTCACAAGTCACAAAAGACCTAATTTAAAATTAAATTAAATGAGTTCATGGCAAGATACTAAATCAAAATAAAGTTTTTAAATGAAATCCATTTTCTATTGTTCCACCTGTTCTGAATCAAAAATTTATTTTTTAAGCTCATCTGAAATTTATTAATCAAAAGAAAATTTAATTTTCAAAGAAATACTGTACAATTATTCCATTTTTTTATTTATTATATTCCAATACTAACCCATTTTAATATTTGTTTCTGAAAGTTAACTACATTAAACATGTAATGTGTAAAATGTGACTAGAATCAGCAAAAAAGAAAGTTAAAACCCCTTTATGGTTTTAAAATCAAGATGAATGTAATTACACCTATAATGTAAATATAGTTTCACAATATAGATATTTATTATAAATGCCAAGCAACTTTGACATAGAAATAGAATGTAGTTTGAAGTAAAAGTGATTGTGGGACAGTTTTGTGAAGATATGTTTTCCTACAAGCTTGTATAATGCCTGAACCTCTTCTTTTATTCAATTATGATAATTGAAATAATTTTGAACTAATCAAAACTTCACTAGTTTTTCAAACCAATTCAGGAAAAGCAAAAATAAGTTAAAGATAGCAAAAATCCTTGTTTTCGAAAATTTGCATCTTTTAATCTTACCTCTAACTGATGATAAATTGAATATTTTGTCATTATAAAAAGCCAATATTGAAGACGGGATTAAAAGATTATTTATTAATTTAGTTGTAATAGCCATTGAATCTAAACACTGAAGATATGAATAATGTTCTCTAGTTATTATGGTGTTTTGTATAAGATGTAAGTTAATTTAAAAAAAAAAAAAAAAAAAAAAAGCGAATGAATAATATGGCTTGATAATTATCAAGAGGATTTTCTGGAACCTGAATTATAAATGAAATAATGAGTACCACAATGATTACCAATTCTACATCAGTGACTGCCTATATTATCATTAATGACATCAAAATAATGTTTAAGTTTATTTCTAAATGCTCTAGTATTTAGATAGATGTACTTTTTGGGGAGTCAGCGAAGGCCTTCGAGATGGGGTTCTGGCTTGAATTTCTTGTTCTAGTTCATTTTTCGTCATTTTCTTTCTCCAGTAATGTCTAAACGCTCGTCTAAGAAGTTTGTTCTTGATGCCGTACAGAAGACCATTCAGAGTTGGAGCGCAAGCAAGAAGACTCGATGCAATTGCTAATAACCTATAAATAAAAAATAAAAAAGAGTTAATCAGAATGGAAAATATATTACAAGCTACTAATGCTAGTTTTTATAAAAATCAAATGCAATACTTTTGTAAAAATATTTATTTATTATTTATTAATTATTTTTTGTTTGAATCAAAATATTTAGTTATTACTGAAGTAATTAAAAAAAATTAATAAAAATAAAGTATAAAGTAAAAAATTATAGTAGAACTACCCTATGTTAAAATTTATCATGTCAATTTTTATATCTAGACCTGATTCTTAAATGTACTGAACTATAAAATGGTCCAAAATTGACCCTTGGAATGAGAAGGAAAAAGTGTAGATCTTCCAACTATTAAATACAAGTATATAATAAAAATAGTATATTGCCTTGTTCCTTTTGAAATGCTTTTTATATTCTCATCAATGTTTTAATAAAAGAATGTACTGAAGAATAAATTTCAGGGGCTGCCATTGAGTGGAATTTATGTGTTGACAAATGACTGCTAATGATGTACAATGGTGAGTGGATATTAAAACATTAAATGGTACTGTTCTACAGCACCCTAAAAGTTTAGATCAAAAAATGAAATCACTTGAAATTTTATTAAACATTGAAGTTTAATATTATCTGGAATAATGTTAGACTATGGAATAGCTTGTTTATATGTAAGAAACAGGAGTCTGATTCAAGGAAATGGAAACGTGTGAGAATGATTCAAATTTCATAGTGATATTACCTATAAGGTGTTAAAGGTCTCCTTTTTAAATCCCTGTGGAATAATTTCTTGCAAGGAATAAAGAAAAGTTCAAAATTTTAAAGGTCTCAAGGCTAATTTACATAAACCAAGTAATTTTAAAATTATTGTCAACAAGGATAAATACCCTGGTGAAGGTTTCCTTCCTAAGCCCTGCCAGAGAATTATGCAATAGTAGGGCGAATACAGTATGATCACTGAGCCGACCAGCTGTAGCACCGTCGCCGTGGGGCTCCTCCCTCGGCCTGATCCACTGGAGACTACAAAAGGGTTCTTTTGGTGGGTGATAGTCACCTGAGCTGACAGGGTTACTTCGAAGATGGCCCGGGCGATCCTATGTCTATGGTAACGGGCAATCATCAGCACCTTAAAGGAAACGATTCATTATTCTTTTTTGTTAGGAATTCTTTGCTATTGAAATAACATATAAAAAAAAAAAAAAAACACAACATATAAAGTACTATCAATTTTATTACTTTCTATCCGTTTGCTGCAGGTAAAATATTAATATTTCTGGACAATTAATAAAGGACAATAAATAAAACTTTAATGGATGTAAATATAAATTATACTATAAAAAAAAAAAAAAAAAAAAAATAGACCCTGTAACTATTCGAATGAATAAATTTCATCAATTCTCCCTCAAAAGAAGACAAAAAACCTTGGAAATAAACTTGAGATAGTAACAGAAACAATGATTATTATTTTTGAGATTTACTATGTTATATTTATGTGGGATATTACAAAGTGGAAGTCATTACATCATTTTACATGCTTGAAAACATTTTAAGAGTTCCAAATTATAATTGTTTTAGTAAATAACTTATTTAAGTGAATATATGTATGAGCTAAATTACATTAATACTCTTTTTTGTTCTCTGATTTAAAAATAACAAATAATAAAATTCTTCTGGATAAGTTCATTCAACGATATATCAAAATACAATACAACCTCGATTATCCAGACTAATAGGGACAAAAGGAAATAAAGATAGTCGAAAATCCGGATAATCTGGAAATATAGGCAAAAAAAATATACAACAAAATGACATAGACATAGAACATGACAATGACATAGAATTGTTCAAGAAACTGTATAAAAAAAAAAAAAAAAATCATATTGTAAAACTTCTGTGGGTTAACAATTGTTATTCAACGAAAATATAACAATAGTCAATACCACGCGAATTACAACAACTCAAATATTGAAGCAGGTTACAGAAATTGTTACTTTGTAACACAAATCATATGGCTTGAGCTTCACAGTCAAGACAAAGACTCCGACTAAGACAAACTAATTGGTCCAGTCAATCACTTATTATATATAGTCGTAAAGGGACTCTTCTGGAAGGTTTCAGACCCCCGTAAATAATCCAGGCCTTGAACTCGAACGGTTTAGTCCCAAACACGTGATCTAACGGTTCGCTTCAAGCGCTAGTTCGTTCCAACAAAAGGTCTGGGATTTTAAACCATATGCTCTTTTTTTTTCTTTTTTTTATCTAACGATTTAACGTTAAAATATCATTTCGTTTCTTGAAATTGGTCGATTGGTTTTTGTTTCTAACATTAAATAATAATAATCAATATATATCATAAAGAAAAGTGTACAATGTGCGTGCCGAAAAGGCTTAAAAACGACTCCACGTAGGATTAAGGAAGTTATGTCTTCGTTTAGCCATATGACTCCTTACGGAGAAGAAGGTTTCCGTTTTTCTTTTAAGGGTGTAAAATTGAAGAGAAAAGGACTGGAATTTTAAGCCTCTCGCACCATTTAATTAGCCTCTCTGACATTGAGATACGAGTTTATGAATGAAAAATTTAGTTCGAGCTCCAGGCTACCAGGAAGCGCTAGGGTGCGTTTCACTCAATGTTTATTGTTCATTCATCCATTATGTAATCGTTCTATATTTTTTCAGCTGTTCTTTTTAAATTACTAAAAAAGTAAGAGAAAATAATTAGTTTGCGTTTCAAAATAAAATAAGTACTTTACATCTCAGCAATCAATTAGAAAACCAACTGGATTCCTTAAAAAATTAGTTTTCTCTTAAGAAGGCTAATATATGATCAGCAAATTACATTGTTTGTTTGTTTGTTTTTGCTTTGAGGCGTAAAACGTACATTACATTTAATCTATTTATAATATATACTTAAGTAAATTTAATGCAGTATGAGTGAACATTTCTTAGTAGTACAGTGAGCGAATAAAATTAGACATAAAAAAAGAGATGAATTGACTAAATATAAATCGAAAATAAAAATTTTGAAGTGTTCTTATTGTATTTATGAAAAAGAAGTTGGTTTGGTTACTACGTATGATGAGCATTCCAGTTGACAAAACGACTAACTCCAATAACAGCATTCAAGATTTTAACATCCCTCATAGTTCAAGATAAAAAGAAATATGATGAAAAAATTGTGCCTTCAAGAAATTTTGGTTTTCACTTTGTAATAGTAGTAAGATTCGAGATATGCAGAAACCGTTCAAATATGGGGGGGTATCTTAAGAGAGGTTGAAATGGAAGAAAAATCTTAAAAAAAGATTCTATGAATCTTCGGTAGTTTCTATACTTCTGGATCAAATAGTGCCATCATAGTAGTCAGTGCTTAAGTTTTACTCGAAATATAATTTTTTTAACTGAGATACCAGATTTTTCAACAATAATCTAATAACTAATTATCTTCTGACTACTTGGAATGGGCTTATAGGATTCAGAATCACAGAAACCATCAAAACGATGCATAACTCGACAAAGCTGCAGCAAAATTAATTGTTCATTTACCATTTTCAATCCCCTGTAAATTATACAGGGTTCCTTATTTGGGCGGACAGCAGATCACAAGTCTGCATACCAAGTTAAAACCGAATTTTCAAGAAGGTTCTAATTTTGTTCTATATTTCCTTTAATTTTAAAGTTTTTCTGTTATTAAAACTACCACACAACTACCGGAGCGAAGCCTTCCACCCTAGCTAGTAATTTAATAAATAAAAACGTCTACGATTTGATTCGGAAAGTAAGGATAAACGAGGTTCCATATATTATATATAGATAAATTCCCAAGATGTTACAGAATTGGATACGATGCTAAGCCTGCAATACTTTACAGTATTGTGGGCGTATTCAACCGGGGCGCCTTCGGGTCTAGCAGTGGGTGTATCGCTTGTTCAGTATAACTTAAGGCAAATAATCTAATCACTGAATAAGTGATTAAAATAAAATTTATATAAATAAAATATCGCTTTAAATAAAAACACCATTTATGAATACAAAAATAAAACGAAAAAAAAAAAAAAAAAACCTGTACAAATACAACTCATGAAGTAAGTGTCTTGGGTTCAGTAAGTTAGGAAGTGTTGTTTCTTGGTCAGCGTTCGAACTGGGAAGTGGTTTGAACGTGATCAAGCACAACCGCGAGGTTTCTTCAATTAAGAACATCCACTTTATAGAGAATGGGTGTACTCCAGGTAAGTCTTTCAGCCCCAGAAAACATCCTTGAATGCTTGAGAACTGCTATTCAGTGCCTCACCATTGAGCTGGACCATCCTCAGCGTATGTTTGTACAACAAATTTGATTAAAATGGACCATAAACATTACAATCACGATGGTGGTTAGTAACTCTAATTGTTACATTTCGATTGAGAGGAAAATTAAAGAAACTCATGAAACAAATATTAAATAAATAATAAGGTGGCAGATACGAAAAAAAAATGGAAGAGTTTTGGATTTAGTTGTATAGTTTTCTTCAATTAGTGTTTGGCGTTTTATAGTTTTTTAAAAATTATCATTATACATTTCTTCGTTGTAAATGTTGCAGTTGCTTTGCCTGAAGGCACAATCTTTAAATAAGGTAGTTTTAATAAATACAACCTAATTTTTAATTATTAATTAACCTAATTATTAACGGATATTATAGAAAGTCACTCAGTTAGGCCGAAATGTCTGTAAAAAAGAAGTTTGGTCTTTAAGAAATTTAGGTGAAAAGCAATAGTGGAAATGTTTCTCATAACGTTGATGATCCCTAAGCATCGTAGTTCTGTCATTAAAATATTCCACACTTCGAACTCGACCACACAACTTTAGAGTTTAAAATTATTTGGAATAATTTATGAATTTTACCTTAGTAACTATTTAAAAAATAATTCATATTTGTTTTGAAATATATTTAATGCACTCAGGATAGGGAAGAAAGGGTGGGAGGAACGAAAATAAATATAAAAAATATTAGGTGTAAAGGAGGAAAACATGTGGAGCGGACAGTTTGCAGAAGATAGCAATTTGGCTTGGACAGCTCATTGCTTCCATACATGCCTTGACCCTTTTCCCGAACATATGTCATATCTCTTTCTTATATTCATCCTTTTAAAAATAAATGTAAACCTCAGAGGTAAAATAATTTACTTTTTCGATTAAAAAGAAGAAACATTGTCTTTTAGTAATATCACACTGAATATATATTTTCTAGTTTACTATATTTCTTAGATTGTCAATGAGAGTAATGTTAAATTTATTTAGCTTATATGGTTTAAGTTGTTTTTTGAACTGATGCCTGGGTTGGGATTGCTTTCTTTACAGGTGAATTTAGATGTAGCCCAGTTATGATCTTTTTGAATAAAAAAAAAAAGTATTTTTTTTTCTCCTCTAATAAGAACGAAAGGACTAATGGCTTTGCAATAAGTCATGATTGAATCAAAATTGACCATAATTACCGCATTAAAAATGTTCATACACACCTCCATGCCTCTTTTTTCCAATAATAATAATAATAGTAATAATAATAATTGGAATTCAAAAATGATATCAAACAGCAATTTGAGGATAAGTTTAAAAAGCGTGTTAAAATGATTCTGAGAACATACCTTTCTGGGAAAAATATTATAAAAGCTTTGAATACGTGGGCGATTCCGGCATTATCTTATTCTTTTGGCGTTTTAAAATGAACTAATACAGACTTAGGAGACATGGATTGTTATTTTAGAGTGCAGCTGGTAAATTGGAGAAAACGTCATCCGAAATCTTCAATTGTCAGAATGTATCTTCCGCGAAAAGTAGGAGGACGGGGGCTCACAAGCTTGGTAAGAAAGAGCACGTCGCGATGAAGAATATCAGCTCCGAAACTATTTTTCAGCCAACAATACATCAAGAGTCATATCTACCATGGCAAAGTTAGATGTTGGCTACACAGCACTAAGTTTTCGAGGAAAACACTTTCCCTCATCAATAAATAATGAATCCCTGCTTGAAGTGTGGAAATCTAAAGAGCTTCATGGAAGATTCTTTCACAGTCTATCAACAGCTGGAGTAGATAAGGAGGCATCATTAATGTGGCTCCATAATGGATCATTATTCCCTGAAACCGAAGGCTTTGTCTTAGCCATTCAGGACCAGGTGATAGCTACCACGGCTTACAGGCACCGTATATGCGGGGAAACTATTGCAGAAACGTGCAGGCTGTGTAGAACTGCAACAGAATCTATTCAGCATGTCACATCTGGCTGCCAAGCGCTGGCTGGGAAAGAATATTTGCAGCGACATGACAACATGGCGAAAATATTTCACCAACAACTAGCTAGAAATTATATATCATTCTGAATGACAGCAATCCTAATTATAAGTATAGACCACAAGCGTTTATTGATCAAAAACACGTAAAGCTGTACGGGGACCAGGCCATCATAACGGACCACTCCGTTACCCACTTTACTAATATTAAAAGAGAAAAAGCAAGCGTAGATTATCGAAATAGGTGTACCATCAGATGATAATCTCCAAAAGGTGGTACCAGAAAAAATAAGAAAATATCAAGGCTTAAGCCAAAAGTTAAAGATACTTTACAATTTTGATAGAGTGAAGGATTTGCCATTGATTGTTTCAACAAACGGTCTGATCCCAGAGACAACGGTGAAATCCATTACCGAATTACATCTTTCCCTTAACAGCCTGGAACAGATGCAGAAGGCAGTGTTGCTCGGAACTGCGTGCATTGTTAGGAATTTTTTTGAACATTAATGTTTAAGGAAGGTTCACAAATTGTAAGCTATACGGGTCTCGAAAATATTTTCCTTTATTGACCTTTACACAGTCATAGTCACAGTTTTCAAAGGCTGACGTTTCGCTTCTGTTTGAGCATTTTCAAAGCTAAAAAATCAAAAGGGAAATCACATTTTTTAGCTTTGAAAATGCTCAAACAGGAGCGAAACGTCAGCCTTTGAAGACTGTGACAATGACTGTATAAAGGTCAATAAAGGAAAATATTTTCGAGACCCGAATAGCTTACAATTTGTGAACCTTCCTTCATCATTATAGCGGTCTTTTAATTTTCTTCTATTTGGAGATTAATACTTAATTAATGTTTAAATTAGTATAATGTTACCCTTGACATAGGTCCGGGTAATGTGTTTTACCGGTGAAAAACCGAGAGGAAAAAATAACTAATAATAATAATACATAACAGCTTTATTGACATTCTTTTCTGAACAACTAGCTTCTTCCGTAGGAGGTAAGTTTGGTTACATGTACAATATATAGAATAAAAATGGAACGTAGAAAAAGTGGAACGTAATGAAATGAATATCCTAACTTATCCATGTTTTATCTTTAAAACCTGTAGTAAATTTAAAAAATTTCAGTTAAAAATTGGTTAAAAAGTGGACGGAATGATTCCATAAATCGTTATTTTCACGGATTATATTCATATACTACTGGGAACTTTTATACAATGTTATACAAAAAAAAAATCTGTTAAAATTAATAAATAAAGCGAACTTTAACATCAATATAAACAAGAGGGGACACCTTCTTAAAATGGGATTCTGCCAAGGGGAAGTAAACTTGTTTTATACTCACCCGGGCAGAGAAAGGGGGCGACTCAAGGAGTCCTAATCGAATTGTTGGACCCTTTGGCTAAAAACTTTTTAATTACACGGAATAGCATAATTTTATTCTTCCTTCACTGGGACAACATTCCATGATATATTACTCAAGTCAACTACTCTGTCCGGTGAAGAATTAAAAGGAGTAAAAATTTTAGATGAAAAGCTTAACTACCTTGGGGATCGATGGGAGGAAGGTCAGAAAAACATAAATCCATTATTAGAAGATAATAAAACCTGTGCGTTGCGACGATTCTAATGCGTGGAACGTAAAATGGATAGGGATGAAGATTTTTCCAGGCAGCACACCAAGAAAATAAATGAATATTTAGTTAAAGGGTACGCACGGAAACTATCAAAGGTTGCAAAGCTTAAAACTTGCTCTGGAGATAGGTGGTTATCCGGACACACTTTTTTACCAAAATCGGCTGACTACTGGCTTGACGATCATGGCTAAGTTGAGAAACAGCCCGAGCAGGGAGCCACAGAGATTCTCACAGTGATTATTACTCCGCCAAGAGAACATAGGGCACCTTCAGATATTATAAGGTTTTCAAACTAGCTGTGTCTAATTAGGACGACTGCGTATGTATAGCGGTTTATAGCGAGATTTAGAGGCACACAAAAGTCAGATAGAGATTTCATTGCTTGGTAACCATAAAGTAATTGAAAAACACAGTAAATTGTAAAGGTTATCGCCAAATCTTGATCATGAGGGTATATTGAGGGTGTCTGGTGGAATTAGCTACGATGATAGGATTGATAGTTCTATCGTGGCTCCAGTTATTTTAGACCCAAAAATTAATCTTGTGCGCTTATTAATACAATGGTATCATGATACACCTAGACAACAAGGACAGACAATTGTCGCCAACGAAATGTGCCACCGCTATTGCATCGTAGGTCTGAGGGGAGCTATAAAACGTTCTATAGTTTAATTTATGACATAAATTCTTGTCATTTATGTCAACCGCGAAGAGCTAGAACCAAGGAACAGCAGATGGCAGATCTCCCAAGATAGCGTTTAGACCATCACAACCCACCGTTTACTAATACTGGAATGGATTATTTCAGACATATCTGTCCAGAGAGAAAAGATATAGGATTATTTTTACCTGCTTAGCCATAGGAGGCCGATTTAAAGACTGGCTGGCTCCATTAAACATAGAAGAAAATTGCTGTCTCGGGAAGAGTGGAGGATGTTCCTATTTTAACAAATAGGAATAGTATTTTTGTAAATAAAACATGTTTTGTTTGATTCTATAAAATCATACGTTTGAAATTAAATTGTTTTTGTTATTTGTTATTTTAGATTACCTTTAATTAAAGAGTTGACATGTAGAGGTATGTAGAAGGTATGTACAGGCAAGTAGAGGTAAGGTATGTAGAGGTATGTACAGATATGTAGAGGTATGAAGAAGGTGCATGTAAAAGATTCTCAAATATTTTGGGAAAACAAATTTTAGATAACATGCTTGATTTTTATCTTTTATAAAAAAATAGAAAGTTACTTGATTTTTTTATGTTATAAAAATATATAGGCATACATAATGGCCAACAAGCAAAAAATAATAAAAATTAGTTTCTGTGGGGTAGGTATAAAGATATTTAAGGTATAAAATACTTAAGAGGGACGCCTGGAATAAAAACAACACATTTACGCTCAGGAATTAAAAGTATATCAATGGTAGAGCTGTTATTTTTATGATGACATTATATTAAAAAAGCAATATAATACCATTGAATTATATGCCCATTTAGAAAAATAAAAATCTGGTGCGTGCGCGCAACACACAACTTTCACTTACCAACTTACTTAGATAAGAAATTGACGTGTTTTGTTAAATATCATTTCCCAAAGTCACACATTTTTTTACATATCTTATTTTTATTAATCGTTAAAGCCGTTTTTGAGTAAATAAAAAACCCCGTGAAAATGATACAAAATTTATTAAGTAAAGTCCCCCCTTCGGTTGATCAATTTTGATGAAATGTTGGCTATCACATATTTGGCATATACATACATCAAATACCCAGTTTGGTCACAATCGAAAAAGCCGTTTTTGAGTAAATAAAAAAAGCACGTAAAAATGATACAAAATTTATTAAGTAAAGTGCCCCCTGTGGTTGATCAATTTTGATGAAATTTTTACAGACATATCTCGGGCATATAAATAGATCAAATACTAAGTTTAATCAAAATCGTTAGAGCCGTTTTGGAGATAATAAAAAAAACACGTGAAAATGTTACAAAATTTATTAAGTAAAGTCCCCCCTCCGGTTAATCAATTTTGATGAAAATTTTACAGTCATATCTCGGGCATATAAATACATCAAATACCCAGTTTGATCAAAATCGTTAAAGCCGATTTAGAGTAAATAAAAAAAACACGTGAAAATGTTACAAAATTTATTAAGTAAAGTCCCCCCTCCGGTTAATCAATTTTGATGAAATTTTTACAGTCATATCTCGGGCATATAAATAGATGAAATACTCAGTTTAATCAAAATCGTTAGAGCCGTTTTTGAGAAAATTGAAAAAAACCTAAAAAGTTATTAAGTAAAGTACCCCCTCCCTTTAAGTAATTTTGATGAAATTTATGCTGTCACATCGCGGGCATATACCTACACTAAATACCCAATTTCAGGATCGCACGGTTTATAGTTTTTGAGCTAGTCTGTTCACATACACACACACACACACACACACACACACACACACACACACACACACACACACACACACACACACACAGACACACACACACACAGACCATTTCGCGGGACTTGGTCATTTCGACTCAGGGGACCCCAAAACGTGTATTTCCGTTGAAAACCGGAAGTCGATTTTTTTCACGATCGCAATACTTCCACTTACTATATATTTCATATATAGGTAAGTGAAAGTAAAAATGGGTCTAGGAAATGAGGAAGAAATCAAAATGCCTGGAGTCTGAGACAAATTTAAAATTTCTAACGCGAAACAACCAGTCAAAACATGAATACCTTCATAAACGTCAGGAATAATTATTGTGCCACAAGAGGGAAATTTTACTGCACTAAGGTGATAAAAGACATCAAAAAGATAAATAAAAATAAAATAATGTTTTTATCAGTAGGTTAATGAGTTAAATCAGTTTTTTAATAACAGGTAACCGAAATAGTCGGTTTAATTTAAATATAAGTGTTTAGGATTGGAGCTCAAAATAACTTCAGCATAAATGTTTTCAGGTGAAAAAGCTCAATCAGCCCTCGGAAATTTTATTTTGTTATAATATCCCCGAAAATAACTAGCAAGGTTCTAAACTATACATTTCGAGAATATTACTGTCGTAAAGTAAGGTTTATAGAATAGAGGCTAATGGCGGTACAGGGCTGGGTCAGGTGGCGCTAAATTTTATTATTACCACTTAAATTGCAAAAGGGAATAAAGGATCTTATTAGCAGTTAGGGCGGGCCAATAAAACAGCTCTCGATTGCCTTATCTTGACCTTAACAATAACGTCACCTTCTTAATAGCTTTCAACACTTACCTCACTTTACTGTCATCCCAGGACCAGGGAATTATTTTCAATTTGAAATATATTTTAAAGTAAAACAAAAACAACATGATTTAAAAAAGTTCTAGACTTTCTGTTAGAACAGTTACCAACTGTTCTAGTACCTGTTCGTGAATCTTCTACGCTTGTCGTGAATCTTCTAGAATGTTCTAATTCGGACTAAATATAAGGAGCGTTGGACTGGAGTTTCAGTCTTGCTCTGAAGATCGAATCATACTAAAGACGTTTGTGTAACTGTGTCGTTACAAGTAAATACTTTTTGTAACCTTGTGAACAATTTGAGTTAGTATTGTTTTTCTGACATTCTGTATTATTATTTTAGTCTAATAAAAATTATTTAAACCAACGTTAGTGTTACAATATGATATATTCAATAATTCTAGTTCCATGGGCGGCAAGAACACCTCTTCGGACATTTCTAATTAATGATGAAACTCCACAAGATATCTTAAAATAATAACGCTGAACATACAATTAAAAACTTTTTTTTCGGAAAACCAGTTATCTTTATTGCTTCTTAAGGAAAATCGAATTTTTAACGAGTTCTGAAAATTTTTTGTATGTCTAATCTTGATTTAAGGAATCTAGTAATAATAACATTGTTTATTAATAGTGGTCTTATTATTTTTTTAATTTTTAACGGCTTATGTCCCAGAGGTGCAAAAACAGATGATTACATTGAAAAAAGTTCTAGAATTGCCTGGAACAGTTAGAGACATGTATTAGTCCGTGATCACATGTTTCGGAATGATCTAGGCCATTCTGGGTTGGCCCTTTTCGGACTAAATACAAGAAGCGATCGACTAGTATGTTAGTCTTGCCTTCAACATCTAAGCATAAGGTTACTTCTGAGTCACCGTTACTAGCGAGTAAACAGAACAGTGATTCAACTGAACTGTTGTGCTAGTTACTATTTGTAACGTAGTTACTAATTTGAGTTATGATAATTTGATTGGTTGTTAAATTGACATTTTTGTGTAATAATTATACGTAAATAAAATTATTTAAACCAACATTGGTGTTACAATATATATACTTTAGTATTCAAATAATACAATAAACGTTAGTACCTAAAATATAGCTAAAATTGAAATCGAGTACATTTTTACACAAAAGACAGTGTTATTCACATTTACATAACGATATTATTTGCATAAGGTTCATAAAGATGAAACAATTGCTCTAACGACAGACCCTAACTACCATGCCCTTCGGCATATCCTTAACAAAATGTAAATTTAACACTTATTTTATTCCCCAGGTCTGAGAAGTGGGTCAGGGGTGGTACAAAACTTGCCGACCCTCTCAATCCTGTTAATAATAAATGCGTGGCCCTCGTGAGGGGAGGGGATGTACACAGCCCTCCTTGCTTCGCATCTTGACGAGCCCTATAATTATTCATATCCCGGTGGCTCTTGCCTTCACGGCGGAAGCATCATTGTTCCCGGTTAATGTATACCTAATTCTTAATTCATTTCATTCACTAATTTCCAATAATAAATTTGATCAATTTCATATAGGCAGGAACATTTTCATTGAAGATAACCAAAATGTGCTTGAATATAAGTTTTTGCTTCCTGCTCTACGACAACAAAAATATGAACCTATCTAAGCCGATTAAAATCTGCATCAATTAATTGAAAACCACCTTCAAAAAATAACATGTTTTAAATATTGTACAATCAATATAAGAAGATTGTAATGACTCCTGATTCGTTAATCTACTCCACAGTCCAGTAGAATAGAACCAAAAATTCAGACAAATCGGCAATAATTGCTACTATTGGCTTTATTGTTTTAATTGCTTCATTGGTATTCCTGAATAGATTTTCCAACATGCGAGATTTTCGCCCCTTAGAGATGTGCTGAGGTGTTGAGGAGAGGGATTTATCCCCAAAGGAGTCCTTTTGTTGTTGGACGGTTACATCTCGTAAACTACTCGCAACATAAAAAAAAATAGTTATAGGGCAAAAATTCTGCATTGAATGAGATTATAAGCATGTTTTTTGGACCACCCTTATACATTTTAGAGCTCACCAAAGTTTTACGTATTGATGAAAAACTTTTATTTTACTTCGGGTAGTTCCAATAATTCATCAAACGCAGGATTTTTCTCTTCTATTGCTTTTTATTTTAGCATATATTATCAAAATGCAGA
Organism: Aelia acuminata; assembly: GCA_911387785.2. Taxonomy (NCBI): domain Eukaryota; kingdom Metazoa; phylum Arthropoda; class Insecta; order Hemiptera; family Pentatomidae; genus Aelia; species Aelia acuminata. The sequence continues at coordinate 62,317,519 of OU426981.1, forward strand.
AGTAAAATGAAACTTTACTTAACTAAAAGTCTCATTCAAGGCATTAAATAAAAGTTTCATTCTACTTCTGCTTTTTGGGAACATAAGCTAAACTAAACCGTACATCTATAATGAATTCTACTCAAAAGTCATAGGGGAATAAACGGTGCGTTTTTAGACACCATAGGTGAATATTTTCAACTAACCGAAGTAAAATGAAACTTTTTCATAGCTATGTTAAATTGGTCTTAATTTAATGAGCTCTAAAATGGGAATGGTTGGTCCAAAAAAGCCTGCGTCTAGTCTCGCTCATTAAAGGAACTTTTTTTCGATATTGTTAGTCCTTAATAAGGAATGTCAACCGAAAAAAATCCCCTTTGGGGGTAACATTCTAGTCAGATTAGGATACAAATGAAGTCACTGAAATAATAGGTAATCACCAATATTTAATGAAACCTAGACGTTTTTAAGCATAAGTAGTAAGAACTGAACAGAAGCCAGCAAGCAGAGGTTATAGAATTACGGCTACTGATTTAGAGGTGCGCCATCTCAGGTTCTAGGTTCCGTATAAGAGGGAAATGGGATAATAGATAATTAAAGAGGTGACGATTGTTCCTCCGGTGTCGGGAGCCAAGCCTCCTCCGGCCTCCAATTGTGTTCCTCCCTTCTAATCAACGGAGGTTCATTATTTAAATGAGTTAAGATATTGTTTCAGGAAGTCTACCTGGGGAACTCTACTACCATATAATATGTTCTCCACATCTTATAGAACTGTACAATATTATTTTCAAGTTTAAGATGAGGAGATGTATTATATGGTTGTATAAAAAGTTATATTTTTGTTCATATTTATGTGTAAATTGTTTATACTTGACAACAATGTCAACTTTTTAGATGCCTGGTAATGGACAATAACTCCGAAGCGTCGCAAATTATAAAATAAATAAAGAAAAAGGAAGAATAAATTGGATGTTTATTATCCTAATTAAGAACCATCTAGAGAAACAAAATTAGGAAAAAAAAGAAGAACTAAAAAAATAGATGTAAAAAGTAATGGTAAAAAAAATTGAAGAAGTGAGGACTTAATTTTCTTACAATATTTGTTTACATAATTAAGTTCTGACAATAATAATGGAATGGAAATTTTAAAAATAAATTATTTGTGTTATGCCTATAGCAGAATAATTAGCAGGAAGTCGAATTACAGCCGCAGAACATATACACAATCATATATATGTAAATGCTTACACGCTCGTACATTATACATAGCTAACACTTACGTGCATATGTAATAGGTCGGAGAAGTATAGCGTATGTTATAACATATAAGTAGTATATCATATTGCAACACTAATGTCAGTTTAAAATAATTTTTATATTAGAAAAATTATTAATAATGTCAGACAAACAATAAGAGCTCAAATTATAAAAAAACGTTATAAAAATTAACTTACAGTATTATTACAGTATTATTTTATCAGTAGTAGTATTATTCTAAAAAGGACATACCTAGACCATTCCCATAAGAACCAGAACATGTACTAATACAGTTAGTTAACTGTTCCAACAAACTGTCTGGAACTCTTCAATATTACAGACAAAGTCATATGAATTTATTTCACGGTGCAATGTCTTAGTATATATTACTAATGTCTGCATAAATTAAACGACAAAAAAGGGTCTTCTAATAATTTTTATTTTTTTTGTTTCAGATATGCCAGCTTAGTTGGTTTTTACAAAAAACATGTGGAATACTGGCTGGTTCTTTCCTGCTGAATGTCGTTTTAATCATGCTCTTTGTAAATATAAAATAATACATTTCATTAAAGTTTCCAGTTGTACCAACCATTATTTTATGACATTAAGAGTACAAAACTAAAAATCCAATTGATGCGACTCACCTTGAGATTGCAGGCCATGATGACCGCTATTGGGAGTAGCAGCGTGAGGGCGGTGTAGATGGCGGAGTAGCAGAGGCCGCCGCGGACCGAGAGGTCGGGGCTGCAGGCCAGCAGTTCCTGGCTGTAAGAGTATTGGCTCATGAAGAGCGGGGGCAGGGCCAGGCCGAGCGCCACCACCCAGGCTACCCCCAGCCCCGCCAGCACCTTCCGCGGCTTCACCAGTCGGGCGTAATGCAGCGGCGCCGCGATGGCTGCGTAGCGGTCGCAGTTGAGGCCGCAGAGCGTGTAGAGCGAGAGCGGGTGGAGCAGGGCGAAGAGGCTGCCGGTGAGGGAGCAGGGCAGGGGGGTCCCGCTCAGCAGGCTCAGCAAGCACAGCAGGCTACCCGTCAGCCCCAGGTGGCCCAGCAGCAGTCGGCCCCCGCCTCCTTCCGTCTGCAAGCAAAGGGCAAAGGTAAAGGTTAATAATTTCCAGGAGAAGCAAACAGCCTAAGCGTGGTATGTATATAGCAAGCAGGGGGAGACACATTGCTCGGTCAAAAACTGCTTAGATGAAGAACAGCAGGCGTTTTCTTGTTTCAGCCGTCCTTAAAACCTACAATGTGAATCTGGGAGAAGACTCTGAGTAAATAATACCATTTGAAGCGTTTTTGAGCATGTTCCATGGCCTCATCCAAGATCAGCCAAATGGTCCTCCAACAACGACACAAATCGCTAAGTATCGAATGCATGTATGTAATGTAATCAAACCAAATATCAACAGGTAAGTATAATTAATATCGTCTTCGTCAGTAACAAAGCGAAGAGAAATTTCTACACAAAGAACTTATAATCTAAACAGAGAAGAAAAAGGCACGGTATGCAAGGATCTGATAATTGAAGGGAATAGTTAAACTGAAAGGTAGGTGCAGGAGAGTATCGTCATCGTCTTACCATTCGTGCAATATGACTCCACAAAATGGACGCTTCTGTTTTTTTTCAAAATCCTTCATATGCCAACTTCTATATACTCGATGGCGACGTTCAGCAGAAATTTCATTTATTTATACCACTGTGACATGCTTAATATGAGTGAAATGGATGGATGTTTTGGTTCAAATATAAAGCATGGAAATACTGCCGAAAGGACGGAAGAGGAACGAAATTAGGCAGAGTAACTAGAAGTGTTGATGAGGAACATTTAAACAGCTCACAGCGCTTTGGGCAATATTCTTCATATACAATAGATGACGAATTTCGAATAAAAGTATCTGTTATTCGACTGTTCGATTAAAACTAAATAACTGCTATATTATGTTTTTAATAATAAGTTGAGGGCACTAAAACCCGAATTATAAATGAAATATAATATATTATATATATATATATATATATATACAAATATATATATATATACAAAAATATAATTTGTATATATATATATATATATATATATATATACACAAAAAAAGGGATGTTAACTCTGATCAGGGATATAAAAACGATCAAGGTAAAAGTAAACAAATGGAGTTAAGTTTGGAACGTGAAATTGATAAATGACTGTTATATAAACTTTTCAAGACGCGCAAAAAAGTTTTAATGGAAATTTAATCTCTACAAGAAATCCACTCTTCAAACTAATGTTCTGCAGCCCATCCATAAAGAAACAAAAAATTTCAACAACTGCAAGATTGTATGCGATACCAACATGTGAAATTAGTTAATACGGGAAAGTTAATAAGAATGGCAAATAATGTGATAGACGGTGTTAATTGAGGACCTATCAAGCAGCTTATCGCAGTGGTAAATAGGAAAATAAATGATTGATTGCTTAGCAAGATATGATTAGGTCCTATTCTGACACCTAATATAGAAAAATTCTCTGATTATTGGCTATTGTTGGATACAGCATGTTATTCAGTGAAAATAAAACTTTTATTGCTTTAAATAATACTTTATACTATGAAGCTTTTTTACGACTTCGAAAGAACAAATTTATTGACTATCGACTATTATCCTCTCTTTAAATGTTGCTGAATTTCGAGCTATTTCATTCGAAATAAAAAATGGAATCATTGTAATTCCTCCCTCATGCCTGTTTCTTAATGAATTGTGTTTTTATCAAATCCGCTTATTATCACGTTTTTGTGATAGATTAGGATTTAAAAAAAAGGTAAAAATAAGTTATTAAAAAAAAAGGTAATAAATTTCCTTTTAAAGGCTTGACAACATGTCGGAACTAGATCCTCTTAGGAATTTATATTTAATCAACCCAATAATTTGTTCGAAAAATTCCAGCCATAATTAGAGTACCTAAGCGATTTGAAATATAATAATACGTATGTACGTGTACGAAGGGTCTACATTAACCTCCAACGAAATCCTATAAATTTAAAGAGAAAAACAAAAGTTATCCTTAACCTATTCCCTGATATTTCATTTATTAAAAAATCCATTGACACATCAATTTATTTATTTATGTATTCTTTTTGCTTTTTCTTTTAATTCTATCTATTCTATGTATTTATTTATTATATTATCAGTTTTTTATGTATTTTATTATTAGTTTTTATTTAGTTGCTTTATTTTTTTCTTGAGAATATTCTAACACATTCTATTAATACCTTATTTTTAACACTTCACTGATTTGTAAAATACGTTAAACCGCTCAGTCTGTTCCACCGGGTGGATGTTTTGAAAAGCAGGAGGAATCCCCACGTTTTTCTAAAGCAGTCGTTCTGTAATAGTGGACTCGACAGGTACGTGTTATTTCTTACTATATGTATTGAATTTTACATATCTCGATTTCAATTTTCACCTTTCCTTCAATATGAAATAAATTTCTGCTCTTTGTAAGAAATGCGTTATACATTATCTCATGCATCATGTGTGACCGCGAGCAGCTATTTTCCGAAAAATAGATTTTGTTTCATTGAGCCCCATGCCTTAGTACAAAGGAACAGCGCAAGGGTTTGAAACAACTGAAAAAAAAATAAAAACATAAATAACGAAAAAACCGGCTTCCGGTCGGTTTTTCCTTCTCCTGCTTTAGTATAGCCACGAAATTCTTCTGGAGAGAGGAAAGTTTGACTTGGTTGTCAGAGAGGAAAGTATTTTTGTTGTTCCGCTCTCAATTTCGCACGGTTCATTAAGAAAACGAAAAAAAAAACCTACAGCTCATTGAACAATGTAAACCACATGGGGCACGATAAACACTCGTGGGGCTCCATAAAACATTTCAATGTGGCCCCGAACGCCCCTGTTTCAAGAAACCCCATACGAGCCATTTTGATGTCTTTCAGTTCCTACGATGGACGTGAAGAGGTAGGAAAGCCAGAGTCAGGCAAAATCAGCATCTATACATAATGAATTATTGTAAGAGCAGAATGAATAAAATAATTATTCTTACCTAGAGACGAAAATCGGTTCGATTTTTAGTTTTACCACACAAAACCGCACTGCAGCACGTGGAGCCTGTCACGCAACAAGTCGAAAGGAGACAAATAGCTGACTTTGTTTGGAGTCACTATTACCGCTCGCTGTCTGAATTTGGTTGCACTAGACCTTTTGGCTCGCCCAGTGCACCGACTGTTTCATCGTACCCCGTGCTTCATTGTGCCCCACCCTTCCCTTTTTTTAAGTTTTTTCTCTTCATATATTTTCAAAGGTTGCTATCTTGTTTTATATTTATCCCTGATGAAGACATGAATCTGGAGTCGAAACGTTGGCACGATATATGTTATTACACACAGTGTTGTTTTATTTGACCGCACCCCCAACCATTAACATTTGTAGTCGACCATCTAAATTCTTTACTAATACATACTTGTTTAATCTTTTCAGCGGAACCATTCGACTCCAAAGAATAATTAAACGAAAATGGTTTATTTGTCCTGTTAAAAAATAACGATTGAAAACGCGATGTGCTATTGAGTGTTTTTAAAATATTTCTTATTCTAATGTTGAATAAGCCTATTCGTCGAAACTTGGTTATTACTTCCCAAGACTGAATCCAATTGTTTTTAGAATTAATAGTATCCTCCATTGGACTCGATGGTAATTCATGTAAATGGTGCGGTGCTCTAGGAGATGGAAGCTTATAAAGGACTGGAAATTCTTTGAAAAGAAAAAGAGGGAAGCCGCACATTTAGTGGCCCTTAAAGAAGACGAAACCTCTTCAACTCTCTTTTGTTTTCGCGGCTCCGGCTGGCTATAGGGCTCTCAGCCACGCACTGAATAAAAGGCATACTAAACCTCAAGTAAATTAACCATTCTAGGAATTATAAATTCTCCTATTATTTTATAAAATATAATAATTCTAAAAGATAGTATATATTACTCTTATACTACACTAATCGATAAGCTATTCTGGCAGGGGCAAGCTAGAATACTCGATTGAATAATCTGTCCAATAACATATAACATATTTTTCTAAAAATATGTTAACACGACAATTAGGAAAATAGGCCATACCTCAATAGGAAATGTTTTGTAGAAAATTCGATGGAGGATTGCTAGTATTTTTTCTTTACTATTTTGAAGCGCACCGTATAATTTGTGATATTACAGATTACAATTGTAATTAAACCCTTTTAACGCAAAAGCTCAAAATTTGGACTATGCATAAGAGAATAGGGTTCCTTCTGAATTTCCCATATCCCAAATGAACATTACTTTAAAGCTAATGATTGGAATTGGGTGAAATTCCGATCTTTTTCTAATTTTTGTATATTTACTTAATAAACAATATTTATTGAAATCTGAGGGGGGAGGAACTAGGCACTTGGGTGTTTTAATGTGATGTAATTTAATAATATATTATTTTTATAAATATTATTGAAAAAAATTACATAATTTTTTTTAAGTTAGCGTGAAGATTAATTTAAGTTCATTAGCCATTTTTTATTACTGTGTTTTTATTTCACTGTTATTGATTTAGGTTCAATACAAAGTTTAAGGATTTACATATAATCAAAGCTCTGTAAACATGCTGTCATTCAAAAAGCAAAATAATTAGTTGGAGCTCTTTACTTTTGCACTCTTCCAATAAATAATCCATTTTCTGTAAAGGTTTTTAGAAGAGGTTTAAGCACTATCAAATTTATATGGGGCTAGGGAGTAAGTACATTGAAGTTGAAGCCATTTTTCCTAGACTCTGATAATAACGATAAAAAATCAAATACACTGCTAAAAATATTTGTAATGGAGTTATTTATTACAAAACATTGATAGCAGGTTCTTTATGCTCGGCTGAAGATGTACTTAGTGCACTTCATATGACGCGCTTAACAGGCATTAACTAACTTTTATTACTTTTGTATGTGGACTGAACATTTATAATATCTGTACCTCAGAAGTTAACATTCGTAGCTGACATTCAGAAAACTTTATAGGTAAGCGCTTTGAATTTCTAATTTTCCTATTAATTGTATTAAAAAATATATAAATTCACATGTTATATGACACACACCATTCGATAGCTGTGTAGATACGGCAACTTTCAATTCGATAATATATGCCCCGACAATGGAGTTACATCAGTAATCCCAAAATCGAGAATTTTGTAGTTACGACAGTTTACCTCTCAGGTACGGATATGTGATATGACAATTTTGACGGAAGCATCAAATAACACGAATCTCGGCCACAAATCCGACGTAACATCCCTAATTAAAATACCTTTCTGACATAACTTTCTGATCCATGTAATTAATACCAGTCACTCATAAGGAAAATGGAACCTTATCCAGATTAGTTGGATGCATATAAGAAAACACCTCAGCAATGGCCTTGCTTTTCAATTGAATTTATTGATTAGTTAGTTATTTATATCTGAAAAACAAATATTGTGAATGTCGGAAAGAGCTCATAAGGAAAAATGATATCTACATTTTATTACATAATTCAAATATTCCGAACATAAAGCCAAAAGTCTTACATAAGCGCAAGTGAAATGAAACTAATCTCACATCAACAGTTTAAAAATATATTTAATAGAGACATCGCACCGTATACGTATATATATATATTAGTGTGCACACATAGATTAAATATTTATTGGAAGCATCCTATATTTATTCTAGAGACATTACTTCATGGCATTCAAACATTTACATACTGCAAGTATATCAGTAAGAACTTTTCTTTTTTTTTTTTACGTTATAGCATTTAAAAAAAAAGAATTATAAAAAATGCCGCTGCACCACTTTCACGCCGACGATATATTTATAAAATTGTATAATTATTATTTCCGATCATATATATAGCTCGTTTACAAATTCAAGAATTTAAATAAAAATTAAACTGGTGAAAGGCATCTCATAATTGTTCGTAAGGTTGTCAGACATACACGCGAGTTGGTTTGGCTGTTCGTGATATGGTCCAGTTAAGTCTTTTTGAAGCTTTCTCTTTGATGGGCTACCATATCACGAATACAAAATACAATTCCATAATTTATTGATCGTATATTCCATTAAACTGATTAGCGGCTTATAATATATTATTTATTTAAAGCTGACGGAAAAATATCTTCAATATCCATAGTTAACATTTCTTTCAATGTTTGGGTTGAACTTTTTCTGAGCGATACACTATACCTACTAAATATACCTACTTTCGAAAATAGATAGTTTTACCTGATTTTTCCCACATTATAATGTAATTAAAAAGTAAAAAAATTACCGATCTTATTTTTTTTTTACATTTTATTTCACAACAAAATATTTGGTTAAGAATCGATTTTGATATGTAATTGGAATTATCCACAAATGTGAACATAAGATTCTATAAACAGAAAAACGACAAACTGAATAATGAAAATTAAGATATCAAGAGAAAATTTATTGAACTATAACATTTAAGAGGTTATAACTTATAAGAGATTATAAAACGCTCTGGTGGTTCAAAATATTATTATCAAGTTTCTGAGCAATTGAGACACAATCTTTGCAAATAATACAATATTTGGAACTGAAAATAATAATAGTAATAAGTCCAGTAAAGAAATAAATATAAACAACTAAGCAATGGACAATAAACATTTCGGGGGTGCCAATAAAAAAATAAAAATAAATGCAGTTTGCCAGAAGCTATAATTGTTTTTTCTTTCCTTCTGTTTTCCTCATTCCTTTTTTTCTTATTTTTTTTTTTCCATAAAGATCTTTTGTTCCGTTCTTTTCCCTGTATCATAACTTCCCCAACAATTTCTGAAGCGTAATTTAGACCTCCGTCCTGCCTCAGGCAATGCAGAGTTGTTGGATTTCATGTAGATTTCCTTGGTTCTTCGGAACGTAAAAGAGGTTTTATGTGGTTTTTATAACTATAATTAAATCATCTTTCATATTCCTACGGCTCATTCTTATCATAGAATTGTAGTCCACTTATTCATAAAAAAAGGTACAATATATATATGAAATTAATTTCAAAATTAATTATTATCAGAACGCACTTGTGAAGATCTGACAAAAATAGTTAAGTAAGCAATGAAAGGGTGTTTTATTATGTTAAAACCGTTCTTATTGGATGATAGAGTAAGACTTCGTCCTAAGACTGAAAACGCCACGAACAAGTTGGCCAACGGATCCAACTCATCTTACCTACGAGAATTTTCTTAAAGGGATTTTAGTCTGGAACGTGACCTACCAGCATTCTCCTTGAATACTAAACATCTAAATGAATTTGTAGGCTGTGGAACTTCTCCACGAAAGAAAAAAAAAAAAAAGGAATAAATAATGAAAAGAGGAAAACATGGCCTAAATTTTAGCGGCAGCACATTACATTACTGTGTCATATTTATATTTTATATTGTCAGATTATTGTTACTGTTTCATTCAGCTACATTCCCACTAACATCGACATTAGATTATCGAAGTAATTTCTAAAAATTTGGCATTCCTATAATTATTTCCGAACAAAGCTCAAAGCTATTAGCAGTAACTGTATAACTTTTGGAGTTTCGGATATATTTTGATTCAGCGATTAAATAATATGAAATAAATATAAAAAAATAAAACAAGTTCTAATGAATTCTCTAAAAAGATTCTTGAAATGTCTTTTCTTTAAAATGAAAATTCCAACAAAATGTTCAAATATATATGCTTTAATTTTTGTTTCGTTACAATATTTACAGTAAAATATTGAGTCTAGGCTTATGATATATCAATATTACTATTGTAACTCCAATGTATTTAATTAACTAATTAATTTTTAATGACGCAAGAATGAAAGTAGTTTCACAAACACAAATAAATGTGTTAAATATTAATTATTAACATAACATCCCAGAAAGGCCTTGAATATTCCCTTCGCCTCTAGAAAATCTGATTACGAACTACGTAATACGGTTATTCAATGGTTCCATTTAGGGTTCCTTTAAGGTTTAAAGTCTGGAACTTTTGTAATAGAAATTAGCTTGTTTCACGTCAGACTATAATAATAGTCTTTCTTGTTTAAGAACCAAATAATCAATGTAAACTAAAAAAACTTTCTGGATGATACGTTTTTCCTTTTTATGATTATTTAAAAAAATATCTTAGACCCAATGACGGCATTGAAGTTTTATAACTTTATGTTGGACAGGCTGTTTTTTTTTTATTTTTTTTTTTTATTTTTTTTTTTTTTTAATAAATGACTTTAACGACGATCGTTATGTCAGTTGATTAGAACAAATTGAGGCTAATTGTACCCAAGTATTTTTTCGAAAAGAAAAAAGTAAAAGTTTAACAACTTAACGCCCTAAACTTTTCTCCTAGCTCGGCATCAAACTTAAATGAGTTAGGCGATCGACTTAACTCGGGGCTGGGGAAGTTGGCTGAGGATAGGCTATGTCTATTAAGGCTTCTCTAAATTGTTTCCTCCCCTCAACAAGTCGTTACTAGCTTAGCGAAAAGTAGACTGGAAAATATTCATTAGAACAAAAAATCATTAGATAATTGAGATAGGGCTCAAATTTCTAAAATACTAAAATGTAAATGCTAATAAGTAATATTAATAATATGTAATATATAAACCTCAGATCTCAACTACTAGTATGGAAATAATAGGAAAAAGAGAGTAACGTTTAGTTGTAATCGTATTTATGTTATCACGAGCTAAAGACGGTCTGAAGTTTCCTGGTCGGTATTTCTTCCTGTACCGTTTATTGTTGTATTATCGTTGAATTGGAGTGTTTTGTCTACTTTACTCCTTAGTCTTCTATCCTACTTACTCGAATACTTTTTTTTTTATTTATCACATTCTTTTAGGGAAGCTAAATAGTATAAGATAAATTTGCCCTCAGTTCTCTCAATGTAATTTCGCAATTTTTTTCAGAAATAGAACTTAAACAAACCCAAAAAGCTTTTTGGCCTATTGTTTTTGGAAATATGCCCTTTTTTATGCTGGGAATATATAAAGTATTAAAAAGAAATAAGAATAAAAAATAAAAAAAAGATATAAAAATTATTGAAAATTTTCAAAACAAAAATTACAGTCATTGAAATAAAGGTGAACAAACTGACCCATTAATATTTACCCTAATCAGCCATGAAAAAAAAAAAGTAACCGGAAATCTGTAAATCATTCGATGGTATACAAATAGATAAAGGATGATATATGGGCAACAACCAAGCGCCATGTTGGCTTTGCCCAAAAGTAACAAAAAGAAACTACCTAGTACCATAATAATACAATATTTACAAATAAAACAGAGGTCACCAGTGGTGTAGTGGTTAGCCTAGAAACCTACTATATTGACGGTCGCGAGTTCACGTCCCGAGGTGGCCCTTAGATTTTTTAATGGGAGTAAAAAATCCTTGTCTATGCCGTCCCTCGGATAGGATGTAAAATGGAGGTCCCGAGCCTGTACTCATTAAAGGTACTCATTAAAGATCCCTCAGAGTACTCGTTAAAGATCCCTATCCTAATTATACCTGGATAGGCAAAATTTAGGACTCCCATTGTACCATAGTCCGATTAGCCTTAGTGACATAGAGTGACGTTAAAACAAACAAATAAAATAGCAAACACTCAAAAAAAAAAAAAAAAAAAAAAAAAAAAATGAAAAAAAAGGAGAATTTAAACAAATATAATGTGAAGAAAAATGGAATGTTCAGATCTCCGGTTGCTTTACATTTTTTCTTTTGATGAGTTTATTATCTTGCTTATTTGCGCATATATGATTAAAGTTATTTTTTCGTTCAGAAGATGCCTGAACTGGCGAAATATTTACGGATCAGCTAATGTTCAGAAAAACAAAGAAAAAAAAAAAATATATATATATATATATATATATATATATATATATATTTAAAATAACTATGTATTTTTTTTATATGTGCAGATTTCTATTAAACTAAACATTATCATAAGTTTTATAATTTGGAACTTTGTAGTAGCAACCCAACAGAGTAGCTTTCTAAAGAAAGTCTACAAACTCAAACTTAACAGCCAACTACCAAATAAAACAAAATTCTAAACTTTTTTTTTTAATGTAATTTTGCAATTATGCTTTATACAATAAATTAACAATTTTTTTCTCATGTTATCAACGGTATCGTAAGATTAATTTAGTGCGTTTTCCAAACAGTTAAAGAGAGTTCGGATACACTTTTAAAAAAATGTAAGTTACTGCGTTAAGTCTAATGCAGTACTTTCTTAATTTGAAACATGTTTTCAAACCATTTACTGTATGAGCTTAATTTTAGAATTTTTCATCTGAACAAGTTACTAAAGGTATTTAGTTTAACAATGTTTAGAGGTGAAGTTAGACCACCGTCAGAGCATTGAACATTGCGAACGTTGAGATATGCTTAGAGCAAGAAAAGGAGGAACTGTAAGGACAAAAGAGCATTCGTTATCAGGGAGGTGGGATGGGGAAGACAAAGAACTCCTCCATCATGGATGAAGATACATCTTCTCCAACGGCTCTGTATTCTCTCCTCCGCGGAGGAATTGATGAACCTCTGGGCAGCCATCTCTAAACGATCACTTTGCCAGAATCGAATCGATGTCCCGTGAAGTTCAAGTTATTCCAGAGTTATCTTGTGATAAATGCCATGAAAGAAGTAAAACATAATTTACCTCTGTTCAAACATATAAAGTGATATACAATATAATCAAACTTTCATGTTACGAAAATCTATGACCGCCGAACACGTTGTTAGGAAAGTCATTATTTAAACATGGCAATGAGTTCATAGAATTTTAATTGAAATCAATTGTTATCGTTTATTAATTTCGATGTCAATTACCTACTTTCCTGTAATTATTTATTGAAAAAACAATTATCCACTTGTATAAGCCCTTAATTGCTTCGGTCGATTAGATCCTCGTATTAAGCTCTCTCGAAAGCCTTTGCGGCAACTATAAGTCTCTTAGGAGGGGATCTAATCAATTAATACAAACTAGGCTATAAGAATTTAAATTTATTATTTTTATTTATATAATTTTAACACTTATAATTATTTTTTTTAATATTAATTAACCAACAAATGAAAAAACAAATATATCGCAGACTAGGACTGTGTTCTGAAACTAGATATAAACTTTCAGATCCATCGGAGAATCCATTAGGCGTCTCTGCACTTAATGGAACTAGCTATAAAAAAAGAAAAAAAAAAGGTTACGGTTATATGTCCTCTTGGATATCAGCTTGAGAAGATTTTTTAAGGGAGGGAAAGGCGTTAGACCAGTGAAACGAAGTAATTTCTTTAATAAAAATACAAAGTAATATTCAATATGTCGTGAATTCATATAAATTCAAACTCGGGACATATTCTTGATCAAATCATGCCGAAAAGAAACAGCAGACGTTATAAGATAACAAATTCCGTTAAGTAGCCCATATAAATAATATCCGTATTTACCAAATGTGTAGCCACAGTACGGTTAAATTAAAACATAAGCTACAGTTTGCTGTGAAACATGACAAAGAGGCTACACCTTTTCTGTTTGTTTTATTAACGTCACTTAATCGGACGATGCTATAGAGGGAGTCCTAAATTTCGCATATCCAGGTATTATTAGGATAGGAATCTTTAACATCGTACCCGGATAGGACCATTTTATGTCCTATCCGAGGGACGGCATAACCAAGGATTTTTTACTCCCATTAAAAAATCCTAGGGCCACCGCAGGACGCGAACCTGCGACCTTTAGCATTGCAGCCTGCCATGCTAGGCTATTGTTTTTTATGAAAAACCGTGTGTGAGTATTAAAATTGTTTTTAAATTAAGGAATACCATCCCAACCCAATTTGTTTCAAACTTCCTCCTCTCTTCCTTACAATCCTCCTAGGCGTATGAAAAGAAGATGGCCTCGTGACCTTTTAAGCTACCTAAGATCGTGACCTTAGTTGAGTGCAACCGATTGCTGGTTTCTCTATATGCCATTCCGTGATATTATTGCTCTATTGTTACCTAATCATTACATTTACTTGATGTTTTTTTAAGCAATACAGTTTTAAATTTCAATGGTTAAAAAAAAAAAATTTAGGGAAAAGTCGAAGCTAAATGAGGGAATTAAAAAAAATACTCTCTTACTCCTTTTCACCCGTGGGCATGTCGAAACCTTTGTCTCACCCAATTTGGTATAATGCGGTGGTATTTTATTGCCATTTTTATCTTTGATCCTATTTCCATCATAAATTATAGTAAAATAAATTTTTAAAATTAGCGGTTGTACTGAAGAAATATTTTTAGAAAGAGAATAATCCATGGAATATTACATGGAATAGTACATCACTTATCAGACATTTTCTATGCATAGAATGCAGGTGTATTTTAATATTTGAAGACTCCACAAATTATCAAATTAAGGGTAGACTAAGATGAATCATCCATTGCTGATGTGAGACCTTAGACCTATCACTATAAGTAGAGCTCTAAAAAGAAATTGATAGGAAAGGCGGTTACCGGAGAGATCTAGAAAATCTTCAAGTACTAGGGCTAACAAAGTAATCCGACCGGTCTGTAGTTGAACACATTTGTCGAGAAGTTCAAGAGGCCTTTGTGGACCTTAACACTATTCAGAAATGATAATTGAAGTGACATTCGATAACCAAATTCCGAATAACAATGAGTATATCAATAATGAATCCGCAAAAGTACTTATCAGTAGATTCAACATGTTCATAATTTTCTTGCTATATGCCCATTTGTGTTTTTTTAAATTAAAACTATCTACTTTTGAATAATATTCCCTACTGCATTAATTGATGTATATTAAGGTCTTCATAAAAATGTAATATCAGTGGAAACAGAATAATGGCTTGGGTAAGTAAGGACGCTATAGGTCACAACCCGAATCGAGAAAATGAATTTCCTGCATCATTAACCTCCGCTGGCAATATAATAATGAATAATTCATCACTTGATATGATTATTTACAACTCTATCTGAATATAGTCGTTGAGCCAGCAGCGGGTCATTTACTCCCTTAACGATATTAATGATTCTATGAAACTCTTCTCTTCTCTTCTTGGCTCCTGTAAATTGGCAGATTACACGTTGGGAATGGATGTAAAAAAAAACTACTCAGGTGATATAAAAGAAAGGGAATTCCGCACAAGAAATTATTAAACGAATCAATTAGATTTGGAAAAAAGTTGAAGTATGCGGGTTCCTTCCTTTTGTGAACTTTTACATCAGTTGCAGATCTATGGTCTACCGATCAATGCAGTTTGAAAGGAACTTGTATGCTATACCCAACTTAAATAAAATAAAGAAAACGTTTCGAGAGAGGATTTAATGGCGATTGAGCATGAACCTGGCTTCACTACCTCCCTTAGTCTAGGAACAGTAATCTTAACTAAATTCTGGACTATTTTTCATTATTATGTTTAAAATATAACAACAAAGTGAACAGCTGCAATATCATTTAAGTTATAAGACAGGACCTCATTTACCATGTAATTACAATAGAAACATGACCCAATGATTTAATGACTATTTAGGCGTATCAGGTATGTTAAAAATTTTATTCAACATATGAAGGCGGTTACTGATACTTTATTGAGAATGATTGCTACTTCGCAGAAGTGATAAGTGATATTTTGGACCAAAATGAATTAAGTACATCAGGGCTTTCAGAGTTTTGTATTCTATACTACCACGAAAAGGATCTAAATGTAAATGCCATTTAGATACTAGGTTATACACTACAGGCCTATATGTTTTTTATTTTTGTGTATCCAGCACAGACCTATAATCTTTATATAATTATTTTCCCTCAATCGTACCTTAATAGTAACGTCTCACAAGAGTAAAGTACGCTTAATTCTTGTGAGTAGTAGGTTAACATTGGAGGTCAATATCTCTAAAATCCTAAATTGTATTTTCCATTTACTTAGCACCTCTGCGAAGGAAGCCTTCCATATATTTTCGTCGTCAGGATCATACGGAGACTGCGCCTCTTTCTAAAATATTATGTATTAAAACAAAAGAATTTGAAATATTACAACACTTGGAAATTTGGGATCACTGATTTGTAAGCATCAATTTTCGTTGAACGGTTTGTGGAAGTTGGTCTGAGAGAGATCGCGCTCAATCTCCAACTTGTTTCCTATTAATTAATATTATACTTATGAAGAAGGAGGGTATCCTGAACTCAGAGTCGATCAACGTCTGTTACAACAGACAGCTATGGTTAGCATTAATCAGTTCAGGGTAGGCAAATCCATCATAGGAAGCAATAAAATAGGTAGACATATGATTTTTTCTCAGTCGAAATCATAAGGAAGAAGAACAGCCGATGTTCGTCTGAAAAAAGAATAAATGGGATGAAAATAGCCTCATTTCCATTTTTTTCAGCCTCACCGCTTGTGAAGAAAAAGGGAATTTCCAGTGGCTGACAGGCAATCTCAAAACATGCTCTTCTTTTCTTAATAATATTTCCAGAAATGCAAGCAAAACGAATTGATAGGTGGCGTGGAAATATTGTGGAGTGAGTTTGAGTTTATCAGCATGTGTGTTTGAGTTTGGGGGGAAGCGACTGAGTCAACTTGACAAAAGCTTTATTGTAAAAAAAGCGGTTAGACTGATAAGAGACATGGACTTATTTCTTTAAAAAAACAACGTTTTATAACGAAGCCTCCATGGTTCACAAAGAATGAAGATATATATTCACTACCTATTGCCATATAACGTCACTATCAATTTCCAGTACGCTGAATGATGGTTTATTCCTTCACCTCAAATCAATTTATGCTCGATTGAGGTATGAAATAAGATAACTATAATTAATGCATTCATATACCCTGAAGTTAAACAGAGGAAAGGTGAAAAAAAAAAATAATTTACTGCTGGTTTAATATATGCTATCGTTAATAAATATCTTTTTAAATGTTTACTACCTTGAAGAACTAACGTCATTCATTGATGAGAATACATACTTCAATATAATATCGAAAAAAGATTTTATAAAATAATTTTACCTATATTTTTGCCTAATTCATTTATTTATCTATTCGATTAATTTTTTATTTTACTTATCTGCTTATGAAGTATTTAGTAAGTAATTATTCGACTCCTGTTTTTCAACGGAAAATAGAGGTTTTGGTGTGCCATGAGCTCGAATAACTAAGTCACGCGAATTGGTCCGGTTGTGTGTGTGACTAGCTCAAAAATGATAAACCGTAAGAACCTGAAATCAGGCATTTGCTTTAGGTCTGCGACGAGGGAGCAAAGATTTCATCAAAATTGAGTAAACAGAGAGGGCACTTTATCCTATAAATTTTATAAAACTTTTCAAAAACGGCTCTAACGAGTTTGATTAAACTCGTCACGTTTGATGAAAATAATCTTTAATACCAGGTAGGTTTCATTATTTTTTCTGTTAGGGCTTAAATGGCGAAGGAAAATTGTCTTCCTATGAAGTACCTTTTGATTTTGTGCCCAGTGATAAGAAATGACTGAATAAGAAATATTAAAGGATTCTATAAACAAATACAAGAGAATAAAGAACGGAAAAATCCCCAAAATAAAAATTTCAATTTCCCTTAATGAGTGCAGCAATATACATGTATTCCAAATCTTTAGAATGGTACGAATTCGAGAATGAGAATAATTAGTTTATAAAGTCGTAAATAAGTAATTAGTAATGTTTACTTTTATATTAGGTACCAATGTTCCGACAACACAAACACGACAACCCCTTCGCATGACAATCCATTTACTAACAGCATATAGTCAACAACTAAAGGCATACTGCGCAAGCGAAAGATTATTCAACTTATTTATTTCCTTGGTGGAACTTATAAATGAAACAAAAAGTACTGAGCGCACTTAGTAAAATTGCTTACAAGCGCATTTAGTAAATTTGTTGTAAATGGAAACATTAATGTCTTCAATTTGCTTGGTTTAATGTTTATGTAAGTCATGTATGTCAGGCTTGGAGCAGATCTCTCGGCCATTACCGTTTTAATCTTCGTTAAAGATCGTTGGCTGGGAAGAGGAAATAGAAGAGATAAGTGGGTTTGAGTGGTTATGAGGTGAGCAGTGAAATGTTGTATATTTACCGTGAATATACGGTTCTACTTTAAGGAATATCCATGTCTTTGTGCACGGTTTTGTTTGGAATACACCACTGAGCATCAAGAATTTTTCTATGTATTTTTTATTGTTTGAAGTTCATAATACACAATAAAAATACATAGGAACATAACATGTTCATATAAACAAAATTCAAACGTTGAACTTTTTCTATGAGAACATGTTCAGTATTTCCAAATAAGTTTTGGTGTGGTGATTTTTCTACATTCTGACTATATCAAAGAGGAGTATAGAAATTAATTTTCGAGGTAGGATAAGTAGCTATGATTGACAATCGATGCTATTGTGGGAAGAAAAGATTGCTATTTCGTTAGCGAAAGTGAAAATACAAGGGTGTATAGTATAAGGGTGCCATGAAATGTCAGAGGTTTAAAGGAAATAGAGGAGAGGGCTTAAAACGCTATCTTGCAGCATGACTTGTGAGTTAAAGAAAAATGTAGAAGAAAAGGAATCTAAGGAAATCCAGCACAATCTGTTGAGCAAGCAAGATTTAAGGATAAGAAAGTAGGCAGAAGGTAGTGTGATTGCGTCAATTATCCTATGGAACTATTGCAGGGTGGAGTGATATCAACGTAAGCCAAACTTTTGGTATCACTTTACTACTTTCTAGTAAAGGTTTAAGAAAATTCGAGTTATAAAAATTTAGGTTATAGTAAGATAGAATCATATATGCGTTTAACTAGCTTTTCAAGGTAGCTGGCGAAGGCTAAAGGCAGTGATATATGATTGTTTAATTAACATTAAATATTGATTTTTATTTAAATTTCTTATTTGTTGTTGAAAAGTAAGTATTCATTAAGAAAATCAAATTACTTACTTTAAGTGAGTTAATCCTCTCTCTGTACGGTAACAGTAATCGACGGAGATGGATTGTTTTCTTTTAAAAATACAAAATATGAATATGTTTTTTCTGTCGACGCATCTAAGCATCAGATTTACTCCTTCTTAAATCTTTGGGACATACCTTCCAAGCTTCAGCTGTCTATAGTTTCTATTCTGCAATTGATCTTTCTTTTAGCAGTTAAACCCACTATGGTCAGGACTATACTCCCAGATCTTTATAGAGAGCCTACTGCCCATTTTCCAATTGTAATGTAATTAAAAATAGTCATAGTTCTTCAATTTAAATGTCCAGTCCATCATATTGGTTATTGGTTAGGGATGATTGATCTTCCATTGGTTCCATGGGCCACAAAACATTCAATTATTTTAAATGAACTGAATGTTGAAGAAAAATGCGAATCCATCACAAATACAGGCAGCTGAGGCATCAGTACAAAAAACTAAATTAGGTTCCTATTTAGTACAAAAAGACCGCAAATACCAGGGATAAGGTCAAACGTAAAGCTTATGTAATATTCTTTAATTCCATGCCCGACAACATATTCAAAATTTGGTAGATTTAAAAAAAAAAAAATTTTTACTTTTAAGAGTTTGAATGCTATAATTTTAGCCAAAATATACATCACTCCTAGATCTAAGAACGCACTATTAGTGATGTAATCAATATTAAATTTTATTGTTTTTTTAAAAATCTATGATAACAATACTAGTCATTTACATCACCACGACGCTCCTTTTTTAACTGCCTGATGTTTATACAATAAAATCCTTCGATCGGGACGTGTTTTATATATTAATTCGCTTTATCACGAATAAATAATTACATAAAACTCTGATTATATCGAACGGGGGCTAGAGATGAAAATATCTCAGTTGGGGGGGGGGGGGCTAATCATTTAGAGCAATAAAGTGCTGAGGGGGAGCAAATTAGAACCGCCCCGGAAATTGGCTCATTATCAAGGTTTTTTCTTTTAACAAGGTCTCCTCGTTCCTCCTAGCTCTCTTTTTTCGAATATCTCGGAGGCAGGATTATGTCGTGGAACAACGTGTAAAATTGTAACGAACCATTTTTTTTTTTTCGGAACTACACAGTTTTAATTGTTTGTAAACCATTATTGGATTTTGTACTTATAATTGAAGTTATTTTTATCCATGACGGGATAAAAGAAAAAATGATGTAGAAGAGAAATTATCATGTGTATGAATTATGGCACGGTTAAATAACTTTATTAAAAGTAGTTAATAAAAAAAGGTAAATTCGGAAAGATAAGACAAAAGATTCATCAAGGATTGTAGCACTCATTGGGTCTCCCATATATTTACTAAACCTTGGGATGACTATCTTGGACTGCCTCATTCCAAGGAGGTGAGACATTATACACTACGTTCCTGGAAGCTTCTAGAGTTAAACAGTGTTTTTTTTTTTTTTTTTTTTTTTTTTTTTTTTTTTTTTTTTTTTTTTTTTTTTTTGTAGAAATAAATGAAAATTGTCTTCGTATCTACCGATCATTAACCAGCACTATTCACGCTTTGATAACTATACGACATAACAATATACTTATTAATGAATGGCACGGCCAAAAGAAATAAGAAAGGTTGAATTTTAATGCTACGAACTCTTACGCACCACAGATATTGTTATACGAATTTAAAAAAGAAAAAATCTTTATGAATAATACTATAGTGACAAGGACAGAATGTTCAAGAGTGATTGGAGGGGCTACAACTGATCTCTAAGTGTACATAGAACACCACTCAGCCACTTGAGCGAAACGTGGGCGTTAATAACGCCATCCTTAGCATGCATGCATTATGGGACTCTAAAACCAAAAGGAAAGTAAAGCTAATAATGAGAATGTATATTAAATAATATCTACTGAAACTTTGGTTAGGTACTTAAATTTTTGAATAAAATTGTTTATAGAACAGGAAAAAAATTACGGTTAGGATAAACAATTATAGCAAAGCAAAAATGAATGTTTTTTATCTGCCAATAAAGCCTTTGTTTTTAATATTTGAATGTGTCCTATTATTGAACGTTTTTATTGAACACATTTAAAAATCTCAGTTTTCGATTATAATCATCTGCGCCTGTCAATTAAATTTCGACAATCAACAAATGTCTCTTTTCGCTAAAATACAAATGACTTGGCATGGGGTACCTCTTCCCTTGTTTATTTAAGTTACTCAGGTTTTCTAAGAAAGGAGATCTCTCATCCAAAGCCTTTTTGATCTCCTCCTCTTAGGTACTTATGGCTATATTAACTGTAACTATATCTGATATCAGTCGCTTATTATGCCATGCAAGTTATTAAGATATCGTTTGAAGGAGTAGGTAAATCCGTACGAAGGGTTACATTTGTCATGTATCGTGTTTCCTAATGAGTCGTAATATTTTTGTTTGAAGGGTAGGGGGTTTCAACTTAACAATTTAAACTAAACAAACAATTTAACTTTAAATGGGTTTTTTTTTTGGCGGTTCTGTATATCTCTGAAGAGTTTGTCAATATATATTTTAGTAAGGATAGGTACTTAGTTTCTGTCGCAGTTCTAGTTTTGGGGGCTTAGGAAAAAGTGAGAAAAATATATATTATTGAGTACCAAGCTAATAGGCCCCATATCATTAGGTCTATGTCTGATCGAAAAAGTGTAGACAGTCAGTTTAAGAAATCATAATTTACAGTGGAGGAAAACGTTTTTTCTAAGGGTGAATGTTATGCGTTTTGATTTTTCGTGATTTAATCGACTTTTTCATAGTGTGAACTATTCATTTAATTTATGTAAGTGAAGTTGTTAGTGAAGCATGTGAGGATTCTGATATTTTTTGAGAAATGTGATAGACATTGTCTGCGAACGTGGCGGTCGACAAACATTGTATTTTGGTAGGAATCGTGTACAATCATTGTTAGACTAAATAATGTAAAGTAAAAATTAGGAAAAAAAAATTAATCCTAATTTTCCTTTTTTTTTTTTTTTGGTCCAGAAACTAAACGTTATTTTTAAATAATTTGAAAGGGAGTAAAAAGATTGAACCACCATTAAACATTATTTTCATAAACTTCTCTCGGTCATACTGGACTGAGATTTCTTTTTTCTAGCAATCATATGGGATATATGATTGCTAGGGATAGCCGAGCGTGTTTGAGCGCGACTTGTTTCAGCACGCTCGAGCCGAACGGTGGCGGTTCGAATCCGCCCTGGGATGGTTGACTTTTATTTAGTGGAGGCCCCACAGAAGAAATCTCGACCTACCCACCATGGTTAGAATAGGTTGGTTACACATCAAGAGTAACCCCCCGAGTACACATGGCCAGGAAGGAGTACCGAAAAAAAATCAAATATCCCAGTACACTATGGCAACAATGGTATAATGATTTAGATTAATAAATTTCACGAAGTATAAGCAAAAAACAACATAAAATAAGGTAATATGATACGATATAGAGAGTGTTATTCAGACGTTTAATCTAAAGTTGCGTCCTAACCTCACAAATTTCGGTTTGAGGCTCCTAGTAGCACCGCAGACCCATTAAAGTTACCATTAGCAAAGTTCAACTTCTCGGCAAATTACTGAGTGTAGCGGATAGGCGGCGAAATTTCAATGCCTCATGGTTGCCCTCTGATGGGTCCCCCTTCATCCTGCTTCTTTGCCAACGTGAGTCAATTACAGTGAAACAACAACTTATAATTAAGTTATATCGAATTAAAGGCTTAATGGCTGAGCAGAGTAATTAGCTCAAAACTTAAAGCAGATTTATAAGTGTCAAAATGGTTTTAAAACAAGTTATTTATTCTATGATAGATTAATTAATTTAAATTTGTTAATTAATAAACAAAAAGAATAGATTAATGATAATTTACCTTAATTAAAATATATTTATTAAACGGCACTTTATGATACTATTGCTAATCAGACCATGTACAGTGGGTGTTATAATATTTGCCTGTCCAGATATAATTAAGTTAGGCATCTTTACCTAGTACCTGACAAGGTACAGGCTCAGGACAGTCATTTACTTAGCTGCACTAATTTAATAAATTATTGAATTATTTTTAATTATTAAATTATAAATTTATTAATAAGTAAAGAATTATTAATCCCACATATATTATTTCACAAAGCGTAAAAATCGGTTTTTCATCAATTATAAGGTCCTACCATGCTCAAATGCCACGAATGTGGTATCGTTGGATTCAGAATTTCACGGAGCTTTTGCGAATTGCATTCTCAGTGTTCATTTTTTGGTCCAAAATAAAATATCGACCAAAACGTACTGACTCAACGGATCGAAACGAATAAAATTGGGTTTTATGGATTGCGATACGAGCATTAAGACCCAGTTTAGTTCTTTAGAACTAAACTGGCGTATGCGTTTTAAAGCCCTAAAACCTATCATTTCTGAGATAACGCCTGGGTTAGGCTCCTCCGCCGCACGTGGTCAACTACTTATTGTATTACGTTACAGCAAATGCTAGGACCTGTCGTGTTTAGGTTCTAAAAATGTTGTTTCGTCTGATTTAGACTTAATTGTAGCGTTGGAAAATTGTACTCTCACATTTAGCAATTACAGTATACTCCCACTTTACCGGTTCCCGTTTAACCGACTCTTCGGATAAACCGATGGACGCTGTAAAAGATAAAAATTCTTTTTAAAATCCTTAAAAACATTTATAATTTTGTTATATTCTCAATAAAAAATTTTATTAAAATTTGTATTATGTTGCGGTTCGATAGATCTTAAATAAATTAAAATGTAGGCATAAAGTCTTTTGTTTTATACTTTCACTTACCTAGATATGAAATATATAGTAAGGGGAAGTATTGCGATCGTGAAAAATTTCCACTTTCGGATTTCAACGGAAATACACGTTTTGGGGTCCCCTGAGTTCAAATAACCAAGTCCCGCGAAATGGACTGTGTGTGTGTGTGTGTGTGTGCGGGCGCGTGCGCGTCCGCGTGCGTGTGCGTGTGTGTGTGAACAGACTAGCTCAAAAACTATAAACCGTGCGAACCTGAAATTAGGTATTTATTATATGTATATGCCCGCGACGTGACAGCAAAAATTTCATCAAAATTGCCCAGAGGGGTACTTTATTTAATAACTTTTTACATTTTTTTGGTTTTCTCAAAAACGGCTTCAACGATTTTGATCAAATTGGGTATTTGATGTATATATATGCCAGAGATGTGATAGCCAACATTTCATCAAAATTGGTCAAACGGAGGGGGGACTTTACTTAATAAATTTTGTATCATTTTCACGTGTTTTTTTTATTTACTCAAAAACGGCTTCAACGATTTTAATCAAACTGGGTATTTGATGTATATAAATGCCAAAGATGTGATAGCCAACATTTTAGAGGAGAAAAAAAAAAAAAATATTCAGTCAACTCATAAAACACGTTGAGCCCATGCATGTGTAATTGGTAAGTGAAAGTTGTGTGTTGCGCGCACGCACCAATTTTTTTTATTTTTTACCGAACTCCAGTAAAACAAATCTCTTCGAAGTAAAATTGATCTTAAAACAAAATCCGTATCCTCCATTCATTTCATTAAAAAAGAAATAGCTTCCTATATTTTGACAAGAAATTTCGTCAGTCGACATTAAGGTGCGTATAAACGGAAAAAAATAAATGATTTGTGAAAACTGAATAGATTGATAGTGTAAATTTTCTTAAATTGTTAAATAAAATTGGTCCAAAAAAGGTTTCTTTAATTAATAACTATACAGCCTTTGTACAATAGGTTGTGTGTTGCATTTGGGTTTTATCGAAATATAGAAGTTATAATAATATATTTTGCTGTTTTTTTTATACACTTTTCCGGATTGACCGGCTCATTCACTTAAACGGCAATGTATCCGTTCCGACGAGGAGGGATAAGCAGGAGTCTACTTTAGTCATTGGCGGAACTGAGGGGAGGGGGGGTGCTATGGGGGCTGGAGCCCCTCCATTTGGAAAAATTTTCGTCATTTAAAGATAGAATTTGATTTTCCTTAAAGTAAGGAAGCAAGTTAAAGAACAAAAATGCGCAGAACAGGTAGAATTTCAGTTGTGGGAAGGTGAAAAAGCTGATCGGCAGATCCAAATGAAGGGCTGTGGGGCTGCAGCCTCCCCCCATTAGGATGCAGCCCCCCCCCCTTTACAATCGGCTGGATCCGCCCATGACTGTAATGGTGATTCATAGTAACATAGTGATTCATTAGAACTTTGGTTTTATTAACTTATCTTTTTTATAACGGGAATTTCAGAAAACTAAAGTATCGAAATAAGAAAAATGAATTTCAATGGTTTCTACGCGGGCTTTATGACACATACACGTTCCACGTTTTTGGGCCAGGCGTCTAACATCTCTAAAACTTTGGTTTTGGTGGGTTAGGCCCCTCAGCTTCACGAGGCTACTTATTGTTTTGTTGCCTCTCCATGGATAGAAACCTATTTGATGTCGTTCTTACCTCTTAGAAAAATCTTAATATGTATTATCTCCTCTCCATTGTCAGAAAAATAAGCGTAAAAAGCATCTTATGAACTGTTTTTGAAAAAACAAAATCAGTAGGGAAGTTAAAATCAGAATGTAGAAAGATTAATTTCCAAGACTATGCAACATTCTTAGTGAATTCATATATTCCAGGAAGATTACAGGAAACTTTTGTAAAGAAAAACGTCAGAAAATGAACTTCTTCCTTAACTATTAAATAGAAAAATAATTTATTCATCCTTGCTGTAGAAACAAAAATTCACCTTAAGGCCCGAATAGTTGGGGGAGGGAGAGGGGTAAGAACTGGCAAAAAAAAGTTCATTTCATAGTTATGTTAAACCTAGAAGTAAAATGTGATACAAATCTTCGTGCGAAGTGCTTCGCACGGGTCCACCTAGTTAATTCTTATTATTTTTTTTTTTTTAATTTTTAACAATGAATAAATCAAAGCTAAATCAGGATAGATTCTACAGTCAGTCCTATGCTAGTCCAACTGTCCAGATCAGGTGAATTTTTAATTTCGTTGAATAATTTTAATATTTGAAGCGTGGAAATGCATAAGAGTGTAAGTGCCAAAAAAATAAAACAAAGTTTTTTTTTGGCCAAATTGTTATATGTGTCAAAGCCATTTTTCACAAATGGGTTATAAGTAATGATTTGTTGCTAGAAAAGAGATCATTCAACGTATGAAATATGGCATGGGTGTAAGCACTGAACGTAGAGGGTGTAAGTCACATCATTTCTGTAAAAATTTCCTAAGGCACTTATACCCTTATGCATTTCCACACTTCATTTTTCCAAGTCCTAAACCAATACTATAACTATCTCAAATCTCAAGAAAATGTAGGATGGCGAGGTTTGACATTGCGCTTATTTGATGCGGAATGACCCTGCAATAAAATCATACAGAAAACAGGATTACGCTCACTTCTGTATAGGAAGAAATGAACAGAATATTCTAATTTTCTATTAGTAGTTAAATTTGATGCTTGAATACAGAAGGTTTATTCTTATTTTATAATCAGTTACTTATGAAAATAGAGTAATTAATGACAATTCGAAATGAGAATAATTTAGACTTATGAATAGCTCCTTATTTCTAACAGAAACATCGTTTGATTTTACCATTCATCTTTGCCCTTAAATTTAAATTAATCTCAAACAATTTTAAAAATGTTAGATCATTATCTATTAAAAGCTCATATCAAGTGGCCTTTAGGGAACACTGTCTTTCTGTTAAAAAATGATAATTGTCAGAAATAATAATTGAAAAGCAGAGAAGCCTGGAAAGGTCAACGAAAGGGAGGGTTGATGGGGGGGGGGATAATTTGATCAGGCACCGCAGGCCAAGCCCTTACTGAGTCAACTGAGGAAGGTCAACAGAATAATAGGGCCCCACAGCAACAAGAACCTCCTCTCTGCCGATGTGCCAAAGGGATTTCCCCGATTGGAGGTCGTTAGGTTGAAGGCAGTGGCTTGAGTCAAGGACGCTATTAAGGTACACTGAAAGTAGTATTCAAACATCATTGGGAAAAGGATGAAGATATAGCTGGGTAAGAAGTATCGTGCACTTGTCTTATTACCTAAAAACATAAACTATAAATGATAAAAGGCAGCGTTTGTATTGGGGGAGAGAGGGGAATCATTACTTTAAGGATTAAGACTAAGTAGTAAGATCATGATAATATAACGCCTGAAGAGATAAAGAAATCAATATTCTAGGAAGCAGTAGATGAGAATAAAATTATTCACTCCTAGATGGGCTCAATCTAAAGGGAGTTCCCTATTCGAAGAGAACTTTTGTTTGTTTGTTTATATACTCGTATGAAAAACAAGCAAACTTTATGCTACTAAGAATAATCTGATTACATTACCTTGGGAGTGATAAATTTTGCCTATCCAGATATAATTAGGGACCATTAAAGATTATCTGACTTCACACAGGCTTGGGACATCTATTTTACATCCCCTTCGAAAGACGGCATAACTAAGATATTTTTAATCCTAGTACCACCTGGTGGGTTGCGAATCCACGACCTTGGTTTTAGTAGGGTATTCATGCTGATCACTACACCACAAGTGTCCCTATCGGAAATTTTCAAATAATTTCTATTTTATAATTCAAGGGAGATGGGAATAAAATCTTAAAATGGTATTAAAATTACATCCTTGAACTTAGCGAAGACTAAGTCAACATTGTGATATCCTATCCGGACATTGTGTATCCACCTTCTTCTATAACGCCAACCACTGGAATCTAGGAAGTGAGAAGAACCTTTTTATATTCCTGAAGAAACAAAATCTGTATGGATTAATATTAAAACTGGTATGAGAATATCCTGATCTGTACTCGTACCAAGAACCTAATAAAATACTTGAATAAAAAATTATTTTTACTGGTGGCTATATTTCAACTTCTCGCGTTACATTTATAAAATATTTATCTAGAGACACAGAGAGGTGATAATCAGCTTAACAACTAGCCCATCTCTTGAGCTACTAATTGAAATTAAGCAGCTAAAGTTGTGAGTTTCGAGAGACTACAAGTCGTCTAACTTCCAACTCTTAAGTGTTTTGTTCTAACTTCGGAGGAAGGTAGTTGCTTTCATTCTTCATCCAAAATAGTTCATAGTAAAAAATTATAAAACTTGGAAATAACACATATTAATAATGAAACTATCGCACCTGAAGTTTCATAATTGAAACAAGAGGTGTATCTGATGAAATTAAATTTTTTATCATATTTCCATTAGGCTTACAGGCTACTAGGCTTCTTTTTTTTTTTTTTTTTTTTTTACTATACTATACTTTATGCAAGTTTTTGGGATCAACAAAATATTTTCAAATATACCTAACTCATGTAAATTATTTTTTTATTGTGCTGTGTTCTCATCTACAACATAAGAACTTGTTATTTTAACGTTTATTGAATCAGTTCAATGTGCGGCAGCCTTTGGAATAAATTCGAAAACCCGACTATTTTTTCTAACTTGTTTTGCCCTAGTAATCCTTTCATGGTGGCCTCAGTGATATGGAACAGGAATTTTGAATCCAATAGTATAAAAAAAAATTCATTGATATTGATGAGCTATTTTCGTACAAGTGTCAGATCTTCTATCTGCCTCAACGAAACAATTTCAAATTAACTATTTTCTTTCGTTTCGTACGCATCAAATTAAAATTTAATTTTTTTAGAAATTTAGTTAGAATTTACAGTTGCAAAGGCATTGAAGAAGGTAATATCCATTTTCGTTATCTATAATACCTCCGAATTAAATTTTGTCTTTAATATCTTACAATAAAATATTTTTTGTAAAAAAAACAGTTCAAATTTACTTTATTCGATTCTGAAATATTTTCGTTTAATAAAAATTTTAGGTCATAAATAAACAGATATATAAACTGCTTTGAATGGTTTTATGAAAAAAAAAAAACCAAAACATGTTTCAGTTGGTTAAACTACAAACTACGGAAACAGCAATAATGCCTTAGTCAATTCCTATCTCAGCGTTTAAACGGATGGCTTGAAGAACTGATAACTAATTGATTTGGTCTTATCCCCTACTACATGTTCAGAATAGAGTATGCCAATAAGGAGGTACTCAATATAATATTCTCATATAAATCTATCCATTTACGTATAGTATTAAAAAGAAGTTCAGCTTAATATTTGTTTAAAACGCGCCAAGTACGATTTTTATCCACTTCGACCTTATGAGCTTCTAGCAAACTTGATGTCTATGTTAGAGTCTTTTGATTTATTTTTTCGATATGATCTTGTTTAATTTGTATAATTGTGTACTTGGCTAAGTGTTACATGAAATATACTGTGGCATGTTAATTATTTTGTAGTTTTCAACTTGAAGTATAAATGGACAAATTATAGATGGGGTGTTAAAGAATGGGAGAGGGTTCTGTGAAGTACGATTTAAGTGGCTTTAGAATAAAATGTTAGAAGGGTAGAATTTAGAATGAAAGGTTTTAAGACGTTATTAAGCCATAACTAAACTATGTAGTGCCGTAGCGAAAATTCTTTTTTTTTTTTTTTTTTGATATATATCCATTTATATTTTCGACATTGTTGTAATGGAGAAATGACCGTACATAAACTGGACTCACATCAGAAATAGGATGAGCCAACTTTATTGGGCTGCAATAACACAAATGGGAAAATTAGGGCGTAACAAAAAATTATATAGATTCTCTGATTTTATAAAAGAATGAAAGTAAATCAATATGGTTAGATACAATTTTGAAAACCTGTAAAAGTAGTTCCTAATATCCAATTTAAATTCAAATAGAAAATTTTTAATTACCTGTTTGTTTACTTCACCGATGACTGTCTAATTTAAATTTTATAGTTTATCAGTCCAGATGTCAGTGGTATCTTATTATTTTTTTATTTTATTGACATTAATTATATTTTTATGATTTAATATAATTATTAATAATATATTATTATATTAATATTTTTTATATTAATATTATATTATATTTCCTACTACCGTCATCTTATTCGCTGATTGTCAGCACCTTGCTGACAGGTGCGAATCAATTATTAATGTCATAAAAAAAAAATTATTTGATTCGTATCTAAAATATAATTTTTCTTGGACCAATAACACCATTCCTTTATTCTGCCACTTGTTGAATTTTCAAGAAGCAAAATTATTATGAACTGAAAGTGAATAAACAATAAAAAGCACTAATGGCTATAAATCAATGGCTCTGTTGGTATCAGCACATAGGAATCGATTCTAGCTGCGGCTCATTACACTATAAGCTCACCGGATAATGGGGCAGCGGTCGGGATCATTGCTAATCCTCAACAAGTCGGAGGAAGTATCCGCTCCATCCCTTGTCTAAGCAGATTAGTAGAACCCCTGAGTCAGGTCGCTATCGATATTGATGGACCAAATCCAACTGCTGGCGAGGCACATAGTCGTCTTTATCATCACTCTCTAGGGTTATCGGCCAACGTGCAGTTCTATCTTTTAAATTGAATTGAAGCCATATATTGAGTCTTACGTCTCCCTTAAGAGCAATAAAGGTAAAAAATCTTATCGCATTTGAAGTTCATAACGGATATATTTTATATAGTTGTACTAATAAATCCACATAAATCGTACTTCACAGAACCCTCTCCCATTCTTCTCCTTGTGGGGACCTCCCGCGAACACAAACCCTGCAAAGAACGTCGTGACGTTCGTGCGAATAGAGGAGTGCGGCGGAAGCAGTATCGGAATCCGAATCACCTCATCAACGCATGTTCCGAAGCTATTCGCATTCAGCTTATTACCGTGCGATGCGGTAGTCCTAATCGATGGACTTATCAATGATTCAACTCCTCTTTCCATCTTCTTTTAATTCATTAATGAATTATTTTTAAAAATCGAAAAAAAAATCAAAGTTCAACTTTGGTTCTTTTGTAAGCTAGATCCAGGATCTAAATGTTGAGAGAAAGTTCATCTCCCTGAAGGTGTGCGAGTTTCCTCAGCTAATGACCAGGGGGAACTGCCTATCCTACGAGGCCTTTGTGTGCGAGTGGAAGAAAATTGTAGCTGTGACCCACTTCTCCTTTTCCTGAAACGTGAGGAGGTGCGGTGTTCCAAGAAGGTAGCGGAACCGAGAAAATACCGAAGAGGAAAGCAGCGGACACTAACTAAAGGTAACTAAGAAAGAGGACATTGTATAAAGAAAATAAATAAATAAAGTTTATACTTAGTGTATGGGACGTTGGATTAAAGGGAAAGAAGATATTCCTAACGCCTCACAGTGTGACGAGCAGTGTTCAAAAATAAAAAAATTGAAGTTTGAAAAAAAGATTTATGTAGGTTAATATAAAAATTAGAATCTTAGAACAGAAAAAAAACGTCAGAATTCCAATATAAAAACAAAGGATTAAAGCTTAGGATTAACTTGAAGTATGGACAAAAATACAAAGAATAAAACTTGCTCGGTTAGTAAATATTTCCTTTGGCTATTACTATCTTATTACAGAAACATTATCATTCTTTTTTTCCTGTTAAAGTGAAAGTCTTAATTGAATTTTTCAGTGACTAATCTTGACCAAAAGTGCGAAAATGGGTAAGTTCTATTGTTTAAGATTACGTAAGAAATTTTCATCAATATTTCAACTTTAGAATTTATTTTCTAAAAAACGTAAAAAAACGGTTTTTCCATTTTTTTACCATCAATAGTACATTTCTTCACGTTTATTTTGATACCTAGTTTCAGTCTGCTTCTGCCTGCTCCTAACGTTGATTTTTGTGGTTTTGATATACTAGTACAAGAATATAATTTATCTGAATGTTCCGCAAAAGTTAATATAGATATTATATAAGAAAATTCGTGAGATTGTTTTGCTTAGATATTCAAAAAAAGTGGAAGCAATGTGGCAGGTCTCCTGTTAAATTCGAAAAAAAAATACGAAGATTGGTTAAATAAAAATATTAAACTGACCGATGATGGTTTTGAAATTTGTAACCAAGATAATAAATAATCAACCAGGACCTTCGCGTGGAAGACCGCAAGTAAGTTTTGCGGAAGCATCATATTCTACAAAAAAGAGACGAGTTGCGGATTTAGTAACGACGAAAGCTCCGGAAGAAATAGAGTTTGCCGTTATGCTTACTTCTAAGAATAAAACAAGCAGAAATCCAGCTTTACTACCACTAAATGTTTTGCCCCCCCCCCCCTTACATGGATTTACGACTTAGTTTCCGTAAATATAATATTTTAAGGAA
Source organism: Aelia acuminata (assembly GCA_911387785.2). NCBI lineage: Eukaryota > Metazoa > Arthropoda > Insecta > Hemiptera > Pentatomidae > Aelia > Aelia acuminata. Next base: position 62,349,968 of record OU426981.1, read on the forward strand.
CACAATGAATAGTTACAGCCAAATCATTTTACCCAGCTATTATGAGCAAAATGGGCAGAAAAACAACTTTTGCCATCACTGAATGAAACATCAGAAACCCACAGTGAAGTAAATCTACAGGAAACACTGGATAAAACAGCCAAGTCCATAATCAAACTTACCTATGATTATTCCTGTCGGCCACTAACATTGATCAGTAAATGGGGATTTGACGGCAGTTCGGGACAAAGCAGGTACAGACAAAAATTTAATGAACCTCAGAACACAGATGATTTCCGTAATACCGCCCGAGGATTTTCGGAAATCCAAAATTAAGCAGTGAAATTACCGGCCTTGACATAAAATTAATAATTAATTTGGGCACCATTTTGAAAGTAGTTTCTAGTTTTTGTGTACTTTAACTATTAGTAATTTATGTAATTAACACGTAATAAACACTGTATTTATTAGCACAACAAGAGTAACAAAACAATCACAACAAGGTTATTATGTGAACTAACTATCTCTAATTAACATATGTTTTTTAATATAAATAAGTATTGTTGCCAATACTCATTACTCTTCCCCTTCTAGAATGAGGAATAGGTTAGCCTCTGAGGAGGCCGGCGGTTTCTCACTGGTCTGGTTGGGGCAGGTTGATCATCAGGTTCTTCTGTGCCTGTCCTATGGTTCACAGGAGAATCATCCGTGGGTATTGTTGCACTTGAGGTAGCTTCTGGTTCAGGAGCCATCACCTCTGGAGACAAGAAGGGTCTGAGCTGCGAGCTGTGTTTTTTTTCCCCAGACTCTAGAATGTATGTATTTTTCCCACAGCTACGAGCGATCTGTCCCTTCTTCCATGTTGAGTTCCTTCCTTCTCTCACCCAAACCGGCTGTAGTTCCCTGAAGTATTTTTTTGAAATTACATTTTCAGGTGTTGAACATGTCTTGAGTGGATGCATGACATCTAATTTTGTCCTTATTTGTCGACGCAAAAACAGCTCCGCAGGACTTGCACCTGATGAAACTGGAGTAGAACGAAACTGAAACAAGAAGTTGCACAATTCCTTTTGTATGTCTTTCCCAGTTTCCATTAATTTTCGAAGACTCTGTTTAGTGGTCTGTACATATCTCTCTACCTGTCCATTGGATTGGGGGTGATAGCTTGGAGTTAAAATATGCTTGATTCCAAAATTAGCGCAGAATAGTTTGAATTCAGAGGACGTGAATGTGCTTTGATTGTCTGTGACGATCGTCTTAGGAAAGCCAAAACGAGTCAGTAATTGTGATTTAATTAAGTATATTGTTGTATCAGCTGTCATGTCATTGACAAAAAATGCTTCAAGCCATTTTGAATAAGCGTCTACGACCAGCAATAATAATTTCCCTTTGAATGGGCCTGCAAAATCCAGATGTATTCTGTCCCAAGGGTGTCCAGAAGCTGGCCATGGTATAGATTCTACAGGTTCCTGATTTCTGTATTTGTTGCATATTTCACAGGACTTGATTTTTTCTTCAATTTCTAGGTCCAATTTAGGCCACCAAAATTTCCCACGTGCCAAGGCTTTAGACCTTACAATGCCAATGTGTGTATCATGGAGAGATGAAATCAATCGTTTTCTTAGTGTGGGAGGTACGATAACTCTGATTCCCCAAAGAATACATCCTCCGTGTATTGATAATTCATTTCTGATTTTGAAGTAGGGTAGAAGTTCTTCAGAGCATTTTGCAGGCCATCCTTTCAATATGAAATTTTGTACATTGAGAAGAATAGGGTCCTTGGAGGTCTCTTTGGCAATATCTTGGCTTTGAATTGGTAAGGAGTTTATATTTTCATCAAATATTTTTGAGACAACTTCTTCAAATGCAAAGTCAGTCTGTTCTAATTGAGGAATGGGCAAGCGACTTAAAGCATCAACTTTTCCAAATTTTGAAGTATTCACATATTCCACTGTGAATGTGTAGTTCATGAGCAAAAGGCTCCACCTCTGGAGTCTATTTGCTGTATTTTGAGGTATTCCCTTTTTGCTACTTATAATATGCATCAGAGGACGACTATCTGTCTGCAAAATGAACTTCCGACCCCATAAAAATTTGTGAAATTTTCTGATCCCATATACAATAGCCAGCCCCTCTCTCTCTATTTGAGAATATTTTTGTTCAGCAGAATTTAGCGTTTTAGAGCCGTACATGACTGGACGTTCGGTTCCATCAGGATATCGGTGTAAAAGACTTATCCCCACCCCCTTAGAACTGGCATCGGCAGCCAAAACTAATGGTAATCTTGGGTCATAATGAGCAAGAATGTTTTCTTCAGTCAGGGATGTAGTTAACTTTTTAAAAGCTTGATGACAAGATTGGTCCCACACAAAGGGTGTATCTTTTTTCCTCAGTTGGTTTAATGGTGCGCAAATATCACTGAAGTCTTTAATAAATTTTCCATAGTAATTAATCATACCAATAAAAGCTTCTAATTCTTTCAGGTTAGTTGGTTCAGGCATTTCTTGAATAGCTTTAATTTTATTCGGGGATGGACGGAGGCCTGATTTCTCAATGACGTAGCCTAAGTACTCAACTCTATTCTTCAAAAATTCACATTTGATTTTGTTTAGTTTTAGACCGGCAGTTTGGAGTCTCTCGAGTACTAATTGGAGTCTTTGAAAGTGTTGTTCTTCATTTCCAGATACAATGATATCATCCATCAAACAAGCAACGCCTTCTATACCTTGTAAAATAATTTCCATTTTCTCTTGATAAATCATTGGAGCTGAATTTATTCCAAAAGCGAGCCGCTGGAAACTATAAAGTCCGAAAGGAGTGTTTATTACAAGTAATTTTTTGGTCTCTTCATCAACGGGTAGTGAAAAGTAAGCTTCTGAGATGTCCAATTTTGAAAAAACTTCAGCCCCATTAACTTTTGTAAAAAGATCTTCAATTACTGGTAATGGATACTGGTAGATTTCTAACCTCTCATTTAAACCTGTTGAAAAATCTGCACATAAACGAATTTTATTGTTTGGTTTCCTAACCACAACAATGGGTGCGGCATATTCAGAATATCTTACGGGCTTTATAATGCCCAGTGCTTCCAATCTATCCAGTTCACGTTTTAGTGGCTCGCGTAAAGCAAATGGAACCACCCTAGCTCGACAAAAAACTGGTGTTACGTTTTCTTTAAGTCGGAGCTTTACTTGCATATCCTTGCAGTAGCCAATACCCTCCTGAAATAACTTTGGAAATTTCTTTAATATTTCTTGCAGTTTGGCATTATTCAAGGGATTATTCGCTGTATCTTGTTTTTCTAAAACAGAAAAACAGCTTAATCTGCCCAAATCTAAATTTAATAATGGTTTATTCCATTCCAACCCTAGCAAATTCTTCCCATTTGGTGCTTCAGCTACAACAATCGGCAGTTTCTTCGAATTTCCTCTCCAAGTAGCTTCAACTTCAGCTTCTCCTAAAACTTTTATTTCATGCCCTGAATAACTGTATAACTTTATATTTGACCTTACTAGAGGAAATTTACCACAAGTAACCCAAGAATTTTTTGATAATATAGTATTTCTTGAACCACAATCTAATTCGAATTCCGTAGGATTTTCTTGACCATTTATGTTTACCAAAAGTTTGATTTTACCTGTTTTGTCATGTGATGTCATATTGAAAATATCGGTAACGTTATGATTTGAATCATTATCCTTTGCGGTTCCCTTTTTTAGACAGAATTTGGCAAAATGATTCAATTTTTTGCAATAGTGACATTCTTTGCCATAGGCAGGACATTCGTTGATTCCATGTATCAAACCACAGTTTCTGCATTTAAATTTTATTTTACTTTTTTGGCAAGCTACGGGGGGATGCAAACTATGTTTTGGAGAAATTTTATTTATATCCGAATCTGTCTGGTCGACTTTTGAAATTTCTAAGGCTCCAGTTAGAACCTTGGCTAACTCTACAGTCTCATTAAAATTTTTTAATTCTTTTTGCAATAGTACGGAGCGCACATTTACGCTATTTATGTTCATTACAAATGAGGTTATCAAAGCTTCCTCGTAAAAATCCGCAGGGAATTTACATTTGTCGGCTTGTTCCTTTAATTTGAGTGAATATGTGTTGAGGTTATCCGAGTCTTGAAACATTTTGAAAAATTTACATCTTTCAGAAATCGTAAATGAAACTTCTTTAAAATTTTCGTCTAATTTTTCAAGTAATTGATTAATATTAAAATCGGAGGGAGATTTTGGCTTGCAAATATTGATTAAAATTTCAAGTGCCTGTCCATTTAAGTTGCTTATTAACAATGCAACTTTCAATTTCTCGTCTTCTACGTTCGAAATTTGTAAGCACGCTTTGAATTTAATGCTCCAGGTATTCCACTTTATTATTGAAGAATCAAAAGGTTCAATATGATAAAAATTTATCTTACCCAATCCTTTTGTTTCATCGATTGTATTATTTTCATCATACTTTGGAGGCATTTTTCTTTTATCCTCGTCGCCACTTTTGTGTACTTTAACTATTAGTAATTTATGTAATTAACACGTAATAAACACTGTATTTATTAGCACAACAAGAGTAACAAAACAATCACAACAAGGTTATTATGTGAACTAACTATCTCTAATTAACATATGTTTTTTAATATAAATAAGTATTGTTGCCAATACTCATTACTAGTGTAAAATCAATTAATATACCGAAATTCACAGAATTGATTAATGAAACTAAAAGATTTATATCTGAGGCATTATTCTTGGTATTATATGCCAGTATCTTTGCATAAATTGCTTTTACATGGACCCGAAATTATTTCTTTTTTTATTACTCCAATTGGGCAATTATCAGAAAAAGCATTGGAGGGCCAACACAAGAACATAAGGTACCTCAGAGAACACAATACAAGGAAAACTTCTCGTATTGTAAAAATTCTCGTATATGTATCTTATGAAAATGCTTCTTCTTTCATCTGATCCATATTTGTTAACTTTATGAAAGGTTAGCTCCGAAAAATATTCAAAAATTGACGAAAATGTTTCAACATACTTAATTTTAAGAAAAAATGATAATATTATTTTACAATCCAGTGATTTTGAAGTGGAATAAACTTTTTTTATTAGGTAAGTTTGTGAATATCATATTATTTTGTATATATTGTATTCGTATTAATTTGTCCTATATCCTATAATATATCCTATAAGTCTCTATATTCATTTTATGTAATTTTATATCTTAATAAATTATTTTTTCTGTCATATTTTTGTTGTTTAATAGCCTAAAAATATATTAAACCTGGTGAAGAAAAAGATAGTATTTTTGAATTCTTAACCCGTACACTCGTGGCACTGTGCGCCTGTAGAACGGAAATAAAATGGATATAACGAGAAGTGACCTTCAGATGGTCATTTTATAAGCAGATTATATAATTCTTCTGAACTTGAAAGTTCGAAATACATATTTCGTTCACAATCATCTTTTGTTGTTGTTGCTAATGTTTGAAAATAGCAAGAAAGGTTGAAATGTACAATAAATATAGGAAAAAAGGGAATTTCGGTGAGAGAGAATTCAAGTGGGATATTGGCAGGGACATCAGGGTACTGTAAAGACTTGTAATGCTAGCTAGCATTGGGCCTGCTGGAACCACTATTGCCCTTCTATAGGACATCTCGAGGGAGAGGTTTCATGTGTCATTTTATACTGTTCATGGGAATAGACATATATATAAATTTTATTTCTTGTTTCATCAACTCTTACTTTAAAAACATATTTTATATATACATATTTACTATATAATTCGTTACTTTTATCTTACGGTTAAGGAATAATATTACACGAATTAAAACCACAGGTTTTATTTTTCATTGAAAAAAAAATCTACAAAACGAAAAAATGGTGTAATATTGAAGTTAAGAAATAATTTTTGGTTAAATACTTAAATAACTTTAAGATTTAACAGATTATATAAACGAAAACTATTGTAAATCTATCATACAAACAAAATGTTTTTTCTAAGATATTTTTTAAAGTATCTAACTTATATAGTAGACTTATTTAATTTCTGCTTTTATTTTCTTTTTCAAAAATTAATAATTTAAAAGATATTGCATTTTACCACATTGATCAAATGTTTATTAAAGAAATAAAAACATATAATTTTTATTTCTTAGCTTTTTATATATATACATAAAAGGTTTCAGAAACAAGCCTTCAATTTTTTATTTTTTATAATTTTTTATTTGATAGGTATTAAAAGCTCTATATTACGAGAAACAGAATTAGCGACAATAGAATTTTCACATAATTATTGTCTTAAGGTTAACAATAGTAGTTTCGTGTCGTTAAGAAAATAATCATACAATAATAAGATAAAAAAATTAAGGAATTAATTTGTTATCTGTTCGTTAATAATCGAATCTGGTTGAGCACAACAAAGCAATAGTGGAAAGGCGGAAGCAAACATTGGGAAGGCGAAGGAACCACATGTTGCCAGACCTGCTCTGAATACCAAATAGCCTTTTTAAATAGGAAAGATTAACCAAGATTAGGAATAGCGTAGAAAGTTTTCATTTCACACGGGAAATTATGAAAAAAGATAACAACAGGTTGTACGTAACGAAGTGATTCGCCTTAAACTAAAAATCTATTTTAATCGATGTTGAAAAAATTTAAAAATTATTATTTATTTGAAACAGTAAAGTAAATAACAGTATATATGAACAAATATTTACTTAAATATTTGTATAAATATTTATAATAGATATTATATTTACTTAAATATAATATCTTACTAATCCTCGTAAACGTAAAATGACGAATTTAATGATCTATGAGAATGGGAGGATCGAGATATTGGAAGAGGAGAGTGATTGTAACACCCGATATCTAGCGGGCAAGGTACTGGACAATACTGCAGTGAACTTAGTTGTAGTACAGTTTAGAGATGCTTTTTATTTTATTTAGTAGTTCATCTATTCCATACCTAACATGAGTAATATCATGATAATAATAAATATGGTAAAAAACCTTATTCAGGGAGAAGGCCCTTCAACTACAATCCTCTGAGAGGTATAAATACAGATATATCTTGACAAAAACTACTTTAACGTATTATTTGTTTTACGACTACAATATTTTAACCCTAGAATTTTCTAGGTACAATTATTTCTAATGTAACTTTATGAAAAATTCTATTTCATTAAATCATATGATCCATGAGTAATATCCACACAAAGCATTTTTTGTTTTATTCTTTCTCCGCGGCGATTTTTTTTCAGGAACATGGAGCTCGGTCGAACGTAAAATAATGTTCGAATTGATATAAAGTTTGTATTCAATTAAACACATGTTTTCGATGAAGTGTTCTGAAGCTGGTCTCGCTGTAGGAAAACAGAAGGTATGAGTCAAGGAACATGTTTTGAGGTCTGCACGAGCTAAATGTTAAATTATTGCTTTCAGAAAATATAGTCTTATTTTGAAAACATATTATTATATTTTTTTAGATTAAATTAGGTAAAACTGTTCCTAGAAAAATCACGGTTTCGTAACAGGTACTCGTAAAAAAAGACCCATTATTTTACCTAATAATCTAACGTTTTAAATAGTTTAACAGTAAATATTGTAACTCTTATGTGGGTTAAATTTGTTTACTTTCACTTACCTATATATATGAAATATATAGTAAGTGGAAGTATTGCGATCGTGAAATTTTCGACTTCCGGTTTTAAACGGAAATACACGATTTGGGGTCCCCTGAGTCATATTAACCAGGTCCCGCGGAATGGTCTGTGTGTGTGTATGCGCGTGTGCGCGTGTGTGCGTGTGTGTGTGTGTGGGTGTGTGTGTGTGTGTGTGCGAACAGACTAGCTCAAAAACTATAAACTGTGCGAACCTGAAAATAGGTATTTAGTGTACATATATGCCCGCGATGTGACAGACTTTACTTAATAAAGTTTGTATCAGTTTCACGTGTTTTTTTTATTTACTCAAAAACGGCTTTCACGATTTTGATCAAACTGGGTATTTGATATATGTATATGCCAATGATATGATAGCCAACATTTCATCAAAATTGATCAACCCGAGGGTGCACTTTATTTCATAACTTTTTTTCCAATTTTTCGATTATCTCAAAAACGGCTTTTACGATTTTCATCATATTCGTCATGTTTAATGAAAATTAGGTGTCATTTAATATCAGGTAAGCGTTATCATTATTAAAATGTTCTGAGGGGATTATAAAGGAAATGAAAACAAAAAAAAGAAATGAATGTGGAAAAATGCGTAACTTTGAGAAGTGGCATTAACAAAACGCATTAATTTCATATCTAAGTAAGTTGGTAAGTGAAAGTTGTGTGTTGCGCGCACGCACCAGATTTTTTTATTAAAAGAAAATAACAATTGTCAATTCCATACAAATTATGAGAACACAAATATTTCAATAGGTTACAAAAATTACACAGATATAACCATATGACTTGAGGTTCAGAACAAGACTAACTCTCCGGTCCATCGCTCCTTATATTTACTCGTAAGGAGAACAACCTCGAAGGATCTAGGCCGGCGTAGATGGTACTCGAATATCCTAGTCACAAACATGTACCATGACAGATTGTTCCAACTGTTACTTCGTTCCAAAAACTAGTCCAGAACTATTCCAAACAATAAGTTTTGTGTTTTGTTTCACGTTACAATATTAGCAATAACATGTGCAAGAAACGATAATAAAAAAAAAAAAAAATACTCAGCGAAAAAAAAGATATTATTTATATAAATAATAAAATTCTGATATTCAGAAACAGACAAAACATATATCGCCGGTCGGCCAAAATAGTGAAACAAGTCGAAATTGTTACCATTAAAATTTATCAAGAAAATGCTTTATATTTTCATGGTTATAATATTTATTTATAGACAGTAAACTGTAACCAAGTATTGCAAATAAAATTATTACACTCTCCTTGCTTAACATTTCAGTTGTATTGGCACATATATTGAAAGATAATAAGATTTCAAACATTTTTAGTTGTCACTATTCTACAAAATTTTGATTTGTGTCACTATTCTAGCGGACCGGCGCACAGTGGGACGAGTCCACACTTCCGTCGGACATCGGCAATAACTCTCAAAGAAATTTCGCTGGACTTCTCAAATTTTGTCAGTTTATGTTTTTGAGAATGCAGAATCTTAATTATTGTCATTTCATTCATAATCATTACACACATATATATATATCGTACGTACATTATAATTATAGAATATATTAGTATAAATTCAAAATGCATTAACAATTTTATATTAAAATTTATAGCAATTACGTTTACAGTAGTATGTTGTAACAATAATAAATAGATAACTACTATGGTTTAAAATTTAATTAAATAATAAAAAATTTAATGTAATATACCTTTTTTAAAATTATGAAATTATTCATTAGCTTCACATTCTACCTTATGAGCAAGCTTCTTGCTTCCTGGGACATTTTACTTTTCACAACACTATTACATTGAGGTTGAAATGGGATCGGAGTTTATAGCAAACTATCGATTCTTGACGTTTTTCTGAAATTCTGCTCTCTATAATCCTAAAAATGTTTCTGATTTGTTTCTTGATCCTTATTCCGAAGCCAGGTCGTATCAGTCAAATCTATCTTATTCTTTTGAAGAAAAGAAAAAGGTCATTGTTTCTTTTCATATTTATGATTTTAGCAGCACAAAAGTCGTATAATAACTGCGTTTGATTTTGTTTGACAGGACTTTAAAAAAAGGCTAACAAAATTATAACTTTAGTCAATTCCAAACTGCCTACTTTAACCAAGCAACTACTGTCTATTTATAATTTAATGTAAATTAAAGACAGTGAAATATTTTTGTTAACAACATTTCGTGTACAGTGTATATTAATTTAAGGATTATGAGTTGATGAAAACCCAAATATGCTAGGAAGATGTTCTAAATAACCAAATTCACTCTTGAGTTCAGTGTTCACGCATGGTAAAATCTAATTTAAATGAGTATAGGCAGATTGTGGCAAGATCAGAAAACTGTTTATAAAAGTTCAAACCTTTGCTAACAATAGGGGATATGTAGTTTTCCGGGCATTTTCCGGCGTTTTACTATATTGTACCAAATAGTTTACATTTGTTTGAACCATCGTAACTGTTGCATATGTTTTTCCAAAAATATATTTCTGGTGTATTAAAATTTATTAGGAATGCTTGATCATACCGTAAACATTCCATTAGGTTTAGCCAAAAAATATAGGCACACTAACTTTAAATATAAAAAAGATGAATGTCTTACTGTCATGTTTCAACTCATATTGTATCATTATTAACGCAAATATTGAGTTAAAAATTAGTGCACGTGATGGGGAAAGGATTCTAGTTTATTAATATTACAATGAAATCTCTAAATTTTTACTTTCATCTTTTGGCCCAATGTCCGGCCGGACAGTTGACTCGCCCCACTGTGCGGCGATATATCTTAATTTTTTTTTTGTTCTCATCCACATTTTTCTATCCACGTCGGCCATTTAAAGAATATGTAAAAATTTTGCGAAGTACGAAATATTAATTGGTGTATAATATAAGGCTATGCCGATTTTAAATCAAATCAAAACCAATAGTACAAGGGAACGTGTTCTATTGAGTTTTGAGCTTTTTGTTTGAATATTTCTAAAAAAACCATGTTGTATGAGAAGTTTTAATTTACAATAAATATTCATTTTAAATTCTGTGGAAACCAAATGCTATTTGTAAGAATTAGGATGCAGGAAACAATATACGCTATATTGTGATTTTCTCTCTTTTTTTATATAATAACTATAACGTAGGGTAAAATAAAATCGTTGCTAATAAGAAATATGGCTATACATTTTTTAAAAACAAGGCATTCAAATTACCCGAGGAAAATTACTCCTGGAGACGCCTTTTTACAAAATTTAATCATGCCTTTTACCTTCTTTACAAAAGGACCAACTTCAAACTAAAGAAGCGTAATTTAATTAAACATGACATAAAGAGTTCAAAGAATGCCTCGCTCTCTTTAGGATAGTAAATGTTTCAAATAATTTAATCGCACAGGATCGTTTCTCTCTTTTATAAATTTTATTTAAAATGGTGCACTAGTCAGAACTGAAATTCGTAAAGGCGTTTCAATCTAGTGATAAAAAATTCAACTGACATACAATTTGACAATCTATTAACATAAAAAAAAAAAAATAGCTAAACTCTTTTCAAAGTAGACCAATACAAATCTTAGCAATATTAAAAGAATAATTTTGATCATAAAATTTTTGTGAGAAATGATAATGCTTTATATGTAAAAAATATTTTAAACAATTAAATCAGTTTTGAAACTCGTCATGACAACTAATTCAAATGTATTGAAAATCGAAAACAAAAAATAAATAAAATAGTTTCAGTTGTGAACTATGCGATTTGCTCTACTTTATTTTGTTCGCTAACGCATATAGATTAATAGGAATCAGAGGGTAATCTTTATCGGCATGTAAGGAGACCAAAAATCTCTTAAATAAGATATACTTATTTCTTAAACAGACGATTTAACTAAATATATTGATTTGTTTTGTTTTTTCATTAAAAAATTTGAATTCTTCACGACATCTAAATTGGCAACTGATATTTCAATTTTTTTATTGGATTATCATATATTTTTAAAATTAATAAGGATTTTATTTTATTAATTTATTTGTTCCATCCTTTTCAACTTGCATAACATGCATTTAGGTTATTTTAAGGACAAACGAATTTTAACTTAATTAAACCAATCCCCTCCCACTCTTACCAAACTAGATTTAAACATAAAAAGACAAAAGCAGTTGAAGACATGGAAGTTATATGTTAAAAATAATTGATAGGTTTAATTTAATTTTCTATTAAAATGTTTAATTAGTTTTAATAAATGAAGTTAATTATTATCGGAAAGGTTTTAAAAAAAATCGTAATTAAGGTAGGAAAAGAAAAAACTTGGCAGGTATAAATAATACCTTAACAAACTGCCCCTTCAATCGTGCTGAGCTAGAGGCATTACTTATCAGTATTGCGGGTCTAAAGCGCCGTCGTTTCTTCTTTCTAGCAATGCTTCATATATGGTATAGCCATAATTTCAAGCTATTATTTTTTACTTTCACTAGCAAGGGAAAATATTGCGATCGTAAACAATTTCAACGGAAATACGCATTTTGGGGTTTCCTGAGTCCAAATAAACAACTCCAGCAAAAAGGTCTGTGTGTGAACAGACTAGCTCAAAAACTGTAAAGCTAACGAAACTGAAATTTAGTATTTGAGGTAGGCTATGCCCGAGATCTGACAACAAAAATTAGCTAAAAACGGAGGGGGACTTTATTTCATCAATTTTATCAAATGTTTACGTTTTTCTCAAAAACGGCTTTAGCTTTGATTAAACTCGTTATGTTTAATAAGAATTAAATATCCTTGGCTTGGCTTGAATGGCGAAGGAAAATTTTCTTCCAGCAAAGTACCTTCGATTTTGTTTACATGGAGAAATTTAATGTCTCTCAATGTGCCTAATGACAAGAAAAGACTGAATATGATAATTCTTTCCACAACATGAAAATTTCAATTTCCGTTGGTAAGTGCAGTAATATAATGATATTCTATCAGCTTTCCAACGATATTTTATGCATATTATATATACATACGTTGGAAAGCTAAGATTCTCAGAAGAATATTATTTACTTACAAATTCGTAAATGTATATATGCCGAAAATTTTGGCAAAAATAATTTTATAAATTAAAAAACTATTGGATATGTTCCAACAACCACTTAAAATACGTTGAAAACTCGTTCGGTTGCGCATTACGCCTTCGCAAACAGCCCATTGTTAACAAGTAAGGCGAAGATTTGTAGACAATTCCAATTTAAAATATTTAGAAAAAAAAAAACTAAGTGTAATTATGGAAGTTATCGCCTAGATACAAATGTATCCAAAAATTTGTATTCAACTTGAAATTACGAAAGTCTAGAGTAATAAAGTTTAAATGACGAATGGGAAATGACCAACAACTCTTCCCAAACGTTTCTATACTAACTATATTTTACTTGAATACTAAGAGATTTTGTATCAGTTGATATGCCCATAAACATGAGATTAAAAAAGCCTTGGATGAGAGTTATCCTTCGTTAATAAACCAGAGTAATCCTCCATCATGAATAAATTGTCATAATCAGAGAAGCGTAAAATCCAAAAGTATTTGCTGATATTCAAAGCATCTTTGAGAGCCACAAAGTAAAACATGGTGATAAAAAAAAAAAATATTGAATAGAAATAAAAATTATGTACTCATGTATCTTTAAATAGGTCATTAAGTTTACAGTAAAGTAAAACCTTAAAATATCAATAAGTACTTGAATTTAAAATGGGGCTGGGATGGCCGAGTGGACAGAGGGAATCTCGTTAATCCAGTCATGCGCGTCCCGAGGTGGTCGTACCTAGCCAGTGGCCTACACCGACCACCCCTGCACACGAAAGGCGAGAAGAGAGAGGACGGGGACAGAACCTGCTAACCAGCCTGACCCCAACAAACACTCATGACCTATACAGGTCGGCGCTTGGTGGTCTCAGTAACCACGACCACCACGTCCGTACCAGGCACCCCTAGGGGTCCTGGCACCACCCAACGATGACGCCCGGGAGAGCGTCATCCCCGTGGTACCATTTGGCATCACCGCCTCAACTCCCGAATGGATAGCGGGCCGGACAACCTGTCCTACGGATTCCCCTACTTAGGGCATGATGGCGGGGGCTTACCACCATGGCCTAAGGAGGACTGGTCCCGTGCCAGCGCCTCTGTCGTTCGCGAGTTGTATCAACAACTCCCCAGGGGGCACCACAAGGAGGTGACAGTAGGCGTTGCAGGGGATCGGGCAAGCGGGGAACACCAGACAGTGGGTGGGGCACTGTGTCCTGGTGGTCCCACATGAGGGAAGGGAGACTACTCCCGCACCCGTCTTCCGCCTCAGCCCCCCTTTACCCCTGCCATTTGCACCCCGGCCGAGTGGACAAGGGCGGTTGCAATAGGTAATTAAAGTTAAGCAACGTCCATCGTGGTTAGTACTTGGATGGGTGACCGCTCCATTTGGGTGACCGCCCACCAATGAACGCCACACTGTCCAAGTCTACCCTAACCCCCCGATATGTGAGACCCGTCAGCCTACTGGAGTCGACTCACACCGACCAGGCGTACGAGTGATGAACCTTCCCCGTGTATATCATCGAGAATCGTGGTGTGGTTTTCCTTGAGGATGTCAGTAACCGCCCGGAGGTTTGGTTCAAGGACGGTTTGCTTTGAGGAAAGATATATTGGTCCTCGGTGCCTGCTGACTCTGAGCTACCATAATCCTTGGACCTAGACCAGTTTGTCACTGTCCTTGAACCCGAGAGAGCTGACGCCATCGGTGGGAAGGAAACTGCCAAATTGGCCCCAATGGGATTGGTTCTGGAGCTATGGGCAGTCTGCAGCATGGTGACCATGGCTTGCAGCAACGTAAGGTTTGGGCTGCCCTCTCCAGGCTCTCTGTGCTCCCGCAAGCAACACTAATGTCAGTAAGAAGACCACACTGCGCGGCCAAAGGTCTCAGTAGGCCTAATGCGTCAACCGAAAAAAACCAAAAAAAACAACTTTGATTTAAACCTTCCAATCATAGCTAGCAAACAAACTTAAGAAAAAAATATATAACTAACAAGTAAGACAATAAACATCCCTCTATAGCAATGGGTATTAAAAAACGGACGTAAGCGAGTAACAATTGACAAAATAAAATTGAATTAATATAAAAAACCCTGAAGATATATCAAATAGGTTATCGAAATTGCTTAAATAAATTGTTTACATAAATAATTAAATCAACTTAATTATTATCATTTACAGTTATAATGATTTTTTATTAATTAGTCAATTATGCACATGAAAATATAAATAAACAAAATTAATATTATTATAAAATAAATTACCTGTTTAGTGATGAAAACAATGACCAGAATATACAGGTTGAGGCAAAGGCCGAAGAAGGATAGGGCATTTAGACAAAGGCCTAGGAAAGGCCCTGTCATACCGCCTCACCATCAACACCTGGAAGTAAAACTATTTATAAATGTTTGAATTTTTATAATAATAATGAACACAAACCAGAATATTTAATAAATGATTAATTATTCATAAAATTAAGCTTGAGATTGTTGAGAAAATATCTTTTGTATACTGTGGAAATATGTAAGTTTAATAAATATAAATTTCGTGTTTGGTAGATACATGTTTGAGAGGAAGGGTTGGCCCGTCTTCTCCTCGAATTAACTCAGGCGTGTAAAAACATTTTTGTTTCTCCTTAAAAAGTTTGTTTCTATGTTGAAATAAAAAATAACATTTGTTGTGCTTGGGGGAGCACATACAGCCTAGGAGGGATACCCTCACCTCAAAAAAAAAAATTCCCTTCCAAGATGAGGGCCAGAAAGCATTTAAAAAAAGAGAAATTCGTTAATAATTTAATTTATATTATATGTTCGCATTTTGTGGAAAAATTACAAATTAAAATGCAGAGATAAAGGCTTTAATTCATTAGAATTATTTGTGGACATTTGAATAATTTGTTAAATCGACGTTGGTCTATCTTTATATTTCTCTATTACAAATAATAGGTGTGTAAATAGACAACTGTTTTTCTTTACTAGGTTTTAACTAGATAGGTTGTAAATAATCAAACTGAAAATCCTGATTTGTTGTATCAACCTTTTACAATTGAATGGGTCGGGCAAAATAGTGCCAAGCAACATCTTTAACGAAAATTAACTGTAGCTGCAGTCTGCTGTTTATTACGTAGGACTATATTTCTATGATGGATGCCTCCTATGTATGACTATATAGAGCATTCTATAGTCATATTTAAGTGGCATTTCCATTATAGACATATAGTCCTACGTAATATACAGCATACTGCAGCTACAGTTTATTTTTGTTAAAAAAATTGCTTGTCACTATTTTGCCCCGACACATTCAATTAATATTTTTTTTTTTAAGCCGTTGTCTTTTTTTTTAAATGTTAAGAAAAAAAAACAGAAAGCTTTTAATATTACTAATATAGCTGTAATATTCAAGTGATTTACATTTAACAATAATATATCAGCCATAAATTGTTTTCTTTATTTTACATTTACTCATTTGTAAGGGTTCACGCAGATAAAACAGTGCCATTTCGTATTCACTTACGACAGAAGGGGCTTACTTGTTTCTGAGTAGTCATAAAAGTTCCCCTCCCTCCAGTATTACAACGAGGAACAAGAAGAGCGAGAAAATAACTCCGGGCTAGGATCAGAGAGGAAGACACAGCTACGATAAGGTTAGGGGGACCCCGGAACTGGGTGACATTATCTTGGGGGAATATCTTAATATGGTACTTAGCTCTTTACTGTTCGGCCCAACAGCGTCTTCTAATGCCCTCCCGTAAAATTCAAGCTATACCTGGACCCGTTCCGCAAAAGGTTAAATGGAGCTCGTACCATTCTACCAGATGTTGTAAAAGTATCATGGAGGAACATTGTTTAGAGGCTTTTTTATTTATTTGCATCGTTAAATATATATCTAACAATGAAAATATATTATCAATACACATATTATATTAAATTAATCATTTTTATGTGGGTAACCACTTTTATAATTTATTAAATAATTTTCTTTGAGTGAAGAGTAGAGACAAATAAAGCTAAATTCACAATATTTTTCAAATCGACCACCCAACCCCCTCCACCCACAAAAAAAAAAAAAAAAAAATGATTTTCTGTTACCCTCCATTTTTGGCTTACCTCGTGGGAAGTTATTCGTGGAGTGTTATATGGATAAATACGAATATATACAGGGTGTTCCAATAAGGATAAAGCAAAATTACCAGCTATTCCACATCAAATACCCTACCAGAAAGTTACTATATAGGTACTTATGGTCTGTATTATTACCCTCTCTTTTTTAGAGTACTTTTATAATATACATTAATAATGTAAATATTTATTTTTATATTTTATACGTAATTCATACCTGGGCTCTATCTATGTGCATCTAGCAAATATGTTGAATATGCCAAATTTTATTATATAATAATAATAATAATAATAATAAAATGTATGATATATTCCAATAAACAAGTTTAATTTTCAACAGTTCCTTGTTCTCTCTCTCTCTCTCTCTCTCTCTCTCTCTCTATATATATATATATATATATATATATATATATATATATATAAAACTGTTGAAAATTAAACATATATAAGGTTTATTTGCCTTCATGCTTTTCCCAGAAAATATACGTCAGAGAGATGTAAGGCCATTTGGTTTGAGTTTAAACTAGACAGTATTCAGTAATAGAATAGAGTTCTCCCAGATATTAAAGATTCCCAACGTCTATTAATAGGGCATATAATTGATGAAAAAGTACTTGTAAAAACTGAACACTCTTCGGTTTATAAAACCATAAAATTCACTTCCTCTTATATTTTTTATATGTATTTCTACTTAGTATAATTTAACATTTATTCAGTGAAAGAAATTGTTACAAAGTAAAAAATCGAGTTATACTTACTGATTTCATTTATTATAAATTACTTAAATAATAGATAATATGTTTGGCAAATAACTTTCTTCAAGTAAATTAGTTTTCAGCCTAAATGCGACTTGAATCGCAAAATGCGGAATTTTCATCCAAAAAGACCAGACTTTAAAAAAATATATAAAAAAAAGAAGAACAAAGAACCGCTAACACCCTTTCAACCAAGGGCTGTGGGAAAAATTGCCACCAGCCAGATTGCGACACTTTTGAAAGGGCTACTTCAATAAGGACTTCTTTTCAAAGCTCTGTGTGATCTGAATGGATATTTGAAAATCGGAGAGAGAAAGATAGAGAGTTGTCAGACTAGTGCAAGTTTTGTGAACTCCAGCACTCTTTTGCTATTAGGACTCGTGGTGGCTTCAATAAAAATACTTCTGTTAGATTTTTCAATGAGAAAATTATTCAGTTTTGATTTAATATCATAAAGAATTTTTTAACAATAAAAAAATATGTATGATTTGAATATTGAATAATAAGGGTAGACATTTGCCATAATCATCTTATAACGTTCGCTGCAATTATTTAGGTATATATGTGTAAAAAAAATAATTTAAAAAACATTAATTAGTAGTTTATTAGCATTGAAAGTAATCATTAAGTGCCGTTGGACATTAAACACTCCTAGGCTTTGTGTAACAAGTCTTCAATAGTTATCATATCTATTTATTCTTCCAATATTTTTATTGAGTTTCTTTGTTTGTTTGTTTAGCGTAACTTTATGCCACTAAGGCTAATCGGACGATGAACAATGGGAGTCCTAAATTTTGCCTATCCAGGTATAATTAGGATAGGGATCTTTAACGAGTACCTGACATCGCACAGGCTCGGGACCTCCATTTTACGTCCTATCCGAAGGACGGCATGGCTAAGGATTTTTTACTGCCATTAAAAAATCCTAGGGCCACTGCTGGGCACTAACCTGCGAACTTTAATATTGCAGGCTGCCATGCTAACCACTACACCACAGGTGGCCCCGAGTTTCGATGAAAATTTTGAGGGAATGAACACTGATCCTATTTTAAAACATCTTTATTTAAATATTTTTTATGCGAACAACGTGTTAGGCTTTATTGTGCACTTAATATTTTATAGTATAAACCTCTTGGGAAATATATTCAAACATATTTTTTTTTTCTTTTTCGAACTACTTTTCAGACCTTTCGCAAGTTTTTAAGCTGTATGTTTTCATTCAGCGTGCCTTTATAATTCCAAGGCCGCCAGTTTTCGTTATGCAAACATTAATTTCTCCGCGTACTAGGCGACAAGGTTGCACGACTATGGTTGGTCATACATGCAGACCTAATAATAATAATAATAAGAAGAAGAAGAGATAACTGAAGGTGTTGGAATTGACCCCCACCTCAGTTAATCAACCCGCAGCTGCGAGATAATGCGCAAGAAATAATAATAATAAATCTTTGGACATTAAACACTCCTAGGCTTTTTGAAATGGCACGTTATGAAATGGCTAAATTCTCCCCCATATGAGGTACAATAGTATCTTGCCTTCCCAAAATAGCTACACAGAAAACATTGTTATAGAAGTATAAATAAAATTTTAATATGGACAGTTTTCGCACCTGGAATGCTAGAACCACTAAGCGACATTTGGAGAATTTAGGACAAACGGTATGGATTTCTATAAAGAAAAAACAAACAAACAGAATTTTATGCTCATTTATATAGATTGTATTCGAAACAATCATATAATTTTTGAAAAGTTATCTATTGAGTTACAATTATTTTTTTAAACTTGAAGATATTCCTGGAATATGGTCATGCAGTATAGCCCAAAAAATATTTTAAAAATGCAACTTCTTGCTTTTTTAAATTACTTTAAATACTTATGTCTTAAAAGCTGTACGTTTGAGAAACCTAAAATTTTATTTTTTTCTAATAATTGATGCAGCAACACACGAACCAAAAATGATCGTTTTGGTTCAACGTTGTTTTAAACTGATTGATTAGATAAATAATGATCTCGAAAGATAATATATAAGACAGTTAACTAATTAATTATGTTAATATGAATCAGGCTAAGTTTAAAAAGGAATTAAAGGAATATGTTTACGTTTAAATAGTTTTTACATCGTGAATAACCGACCCTCGGATTATGGCCTAGGCTTTGTTAACAATTTTTAACAGACGTTTAACTGAGTTCTACTGTCATAAAATTTCTTTTCCCATGAAAATTAATTATGGCTAATGAATGAACATAAATAATTGAGCAGCGACCACTCACTTCTAGACAAAAACTAATCACGGAGAAAAGAGCGCATGAGGACTTGTAGGAAACTAGATAGGGAATAGAGGAGGATGTCTATTATTCCTTAGGGATAGCCTAGAGGCTAATGTGATTGCTGCTTTTCTTTTCAACAAAAGCGATTTCCTCAGCTTTCACGTGGCCAGCTTCTATGAATTTAATATAATAATAGCGTTTCCTGGAAGGAAATCTGACGTAAGAGGGAAAATTGATCTCGGTTTTATTGAGAATCCGATAACACGAAAATTTAATCGAATTTTTTTTTTTTTTTTCGCAATTATGTCACATCCCGCCCGCTCTTCAGTTCAATCCTCTTCCAATATTCCGCGCCCATATAATGCCCTCCCAGTAAGATGGATAGTATAGATAAAAAACATTATGTTAATGCTTAGAATTTTTTAGAAAACTTGCAAGAAATAAAACATCTAATAAAATTAGATCAAAATTGCGTATAATTAATTTTTTTATACGAATATTATAAATGTATATTTTACGAATATTAAAATATTCGTATAATAATAGTAATCGTATAATATATATATGTATAATATATATATATATATATATATATATATATATATATATATATATTATACGAATAATAATAATTCGTATAATATATATATGTATATATATATATATATTATACGAATAATAATAATTCGTATAATATATAATAATCGTAATATTATATCTTACGAATATTATAAATGTATATATGAATATTTTTTATACGAATAATATAAATGAATATTATAATTATAAAACAAAGATCATTTAGGTGCTGGTTAAAGGTCTATGAAGTGATTCAAACAATTCCAAAAATTCGTGTGGACCGTACATAAATATACATCACTGTAAGTGGTGTATTTAAAAAATGAGATGAAAAATCTATTAAAGTACATTATGTAAATACAGTTTATTAGTTTAAAATATAAAACTATTGTTTAATATAGTGAAGCTTAAAAAATAAAAAGCGGGAGTGCCTATATCCCAGTTTTAATTGAAACGTGGAAATGCATAAGGGTATAAGTGCCTTAGAAATTTTTCCAGATATGACATTAACTAATACCCATTAAGATGAACTACGTTCGGCGCTTACACCGATGCCATCTTTTAAACGTTCAATGAACTACTTTCTAACAACAAAAAATTACTTATACTCATTTCTGAAGAATGGCTTTGGCATATATAACAATTTGGTAAAAAAAAAAAAAACTGTTTTTTATTTTTTTGGCACTTATAACTTTATGCATTTCCACGCTTCAATTGTTTCTATTCTAAAAAAAAATATTTAAAATGAATAAAACAATCAACTTCCATCAATATATATTATATTTTGAATGTTCATCAATTAAATTCTAACATTTGCACAATATGCCCATCACTTCTAATAAAAATATTTAAAAGGTCTAAGTTTTGTGGAGAACACTATCTGAAATGAGTTCATTTCAAAGCCGGATATTAATAGTTAAATAAAAGAAAACATTGTTTTCTCTTGCTTAAATCATTAAATTTCAATCAATAAAGATCTCAAAATTCAGACAAAACAACACTTGAACTTCTCAAAAATTCTTACAAGGTATCATTAAAATTCTAAGATATTCCATAAAATTTTCAAGATTTGTATTTCATTTTTGTATCCTTTCTATTTATTTACGATAACGTAAATACAAATTATATAGAGAGCGAATTCAGCACGTGAGGTTGATTTGGCACGTGTAGTTAAATTTATAAAGCATTCTGATAAAAATTAAAGAACACGAATTCTATATTAATTAAGGCAAATTGAAAATTCAGTCTTACAATTAATGATCGTTGCTCATCAAAGAGGGTTCGCCTCTAATGAAGTATAAAAATTGACTCCCATTTCAGGTCTCTAATTAAACGTTAATAATTGAAACTTTTTCAATAATTTGTAACATTTAAAAAATTGTTTTCTAATACACAGTCAAAAGAATGTTTCGCCTTTGATTTTTTTCAATATCACTTTTTATTTAACATGGGTGCGTTGACTTCGTTCAAAGTTTCCACAGAGCAAAGTTTTCTTAATTAGTAGCTCATTAGGTGGCTAACTGGGAGGGAAATTTACTTGAAAACTAAAAAGTGAAAGAGTCGGCGGGGAGTAGGGAGAGGGCATTGGTGCATTCAATATTATTAAAATATATATTAATAAAAAGAATTCAATATAAAAGTTCAAATATTTCTAATTCATAACATACAAGTTCCCGTATTATGAGTTTTCGTTCGACAAGGGGACGTTTAAACGCAATTTAAAATACTTTGAGCTCGATCCTGTGCCAATGTCAATGCCGTTGTTACGTTTTACGTTTCTGCTTTTCAGCTATTTAAATTATTGCTTCCACAAAGATTACGAGGATTCAATAGTGTGAGTATCTAGACTTCAAAATTAATTTCATTTAAATAACAATAATATCACAAAGCACCGAATTATTCATGAAGAACTATTATTGTTGTCTTATCTTCTTCAAAAAGTGTTTCTAAACTTTTTCGTAAATTTTCACTTTAGGACATACATATTAAAAATAAATTAATAAGCGAATCGCAATACTTATAGCGAAACTGCATGTGAGATCAGCTGAAAACACTCCTGTATTACATCGGCTCAGAAGGTTCGTAATTGTCCCAGGAGTGGCTCGTGTCTGCGTTAGGGTCACAGCTCTTTTTTCTGATTTCTCTTTTGGGGGGAAACATGAGCAAGTAAGTTCTGGAAGAAGGAGTCAATCAATGTTTGTTATTTTTAGAAAATTACGTTTAAATTACAAATAGTTTTACTCGATAAGACAGTTACAATTAATTTCTCACTTGAGATGTGGTAGATATTAATAAGGGTAGAAGATGATTTAGGAACCTCTGTAACAATTAATATAATCAGGGTGGTCTAGATGCCTGCTTATATGGTTATGTTTTATGATAAATCTTGGGATGAAAATGTTGTAGTACACTTACCAACCGGTTTTAGTTCACTTACTAACCGATTTCAGTTCACTAATTAACCGGTTTTAGTTCACTTACTAACCGGTTTTAGTTCACTTACCAACCGGTTAATAAGTGAACTATAACACTTTCATCCCCAGATTGATCTTAACTGTGCAAATTTAACCGTGTCATCTTGAATTTGATAATATTAAAATTACAATTATATGGATTCGTTCATAATTTATTAATTAAATATAAATAAATCCGGGTCTATGTATGTGTGGGAATATATATATATATTTACACTGGATCCTCATATTGACACGTGATAAAAATCTGATAGACATCTTTCGGGTAAGCCCCTATTTCCTATATGAAGACCTAATCTTCCCCAAGCCCAGCAATACGAGGGGCTTAAGACTTCACTATCGGGCCCCAACTGAAAGGTTGTCAATAGGCGTCGGTGGAAATGGAGTTTGTTGAGCCCATTAATTCTTCTCTCCTGATCGTAAAACATCCAAGAGCTAAAAGTTATAATAAAAAAGAAACTCCTCCATTTCCAATCTATTTCAAACAGCTTTCTTAGCTCAGAGACGGTATACTTTTCTTATTAAAGAAGTGAGTGACGAATGAATCTCTCAAAGTTTTTCGACAGAACCTTGCAAACTTTTTTTTGATTTCTGTAGGAGGAAGTAAGCTTAAAAAAATCATAAGAAATTTTGATATACTAATAAAATATTTAATATTTTTAGCTAGTATATATCGTCCAAAAAAATTTTTTTTAGCAGAGCCGTTATAGTTTCTTCTTTTCCTTTCTTTTGGTATCCGTTGCCTGCTTTATCCGATTTTTAAAATGTTTCCCGAAACATCACTACCATATCTATAAACGGTCTTGAGCGGATGTTATACCCGAGGAACCGTGAAACAAAGAGCACTAAAAAAAAAAAAAAATAATAAAAAAAAAATAATCTTTAGTTAGACCAGTTTCACTTTTGACGAGCGATATGATCACACAGAAAAAGAAAAAAAAAATGACAGAATTTTAGACCTTACAGGAATTAGTAATTACAGGGACATTATAAGTGGTCTTCTAAAAAGAAAAAAAAGATTTTGTTATACAGAAAATATGTTTTTTTAGGCTTTTTACTATTCGTCTTTGGGCAAAAGGGCTTAAAAAGTCATAGAAAGTTTTCTTCTTTCGTCTTATTAAAATTTATAATTTACCAGTCTCTGTTGTAATAATATTGCATCATATATTACTGAGGAATAAAGAAATACAATCAGACCGAATTTATAATAATTTTTTAAAAGCTAGTTAAATCTTTGTTTAAGCTTCACATTCGATAATTTAAGCCAATTCGCCATTACACCAGTGTTATAAGATCATTATTTTAGATCAATTTAACTTAATTATTATTAGTCATCAGTTACTAGGGACAGTTTATCAGAAAAAGCATATCAACCTGTTTTGTACCAGAGATCAATATTACGCATCATTAATAGCTCTTACATTATATTACTATGGCACTTTATTTCTATTTAATTAAGGTAATTAATAGGTTTTATTTTCACTTGCCTATATATAAAATGTGTATAGTAAGGAAAAGTGAAAAATTTTGACTTCCGGTTTTCAACGGATATACACGTTTGGGCGTCCCCTGAGTCAAAATAACAAAGTCCCGCGAAATAGTGTGTGTTTGTGTGTGTGTGTGTGTGTGTGTGTGTGTGTGTGTGTGTGTGTGTGTGTGTGTGTATTTGTGAAAGAAATACGGTTTTGAATACGGCGCCTTTTTAGCCTTCCTTTGCTTAAAGTACCTTTGTTTTTGTTTATATGGAGAAATTAACTGTCTCTTGTTACGCCTAAAAATAAGAAATTACAAATTATGAAATATGAAAAAAATCAAGTAAACATAAACAGGAGAAAAAAGAATAATATAACGTCAACTCATAAATCATGTTGAGACCATGCATGCGCAGTAGGCCTTTAATGACAGACCATTGTTTATAATTTAAGCCGGTAACTAAATGAAGTTTCAACAACTACATACAAAATTATAAAATCAGACGACTTGGAGTATTATGCTCGCTTTGCCTTTTATTTAATAATAAAAAAATTTAGTGTACTTTAGAGAGCAAATACAAACAAAAATAAGTAAATGAATGTGGAAAAATGTGTGGCTTTGAGGAATGGCATTTAACAAAACACGTCAATTTCTAATTAAAGTAAGATGGTAGCCCTCGGAACTTGTAAATTTCAAATATACACACTTCAAACAAGTGAAATTTTTGTTTGTCTAATCTTAAGTAATCTTAATAATAAAAGAAAAATGGGGCTGATTTGTTTTTTTTTATTTTGTTTCTTATCTATTAGTCATAAATAACTATTTGAATCAAATAACTATCAAGCTACATAAATAGCTATTTGAATTGCACTAGAAAACAACTTGCGTAGAGGAATGAGTTAACCCAGAGAAAGTTGAATATTGCAGTGAGTTGGAGGGGGGGGGGGCTCACGTTTATCGTCATTACTTATTAAAGCGACTGTAGTACGCTTTTATCCAGCCTTTGCCCCATGATCTGCTCTGACCGTAATCCCCATTGTAACCCCCATCCCCCGGGTCGGCCAGCGGTTGCGGTTCTTCAATACATTACCACTAACCGGTTGTTTGCCTTTCAATGAATATTTGACCACTTCCAGGTAGAGATCCCTTTCAAGGATAGATAGGATACACCCGTATAAAGTAAAAATATATTTAATCCAATTATGAACCGTTAATGCGAGAAAGCCAAAAGATAAATAGTACATGAAAGTAAAGAGAAAAAACCCGTCTAAATACCTAGGCGGATTTCAGTGCACCGTGACTAAAGTGAAAACGTTATTTTCAGTCACTTAAGTCATGTTAAATATTTCTCAGCTGGAAACGAAATTTTAATCACTGGATCTGCGGGCAATAATGTTTATTTCAAGTTTATTAATCAAAAACACAACTTTTTCGATATTTACAAATTTACGAATTCTTGAACAGTTCCCCTGACTGTAAAAATTTGAGATTCTTGGGAAGCCGTACACTATAAAGGACCCTGGAATAGATAATTGTAGGCCAAAGAAGACATAAATGGAAGTAGCAAACAACTGAAAGTATCATAAAATACCAAATCTACTATGGTTTAGGTAAAATATGCTGAAGGAACACGTGAAATGCTATGTTTATGTTAGCAATCTAAGTAGTGAAGAATCAGTTTAGACCCATATTAGCACACTGATGTCGGTGAATGCATTCATAATTAGCTTGGTTATTTAAAAATTCTATTTTTCTTATGTAAAATAAAACCTAACTAGTGAACTGGTGAAGCATCGGCTGAAAAAAAAAATGGAAACCGTACTATTAGTCCAGGAAAAATGTATGCTTGACCTGGCAAAAGGTCGGGTGACAGATTATTTTTTCTAAGCCTACATTTAACAAATTCTGTATAGAACAACTAAGTTTTTTTAACAAAATTTTCTTCGGAAGAAATTTTATGTGGCCTTAAGACACGAAATGTTTTACATTCAAAGTTTTTTGTCAATGACTCAAAAAAAAAAAAAAAAAAACCTATATATTGTACAGAAAATGGTATACAATTGATAATAAGAGATTATTGATTATCGGCTCAAATGACATACTTGAAGTTAAAATCGGACCACTTTGGCGGAAGCATGAAACAAACTCATGTTCCAATGCCTCCAGTAAATTTAGGTAGTAAAATTCTTTTTTTTTGGCTGGGTTATAAACATGTTAAGAAAAAAAAATTGTTAGACTGATCCTTTCCTTGTTGATCTCGAGCTTTAAAAAAAACAACCGTGGTGTTAGCCCGTTAAAGCCAATTTTCCATAGTTCGACGCTTATCTGTATTTGATGGGATCAGCACAGTGAAATTTTGAGCTACTCTAACCGAATAAAACTATTACGGGAGATCACTGTCAACTTCATTTTATAGACTGGTGACAGGCGCTTTAGCCGAGTTCTAATAGGAAAGCACCGCTGTGACACAACAAACCAGTGAAATGTGAAACCTGGAAAACTTTTTTTTTTTAAGATCATATTTATAGAAATTTACAACTGCATTGTATAATTTTATATTATCATTTAAGTAGATACTTATATTATTTATAAACTTAATTTCAGTCTCTTAGTATATTTCGTTTTATAATTAGACTGTATAACATATTATTGTACATGAGCATAGCAAGAGGGGTCTGGCGAAAAAATCAAATAAAATAAATTTGAAATAAAAGTTCAAACAACGTATGATTAAAATAAGAAATCTTGTTGTTGCACACTTCTTACTCCAGTGCACATGTTGCTATATTTAAATTTGCTGTTTAATGTGATTAGAATCATTAATAAAAATAACAGAGAAATATGAAAAAAAAAATAACATGAAGTCAAATATGAATAAATCTCAGTGAAATAATACCTCCCTTAGGGACCGAGCGCAAAGAAAAGGGTTTCCTCCTGCAAGTGTATGCCGGCAGAATATTTATGCCGCTTGGGAATACGAAACGGAAAGGAGTTGTGTTTCTGTGCCATTGGGAGAACTCTATCGGAAGGGATAAACTAGCAACTGCTACCTAATGCTCTACACAGGGGCGTTGTCCTCTATATCCCACCTCTTACATATTCCATATCCCTGCAATCCCTATTTACGGCAGAACGGTTACTGTACTGGACAGTAGGGGAAACGCGGTCGGGGAATTCTCGAACAACTTTTATAAAATATTGGGTAGATTACAATAAAATCGGTTAGATACCGAAAATGAAGTCAGTTCAATTATAGGAGTTAACATAATTTAATTAAATTATGTGAGTGGATATTAATTAATACACATGCTATGTTGAACATTACAAGATGTATTTTTATAATAATTGATGTTTCGTTATCATAAAATTAAATTAATGACAGCTTGCTTTGATGTATGTATGGGATGAATTGATAAAATTTAAGATACATGATCGTAATAGTAATTAATATGACAATGAATTAATTATGTGGAAGTATTTTTCAAATGTCAATTGTATGATGTAGAAATGTTTTGAGATGAATCCGAAGCATGGGGTAGGACACTCCGAAACGTCGACAATAATGGAATAAGGAATAAGGAAATAGTTAAGGAATTCTTAGTTATAATTTTACATATAAATACAAACCTATTAGAAGAACTTCATAGTTTGCAAATAAAAAACTAAAACTAAAAAAACATAGTACAAATAAACAGAGTTAAATTACCTGGACTAGTATCTGGACATAAAGGACTAAACGTCGTTAATTACACGTTTAACTACAAATCACAAGAAGGCTTTTTAGCTTAGCTCCTCAGAAAATTCGCAAAGTTTAAAAAAAAAGAAATATCTGAAAATCCATTAAAACCAGAAAAAACTTTAGTGAAGTACCTACCTACCTATTCATTTTGAGGCTAGTATTTTGGAATGAAAATTTAATAATCAACACAAACAAAAAAAAAAAAAAGGAACAAATCCTTTCAGCTAGCTATTTACATTGTAAATTTTTTTTAAATCTAAATAACGTACAATAAAACAAGCTCAACTCAACAATCATTCTAAATATCTGACCTACATTTCTGTAATATTAAAAAAAATTTAGAGAATTTTTTATTAGTTACGTTCGTGTAAATAGGTTTCCAGGAGGAAATAATTAAATTTAATATATAAATATTTTAAAAAATTACAAACTGTCAATAGATCCTGTTATTTGTAAGAATTAAAAAAGAATATGCGAGATCGCTCGTATCGAAAAGGGGGAGAGAGTTGGAGTTAGCTTGGATGCGGACTCAGTGGCGCTGTGGCAGTTACGAATTGGATAAAAAAAAAAAGTAAAGCGAACCCCTATGTTATCCATTTGGGCCCTACGTCATTATTGTCTCAATATAAACTTGAGGACATGAATGCGAAGTCCGAATGTGATGTGTTTGGATTTATTTATATATTTTTTTCCCTGAATTAAATTCTCCATATAAACTTCTATTTTTTTTCCTTTTCGTCTACCTTACATTTATTTAACATTTATTCTAAATTTTACCAGTTTGAGCTCTTCTCACTAATACATTAAGAACCAACGTTATACATTGGCAAAAGTTACCTCGGTTGCGGATTTCCTGCAATAATATAATTAAAATATAATATTACATTTGAAATACAAGAAACAAGCGTATTAAGTTTATAAAATTATTGTTCCTGTTCTTCGGGTTAACTAATAATTTTAATCACTTCAATTTATTCTATACCTGAAATAATCATATATGTGCTGGATAATTATATGTTTCGTTTATGATTTCTCATTAGGAGAAGTTGGGAGATTACCTGTTCTTAAACATTTCTAATTACTGATACTGACAAAGTATGAACGGAACAATCCTAGGCTGGTTTGGTTTTCGTATCCATTAGTTACACAGCTATCCAACACGTTTATTCTTCCTTGCCCTATCCCAATACCCCGTTGGTTACCTTTGCTTAGAGGTAACGAAATCAATTCTTCACGATGTTTTAGGGTTAGAGACAGCAAGGGCAAATTGGATGCCTATTATCGAGGACCGTCCAGGCGATTCGGGACATGTCGACCTTTTCAGTTCTCGGGAAAGGTTTAATCATTCACTAAGACGACAATCGATGGGTTTCCTCCGCCTGCGGCGGGTTAATTTTGAATGATGGCCTATCTCGGCGAGGTGGAGGGGGTTGCTAAAGTTTCGACCCAAGTGTGATTGACTTTTAAATATTCATTAAGTCTTGATTTTAAGTAACAAAGCATTGAACGAGTACAATATTTTGTTCTGCCAAATATACAAATATTTTTAATATCTACATCTGTAGTTTAGGTCCATAGTGTATGTGCATATTTCAAATGTTAAAAGTTTACATAAGGGAGAACTGAAGTTCTGAGTCTCATAAAAAACCTCTAAGTAGTAGGTAATATTTCAGATTATCTCGGAGACTGGAATAGCTTAGATTGTGGCAAATAGAAGTCAGAGGTTGAAAAAGAAGGGGATAGTAAAAGGAAAAGCAGTTATAGGTTTTTATATTTGCCACTACCTTGAACCCTGTCATAGAAAATTTAATTAGCAGCATTCAGGGTATACAAAACTCAAGGTACAAATCGTAAGGGTGAATAGTATTATATATGAACGACTAATGATAGTTGATTCAATTTAGGTATATATTACTTTCACTTACCTATATATGAAATATATAGTAAGTGAAAGTATTGCGATCGTGAAAAATTTCGACTTCCGGATTTCAACGGTAATACACATTTTGGGGTCCCCTGAGTCCAATTAACCAAGTCCCGCGAAATGGTCTGTGTGTGTGTGTGTGTGTGTGTATGTGAACAGACTTGCTCAAGAACTATAAACTGTGTGAACCTGAAATTGGGGATTTAGTGTAGGTATATGCCCGCGATGTGACAGCAAAAATTTCATCAAAATTGCTCAAAGGGAGGGGGTAATTTATTTAATAACTTTTTATGTTTTTTTTCGATTTTCTCAAAAACGGCTCTAACGATTTTGATCAAAATGGGTATTTGATGTATGTACATGCCAAAGATGTGACTGTAAAAATTTCATCAAAATTGATTAACCGGAGGGGGGACTTTACTTAATAAATTTTGTATCATTTTCACGTGTTTTTTTTATTTACTCTAAATCGGCTTTAACGATTTTGATCAAACTGGGTATTTGATGTATTTATATGCCCGAGATATGACTGTAAAAATTTCATCAAAATTGATTAACCGGAGGGGGGACTTTACTTAATAAATTTTGTAACATTTTCACGTGTTTTTTTGATTTTCTCAAAAAGGGTCTAACGATTTTGATTAAAGTTAGTATTTGATCTACTTATATACCCGAGATATGTCTGTAAAAATTTCATCAAAATTGATCAACCGCAGGGGGCACTTTACTTAATAAATTTTGTATCATTTTTACGTGCTTTTTTTATTTACTCAAAAACGGCTTTCACGATTGTGACCAAACTGGGTATTTGATGTATGTATATGCCAAATATGTGATAGCCAACATTTCATCAAAATTGATCAACCGAAGGGGGGACTTTACTTATTAAATTTTGTATCATTTTCACGGGTTTTTTTATTTACTCAAAAACGGCTTTAACGATTAATAAAAATAAGATATGAATGTAGAAAAATGTGTGATTTTGGGAAATGATATCTAACAAAACACGTCAATTTCTTATCTAAGTAAGTTGGTAAGTGAAAGTTGTGTGTTGCGCGCACGCACCAGATTTTTTTTTTTTAGAATTTTAATCAGCAGAGTATGCAAAAGATATGCCGAAGCATTTTTTCAAAATTACTCTACAAACATTAGCCTATTCACCTACAGGAAGGAAGAGTGAAAAATGAAACAACACAACTGGAATATGATGATAGATAATATTCATACTCAGCAAATAAATCCTGATGTAATAGGTCTCGGAAGGTTTCTTGATTCACTGATGTTTCTTGCACTCGGTAAGGACACATATTTTAGAACCAAACGAAACTCAATAATACAGCCAACTGCTACGGGACCTCAGATGTGAGATTTACGATAGCGATATCAGATAATAAAAACTTACAACTCGTCAATATTTTATTACTAATTTATAACATGGATCAGCCGCCTAATACCGACGGGTATATTTATAGAAAATTTAATCTTTCAGACCGTTCCCTCATAATTTACGAATTTCGCTAGTGAAGATCTTCAATAATCACTTCTGGATCAGTGGACCCTTTACCATCGGCAGAGTACAGGACTAGCTACTAGCTCTACCTGTTGGGAGGTGGAAGTAAGACACGTGAGGCCCAGGGGAGTTAGGTAAGGCAATATCCTGAGGAAAGATTTATCAATAGCCTAAGTGCTCGCCCTCCCTCCGGGCCCACGCAACCGTTATGCAACAACCCCTAGCCCCAGCTAGTTAGCCAGCTACCTACTTCATAGATTGGACTGCCATCATATGCCAAGTGGTGTCATGCTATGTCGATATGAAATAATGATGAGGACATGAAACACTTTTCAGGGTTCAATGCTCCAAAGGGTACTCTAGAAAATTACGAGTGGTGGAATGTACATCGAGAATAAAAAAAAAAATTAAATAAACATTTATCGCACAAGTTGAAATTCAATTTTCACGAAAGTGTCGTATTTCGACCATTTGCGGCTCGAATTTGATGAGTTTTTGAGGCATCCATAACATGGCCCTTATACCATAAGTGAGGCCTATAAATTTGAACGATTGATGATATGATTTAACTAATTAAATTAATTT
The DNA here is from genome assembly GCA_911387785.2 of Aelia acuminata. Classification (NCBI taxonomy): domain Eukaryota; kingdom Metazoa; phylum Arthropoda; class Insecta; order Hemiptera; family Pentatomidae; genus Aelia; species Aelia acuminata. The sequence continues at coordinate 62,382,101 of OU426981.1, forward strand.
GTTCAATACTTTATAGGTAATGATTCAATACTTTTAAAGGGAAAAGTGTTAAAAAAGAGTGGCACCATCAAAAGAATTGGGTGGGGGGAGGGGAATTTTAGATCATATCCAAATAACCCCCTCCAAGGATAAAACAATCCCAGGATAAATTTGGATGCTAAAAATATAGAACCGGTAACACCGTTATTACCTTCGCATCGATTCATTTTATGTAAAATAATCCATGATTATTTTATATTAATTTAATCATTATCGTGGGTACCCACCTTGTTTTTAAATTAATTTAAATAAATTATTTTTGAAGAGAGGCTCCGCCGGGAGTCGAACCCGGATCTTCCGCGTGACATGCGCGGTATGCTAACCACGGAGCTCGCTTCCAAACGGTGCCAAATCCTTACTGATTCCTGACACCTCTCCCACGATCTCACATCTTTTCTCTTCAAAAATAAATTATTTAAAATGATTTTAAAACAAGGTGGGTACCCACAATAATGATTAAATTAATATAAAATAATTTAAAATATTGACGAACGTCAAGAGATGCCCAAAATTGGACAAAAATTGTCCAACTCCCGTAAATACTCGCAAAACTTGCGAGAGCGTGGGAGAGGTGTCAGTGAAGAGGAAGGATTTGGCACCGTTTGGTGGAAGCGAGCTCCGTGGTGCAGTGGTTAGCATACCGCGCATGTCACGCGAAAGACCCGGGTTCGACTCCCGGCGGAACAAATCTTTTCTCTTCAAAAATAAATTATTTAATCGATGATTACATTTGTTTATTTTATTTAACGTTACTATTACTACTAAGTAGTAGGAGTAAGTGAAGATGTCGGGCTTCCTTTTAAGTCTCCTACGAAGGGCATCATATCTAAGGATTTTTTACTCCATAATTCTATGCCAACATGCCGGGCTAAGATTTCGCGATTTGGGCTTTTTTAACAACTACACAATACGTTTGTTTGTTTATTTAGGTTTTTAGGCGTAAAACTCCTAGACTACACAATACGTGATATCTTACTATAATAAAATTTTAATTATTTCTCGCATTAATTAACTATGTGAGTTAATTATAGAATAAACCACGATCCTGACAAATAAAATCCAAGTCTAGTCGAAATCGCTTATTCCTCTGAATGGGTAAAATCAAATATATTTCAATATCTGAGGGAAAAATGAAATATTGAATGAATGAAATGTAAAAATCCTTTTATTACTAGACAATACAATTTGATTTATTCTTCTAACCGCTTAAAACGAGGAAACCGATATTCAATCTATCGAAAGGTGAATGCCGCCAGCAGCTAAAGTTGAAGTTATATTTTATCGACTTGAGCAAATGCTATAAATTTTCGACGGGCTCAAGTTTTGACAACCAACCAGTGGCGGCTTACGTGGCAAGACAAACGAGGTCAGTAAATACCAACATTCCCCACTTCATCATCATAACCATATTTTTTTACGATAAATGTTCACAGCATTTTTTATTATCTAGATATATTTATTACGTAGAAAATGATACATGTATGTATGTATACGTACCCATTAAAATGAAAAAACAAAACAGGGACAATCAAACCAGTTTTTTGTGATTTTATTATTGTCGAAAATGTAATTATTTATAGAAAATATGCTAATGAACACCGCTTCAAATTATTATGGGATTTGTTGGAATATCCATCAATTAAGGCCTGAAACTCTTTCTAAATATTTTTTGTCTTTATTTCTTTTTATTTTTTTCAATACATTTAAAGGACGAATGCTGTTAAATATATTGTGAACCTATTTGATGTACATATGAAAAATTGCTTAGGATCTAAGGAATGCAGTAAACATTGTTATATACATACAAGTTTGTTCATCCGAATTATGTAAGAGAACCTTTTTTTTTTTTAATTATTTCCTAGAAGCTGAAATCCGAAGAAAAAAAGAAGGAAATGAACACTTTTCAGGATAACAAAGGTTTAATAACTGCTATATAATGAAGGGTCCCTAACCCCAATTCTCTCTCACTCTCTCTCGCTCTCTCTCTCTCTCTCTCTCTCTCTCTCTCCCTCTCTCTCTCTCTCACTCTCTCTCTCTCTCTCTCTCTCTCTCTCTCTCTCTCTCTCTCTCGATCAATTTAAAATTTTAGGTTCCTTCTCCTCTTTCATCAAGTTTCTCCTTTCTCAAGGTCGTCACTTTAGATTAAACCTGGAATCTCCAAAACCTTCATATCCTTCTGGAGAATAAAGTCTAATTTTCGTGGGTATATCTAACATAATAAAATGGGGTGTTCCCGTCTTTACTATAAAATATGTTCCCTAGATAAGAGAAATCTCCAATCATTTAAAAATTATTCTTGTTAGGTGAATTCTATTTATTTTTTTTAAGTCAAGTAAAATATGCCTTCGTTAAGACCATTCAAAGGGAGCTTTCAAGCGGATTAAGTTTTTTTTCATAAACTTTGATAATTAATAAAAAAAAAAAAAATAGTGGTTTTATCTTCATCCTCCAATTAGACTACAGATTCTTTTCATTTAGAAAGTTTTTCCATTAGAAAAAAAATTCTTAGTCTGAGTTAAAGTCGTTGAGAACTGTTAAAGGATGAATCAATATTAATTCCCTCTAATACAAAACAATATTATTGAGTCTTTTCAGAAAAACTTATAACAATAAATTATTTCTATAAAAGCTATATTTAATTGTTTCTGTGACAAGGAGCGTTGTTTCTTTGCAGAAATTTAGGTTTTGAAAGCAAGCATTCTCCACCTGAGCCTTTCTTGTGCTAATGTTTTCCAGTTCGGTACATGCATTTCTACAGCAACTTTGTCTATCTTCTAATATATACATTTTAAATAAATCAACAGATATGGATTGAACAATATTGGAGAACTTTTTTCATGAATAATTTAGTACTTTTTTCCATAACAGTGGTTAGTGTTCAGGTTTCATCATTGTATTGCACAACCTATTTAAGATTTACAGAGATTTTAAAATATTTAAAAAGGCTCCGTCTAATTCTCCCCTTTGGTCCTTTTCCGTTTTTATTGTGGAGTAGAGTCATGAAAATTTATCAAATCCTGGGAATGATGTTTCCGAGCTTAATGTCAAACCGAAATTTTCCAGATATGTGCACAGGATTCCCGTATATTTCGAGCCTTCCATTTGTCTTCAATGACTTGCAATCTTTACTTATATATATATATATATATATATATATATATATATATATACGATTATATTCTATATAATATAGAACCTTCATTGATTATTGACTTCATCAGTTTTCCAGGATTCTTCCTAATCAGGAGGTATATTGTTGTATTATAGAAGAGCTTTTTACATCAATATATAAATTAAAAATTTATCCATCACCCCTTTTTAGGATTCATTTCATCTCGTATATACGATATAAACTATATTTTTCAAAGTTAAGTTAATTTAAGATTATATTTACACTTATACTACTTATAGATTTCACTTTACTAATTATAGATAAAACTTTACTAATTATAGATTTCACTTTTCGCTATAGCGCGGATCGAATTTCGTTCCGAGTCGCCTAAAATATTAAATGTTCTAAGACCTTGAAAAAAAAAATGTTTTTCAAATCTTAAAAGCTAAACAACGTACTGCATCCTAGATATAACAATAAATTACAAATGAGTTTTAATTCGTAAATTTAAATATCTTAATCATTAATATGCTTATAGATATTAAAAATTGAAGCGTGGAAATGCATAAGGGTATAAGTGCCTTAAGAAATTTTCACAGAAATGATGTGAATTATACCTTCTAGGGTGAACTATTTTCAGTGCTTACACCCATGCCATCCTTCATACGTTCAAGGAACTGTTTTGTAACATCAAAATATTACTTATACCCATATCAGAAGAATGGCTTTGGCACGTACAACTTTGTTTTATTTTTTTGGCACTTTGACCCTTATGCATTTCCATGCTTCAATTATCCTCTAAAATAAATTTAACAGAGAAATAAATGTAAATGTAACATAAGTTCTGTTATTTTTCATTAATTTTTTGTTTTAATGTGGAATAATTAGATTTTAAAATAATAATAAAGAATGACCGCTGAGTACCGCACTCCCTAAATGGTTCGCCATACCACATTATAATTAAAGTGCTTCATAGGTTGTCGGTATTTCAGCTTTTAATTTTTATCTTCTCTGCTTGTCAGGAATAATAAAATAATAATAATAAAAGTAAAAAATGGCTATTCGTCCTTATTTTTGTCAAATGGAATGTCGTAATCGATGCAGAGCTAAGATTACTATTAATATCCAGAAAGGTAAGAGATTCCGGAAGAATGAAGGCAGTTAATTGTATTGTCTTAAATACTGAGGAAAGTGGCTCTTCAACATCTAATGAGGATTTAGCTTTCAACTCTTCCTCTACAACTGGATAACTTAATCCGTGCCGGCTTAAAGCGAGAGTCGAGCTTTTTAATAAGTCTAATGGCTTTCCTAGCGCTTTGTAGCCTATTGGACCCTTTCTTAAACTGGTGGGCTGTTGTTCGCCGAGAGGCTCCTTTGAATGTGTTAAAATGTGATAAGCCACAAGCGGAAAACAGGAATACACGAAGGTTCGTTTCCTACGGTACAAAACACATGAACTTATGTCCGTAAATGCGTAACAATGTTATTTAGAGTTTTGATTCATCTAAAAAGCTTAATTTTATTTAAGAAGATTTTAAAATCAGATCTATCAATCCCGCCTCTCGCATCTGACTCGTCACTATTCCATAAAATTGCTTTTATCTTTTTACATGGTTGTGAAAATCCACCCCTAAAGATCATCAGAGAATTGACAGGGCAACGACGAATAAATGCCAGTACCTAAATGTTTTAATTTTTATGCACCTTAATAACATATTTCTATTAATTCACAATTATTTATAGTAATTTTACGCAGTATTTGATGTTCAGAGACTTTTGTTCTATGACACTAAGAAAACTCATTTATAAAGTGGAGACTCATTATTGAAGTATACATCTGTTTTCAACAAAGTTGGTAACAATTTAAATTCAATTACTTGTGAATTGTACTTGTGTGAAGACCCGTGCCGGTAGACTAAATCATTAAGATGCGGAATTTATTTGACGCAGAAGGTTCTTTTGTTTTTCTAATAAAAAACTTAATATGACTGAGTTCACCGGACTAGTCAGTAAAAAAAAAAGGAGACGTGAAATGTTGTGGTTTTTTTAAAGATCAAAAACTGATGTTGAAGAGGTATTATTAGAATTTCTGTTCTTAAATGTTTGCACCCGTTTATATGGATGGATCTTTAAAGATATGGCGTCTGTTTAGACATTTTGAGCAAATCAAAGTTAAATTTTGAAAACATATCTCTATATGGACTTGAAAGATACACTTTTTATTCTGAAATCTCAACTAAATCTAAGATTTTCGATATCAGTTCTAACTTTTTAAATATTTGTTCAGTTTTTTTCTCTATTGTGGATATGTATAACAAAAAGGGGTTAGTTATGCCATTCAAAAATCAAGAACGGCTAGACCAATTTTCATGATCTTTAATTGCTTGGATTTGATCCCCCCCCCCCCCCATAAATAGCAGAATAAGTAATAAATCATCGGAAAATGAATCGGAAGGGAGAAAGGAGGATCATTGTTAAATATTCATAATTTTATCCTATTTCGACGAAATTTTTTTTAACACAATCTGTTCTCGGCTTAAATAGTAGTAAAAGAAGATTAATTCCACGTAATTGTAATCATGGATAACTGTTAGATAGAGACAAGGGGGGGGGGGGTTAAAAAATAGATTTTGTAACGGTTATATGACTTTAACAAATTTCGACAATCTGTTTTAACACACTTATTTATTTAACACGCTCACGTCGGGGCTGTAATCCATGCTCCTCGCCCATTGGCGGCTTTCCTTAATTATTTTCGCTCTATCGGATGGGAGTTATTCAAGGGCATTATGCAGTACTGACTATCCAACATTAATAAAATTAACAATATAATCATACTTCGTTATACATCGTCGTGGAATGTTTTGTGATTGACTAGTGTCCGATGCGGCAGTCTAGAGTGAGCCACCGGTGGTACACGCCGGCGTGAACGTGTTAAACCATTAAATCTCTACCTTCGACCTCTTTACCGCTCTGTTTTTACTCTTCCGCTTCTAACTAGATTTTTTCAAATATGCCATTTAGATCCTCTTTTAAGATCTTATATATAAAATAAAATGAAAACTAAATTCTGCTTTATTTTTCACCATACAATGATCGCTTACACATTCTACTCACTAGAAAAATGTATTGCAAACACTCTCAATATATCCATTTAAAAATACATTTTACCAAATAAAATTGGTCAAAATAACTGCCGAGTCAGGCTGAATAAATTTTACCTGTTAATTCTAATTAGGCGCATTGCAATGAGGATTTTTTATATTGACCGGAATTCGCTTTGTTTATTTTTACAGGAACATTCGCCAACATCAATCGGGCTTTTTGTTACATAAAGAAAAGAAAAACTTAATTAAATTCGACGGGCTTAATTAAAATCAACAGAGTTTCGTAAGGTTATTTTTTCTTTGTTTGCTTAGGTTAAAAAGGTTGAACCGTTTTGGATTGGTGGGTTCTAGCGTTACAGTTAATTAGTGAGTTTATAATAATTAATGAAGTGAAATCCCGCACGAAGAAAGAAGACAAATTTACATTACAAAATTTAAGAAATATTGTAACACATATGTGGGTATAAATGATTGTTGTTTGTTTGTCACTTTTACGCTATAGAAGGTTATCGAAAAGCCTATTCTCGTCTACAATCCAGAATATATTCTAGAACAGTTGGGTAAATGTTCCAACATAAAATCTAAACTCGTTCAAATCTGACGAACCAAAATCATTTGGTTTTTTTCTCGTTACAATTTATAAACAATTAAATTGCCAAGCCATACTAAGGTTTTATAAATCATCCTTTTCCCCCCCCTTTTCAGTAAGGCCTACTAAAGAGAACGTATATTACAGTTCGTCGGAGATTCCTAATTTCGCTTAGAACTGCTTGCAAATGTGATGTCTTCATGCATATTCATACGCAATTTCCCTAGACTAAAAAATGGTAATTGGGTCGAAGGGTTTCAAAATTCAAAAAAGAAAAAATCAAGATTGATAGAAAAGTCGAAAAGGAAAATCGATACAATGTAATCTGATTTGCGCTAATATTTTAACCCACCTTATCCCAGAGTAGGGATAACAGATCATTAATATTAATTCTTTTTTAGATTATTATTCATAAATGAACCTTCAATATTAACATTTGAAGGAAAGCAATTTAAATAATATTTGTCTTTTAATAGTATTTTAGTAAACTTTTAAGCTTTAATGTTTCTGTCATAGCATTACAAAATAAAAAGGAAAGTATTTTCTAAAGAGAAATATTATTAGAAGTGCTTTACAGCTATTGGAGTTAGTCATTCTTTCGACTGAAAGGTTCAATTAATGTACAAGGTTCTAATTTAGTTTTAAAAAGTCAATGATAGTTCGGATGCTTTTTAGTTTTGAATTTGAAAAATTCAAGTATTTATAATTCAGAAATGTGAAAATTCACACTAAATTATTTGTGCTTAAAGAACATTAAAATAAAGAAAAGGATTAAGAAGAAACTCATTTTTAGTTTAATTATAGTCAACTAGCAATGCCAAATAATACAAAAAAAAATTAAGACGTTCTTTTATTTAAAAAACATCTTTTACGGAACAGATTCTATGTTTTCCTTATTCGATGTCAATAATATATTTTAAAGAAAATTATGAGGTTATTGAAAAGAAAATATGTACCTCCGTTACACTTTTTTTTATTTTAGCAAACCTGATTTTACATTAAATGAATGCTTTTTTATCCGACAGCCCAGTAATAAGAGAATAGCACGATTTAACATTTATATTTCTTGATTGAAAAGGAACCAAAAAGAAAAACAAATGAAAAGGCAAAAACGGAGCTCATCAATTAATTAAAAAAAATTAAGACAATAGAATAAAAAGTGGAATACACCAAAACTGTTTATTGTGGGACTATAAGCCGTCAGACAAAAGACGTTGCTTTCCCGACCCTTTGTTGAATGAAAGGTGGCTTCAATAGCTCTTAAGGTGAGCCACTCGAGATATTGTTAAGGGTCCACAGTTTTCGGAACGGAAAACCCGGAATTATTATGGTTTAAACAAAGTTTACAGAATATATATTAAATATTAAATTATTGCATAACGTATTTTATAACTCAATAGATATAAAACGAGAATGAGCCATAATGCTGCGAAGGTTTCGAGAAATGAATAGATTGCTGCACCATGTTATCGTATGGGATATTTCAAAACATTACATTTATCTCCAACAAGAACTGGCCTATATAATGAATCATATTACAAAAGCGTGAAGTTCCCTGAATTCGGAGTAAATTAATTCATACTGAATCTGTTTTAACTCATATATACTTTTGTCCATGCAAATTGATATAATTAATTTTAGATTGAAAATGGTAGTTTTAATTCATAACAACAAAAATCAATAATAAGTATGACCTTCGAAGTTCACAGAAAAAATGTAAGAAGCAAATTACTAGATTCTGGCTATTTGCTCAGAGAATTATCGGGTATAAGCTATGGTTATTCCTCGCATGCTCACCTCACCAGCAAACATCATCCATTCTGCAGGATCCGAGGGCACAGCTTTGCTGAGGATAATCACGGAGTAGAATGTTGACTCTCAACTATTAATAGTTAACTATCGAATGGATTACCACGTCCAATAATAAAAGTCGGCCATTGCCAACAGAGAGATACCAGTGGTAAGAGCCAACACCAAGAGGATCCATCGACTGACAAGTGGACAGAAAGCAAACTATATCTTGCTAGGATGTGGGACTGGAGGCAGCTGAGGTGGCTGTCCTACTTCGGCTGGTGGCCAGCCGCGGCAAAGACGAAGCGAGCCTACAGGATGTTGAGGTGAATTCAGCAATGATAAAACCCTATTTATATGATGGAAAAAGAATATATTATATATATAGCATTACATTATATATAGCAAACTCAAGAAACTTTGAAAGCATATTAAATAATTAAAAATAACAAAAAAACGAAAATGACTCTTTTCCTTTTTTGAGATTCTTTTTACTTATTAGTCATATGTTATACTTTTGTTGAGATCAATACCTTCAGGTACTAATTGATCACAATTAGAACAAATTTGGTAACACCGAAAAAAGGTGTTGATTTATTTTTCATATTTTTTCTCTAGGGGAGAGCGGAGTTGGTTGGCAACAGTTTTCACTTTTTTGATTTTTGAGTCATCCCTGTAAATATAATCCCAATAGGGCTGATACCACTGTAAACTCCAAGTATTTTTTTCACCACATAATATTTAATACTAAGATTATAGAAAATTGAAGAATTCGTCAATCCAGAGTATGCCAATTAACCAGTGTGGGGCAGGTTGGCCTAGAAGGTGGGGTTGTTTAACCATCTCATTAAGGTACTGCCTGACAGATATTATTGTTATTAAAAGCTGCACTATGATGGTATAATAATTATGAATCGTTATTAACAGCTTTTAAGGGAAAATAAAATGACAATAAAAGGAATAAGAAAAATTGCTCTCATCCTCCTTGCTGGAACTAAAGACAATTGGTAGTTTCATCCTTTGTTTATGTTCACCTTGCTTTTGCGAATTGTTACTGCGCAAACCAAACCCAGTTGAAGGGAGCCAACTAACTCCCCAGGAGAGATCATACGAAAGATGGCTGCCAGGACAGGGGAGAACAGTCAAACAAGAAACTGGTTACTCGAAAGGTAAGGTTTTTCAAAGGAGTTTAGGGCTATGTGAACAGAATCGGAGTCAAATGTTTTGCCATGCCTTTAAACCAACTTTACTGAAAATATAAAAATTTACTTACATGTTGTAAAATCGATCAACTCTTCTCTACACTGTTAGCATCGGATTGAAAACTCAGGACAAGACTCCCGAGGTCGAGCGGGTACATGTTACAATGGTGGGGCCTTCACGATAGGTGTGACGGAAACTATAAGCCAATGGCCAACCTACCCCCTATGCCAACCCACCCCGCTCTCCCCTAATCAGCAAATTTACATTAAAAAAAAAACTTTTCGCTTAAGTGTGTCCTTTTTACAGAATTTACGGCATCGTACTTTTCTTATACGACTTTTTACAACTGGGCCCAGAGCTGATAGCGCTGTACTTGGTGATCTGTAAGGGATCCATGAACGAGGTCGTGCTTACCCTCAACAACAACCTGTTGGGTCTCGGCAGCGCCTGGAACATCGGTTGGGTCCTCTTGAACGAGAGCAACTTGAAGTCGATTATAGACAAGCTACAAGGTAATAACTTATACAAACTGTTTCTAATATGATCAAGTCAAGTCCGTGTGTTATTTAATACGCAAAGCACCACAATAGAAATTTATTAACCAATAAAAAATCTTCACAATTTTATTTTATTTGTGCAAAAATATTTTCCGGTTTTATATAACCATATTTTAATATGATTTATAGAACAAAAATAGCATTTCATAAACTGTTTGTGATTTACAAATGTTGATATGTATAAGATTAAGATGTTAATACACTCGTTTATTTTACATTAATATATTATATATTTACAATTAATATAACATATGGGAATATAATATGTAACGAAAATATGAACTCACAAGGAGAGTACACGGTCACTGTCATGGATATTGATGAAAATTATTTTGGAGCTCTTTGGTAACAAAATATTAGACAAGCCTTTAAGTGTCAAAAGAAAAAAAAGAAGCCAAGAGAAAAAAAAAGTACATATAACTACTTCATTATACTGCTACCAAAAGTTTTATTTTGGACAGTACAATAGATACACGGAAAAATGCAGCTGGTTCATACATTCCGTTTTAGGTAACGAAATTGTAGAAAAGAATATGAGATTTTCAAGCAAACCACCCTTACAGTTTTTTCCACTCAACGAAATAGATTAAAAACTCCTTTGCCTTTGAAGAAAATCATAATTTTTTTTTATCGGATAAACGTTTCTCAATGTTCTTGAGGGTGCTGAATTCGAATCTCAAAGTTGTGTAAAATAAATATGATGGTAGTGTGCAAGAAGATCTTAACATCTTTTTACAATTGAATTCACCTAAAAGAGAATCTGTGAAACGGATATAAATGTCCTTGAATTCACACTTAAAAATATAAATTTTTGTTCTCGAATCATGTCGATATCACTTTTAAACTCGGAGTATAAAATTAAGTAGATTTGTGTTGTTTAATGTTAATTTCTCTGCTTCAAGGGCCCATTGGCGCGAACGACAAGCCAAAAATGTATCTAATATATTTCGACCAGGAATCTTGAAAACATTTTTAATCATGATCCGTGAGAGACGACTATATTTCCCCCTTTTTAGTTAATTTTTTGGGATTGTCCCGTCAGTTTTCTCCAATATTAAGTGAAGCCGCAAATCAATCTTATAGACTTTTCATGTGCTCGTAAATCTATGCCATTTTCATACAATGGAGGACTGATGTTGGATTTTCCAAACAACTATGAACGTAAAATATTAAATTAATAATGCAGAGCCAGTATTTAATAATAATAGCCATTACATAAAAAAAAAATAGTGTACTCGCTTTAGCTCAGAGGACTCGCCGTACGGTCTCCTGTTAAGTCCTACCGAATGTTAACGAAATGAACCATCTAAAGCATGATAAAAAGCGAAACTATGAACTCCGATACTCTTATAATAAATTGCGTCTGATCTTCAAACAATTGTTTAAATAATGGCTGGTGATAACAATATCAAACTTTATACGTTTGTTTAAGTTAAAAAATTATTTTAACCTATGATATCATTTAGACCTGGAGAGGAGAGTGAAGGATATGATCGGAGACGAGGAGTACGAAGCGATCGCCGCTCACAAATATCAACTCTGCAGGAACTACGTCCTCACCATCTACATATTTTTGGCTGGTCTCATTCAACTGACCATCTATTCTTTGTATTGGACATATCATGGTCACGTGGTATGTTACGGAAATATCTACTTTTCACGATTTTTATTTAAAACTTATTTTTATATATTTTTTAAAGATACCTACAAATGTAATTAATTATGGTCACATAAAAATAATTTTTGAAAATATCAAATATATTTTTAAAAGAATAAACAACTGAGTCCAGAAATATGCTCTAATGTAATGGTTTTCTGATCAGATAACAGTATGAAAATACACGATAACTTTTAAATATTGTATTTTGCAGAGCTACATCGTCGAGACCTGGGTTCCTTGGAATACTGACAACTTACAATCCCTCATCATCTTATACGCTCTCCAACTTGTTCATAGCTTTTCGGGTCTGACGGCATACGCTATAATCTACCACTTGTATATGTCAATTTTCGAAATGATATTACTCGAAATTAAGGCTTTCCACATAGCTCTCTCTAAATTGGATTTCTCCCCTCCGGGGGTAGACAGCCATCCTCCCCTCACCCTCGATTTATGCATCAAGTTCCACCAGGATCTTCTAGCGTGAGTATAAATATAATAAGTAAAGACAAATCGTATATATATATATATATATATATATATATATATATATATATATATTCAATGCATAATAAAACATTATTTTTTTCAGATTATGTAAAAAATATGACAAGACGATAAACGTAATACTTTTCCTTTTCATTATGTTCAGCTCACTGACCCTGTGCTTATCTGTTTTCGAACTTTCATTAGTGAGTATTACGACTATTATTAGCATAAATAATATTTAGTACTTTTTGAAAAATTTATATTAATAATTATGTTATTAACATGAATTTATATGATATTAATATAAATAAAAGTGTTTACGTTAATAATATCTTTTCATACAGATACAGGACAGAGGCAAACTGACAATTCTCATTGAACTAATTGTACTCACAATGTCCATGACGTACTTTTATTGCGTGAGCGGTCAGGAAACTGTCGAACAGGCGAGTATTGAAAATTTCAATGATTTATTTAATTTATGCTAAATAAAAATTACTCATACATAAATATAAATGCATCATTATGATCAACAAATAAATTAGACCATATAACATAAGTAGAAGATATTAGCGGATGAACATGTTTCTGCTTCACACATTCCGTAGTTTTTTTTTTTGCATGATGTAGTAAATGGATTATTCAAAATAAAAGAAACAAGACATGTTGTAAGTAGAAAATAACCAAACGAAAAAATAAAAATACCACTTAACATGTCCATCAACTAAGCTCTTTAATTATGGCTATAAATTTTTTAAATTAAAAATTTCATAGACGTTTATTATGTGTTAGGTTACCATAAATGTACGTAATCATCAGGCGCCTTAAATTATAGTTTTTTAAAATGTAAATAGGTATATTTGTGCCTGGCATATCATCTTCACCTCTTTTAAAGTTTGTTAGTTGTTTGTTTGTTTAACGTCAGTTTATGCCACTTAGGCTAATCGGACGATGCTACAGTGGGAGTCCTTGCCTATCAAGTTTTGCCTATCCAGGTTTTATTAGGATAGGGATCTTTAACGAGTACCTGACATCGTACAGGCTCGGTACCTCCATTTTACGTCCTCTCCGAGGGACGGGGTAGCTAAGGATTTTTTACTCCCATTAAAAAATCCTAGGGCCACCACTGGACGCGAACCCGCGACCTTTAGTATTGTAGGTTGCCATGCCAACCGCTACACGACAGGTGACCCCTCTTTGAAGGTTTGATCCCCCTGATATATATAATTATTAAAAGCAAAAACAAATGATTATCTTAGGTTTTACGTGTTTTCAGATGACTTTTGGAACGCTACGTGCTGCATATAACAATAATTGGTACGTCGGCAGCGTGAAGGATAAAAAATCACTACTCATACTTTGTACTATGGCTAGGAAGGAATTTCAATTTGGATTCATCATACCTACAAATTTGGCTACTTTCATAACGGTACATTATTGCTCATTATTTATATTCCAACATATATTTAGCAAATAATAAAATAACGGCTTTAAATATTTAAAATCAATAATAAAATGTCGTAGGAAAATAACACCACGTCAAAATATTTATTGCATTCAATTTTTCACTATGGATTTCGATACCATTATAAATATTTCCAATAACTTATCAACGTCAATAGCAGAATGTGAAAACTTTTCATTGAGCTCTCTCTATAAGTAAGAAAAATGAATATAAAAAGATATTTATTTTGGTTTTTAAAGCCATAGTTATAAACAAAATTAAGTTAAAATTAAAATTCATTAATTTATGAATAATAAAAGTTCAGTTCAATTTTTAACCAATCAGAGAATGATAAGGACATCGACATTAAAAATATTTTAATTCTTTATGTTTATATTCTTTTTTTAATTTTATGATTTACCATTTATAATCTGCTCTCGTTGTCCCGATTAACTTAAATTGGGGAATTTACACCTGATTGTTTCTATAGTAAAATAGTTTATTCTGTAATAGTTTAACAATATGGGAATATTATCACGTATTATGACGGTACAAGGGATCCTTTTTTTGTAGATTAACCCTTTGCACTCGGTACCGTTTCAGACGTTACCTATCGGCAACTCGACGCAACTTATTCGAGAAAACGTACACCCTGAAAACGTAATATTATGCAGTAAAATTTTGGAACCAACTAAGGAATTGCAACGAAGTATAGATTATATGTATTTGTGAAGCTTCAAGAACACATAGTTACAAAAAAAAATTTTTTTTAAATGTTATATATTTTTTTGTAATTTTATTATTATTAATATCATTATTATATGTAAAATCATGAAAAATCTAATTAAAGAAGTAAGAAAAGTTAAAAAGTTACGAGATGGGACCCTTTTAGTTGAAGTTTTCTCAGATATCCAATTAGGAAAGCTCCTAAAATGTGAAAATCTACTTAATAACTTTCCGTTTAAAGTAGAAGCACATGGGAAACTAAATCAAAGTAAAGGGATTATTTGGCGCCCCAAACTAAATTATTGTACAATTGAGGAAATAAAAGATGAATTCAAACCACAAAATAGAGCCAATGTTAAGAGATTAACGTACTATAAAAATAATGAAAAACACCGCGAGCCGCGACCGTCATTTATCACTAAAAGTGAAATATCCTATAAATAGTTTTTACGATTTGTTTATGTCCTTATATGTTCAAAAATGAAAATTATTTCCATTGTCTCCGTAACGGAGCCTCGAGTTTGGAGGCAAATTTTAAATGGCTCAGCTCCGGGGTTAATGATATATATAAATATGTTAGCGTGTTTATAAAAATATCAGTGATTCGTATTAGCATTGCTATGTATTGAATGTTTCCTGTTGAAGTTTAATTTTTTTTTCTTTTTTTTTTTTCAGGTAATTAAATCTGCTTTTTCTTACTATAACTTTCTCACAGCTATGGATATGCAGTAGATCAAAAAAACATTACAATAACACTACGAAAAAAACACATACACAACAACAATAACTATATATTTTGTCAAAAAATTAAAAATTATTTTTAGTTGAAATTTTGTAAAATCGTATAAATAAAGCATAATGATTAAATTATAAAACCCGATCCACCCTCAAGAAGAAAAAAAAATGACAGGTAAGATAATTTTTTTTTTAAGTCAAAATTCCACCAACACATCCAAACACATGAAACTGGAGTTAAAAAAAAAGTTAAACATTTAAAAAAAAAAAAGGAAAAATAAAAAACTATAAACAACTAAATAAATTAAAATATTCGGCATAGGTAGAACATTTTGTTCATGGGTGCCTAAAGGGCATAATTTGTTTAAAACAAATCTGAACCTTTAGGACTTAATAGATCAGAGAAGTTTTTTATCAAGTCCAGAGATTTATGTTTTTTTTTTTTTTTTTTTTTTTTTTTTTTTTTTTTTTTTTTTTTTTTTATCCTTAGAAATTTTCATTGAATGTTAACAGATTAACGAAAAATTGTCTAACATAAATTATTTTCAAACGAAACTATCCATAATGAGAAGCATTGAGCTAAAATTTCAACCCCTTCCTCCATCCAAGCATAATAAACATGAGCAAGAGAGCTATGACTTGAATAGGCAATTTACAAATTATTATTTCTTTATTTAATCTTTGTGAATGTAAAGTAAAGGAACGTTTTACGAATGAAACTCTGATTTTATTAAATAAGTATTCGGCACAAAAGAACACAGATAAAGACCAAAACCAATTAATCTAATTTATTATATAAAAAAATCGTTTTATGGATATTAAGTTACTCATTGTTTTGATTTTTGATCGATTATTAAGTTTAATAGATTATGACCCAAGACGGATCTCAAACAATTGAGCCAGCCATATTTTGGCCATTATCCAGATCATGGAAAATTTATAGGAATATTTCCAGAAAAGCCAAGTAATGATACACCACGGTGCAGTTGGTGAGACGATGAATTGTTAAAACTTCGAATTAGTCCTAATCGTTCAGAAATCAGGACAAAGCGTCGTCATTACTAGGCTAGAGCCTATTGGATAGGAACTCTCTGACAGAGCTATAGTGCTTTCCCGTCATCGACATAAATAAGAATATTTCCATAATATAAACAAGAAAAAATAACAGAAAAACAACAGCTGTTAAAATGTGGGATTGGAGGCAGTTAAACTGGTTGTATTATTTTGGATGGTGGCCAGCCGCAGCCAAGACGGAAACAGGATATAAGATTTTCAGGTAATCACATAAAAATAATATGCAAAGAAAAAAATTTATATAAATAGTATGATTTTACCTTTCCGAAGTACAATCAGTTAAACTATAATAAAATACTTCAAAAAAAAAAAAAAAAAAGAATCATTTAAAAATTGGAATATTTTTTTTTATTTAGGGGAAGAGAAACTACTCGTAAGTAAATTAATAAGTTCTTTGAGTTCCCAAAAAATGAAATTATTAAAACATAATTTTATGTAAATGTCGAACCAAATACAATGTAAATACTTCCTTCGTTTCTTTCTTCTTTTTCTCTTTGATTACCCCTCCCCTTTAACAATAAATAACAACCATATATCGTCGGTTTTTTTTTTTTTTTTTTTGCGTAATTGCTTTTTTGTTAAATTTCATACTTAGAGCCTATGTTATACTGCGGGAAACCAGTTGTTTGATCTAAATTATTTAATATTTAAAGTTACTATGTGCTTTCTAGAAAAATTTAATTTTCATACATTCGCAACTTTACCATTGTGTCGACGACATACTCGTATATGTGCTTGAATGGCCGGATTGCCGAAGTTGGCAAACGCGTTGAGGAATGCGCGTTGCCCCCGGCTACATATGAGTGATAACCCAAAAATAGCCAGTTTAAACCTACAGCTAGGGGGCATTAAATAATACTCGGCATCACTCTTTACTCAAAGATCTAACCCCTTAATTTGTTAATTAAGAGTACCCTCTTTATGGGGGCTGCATTTGCCCCCGGAATTATCTTTTAAGTAGTAAATAATTACTACACTGTAGCCTACAGGTTTTTGAATTATAGGGCTTATGGTGTATTTTTGTTCATCTGGGACTTCACACAAATCATACCGGAGGCGATCTCTTTGTACATAGCTCTTCAACATGGTTCTCTCAAAGGTACCGTTCTGAACCTAAATACGGTTCTAATGGGCGGAGTCTGCCGCATCAAAATATCAGGCTTTCTTCTAAACGAGGGTAATATAAAATGGATCATAGCTAAGTTAGAAGGTAAGTAAAAAAATTATAAATAATGCCTCGATTAAGATAAAATTGAAATAAATATGTAATTCAGAGTTAAGCAAAATGTAGTTATAAATACTGACTACAACTACTTTTGATTATATTACAATTGGTTGATTGTATTGTTTTTATTGTGTTATAATTACTAACTACATTTATAGTTAGTAGTTAACAGCTGGCAACTACATTTTTTTTTTCATTTTTTCTACCAACTACAAGTTAAAAAAAATTAGATGAAATTGTATAGCCCTGGGTATACGAGGAAAAACCCTGGAAAGGTTCGGAAGGGAAGAACAATGACTATTTGACATTAACGATAAAAAATTGTTAAAAACTTTTTTTATTTTTTATTAAAATTTTTATTTCAATTTATTTTATGCTTTTCCTATTTTTTTGCAAATTATATTCTTACCTCTCCTAAAATCAATGCTTAAGTAATCAATTAGGTTTCGCTTACCTATGGGCGCACATTAGTTGCTTAGAGAACCCGCTAGTACACCCGTTCGCGATTGGAATAATTTAAAATAGGGTAAAAATCGATGATTATATTTTTTTAGAGGAAACATTAACTAACATTCTGTTTAAATTAAAATATTTTTTTTGGAATTATAATAAATGATTTAGAATTTTATTTAAATTGATA
This sequence comes from Aelia acuminata, assembly GCA_911387785.2. Lineage (NCBI taxonomy): Eukaryota > Metazoa > Arthropoda > Insecta > Hemiptera > Pentatomidae > Aelia > Aelia acuminata. The sequence goes on from OU426981.1 coordinate 62,400,492, forward strand.
GGTATGAAGTAATAAATTAGGCATAAGGAGATTAGTGATAAGGCGAGTCGCTTGGCGCATCACCCAAGAAATTTATGATACCGCAAATTCGGTCTAGCTCTGATGTAACTGAAATATTAAAAATCAATCGTTAAAAATGAAGTATACGTTTTTTGATAAGTTTAAGATAGCTTATCTTTTATAAAAAATATTTTCCATTGTAATATACAAAATCAAGAATGAGATAGTCCATATATTTATTAATCATATAATTTTTTTTTGGGCGGGAAGAGGTAATTTCTTTGCTTAATATTAGTTGATAATTACCTGAATTAATGTTAATAGATCTAATCATTCGAAAAAAAAAATTAAAGGCCTATACCCACATTAGGTCTATTGGTAGCAAAAGGACCAAAAGTGAAAATAAAATTTATATGGGAGTGGAAATGGCTAGTTTATTAAATCTACACACCGCTATTTAAAAGAAAAAAACAGATAAAGCTGAACAAAATTGGAACATCACTTGGTCAGTATTAATTTCAAGAAATGGTTATCCATTCAGCGAAATATTGCAGTTTTTTAATTCTGTCTGTAATCTGTTACTGTTGCGAAATTCGGAGACATGAAATGTATAAAATATAGGAAACAATATTTAATTTTTATTATAAAAATCAGTTTGATCTCCACTTCACCCTCCAAAGTATGTAGATATTATACCTAGAAACTGGTTTAAAACCTCTATATTTTTTTTATACTGAGATTGCATTTTAATTATATTTTGAAATTTTTAAAAATTCGTCAACAAGGATTCCTTTGCTATTATATAAACTTTTATTTTAAAAAGTTTGGGATGATAAATTTTCCATACTGTAAAATGAGGTGACATTGTGACTAATGGGTTGACTTTGTGACAAGCCTATTTTTCAGTTTTTGAATTTTCCTCCTTAAAAAGAATCAGGTTAGGCAATTCAGTGTACTTGTCAGTTGGTCAGTAATGTGCTACAACCTACTGGCCACATATAACTTCTTTCATTCCATATACCATGGTGCTTTATTTCAGATACATTTGACTGTTTTCATTTTGTTGAAACCTTGAAATAAAGCACCATGGTAAATGGAATGAAAGAAGTTATATGTGGCCAGTAGGTTGTAGCACATTACTGACCAACTGACAAGTACACTGAATTGCCTAACCTGATTCTTTTTAAGGAGGAAAATTCAAAAACTGTAGAAAAATAGGCTTGTCACAAAGTCACCCCATTAGTCACAATGTCACCTCATTTTACGGTATCAATAGCAAATGTACTGTATACTAATAATTTTACTCAAATTCAGAAAGCTGTATATGAGATAAAATATTAAAACCCGCTAATGTCTGATAAATCATGAAATAAATGAAAATTCCACCAAATTTACAACAAACAAAAAAATTAAAAATGGATAGGCCCTAAACTCAGCTATATTTGTTATAGCAATAAATTACATTTTATGAAGTTAATTTTTAGGGCACTGGGGTATGTACTGCTAAATCATTTTTTTTTCATAAAACAGGCAAAAACTCTTAAAAGTTCATTAAGTGAATATTTTAAAAAAATACTTCAATTTTCATTTCTATACTCTCTAAGATTGTGGTAACTTCAACAGGACTTCAATAATCAACACAAAACATATCAGGGATTTTGTATGTTTAGACATATGCCGATAGTAATTTTTCTAATTCTTACAAAGTTTCATTAAGTTAAGATACAAGTAAAATATATCATAGTTAAGAAGGGGGCCGGTATGAGCATAGTAGTTAGAGCCGCTTTACTAGTAAAGTAAAGATATTGGGATCGAATATATGCCCCTATTTTCCAGTAAGGTTGGTCCCCGCAGAAAGACCATACGCCCTTAATTAGGGGTAGCCTATAACTTTAAATATACTTGTATTCACAGGCTTATATTAAAACAAAAGTTAAGAAATTCTAAACGATAGTTAATATGATACTTTTAAGTATTTATTTCTTTAACAATAGTGTTCTATTGAACATAAAATGCAATTTAGAAATGGAAAGCAGAGGAAAGGCTGTTCTTGGAACCGAAGAATACGAAAAGATCTCGGATTACAGAGAGATGCGCTGCAGGCGCATTTTCATATACGTGTTTGTTTACCTCTCAGGAATGATACAGTGGATTGTAAGGCCTATATATGAAAAATGTAATGGCAGAAAGGTAAGGATACATTTCAAATAATAATTATTTACCTTTACTTTTGCAAAGTGTTTAAATACATATTACTAATCAAAACTATTACTGTTTCATTTCATTTGGCAAGGACCAGAAATGAATTAAATGTATCTCTGATTTGTATGTCAAATTTTTTTTTTTTTTAATCTAAATACAAGTCCTTTAAATAAAATAAATAAGCAAATATTTAAGGACGTACTTAATATTAAAACAAAACTGGAAAAGTATACAAAACAAAAAAGAATTTTTGTGGATCTGGAAAAAACCATAGCGACTTGCAAAACATGCACATAGGGAAACATAAAAAAAGTGTACATTTTTTCTTTATATTTAGACACAAAACAATGATGATTCTAAAATGCCTAATATATCGTTTTCTTAAACGCGAGACCTCGTAAGCAAAATTTTTGAAAAAAATATTTTTTAAGAACAAAACGAAAAAAAGAAATTCTCGTTGGTATAGTGGAACCACTTTATACCATATATGAATGCTTTTTCTATTTTTGTGGCTAATAGGCGTAGTACCATTCGCTGAAAAAATCAACAACCTTGTAAGGAGGTAACAAAGTCGAATTCAACTTAAGACATGATTAAAAAGGCTTTATAGTAACAAACCAAGAAAACCTATATTTTTTATAAAGATCCCATCTTCTATCTCAGTACCTTTTTTTAAATTTTAATGCGTTTTTTTCAATTAGGAAAAAAATAAAAACATTGTTCCATGTATTTGGAGTTTTCCCCCCCCCGATATTTTGGTTATTAATAGTCATACCTAACTATGGGTAAGCGGCTAGTATTATTACATCACAACATGATCACAATCGTAATTCGTATTCCAAATCTCAAAAAATATTGCAAATAGTTTGATTTTTATCAATATTTTTTATATTCGGTACTCCTTCCTGGCCATATTCCTGACCATAACGAGGGGTTACTCTAAAGTTGTAACTAACCTATCCTATCCATGGTGGGAACGTCGAGATTTAATCCGTGGGTCCGCCAGGAAATAAAAGTCAACTCACCCATAGCGGATTCGAACCGTCGCCGTTCGGCTCGAGAGTGTTACAGCGCTTCTCGCCACAACAAGCTCGGCTACCACGGCCCGAATAGTTTGATTTAAAATATTTCACGAAATGATTGAATAAAATTCCCACATTTTCGGCTCAAAATTAAAAATTTCTGTATGATTCCCGCATATTTCCCCTCGACGAAAATTCACGCATTTTCCGCACGCTTGACACCCTATGTTAATATAATATTAATAAGTTTTCACTTAACAAACCTTTTGTACTTATAGAAAATGAAATAGATTGATACAACTTTGGCAGGTGATGATCGTAGAGGCTTGGTATCCATGGGACAAAGACACTGAGTACGGATGGGCCATAATCTTCATCCTCCAGATCATACATGTGACCGTAGCGATCATGGCGCTCATCATAATCTACGTCCTCTACCTGTCCATCCTGGAGATGGTCTTGGTACAAATAGAGGTGCTTCACCAAGCCCTCAGCAAATTGGATTTTTCGATCCCAGGTGCCGATCATAACCCTCCTATTACCCTCAGATATTGTGTTAAACAGCATCAAGATATATTATCGTAAGAATATTAAATTTATAAACACTGTATGTACATAAGTAAAAAAATAAAATTAATAAATAATAATAAGAACCCTTCTAGAGTGTGTAATAGGTTCCGCAAGGTTGTTCAAGGGATGCTCTTCATTTTTATAATGTTCAGCACCGTAGTTCTCTGCTTGTCTGTCTTCGAGTTGTCATCAGTAAGTAACATATAAACTCCTTGATATATTAATTATAATTGGTTACAACATTATTTTTTGCGGAATTTACTTTGTTGATAGTTAACGTAGATATTCATACTAGACATACACGAAATATTTTAACTTTGTTTGTACTGACTCTGGTTCTAGACGGAAACGATGCATAAACAATAAGTTGAAAAAATAATAAGCAACTTCTTCCCAACGGTAGACATAAAATTAGTTGTTGGTGGTTTTATTTCAATGTAAGTAATCTTCAAAAATATATGAATGGTAAATTTAAAAATTATTGCTCTTCGGGAACACTATTTAATGAAAAAGCAGCTCAGGGACATAAGAGGTCCAAAGTGCAAGAATAAATGAGCCAAGTTTAAAAAATAGTTGCATTACTTTAATCAAGATTGGATATTCAAAATTTATTTTTCAAATATTCATGAAAGACCAATATTTTAGTGTGAATTTTCAAATTTCAGAAGTGAATATATAGTTTTCGAGTTCACAAAACACATTTAAAAAAATTTAAATTATCTTTGAAATTTTTAAAAATAATTTAGAACCTTATACATTAATTGAAAACAGAAATAAAAACAAAAATATCATGAAACATACCTAAAAAAATAAGTTCGGTTTTCTTTTTACCTAGGTTGTTATAACAATCTCTCTTACAACACTCTCGAATCATATTTAAAATACTTTTTTCCTTAAAAAAATATGATTTCCTTGTGAAATTCTTTTGTTAACGCTCCTAACAGTTCCTCAGGAGTATACAAAAGTAGTCAAACATACATAACTAAATTCATATTTCTTTTGAATTAAGAAACTGTTATAATTATTACACCTTTATCTACTCACTTATCAACTAATACATAAAATGCATTAGCATATGTAAAACCGAATTTAACTTTTTCTAGATTTATTCACTTGAATAGAAGCTGCATGGGTAGGCTATACATTGGTTTAAAAGATTGTGGCCCCTGGCCATGTATAAAAGGGTCAATGGGTAATATCCTCAATAAATTTCCAATGCAAGCCAAGTATCTTGTATAAAACGTTCAGCATAAAACGACTTGTTTCAAGATCGGTTCCTGCGCACTGTAAACAATCGCTATGCGATCTACGTATGACTATATAAAACTTAATTCTAACTATTCTCAACGGACTGCAAACGAATTGTCATTTTGACTTAATTCATAATGAAAAGAAAAAATTATAATATCGTTAATAAGAAACCACGAAATTTTCTCATTTATAAAATCCTATTCATAGAGACCTAAATAATAATTTTATGACTACTCTAATATATTTGTTATTTTTATTTGGTTTCTTACACAACGCTGGATCCTTTACACGTTACCGGTATCTTAAAATTTGGATAGATTTAGTTGTGACGATTCCGAATTCGCTGAAAGATGAGTGTATGAGTAAGATCATCAAAGCTTAATCCAAACAACATCTGCGAGTTTTTAAATAAAAATGCCATAAATTGGTTTTAGTCATTAGTCATTTTAAATTTTTATATTTGTTCTTCTTCAAACAGAGAAAAAAAAGTTTGTTATTATCTAAAGCGATATGCTGCACTACATAAAGTTCAGCGGTAGATAGATAGATTAATATCTATTTTGAACAGATTTGATTCTACTTTTAAACTTTAAATTCACCCTCCATAAAAATCAGGTTTTTTGAGAAATTATAGTCTTGAAAAGAGTGAGTATTGTATGTATTTTTGATTTGATGTATTGAAACAGGAATTAATGCACTTTAAAAGTTAATTCATATTTTCATTTTTCAGATAAGGGAAACTACATTATTCAAAGTTTCTAACCTGTTAGAACTCACGTTAAATACAGTATTTCTAATATTTTTATACTGTCTATACTGCAATAACACCGTGGATGAGGTGAGATAATTTTTTTATTTATTTATTAAATACATGTTAATTTTATACATGTATTTAAATGTATAAACCATAATCCAGCACATTTTTTAAATTATCATAATAATTAAAGAATGCTGATAGTAATAAGCTTGTACCTTGGCTTCAATTGAAGTGGCTGATAACTTTATTTAAGGGAAGCTAAAATAGACTCACTATATTACCAGCAAGGCTATGTGTTATTTGGCATGAATAGTTTTAGATCGCCAACTAGAATTTAGGTGGTGATTCCTAAAATCCGCGCATATTAATTAACCAACTTTTTACATTTATATGCAAGTGTTGATAACTCATTAAATAAAACATTTTTAGTTGACGATAGGTACGCTTAGAGCGGCTTACAGCAACAATTGGTACAAGGGCAGTGAAAAAGATAAGAAATCCTTGGATATTCTTTGCAGCATGTCAAAAAAACATTTTGAATTCGGATTAATTATCCCCGTCAATTTGGACACCTTCATTACAGTAAGTATAAATCATCTAATTGGTACAGACTCTCTGTAGATACCTAAATAGTAGTATGCTTAAAATAATTTATGCTATCATTTTAATATGATTTAATATTTATTTCAAATATTAGGATAAGAAAAAAAAAAAAAAATCATCAATACAATACTTAGTGCTTTCTTACATGAGAGTAAAACAAGGAATTTTAAAATTTTATTTTATATTTAAAAATATAAATGTTTTCATGTATTGGAGTTCATAAAACGTATATTTGATTTAAAATTTTCAATTTAATCAGAAGAATTATTCCTAACTAATACATATTTTTCGTTATTACAGGTGCTTAAATCAGCCTTTTCATACTACAACTTTTTAAAAGCTATTTCGGATGAGGAATAATATTCATAGATAATTTAAATCAAACAAGAATAGGTAGTAAGCTAAAACATGAAATAAAGTATTTTAGAAAGGATACATTTTTTCTCCTTTAAAATTTCTATTTTTTTTTTTTTTTTTTTTTATTATTTTATAACTAGATTCCTTTTTTCTTTAAAAATTCACGCGGATCAATGACATTAATGTTTAGATGTCATCTAGGCAGCCTCTACCACTTCTAATTCATGGCTTTCTTCAGGTAAAAGGTTTTCTTATTCAGCTTATAGTAAGATCGTTCTAGCCAAGATTCCAGTAAATGACCACCATTGTGCTTAGTAAGGATATTCCTCTATAGTTAGTTATCTTAGTCCTTCCTGTCTCCTTTCTTAAACAATAAGTGGAGCTTTGGACTACTGGAGAAAGGAGTTTTCATTGTCCATTCTGTATTAAATAGGTTGAGGAGGTTATGTTACCATTCAGGGTTGAGGTTTTTATAGGTTTAATAGATAGTATTATATAAACCCGGGGATTTCCGATTTTTAGATTGTTGGATGGATTAAAGTAGCTCCTTTAGAGAAATGAATGGTACTATCAAGATATGGGTGGGGTAGTTCAAAAAAAAAAAAAAAAATTGATTTCATGAATGATTTTCAGGCCGTAGAGAGAAATATAGAAATAACTCCATTCTTCTATACCCATTTCATTCTTTTTTGTTTTGTATGGTTTCAAGCATTAATACAAAATACTAAATATAAAGATGTATTGATTGCTACAGTTACAATAATATATGGTTCAATAGGATTGAGGTGATCAGCCATTTTTTTGGAAAAATCAAAATATTTCTGAGTCTATAACCTTTTATACAACAATAAATAACATTTTCTAATAAAAAATAAATAAATCGGAAAAATATTTAGGATCTTTTTAAATCTTGCCCCCCCCCCAAAGAAGAAAATTGTTAATCGGCTGTCATTTATAGATGTTTTGGGTGAAACGAGTTAGTGTTAGCCTAATTAACGCCGAGTTAATTACTAATAATGAAAAATAAATAAAAAATTTAAACTTCAGGATCTTAGCAAAGTGTTCATAAAATGTCATTGGCAACCATGGAATGAATCGAATGCGATGAACAGTGGTTGGCGTGCAGAGCGCTTTCGACGGTGTGCCAATATCCGGGGCGCTAAGGGCCTGGGATTAAGTTCCAGGAGAGGAAGCATATTCATGCGCAAGGAAACGTAGTAATACATTTAGCTCAAGGTTCAAACTGATGGAATCTTAGTATTTGACAAAATATTTTTTCTTTTTTTTTTGTATTTAAATATTAAAATTTTGAGAGTCCTAATAAGGAACTTATCTCTTCGCAAAAATATAGCAACAGGAAAACAATAAAAAAATATAAAGAAAGACATAAAATGCTCGGTTAAAGAATAATACTCTAAAAAGTTAATATCGAAAAAATAAACCTGCAGTACCTTCAACTTGCTTGGAGGCTTCTAGTTTTTGGTATAAAATAATCTGATAATAAGAAATCTTATTCTTTTATTTTTCTGAAAAAAAAAATATTAAATTGAAACGAATAATATTTTGATATCGCAAGAAGAGTAAGTAAAACATAAAAAATTGTATGATTCATTTAGTAAAGTTGTTAATATAAAAAAATGTTTCACGAAAGATACTATTTACTGATTGGCATGTTGATCACGTTCTTTCTATAAATATACTATGTGATACTGAAAATTTTAATTTGATGTTTTTAAATAAAATAAATAGAATGGAAATAAAGTACTGCCGGTTCTCAAATGGAATTTCTCTACGTGGTATGGTGCCCCGAAGAGGCACAAGAATATTCCATATTCCATGAGTTCTGGTTAATATATTTTCAACTGCCATTTATGTAGTCTCAATGTTTTAGCGAGGGGGGAGCCCAGAACGTGGTCCCTCTTCAGAGGTGGAGTCGCCGCTGTTGAAACGGCTAAACCAACACTAGGCAAGCCTTTGATTCAAAACACCCTCCACCCCCCCCCCCCCCCACTTCACATAATATTTATGCAGTAGCAGTTTAAGTAAACCTTTGTCAACGAATTGTGGTAAAACAAATTTTAAAAGAACAGCTGTTACTGATTTAAAAGAGATACGATAACTGAGTACCAAATTGCTTTAAAATGATCTCTTTCTGATAATAAACATTGCCAGATTAGGATTAAAGACTAACATAGATTAATATCATCCTAATAATAGCATAGTGTACTATGTGTAAAAGTTTGGATTTAAACATATATATTTTTTATTTTATTTTAGGATTTCCCATTGCATGTGGGGGAGTAAGAAACAAAGAAAGCATGTCAGATAGTTTACGTTATATAACAGTAAACATTCAGAAGCAAAATAATTTTGTTTCCTTGCTTTTTGACAGAAATGGTGTGGTAATTTCATTTCCAATAGGTAAAACTTATTAATTAATCCAATCTTAAATTGTGGCTCACCACCAATTTTAAATTATTTTTAAATAATTTATTTTTTGAAGAGAAAAGATTTGGCTCCGCCGGGAGTCGAACCCGGGTCTCCTGCGTTACATGCGAGGATGCTAACCGCTACACCACAGAGCTCGGCTCAAGGCAGAGCAAATCCTTCCTCTTCACTGATACCTACTCCCCCTATCTCACAAGTTTTGTGAGTAGTAGCGGGAGGTGGACAATTTTTGTCCAATTTATGATATTTTATTGATATCAGTGAAGAGGAAGGATTTGCTCTGCCTTGAGCCGAGCTCTGTGGTGTAGCGGTTAGCATCCTCGCATGTAACGCAGGAGACCCGGGTTCGACTCCCGGCGGAGCCAAATCTTTTCTCTTCAAAAAATAAATTATTTAAAACTTATTAAGGTTCTTTATTGTATTTTAATGCGTACAAAACTACAGATAGATGCAGAAAAAATGAAGTATTTTCAAGAATACTGTTATGCCTATCATAGTTATCCTGAGTGAAAAATTAAGGCTCTAACCAATTAAGTAAATTATAACGATAGAAAGCTTGTAAAGGGGAAAAAGACAATTTATAGACTATAAAAAGACTATATTTTTCACTCCTCTTAACTTTTGCTCATTGGGTATTCCCCATGTCCTCCAAACTACATAATGACAGGGTTTCAAATTTAGAGTACCTGCAATGTCATGTAAAATGAGATTCAGTCAAATTTATTCGAACCTCAAGTAACACTGTCATTCTCGGTCTTATTTTTTGGGAATAAAATGTAGAATCCAGAACTAGTCATCAACATACGGAAAGTGGAAAGAAATTTTTAATTTTTAAATAGTTCTATCTAAAACTAAGTCTGTTCAGTAAAACATTTCATGCACGCTAAGGGGGTTAAGAAGAGTAATTATTCCGCTAGGTAAAATTTTTTAGAAACACCCCAACAGATAATAGAGGGATTCCTGAGGAAGAAGCAGCCAGGACTCATATTTTAACTAAAAAATAAACTTTATCCTATAAATTTTTATACGAATTTCGTTTTTTCATTTTAATATTCGGGTATATATATATATATATATATTTATTACGAATTATAATTTATTGAACCACGAAGCCTAAGGATTATCTGAAAATACTTTATTTACTTCTTCATTTCATATAAAAGCATTGTCATTTCATAAAGAAATTTTTATGTTAATAATAATAGCGCTTAATTGTTTCTAAATTGTTATTAGTTAGGAGAATGTTTTTAACTTGAAACCTTCATATGTGAATATCAGTGAATAGGGATTCAGTAAATTGGTGAATATGAAGAGTTGTAAAAATCTCCAAATTTCAACTTAGCGTCATTAGCAATATTTATATTTGTGGTTTTATAAAAAATATAAAAATAACATCCAGGACAGAAAATAAATAAAATTATCCACCGGTTATTTCTGATAACTATATTTTGAAAGCCTATCTCACCTGCTCTCTTATTTTTAGATGTTTCCGCTTTTGCAGGAGAGCCAAGAGTGATACAGGAATATTGTTCATTTATTAAAAATAAAATTTCTCTCGTATATTTAATTGAATGTACTTGATATATTATTTCAAATTAACAAATATACTGAAAAGATAATTTGAATTTTCAAACTCATTGATGAATCAGAAGTTCAGTAAAATAAAAATCGTCACGAATTGAAATGGTAAGAAGTGTAGTGATTCAAATTTAAGTAATTGGTAAATTAATTAATTTTAACAATGTATATTCTGTACATTTTTAAGGCTTTTGTCTAAAAGAAAAAGCGGACCGAATTACAGGACGCCTTTATAATAGGACGCCTTTCTAACCGCAAAAGTTCTAGTTCCTACCACGAAAGATGAAGTTAATAGTTTAAAAAACAAAATTTGCATTGATTTAATGTACCAACAGCTAATTTCAAATCATATCCAAATCCATAAAAAACCAACCAAAATATGTTCTGTATTTCTACTGTTCTTTATTATCAATTTAGTTGTAATTCTTTTTTTAACTACATCTAGTATACATAATTTTTTTTCTTCAAATAATCCTTTTGATGCTCAAATTTATTTGCAAATTGAATTGAAATTTTTCCTAATTCAATGTTTTTATACCGTTTTTTCGGTAATAGGGATCATTAACCAAGATTGGTGAGAGATAGTCAACTGTTTCTTCTATACGTTAGGTTAAAATCTAAAATAAAAAAAATATCTGGGTTCAGTCAACAAGGCATTGGAAGGGTTGCTGATGTTATTTATGGAAACTCTGGAACGCTTTACGTTGCTATTTTACAATATCTGATGGTTTTCATACGAGAAAATCCTCTTGCAGGTTTACGATTTCATAGTATAATAGTTGAAATTAACTAGAATGCTATCTCTATTCTTTTAGAGATAGGGGAAAAAGGTTTTGAAGAGAAGCCCAAGAAGATAAATCCCGATAGACGATTGACTCCCCTCTCCGGAGGACCTGGCCCGGGAGATAGCACTAATCAGGGTTTAGTCTTAGCCCAGGGATCCTATTGCTTTCTTTCACCTCCAAACATTCAGGGTTAAAATATAACTCTTCGGCACCTTCAATTATAAGTGTTTTTATTCATATTGTGAAAACAATGATAAATTTATATTATAACATTATAGTGAGTTTAAATAATTTCTATTTATGAAAAATTATAATCAAAACGTCAGACAAACAATAAAAGCTCAAAATATCAACAATGTCACAAAAAGTAACTAGTAGTGACACAAAAGTAATCATATGCTTCGATGTACCGAGCAAGTCTAAGCCTCTAGTTTAAATACTACTTCTTATAATTAGTCCTAAATCGTCAATTCCAGAAGGGCCTAGAAGATTTTCTTAAAATCTAGAATATGTATTAAAAAAATTATATAACTGTCAACAAAAAGCCTCGAACTATTTTCAATCTAAAAGACAAATCATATGATTTTGTTCCACAACACTATTATTATATTTATGATGGTGGAAGATAGTTGACTGTACATGTAATGAAGAAGAAATGGTTGGGGATGCGGTCAAAATAAGTCGCACAAATATGTGAGAATTACATAATTTAATTGTAGCCGACGTTTCGACCCAGAATCGAAGGTCATCATCAGAACTTCTTGACAGTTGAAACACGAAAAAAAAAAAATGTCTTAGGATCGCGGATCCGCATCCTGCCAAGTAGCCCTATGATTTATTAAAGGGAGTAGAAAATACTTTAAAGGATATTCTACACCTCTCCTTTCAATGAGGTGTAAAATAGAGGTCCAGATCCTGTAGTATGTCAGGTTATACGTTAAAGATCCCACCAATAATTATATCTGCATAAGCAAACTTTAGGGCTTCCAGTGTAGTATCATCTGATTAGATAACCATTTTTACTTTCACTACCTATTTATTAAATATTTAGTAAGGGAGGGTATTGCGATCGTGAAAAATTTCGACTTCCGGTTCTTAACGGGATTACATATTTTGGGGTCCTCTGATTCCAAATAACCAAGTCCCGCGGAATGGTCTGTGTGTGCGTTGAGGCTAGCTCAAAAATTATAAGTCGTACGAACTTGAAATTGGGTATTTGCTATCTGTATAAGCCCGTGATGTGACAGCGAAAATTTCATCAAAATTGGTCAAACGAATGGGTCTTTATTTCATATCTTTTTACGTTTTTTTCGATTTTCTCAAAAATAGCTTTAACGATTTTGATTAAACTCGTCATTTTTATTGATAATCAAGTATTCTTTTATATCAGGAAAGCTTCATCGTTATTAAAATGTTCTGAGGGGTCATAATTGGGGGAGGGGCCTTTTTTGTTTTCCTATAAAGTACCTTTGTGTTTGTTTATATGGAGAAATCATCTGTCCCTCGTTTCGATTAAAAAAAAGAAATGGTAAGTAGTTCTGATTATATATTTATTTTAGTTTTATAATTTCTGATTTCTAATGAAATTTAGTCTAAAACTTTATCATCAATATAAACAATTTTAAATAGAAATCACTACAATGACGATGTTTTTTAGAGGTTTTTATAAACATTAAAAAAAAAGAATATATTTTTAACTAAAAGTAATATTTATGAGTATATATTACATTGTTACCTAATTATTAATGTTATTTTATCCTAGTTTAAGTTCGAAAAAAACAAATAAAGAAATACATAACATTGTGATATGACAGAATCACTCATAAGCGACCAACAGCATGTTACAGCATACCGCGCGTCTCTTTCCGGGTTAATAAAATTATAATACAATTTTGTGATATTTTTTTTTTGTTATTGTATCGCACCCACATTGGTCAGTGACTTAAATTATGTTAACAACATTTACAATTTTTGTATGATTGCATATGTCTTAACAAGGCAAAGAGTTTTTAAGGCACGGATCTTCACGGAGCACATTTTCGCTTTCTCTCATGGACCAATGAAATTTTAACAAACCTAAGTGGTTTGAGTGGTTTCAATTCCCATTCATAAAACTTGATGTTTGTGAATTTAAATGAAACTGCTGGCCTTAAAGAGCCTGTGCATATTTAATGAATCCTTGTGAGAACGGTTATAAATAAGTAATCAAGTGATTAAACAAAGACTTTGTTCCATCCGAACCTAATTTTAAAGGAATTTCTTAAAAAAGAGAATTTCGGAATGTAATATCCTGAGTTAATAAACTTTAAATCTGTATATATTGTAACGTTAAATCGTAAAATAAAAAAAACATTTGATTTGAAATCCCAGACCGTTTTTTGGAACAAAGTAAGCGGTTGGAGCGAACTGTTTGGATCTAGATTGTTCGAGCTCAATCTACGCCGTTCCACCAGCTTCCACGAAATTCTACAACGTTTTAGACCCTCCATACAACTATATATATAAGGAGCGATTGACTGAAAAGTCTTAGTATTTATCTTGACTGTGAAGCTCAAGCCATATGATTACTTGGGTGCTATAAAGTAATAATTTTTGTACCCTGTTCGAATATCTATGTTGTAATAATTCGTGTGGCATTGTTATTGTTAAATTTTAGTTGAATAAATATTTGTTAACCCACAGAAGTGTTACAATATTTCAATTTAAATCCAACGTAATATTTTTTTTTCTTTTTGCAAAAATGGAAGTGCTGACAACTATGCCTTCAATCCAGATCTGACACCCGTTATCCCGTCATTTATTTCTATCTGAGGACATTGAACCGATGCCATCATGATCACTCTACTCCTTGAACGCTGGACAGATTATCAACAACCCACGCGGTGGACCAAATTGCTTTTTCCAAGTCATCTGTCTCACTTAGTCATCCGCTTAATTTCTTCCGAATCATTTTCGCGAGTGTATTCAGGCCTACATTGTATGTATGAGCTTAATGCTTTTGGGATTAAACTTATACTGTGCTGATGAACTTTGTCCCAGTTATGTGTCAATCATTTAACACCGGACTCATAGAATATTTTTGAAAAAAAAAAAATATTCAAATTTAAAAATGTATAAATAAACGAAATAAATGAGAAGAACAAAAAAATATGGTATGTTGTAAGATAGCGGACATGTATGGCAGGGGTTATGATGTGTTAACTTGTGTTAAAATTGTGTGGTATGTTAGGATGTTGTGGGCTTACGAATGTGGTTAAGGTGATTTGATTTGTTTTCGTTTTTTATCTTAGATACAATTAATTCATTAAGGGATGTGAAGTGTGTTCATAGAGAATAAAAAACATTAAAAAAATAAAAAAGAGAACCTCGCGAAATGGAATTCATACAAGTACGTAGGAATCTATTAAATCAATCAAGAAATAAAAGTACCAAATTATTTCATGTTCGATTTAACATCGTTCACTAATATTGACTGTATCAAACAAAGGATACTGGAACTAAGCGAGAATAACTCCTCTTTAAAATTGTGTAATAATAAGTCCTGTGTTTAAAATTAAGTAATAACAATTTCTGTGTTGAAAAGTAATTACTAATTTCCAATTTTTAATCCATTGAAAGAAAATTTCAATTGGTCATAAAAGAAAATTCAGTTTATAACTTAATTTAAACACTTAACTTAATTTATAACTTAACTTAAACACAACGAGTGTCCCAAGTGCCGACAGCTTTAAATATTTCTTAAATAATTCCTCTGTTTAAAGTGAAGTAATAATAATTCCTGTGGTTTATATTTGCGCGGAAGTAATTATAAAGAAATAAACAAAATTTGGCTAAGAAATGAATAGTTATGAATATTTGAATTTTCTCTAGCAAAATCACTAAGGAAATTTTATTTGGTTAATTATGATTTTTTTGTAAACATTTAATTAAATCTTTTAAATTATAAAATGATAATTTTCAATAATATCGTTCTCTTCTTTTAATATTAGTAAGCTAATAATTATTATAGTAAGACAATACTAATACGTCTTATTACCTAACAAAGAACTCGAAGAAAGAAAAACATACCTCATGTTATTACTAACCGTCTGAAGGTAGTCTATAAAACAATCTATTTCAAAAATAAAATTTGTAACATTTTCTTGACAAAACCTATTAAGAAAATTTTCATGACTGTGTAGCAAATTTCAAGGAACTATAATAACTTCATCAAATATTTTTTTCCAATAGGAAAACTATAACTGAAATAAAAATTATTAACTATATATTCACTCTTGAATAAGTTAAACTGCTATATTTCTTTTGAAATTTTCTCAAGCAATATTAATAAGGTTACTAAAGTAAATTAACTTACTTTTTTATTTACGAGGAATGAGATCTTGCGTTTAGGGATGCATACTGGAAGGTGTGGCATGCAAGTTGTGTCCTGGTACCTAAAAACGAAAATCAACACAAAATGAATGGTAAAATCAAATACATAATAATAATAAATGAATAGTTAAAATATGTTTTTAGGCTTATTTCATGCCGAATTCTACATTAAAACAACAACTTCAGTGTCGATTATTGAATTAATTACAACAATTCAATTCAATTCTACAATTTAATATCGATAGTAGAAGAGAGAAATATATTTGAAGTTTAAGCTGCAATTGATCATTTCAGTAGATGTTAGTTTTGAAAAAAATGTAATGAGATATTGTAAGCAAAGAGGGTCGAGTTCAGCTTATTAACTTAGGGAAATAAATAAATGTATTCTAGTAAAATTTACCCAAAAAACATCATTCAGCATAATAGCCTACTTAAAATTACTGCGAAATAGAATAATTAATTTTCAGGATAATTTCTCTCAATTTTTTATATAAAAATATTCTTTATATAAGTAAATTTTCCAATTGTGGATATTAACGGAAATTTCTGTAAGAAAATACGTGATCAAAAATAGAGTAGACCGTTATTCTGTTAGCTGATACTGGTCCGGTTTTAACGACGTTATTGTTACTTTTAATTAATTACATTAAAGAATTATATACATTAAAAGAAGACGCATTAAAAAATCATTTAAATAAATTTAACAACAATAAATTGCACAATGTCTTATATTTGCATAATTTTTTATTTGTTTTAATATAAGATTTATTCTATTGGGGATATTAACAGAAATATTGGTAGAAAAACGTTAGCTCAAAAGTAGAATAGGCCTCAGTTAATTCCATGATAAAAACCATCCGTGAAAAATGTAGTTGGCAGGAACTGTGCTGATTATGTTCCGGTTCTAATGACTTTATTTTTACTTTTAAGTGCATTAAAGAATCATTTGATAAAAATGTAACGATAATGAATTGTATAGTGTCTGTAATTTGCATGGATACGTAGTAAGGGATGGTGCGTATTGCGATCGTGAACAATTTGGACTTCCGGTTTTCAACGGAAATACACGTTTTGTGGTACCCTGAATCAAAATAGCTAAGTCCCTCGAAATGATCTGTGTGTGTGTATGTGAACAGACAAGCTCAAAAACTATAAACCATATTGTGTGACTCTTTTTATCAATGGTTACGTTTTTTTTCAATTTTCTCGAAAATAGCATTAACGTTTTTGTTTAAACTCTTCATGTTTAATGAGAATCGAGTGGTCTTTAATATCACCTAAGCTTTATCATTATTAAAATGTTCTGAGGGGGCTTAAATGGGGAAGGGATCATTTTAGTTTTCCTATAAAGTAGATAAACTTGTGAGATAGGGGGAGTAGGTATCAGTGAAGAGGAAGGATTTGCTCTGCCTTGAGCCGAGCTCTGTGGTGTAGCGGTTAGCATCCTCGCATGTAACGCAGGAGACCCGGGTTCGACTCCCGGCGGAGCCAAATCTTTTCTCTTCAAAAAATAAATTATTTAAAAATAATTTAAAATGGTGGTCAGCCACGAACTAAGATTAGATTAATTAAAATTAATCTCGTATATTTAGTTGAATATATTTGTTATATTATTTCAAATTAACAAATATACTGAAAAGATATTTTGAATTTCCAAATTCATTGATGAATCAAAAGTTCAGTGAACTAAAAATCGTCAAGAATTGAAATGTTAAGAAGTGTGGTGGGTCAAATCTAAGTAATTGGTAAATTAATTAATTTTAACAATGTATATTCTGTACATTTTTAAGGCTTTTGTCTAAAAGTAAAAGCGAACCAAATTACAGGATGCCTTTCTCACCTCA
Organism: Aelia acuminata; assembly: GCA_911387785.2. NCBI lineage: Eukaryota > Metazoa > Arthropoda > Insecta > Hemiptera > Pentatomidae > Aelia > Aelia acuminata. The sequence continues at coordinate 62,418,280 of OU426981.1, forward strand.
AAAGTTCTAGTTCCTACCACGAAAGATGAAGCTAATAGCTAACGACTTGGAATATTATGCTTGCATTGCCGAATTATCGCAGGCAAATTATTTCTTTTTATTAAAGCGTTTTTCATATTTCTTCAGGGAAACATAATTATTTTTGGGCGTGTGAGATTTTTTCTATCATGAAATCTTTAATTGAACTGTATTAATTTTTTTTTTTTTTTGGTATTCTTTTAATAGAACGGATGAAACATCAGTTTTAATTTAGTATTAAGAAAGATATTGCGCCAGAAAAAAAAAAAAAAAAAATGATGAAAAAATAAAAATAAAATAAAGATGTCCATGACCATAATATGAAATACATATGTTATCAAGAAGTAGGGAACTGCGCCGGTAACGGGAAACACATTCATGAAGTCATTATAGCAGTAATGTGGAGTGACAAGTGGAATTGGGGCAAGCAGGACACCCCGACATAATCATGAAGGAGATCAGCCAGCAAGAGTACGCAGCTGACAACAAAGAAGCAGATTCCTGGAACTAACGGGTCACTCATCCGAATGCTCCTCAATGGGACTGAATAATTAATACTTTAGCAGCTTGGGACTACCACCGTTATGTCACCCGTGTCTTGTGGGCGAGTTGCGGCATTGTCGTCGCCCACCTGGGATCGCACCCACTCCCCCAGCTCATGCTACCGTTTTATTAGCGAGGTGGTCAACCATAAATAGAGGTTATTTCATTGATGTCCTCTCGCAACTTAACCTAACAAAAAACCCTCTTAGATTAGATTAAATCCGGATATACATAAATCAAATGTCTTTGAAAAAAAAACATAGATTTAACAATTGACTGATTTGATATAGCATATCAATGCTTCAAAATATGTTTCCTTATAGCTAGTTATGGATGTGAGATAGCTGAAAATTTGCTATAAAAAAAAAGAAGTATTGAAATGAAGTAACTACTTCATCATTGCATGTGAGTTATTAACAAATGAAAAATTACTGCAATTAAGTACACAGGTATTGACTGGCCACGGATCAACAAGAAGTTACATCGATTTAATATAATAGAGGACGACAAATGCTTGTGCGACGGACAGACAGAACAAACTTATGACTATCTTATATTTGACTGCAACTTACTCTACGCACAGAGGTATAAATATAAAAAAAGTTATGATCCGTGGGCACATATTGGCCTATTAGTAAAGTAGAACTAATTTTTAGTTTTGGCCGGAAATTGCACGAGTTTCTAGATGGAATAGACTACAATACATTATGAGAAATGATTGGACAGGTGACACCACATCGAACATCATGGTTAACAATATCGTCGTCCCCATGCTGAAGTAGCGAATATGCATAGGTTTTTAGTTGCACATTCGTTACTTTAGCATGGTGGCGAAGATATATTTTTTATTTATTTATTTTTTTTTATTCTAATAATTTTATATGCTACATTTTCTATTTTGGTATTATTTTTATTGTATATTCTATTCTATTTTTTTATTTTAATGAATGTATCACTAATTTAAAGAAATCTGTTTTTCTTTTGTTAAAATAGAATTAAAATTATTTTTCTGCACGCAGTATCATCCAATGGAACGTGTAGGACTTTACGTAACAAGAAACTCCCCCATGCCAAGGGTTACTGGAATGGGGGGGGGGGGAGTAATCATAACAATCACAGGTTAATTGTTGCTTTAAACGGTATTTAAGTTATCTCAATATTCCCGATGAAGCTAAAATAAAAAAAAGTATTTATATCATTTTAAAAATATTACCCAAATTAGTAACCTTTTATAGTAAAGACTTTTTTTTAGAAATTCAATTACTTTTGAATTTTTGGAAACATTAGATTTACAGAAATTTTCTGTAATATAGAACTTCAAAATCATTCTATGGCAGAAAAACGACTGATAATGAAAACCGATTATTCATAAGAAACAAATAATAAGTTTATTTGAAAAATATTATAAAAACTAAATAGGCATGGAAAGCCGTCTGTCGGAGTTTAGTTAACAAAAAAGAAAGAAAATTTGATAATTACAAAAACATATAGTATTCTAAAATCAAACTCATCTTAATTACATTCTATATATTAAAAACTATAAAATAAAATATAATTTTAAAATTAAACTAAGCTCCAAGAGGTCATTACTTTTTAGTTTTCTATATTTTCTAGCAGTTTAGAGTATGCCATTAAAGGAGGCCAATTTCGATCATTAAGTAATTAAAGTTTAAATTAAAAAAATAAAACTCTCCAAAAACTGCAAGTGGATAAGGGACAATATTGCGCACACTGCTAGAAAATGAAAAATGTCTTCTTTAACTCAATAAGTACACGTGGTGCACTCATCCTGAGTTCTGGGTGATAAGCTAATAAATGGCTTAAAATTAAACCTTAACGATTCGCCCTTATTCTAAATATTAAACGAATCTCGCTGAGGCCGATATGGGCATTTGCACTACCAGTCAAGTCATCAGGTTTCACATTGTTCAACACTTTATAAATATTACCAGGTGTGTAAATATGAAACCGGAATTTTTCAAATAGCAAATAAGAGTTGATTGTGTAAAAACGATACATACTTTTTTATTCGAAGTACTGTCCTTCGCTATCTATGCATTTTTCCCATCATTCAGGCAATTTGTGGATTCCCCGCCAAAATAATGCTTCCTCTTCTGAGTCAAACCAATCACTTAACCAATTTCGTACATTTTCATAAAAAGTGAAGCGCTGCTCAGCTAGTGCGTGTCCCATCGATGCAAATAGGTGGTAATCGGATGGGTCCAAATCTGGTGAATAAGCCGCATGCCACTTCCGCCGCATCCCACCAAACACTTGGATCGTTTCCTTGGTCCGTTTAGCCGAATGTGATGGGGCATTGTCATGGAGCAAGATCACTTTGTGTGTCCTTTCTTGATATTTGGGACTTTTTGGCGCAAATCTTTATTCAAATTTATCATCTGTTGTAGGTAGCGTTCCGTATTAACAGTTTCCCCAGGTTTCAGCAGCTCATAGTAGGTAACACCCATCTGATCACACCAGACACAGAGCATTTTCTTCCTCCCCAAGCGATGCCGATGGTTCACCAGGAGTTACCCAGGATTTTTTACGCTTAGGATTCTCGAAGTAAATTCACTTTTCATCACCAGTCACAATTTGATGAAGAAATGACTTTTTTCTGTACCTGGCGAGCAGCATTTGCCATGAGGTTTTTCTAGCTTCCTGCTGCCTGTCATTCAGTTGGTGAGGTACCCATTTTCCGACCTTCTGTATCTTTTCCATGCCTTTCAAACAAATGGAGACGGTCTCACATGTAATAATTGTCCAACAAACGCTTCCGAATAAGCGTTTTCAAAGTTTGTTTTTTTTTGTGGTTTTCCACGGTCTTTGGTTTTTTTATCGAAATCCATCTTTAAATTTTTTGAACCAATCGAAACATTGAGATTTGCCTAGGGCATGCTCCCCGTAAGCTTCAACAAGCATCCTATGTGATAATGTTCCAATTTTTTTCAGAAGGAAACGGATAATAAATGCTGCCCGCAAATCTTGATTTGTTGGCACAAAAGTCGACATGTTCAACGCCACTAAAAACACGGTTATAGAATGAAACTGATGTTGGTATCAATTGGATCTCTTTATTACATGTAGGCAAAAGCAGATAACACCACTGACAGATTAGTTAGAAGATTATATTGACTGCTAACTCCTATCATTGGCGAATTCCGGTTTCATATTTACACATCTGGTATATCGGTGAGACGCTTCAGCTCTTTGAATCAATTTTCGTTTAAATTCCAGCCTCAAGGCTTCTATTATAACTTCAAATTTAGAGTAAAGCTACTCTCTCTCATCCTCAACAAAACTAATGGAGACACCAGTTTTCTCACCCAGATAACATTTTTTTCTAATAATCTTTTCGGCAATTAATCGAGGGAACCTGGATAAATCCATTTTTCAAACCATTCGTAAATTTCTAATTTGTAAAAACCAAGTAAAGCAATAAATAGAATATAAGCCAGTTGCTCCGGTACATGCATGATGTACAGGAGTAAACGGTGGCAAAGCAATTTCCTTATGAAGAACCTCGGTACCTTTTCAAGCTCTACGATTTCCTCCGATCCCCAAACCTGTGCCGCTTAAGTTAATATTGAGCGAGAAACAGCGTTAAATATTAGAAGTTTAGCCGATAATAATACCTTTACAATTATTATTAATAATTATCAATAATACCCTATAGGGTTGCAATATGACCATACAGCATTCATTACGAATTACTTTAATAGAACAAGGTTGTAGGAAACCGAAAACAAAAGTAAAGCCGTAATAAATTTGGATAATTTCTATTAACAAAAAAAAAATAGATTTCTGTTTTAATGTAATGTGGTGTGATCCAATGTGTGGATGGATTTCTGATCACAATGTAAGATGAAAGCCAGAATAATAGGCATTCGAAAAAAAGAGTTCGAATGTGTAGGTCGCTATTTATCTAAGCCGGTATGTAGAACTTTGTTATTTACGTCCCAAACGTCCCAAGGTGGGTTTGCAATTAGTCTTAAAACTTTGGATTGAAATTTTTTCCATTTTTGTGTTGTTTTTTTTTTGTGGATGACTAAGTTTGAGAGGGTTATGTCCGTATAGGTTTAGAAGATATGCGAATGTATTTAGTTTCTATCCAATTTTCAAATTTGACGATTTAGAAAATAGTAGGTACAGTATTTTCAGTCATTTGTTCAGCCTCCGTCTCTTCAATTTGATGTGAGGGCACCAAGCCATCTTCAAATGTTACTCTAAAGTATTATACTTAGTCGGTTTGAGGAATTTAGTAGTCGCCAAAATAAACTGGTGGCTAAAGCAACTTATGATTATATTAGGTTTCACAACACTTTTGACAACATATTATTTAACATTGATTACCATATATCTAAGAACAAGTAAAGTAAAAGTTAAGGTGGACATCAGAATAAATTAAAAGTCTAATTCTTTCCAAGTATCCTTTATTTTTCTCTAATATTTTCATTGAAAATTCTATAATACATATGATTATTGTTCTCATTCGACATAAGTCTCTGAATTCCTGTTCAATCCAATAAATATATTACAAACACTCCTGGTACTCTAGACTTATATATCTATCTACGTGATTTATGGCAGACCCAGGGTCAACAACATCATTCAAGTCCTAACAATTGCAATTACTCAGATCTTGTTTTATTACTCCTGATAAAGAGCAAATGGCTTCTAAGATAACAGACTTAATCAGAAATGGTCCAAAAAGCAATTTAAAGTAGAATTGCTTACAAAGTCTTAATGGTATGAGAATGCAATGGAACGTAAAGAATGGTTTCGTTTTTTCATGGTTTAGTAAATCATAGCAATGTGGGATGTCATAGCATAAATGGGATGTCAGAACCAAAAAATGTTCAATTAAAAACCAACAATATTTTAGAAAAAGAGAATACACTGAGTTCAATTTATTTAAATAAAAAAAAAAAGAAATAGGGTAATAATACAAAAAAAAAAAAATTATGAATTCATTAAGGGGATAAGAAACTTTTCAAGATTATTTATTTTTCTAATCCTTATTAAGGATAGATTGAAATCTGTTCAAGAACGGAGGCAATAGAATAAAATACAACTGTGCTGTTGTATTATTGAATAGGTTTTTAAGAAGATTATGCCTTTCGAATATAGAATTGATTCCGCGACATTTGATATATTATTAACATGATCTATTAAAGGGCCTAATGTATACAAGGTTCTTGTATTTTTTACAATACAAATAATTAATCCTTCCGTACCTTGAAAACAAATCCTGATCATTAGATCATTAAGAGGATTAGCTCCTCTTACAGCCATACACAATTTAATTTTTACTTAAGAAATCGGAATGACCTTACACCGCATTTAGAATGTAATGTTTCAAGTAAGTTCTGCAGAGTAGTTTTAAAAGCCTCATTCATGGTCGTGCCAGTACTTAGTACAGTAAAGAATTCATTTTAATAACATAAAATTAAAAACATTCTAACTTTTATTATTTAATTGCTGTAAAAATAACTTTATTTTTACAAATAGTTATATAAATAGCTATAATTTCGTTAAAGTATAATAAAGAGTCGTATGTGGTGTTCGATAGTCGTTGTCGTTAGTTGGTTATTGGTCTTTCACTGGTCGGTAATTTTGAATTGAAAAGTTTGTGGTTTTATGACTTTATTTGCTGAACCATGAATTTGTATTGATTATATAATTAATTCACTGTGATGGAATGAAAAACAATAACTAAATAAAAAAATCTTGTAATTTTTTTATTGGCAAAGAAGCTAACTCTGAATATAAGCAAATAAATCTATGGAAGCAGGTTGCCCCACCTCATAAACCCCCTCCTAGTACACTAGTGATTACAAAATGAGTTTATAAATATAACTTTTAAATAAATTATAAAAATAAACATTAAAGTTGATTAAATTAAGTAATATATCATAAATAAAATGAATAAATATAGACAATAGCAGTATTAGGAGGGATATAGAATATTCAATTCTGCCGATGGTCCAATTCTTGCATTATAACCAATATATATATATTGATGACCGCTGGCCTCAACCGTAGTGACAGCCTTATTTCCGCCACGTTATACAGATTTCAGCCAAAGATTTAATCTAGCTATGCCTTCGGTTTGAGTTGGATTTTATAACCATACTAAACTGCGGTTCGAGATAGCAATGACTTTATTAAATATTATTTAACCAAAGTAGAAAATTGAATTATACCACAAAACTCTATACTAAGGGATATTTCTAATTTAAATTACAATAGTTACCAATTAGAGTGACCACCGACAATTAATAAAAAAAAACGTAGAAAAATGTCTGAAGATAGTCAAATCTGTAGATTTTGAACTAAAAAAGAAATTAAATAGCAAAAAAATTATTTTGTTTTTCAATTTAAGTATCAATTGAAGATGGCTAAAAAGAGGCTGTATAAGGTTATTGTATCAGTTAAATTATTGTACTGTAAGTTATATAAGTTTTTTAATAATAAGAAGAATTTTTTCTCCTTCTTATATAAGGTAGTGGACTTTGCTAATACAAACATCACATTTACGGACGAATAAAGGCCAAAAAAAAATAAAATAAAATAAAAACAGGTACGAGCATCAGCATTTGAACCACAATAAAGTTTGTAAGTATATACTGTAGTTTAATATTCCTTATTATATTTAATTAATTTGTCTAATTCATTTAATATAAGAGAAAAGGTGTTTCAATTTCCATAAATAGGAACAGGTTAAGTGTTATCAGTGTGTGTCAGATGATAAACAATAGCGGGTAACAATTGATTCCCGTGGGCTACTACGTAACTGTCCAATTAGTATATTGTAACAAGAAACAAAAACCATAAAATTTTGGTTTGTTACATTGAAAAGATTTCTAGACTTTTTGTTGGAACAGTTACCTAACCGTTTTAGTACATGCTCTAGATTGTACGAGAATCTCCTTCGACTTTCGAGAACATTCTACAATGTTCTATTTCGGACAAAAAATAAGAAGCAATGGACTAGCTTAGTATAGCTCTGAAGATCGAATCATATGGTCACTTTTGTGTTACTGTGTATTCAGTAGTTACTTTTTGAAACATTGCAAAAATTTTGATTTTTTATTGTTTATCTGACGTGAATTATTATTTTTCGTAAATAAAAAATATTTAAACCGACGTCAGTGTTAAAATATATTATTTATATTTACTTCTTTTATTAATCAGAGACTAACCGAGAGAATTGGAACACTAATCTTACAGATATGCCAACTCCTTCTACTTAGTGTTGGACTAATTACAGATGTATATATCAATAAAAAAATAATATTTAAAAAAATACGAAAAATGACAGCGGATATCTGAAAAGAGGGCTCTAATGTAATACTAAAGCTGATACACCGCTTTTCGAAAGAATGAACACAAGGTAACATTTTTGAATCAAGCCATATTACAATCTAGAAGTTTGTGTCCTGCAGGGTTTGTCTTATCTAAGACATTTGCTCAATTCACATGTATAGAAACCAACTAAATTTTTTCCTTTCCTTTTCTAGACTAATAATCCTAAAATTTTAAGCTTACTAAGATAAGATTTATAACTAAAAACAAACTATAAAAAAAGAAACTATAACCAAAATAAATTCATTAAAAAATATCTTATTTTACAGATGTTTTTATACTTTCACTTCCCTATATATGAAATATAGAGTAAGGGAAAGTATTGCGATCGTGAAATACACGTTTTGGGGTCCCCTGAGTCGAAATAACCAAGTCCCGCGAAATGGTCTGTGTGTGTGTGTGAAAAGACTAGTTCAAAAACTATATAGATGGGAACCTGAAATTGGGTATTTAGTGTACGTATATGCCTGAGTTATGACTGCAAAAATTTCATCAAAATTGATCAACCAGAAGGGGCACTTTATTTCATAACTTTTTTTCCAATTTTTACTTTTTTTTAGATTAACTCAAAAAACGGCTTTAATGATTTTGATCAAATTCGTCATGTTTAATGAAAATTAGGTGTTCTTTAATATCAGGTAAGCATTATCATTATTAAAATGTACTGAGGGGGCTTAAATGGGGAAGGGACCTTATTTGTTTTCCTATAAAGTACCTTTATTTTTAGATATGATTATATATGGAGAAATTAACTGTTTCTCGTTACGCCTAAAATTATGAAATGGCTAAATATGAAAAATGAAAAAAATCAAGTAAAAATATAGAGGAGAAAAAAGAAAATTATTCCGTCATAAAACACGTTGAGCCCAAACATGCGGAGTACACCTTTAATGACAGATCATTGTTCATAATTAAAGTCGTTCTATTCATTTAATGGAAATTATTTGTTTCATGGTAACTAAATGAAGTTTTTAACAACCCCGTAGAGAATTATAAAATCAGAGGAGTTGGAGTATTATGCTTGCATTGCCCAATTATCACTAGTAAAAACTTTTATTTAATAATAAAAAAATAGTGTTTTTATATAGCAAATAAAAACAAAAATAAGAAATGAATGTGAAAAAATGAGTGACTTTGAGAAGTGGCAATTAACAAAACACATCAATTTCTAATCTAAGTAAGTTGGTAAGTGAAAGTTGTGTGTTGCGCGCACGCACCAGATTTTTTTACATAAAGCATGTATTATTTGTGTTAAATTTTAAAGTTATGTACTAAATTAAATATATTGAAAATAAAATATAGGATCGGAAAGGTAATTGAGATAAAATTGTAATAAAACCTGAAAACCGAGAGAAGAAGTATAAGATATGATAAGAGATAAGTTAGTATAGGAGTGCTGAGGTTGAGGAGGGGGTAGGGATCCGCTAACTAACCACCCAGCTGAGCCCTGTAACAAATTGAGACTTACTGCTCCCCTTCCCCGTATGTCATAGTTTAAGCTCCCTATACGCTGTATATATATAATACGCTATATTCTGTATCCGTCTTAACTTCATCTCAAGCTTAATATCTCCGCTCTCTTATATCTTGATAAATGAGATATCGGATATCTGAGTATATTGAATTATATTTTAAATTTATATAACTTATTAAAAATGCATATATAATATTTCTATGAATACGAAAACATAAAAAATCAACTGTTTGGTTACTAATTATAAATTTAAAGTTACATATTTTTTTTTTATATCAACTGATGACATTAAAATTATCTAGACTTTGTTGTATTTTAATATACAATTAGACAGTTGGCTGTATTATTTACATCTTTAAAGAAAAATATAACGGAAATATTAGATTTAAATTGAGAGAAAGAGAGATTATATATGGTTACAAACCTAACCATTTAGTGTATACTAAAATATAGGGGGTCACATGAGTTGTAGTGGCTAGTATAGTCAACTACTACACAAGGTCGCGATTTCGTAGTCCATAAGGTGGCCTTGGGATTTCATTCTATTTAAGATGGTAGAGGCTAAGAACCTCAAAATATACCATATCCAATCTAAATTTATGTTCAAAGTTTGGGGTGAGTCCAAAGTTAGTATAGTTTTCTTCTTAACATGTTGGCATTAACAGTTAACAACGGTTAGGTTAATTATCAACGGAGTCACCTGTGATGTAATGATTAGCATAAAACCTACTGAAACTAAGGTCGTGGTTTCGCAACCCGCCAGGTGGTTCTAGAATTCTTTAAAGGGAATAAAAAAATACATTGATAATGCCTTCCTTTGGAGGGGACGTAAAGAGGAGGTCCCTAGCCTGGGCGATGTCAAGTACTTGTTAAAGGTTCCGTTCATACTAAGATATAAAAAATTTAGGAATCCCACTGTGGTCCGGCGTACCATACAAGCGGCGTTTAATAAACCAATGAATATATAAAATAAAACTGTAAGGCATTCATGCTTCTAACTGAATCATGAGGCACAATACCCTTTTTGGATAATGTTAACTGGTTACACGAAGATTTATTGATTTATTTAAAATAACATATTATTATAACGGGATAGTAGGTTGGAATATATTGTTTTTCTATCACAGCACTTGAATATTTTTCAACTGTGTGGACAGACTGACTTACTGCTCATGTGGGTTGGTGAATATGATCTTGCTTCTGTCCTCTTCTTCTCTATTTTCCCTCCCCTCCAGCCGGGGAAATATCTCCTCAATTACTCCCTCATATATTTAGAGTGAATATCGTGATGAAGAAAAAATGTAAAAGGCCTGCTATCTCTGGAATATCTCACACGAAGTCCGTTATCTCCTCTGCCACCAGCAGAGGTCGCCTGTGGGGGCATTTAAATCTTGGCGGTATAGCTTTTAATAGCGGTATATAATGTAGCTTGGTAGTATAACTTTTAACATTTTCATCAATTACAAAAACACTTTTGTCTTTGACTGATTCAGACTAAATCACTATAAACCAAACATATTATATTCACATAATGTAGAAATATGTTAAATACTTTCTCCCTGTTTTTATCGACAGTAACGAAATTCCTCAGACGGATACTGTACAATACCTAAGAACTAATTTCCGCTTATGTTAGAATGGAACAAGAGACTCGAGCATTTTATCCACTTTATTCGAAACCATCTAAACAAACTCATTTAAAGCTATTTGGTTGGGCACAATCCTCACATATATTCAATACACCAAAATGAGCCACATACAAAAATATCAAGAGTTCCTAATGAAACAGGTATTCATAAGCAACGCATCCTGGTGGTACATGACTAATCAACCCCTACATACTGACCTTCACCCACCACTGTTGATAAAATAACATAAATGACTATCGTGGCGAAGAACTAAGGCTTGTTGTCTAATTATCAATGGAATTGATAAGATTTAAATGTTTCAGAGGTTAAGAGATGGTAATATGTAACTATTACAACTTTTCACTAAATCTTACAACAATTTCATATTCTTAGTTTAATATATTTGAATTTAAATTTTATATTTCACGAAAATGTTAAAACATATTTCTGTACGCTTCTAAGGTCAAACCGTTGAAACCGTCCATTGAAAAATTAAAATGCGTATTACGTGAGAGTAGTTAATCGGGTCAGGATATTGATTTAGCCGCCTGTTGGTGCCCGATTGCATTGTTTGGCCAATAATAGTCCGTCTTTATTGTCTCCAATATCAATTTTTTTTTTTTTTAATTTTATTCGTACTCGAATATAGGACAAAAGCTATTTGGTTATTTTTTTATCGTAGCGACTTCTTCTTATTACAAAGTCGTTTAATTCGGATTACACGAACTAAAACTTTAACTCATAAAACATAAAAACATTTACTGGCATATTTTATAAGAAAAAATAAGATATAAACGAATTTCGAAAACTTTTAGGCAATGGAAAAATGAAAATTCCTATAAAACACGGAAACATATACAAATATTTAGTAAAAGATGTCGGTAGCCACTCACATTACCCTTCTATATTTTTTATTTATGTTTGGAAATCGGTTTTTTAGAAGCTGGTGGGCTCCCAAAAAATGCCTTAAAGGCTATGTAATTTACCTACCACAGACTCTGGCTATGGTATGACGTACTCATATGAATACTTAGTCACGTAAATGAAAATGATTATAATACTTCTTCAAACCTTAAATTTCATAAAAAAAAAAAAAAAACCTAAAATGGTGCTCATAAGAATGCAAGCGAAGCAATCCTCCTGTCTGTGAGGTTCGATATAAATTTGTATCTGGTGCACCCCAAAACCTATGCATAAAACCATTTATGTGAAATGAATTCATTAGACGTCTATTTAGATAATCAAAAACTACCAATTGACAAAATTTGTTGAAATCGGATGAAGCGGTACAATCTTAATAATTGCGCCCCCCCCAATAAAAAAAAAACAAAAAAAAACAGCAACATCAAACTGAAATAAATATACTTGCTCAATACTCGTATTTAGGAGTGACAGCTCTAGTGCAAAGGACTACACTATACTATTACGAAAATTGTTTAACTTCAAACAACCTACTTAAGATTTATTTTATTTTATTACTTAAAATACAAATGAAAATACTTTTTTTTATTTTAGTATTTTAGAATTAAAATGAAAATACTTTTTTTTTATTTGGGTATTTTAGAATTAAAATGAAAATAAACATGTGATTTATTTTATTTTAATTCTAAAATACTAAAATAAAAAAAAAGTATTTTCATTTGTATTTAAAATACTTTTATTTAAAATAATGCCCAGGTCTGGCAATAATCAATTGCGAATTATATTTAGTATGAATATAGTATGGTCCTGGCATATAAATTAATTGGGTCTAGAAACTATCGCATCCCAAAAATTGAATTGACCCTTTTAGTGGAAGAACATGCTAAGTGACATTTTTAAGAAATCAAGACTTTCCTATGGATAAACTCGTTATATTCGCCTTTGAACCAAGCTTGTTTAATTTATTTTGAATAAATAATCTACAACTTCATAAATAAAAACAAAAAATAAAATAAAAAAACTGCCTAAAATGTATGAAGCAGAATCAAAAAGCAAACTTTGTGACTCCATTTTTTTTAATCACATGTTTATCCACGAAGCTAATTAATTATGCATTGAAAACAAACAACCACTCATGCAAGGGCGCACCCAAGAGCAATGGTTGTTATAGGTTTTAGCATATGTGGAGGGAAAAGGATAATGAACCCAAAATATTAAGAGAATTATAGCAATGCCTTATTAGTTATTAACATTTGGAGGAAAAAACATTTTTTTTTATTCCTCTCCCATAGAAACTGCTATAGCAAACTCTGGCAATATAATGTGGTTATTTACTATTAATTGAAAGATGAGGAAAAACCGCTTGCACTTCTTCAACCACCAATCGCTAACCAAGAATTAAACATCTTACACACTACTAAACCGTAGACTCTTCATGGGTTGTATTTGAACACTTGCTATCTAATGTACTATAGTTAGGTACTACATTACTTCAAGATCCATTAGGTTAATACAAAGCCTAACAAATTAAGAAAATTATGAAACGATGAAGAGATCATTATTGTAAGAAATAAGAGGGGGAATCTACTGAGAGGAATTATATGTCAGGTGTTGAGAATAAAATTAGGCTATCGGTGACTGAATAAATTATAAAATGATAGACTATAAAATAGATACTCAGCTACTGACTTAAGTTATAAAATAGATTATGAATGTAGGAGATAGATATCCATAAAATAATTTATGGACTTCAATAATCTGCCTCAATTTTATTTTATTTTCACGATAATGGATTTGGAATTTATTATATTTAATAAAATCAAAAAGTATTTTGTCGAATGGTTTCTAACATCGAAACAATTATAGTTTAAAGTATTGTAAGGTTTTGATAGATTTTATCGTTTATTTTTATATTATTATTTTAATAATAATGCTAACTAACATGGCACCATATGTACAGAAATAATAATTTTGAAATTTAATTAATTATAATCTGCAATACTACGAACAGAGGCTTTGAAAATTCATGAGGACCTTCATTGGAAGCAGCTGGGGAAAATGTTGGGCCAAAGCACTGTTTACTCGGGTCTGTACGGCGAACCCAAATCCACCCCCTGGTTCTTTGACATAGCAAAACAAACTCGTCCTTCTCCACTGGCTGAAACAAACCCAGCGATTTATTTCAACATAAGCCTCATAAACAAATACTATACCGATCAACCAATAAAAACCGGGATGTGAAAAAACAAAACCGAAAGCCGATTGGATGGTGAAATCGACTCACGTGATCAAATCAAACGGTTTGTTTTGTCAATGGAGATACCCCGACTATGTATTTATCTTAATTACCCACCAAGCAGCTAAGGGATACTGCAATGATTTTGAAAATTTTAATTTTAATAAAATTAATTTTTTATATTAATGCAGGTAATTAGAAAATTTGGAGAAATAGTATAGTTGTTCAGGGAACAACATTTATTTGATTGAAATATTCGAAATCGAAAAATATTGAGGTGATTAAAGAAAAGATATCTTCAATTTCTTTTTTACTTTTTCAATTTTTTTTCTTTGAAATAGTGAATTTTAAAAATGTGAAAAGACTGAAGGTTTCATTTGAAAAACAACAACTACTAATCATCCTAGACCTAATATTTGGAATACAGTTTTAGTTTTAAAAAGAATTATTCAAAGTTTAGGTCTTTAAAAGAACTGCATTTAATTCCTTAAAAAAGACAAATTTAGATACTTCTTTTTTTTTCCAGTAGGGAAGGATATTTTTTGTGTCTGAAACCGGGACAATTTTATTTATCTTTTGTTTATCGGTTCTTATATTTTGAAAAATTCCGATTGTATCCTACAAAATAATTACTGTATATGAAATTCATGATTATTAATCATTCTAGAAGAATTTCAAAGGACCATTTGACCATTCTCAAACTCTTTTTATAATATAAGCTTTAGCGGCATGGTTTATTCAGCCATAATTTATAAGAAACACGCATTGATAATAAAGGTGTTAAGTCAAGGAACCAAGTGATGAATATGAAGTGAGGAATGAAATGACTTTACAAAATGAAATTTTAAAGTATGAATACATAATACGTTTTGAAACACGAAAAGCCCACACGTAGTGATATTTAGAGATGGATTGATAGAAAGATAAACTGTTTTTATTTAGGTTCTATTTCATAACAAGCTAATATGAAGTAACAAGTAAATAAAAAAATTGTAGAACTGTGGTCTATTAGAATGTCAATCCGTTTTTGTTTTTTTTTACCTTCTTTTTTTAGTCCTAACTCAACCCGGTAACGCGAAAAGTTCTTTCAGACATTATATCAATTATGTTGATATTGTATCGGATAGACGTTATTTAAGTTAAGTTTAGTCAGAAAGAAGTTTCATTCCATGATATATTTTATGATATACCTATTTAAGATTAGGAAGGAGTTTTAAAATAATAAATAGAAGTTTTATAAAAACAATATCAATATCTTATTTTTTAAACAAATAGCCAAATATTTCACAGTAAATATAGACTGGGTATATAATATGTAATACAATTTTAATTTTTTTTTTTAATTTAATTGTTATTTAACTTGGGTATGGGCATCCTCTGACATGTTGGGGGCCAAACTGTAGCGAAATACTTTCGTGGGACGCTTTTAAAAGTGCATTTTTGGCGCATACGTTTTTTGAACAGAGGTAAATTATTGTTGCCAAAATGAAGCTGAACGAACACACCGAAGTTATGATATCCTTATAAATCCTAATCTTCCTCATTTGGAGTGAGTATAAGTAAGTACCTAGTGTGATATTTTTTTATTACCTAATTGTTTTTTTGTTTTTTTTTTTGGTTTTTTAAAATATTAGCCGGCCCGCGAAATATTTCACAAATCTTATAGCGGGCCGGTTGTTTCCCACATATTATTTAACTTATCAATTTTGTCTTTTTCAAACGATACATAATGTTAACAATAATAAATAATGAGATAAACATTGCAGTTTTAAGCTAATGAAGTAAGCACATCGAACTAAAATAAATAAATGTTTATCCGATGATTCTTAGCGTTGAGTGTTAAATAAAAAAATTTAAAAAAAAAAAAAAAAAACCGGGAGGTATGTTATATTAGGATAGATCTGTCTCCCCCATAAATAAATACATTATTTTTTTTCAGAAAATATATTCTCTTATATATATATATTTTTATTTTATAAAAACAGAAGACACTTCCTGAAATCAATTGAGTGTTTATACAATAACAACTATGTGGGTTAAACAATTTTTATTGAACGAACATAACCATTTTCGATACCACACAAATTATGAAAACACAAATATTTAAACAGGTTACAAAAATTATCACTTTATAACACAGAAATAACCATATGACCTGAGCTAGGGAACAAGACTATAACTCTCCAGCCCACCGCTTCTTATATACTGGGTGTCCCAGACCTAGTGTAAAAAAAAACATTGGGTAATACTGCATGTTAAACGGGGTAGAATGGCGCAGAAACGAGTTTCCTATCTCAATCTGTTGGGGAGATAAAAATTTTTTTGTTTTAATTTTTAAAATCTTACTTTTTTCTGAAAAATTACAGTTTTGTCTACTTTGGTTTAGTGTAGAAACAAAAACGATAATAATCTAAAGTTAAAAAAAAAAAATTCTTTAGCTTAAATTTAAAAAATACTTTCTTTAAAATAAATTAAACTTTTTTCTTCTATTCAACTAAAATTTGAAAAATCCTACATAAAAAATGTTGAAGATAAAAAATTATATTATTATATTAAAATGCATTATTGCAGCGCCTGTTCAAAATTTCCTCTATTACTTTGGATGCAGGCTTATATTCAAAATTTTTTGTGTAGGATTTTTTTTTTTTTAATTTTAGATTATTATTAACCTTTTTATGTTATTTAGAATTTATGCATTGTTCTTTCTAGTCTTAAAAAAGTAAAACTAACTCCAACTCATGGGAAGTTTGGCATCCATTACTTTGGATGCAGGGTCTAGCGCGCTTCCTCATTGCCCCAGCAGTGACATTCTCTAGCTGTTTTTCATCAGAAAAACTTCTTTCAGACTCAAAAGGTGAAGTGCAATTGTATCATTTTTACACCACTAAAAAGCTAACTAAAGTCCGCAGTTTTTAGAAAATTTGACAGCTTCTAGGGTGATCCAGTGGGGGTGAGGAATTTTCAAAACTATTAAAAATTTAAGTTTTAATGAATGTTTTGTGTTTAGCGCGTTAAAAGTCCCACTGAAAGTTAATTTAAAATAACCAGACCCATTTCATCTTTTAGAAAATTTAATGCTGATTAAGAAATTATTATCGTTTTTGGTTCTTCTCTAAACCAAAGTACAGAAAACTGTCATTTTTAAGAAAAAAAGTGAGATTTTAAAAATAAAAACAAAAAAAATTCTATCTCCTCGACAGATTGAGATAGGAAACTCATTTCTGCGCCATTCTACCCCGTTTAACATGCAGCATTAACCACTTTTTTACACTAGGTCTGGGACACCCAGTATATAGTCCTAAGGAGGCTAGCGTAGATGGTACTCGAACATCGTAGTCACAAACATGTATTATGAGTTTGTTCCAACTTGTAGTTCGTTCCAAAAACAAGTCTAGAACTATCCTAAACCGTTTTGTGTTTTGTTTCAAGTTACAACATAAACGACTGTAAGTATATACCTGTATCGAATGCTGAAATTTAGGAAGAAAATTTCGCAATAATGGACTAGCTGGGAAGCATTGTAAAGAGCTTTTACAAAGCTCTTGAAGCTCATATCTTGAAAAATGTTCTCATATATGTGAGACCTTGTTGGAGGAAAATTGCAACTCTGGCTGTATCCCTCGTGGAAAACTGAGGGAGCAATTGAATAAAGGAAATGTTCCTACCCGCCACCGAAGGGGGATCATGAAATATTCATCGGATACGTTAAAATAATACGTTTTGCATTATCGGGTTCCATCCTTTCTCTTTACGTCATAGCCTTCAATTTTTATAGCATCTTTAATTTTATTGTTATCTTGAAAATAAAATATACCGATAAAACCAGAATTGTTTATAGTGATGACACTATTTTGGTATCTTTTATTGATAATTTTTAATACCTTTATACCAAACCCCCCTTATAACCCGATGTTTGTCAGGAGTAAAATCAGAAACTACTCAACCGATATTGATGAAATTTGGCTCGTTGGGTGTAGTTTTGTCCAACTTAAATGATAGGCCAGTTTTTATCTTGATTATTGACGCCAATATTTCTTTTATTGCGAATTATTACAAATACAGTAGGTTGCTTCGTGTTTCGATTTATTGACATGGCCTCATGTGTCGATTTCATTACCTTTTTATTGTTTGACGGGTGTTAAATCAGAAACTACTCAACCGATCTTTATAAAATGTTGCTCATTGTAGTACTGACCAACTTAAAAGATAGAATAGTTTTTTTATCTCGATTATTAGCTTCAATGTTTCTTTTATTGCAAATTAAAGGCTTATTATATACAGTTGAGTGTGATTATTTGTAAGTTCTATAAATATCCAACAGATGGCGGTTTAAGTTTATTTATTGACACATTACTTCATTTACTTTCGATATTTAGGGTGGGTAAGCATTCGTTTTTATTTTTTTTGGCTTGAACTAAGAAAATCCGCGTTTTTCTTATAAATAGAGATTGTGAATTCTAAAAATAAAAAAATGTACATTTTTGCTCTACAAAGTTACAACTTAACGTTATCTATCTCATTTATAAAATTAAATTTTTATGTTTTGATAAGTAGCATTGAGCATGGTATGAGGTTGCTCGCTTTTCATAACCTACTTCAGGTAGAAGCTCAGAAGTTTTCAAACTACATCAGAAATAATTTTGGATAATAACGTTTATTTTTTCAAATAGCGACTTTTTATACAAAAATTTAAATTAATTTTATTTACCCCATTCTATTTACCCAAAGCCAATGAACAAGGAAATACTAATTCACAAATTTGATTTTTTAATTTAAAATTATTACTAAACATTTACTTACATTGAATATAAATGATTTCAAAAAATACGGTTATTGTGCGTATTTAAGATTTATATTCTTAAGAAGATTTTTTAACTTTAGAATATTTCTCAATGACCTAATACTTTAAAATAGTAATTAAACGCAATCATGAATTTAGTCATTTATTATTATGAAATAAATAGGCAGGGAGCTGATCCAGCTAGCTATTGAATACCAATAAGTCAATAAAATCTATAATGTAATTACTAATACATTGTAAATTGTATACTTTGAATCACTTGGTCTTTTCAATACTCAAAAAATGAAATTATGCCAATGGGATCATTATTCATAATTGCAACATTCTCATTTTCCTCATGGTTTCATTTTATATATTTATTTGTTTGTTTATTTAAATCCGCTTTATGCTAATCGAACGATCCTACGGTAAAAATCCTAAATTTTGCCTATCCGAATATAATTAGGATAGGGATCTTGAATAATTAACAGACATCGAACAGGCTCGGTATCTCCTCTTGGCCCTCCCCCCCCCCCCCCACCGAATGCTTCCTCCGAAGGAAGGAATGAGAAATATGTTTTTTTATTCCCTTTAAAGAATGCTAGAACCACCTGGCGGGTTGCGAACCCACAACCTTAGCCTTAGTAGGTTTTAAGCTAATCATTACACCACAGGTGACTCCGTTGTTAGTTTTTTAACTGGTTATACCAACATGCTAATAAATAACCTTTCAGTTGTTTAGTAGGGGAGAGCGGGGTTGGTTGGCATAGGGGGTAGGTTGGCCATTGGCTTATAGTTTTCGTCACACCTATTGTGAAGGCCCCACCATTGTACCATGTGACCCGCTTGACTTAGGGAGTCTTGTCCTGAGTTTTCAATCCGATGTTAACAGTGTGGAGAAGAGTGTGCTTCATTGATTGATTTTACAACATGTTAGTAAATTTTTATATTTTCAGTAAATTTGGTTTAAAGGCATGACAAAACATTTGACTCCGATTCTGTTCACATAGCCCCAAACTCCTTTGAAAAACCTAACCTTTCGACTAACCAGTTTCTTGTTTGATTGTTCTCCCCTGTCCTGGCAGCCATCATTCATATGATCTCTCATGAGGGGTTAGTTGGCTCTCTTCAACTGGGGTTTGTTTTCACAGTAGCAATTCACAAAAGCAAGGAAAACATAGACAAAGGTGAAACTACTGATTGTCTTTAGTTCCATCAAGGAGGATGAGAGCAATTTTTCTTATGCAGAAAGTGACGACAGTCTAAACTTCTATCTTCTTTTATTGTTATTCTATTTCCATTAAAAGCTGTTAAAAACCAATTCATAATTATTATACCATTATAGTGCAGCTTTTAATAACAATAATATCTGTCAGGCAGTACTTGAATGAGATGGCTAAACAACCCCACCTTCTAGCCCAACCTGCCCCACATAGGCGGTTAATTGGCATACTCTGGATTGACGAATTCTTCAATTTTCTATGATCTTAGTATTAAATATTATGTGGTGAAAAAAATACTTGAAGTACTCTAATACTTGGAGTTTACAGTGATATCAGCCCTATTGGGATTATATTAACAGGAACGACTCAACGATCAAAAAAGTGAAAACTGTTGCCAACCAACCCCGCTCTCCCCCTACTCACCCCAAACTTCGAACATAAAGTTAGATTGGATATGATACATTTTGAGGGGCTAGGCCTCTGCCACCTTTATTAGTATGCTAAACCTTATGGGTACGTTAAAGTTAACATTCAAAATAATAAATGAAAAAATGATTTGAAAACCTTTTGCATCTACACCCCCCAAATAAAAGATAATGCTTCACGCCTGGACCATAATAGGGAACTCCACTAACCGTGAGCTGAAAGCTTTTAATTCCATAAATTCCAAACTAATTTTTTAACCACTGTCTTGAAATGGAGTTTGTGGGAAAAGCAGAGAAATATAAGGGAAAGTTTGGAGGAGCTAAGTGAAGAGATGGGGAGCATGGAAGCCTCTAATTTACTTGTTAGCCCAGAAACAAGGTTAGGGTTCGCCTGACGTCACCCTTCCACCTTAACCATCTCCACAGGTCTTCGGAAAATAAATAACACTAGTTAAAGCAAGAGAATATTTCCTCTACTAAGGACTCTGTTCTAGCTGTGAAACGTTGGGATATCATTTTAACAGGAAATATTAAACAAAACTAAAAAAAATCGCACGTTTTTATTATCAACGGGCTGCCGAGCCAAGAAGGAGAGCAGTAACTCAAAATTGAGAGATATGGTATCCTTGGACTACTGGTAAACTTTACCATTTGATGTTCCATTGTAAGCATTAAAAGTTGAGCTTATCCTTTTAATTCAAAGAACATAATGTTTTTTCGTTTTCAATTGCGGTTTTTGTCAAAATTTCTTTTTACCACCAATTAGCAATCAAAGGGTTAAAGGCATATTTAATTGGTGCTAAACCGCAACGGTGGTCAATAAAATTTGGTTGAGGTTTTTCATCGCATTGGCCACATTCAACCGCAATAGCCTTCACACGAATTTCCACGACCGCTTAGAACTTAAAACCATATAAATGGGCGGAGGATAGCGCGAGAATTTCGAGGATTGATTATATGCGAAAAAAAAAGAAGAATAAATGAACAGTTTAAAACTGTAGCAACTCGGTAATCAAGGTTTTAAGATAAAGGAGCTAAAATGATATCAACAACCTTAGCAACAAGCAATTTCGCGAGATTTAAACATTAAAGTAAAATATTCCATATTGAAGCATCAAAATTAATACTGATGATGAAGACATCTCACCACGATCGACTGTAAAGAAGGGGTGTTAGATCTCTAAAGCCTGATGCATAGGTCTTAGTATCCATAGGTCGCTTGTTCATCCAAATTTTGTGGGGTTATGGCTTCACTTTGTATTTTGTCTCCTCACAAGGGTATAATTATCAGCATAAAATTGAAAATCGTTTATTCTTGAGTTGATTCAGTTTTGAACTGAGCCATCCATATGAAATTAATGAATAAACTCTAATTGTATTAGTGCGCAATACTCCATGTACCACGTGGGCGTAATTCGAAATTAATAATCCGATATCCCGATTGACCAAGGCCAACTAGCGACAATCTGTCTGTAAAGACTTGTATCTGGAATCTGGAGAGATGCCTCCTACGACATGACTTACTGCCGTTGTTGTTATATGATATTCCATTAATTGAAAATTTTAGTATTCATAGTAGGTATTGTTATAATGTATTAAATTTCATATTGGGTATCAATTTGAGGATAGTAATTACAATTACTTTATATTCAATTATTTAATATCATTTTCCTAACGTACGTTAAAAGAAAGGGTGGAATAAAGGATTATTATTGATCATAAACATTAAAAAAATAAGGATCAGTTTGATATAAACGTAAATAAAGAAAAACATAATTAAAAAAATGTTCAATTCAATATTAATAATTAGGATTATAAGTGTATCTGTATAATAATAAAAAAAATAAAAATAAAAAAAAAAAACACGCATAAAATATAATATCCATAAAAAAAAAAAAAAAATAACTGATTTAAAGAAATGAGAAAGAAAGTCAAGCGCAAGTGTTAGAAGCTTAAATATCTCATTATAGGAATGATAATACCAATATGAGAGAAACATGAAAACTATTTTAGGAAAACTTCCAAGTTTTCAAAGCTAAAATGTATTATTTTCTATTTTATCTTTAATTTATAAAATGTATATTCTTGCTCCATAGAAGAATAAAAGATTTCCCTCGGACTAAAGTCAAAAGTATATTAACACGTTCACGCCGGGACTGTTTAATGCTGTTCGCTCTATCGGCCGGGAGCTATATCCAGGTCATTAAGGCAATCCAAAAATAATAAACTAAACAATAAAAAATACTATCCTACTAGTTATATTTATAATACCATATTAATTATAATTGTTATTAAAAAATAAATGTTAGTACGTTTATAAGTAATTTATATGAATATAAATATAAAGAAATACAAATAAATTGAAAATAAATGAATTTACGTTAAAGGTGAGAGATAGTCAACTGTTAATCTTTACGATAGGTGAAATGATAGTCAGGATTTGCAGTTTGAAAAAATTTTATTTTCGAAAGCCAACGTTTCGATCCAACTTTTGGATCTTCATCAGGGCTTCTGAGTCAAGGTAGATACAAAGAGGTCCAACGTACAAAGAGTATTTTTATCTACCTTGACTCAGAAGCCCTGATGAAGATCCACAAGTTGGATCGAAACGTTGGCTTTTGAAAAAAAAAAAAAAAAAATTCAAACTGCAAATCCTGAATTTACGTTAAATTTTCATTATTTTAATTTTCTGCTATATAGAAATTATTTCTACTTTCTTAACATCATGGCTGCCATGTCACCTGAAATCGAGTAACTGTTTTCTTGTCAGAGCATTAAATATTATAATTGTGTAGAAACGAGATCATGACCTCGTGTATTCTTTTTCGGCCGTCAAAGTGATCTAATATTTGAAAAAAGATTTAATTATTTGGCAAAGGCGGCATTCTAGCGTAAGCCACCGGTGGTACGCGCCGGCGTGAACGTGTTAAGGCTAATGACGTACAGGTTATGGAATAACAGATGGCTGACAACAACAACAAAGGGTAGACATTTATGCAGATATATCAATATATTGGAAAACAGATAAAAGCTACGCACAATCAAAAGTAGATTACGTAGGAATTGACTACAATAGTTAGCAACAAACGCTAATATTAAATTTTAGAATAAGTACAAAATCATGGAGCTCATCAACTCTTTTCTTTCTTCCTTTTCGACAAAACTTCTCTCTCTAGCAATACCAAACAAAAAAGCTATATCAAGAAAGGGATTGAAGACGACTGATTCATTACACAGAAGTGTCTCCTATATCTTCAATCCAAAGCCAGCGATATTCTTCCGAAGGGGCCAGGCCGCAATTCCTTGAGAAAATATTTACCCGAGGCCGCGATGAGATTTCCACTGTAATCGACTCATCGCCTAACAAACTCAACGCTCATCCTTTTTTCATCTCCCTTCTTATCAGCCCCTGGCTAATGCTCCTCAGGGTTCCATTCAGCCTACAGATTGCTCAAAGGGACGAGGAACTATTCGATCGAACTAGGTTTCCGGGGGGAGGATTATCATTCTCGTGAGTGATCGTATATTTAAACTTAAATAATGGAATATGGGCACTATTGCTAAATTCCTAATTAGTAGCGATAATGTTTGAATACGATTGATTTTATAATAAATTTTCATTTTTCAATACTAAATAACATTGTAGCACCAATGTGGGTTTGAATAATTTTATTAACGTAAAATTATAATGCAAAAATGACAAACAAAAACTTGAAACTTCAATACGTAACGATGTTATAAACAGCAATTACAAGTGACGAAACAGTGAATCAAAGGTAACTTTCTTCTGCGGTGTTCAAAGAAAGAGTAAGTCCCTAGTCTATGCTTCTTATGTTCAGTCCGAAATAGAAAATCCCAGAAGAGTCTAGAACTCTCTTTCAGTGAAACAGAATTAATCAGATGTTTTTTGTTTCATGTCACACTATGTACGAAATTGAAGAGAATAGGAAAGAAATCAAAACAAGAAAGAAAGGCCACAAGCTTAAAATTATATAAAACAATTGTCCAATGGAAAAAAATTAAGACTTCGGGACTTATAAGGCACAGTACCCTAACTTCTTTAATGACTGTGTTGATTGATCTGATGTTGATATTTGATTATTCCCTTATACTATTTCTTATAATATACTGACACTCGTCAGTTTCTCTTATACATCGTAATAAGTTTATACAATAATATTTATCAAAAGTAAGAAAATCGAAGGAAATCTTAAGCTTTTCTTAATAATTCGGTTTTGATAATGTTCAAACTATCTTCGTCTGTGATGTGATTAGTCACATTTTCAATAATCTTTTTTTCATTTATCAGATTGTTTCGAGTAAAACTACTGAAATTAAAGTAACCTCCAATTTATATAGACAATGTCCAAATTTCTCAAACTGACACCGTATATTACCTTGGTTTTACATTTGACAGAAAGAGGACATGGGGCCCCATGTTAAGATGAAACGAAAAACCCTTAACAAACGACTCAACCTACTTCCTATAACTTCAAAACTAGGACTGAGAAAAAAATAAAATGCATATTTGTACTTACGGAGACCAATATGGACATACTCTTCACAGATATACGGTACAGCCAAAAAGAATTCATTACAAAGAATTCAGTCTTTTAATCAAAAATATTAAGAATCACAGTAAAAACAACATGGTACGAGACCGACAATACCCTACATATTGGCTTACACTTTACAAACGTTTCCATACACACTTACACGGACATTTCAACCGACTGATTCGAGACATGGCAACAGCTGATATGACCACAAATAGGAGATTAAAAAGGCACTGGATGAGATAATTTCCTTCGTTAAAAATCCAGAATATCTGAAAGAAGGCAGGGAAGAGGTACTGCTGGATGCCATCCTTCCCTATGCTTAACATGCCCTTATTTAAATTAGCACAGCGCACACTTGCTGATCTTCAAAGTTTGTTGAAAGGCGCAAATTAAAATTTAAAACAAAAAAAAGTAACTTCTTAATTATTTTATTATTATTATTATATCAGCACATTGAAAATCAATAGAGGAAGTTCGTTTTGGTTTGTAACTTTATTTGGGACGCGAACATATATTAGAGGTTCTTATATCAAAAGACGAATAATTAAAAATTATCCTCTGTTGGCAGCAAATATAATTGATTCACGCCCTCTTCTAATTACCTCTGAGCCTAATAACCATTTCTATTTTTGCCCCGTTTGTAACTTTTGGTTCAACAGCTTGGAGATAACATATGTTGTGCGTATCCCATGAATAATTCATCCCTGGATCCATAGAGATGTCGCGCCGAACTAGGACAGAACCGAATTGCCTAGCCATAAATAAGTCACTGACAACTTCCACTTCAAATCGTGCAGAATAATGTGAAGATCTTCAATTTCGAAAAAGATTGATTTTTGATTTACGTTCGTTCTTGGTGCCTTGGTCATATAATATAATGGTTATCTAATCCGTTAGGAGCTTGCAGAACATAGACATAATTGAGTTATTAAATTGAATTTGAATATTTCAAATGTGTATATATTCAAATATATATATTTATATATACAAACATACCTGTAAACGTGTTGAACATGGCGACAACAAGATACTGACCATGGCTGAAGAACTACTAAAATTAGTCCACCTCCTCCAAGTCATAAATATTTGTAATACCGCGTTTTTAGCATTTCATTTTATTTTATTTTTATTAACGAGCATTAATACTATCATTAAATTAGCCTATAAAATTATTTATTACCCTAGATTATTTGTCATTGAATAAAGTTTTATTTATGTATTGATCAGTGATTTATGTATTGATCAGGAACAAATAAGGAATTGCAGAACATTTTCGATAGAACAGGTCGGCAAGAATTGTGACACAAGTCAAATATGTCAGCTTTAAAATTTATTAAAACAAAGATTTAAATTTGGTAACATAGGTAACATTGTTACCATACTTCAAAATTTTGCTTTTATGGAATAACCCTGAACAAATGGAATTGAAATAAGCATGTCGTAACAACGGACCTCCTATTCACTTTCACAAGGATAATAATCGATAGTATTGCTAAAATAATTATGATACTTCCCTTATTTAAAATATAATATGCTTCAGTTATGTTGGCGCATATATCGAAAAAACTAATATTGTGAGTCGCCCGGGGATATTTTTGTAATTGAACTCAAGAGATCGTTGAGGAGGGTATCATAAACCTAGCTAACTAGCTAAGCCGGATAATCTGCACTTACAGCCCTCTCGAGGGTAATTAGTTTAGAAGGTCACCTTAGGGAGTGTGGGGTAACACCGCTCAGAATATTCAAATTTATAAATAGCTCTGCTTTAGGATTCATGAAAAGTACATGAGCTTGCAGATTAAAGGGAAAACAAAACCCCTAACTTCAGAGCGATCCCTCTTGGGTGTAGAACCTAGGGGCTACAAAGCTCCTCATTTCAGGGAACCTTGATTGTGGGAACCACCTAAAGTGGGAAGGAAGGTGAATGGGACGTTTGACCTCTTCATACAGTCACTAATTAGGCAGTCCTTCCATCTCACTTCACAACAGGCGGATCCCTCGGCAAAGGCACACAAGGCTGGGTCAACCAACAGGGTTTAGTGTTGGATTGCACAAGTTTCTTTATGTAGGTAATTAATAAGTAATGATAGATACATTAAAATTAAATAAATGTCCTATTTATGGGGTTACAGGATCAAGTTTCAGCAAAACATGTGCAAGCAAAAAAAAAAATAAAAAATTGAAGGAAACAATTAAAAATCCTTAAACATTAACTGTCAGCGAACCATAATAGCTTTTGCATTCATACATTCAGATGTACCATTGTAAACAATTTGATATTTCACTCCAAAATTACCCAAATGCTCCTTAGTCGACCTAGGTTTAAAAAATCCAGAGAGATCCGTGGATGATGACATGATATCCATGAATCAATGGCACTTGATCCATGGATAAGAAGAAAAGATTCATCCAACAGATAAGCTAGATGGTTATAGCGCATTTGCAAATGAAAAGTATTGTTTAACGTTTATGATGATGAAAACTTTGTTTAGAGTCACATTATGCCACTAAGGTAAATCGGACGATGCTACTGTGGGAGTCATAAATTTTGCCTTTTCAGGTATGATTAGGATAGGGATCTTTAACGAGTACCTGAAATCGTACAGGCTAGGCACCTTCATTTTATGTCCTATCCGAGGGACGGTATAGCCAAGAATTTTTTACTCCCTTCAAAAAATCTCTGGGTCCTTCGCGCGACCTTTCGTATTGTTTGTTGGTAAGCTAACCAGTAAACCACAGGTGACCCCACTATTGTTGAATTGAACTATTGAACAGAGTTCTAGATTTTTTGTTGGAACATTTGCATAACTGTATTTACTACATGTTCTGTATGTTGCGAGATTTTTCTAGAATGTTCTACTAAATTTTGGACTTAATATAAGAAACAATGGACTAGGGGCTTAGTATTGCTCTAAGCATCGACGAAGAAGGTTACTTTTGTGCCACTTGTAGTTAATTTTTGTAAAGTTGTTAATAGTTTGAGCTTTATTGTCTTTCTCACGTAGTGAAATATAATTTTTTCGTAAATGAAAATTATTAAAACCCACAATAGTGTTCAAAAAGAATTATTACGGGGTAATCCTCTACGCCAAGTTAAGTACTCGCCAAATGCTTAGTGCGAAACACGTAAACCTTCTGTAATTAGCAGTTCCAGTTAAAGTTACTTCTTATGTTCCTAATTATGAATAGTAATGACTGTTGTATTTTATCTATTGATATCTTCCTTCGTATACATATATAAATATGCCAGCTAGATAAAATCAATTCCAATCTTTGAGTCGGCAATTATCGTCTTCCATGATATAATATTTTATGAAATAGTTGAGGTTAATACAAATAACCTGTACCACTACAACCCATAAAGGGTCTTGGGTTCAGTACTATGTAAGGAAGAGTACTATTTCTTAGTCAGCGGTCGTGCAAAGAGGTGATTTGACCGTGATCACGCTCAACCGCCAGGTTCTTTCCCCTTAATTTTTCAATTAAGGGTACCCACTTTAAAGAGGCTGGGTTTGCCCCAGGAGGGTCTCTCGGCCCACGAGGCGAACTGTGGCGAATAATAAAGATATCATAAGCCATATCAGATTCGAACTCGGGACCTTGAGCACAGCAATCCACTGCCTTACCAGTGGGCTACCCCGCTCCCTAATACAAATAACAGTTGCCAAAAATAAATTCAATTAAATTTGCTGCAGTTATCGCTAAAAAAGAATGTATTCATCCAAACGTAACCAATTCAAGGTTTTGCAGGGCTAATAAAAACGTGCGTTGCGCATGAATTGTTTCAATGACTAAGGATGAACACAAAGTATAATGCATGTTACAATATAGATAATCGTTTGTTTTGGCAAGTGATACAAAACACTTGAGAAACCCTTGTTTAGATCCATAGTGTTCAGCTCATCTATTGTGCCAGTTCGAATTGCTTATTTTTTTATTTATAAAACTACGCAAGATAAAAACCTTAAACACAATGCATCCGATACCACTGCATCGCTTAAGGTATTTACCTACTTGGCAGGTATAGCATGTTTTGCCGTATCGATCAATGGTCCTATTTATTCCAAAATCTTGGAAGGATCTTTTGACCTTTAAGCCCAATTTCCTCGGCTATTTGCGCACCGCTTTCAGTAATCCCGACTGGGACGTAATCCAAGATATAATGAGCTCGGTCGGTAATGATGAGAACAGAATCGTAGCCGATAACCCTTTGTCGGGAGAACAATGGAGACCGTAAAAGGAAAGGTGTTTTCACCCTCCACTAATGGCGTCGTCTTCTTTTCAAACTTGGTCAACGCTAATTTCGTTTTAACGTCCTCAAAAGTATAGTTCAGATCAGTGCCATAGCAGGTTCGCAACGAAGAATTCGGCTTAATGTTTGAATCGTATTTCTCTGGGATAAAAACCGACGAAGAGGGAGTAAAAGGGAGTTTTTCAGTAATTACAAAAAAATTCATAAACTCTTCATTTAGCATAGAACAATGTCAAAATAAAATCTTAAGCCAATAAACCAGCATTTTACTCTAAACCCAGACTATTCAGGTTGAATTAAGTGGAACTCTTTCAATGGAAATAAAGTAATTTAAAAAAATATTTAAATTCTTAACATATCGCTCTTACAATGCATGACTGGTCTAATTAAAAAACAAAAAAGAAATATTTCAGAAAGGCCAATTAAGGGTTGGCCTTCTTTAACCGATAGTTAACATGTTTCACAAATCTATAATATAGCGGTTCATAAGGGATCTTGCCCAGAGTAAATAGAGGAACGTAGAAAATGTTTTTTTTTGTTTTGATAAATACGAGTATTATACGAAATATTATTTTAAGTTAGACCAGTCTTGCATTGGACCAGCGATATTAAGTCAAATTATAATTAATATTTCATTTTACATACCAGTCATTATTGTGGAGAACCGGTTGCAGTTTCGATATAAATGAATGCATTCATATTAAAAATGATGATTGCAAGAAGTGTATTTCAATAATAATTTTAAACTTAAGAGATCTCAGCTAAAATATTGCTTTTGTTTTTTTAAAATTTTGAGAATCACCAACCGCGAAGATCGAAACGTGAAAATTATGCTTATTTTATTATACTTGGAGAACTTCAGAACGTGTAAAAAACAAAAAAAAACTGAATAATTAAAATAAAAACAAAATTTCCCTATTTAGAACTTTTGGGATATGTAAATTTAATAGCATTTCCCGTAGAGATTGTTCCCATACGGGCACCGGAACAAGGTGCAACAAGTTTCAAAGGACCATGTCAGGAAGGAGTTGCCCAACCACACCCTCTTCTACACTCCCTCTAAGCACTCAACTTTCAGAGTTTATGCTACCAACTTATAACAGTATGCATAAATTGTCCACTCCCAGCGGTGAGCTAGCTTGACTTTGTGCACAGGCGAGGCCTCTAAGCTAACTAATCCAAACCTCTATGCCTGACAAGTAAATTCATCATGTATTCAGAGAATAAACCAATATTTTAAACAAATTAATTAAATGATATTAGTTTAACTCCTCGGAATAATGTTGAAAAAAAAAAATTAAATGTGAAATAAAGTTTGAAATTTCTTTTCAGGAGATTTTCCTAAATTTGTGACACTATTTATTGTTTGATTAATAAACAAAAAACAAGAAAAAAGTCAATTGGTTGAATGAAAAATTATTGAAATTGAATTAAGTATTTATAATTTCAAAATTTTTAGTTTTCAGAGTTTACCCTAAAAACATATCACCGGTCGGCAAGAATAGTGACACAATAAAAAATTCTAGTTATTTTAGTTTTTCAGATTTATTTCCAAATATAAATGAAATTAAAGTATATTTTATGGAAAGAAAATTACCTAATGATATTAGCAGCACTGTTAACTACTTATTAAGCATATAAGAATATTCTAATAATGAAAAATTGAAGTCATCCTTTTGAAGATTTCCATTTGGGAGCCGATCGGCGATGTAACAGTTATTTTGATAGTTCTGTTATAATTGCATTTTTTTTAGTACCACACTTTTGGCACTACACAATATGGTAAGAATTGCTGATGTTAATTTTTTTTTTAGAATTAAGGCGGGAGGGCTTATTCTGTAATAAATATCAAACTATTATATTTCCGAATCCCCCAATGTAAAATTTTCAATCGAATGAACAATTGTGTATAATTCACCAATAAATATAAAACTCAAATTAAATTCTGAAGGTAAAGGATTTAGTTTAGTCCTAATTAAAGTATTATGGACCCCATTAAATTTAACTCAAGTAGGTTAGGTTGTTAGCATTTAGGAAAAAAAAGAAAGGAAAATATTGAAATTGAAAAAAATAAAATAAAAGAGCACTCCAAAATGTACCAATGAAAACGAATATAGGAATAGATTTTTTTATTTCAATTATAAAGTGCTGTGAGGGGAAGAGTATGAACACACGGTAGCAACAAGGGAACTAGGCTTTGGAACCGAAGGGCTTCAAAGGACAAAAGGCCCTCGGGATATTCCCATAAAGTTGGGCTATTTGTCCAGTTGAATAGACTCCTCTGTTTCGTACTTCGTGCTTTGTCTAAAGCCTCCATTATTCCATTATTGAAACCATTTAAGGAGTCTTTGGGGGTTATTTAAAACTCGATAACCGTTTAAACTTGAAAAGCTTAAGCAAATTGAGATTTCCTATTAATATATAATACAACATTTTTTTTTTTATTAATGCAGCTTTAATGCTATACCTAAAACTGGTAAGCATTATACAAGATTAGGTCCTTAGCTTGACGTAGAGAAAAAAAAAATAAAAATATATCAATGATTATTTGGTGCTACAACTGTTATGTTACTTGGGTATGTCTAAAATGATACCTTTTTTAATTTTTTTATTGGTCTGCCCCTTCCTATTCCAGGCTATAAGGGGTTTCCCGGGCCAGGGGAGATGGTCGGCGATTGATGCCGAGTATTATTAAATTTCCCCTGGCTCCGGGTTTTGAACTTGCTATCTTTAGGTTCTCAATCATACGTTGCCATGGGCCACCATTTTCTGACGCGTTTGCCCACTTGGCCATCCCGCCACCCTTCCACAATGATAGCATTTAGTATGGCCTGATAACAACGGAAAAGGACCAATTTAGGAGTTCGCATATATTACGGCAACTTAAACTGTCTGAATAGGTCACACCCAGAAAAGCTGTAGCCTTACTCTTTAATTTCTATCTATAAAAATGAAAACTTTTTGATTGATATAATTAACTTATTTCAAAAATGCCTTTTAGAATTATTTATATTATTGAAAAAATCTCGAATTTTATTTTAGCTGTGACATGAATTTGAGATACGGAATTCAGAAAACAAATTTGCTAATGAAATGGAAATTAGTGTGACAGCACCATAAGTTTAATTTTTGGAAATAGACCAGTATTCTCCCCAATATGCGATATTTAAAATAAGTATTCAGGTATGTGGCAGTAAAATGTTTAATAAGTATTTATAAAATAAATAAAATCATAGCAAATGACCCAGGCAACAGTCCGCGAAGGTTAGGAGTGGGCAAGATAATTTAAGAGGAAAGATCACTTTTATTTTCAGGCTATAGGATGGCAACAATAGAACACGTCATGAACAGCAACCCGTTCCTAATTACCCAATAATAGGCCGCAACTTGTAAACTCGCCTCACCCCGTTGCAGCTGAGTGTGACCGGCGGGGCGTGGGCTCGCTGTGGCTCCCACACGAGAATATACACACCTACTGTCACCATTTGCATAGCCTCCACGTCCTGGCGGTACTCTCTAGCTGACCGTCAGTTCCAGGAGGTGAACGACTCGCATGGTAACAAGTTGTCAGGCATACACGCGGCATCCCATCATACAGCCAACCTGGGGTGGATTTAGCACGTAATTTGGGGGTGATGTCAAAACCCCATGTCTCATAATTAGGTGGCTGACAGCACCAAGTTTGGATGAGATTATTAACTTTTATTAAGAAGGATTGTGATCTAAACAACAAAAAGTGTCAAATTTAGGGCATAGGAACTACCTAATTGCATTATTCGTTTAAAAATACAAAAAATTGGAATAGCCAAAATATTTGAGGGGGGTCATGGCCCCTGTGCCCTCATCCGTGTGCCCCCTTGGATCCGCCCGTGCTACCAGCAACCGAGAGATGTAATGAGGAACTGTGGGGTAAGGCGGCTCCAAGGCTTTGAAGTTATATAAATTTAAGTTACATTGATTAGTCACGCTTTGAAACATTATTTATTCAGAGAACTCGAAATAAATATAATCTTCTGGTATCAAGTCATTTAATTTTTTGGAAAAATCAAGTTTTTAATTGGTATATTTTGCATCTTTCGCACAAGCACCGAAGCACATCTGATATAAATGTTTCTTTGCTTGATTCAAATTCTTATTATGGAAAATAAAAACGCACCTACCATCTACCTACTCCCTCATCCTTCAATCTTTGCTCCATAGGTATTTCTGAATTTCCGTAGATTCTTCTACTTCTTCATTCTTTCCTCAGCTTACTGGCGTTCCTCAAGGAAGTGTTTTAGGCCCCCTCCTCTAGTCAATTTACACCTCTGACATTCCGGAACACCCTTGCACCACTATCTTCACCTTCGCTGAGGACACAGCTATTATTTCTTCCCACAACGATCCCACAATAGTATCAATTGCTGTTCAGAACCACCTATTCGACCTAGAAAATTGGTTCCAAAAGTGGATAATAAAAATAAATGCGACTGAGTCGAACCATATAAGTTTTTCACTAAGGAAGCCAACATGTCTGTCAATCAAAATTAATAATACTTCTGTGCAATCTAAAAACATTGTACGTTACCAAGGATTATACTTGGACAAAACAGTCAATTGGAACATACATACGAAACTAAAAAGACAAGAACTGACCAGACGATATAAACAACTGTTCGAGCCAGTAGCTCGAAGCATGTGAGATTTTATCTCTTACTTTGTGTAATATTATATATTTCATATATCATATAGTTTATGTAATATCATATATTACATAAACTATCTTAGTTATATATATATATTGATCTTAGGTTATGTAATATATCATATATATATATATATATATATATATATATATATATATATCATTATATCATAATAAAATTAAATGGCCAAGTTCATGGGTTGGCAGCACTGAGTGACGTCTCTCGGACGGACTGTGCGTTTAAGAGACGGGCAGTGAGACCTCATGGTGGCGGAGACTATTTGCATCATATTTAGCATAGTAAGATCATGAGGGAGTAAATTTTGAAGGCCCCAGTGGGTCCTTGGGACCGAGAATGAAGAGGAGAAGCTGAGTGCTGGCCAGCCAAAATGATCAAGTTATTCACAGGCACAAGAAGAGCCCTTTTATTTTAACTACTTCAAATATCAAGGTAGGAGAACGCTTAAATTCATCATTCCTACGTTAAATGCAAGAAGTCATCATCAAACTATTAATCAAAATTTAAACTAACCATCTGTATGTAACTTTTCGGCCATTAAATTTCCAGTCATATTTTCATATCACGATAGGTTAAATAATGGTCAGGATTTTCAGTTATAATGATATTTATTATGGTAAGCCAACGTTTCGATCCAACTTGTGGATCTTCATCAGGGCTAAAAGAAAACAAATATATGAGTATCTATGCTAGAGGGTGACAATAAATGGATACATTACAGAACTGATAATAATATAAAAGATGGTGTATACATAAATATTAAAATAAGAGGCTGGTTAACAAGATAAAATAGAATATGATATTTACCTACTGAGTCCAGGTGGATACTAAGACTAAAGGTAAAAATAAGGTGAAAGGTAGTGGTAGGGGGTTAGTTTTGCCGACTTCAAAGGTTTATGGCGGGGAAATCCGACGCTTTTGAAGTGAAGGCACATGACAACTGAGTGAACAAAAATATTTAAAACTAACAAAATATATGGTACTGTATACAAATAGTTGTTTCTGGACTGAATAATAACATAAAAATGAGATAATACATAATGTAACAATGCATACAAATATGGAAAAAATACAGAAAGAAGCATACAATACAAAAAATAATAATAGTACAAGAGGTACAGAGATAATTGCAGGTACCTATGAAATCAAAACTAGGATTTGAGGATGCGGAAGATGTTAGAATAAGTGGATGAAATTATCTCTTTATCTGTTTTGTGATTTACCGGGTTATTTGTTTCTAGATGGATGAAAATGGATTCTGAGAGGAGACGTTTGCCGTGGTTAGATACAGTTGCTAATATGGAGTTGTTCTCAAAGTCGAAGGAATGGTTGTGGGCAATGGCATGTTCTGCTAATTTAGATGTTGACGAATTACGCGTGGAAATACTGTATTTATGTTGATAAATACGTTTTTTTAAATAATTTTTGGTTTCACCTATATAGCAACTGTTGCAATTAAGCGTGGAGCACTGGATACGATAAACTACATTACACTTGTCTAGGAGAGGTACAGGGTCTTTGAGTTTTGATTTTTTAATTTATTGTTATTTTTTAATACTAGGCGCATGTGTGGGGAACTCGATGAGAAGGATTTTTTAATTTTGTTTGAGAGAATGGGGATATATGGGATAGATCTGTATTGGAAAGTAGAAATCGGAGGTGGTGAAGAGTTGTTAGAGAGATTTTGAGTTTTAGCATTGTTATTGATGAGTGTTTTTATTAAGTGCTCAGGAAAATCGTTAGATTGCAAGATATTTTTCAGGCGGATTTTGTTATGACAATGAAATTGTGGATCGGACAAGGTCAGGCTACGGTGGATGAGGTTTTTTGCGACGTTGATCTTTTGGTGATGTGGATGTTGGGAAAAATAGTTAAGGAGTCGGCCAGAATAAGTGGGTTTGGTGTACCAATTAGTGGATATAGAATGGTCCGGGTTTCTGGTAATGGAATATATTTTTCATATCACAAATATAACCCCATATTTTGTTCAGTTAATAGTTTAATCATTTCCATCATTCCCCCATTATACAGTCCACATTACCATAAATACCATAATTACCATAAATACCAGCGGAACCACCAATGGTTCGTGGTCTATAATATTCCTAAAAGAATTATAGACCACACAACAACTGTCACACCTCCTAGACTACAGATAATCACTTTACTTACGAAACAAAAGACTAATATACAATACGATACTAAAACCTATTTGGACCTACGGAGCATAACTCTGGCGTTCCGCTAAACAAGTACATATAAATAAAATTCAAAACACTCAGTCGAAAAATTGTAAACGCTCCATGGTACATTTCTAACAATACAATACACAAATACATGGACATTCCAACAGTAAAATCATGCATTCTCGACAAATACACTACATTTCACTGTTCAACTCAAAACCACCCAAACCCACTTGTTTCTTCTCTTTCTTCCTCCCAGTTACCCGTCCAACGAAGATTAAAAAGACAATGGCCGAGGGATATGCTCGAGCACTCCAATTAAATCAAGCAAATCTAAGAAAAACTTAGCACTCCACAAATTTTCTAGATGGGCTCCAGCGTAGGCGCAAATGCCCTAAAATTTAAATAAATAAAATAAATTCTTATGTAAGTTATAATATTTTTGAACGAATTTAATTCATTTTAATTATAAACTCAATCCCAACCATGATTTTTGAGCAGATCTCTCAGCCAAAAGCCGTTCACATCTCTGTACTACCGGTAACAGTGAGAAGAAAAGAGAACGAACAAGGGGGTTTGAGTGTATTTCAGTTTAACAGTAAAATAGGGTTTATTCATATTATTTTTATTATTTTACTATAGAATATTCATGTATTTGTATTTGGCGTTCTTAGAGTTCTGTAACATTGAGAGTTGACACATTTTCGAAGTATTTTTTGATTTTGGGTATTGTAATGTCTTGACATTTCTTGTCTGTTTAGTTGTGTATGTGCGTTTCAAGCGAATTTTTAATTATAAATATTGTATTCAAAAAATCGCTATAAGTCAATTCATCTAAGTTAACGCTGCATAATTATACAAGTTAAAACTACTAAATGCAGAAGCAACAAATTTCCATCATAACAATTTTTCCTTGAAATTTTGCTCCCTTCGAATTCTGCTGTCTGACAAAAGACTCCGCACAGCTTCCTCGGGGATCCGGCTCAACATCCTGAGCTTTATAGTAGGCCGCAAATTTATTTTATATAGCGGAAGGGGGTAGATAATGAAGTAATTTTCACCTTTTTATGAATTGTTATGGAAAAAAACTGTGGTCTTAAAAAAGATGTGAAGGGATAAAAATGGTTCTTTACAAAAAAACAACCAATCCTTTAAAATCCCACTTTTAATTCTAACACTTGATAAAAGAGAAATTAATTTGATTCCGCAAGCATTTCAATATTTTCTTTCATGATGCAGGTATGAAGCTACTGCCTTTGAAATTGAGCTGTGACCAAAGAATAGATGTTGCTAGGTTTGAATTAAAAATTTAGACGCTTTTGTCAAGGTGAATTTACACCAAACAACTTGCTGAACCGATAATCTCTCGAACCGAAGTTCGAACCACGAACAACCACTTTGTACTGATTACATTGAAACTACAAGTTGAGTGAACAAAGATGGAGGCTGATTGCACCCATAATCTTGTCTTTCCACTGCAATTTTAACATAAATATAATCAGAAAAAAATTAGCATAAGCTACTCCTATAAACACAAAAAAGTCTTGAACTAACTCGAAAGCGCTAATCCTGAACACCTGACCGAACCTTTTTGATTTCGATTACTTTTTAGATTAGCTGAACATTGAGGAGAAAAGGCTGTAAGGAATGCTGTTCGAGTAAGTGTAAATTCCCTCCTTCGGCGCTATAGATAACAGTCTTTCCTGAAAACAGCTGATTTTACAGCTATGATGTTGAAAGGTGCAAGAGATATGATGTATCGTTAGACATTCGAGATTTTTATTTTATTTTCATGTTCGTTTTGGTATTTTTTTTTTTCTTTTTTCAATCGCAAATGAGTAAACCTAAAGTCTGACCGATCTAATAAGACATATCTTATTCAATCGAAAGATCGAGTACCAACTACTACAAAGGAAAGATGGCAAGAAAGATTTCTCACGAACTCATGATTAATTCAAAGCATTAATTAATAAAATCCACCTCCCCCTTTGCGAGGGGACGGGTGGGGATAATTATGAGTGAGCTATGATAATGGGATTATGTCACTATCTGAATTAATTAGGCACACCAGATCTGCAAGGCACCGGCGTCCGCTAACGGATTTGACTAATGAAAATTTAATTCACTCTCCTGTTAACGACTCTCTTAAAAGAACATAAATTAAATTGTAACGAGGAAAACGGAAAATAAAGCGGCAAAAGAAAAACACAATGATGATTGGGTATACTTAAATGGTATAGGTATCAACATATTTAAGATACTATTTTAATCTTAATTAAATCTAGACGGTAATTATTCAAATTTTTGTCTGGCAACTGCTCATTAAAATGGCAATGTAAGGTATTAATATCCCAATTCACTCCTAAAAAACTTTATACATGTTTTTAAAGATTAGTATTGTACATTACAATTTTCCTGTTATTTTGAATATTTAAAAAATACAATTTGCAATGAAATTAAATATATTATCATTTTATAATTCATAACAGTTTTTCTAGATAAAAGATGAAATAACTAAAATGAAAAAGAAACTTCATAAGTTAACATGTATAATAATATCTGTGCTGGGATGGCAAAACGTCGTATGTTATTTTTTTAAATTTTACGAGACGGCATCTTACCAGCTTGTTATTAGGAAGATTATAATTATAGAAAATTTATTTGTATAAATTAATTTTAAGGCATTTCCGTGAGAACTTTTTATAATTTAATTGTTTTATTACGATATCATCACTAGAAATAAAATATAATGAAAGTAGTTAACAATCTAAAATTTTCGTAATGCGTGGGATGAAGATGCATAGGCACGTGTTTCCCATCATTATAAAAATAATAAAACTTGCTAATAATTTACAAGTAAGTATTGTAATTGCCTCCAAAAAAGAAAAAAAAGCACAATACGATTTATAGATTTATTGTTATTATTATACTTATATAACTTACAGTGATATGTAGTATTTGTTTTGCATCCCGGGTATATGCCTTCAAGCATCCCGGGTATTTATGACTTACGTGGGTATATGGTATATGCATATGTCTTGTTATATGACCCTATCTGACTTATGTTAACTATTTTATAAACAATGCGTATACTTATAAAATAGTTTTAATAAAATTACCATACGTGTTGCATTTAAATACGAAGTTATGCAAGACAACAAGGCTATGGATGTTTGTAGGAATAAGTATCAATAAAAGTAAAATTGGGGTACAGAAGAACGCAGTAAACAAAATATAAAATATATCGTATTACAAGACGGAAGATAAGTTCCGCCACGATAAATGTTTTATATCCTAAATAATATATGTATATATATTATTTTTAACAGAACGATTTTTTCTATGATATAATATATATCTTTTATGAAAAACGAGAATTTAAATACATAAAAATGAGCCCGATTGTGGTAAACAACAGATTTATCGTGTTATCAACATATTATGTACGAGCAGACCCAGCCAAGCGTTGTTTTGGCTCAGTAGCTATAATGCGTTCAATAAGTTACATCCTATTCTT
Organism: Aelia acuminata; assembly: GCA_911387785.2. Taxonomy (NCBI): domain Eukaryota; kingdom Metazoa; phylum Arthropoda; class Insecta; order Hemiptera; family Pentatomidae; genus Aelia; species Aelia acuminata. Next base: position 62,458,113 of record OU426981.1, read on the forward strand.
TTTTGTAGTCAAATAAAAAAATTAACTAATAAAGACAAAAACGTTTCAGCTAATCTAAAAACGAACGGGATTTAAAATAGAACTTTACGCCAAATTTAAAATTGTTTGGTAAAGATTTATCTAGATGGGTTAAAGTTTTTATTTTTTATATCTTATTTTTACCATAGTGTATTAATGAAAGCCACATGTAAAAGGAACTATTAAGGAATATAATTTGAGCAGGGTTTAATACAATCACAAAGACAGAAAAAATGTACAAAATTAATCTTTTGCCTTTATATATATTAATTCAGATATTAATTCAGAACATAACACATGTTGAAATAAGACATCGTATCAGGAGGTTATACTAATAGGTGCACAATGATTTTGGTTAACCTGTCTTTAGCTATAACAAATAGATTCGATGTTTTGACGTGAAATCGCAAACATAATTTGCCATGGAAAAAAACACGGATTTTCCCAGTCCATGCTTGAAAAAATTGATTTATGCTTACCCTCCCTAAATATCGAAAGAAAATGAAGTGTGTCAATAAATCAACTTGCACCGCCATCTGTTGGAAATTTCTAGAACTTACAAATAATCACCCTCAATTGTAGTAATAATAAGCATTTAATTTGCAAAAAAAGAAATAATCGAGATAAAAACTACACATAATGAGCCAAATGTCATCAAAATCGGTTGAGTAATTTATGATTTTACCTCAGAAAAACATCGGGAAATGAGATTTTTATATATATAAAGATTTAGTAGAAGATTGGACTTCTAAATGATAACATACAAGGAATCAAAGCAAATTAAAAATGTAATATTGTTAATGAAGATCATAGGCCAAATATGGGCAATGTAAGAGGCCTAAAACGCCTAATATAGGACCATCCGTGGAGAAATTATGGCGATCAAGTTTAAGCGACAGTTGTGACGTCTCTTTTATCAAGGTATTCAATGGACTGCGGAAATTAAGTCCTGAGGAACAGTTATCAGATTGGGCTGACATTTCACTCCCTCCATCCTGCTCTCGGATTTCGTAACTTAGGCGTACGCTACCTATCAGTAAAAAAAAAAAGTAAGACAAAGTTTTTTATCAAAAGCCACGCTGTTATTTCGAAGGCTACTTTTATTTTCCCTTGGAAAGATAAGGAATATATTTTTTGCATAGAAACCCGATTCTAAATGAAAGATTGAATTTTTTTTTAAAGTACCTACACTACAAAAAAAAAAAAAAAAAAAAATAGAAAATCACTTTTTTTTGTAAGACTTAATTTCAATTCAAGGTAAGGTAATTAAAACAGAAAATATTCTGGGATAGTAGTATTAGGGGTTTTAGGGCGATAAATTACTAGATTATTACGCCCTATTCTGGGATAAATACCTTCTAAAGATAATAATAGTAAAGAAGATAATAAATAATACAATACAAGAATAGATAATAAATAACATTAATAGAAGATAATAATATTCCTGAATGCCAAGAGATGACCAAAGCATACATGAAACTTTAAATAGGGCAAGGCAAGTAAAGAACAAAAAACAAAAAATTCTGAAAAAACATTCTTCAAAAAAAAAATATTTCAAACAGCTAGAGGAAAACTAGCTGGACAACTAACTGGAGCAAAAAGTTTGACTTTTTTTTTACGAGCTGAAATGTTTTCTAACACAAATTTTGGTCCCAACAGGCTCCAAAAATATAATGTCCATGGAAATAAATTGGTTCAACCAGGTTGTTTCACTGTCCGAAGTTCGCTTTAGTTCAACCGAACACGAATACTTTCTCTGTTTTCAAAGTTCACTTTACAGTTAAGTCGTTTATAAAAAAAAAAAATAAATAAATAAAAAAATTTACTTTATTTTATTTCACCAAATAACACTCACTCCTTTCGAAAAAATCATATCTAGAAATCGGCTTTTTTAATTATGATTCTTTTCGAGACGCCCTGAAAGAGTAGTATACCCTTGCACTATTCCCAATTATTTAGCTCAATCCAAGCAAAGAGTTTTTTTTTAACAAGAACGTAATTAATCAAAAAGGGATGTGCAAATTGAAAATTATAAATTTTGTTTATATTCAAACAGGAGAAAAGAATCAGTCAAATCATCTAAAGGGCCTGCTGCTTGGTAAAAATTTTAATTAGAGGCTCAACATTTATTCTGAAGATTTACTAACAATTTATTTACTGAATATAATATTTATTTCCCTAATTGTAATACGAAATTAAAACATTCATAAAACTTTTAATTTATGATAATCGCAATTAGTAACCACGGAGAAAAATTATTTCAGTTAAGTAACATGAATGGATAAAATAAATTATTTTGTCTGTACCAATTACCTTCTACCTCTTCAAAAGCTAAATATCATTCTTTTTGAAATCCCCAGCTTTGCAAAGACATATTATACATATATATATTCATAATCTTATTACATAACGAAAATTAAAATTTAACCTGACAAAACATGCTTACGCTCGTCATAAATAAATCATAAAAGTTTAAGAATAAATAAAATGTTTTATTATTAATGCAATTTTTATAAGCTGAGGTAAGGAAACAGTTTCCTCAGACTGGAAATTACTCAAGCTTAGACCGAACGTGGCAGAGTAAACAATCCACTTAGAATACGCCACTAATACGATGGGAGAGGCCCATGTGCGGCGGGCACGTGGGTGAAATGGGCCCCTTTATCGGAAAACACTAGAGCCTCCTTCAAGACCCTATACGGGAAGGGTAATAGTGAAATAATCAAGACTTTTTTAAACAGTTTCTGAGTTATCCGTTTTTTATATTATTATTATAATAGTTTTAATAACAACTAATAAACTATTTATCGGAAAATATAATATCTGTTACTACTTTGAGCATTTTAATAAAAAAATATCTGAAAAGGAAAGAATGGCTAAGAGGTCTAGGACTCTAATCATAAAAAAAATTCGACAGGGAATGACGAGGCCCAAGTTTGAGATTATGATACAATGGAAGAAATACAATAAGAAAAATAAAAATAGAAATACCAAGTGTATTTGTTCTTCATTTTTATAAATTGATCTCTATATGTCAAGATTACATAGAATCGTTTAAAAAATACAATCGTTAAAAAAAAAAAACTATAATTTTATTTCCCCGCATTGGTCTTTGAAATTATTCAATATAAAACATCAACATAAAAGAGTATTTTGGTCAGATTGTAAATGTATTCTTCTTACGAACGTTCAAAATTATTATCTTTGAAAAACATATCTAAAAATCTGATCCGGATATTCCAGAGGTACGGATAAAATGGGCCCTGACGAATCTAAAAATATCAATATGTTGAGATCTTACTGTAAACCTAAAAATATCACTATTTTGAGTTTCAATTGTTCTGACGATTAAAAAAGAGGTTTACCGGGATTAGATAGAAAGATGTAAAGATTTTTAAAAGTTTTCTAATATTTCTTTTTACAAAAAGTATGGCATTGTAGACATTTCTCAATGAAAACAAATAATAATTCAACAAAGTTCCCAGTTTTAGGTTCCAAGAGTTGGTGAAATAAAGCAAGAAAAAATAATTAAAATATTACTTCAAACAATAAAAATATTGCTTTATGTGTAACAAAATAGTTTCCTATACTATGAAAGCAAAATAGTTAATGTAATATGTAGTAGTGCCGTTCTATCTATGCCACCTCTTGCGGACAAAGCATCCTTTATCCTAAGTTGGAAACCTTTTGTTTAACAACGATGACAAATTCGTTTTCATGAAATATAAGTAAGGCGTAGAATAATGTCTCCATATTAACTCCTAAGTAGATAGCGACCATAAATAAGCTTGAAACTCTTGCTTGCATTTACCAAGATGGTTTAAAAGAGAATGAATATTGTCCCGGATGTTAACAGTAAATAAAAACTTTAACAACAATTCAAATAAAAAGTTATTTGAATATATTACAATATATCTCTTTTTCGGAGAGAAAAGAAAACAAAAAAAGCAATACACAAAAAGCCTTCAAAAAATATTTGACGATACGTAGAGAAAGAAGTAAGGACAGGCGTGGCATGTTTCACACACCTGTCTATCGCAGCTCCTCTTCAGGATCTAGGTATTTAGCAGGCCCTCAGACCTGCGGTTGGACATAATAACAAGCTCCAACACGGATCTTAAACTTAATCAAGCAAAAACTATAGATCAAGATTGTTGAAACAGGTTCACAAGAGCACAGGAAGTAGAGAGCCAAATAAAATAATTTGTATTCATTCCTTGATGCATGGTATCGAATTATCAACTTATAAAAAAATGAAAGGATAGATTTTAATAGGATTTCTTGAAGTGTTCGACCGTTTTTCATAGATATAAATATCTTCCCATATCTAAGAACGGATTTGGCCTAAATAGGTAGTCTTAAGTAGTTAGAAGAACTTTTCTGATGATTAATTTAGAAATAATGAAATCTTAAAAATCGGGACTCAATAGTAAAATATATCAACAATTAAAGTAAGAAAAAAAGAAAATTATAGTAAGTAAATATAGGCTTAACACATTAGGTGGAATAAAGACGCTTGATCCTATATAGATAGTCTTAAGAAAGTTTGGAGGAAGCTGCCACAGGTTTTAACGCTTGAAAATGGAGACAAAGAAAAAGAGTGATGTTTACAAAGTTTAAGCAGCTTCAAAAATTAAGAACTTTGGGAAGATTGTGTTAGAAAAAAACGAGTTTCGTTTTCCCATTCGAGAGAGAGAAATAAAACAGTGTTCAGCGAACACTTAAAAATCTTTAAGATTTATATTTGTCGGTACAATATGTTCATGGATACTAGCATCGGATCGCTAATCTGAAGCACATATGCTCACACATGATAGACAACCCTTTGAAGAATAAGCAAGATGGATGCAAACGAAGAGACTAAAACGAAGGTAGCTAATCTTGGGTACACGGCCTACGAGGCAGGGCTGCTCGCCCGGGCGTGAACAGCCCCTTATCTCATCCCTTAAGTTCCACGCTTCCCCCATCCTATTCACAACTTACAGTCGAGGATACCCCGCAAGCTTTCATTACACCGCCATCCCATTGTGCGCTGCAGATTTATAGCTGATAGTAAATCGAGTCTCAATTAATGAGCTCTATAGACAAATCAGATAATGGCTTGCAATAAAACATTATTACAAAGAAAAATCGGTAGTTAAATTAGCAGTTGAAGCCCAAAAATAACCTTTGTCACCGAGGTAAAGATCACTATTTCCATTATTATAATGAATTCAAATGCCACCATAAATTCTTCCAATTACCGTCAATTATTATTAAATAACGAAGGTCGTTTGCTTAATAAAGCATACGACCTTGACGTATTTGACGTAAAAAAAAAAAATTATATGTATATGACGTAAAAAAAAAAAATTCAATACAGTATTTATCTTGCTATCCAAAGTGTTAAATTAAAAAAGGAAATGGAACAGATATAAATATTAAATTTTCAAATAATGATTTTATAGAAACCAAAGCCCAGGGTACTTAATTGGGTACTCATACTATAATAAAAACCCATTTTATGAAAATCCATAAAATTTATCATTTTTCTTTGACAATGTAATAACATTATATAAGTTGCGACAACCAAGGGCATTTGGCATTATTTCTCATTAAGGCTATATATAAATATTAGTGTAACCTTAAATCGTTAAATAAAAACATATGGTTTAAAATCCTAGGCCATTTGTTGGAACGAACTAACAATTGGAGCAAACTGTCATAGCACGTGCTTGTGACTACGAAGCTCGAACGCCATCCACGACGTTCTAAGAGGTTATAGACCCTTCTCCTTACGAATATAGACTTAATTAACCTTTTCTAATATTTATGTTGTTATAATTCGTGCGGCATTGATAAGTGTATATTTTCGTTGAATAAATACTGTTTTAGCCAAATAGGTGTTACGTTATAATAAACTACTGATGAATATCAGAATTATAAACTTGGAGTATAAGAAATAAATTAAAAGTTTTGAAAAACATAACCTTTGATTATATTTTAGATCTGGGCAGTGTCTTATACATATTTTTTATTTATTTTACATTTTATTCAAATAAAATACACTGATTTGTAATTGAATATTAAAACATAACATATACAAAAATATATTTATATTTTAATTCGCAAGAACCAAAATACCACATTTTACGATGTATCTTTTAATATTTTCTAGCCTTCTAATATATAGTCCAATCATGTAAAATTCGAAATAAGACTTCTCATTAAAAAAAAAAAATCTGGTGCGTGCGCGCAACACACAACTTTCACTTACTAACTTAGATTAGAAATTAATGCGTTGTGTTAATGCCACTTCTCACTCAGTTACACATTTTTCCACATTCATTTCTTATTTTTGTTTTAATTTCCTCTATAACAAACACTAAATAAAAGTTTTTACTTGAGATAATTCGGCTTAAGAGTTAATTTTTCCATATAAACAAAAACAAACAAACAAAAAATGTCCCTACCCCATTTAAGCCCCCTCAGAACATTTTAATAATGATAAAGCTTACCTGATAATAAAGAACACCTAATTTTCATTAAACATAACGAATTTGATTAAAATCGTTAAAGCCGTTTTTGAGTAAATAAAAAAAACACGTGAAAGTGATACAAAATTTATTAAGTCCCCCCTCCGGTACATCAATTATGATAAAATTTTTACAGTCATATCTCGGGCATATACATACATCGAATACCCAGTTTGATCAAAATCGTTATAGCCAATTTTGAGTAAATAAAAAAAACACCTGAAAGTGATACAAAATTTATTAAGTAAAGTCCCCCCTCCGATACATCAATTTTGATAAAATTTTTACAGTCATATCTCGGGCATATACATACATCAAATACCCAGTTTGATCAAAATCGTTAAAGCCAATTTTGAGTAAATAAAAAAAACACCTGAAAGTGATACAAAATTTATTAAGTAAAGTCCCCCCTCCGGTTGATCAATTTTGATGAAATTTTTACAGTCATATCTCAGGCATATCAATACATCAAATATCGAGTTTAATCAAAATCGTTAGAGCCGTTTTTGAGAAAATCGAAAAAAACCTAAAAAGTTATTAAATAAAGTACCCCCTCCCTTTGAGCAATTTTGATGAAATTTTTGCTGTCACATCGCGGGCATATACATACAATAAATACCCAATTTCAGGTTCGCACGGTTTATAGTTTTTGAGCTAGTCTGTTCACATACACACACACACACACACACACACACACACACACACACACACACACACACACACACACACACACACACACACACAGACCATTTCGCGGGACTTGGTCATTTGGACTCAGGGGACCCCAAAACGTCTATTTCCGTTGAAAACCGGAAGTCGAAAATTTTCACGATCGCAATACTTCCACTTACTATATATTTCATATATAGCTAAGTGAAAGTAAAAATATTTTATGAATTAAAACTAAGCTATTGCAACAATACCCATAACAAAGGTAACAAACAATTAAACAATGACTAGATGATATACATAAGGTGGGATGGCGAACCCCCTTTTTGCTTTGGTTCTGCGGTCTCCCGGGCAGACCTCTGGCCAGCTTGCTCATTTATTAAACTTGGTTAACGGCTGGGCCTTTGCATTACATTTCCGCAATTCAGCGACTTTAGTATTCCATGGTTAGAAATTATAACTAATATTTCTATCTTATCAGGCACAAAGAATTTGTTATCAGGCCAATAAGTATAGTAATTAGCAAAAAAAAAAAAAAAAAATAAGAAAATAAAATAAGGTGCTGTAATAAACGACATAAATTTTAAGTTTGAATTATTTATTCTTTATTCCTTATGTCGATGAATTTTTTTAAGATCAAATATGATTAAGTATACAATGGACATACATTTTAATTAAAAATGAATTCATAGTAGCATCGGAAAATATGAAGATACTAAGAAAATTATACAATATTGTTTTGTTTGTTCTATATGTCTTTTAATGTAAAATAAAGTATACACCTAAATAAATAATTATAAAATATAGAATAAATGTTGAAATTATTATATTGATATTTTAGTTAGTTAAGAAACTTATCGTTTCTTAACTAGACATTAACTACAGCTTAACTTATGTTAAATACAGATTTTCCTTTTTTTCCTTCCTTTACGATTCAGTATGGGTATAACCTACACTATTATTTCGTCATTGTCATGCCTTTACGTTTTTGTTTGTGATGTTTGCATTTTTGATGTATAGTTTTTATTATTTTAATTCATGGTTAATCAAGGCCTTGATTAACTTTACTGGGTCCCCTCGCTGAAAAAGGATTAAAAATATGTGTCCATTTTAGTTGTGATCAGAGCAAACCACATTTTCCGGCAGCCGTCATCTTCGTCTAATTTCCAACCCCTCGGAAATTTTTAGGAGTAACAATGATATAATTTTTTTAAATATTTTCAAACCCCCGGAGAATTTTTGAGTTTATATAGGTAAAGCTAGTGCCAGAGCATTGTTAAAATGTTGTAGCCTCATGGCATAGACTTACATAAAAAGTTATAGTTCAATATGATAAATAACCGAATGTATCATCTAAACGAAGGTAGAATAACTCGAAGTGCATTGTAATAGATCAGCCGCTCTTTGCTTATTAGTGTTTTCGGATAGCGAATAAAATTTTTCTTCCTAAATTTGAAATAAAAATGATTCGAATAATGCAATTTCCAATTTCTTTTTTCTTCTAAAATAGAGTCACAAAAATTTTGGTATTCGCATAATGTAGTGGAACTGATTAGTGATTAAATATTTGACTTAGCAATATGTTAACAATAATCGTATTTGTATAGCGAGAAACGAACTCTTGGAACATGGATGAATGCAAGCCTTTTTGGTTTTCCTACCGGGGGATTGGTTATAGTTATAGTTCAATAAATAAAAATAAAATTAATTAGAAATGCATTAGACTGTGTACAGGTGATACAGGTGTATCATAATCTATTTCACAGCCGGTTTATTTTAATAAGAAAATAATTTATAAATTTTGATATTTTATTTGAACTGCTGGATGAGCCGAAAGCCTCCTATTATTTTTATTATAAATTTTCAATATTTTTTTAAACGGCCAAAGTGATCACAATGATTACATCGAAAAACTAATCTTAAAAAACAGCTTCATCATCTCTATCACAGTTTGACTTTTTATTAAAAACTTCTAACTTTCTTTTATTAGTCGTCAAAAAGCTGTAACTTTTTCCTTTCATTTCACCGCTCCGAACAAAATCTTTTCCGAGAGGTCTCCTGAAAATGACTAATATCCCATTCTAGCAACTTTTGATCCTAAAGGTGACTCAATTAGGATCGGAGGTTTTGGGAATCTTTTTGAAAGACACGTGGAGTGTAATTATTAAGTAGGGTATTGGTTTTGGAAAATTTCATAGCTTTACTGTCTTGATAAAATCTAATATGAAAAAGGTCCTTGTGAATCTTGGCGTAGTCGAAACTGCTATCCACTATGATATTTATACTAACTAATACAGCCCAAACTGATAAGGTGTTACTGATGATGGAAATCGAAATAAACAATAAATTTTACTGCAAAAAAAAAAAAAATCACTTTTACACACACACACACACACACACACACACACACACACACACACATATATATATATATATAAAACAGTGAGCAAGTGCGACCCGACCGCTTTAGATATCTTGAGCATTATGTCGGCGATTCCGGTTGAATCCTTCATCGCGGTGGACACATGAAATAGAATCTCGACCCTGGTTAAAATAGGTTGGTAAAACCTGTAGAGTAACTCACCGTATGCCACACTTGGCAAGAATGGGGAATCGATCAAAAACAATTAAATTAATGGAGAAGCAGCTAATACTAAGGAATACAGCTGAGGAATCAATCAAGCAGATTTTCAGAATCAGAAAAGGAATCACAGACAATCGATCTAAATTATTCAAGGATTAAGGGATTTTCTATAGACCAAATAAAAATTAAAAGTAAAACATATCCAATGAATATTGTTATTTGAGAGTAGTGGCAAACTTTTTATAACACCCGCAAGCCCTATTGATTGATACATGCTTGACCAATCTGCTAGACTCTAATCGACACAAGCCCTGTATCACTAACGAGGTTAGGTAGGAGATTAAGTATCGGCTAATCGATTGAAGGAATTAATCACCTCGGCCTCCTCCGCCAATCAAGTTCCAAGCCACTCCCCCGGTAGGAACGCCAAAATGCTTGCTTCCAAGAGTTCGTTTCTCGCTATACAAATACGATTATTGTTAAAATATTGCAAAGTCAAATTTTTAATCACTAATCAGTACCCCTACATTATGCGAGTACCAACATTTTTGTGACTCTATTTAAATAGAAAAAAGAAATTGCATTTTTCGAATCATTTTTAAATCAAATTTAGGAAGTCGAATAATCTTTTATTAGTTATCCGAACATACCAATAACCATTGAGCGGCTCCTTTATTCCACTGCCCTTCGAGTTATTCGACATTCGTTTAGTTGCTGTCGGTTATTTATCTGTTAATATAACTAAAGAACATTTGGAAATTAAAGGTTTCTTCCAACAAGACTGAAATCTCGAGTGATTTTGTACGACGATCATCTTTCCTCCATCCAATTATCTTTTCAGGAATATAGTCCACTCGGTACTAACGGCCGAGTTAAATTAAAAAAATCTGGTGCGTGCGCGCATCACACAACTTTCACTTACCAACTTAGATAAGAAATTAATGCGTTTTGTTAATGCCACTTCTCAAAGTTACACATTTTCCACATTCATTTCTTATTTTTGTTTTCATTTGCTCTATAAACCCCTCAGAACATTTTAATAATGATAACGCTTATCTGATATTATATAACACTCAATTTTCATTAAACATGACGAATATGAAGAAAATCGTTAAAGCCGTTTTTGAGATAATCTAAAAATTAGAAAAAAAGTTATGAAATAAAGTGTCCCCTTCGGTTGATCAATCTTGATGAAATGTTGGCTATCACATCTTTGGCATATACATACATAAATACCCAGTTTGATCAAAATCGTGAAAGCCGTTTTTGAGTAAATTAAAAAAACACGTGAAATTGATACAAAATTTATTAAGTAAAGTTCCTCTCCGGTTGATCAATTTTGATGAAATGTTGGCTATCACATCTTTGGCATGTACATACATCAAATACCTAGTTTGATCAAAATCGTGAAAACCGTTTTTGAGTAAATAAAAAAGACACGTGAAAATGATACAAAATTTATTAAGTAAAGTCCCCCCTCCGGTTGATCAATTTTGATGAAATGTTGGCTATCAAATCTTTGGCATATACATACATCAAATACCCAGTTTGATCAAAATCGTGAAAGCCGTCTTTGAGTAAATAAAAAAAAACACTTGAAAATGATACAAAATTTATTAAGTAAAGTCCCCCCTCCGGTTGATCAATTTTGATGAAATGTTGGCTATCAAATCTTTGGCATATACATACATCAAATACCCAGTTTGATCAAAATCGTGAAAGACGTTTTTGAGTAAATCGAAAAAAACTTAAAAAGTTATTAAACAAAGTACCCCCTCCCTTTCAGCAATTTTGATGAAATTTTTGCTGTCACATCGCGGGCATATACATACACTAAATACCCAATCTCAGGTTCACACGGTTTATAGTTTTTGAGCTAGTCTGTTCACACACACACACACACACACACACACACACACACACACAGACACACAGACACACACACACACACAGACCATTTCGCGGGACTTGGTTAATTGGACTCAGGGGACCCCAAAACGTGTATTTCCGTTGAAAACCGGAAGTCGAAATTTTTCACGATCGCAATACTTCCACTTACTATATATTTCATATATAGGTAAGTGAAAGTAAAAAATCTGGTGCGTGCGCGCAACACACAACTTTCACTTACCAACTTACTTAGATTAGAAATTAATGCGTTTTGTTAATTGCCACTTCTCAAATGAACAGAACAGCTTTAATTATAACGCATTGGTTTGTCATTAAAGGCGTACGGCGCATGCGTGAGCTCAAAGTGTTTTATGAGTTGACGGAATATATTTCTTTTTTCTCCTGTATATGTTTACTTGATTTTCTTCATATATCATTTTTAGCCATTTCTTATTTTTAGGCGTGATGAGAGACAGTTAATTTCTCAATATAAACTAAAACAAAGGTACTTTATAGAAAAACAAAAAAGGCCCCTTCCCCATTTAAGCCCCCTCAGAACATTTTAATAATGATAAAGCTTACCTGATATTAAATAACAACTAATTTTCAGTAAACATGACGAATTTGATAAAAATCGTTAAAGCCGTTTTTGAGATAATCGATCATAAAGGTGAAAATTGGACAAAATTTATTAAGTAAAGTCCCCCCTCCTGTTGATCAATTTTGATGAAATTTTTACAGTCATATCTCGGGCATATAAATACATCAAATACCAAGTTTGATCAAAATCGTTAAAACCGTTTTTGAGTAAATAAAAAAAACACGTGAAGATGATACAATATTTATCAAGTAAAGTCCCCCCTCCGGTTGATCAATTTTGATGAAATTTTTACAGTCATATCTTGGGCATATCAATAGATCAAATACTCAGTTTAATCAAAATCGTTAGAGCCGTTTTTGAGAAAATCGAAAAAAACTTAAAAAGTTATTAAATAAAGTACCCCCTCCCTTTGAGCAAATTTGATGAAATTTTTGCTGTCACATCGCGGCCATATACATACTCTAAATACCCAATTTCAGGATCGCACGGTTTATAGTTTTTGAGCTAGTCTGTTCACACACAGACACACAGACACACAGACACACAGACACACACACAGACCATTTCGCGGGACTTGGTTATTTTGACTCAGGGGACCCCAAAACGTGTATTTCTGTTGAAAACCGGAAGTCGAAAATTTTCACGATCGCAATACTTCCACTTACTATATATTTCATATATAGGTATGTGAAAGTAAAAAAAAAAAAAAAAAAAAAAAAAAAGGTTACGCTTGCACATGACTCAAAACCACGAAATCACAATTTACAAATTTAAATTTTTTTAATTACCTCCTGCTTATTAACCAATAAAGATTTTGTAAATAATAAAAAAGAGTTAATGAATAAACTTTAATTGGTATGTAAATGCGTCACTATTACTTACATTTTTATATTTAATAACGTTTCTTACATTAAAGTATATTTATTATACAATACATACAGAGGTGGCCACAATACTTTACCATAATGGACCTTGTTTATAAGGCAGTTTTTCTGGGCTTTGTTTACAGAAGTTTTTAATTTTAACCATGGAATTGTTTACCAAAAAATTGATTAATTTCCAGCAGTGACTCATATGCAATTCAGAAACATCTGGCAGGAGCCTTAGGTAATAACCGGAGAGAGTTTGTAGGAGGAAGAATGGAATAATTCATCGAATACTATAAATCTTCGCTATTACAAGAAATAGGATAAAATTATAATTTAATAGAAATAATAAATATGCCGTGATAGGACGTATTGGCAGATAAATTGAATAAAGGTGATCTGACTTACATGAAATAGAAACACCACGCGATATTGGATTGGGAACAAGACATTTGTCTCAGAATCGATCATAATTCAAAATCTGATACAAGACATCGCATGTCCAATACCGAAAATAAGTTTTGAGATACGTCAGATCTTGACATAAAGTGATCTTCGTTAACTTCAACCACTCTATTACAATCTCAATATAAGTAGCAAGAGGCTATATACTAATATCTGTCTTGAATATCAGCCTGTATAGTCCAGCGTTCTTAGAAGTATTACTATGCACACAAAATTCACAACTAAGGGTTCTGATACCTAGACCAGAACTCACCAGGTTATCTTTGTTCAGATGTAAATAAAATCTGCAACGAAAATTCTTATGAATCATATAATCATACCATCTGGGAAAAATATTTGTTTCTTTATTTGAGTATTAACCTTCCATTAAATATATTTAGCAATTTCTTATTACTAGGCATATAATAGGGCATAAGCCCTATAAGACCATTTCTTTGAAGAAAAACTCTTCGTTATGTTAAAGAATTTGTTATTAAAAAATAAAAATATTACTTTTCTTTGCGATTTATAGATTTTCGGAGGCTCACCATCAATTTGGATATAACAGTTTATCAATAAATATACAATCAATGATTAGTAAAAACTACCACTGCTTACTGCTCCCGTTCTAAAATAAAACGATACACTAATAATTACAAAACATTAATAAATATATTTCTATGTTTTCAAAATCCGTATAGCCGAAAAAATAAGAAGAAAAGTTGTATTATTAAATTTTTGAAATATTTTTTGATGATCATCATGAAGTACTGATGACCAATAAATTAAAAAATATGTTATAGTAATATTTATAATTTACGAAGTGATTAATACATATGAATACCTCACTCGATACAAATAATAATAATAATAATGAATCATATAGTAAAAAAAAAGAAAGAAATATCCTACCTTACTCCAACATTATTAATTTTCAAAAGAAGTGTGATAGTTCTTACCTGGAACAAAAGAAAAAAAATATATTTAGCAAACCTATACAGACATTGATAAACAAGAAAAAGAATTAAGAGGACATAAAAATTTAGTGAAAATATTCTTTATTAAAAAATAAATGTTGCTTGTTAATTACTAAATACAGTTTTAATAATGCTGGATTGAATTCGAAGTGATATATTTAAATAACGTATAATTATGATATGTAAGAACATTTATGAATAATAGTGGAAGTAAATTACTACATTATTCCTTATTATTATTTAAGTTCTTCCTCGAATTAGTTTGTGTTTGAATAATTTATAGAAGATGTGTTTTTAGAATAAATCACAAAGTTTGATAAAATATAAATCACTAGGGTATATTAATTAGATGAATTCTTAAATAAATAAAGAATGCAATACTACTATTACATATAAAAATTTCAATAGATGTCAGAAATCAGTGATTCTTGTATGATAACCAGCTAACATTATAAGAACTGAAATTATGATGAATAAGGGATAAAATGTATTATTAAGAGGAAGAATGCGGACAAAACACTGAATTATTACCCTGATGTGAACAAATGAAAATTCATGCACCATGAGAAAATTTACACGGCTATAAAACAGATTGTAATAGGGAAAGTTGCGAGCAGTGTGCGAGGAAAACTCTTAAAAGAAATAACATTGGTATTTTCATTTCCTTTAGCCCTCTTTCCAATTTCTTCTCAAGTCCTGTTTTAATAGGTGTCCCATCTGAAGAGAACAGACTTTATCTCCTTCATAAAATTGGTAACCATCCCTTCAATAGATTGGAAACAGGACTCGCATAGTTTACCGTTCGCTATGAAATTGTATTTCCTTAACTAACACTGGTTGTGTTTTTTTCCGTTTAAATAAAACGGACAAGTAATTATTTAGCATATATCAAATTAATGAAATCAAGAAACGAAATCAGTTGTTTGTTTTAGCCGTAAATAGACTTTTCCGCCACACCAACAACTATTTTTGGATTTATTCGTTTACTATTATTATATTTTATTATTCATTTTATTAAACCAAATTTATCATAAAGGGAAAAGTAAATAATGTTAACGCATGACATTCCTGTATTTCTTACTCCACTTGTATGCTGATTTCATTACTCATATTGTACCCGGATTTGCAAAGACATGAAGTAGAATACAAAATAAATAAATGGTGTTTGAATGGTATTCAAAATAACAATAACCTGGATGTGACCCCATTGATGAGGCTATTAAGATACAAATGAAATATACTTGGCAATTTGCCTAGTCTGTTTTAAAGACCTGCCGTGTACTTTTTGTCTCTCGTTGTTTGTACCATTTCCTCAATAATTTATAATGTACCTGATTTTTTTTTTTTTTAAATGAATGTTTTTAATATTAAAAGTGTCAACAATACGACAATGTTGGGATGAAAAATAAAATAAATCATCCTCGATTAACCTTCTGAATTTTTTAAAACTATTTTAGAAAGGATAATGACAGCATACAATAAATTGTTAAAAAAAAAAATTTCCAATAGTTAAGATACTTCAAATTATTTATAATATGATATATATTGCATAATTGAAAGCAAAAAAAAAAAAAAAAAACAATGAAACAGTTCAGTCTGAATTTTTTTTTTCTTTCTCCAAACTTTGATTCACGCATAACATCGATTTGCGACGATCAGCGAATGTGATGGCTGAAATTTTAAATGAAAAAATAATCTCGAGAGATTTCGGTAGTGAACAGTGTATCTAAATAATAAAAATAAAATTAATAAAATGCAGCGATAAAATGCTACTTTGCATAATAATATAATTACAATCACCTATCATTATCAATTTTGTTTTTATGGATTATATCACGTTTACAGTGCATAAAGTATTGTTAATAAAAACATATGGTTTGAAATCCCAAACCTTTTGTTGGAACAAATTATCGGTCGGAATAAACCGTTGAAACACGTGGATGGGCCTAGATCTTTTCGACGGAGACCTGGAACATCCCAGGATGACCTTCTAGAATGTTCCTTCTACGAGTATATATATAAGGAGGGAGTGACTGGGCCAGTTAGTCTTAGTGTTTTTTTTTACTGTGAAGCTCAAGCCATGTGATTTACGTGCTATAAAGTTGTAGTTTTTGTAACCTTCTCGGATTGGATAGGATAGGCAATAAAAATAATTATATAAAAAGTTGTATTAATTCGTTTGGCATTGGTATTGTTATATTTTTGTTGAATAAATATTGACACACAAAAGTGTTACAGTATATATAACAATCAAAATAGAAAGAATAATACCCGTTTTTGCTAAAACACATAAGGAATAAAAAGAAAAAAAAACAGATGAAAACATTTAGAGCTAATTTAGAACTAAATAGTCTGTAAACGGCTAAGTAACATTGTTTAAGTTTGAGAGAATAATCCGTTCAGTTAAATAGAGATCTAGATCTTATTAATATGGGGCTCAATGGATATAAAAAAAAATAAAGTAAATCAACTTCATTTTATGAATATTTTATTTATAATATTTTTATAAAATCAAAATAATATTTTATGCAATATGATTTAATATAGGTATAATATAATTCGAAAGTCTTTTTTTTTTTACCTAGGATACACATTATGTTTTTCTAGAACCCTATTTCTATTTCCGTACGGAGTAACTGAAACATTTTACCTGTTTTTTCCTTTCAAGTATGAATTCATATTACTAACTATGAAGGGCCTTACTTGGCTCTTCTACCTGGAAGAATATTGTGAGAAAAAAGTAATCCCTAGTTTTAACTTGCCTACCGACCGTTGCCTTTCAGCTTTCTTTTGCTTCTTTTTCTTTTATAAACAACCCAGAAGCAGAATTTTCTTTTTCCAAGAAAAGATTTTATGCTAGGCAGACATTCAAATAGGCTAGAAAAAAAAATGTGCTAATTTAAATCAGGTCTTCATTTTATAACAATTAGTTCATATTGAATCAACTCCTGACGAACCAAGATTACGTGAATTGCATTGTATTAAATGTAATGATAAAGGATACAGAATCCATACTTTCCAATAACGAAAACATTAAAAAAAATACTATTGACTGTACTTAACAGAAATGTTAACAGATTGAAACAGCGTTTACTTGGCTAAATTTAGTTGTTTCATGTATAATAAACATTTTTTTAAAAAAATATACATGCTCTGACCGCACCCTCCCCTCCACCAATTCAAACACATTAATTTCAACGGTCAACTATCACTATATATTTATTAGTTTGTATAATAAGTGTTTATTAGCCTCGTAACTGTCGACTCCTTGTCAAAAATTGCATTAGCTTCTATTCTTTATTTTGGAGTGGAGCTACAGAGGGTACGTTACGGCTTGGAACGGGCTTTGATATACCTTATTAGTTACCGCCGGCGTTCAAACGTTCCAACACGTTAAATAAAATTAAAAAAATAATGATAATTTAGTGTTGAAACTCTGCAGATTCTATAGAATAATAAAAAAAGGAAACCAGGCATAGAAGAATAAAAGAAATATTAATAGTAAATCTACGACAAAACAAAGTTTAAAAATTAATTTTCGAGCATTATAACTTCAACAGCAGTATTATTCACCTATGCCCAAAATGGTAAAAAATTATCTGAAATTTCTGGAGGAAATTTATAAGAATAATAAAATGAACAATAAAGATACCAAAAATACTTTCTTTTGACTTAGTGCCAGAGACCCACTTTGAAAATATAAATAATAGATTTTTGCCTGTTGACAGTGAGAGTGCCAAACGAAAAAAGAAAAAAAAAAAGTTATATTTCAAAGATTATCAAACCAACTGCTATTAACGAAGACATGAAGTTGGCACATCTGGATAATTTTAGAAATATGAACAGTTTTCTAGTATATCGATAAAACCAGATCTATTAGTTTAAATAAAGTACTTATTATTAAATATAGATAAAAGGGTGATTCTCATTTAATTTGACCATTTGATTTTTTTAGACATTGAATTTTGGGTTTAAAATATTCAGCTTAGGGAATAAAATTTGATTTGAATGAATATCATCAATAAGATGTTCAAGAATACAAAGTTGAACAAAGTTTGTCAGTTCGTTCAGTACTAGTATTTTATAGTATTTTTTAAACTCAAAAATGTTTAGTGACGAGCGTTTCTGTATTATTATATATTTATTTTTGGTATTTTTTTATATATTTTTTAATAATCTGGCTCACTCTCGACACTCCATATCACAGTGTAATAACTCATTTTTAAGGCATCTAAACATGTTTTCCTTTTAGTGTACAATAATCACTGGGATGGCTTCTAGTCCTACTGCTTTACTTGCCAAGCACAGTAATAGCCTTATCTTGTTACATTCGCTAGTTTACCTAAGAATAAGTTATTCTGTCAAAGCTTAGGTTTTTCTTCGGATATCTGCTAGAGATGCGACATCGAAGGCAAAACATCGATGTTTTGAACATCGATGTTTTTGCAATCAAAACATCGATGTCGATTAAACATCGACCACAAAACATCGATGTTCAAGAACATCGATGTTTTTTGACATCGATGTTTTTTAATTTATGCAGTCTTTAAACATTAACATATTAATGCCCAAACGTAATTAAATCGATGTTAAAGTGTAAAGCATTTTATAATTCATATTTAATGTATAAAAAATTCGATTTTTTCGACATGTTTTGACAATTACATCATATATGTTGTTTTAAACATCGATGCTTTTACCATAACAAATTGGTTTTGAACAAAAATAAATATTTTAAAACATCGATGTTTTGGAGAAAAACAAAGCTGTTAATAACATCGATGTTATGGACTAAAACTAATTTTTTTTAACATCGATGTTTTTATCAAAAACAAGTATACTTTAACATCTATGTTTTGACAATAACATCGATGTTTTGGATAAATGTGTATTAACGTCGATGTAATGGAAAAAAACAAAGCTGTTAATAACATCGATGTTATGGACTAAAACAAATTTTTTTTAACATCGATGTTTTTATCAAAAGAAGTATACTTTAACATCTATGTTTTGACAATAACATCGATGTTTTGGATAAATATTTATTAACATCGATGTTATGGACAAAAACAATTTTTTTTTAACATCGATGTTTTAAACAAAAACAAGTATCATTTAATATCGATGTTTTGACAATAACATCGATGTTTTTAACAAAAACAAGTATCATTTAACATCGATGTTTTGACAATAACATCAATGTTTTTAACAAAAACAAAGCTGTTAATAACATCGATGTTTTTAAGAAAAACAAGTATACTTTAATATACAATAACATCGATGTTGTGGATAAATATATATTAAACTCTATGTTATGAAAAAAAACAACAACAACATGTTTTAACAATAACATCGATGCTTTAGATAAAAACAACAATATATATAAATATATATATTTATATATATTCTTAACATCGATGTTTTAGTTAAAACAAAGATGCTCTAACATTAACAAACTTGTTTTCGACATCGATGCATTTACCATAGCAAATTGGTTTTGAACAAATATAAATATTTTAAAACATCTATGTTTTGGAGAAAAACAAACTTTTTTTAACATCGATGTTTTTAACAAAAACAAATATCATTTAACATCGATGTTTTGACAATAACATCGATGTTTTTAACAAAAACAAAGCTGTTAATAACATCGATGTTTTTAAGAAAAACAAGTATACTTTAATATACAATAGCATCGATGTTGTGGATAAATATATATTAAACTCTATGTTATTGACAAATGTGTATTAACATCGATATTTTTAACAAAAACAAAGCTGTTGATAACATCGATGTTTTTTACAAAAACAAAGCTGTTAATAACATCGATGTTATGGACTAAAACAAATTTTTTTTAACATCGATGTTTTAATTAAAAACAAGTATACTTTAACATCTGTTTATTAATGTTATAGACAAAAACAATTTTTTTTTTAACATCGATATTTTAAACAAGAACAAGTATAATTTAACATCGATGTTTTTAACAAAAACAAGTATCATTTAACATCGATGTTTTGACAATAACATCGATGTTTTTAACAAAATCAAACTCTATGTTATGGACAAAAACAAATTTGTTTTTGTCCATAACATTGAGTTATATATATACTTATCCAACCACAACATCGATGTTATTGTATATTAAAGTATACTTGTTTTTCTTAAAAACATCGATGTTATTAACAGCTTTGTTTTTGTTAAAAACATCGATGTTATTGTCAAAACATCGATGTTAAATGATACTTGTTTTTGTTAAAAAGATCGATGTTAAATGATACTTGTTTTTGTTAAAAACATCGATGTTAAAAAAAATTTGTTTTTTTCCATAACATCGAGTTATATATATATTTATCCACAACATCGATGTTATTGTATATTAAAGTATAATTGTTTTTCTTAAAAACATCGATGTTATTAACAGCTTTGTTTTTGTTAAAAACATCGATGTTATTGTCAAAACATCGATGTTAAATGATACTTGTTTTTGTTAAAAACATCGATGTTGAATGATACTTGTTTTTGTTAAAAACATCGATGTTAAATGATACTTGTTTTTGTTAAAAACATCGATGTTTAAAAAAATTTGTTATTTTCCATAACAACGATTTTAATAAATATTTAAATTTGTTTTAGTCTATAACATCGATGTTCTTAACAGCTTTGTTTTTGTTAAAAATATCGATGTTAATACACATTTGTCCATAACATAGAGTTTAATATATATTTATCCACAACATCGATGTTATTGTATATTAAAGTATACTTGTTTTTCTTAAAAACATCGATGTTATTAACAGCTTTGTTTTTGTTAAAAACATCGATGTTATTGTCAAAACATCGATGTTAAATGATATTTGTTTTTGTTAAAAACATCGATGTTAAATGATACTTGTTCTTGTTTAAAACATCGATGTTAAAAAAAAAATTTGTTTTTTCCATAACATCGATGTTAATAAATATTTATCCAAAACATCGATGTTATTGTCAAAACTGATGTTAAAGTATACTTGTTTTTAATTAAAACATCGATGTTAAAAAAAATTTGTTTTTGTCCATAACATCGATGTTAATACATATTTATCCAAAACATCGATGTTATTGTCAAAACATACTTGTTAAAGTATACTTGTTTTTGTTAAAAACATCGATGTTAAAATAAATTAATTTTAGTCTATAACATCGATGTTCTTAACAGCTTTGTTTTTGTTAAAAATATCGATGTTAATACACATTTGTCCATAACATAGAGTTTAATATATATTTATCCACAACATCGATGTTATTGTATATTAAAGTATAATTGTTTTTCTTAAAAACATCGATGTTATTAACAGCTTTGTTTCTGTCAAAAACATCGTTGTTATTTTCAAAACATCGATGTTATTGTCAAAGCATAGATGTTAAAGTATACTTGTTTTTGTTAAAAACATCGATGTTAAAACAAATTTGCTTTTGTTAAAAACATAGATGTTATTAACAGCTTTGTTTCTGTTAAAAACATCGATGTTATTGTCAAAACATAGATGTTACAGTATACTTGGTTTTGTCCAAAACATCGATGTTGAAAACAAGTTTGTTAATGATAAAGTATCGATCTTAAAAGATATTAGTTTTTCTCAAAAACTTCGATGTTATTGTCAAAACATCGATGTTAAAGTATATTTCTTTTTTTCCAAAGCATCGATGTTAAAACATATTTTTATTTGTCGAATAAATCTATGTTAAAAACATCATTGTTATACCTAAGCTATCGATGTTAAAACATATTTATTTTTATACCTAAAAAAAAAAACAAAAAAAAAAAAAGTTCAGCTATTAAAAACATCGATGTTAACATCGGTCCAAAAACATCGATGGTCGGAAAACATCGGCTGCGTAACATCGATGTTAAAAACATCGATGTTTTGCACAAAACATCGATGTTTCAAAAACATCGACATCGATGTCGCATCCCTAATATCTGCAGCTCATTGATCCATCTCGTTAATCGTTATATACATGATTTTGCTGCAGAGTTTTTACCCAGTTTTTGAAGTGAAGTTGGCGTCAACGATTCACCGATAATTAAAAATTGGAAAAAAATTGGCTTTTTACTTGGCTATGCCGTCCTTACATAAAATGGAGGTACCGAGCTTGTTTGATGTCAAATATTCGATAAAGATCTCTATTCTTAATAGGGAAAATTTAGAACTCCCCATGTAGCATCCTCCGCTTAGTAGCGTAAAGAGACGTTAAACTAACAAACAAAAATACTTTCTATTTCAAGTAATAAAATTCAACAGAAAAAATAAATCATACATCATAAAATCATTTTTAAAGTTGTAGGTACTTAAAATAAGTAAAAAGAATTAGAGAGTTGAAAAATGTAAAAAATTACATGAATATCTATCATAAACGTATCTAATTAGAAATACATCATACAAATCAGCTTGCTACTCCAAAACTAAATATAAAAATACGGTTATAAAATCTTTGATGTATGAAAATTAATTATTTATATTTATTTTCAAGGACTACTCGATTACGAAGAAAGATTGGTGTATAACGATCGATCATTCCGCTGTCACTAGAGGGACCTCCTCTATATGATTAACTGTACTCAGCTTCAAATATATTACCCTTGCGGATAGGATGACACCATCGGCTCAACACACACAAACTAGTTGAACCATCAAATATAACTGAATAAATTATGGTATTAATAATTACAATATTAACAATTATAGGTAATTTGCAATATTCACTTTTGGTTAATTTTTCATACCGTGATAAAGGACTAGTTATGAGAATTTTTTTTTAACAAACTAGGCTCAGCGGAAAGAATAGTGATATTTGCGAAAACAACACCATGGGTGACAGACGCATCGCCACCGCAACAGTTTTAACTAGAACGCCAGTTTTACAGGATCATCAGCAGGAGAGAATGGAATGATGATTCCCAAATGGCACTAAATTAAGAGTGATTAGATTCGTCAAGATTATCAGGAGATCCCAAGCTTGTAAAGATCCCTTCAAGAAAACAGAGCAGGTAGCCAAATTGATGTGTTTTAAGGCGAACATTCGGAAAAAATGAAGCGTACCTAAACCAACAAGCTAAATTTTGAGAGGACATTTTTAAGGTTGTTGTTGAGCAAAACGAAAATGAAACGCAAAACACAGCAGCCAAGAGACCATATTTTGTCTAGTAATTCACAATCAAAATAAAATAATTAATAAAAAAAATGCATTGAATATCTTACGCTTTCAGATGCGGAAAGTGGACACCCTAAAAATCGCTGTTACAATCTTCTTCTGGAGAATGAAACTGAAGCGTATATATTCTTCATACTATCGCATGCAGTTTTGCGCTAAGTTGAACAGGGAAAACCGGGATTAGAATCCCTCGAAATACCTTAGGAAATGGATCTGCGTACAAGAACCAATCCGGCGGAACCAGAAAGTGGGAAGCCCCTGATCGCATTTTGATGAGCATTTTTTCATAGGTCAAAGTCACTAGAAATAACTGTTGATAGATGCCGTAAAAGTAACAGTTTGTATATAATAACCTAATGTTCCGATACTTGAATATAATATAATGGGGCTCTGAAGATAATTTTTTTCACAAAATAATATTATATTTAACACATTATAAAAAAAAAAGAGCTATTCTAGTATTATTCAAATGACATCAATATCAGTTATATAGGATGGAAATTGGATTAATGGATATAATGGAAATATTGATGTTATCCATATGTTATATAAACATATATATTAATATGTTAATATTATATTAAATATCCATCCATTATATTAATAATTTCCATTATTCAATTATCAATATCAGGTATATATATCACCTAATTATTAAAAAGCATTACATAAGGAATTGAAATATTCAAGAATTGAGAAGTTTAATAACATCGCCGAATCGTAGATTTCAGTCAGCTAACGGCTAAATTACAGCTAGATTGTCTCTACCGTTACCACAGCCCATTAACATAGCAAGGCTTAAATAGAATCACCATCGGGATTCCCCCTAGGAAATGTGGTCCAAATTAAACTGGAAAATCTTTAAAATAATTTCAACTCATCTATATCAAATTCCAATTCATATAATCATTTACAGCATTAATGGTGAGTGCATTTCACAGTAAAATTCACGTAATTATAAAAGTTGTATTAACAGTTTATAATAACTAAGTTTTCATCGAAACATTTGATTTATTTCAACACATTAGAGAATTGATACTGAGATAATTTATTCATGGACATATCAAAGAAGTGAATTTCTTTTGGACAACAAAAAACACATCTGTCTGTTTACTACTCTTGCTTTCATACAACTACCACGGCAATAGCCAGACCTGTAAATCAAAACTGTCACTATGGGATATTCATACAATGGTCCGTTTTGTTGGGAAGCTCATGACAGTTACAGCTACGCATGGGTTAGTCTAGTTGTATAGAGTCTATGATAATTGTAAATATATTTTTCGTTTTAGTTGGTAAATATAAAATTGGCTGGACAGATGGGTGATTCTTAGGATATTATTAAATCTCGATGAGATTCTTAATAAACCATTCGTCCTAATGTTAAAAGATATGATTCGTTTACAAAATCCAACGATTCTATTTAAAAAAAATCTGGTGCGTGCGCGCAACACCCAACTTTCACTTACCAACTTACTTAGATAAGAAATTGACGTGTTCTGTTAAATATAATTTTCCAAAGTCACACATTTTTCTACATCCATATCTTATTTTTGTTAATCGTTAAAGCCGTTTTTTAGTAAATAAAAAAACCCGTGAAAATGATACAAAATTTATTAAGTAAAGTCCTCCCTCCGGTTAATCAATTTTAATGAAATTTTAACAGTCATATCTCGGGCATATACATACATCAAATACCAAGTTTGATCAAAATCGTTAAAGCCGATTTAGAGTAAATAAAAAAAACACGTGAAAATGTTACAAAATTTATTAAGTAAAGTCCCCCCTCCGGTTAATCAATTTTGATGAAATTTTTACAGTCATATTTCGGGCATATAAATAGATGAAATACTCAGTTTAATCAAAATCGTTAGAGCCGTTTTTGAGAAAATCGAAAAAAACCTAAAAAGTTATTAAGTAAAGTACCCCCTCCCTTTAAGTAATTTTGATGAAATTTATGCTGTCACATCGCGGGCATATACCTACACTAAATACCCAATTTCAGGATCGCACGGTTTATAGTTTTTGAGCTAGTCTGTTCACACACACACACACACACAGACACACAGACACACACACACACACACAGACCATTTCGCGGGACTTGGTCATTTCGACTCAGGGGACCCCAAAACGTGTATTTCCGTTGAAAACCGGAAGTCGAATTTTTTCACGATCGCAATACTTCCACTTACTATATATTTCATATATAGGTAAGTGAAAGTAAAAAAATTTAATTTAAAATATACATGTAATGTTCTTATGCTTCAATAAATAACTTTAAGCCGTATTTGTACCTAAAAGGTAGATTTATTAAACATTACTCATAAAATATTTAACATTAAACAAAAACAAAAGATTTAACAATTATCAAAAAACAAAATAGTAAACATTAATTACAAAACAAACAATTAAACATATAGAATTACAAATATAATCTTACCTAAAAGGTAAATCGGTTTTTAAAGTTTATTAATTATCTTCAATCACAATACTACAATCTGAATCCACTATAAAAACAAAAGCAATCAAAAAATATGTTCTTAATTAATACAAACATAAACAAAGCTTTATTTAGAAAGGACTTAAGGACTGTCCATAGCTCCTTAAGCAATCCTAATGAAGCCGTTTTGGCAGCCTTCCACAACTTGCGTCAAATCTTTCGGGTTTAAGGAAAGTGGAAAACGGATGTAGGTCTATGGATTATGGCGGCTCAGAATCAGCAGGCTATGAGGAAAAAAACTATGTTTGTTTCCGTGATGCACTACATCGACCGAACCTCCGGTGGGCTACTAGCATCCTGGAAATCCAAACCACAATTCTCGATAGGATACACATTATAGGATTATCAGTCCTCTGCTCAGTCGGTGTAAGTTACCGACAGTAGACTGACGGGCCCCAAAAACCCAGGTGGACTCGGAATGTGTGGTCACCCATCCAAGTACTAACCACCCTCGACATTGTTTATCCTCTATCGCTAAAAAAACATGCCATGTTAGGGAATAAATCAGTTAACTCCTCTAGTAGTAGTACTAGTATGATGTACGGTTGTTGAATAATTTTTTATAGTATTTTATTATAAGAATGAATATAGTTTTCTTTTTAGGTATTTTTTAAATATTGGATATTCTTTTTTGGATATTTTAGTATATTTATTTTGCAAAATATAATTAAAAAATAAAACCTGTAATAAATCTGATCGGTCTATCAAGGTTATATCTAAATAAATATAAATTATAATGAGATGGTTCCGAAGAAGTAGATTTAATGTAATTATAAATAGACAGATAATAAAAGATGATAAATTAGCAGACAACATAAGCGGTTACTATATTAAAACAACCTTCAAATCGTAAAGCTAATTTAAAATTAAATAACTTGTTAAATTATAAGATCATTTAGAACGAGATGCATAGCATCATCTGGAAGGTTTAGTTATTTATTTATCAATGATTGCCCTGGAAATTGAAGCAACTATTTACAGGGCTTTCGTTACTTTTAGTTCCAGCAGCTGGGGCTAGGCTAGGATCGATAGTGCACGTCTCATTTGTCCAGGGCCGGTGACTACTCTCATCTCTTCGTCTAATAGGCTCATCGTTCTTAATGATCACGGAATTGTTTCTGTGCTCAGGAAATAAAAAATATGACTATATATAAATATATATATATATATATATATATATATATAAAGAGAGAGAGAGAGAGAGAGAGAGAGAAATAGATATGTAGAGTGAGGGAGAGAGAGAATTCTTTTTGATTACATTTTCTGAATCATCGAGAGATAGAAAAAAATATTAAGTTGAGCATAATGCTAAAATTATATATTAAGTATACCACTTTGGGGGTCTCCTGTGGTATAGTCGTTAGCATAGCGACATACAATACTAAAGGTCGCGGGTTCGCGTCCCGCTGTGGCCCTAGGATGTTTTAAAGGAAATAAAAAATCTTTCGCTATGCCGTTCCTAGGCTAGGCACCAAATAGATACAACACCAGCACTCTTTCTGCTTCAATGGCGCTAGCAATGGAGTGGTAAATAAAGCCAAGCAAGACCTTTTTTAACTAAATGGGGAAAACACGCGCTAGCGTTGTTAAGTAATCGACGGTTAAGTAATCCGACATAAAAGAACAGTGCCGAATAAAATCATATACTTAGAATAACTGATTCGTTTCAAGGAAAAAAATAAGACAGGTGGTTGTGAGTGTTTAAAAAAGTTAAATTACAGTAAATAAATAAACAGCTTTTTATTCTTAGGCTGCCTTACCTATTAACTATTCAAAACCAAATTGTTTCCTGGGACAGACATTAGATTATAAATAAAACCGCATCAATTAATTTTGATGCCGCGTGGCCATATTTGACTTAACCCTTACTGAGAATAATACATATGCAAAAATAAGTTCAAAACAAGAACAAAATCAAAACGAACCAGTCCAATTTTAATAAATATTGAAAACAAAGTAGAGTTTAGTAAAACTAATTCATTTAAATTTCTGGGAACAAAGAATCAGTTTTTAGAAGGGAATAAAGATATTTCGAAGTTTTAATTGTTATTATTATTATTTCATTTATTTTAAATTGACGATCTTTATGAAATGATGTGTTCATTATGTTCTCCTAATTGTGAGCTAAGCAATTTTGCAACCGAGAAATAACGAGCATTTCCCGCCTTTAACCTAGCCTTAATTTCCTCCTCGATTTCGTTTTTTCTAGTTACAGTAGATCCTAAATATCTAAATTTCTCAAAGGCTTCGAATATTTCCTCTTCTACTTCAATATCGCCAAAATTGTCACCGTTTCTACAACTAACCATATATTTTGTTTTTTTCGTATTTATTTCTAGCCCTACTTCTTTTCCGGCTTTCATCAATGCTTTTGTATTTAGTTATATCGTTTCCGCGTCGTCGCCAAGCAAAACCAAATCATCAGCGTAGCCGAGTACGGATATATTTCCCCCCAGATTCAAACCCTTTCCGGTATTTATCACCTCCCTAATGACATATTCTAGAGCTAAATTAAACAAAACAGGAGATAGCGAATCCCCCTGTTTCAAACCAGAGTGAACCTCGAAAAATAACTACCAATTCTTATTTTATTGAACGTTTCGTAAAAGTAAAAACTTTTACTTAATAATAAAAGAAATTAGTGTTTGTTTTAGAGCAAATGAAAACAAAAATAAGAAATGAATGTGGAAAAATGTATAACTGAGAGAGAAGTGGCATTAACACAACGCATTAATTTCTAATCTAAGTTGGTAAGTGAAAGTTGTGTGTTGCGCGCACACACCAGATTTTTTCTTTTTATACTTGTATGCTGGCCTTAAATCCATTATGTATGGGTTGCTTGTTACAAATAATTGGTGGAAAACCTCTTCATTTGTTGCGACTCGAGATATCTTCCTTGAATGATGTTCCCTGTACTGCTTATAATATTTGTCCCTACTCTCCATAGGCCTCTTCTGACAGGCGACCGATACTAAGAGCTGCGTGCTCAATCATGTCTGCTACATGGAAAAGAATTTTGAGGACGGTCGATGGGAGTTAATATAGGATTTTCAAAAAACTTGCAACAATAACCACATCAAACTGAAATAAATGTACCACCTCAATTTTCAGGGTTGAGAGCTCTAGTGCAAAGGACCACCATACGCTATAAGCAAACTGTGCAACTTCAAACAACCTACTTGTAGTTGTAGTTTATTTGATTATTTAAAATACAAAATAAAACAATTTTTTTAGTGTTTTAGAATTAAAATTAAAATTATTTTATTTTATTTTAGTATTTTAGAATTTAAATGAAAATAACGTGTGATTTAATTTATTTTAATTCTAAGCCAGTCCCCCTACCTTAGAGACCTATAGGGGGATTTTTCTTAACTCATAGTTCCTCTCCAAGATCACCCGTCTTCGCCACTCGAACCGTAGCTGAAGGTTTAAATTCTTATAAATCCCAAAGTTGGCCGAAGTTGGCGCTGAAAATTTTACCACAGTTCCTCTACTACCTACAGTTACATATTAAACCATTGCGACCTAACGAAACGTAACGCAAACTTTTTATAAACCAACAAAGTCAAAAAAGCATACTTATTTCAGCAACGATTTCGAAAATTAACTGTTGATATTATTTAAAAACGTTTAGTCCATAACAGTGCACATATAGATGACTCACTCCTGATGTATTGGGGGATATTTTATTGTTAATCTTATACAGAGTAGAAAAAAAATTTTATGTTGGTAGAAAAGTATGATATTTTCAATCATTAAAAAGTTCAATTTTACTGGTACACACACATTTTAATTTTGAACTAGTTAAAAAAATATACTCTTTCCATTGTTCTACAAGTATTTAAGTATTCGAAAACCAAGAAAAAAGTTTCGGCTACTTTCATTTATGAGGTTTTTTCGCAGGTTGGACCACTGTGCGCTGCATCGCAAATAGAGGCGAAATCCTAAAAGCGGCGCTCGACTTATTGTAATAATCTTAAATGGCTATAAAGGAGCACTTCTGATTAATGCAAGCCATGAAGGTTACAATAAATTATATTAAGCCAGCGATCGGATTTAAATACAGCGTACATATCTTGATGTAAACAAGAAATGCAACAAACATCCGCTGAGTTCAAAACAGCTTTGCTACACTGCATACTAAGCTCCTCCTTCACCCATATTACCACAGTTTTATTGAAACGTCATTTGGACAAAACCTTCTTTATAGCTAAAAGATAGGTCAATTATTATATAATCTAATAAGATTATAATCCTTTTTATTTTTATTTTTATAAAGATCCTTTTTAATAAAAAAGGATTAGGTAAGAATAATAAAATATTATTACTCAGGTGGTTGAAAATTCAGAGGAAAAGATGCCAATATAATACAGTGAAATAAAGCACTATTGCCATCGTCGAACTATAAATGTGATGGTTGCCACGAGGAAAACGTACCTGTATAAATCGATTAAATAAAGAAAATGTGAGAAGAAGAAGCCGAAAATGAGGAGAAAAAATTCTTCCTGGACCAAAGGATGTGACCGCGTATCTTCCATAGCTCCTTAATCCTATCTCCCAGATCCTCAAAGGGCTACGTGCTGACCACACCAATCCCCTTATTTCTTTCATTGCAAGCTCTTGGGAGTTTGACCGAGGAGATTTAAAAGGAAAAAAAATAAGGTATCTATGTAACAATGTTCAGAAGCTACATTCCTACAAAAAAACAACTTACCTTCCACTGCCTTTATTTCCTTGTTTATTTTATATACGTTATAAACGCTTAAAGTGCTACCGATATTTTTAATGCCGATAGTGTTGAAACATGAAACATTTTGAGAATGCTGAAAGATCATAATATTCTGTCAATTTTATAAACGATGTGTTAGACATTCTTCCAAAAATGACTAAATACATCAAACAAAAGTTATGCCTATAAAATGAAGAGAAGAATGCCACGTAAATATTCATTGATAGCACTAAAGTTTCCCTCCCTCAAGACATTGAGATTGGAAAAAAGTGGGTTCTGATGATTCTCGGCGACATATGGAACATTGAGTTATTTGCGGTTGATTTTATTTTTTACAAATAAGCGATTTTATAATGATTGGGTGGAAGGATAGTAATTAGTGGATCGGAAAACCTCTTTGTACACAAGTGTCATTAGCGTTAGTGGCAATAATAACGGTATAAGAATGGGTTTATTTATAGGTTACCTGTACCTATATACAGAAATTTGGCTTTTATGAATACGATAATCTATTATTTATTTTTTATATGGTTATATTTCAAAAATGCCTTTTAACACGTTGTAGAGTTGAAGGATTGTTGTGGAATATTGTACTATTGATCTTTAGTATCAATTTCATTAATTCTTTAAAATATAAACTATTTTAATTTAAAATTTTAATAACTGAAATAAAACAAGTCAATTGTGCTCTTCGGTGGAGCTTGGAGGTCAATGTAGCCTGAATCAACCAGGTCTTGCGGTCCCTTGCTGGTATCCTTCAGTTTTCTGACCAATATCGAAGACTGTCCAGCCCTGACTAAGTCCAAATCTAGATCTACCTGTAGTGCGCTTTCCTCCGCAGACACACGACTTGCAAAGATCACGGTCATCACAGGTGCCCAAACCACATTAAATATCCACGTTTTAATTAAAACCTTAAACTAGAGTGTGCTTACGTACTCTTATATTATTATTTCTGATTCGGTCTCCTAGTATGGCAACTAATTAACGGAAGTATTTCATTTTACATGCAGTAACCCAATCTTTCCCTAATGGGATTTATGACTTTCACTAATGTGTGATAAAACACTGGCGTCACCGCCGGGGGGGACAGGAGGGACGCGACCCCCCCCCAATATTTTGACAGGAGGGGACTGTCCCCCCCCCCAATGTTTTGGCAGGAGAGGACCCCATGTAAAAAAATAAATAAAAATGCGATTTTACGAATTTATCCAAGTTTAACCAATAATATATAAATATAAAATATTAGTTAATTTCAGCACACTCTATTGTTAAAAGCTAGTCAGGCGTATTGTATATTTGATGAATTATATATTTTTATTTCAGTTCGAACTGTTTTGTTTTATTGGTCTACATTTCTTTTTTAAACCTTGATCCTACTTTCCCTCAATTTGATGAAGCTTATAGAACTTAATGGAAAGCAATGAAATTAGTGGGATCAGATTCAAAAGAACAAATGGATAAAATTCAATCAAGTAATTTTGGCCCACTTCCTTCAACATTAAGCCTTAACAATTTCCTATTTTAATGTATAACTGAGGCATAAATTGACAAGTTTTAAGAGACTATAAATACCTTTAAAATAAAGCGTTGGAGGATGAATTTAAATGCCACAACAGTTGTTTTTAGGCGTTATTATTTCAACTTTTAGCCCCTCGAATTTCTACCTACCCTATCTAGGAAAATATTGAGCCCCCCCCACAATAATTTGGTGCTGGTGACACCCATATGATAAACGAATTAAAATAATGCCATGGACAGAATTGCAGAGATACCATGAATTGGTAGAACTCGGAAATATTTCTGGGTACTTTCCAGATGGCTCGTAAGAGCAGCCGGAACAAATGAAAAAGCATGTCTAGATATTACTGGCTTCGGATAGATGTTAAGTTTCGATCTGGACTGGGCAAATCGGCAATGTAGCATCAAATGAAATTTAAAAAATATAATTTATATGAGAATTTTGATTATACTCGCTGTGAAGTAAAATGAGTCTGACATATCGAAGCATATGGGTTGATAAGGTTTTATAGTTTTTATAATTCAACATGAGACTAATCAGTTTTCTAATAAAATTATAATCTTAATGTCGGTAATTACCTTTGTTTAAATATTACTGTTTTCCATTACATGGAGACCGATAAGGGAAAGAATATACTCCAGATAAATTACTTTGATATAACATATCGTCAATTAAACAACCAAGTCACGTTAGAACCAAATAAAAAAAATTCTAGAAAATTAAAAATACTCCCTATTAAATGCTTTTAACAGAACGTCTGCTCCCAGTACTATCTATATCACTCAAGAACGGACCTAGCCGAAATGAAACATAAATTCAAAGTTTGTTCAGTTATTTGACTAAACATGGGAGAAAAGAGGGGAAAACAAGTTTAACCGACGATATGAAGATTGATAATTGAAGTGTTTAGAAATAAAAAATATTGGTATGTAGGAACCCGAAAAAAATAGTGAGATTTTTTATACTGACACTAGTAGGCGATTTCGTTTTTCATAATAGAGAGGAAAAGAGACGATTAATTTAATTTCGGTAAAGTAAGAATGTAAAATTTCCTATGCTTAACTTGGCGTAGACATTATTCAAAAAAGGTTCATGCATTTTTCTAGAACGAACCACGACAGCTGGGCCATCTGGTGCTTCATGGTTCAATAAAGGGCGGTAATCGCTAAGCTTAAGTCGACGTCAATGGCTGTAAAGAAGAATGCAGCAGATGTCTATGAATGGGACCAAGTTTGTCTTTGCTGCAAAGTCGGAAGATTTATCGGAGAAAGGTAGGATTGGGTCAAGTCTGAACAGGAACTTTTCAATAGTACATTAAAATGGTCTTGCAATCAGTACTTCGGAAGCAATAAATTAGGTTTTTTTCTAGATTAGGAAATAGTGAGCCTTAAATATGGGAATGTGTTTTAATTCATTTATTTATTTGATGTTGGGATCACGCTTTCACGTTGGGAAATAATCTAGACACGTCGTGTATTATTATTATACTGAAGCAATCGGAGTTCATTCCACACAACCCACGGCAGTGCCCTTGGTTATTTCGGAAATAGCTGAACTTGAGAAAGGTACTGATACGCCTCATAAACATAATATGAAATTGTTATATTGTTAAAATAAGGGTACAGAAGAAAATATTGGATTGGCTAACGTCCAGAATTCGAATATACTACACTACTGACAGAGAAAATACAAGGTTAAAGCGATGAAGTATTTCGAGGAGTGATGGCATCATAGTAAATAAAGTTGAACGATG
This sequence comes from Aelia acuminata, assembly GCA_911387785.2. Lineage (NCBI taxonomy): Eukaryota > Metazoa > Arthropoda > Insecta > Hemiptera > Pentatomidae > Aelia > Aelia acuminata. The sequence goes on from OU426981.1 coordinate 62,492,379, forward strand.
GCTTATTCTATGATTATTGAGATCCATTATTTTATAATATAATAGAAGACAGTTGGAATTTCAACTATGTGAATCGATATTTCAACATTACAATAAAATATCTGATTTAAATAAGCAAACAAATAAATCCACAACAATCTCGAATACACCCACTCGTATAACTTCATCTCTGCTTTGAGTGCTAGTGGAATGCTAACAATGTTTGCTCTGCACTGGAAAATTAAATATTTACTTCTTTACACATTGAAAAATATCACAAGGGGCCACACTCGTGAATTTTTTGGAATGGTGATATTAATGTAATTCTTAATGGTGATCCACTTATCTTCGTTCCCCAAGGTAAATATAAATAAGTAGAACATACAACCTTAGGTATAATCTGATGAAAATCAAAATGAAAATACGTAGAATCTACCAAAAACCACCTTAAAGCAACCTGAAAAATTGAGGCTAAGGCAGAACATTTGCCCGAGAAAGAATGGGAAGACACAAAAGATAAATGGGCACAAGAAGCTTGGTGAACCCTGAAAAAGTGCTTTCCTTGGGCTATGGCAAGGTCGGCTTTGGTGGAATGTGTTCAACAAGTAGCACCGACATTTGTTACACTGGCGCGTTCCAAGGAGGCAGAGGAATATAAGGGGCTTGGGGTTAAAAAATGGATAAAAAGGTAATCAGTAAATGGATTAATTTATTCTTTAGAAAAACGGGTCTAGAGACTTACCGTCTAGGTGAGAAATTAATGTTTAACAAGTGCCGTCTTAATTTTTTCCGGTTTGAAAATGTATACTAGATTTGAATATACAAATAAATCATTTATACACATTATTTTTGATATTGCAATACAATGCTAGTTTGCCTTTGTGATTGTTCGATGTGGTATTAATCAGTGATTAAATGATAATGTACAGTAAGTCTCATTTTATATTACAATAAGAAAACACAAAATATTAAACAGGATATTTGTTTTCACTATTATGAAACATTGAGATAATCAATAATAGTAAATCAAAATGTAAACAAATTTCAAGACTGCCTATTTATTTTTTTTTTTTTTTAAAGATAAACGTTTATAAATATAGGATAATGGAGAAAATGAAATTGAATATAATAAGATCTCATTCATATTATTAAGAAGAGTGTTTAACCTTTATCATTTAACATTTAAAATTGATCATTATTATTTTCAAACGAAAGTACATACTTTTGGAGCTTCAACGTTTGTTATGAAATTTCATTTTTTTTTTAAATTTTATTATTCCCCCTGTGCATGTTTTTAGTCTTAAAATTCTTTAGTTATAGAAATTAGAAATACTCGTATGGGGTACATTTAGAATAATGAGTAGATTCAAAATGAAATTTCAAGTTTAATATTTATTGTTGCTGAAATTATTCCAAAATTTTATTTTTAAAAATAGGCATATCTTTCCTCAATTTTTTGTTAGGTTTATCCATAGAACATAAAATAGAGTCTACTAAAATATATATAATATTTTTTCAGAAATAAAAATTGTCAAAATCGTAACTTACTTTTCATTCCCCATAAAATAAATTGAAACATTTAATACACAAAAAATTTAAGGAATAAATCTAGTCAAATACGGAAAGGGAATCAGTTGCCGATACCTTGTTTAAAAACTACCTGAAGTGGTGGAACTTACTTCAATGACCTGAAACGTCACATTTCTTTGACCTGCCACACAAAGCTTTAACCATAAGTTCAATGGGTATTTGTACTTTAATGAACCCAACACATAAGATGGAAAAACTTAGCGGAGAAGGATAAGTTATCTTACAAAGTCAATAAGTAATACAGAGTTTTCACTGCATTACATAATTAAATAATTACAAATTAAAACAACAAGGTAAAGTAAAAATTTTGGAGCTGCCAATTCGGCTAGAGTACAACGTAAATATTTTAATTTTATTAGCATGGTGAAATAATAAATATTTATATTATATTTGTAATTCTATTAGCAAAAACAAACCTCTTTGAACAAACCATATACATATATATACACTAATTTATAATTAAGCATTAAAGAACAAAACCAATTTTATTCTAATTTTTATCCCCAATCCAATTTGGGAATTATGTATTACATAGATTGATTTATTCTGTTAACTAGCTTCTGGTGGACAACGGTGCAGTCACTATCTTAACAATACTATCACGACCGATATTAACTTCTTTTAAAAGAGGCTTCCATCAAGCATCTTTTCCAAATTTTAAAGCAAAATACAAAGAAGGAGAAAGTAGAGAGAACACGTGGCTAAGGAAAAATCAGGAGGACAAACTTTCATAAACGAATTGGTGCTAAATGCAATAAATTTAATTAAATGTATACCGCATTTAACCCGGTATTGTAAATTAAGATAGATATTGTAATACAAATATTTAGAAAAATTAATTATTTTATTTAATGAATTTATTGAGGAATTATCTAAATTTATACCTAGGTTTCTTATACATTTAATACGTCTGTCATTAATTAACAATCATTAAATTAATTTGCATGATATAACTATACGCAGGGGAGGTTAGACCTACCTTTTGCAGCTACCCTGTTGGACACATACTCCAGACCCAACGGCACAGAACTGACTAACTGGAGACCCCTCGACCGGCAGGTACCCACACGAGCCGGGTACACGAGCGCCACAATACCGACCCTAATACACTACAGACTGCCCCTAGCCTCAATGCGGGTGGTTAGGGTTAGGGCTGGCCCTACAGGGAGGCTAATGATGTTTAATCCTACGGCAAAGGGAAAGGGGAAAGGGCTCCTGCTGGTAAAAGGGGATGAAAAACATGATGCCCTCTGAAGAATGAAGAAGAAATTGAGGTCGGAAGAAACTCTAGGACACGGCCTAGGTCTTTATCACAGGTTTCTAATCTCGATAGAGTTGAAGGCCAGTTTAACTATTCACGGATGGAAAATAATTAAAAGAATTACTATTTAATTAATCAAATAGATAACAAGGTATATTGTGCAATAAAAATGATAATAATGGTTAAATTTTGAATTTCTTACCTAACATTAACTACGAAAAAAGGAAAAGAAAAAAAAAGGTACAAATAAAACTAAATTTGATCAGAAGATGATTAAAAAATAAAAAAAATAATGTTTATATTTGTATGTTGAACTTATGCCACTTATTGCTATTTTGGCTAATCGGAAGATGCAGCAGTGAGAGTCCTAAATTTTGTCTATCCAGATCAGGATTATCAACGAGTACCCTGGCATCGTATGGGCTTGGGACATCTATTTACGTCCCTTACGAAGGACGACATAGCCAAGGATATGTTACTCCCAATACAAAAATCCTGGGCACATCTACCGGGACATGAATCCGCGACCTGTGGGATAGTAATTGATTATGCTAGCCACTACACCACAGATGACCTACTGATGATAATAAAATATGAGTATAATTACTTTTCCACTTAGCTTAAGTCCATTAAAAAAAAATTGATATATTTTAATATTAGTGAAATTGCAATATTAATTCCAAAAATATTCCAATTATTACTATTTTAAAATCTTTTCATTTTATTTGGAATGTTCAAGATGATTAATATTAGGTTTCTTTACTTACTCTCTGAGAAACTGGAAGCAAAGGATTTTATTTTTGTTAGACACTTCAAATTCGGAATTCCAAAATTTGACCCAATAGTGATAGGTACTTTCCTTTTTTAATAACGGAAGGGAATTAATATCATGTAATGCCTCATTGCCAATATTGTTCGGCATCGATTTTTTTTTCATGAATTATCTTCTAATTGTACTCGAAATATCTAAGTGCAATACCACCTATAGAGAGAGATAGTAATTATTCGTGAAACATTTTAAAAATCGAAAAAAGCAATTTAATTTGCTCTACTGAAAAATAGCATTTCCTTAGTTACATCAGTCCTTGCATGGGACGAGCGAAATATTTTTGTTTTAAGCTACAGAGATTTTCAATTTTATATTATATCATATAGTTAATTTTTAACAATACTTAAGCTCCTAACCTGCATAAAATGAGCCACTTGTTAACGGGATGGTACTGAGTTAGCGATTTTACAGTTAGGATACTTAACCAGGATAGTTGTTAGTATTCTGTTACTTACGATATCCGCAGCCGGTAATAAACGTCAATCCTCGATAATGTATGGGTACATAGAGGTTACCCTGTGGCCATACCTCAGGGAGAGTTACTGTTCGCCCTGGCACCTATTGTTTATCACTCCGGGCCCGTTCGGCCTCTGGGGTGGATTTAGTTGATGCTACCCTCAGTCCCACGTACAAAAGGGACCTGTGGATTCAGCAGTGCAGTTTGATAACGATGGCTAATCAATTTCATCTATCGAAGCCCTAAGCTGATTTCATCATTAATGGCTTAAGTGCCGTATACAGTCGAAATAGCTCTCATGGAGTAGACTTTTTTTTTCAAAAGCTAAACTACATCATATAATAGGATTGGAAACCCAACCTTAAGGCTGTGCATGTTACGGCAAAATTAACATATAACGTAGATTTTGTTAGCGTTATAAGGTTTTCGCTTCAGTTCCTCCCACTTATCAGTTTCTTTCTTCCCCTTCAGAGTGACCTCCGTTTTCTTCTGAGCTTCCTCCGTCTGGTGGCCTTCCAGGAGCGGATCCTCTACCTTCAAGATTACGGTATTGCCCGTGGTAATAGCATAAGAGCGCATTATAACAATAATGATTAACATTTTCTTCAAAATTCACAAGGTTTAGCCCTAAATCTCTCATGCCAGGTGAGAAATTTCAATACAGAAATGTGAAAAAATGGTTACCAAAATTATAAACAACTAGCTGTACCTACCGGTTTCACCCGGAGAATTTCATTTTTTAAATCTATACAATCTATAAACTGAGACTTTTATCGACTCGAACGGTCGATTTCGTAAAAAAACATTGTAAAGCGAGATCATTATTTTTAGAATATCAGCTGAAGATCGACTGAAGTAATGCAATTTTAATATGGACAGGTGTTCGCACCAGGTCTGAAAGAACCACTGAGCGAAATTTGGAGACTTTAGGACAAACGGTATGAACTTCTATAAGGAACAAACAGAATTTCATCTTTATATACATAGATTATAGCTGTATATTCCGGTTTCACACGGGGAATTCCATTTTGCTAAAGAAACGGTCGATTTCGTAAAAAAACATTGGAAAGCGAGATCATTATTTTTAGAATATCAGCTGAAGATCGACTGAAGTTATGCAATTTTAATATGGATAGGTGTTCGCACCAGGTCTGAAAGAACCACTGAGCGAAATTTGGAGACTTTAGGACAAACGGTATGAACTTCTATAAAGAACAAACAGAATTTCATCTTTATATACATAGATTATAGCTGTATATCCCGGTTTCACACGGGGGATTCCGTCTTTCTAAAGAAACGGTCGATTTCGTAAAACAACATTGTAAAGCGAGATCATTATTTTTAGAATATCAGCTGATGATCGGCTGAAGTTATGCAATTTTAATATGGACAGGTGTTCGCACCAGGTCTGAAAGAACCACTGAGCGAAATTTGGAGAATTTAGGATTTCTTTAAAGAACAAACAAACAAACAGAATTTCATCTTTATTTATATAGATTAATTCGGCATTAAAGATAATAAGTAAGAATATTAAAATATCATGTGAGTTACGAATAGTACTTTTGCATTTCCAAAGGATGCATCCAATTTGTATTTTATTGTTATTTACCCTTTCCACTCGAGGTCTCCGAAGCGGAGCCATTTAAAATTTGTTTTCAAAATCGAGGACTCCGCTCCGGAGACAAGGCAAATAATTTTCAGTTTTTAACATATAAGGACATAAACAAATCGTAAAAACTATTTATAGGATATTTCGCTTTTGGTTATAAATGACGGTCGCGGGTCGCGGTGTTTTTCATTTTTTTTATTGTACTTTAATCTTTTAACATAGGCTATATTTTGCGGTTTTAATTTATCCTTTATTTCCTCAATATACAATAATTTAGTTCGGGGCACCAAATTATCCCTTTACTTTGATTTAGTTTCCCATGTGCTTCTACTTTAACCTGAAAGTTATTAAGTAGATTTTCACATTTTAGGAGCTTTTCTGATTGGATACCTGAGAAAACTTCAACTAAAAGGGTCCCAATCTCGTAATTTTTTAACTGTTTTTACTTCTCCAATTAGATTTTTTACGCTTTTATATATAAGGAACGGCGAACCCTTTGTGAAATCTAAGGGATTTCCATCGTTATCCGCTCCGGTTCTCTTAATTATCAAAAATTTTACACAATTTTTAGGTTTATTTTCGGTATTCCCAAAAAATGTCCCATTAAAATTAGATTTAAAAAAAAAATACATAAAATTGTTTTTGAAGTATTCAACAATAAAAAATTATTATGGTCATACCAACACCAATTTTAAAAAATCTTTTAAATAACACAGATAAACAATAATAAGTGAGCAAAAAACTATATGTAATGAAGTCACAACATTCCAAATAAACTAATATATCATTTGAAATACTTTGTATTACAATGATTTATCCAAATTTAAGAATTATACAATATGAAAGATAAAAGGAAGAAAAAGTGCGTTGAATAATGAGAAAAAACCGTTTTGTTCCCAGAATAAATTTTATTTAAGAGTAAGTCTATAAAGTTTTTATGAAGGCTGAAATATTTTATAAGCAAGAAGCGCCAAACCAATTTGAGAGAAAGCATTCCTCTAGCGAAAAAAAAAAAAGAAATATAGGTTAAACTGAAACGAAAAAAAAAACTCTATCATGACTGAAAGCCGAATTCATTTAATCCTGAAAATAGTATATCACATATAATTTTGAATAAAGGCTCAACGAACCCGAAGGTTCGATGCCGACACCACCACTCGCTCCCTGCACACCTCCATCTATCGACCATCGTCCAGACCCAACTTCGCAAAATCTACCTTCACGCAATCATCCCACCTCCGTCTCGGCCTACCCCTCATTCGTTTCCTAGTCGGCCAAGCGCTTATTATTAATCTTTTAGGGATTCGTTCTCCACCGAGTTTCGGATTTTGAATATTAATATTTTTTTGGCTTACCAATTTGTATTAATATATAATACAATTTGTTTTCTTAGACTTTTTTTTTCCCCAAGTATATTTCAGTTCTTGACCTATTCTAATTAATGAGGTAGTGGGCTAACTACAAATTAATTTTATTTATTTATTTATACAAAAAAAATAAATTGAGTATGTTCCAACAAGCACTTAAAACACGTTGAAAACTCAAAAATAATTCACTGAAGCAGTATTCAATAGTCCAAAAATAAAATCAAGGTACTCTATTGACGCAATAAATAATTTTCAAATTGTATTGCTATTTTCATAAAATTTCATGTTGAAACAAAATCACATTTTAAATTATTATAAATATATCTACTAATAATTTGATTGGTTGCTGCTTGCCTATGAGAAGTCGTTAGCCGGAACTAAATGGTGGGAAATGTTATGTTAAATATCAGAAAATAGGATGGTTTTTTTTTTTGGTTTTTTTTTTCCGTGAAGTTATATTATTTGCCTGTAGGAGGTATTGGCAACACAACTTATAGCCTTATTAGATTTTTAAAAAATTATCAAAATATTATATTTTAAATTCATGAAATTAAATTTACAGTTCCTGAAGTTCTTTTTGAAGTGCCAATAACAATCGCCGCAGACAGTAGAGAAAATGGGAACAAAAAACGTTTTAACAAACACCGGCAGATATTAAAGGTGAAAAAGTTAGATAACCGAGTTGGTGGGAATTTATTTACAAGTCTGTAATTGCGGTGCAGACACGGTCTTTTAATTGGTAAAATTCGTAAGGGGGAGGGGCCTTCAATTAGAAGTAGAGGGGAAGTCACTGGAAAATTGCGGCTATCCGGGAGTAATCACATTTGTCAGGCATGAGAACAGGGCTTTTCCCTCCAGCACTGGGAGAAATTTTCATTAGGTATAGGAGCGTAGCTTCAGATATATCATCAACAGAGTTTCCTCAGATCAGAATCGCTTTTTTGGGATGCTAATAACAGTTTAACGGATTCAATCCTTGGTAATATCCAATGTATATATAATATGGATTTATGTATATTATATCATTGACCCATTTTGTCTTAGAGATAAGCATCAATAATATTTATATTTTTCACTAAACTACGATGGGATTTTTCTTTTTATCTATATTTTAAATTACTATGTAAGATTCTAAATTATTTTTAAAAATGTTAAGGATATTTTACACTTTTTTAAAGTATGCACACTCATTTTTTTAAAATTTGAATAATATGGAAATAATTTGCTCTAAATTGTTTTTGTTTTTTCAAGAATATCACATATATACACATACATTTAAAAATAATTTATATTTTGGGGGGCTGATTTATTTTTTCACTGATGACTCCTGATAGGAGTGCGGTTGAGTTTCGTTCTGAAAAATTCGGATTCCAGAAAGGAAATAATTTATAAATTAACATATATTAGAATGAAAACAGAAAGAAACGCCAGACTTTTATAATATTTTTACTCATTGTTCGAAATTATATGATTAATATAGTCATGAAACCAGTTGTTTTAAAAATAATTGTTATATTAGTTATCATAATAACTAATGTTGTTATATTGTCACTAGCATTTATTTTTTTTTTTTTACCTTATATAATCTACACATGAGGCGAGATGTCATAATGTTTCGCATGCTATCTTTAAGGTGGTATATGCTTAAACAGTCAAAATTACTATATTCAATGAATTTAACGATCAAAGTTTGAGTTGAATAAGAAAGAAATGATGAAATGAAGGGAAGGTTATTGTATAACAGGCATTACCAGTTAACAAACGATGTACAAGTGTTTATTAATATTGTGTTTTTGCATATCATGGAAAGAAAATATCATGGAATAAAAAAGACATCAGCTTAAAAATATAGATCTTGAAATAAAAAAAAAGAAGACAGTCGTTTTTAAATATCAAGATTTTAATAAGATTTTTCTTTCAGAATAGAATAAATCTAATTTTTTATGAAATTTGGTTTTTGGAAAAGCTGAATAATATTTTGTAAACCTATTCCTGATTTTGATCAACCTAATAATTGCCTCAAAAAAAAAAAAATTAATCTTACCAACCATTTCCTGAAAAGTCTTAAATTCTATTTTACCTCCTATTGCATCTTCACATTTCATAGAAATGTGAAGGAATTTATTGTCATGCTACTTACAAGGAATTGAAATTTATTGCGTGAACGTTCCAGCATACACCATCTACTGTTTTAGGGACAGATTTTCCGTTAATTTTCCATCTTATTTACTTCTACTAAGCCGCTTCTCTTACAGAACCTTACACGAAACAAAATAAAATAAAAGGAAGTAATAAAAGAAAATGGAATAGAATAGGTACAATACTTTATCAGTCTTATGGAATATATAGGTTAAATTCATTGAATAAAGTAATTTTGACTATTTAAGCATATACCACCTTAAAGATAGCATGCGAAACATTATGATATCTCACCTCATGTATAGATTATATAGGGTAAAAAAAAAAAAATATGCTAGTGACAATATAACAACACAACTCAAATTGGTGTTCTAGAGTTATGACTATGAAAGACAATGGTAAATATCTCTTTATCAATCATCACAACTGTATCAACCTAGCTTCAGAGCTTGTCCGCCAGAAGGCACTTGTGCCACTCTTGCTACCTTAATGGTATTTTCCCTACATAGGCAAGAGTGACAAATTTTCAGTTGTATTAAATTTTGAGTTGTGTCACTTTAGAAATACTAATGCGATATGTTATTATGACAACTAATATAACATTTTTTTTTAAAACAACTGGTTTTTATTTTTTTGTGTGTGTGTTTCGCTTACTTAATGACTTATAAATTTATACTTACATATTTATATTAATATGAATAGGTAGTTATTCATAACGACACAGTGAACTAGTAGATTTCGATTAACAGCAAATATACTTTCAAGTCAGTTAATTGGTGTCAGTTTTCGATTACTACTGTGAAATCGTTCTAGAAATGAAACAGACTAAGATAGTTTGCATTTAAGATAAGAAAATAGACGATTCGATGCTTTAATTACAAAAGTAACTGATTAAAAGTGAACTTTTAATTAACAAAAGTTTCTACAGCTTAAGGGGTACAAAGGAATTTGAAATTAAACAGTGATTAAAATCCAGATCAAATTAAATACGTATGGGTTACTTTACGTACATAAGTTTTAAAAAAATATTTTTAAAATTAAATTAGGTTTTTATAGTAGCTTTTCATACAAACAGTCGAGAGAAATATCATTAAATGAGGAATTATTTAATGAGAAAAATGCTACACACAATATTTTGTTTTAACGTATAATGTTCAATTTCAAAGTTAAATATAATTAAATAAATATTCAATTAATTAAATTTTAAATTAATTATATATATAATCAAAGTAAAATTAAATATATAATAATATATTTAACTGTCGTTCATAAATTCGAAGAAAAAAAATTTAAACATTAATAATTTACATCAATGAATTTGCCTTTGTGGATTACTTTATAACTTAATTCAGTCTCCTTACAAGGAATATTGCCTTAAAATATGAAGAACAAATTAACCTTAATTAAAAAAAAAAATTATTAAAAGTTAATATTCATGAAACGCAAGTAACAGTCTATAATAAGAAAACTTATATAAACTTCTTTCCTGTAATATTATAGTATAGTAAAGCAAAGTTAATTATTATTATTTCATACTAAATGTATATAAGGATACTACAACTCGCCAAACCACATGTAAATTATACTTAATAAGTTTTAATTAATTAATGTGTATGACATAAAACCCATTAACAATCAACAACTCTTCCCATTTTTCCTGGGAATAAAAATTTTTGTAAAGTACAAAAACATGAACTTTTTCATTTTAAAATAAGGAACGGATCTTTAATTTCAATACAATTGCGTTGCTGCCAGAATTGGTAACAATATAAATCAAATAAACAAATTTTTTACTTTTAAAAGATTAGCAAGTTTTTATATATTGAAATATAATTCCTGAATAAAAAATAAATACATCAAATACACTAAATAGTAAAAGCATACACACTATATTTTATTTTTAGTGCATTAACACGCATTAAGTAAGTTTGAAGCAGAAGTATTGAATATTGTTGATCAATCAGGAAATATGATTAAATAAAAACAACAATTAGTTTAAAATGCACTCATTATTATAATTAGTTCAACAAACCAAACTGGCTAAGATTGGAAGGAGAAGCAGCAGCGTCTGTATATTTTACGTAAGCCATTATTCTGAAGAGGGCATTGGAATATGAATGAGCCCAGTTTGAATACTTTACATCCATCACCGAGAAATTTATTGCTAAATACATATTTATTATTTCAGAGCCCTCCACCTTGCGAAGGCTTAAACCTGACATTCTCAGAAGTGAAATTATGAACAGACGTTACAAATGAGATCTATCTGCTTACTGTTTTAAATTAAATAACTTCGTGTGGTAAAAGTTTCATGATACTACTTCGGGATGTCGTGTTACCGTGATTTAAGGGGACTCTAGTCGCGTCCTTTACAGTTGAAAAGTGCCTTGATTGACTTTATTAGATCCCAGCTTTCGACTACCGATCTCTATGCTCGCTCTCCAGAGATAAATAAACCCCCTAACGGGTCCATTTCAGTGTAGATCGGGACCAGACTAAACCAAGTAATCTTCGCCCAGAAGTACAATACAACAACCGGGGCAACAACTCTCCACCGATTCCAGACCGCCTCAAGAAGCCTCCGCCAGTTGGGTCTATCCTATGCAGCAGTCCACTCCCGCACGCCGAGCAGGGTCCTATCATCTTCAGCCACACCAACTATGCACCTTAGGTACGGTCGTCCTACTCTCCTTGTAACAAAGATCTCTTCTGTAGCACTTCGGGATCTCGCCATCGCCCATTCTGGCTAGATGGCCAGCCCGAACAAGTCTTTCAAATTTTATGAATTTTTCGTTGCTCAGAAGTAATATCGGGAAACTAGGACCGTTGGTGTTTATCAATTTTTAGTATATCAAACATACAAGTATCGTATAACAGTTTAACCGGTGATATCGAACAGAAATGGTTTTCTGCCTGAATAGGTCTCAGAAAAACCTACAGTATTACATGATATAACATTGAAACTCGTTCTTAAAATATCCGAGTAACGTCTAAGTTTGAGTCGCCTTAAACATTTGAAAAAGTAATGTGAAGTGAAGGCTAGTAAATTAGTCAGTTATTTTTTATTGTGTTCTTTTATTACCTCAACTGCCTTCTTCGGTATGAAGTACTTATACTTTCTAACTTTAATATACTATATTACTATGTTGAGAGATGTACGTCACTGGAACGCTACACAGTAACAGTTATTGATTTAGGTTTGGTGATAAGTTGAAGGAGTAATATCTAATAAGTTCTGTAAACACTTTTTTTGTCAAGGACCAAAAAAATTGGTTGAAGTTATTTATTTCCCCTGCCCCAATAAATAATCAATCCTCAGTTATGGTTTCTATACCATGGTAAGATTTTAGATCACTTAAACCATTCAGATAGGGCGAGTACCAAGATCCATGAAAGCATTTTTCCTTCACTCTCATAGCAATGTTAAGGGAACAGAAAATTTAACTATACTGCTGAAAAGAATAAAAAGATTAAAATGCATTAAAAACGGACCAGAAAAAGATATCTCAGAAAAAGATATCGACCAGCTGTTGGACTTTTTTTTTTTTTATCGAATGGCATACCAATTTCCCGGAGGTCTGAACTCGACGTCACAAAAACAGAGTAAAAAGTAGGAGACCCCCCTCCTATAATGACGGGCTGGTTGAAAAACACTCCACCTCTGAACTCTATATTTTCTGAATATTTCTACTAAAAGGCCTAACGATGAAGGTTTATAGTTCCATTTAGTATTATGGCAAAAAAAAACGAACAGAAGAAAGAGATATAACTACTTGCTATTCCTAATGGATTCTGCTGATTAATTTAAATGGGTCAAGTATTTCTATTTATTTTTTTCTAAAAATTGATCTTACTTGTTTATTTATGTTTTAACAAAAATGCGCGTTTGAATAATTTTTAAAGCAAAATCACGATACAGAAATGGCATCAAACAGTTACAGCTCAAATTAGTAACAAATAGTAACTTGGAAGTTACGAATAGCAATTAACAACCAGTGACGGAAGTGTGACTCAAAAGTATCATTTGGCTTCGATAATCAAGTCCAGACCAATTCCCTAGTCCATCGCTTCTTGTATTTAGTCCGAAATGGAACATCCCGGAAAGGTCTGCATCATTCCAAAACATGTAGTAACGTACTAACATATAAATGTACCGGTTACAGGATACTTTAAAACTCTAAACTCTCCTTCAATGAAACAGAATTAATCATATTATTTTGTTTCACGTAACACTGTAATCCTATTTTGCCATTTAATAATATACATAAACAGTTACATTTCTGGTTAAAATATTTAGAATTAAATAAAGCTTTAAAATCTTATTTTAAATAATTTATTTTTGAAGAGAAAAGATTTGGCTCCGCCGGGAATCGAACCGGGTCTTCCGCGTGACATGCGCGGTATGCTAATGGTTGGCACCGTTTGGAAGCGACTCCGTGGTGCAATGGTTAGCATACCGCGCATGTCACGCGGAAGACCCGGGTTCGATTACCGTCGGAGCCAAATCTTTTCTCCTCAAAAATAAATGATTTAAAATAATTTAAAAAATAGGTGGTTACCCACAATAATGGTTAAATTAACTTTAAAATCTTAAAAATAACGTTAAACATGCAAATTGTTGTGTCTATAAGTATAAATATATGTATAACAAGTTACAATAAACAGCCGATTGTTAAAAAGAAATAAATGTAAGTTTGACAGCTTCATTAAAAATTTTCTAAAGGTGCATTTTAATAATCCAATCGTAATTAGATATTCCACCTACCCCACCTTTAAGGGTTTGCCTAAGAACTTGCTATAATTAAGTAACGTCAACAAAGCTGAAGTTATAATCACCTGTTTATAAAGAGGGGTGACATTTTAAAAAATTATATTAATAGAAAAAGACGTTAAACTGAACAAATTAAGTTCTGTTTAATTAAAAGAGTTCGTTAATCTTTTTTTTTTTCGGCAACTTATTCTAACCGCACTTTAACTAAATTTCTAACTAAACTTTGACAGCCAAAATATTCTAGTCCAATATTTAAAATTTAAAAGTAAAAAGTACGTGTCTTGCATTCAGCAGAGTACTAATTAGCGAGGAAATCATATTTCAATATTTGAAATGAATATCAATAAAAACAAGATTGATAAATCGCTAAGACATTCCTACTGTCCATTGCCTCCTTTAAAATCATCAGAAGCTTTAGCTATTAATTTACACATGATCAATAACAAAAAAATAACTATAATATCCCTTTATTTACCGCCAAGCAAATCTATTTGCCACCATGGCATAAAAATATTATCCAACCTAAATGAACGAGTAAAATAGTAAAATGGGAGATCTAAACAGTAAAAACAAACTATGGAACTGCCATAAAACAAAAATTAACTAGATCACTCTCATATATGTCAACTAAAACTTCCTTGTCTTTTGAGAGTTTTTAAAATTTCTAAATTTTGAAATTATGTATTTTTTTTACTTTTACTTACCTATATATGAAATATATAGTAAGTGGAAGTATTGCGATCGTGAAAAATTTCGACTTCCGGTTTTCAACGGAAATACATGTTTTGGGGTCCCCTGAGTCCAATTAACCAAGTCCCGCGAAATGGTCTGTGTGTGTGTGTGTGTCTGTGTGTGTGTGTGTGTGTGTGTGTGTGTGTGTGTGTGTGTGTGTGTGTGTGCGCGTGTGTGTGTGTGTGTGTGTGTGTGTGTGTGAACAGACTAGCTCAAAAACTATAAACCGTGTGAACCTGAGATTGGGTATTTAGTGTATGTATATGCCCGCGATGTGACAGCAAAAATTTCATCAAAATTGCTCAAAGGGAGGGGGTACTTTGTTTAATAACGTTTTAAGTTTTTTTCGATTTTCTCAAAAACGGCACTAACGATTTTGATTAAACTGAGTATTTGATCTATTTATATGCCCGAGATATGACTGTAAAAATTTCATCAAAATTGATGAACCGGAGGGGGGACTTTACTTAATAAATTTTGTATCATTTTCAAGTGTTTTTTTTATTTACTCAAAAACGGCTTTCACGATTTTGATCAAACTGGATATTTGATGTATGTATATGCCAAAGATGTGATAGCCAACATTTCATCAAAATTGATCAACCGAAGGGGGGACTTTACTTAATAAATTTTGTATTATTTTCACGTGTTTTTTTTTATTTACTCAAAAACGGTTTTCACGATTTTGATCAAACTGGGTATTTGATGTATGTATATGCCAAAGATTTGATAGCCAACATTTCATCAAAATTGATCAACCGGAGGGGGGACTTTACTTAATAAATTTTGTATTATTTTCACGTGTCTTTTTTATTTACTCAAAAACGGTTTTCACGATTTTGATCAAACTGGGTATTTGATGTATGTATATGCCAAAGATGTGGTAGCCAACATTTCATCAAAATTGATCAACCGGAGGGGGGACTTTACTTAATAAATTTTGTATCAATTTCACGTGTTTTTTTAATTTACTCAAAAACGGCTTTCACGATTTTGATCAAACTGGGTATTTATGTATGTATATGCCAAAGATGTGATAGCCAACATTTCATCAAGATTGATCAACCGAAGGGGACACTTTATTTCATAACTTTTTTCTAATTTTTAGATTATCTCAAAAACGGCTCTAACGATTTTCTTCATATTCGTCATGTTTAATGAAAATTGAGTGTTATTTAATATCAGGTAAGCGTTATCATTATTAAAATGTTCTGAGGGGTTTATAGAGCAAATGAAAACAAAAATAAGAAATGAATGTGGAAAATGTGTAACTTTGAGAAGTGGCATTAACAAAACGCATTAATTTCTTATATAAGTAAGTTGGTAAGTGAAAGTTGTGTGTTGCGCGCACGCACCAAATTTTTTTTATAGCTTTCTGGAATTGCTCTTATGTTCTGTAATGTTTGAATCAAGATATACAATAAGATGGTATTCTTCCCTTGCTATTCTTTATATTAGAATCTTGATTTTCATAAAAATACACAAAAAAATAATCTCTAATCCCACATAACTATTTTTTTTTTTTTTTAACTAACTGATATTATATTCTGTGCGAAATAGCAGCTCAATGCAATTTTAATGCATGTTTCTTTTTCAATGTGACTAAAATATAAACTATGTCTTTTCAGGAGATGACAAAAGCCTAAAGTTAGTCTGTTAGGCTCTGAGAACCAACTTCTAGGAACTAAAGCCTATTATATTCCTCCCAAGAGACATTCTAGTCTCAACTGTCACCGATCCCTAAAAGCTGAATCTAGTAGTCACGTGAGAGCTGGCAGCACTCTAGACATTTGTTAACTGCTAATAGAGTGAGGGGTCAAGTGAAAAGTCAACCAAGTCTAGCAGGAGTATGTCCACGCACGTGCTCTCGTCATGCTCCAGTGTAGCATGAACATTAATGTCCGACCTAAATTTTTCTGAATTAATTTATTGATTCAGGTATGTTCAATGTACCGACCTAGTAAAAAATGGAAGGTGCATAAATATTTTTCTTTTTTTCTTTACTTACCTGAATGGTCTGTATAACAATTTGTAATACAAGTATTTTCTTTTGAACATTGCTTTGCTTTGAATTTTACTTTTCCAGAAATTAGATTAAAGGAGTGGTTCAGGGGGAAGAAAAATTTCGAAAGCGAGGAGAATGAAATATAACAATGTTTACTTGTTACTACAAATGGAGTTATTAGTGGATATTGGAAAGAAATCTAGAGAAGTGTGAATAAAGTAATGTAGAAATAGAAAAAAAAAGAAAAAAAAATAGATCAAAAGCTATAGAAGTAATAATATTACCACGAAAAAAAAATACTAATAGTACTAATACAAAAGTATGCAATAAATATCTTCCAATAAATATGAAAAATGAAATGAAATGAAAATGAAAATGGAAAATAATTTTATTATCCTGGGACTAATGTCCCTTTAGAATAAATAGTTCATACATAATACAGACATCTAGCCTATGAAATATTTAATATTATTCATATACGGCCACACTATATAAATAATATTAAATATTTACAAATAGTTTTTACAAAACATATTTACAAAAAATCTGGTGCGACGCGCGCAACACACAACTTTCACTTACGAACTTACTTGGATTAGAAATCGTTATGTTTCAATAATATGTAAACGCCATTCCTCAACTTCATATATTTAAGTATATACTTATATTTGCAGATCTCCATAAGTTATAGAGTATCTGTATACCAAAATTTGATAATTCTCAGCACCTTTCGATTCATTATTGCTAATTTATATATGAAGGGACTAATTTCATCAACAGTCGAGTTTTTTTACTGCTTGCTAGTTTTTTACTACGAGTTTCTTTTTGCAAATACATCGTGAAGGTGAATCGAAAGATGTATTTTAAGCCGTTTTTCAGTAAACAAAAAAAAACACGTGATAATGAGACAACAGTTATTAAGTAAAGTGCCCCCTCCGTTTAACCAATTTCGACGAAATTTCGACTTTCGCATCACGGTCATATACATACATCAAATACCAAGTTTGATTAAAATCGTTAAATCCGTTTTTGAGTAAATAAAAAAAAAAACGTGAAAATGGGACAACATTTAATAAGTAAAGTGCCCCCTCCAATTAATCAATTTTGATGAAATTTTTACTGTCGCATTGCGGGCGTATAGATACACCAAATACTGAGTTTAATTAAAATCGTTAGAGCCGTTTTTGAGAAAATCGAAAAAAACCTAAAAATTAGACAAAATTCTTTAAATAAAGTACCCCCTCCGTTTGACCAATTTTGATGAAATTTTTGCTGTCACATCGCGGGTATATACATACACTAAATACCCAATTTCAGGTCTGTGCAGTTTATAGTTTTTGAGCTAGTCTGTTCACATACACAGACACACACACACACAGACCATTTCGTGGGACTTGGTTAATTGGACTCAGGGGACCACAAAACGTGTATTTCCGTTGAAAACCGGAAGTCGAAATTTTTCACGATCGCAATACTTTCCTTACTATATATTTCACATATAATTAGGCAAGTGAAAGTAAAAAAACAAAAACGGAAACAAAGATAGTGCATTTGCACATGACAATAATCTATAAGTAAAATAGATAAATTAGAATAACAACTGTATGTTGATGTTTGCTGGAAGATGTTCACATTAACATTCAATTGTCTTTGATTGAATTGAATGAAATAAGATCTAAACTGATTGAATTAATAAAAAAATGTTTAAGCTTGTAATTAATTAATTTCTATTTTGATCTTTTATAAATAAAATAAGGAAAAATAAAAGAAAAAAAAAGTGATTCTCGGGGAAACCATATCTCAAATTATTCAAGGCAGTTATTATTCATTATTATTATTCTAAATTGTTGGTTCTTCCTCTAAATTCTTTAATTCTATCTACCTCCCCTTTAATAACATTTTCCTAATAATTATATTGGCATACTTTCAAGAATGAAATGTAATTTTAACCTATTTTTCATCTAATTTAAGATACATTCATATGGGAGATCTTCCTGTAAATATATTTAATTATTCTTCGATAAAGGGAAATAACTTGATTCACGAACAAATAAATCTATTTGTAAATTAATTGAATTGTACCCATACAGTACTCTTGGTGGTTTGGTAAAAATATGTATTTTTTCATTCTGTTCATCCAAACTAAGGTGGCACTAAATATTAATATAATTTACTCTCAAAAAGTACAAGTAGTGAAAGTATAAATTTTGCGACAATTGTCGCAAAGTTTTGTTTTTCGCATACAAATTTCAAGTAGGACAACGAAAATTTATTATTAAAAAATATGGATCACATCCGACATAAAGATTTGTACTGTACATCATGGAACCCCTCAACCATTCACGGTTTTTTCTTCGGTTTCAGTAACGAAAGAGTAGAACTTATTTTTATGCCAATCTTTATTCTAAAATATTTATAATTAATGTATTCGCCATTTTTGTAAAGAAATTATTTAAATATAATATATAATTAAATTCGTTACCGCTAAGTAATAATGTTGAAACTATACAATATATTTTTTAATCACATATTCTTTAAAACATACAATATCATAATAAGTACTCGTATAATAGCAGTTAAGGAATAAATGGCATAAAATTTTAATATAATAATATCATAGAAATTATAGTTTTATTTAAAATTTTCTATTCCTCGTTGCGAGGAGTAGTCCCGAATATAGGAGGATGTAATCTGTTGAACAATGAAAAACAGACGAGGAAAGCCGCGAGCTTGATGAAGTTGATCAAGTTTTGGGGGATTGGAATGCATGCCATTAGATTGAGTCATTTGTGCATGATCTTAATGTACTAAGAAGGCCTAAACCGTCACTCGAGCCAAGGCGGAGCCATCAGGGGATTGATGGAGGTGAATGAGGAGATGGTGACAAATGATGCGAGTTCAACGCCTGCCTCACTCCAGGGACGTCCTCAGCCAGACAATAAGTGGGAGAACAACTTCTGCTTATCCCAACACGCGACAACCTTCGCTAGATTCAATGGTTCTCTCAAACCTGAGACAGTCCACAACAGAGAAACAATCTTTAAGGTAAGCAGACCAGGCGAAATTTATTTTAAGCTATGATGATGGTGAATAATGGCTTGGAGTGAGTTTGCTTGAGAGGCCAGAATTGATCTCCATGCTTTGCGATGTGTACCCGAGAGGTACACGTACATGTTTCAAATCGGGTAACCAAATCTCTTAATCAGGTCGATAGAATAGGCCCTCCGCAGTGGCAGCCTAAATATCTACAGTAGGAGTTAAGGAGCTCCTACACCAGCTTGCGCGGCTGAAAAAGAAGTTATGGAGTCTTTTTAACTTCTTCCTTTCCTCGACAATTCTGGTTATAATTATGGCGTTTATTGAGTCAATAGCTACTTAATAACGTTCACACAGTTATGTAATTAAATGAGAATTTAACCCTTAAATATTTTATAATTTACAAACATTCCATGTTAATGAAGATGGCCATTGGAAACAATCAAGAGGACACCGATTGTCCCAAACTACTTGTGATTAAACGGAGCGTCCCTAATTTCCTTCACAAGTAGTTGAAGCTATTACCGGGCGCAACTTCTCCCAGATCAATCCATCGTTAGCATCCAGAAAATGTTCCAACGACTAATATTTTTAGCAATAAACGGTAGTCTCTTCAAATGACAGTTTCTAACAAGTTGGAGAAAATTCATCAAAAGTACCGGAAGTCGAGAGTGGTTTGATACTCTGTAATGTACCTACTCGTCGATGTTCCCGAGTTCTTAAGTGTATATCTTAAGAATAAAAGGTTTCGTTTTTTCGATAATTACTATCGTTTCTAATTCTGGGAGCTATTCCATTTGTTTTTTCCTAATTTTTTCTATAGAACTACTACCATTAAAGCTAGTAGTTTAGTGGAAATGAGTGATAATTAAAGCACCAGGCCTTTTGATCCAACTTGAGCAATTAATAACCATTGATTCAGTTTTGGTTTTCTTGCGATCATTAGAACCCACTTTTAATTTCTTTGCCATTAGTATAAGTAGTTTATAATTATCTATGAAATTATTGGTGAATGGATATACATTTTTAGCACAGTTTCAAACTCCACGATTTATTCTGATGATTTTTAACTTACTACAAAACGTTTAAAAAGATGAGTGTTAACAAAATATTGATGTATTTTCGGGGTTATAATTATATTATCATTAAATAATAAAACAATATGATTAATTATTGATACTATAATTATAACCCCATAAAGCTTAAAATAGAATGCTTTATATACATAATTTTTATGCAGTTTAAACACGAAATGTTTCCGTCAATTAGGATTCGAATATGTAATGGGCAGAACACAGGAGCCTTAATGCAAAAATTGGCACTTAATGTATCTCAGTACATAGACAATTAGACAGGTATCCTATAGGGGATTAATTGGCTTTCAAACACCCTCCTATGGCGAGTGGAAAGGGGTAAAGGAAATGGGTGAAGGCAGATTTTGATTAAACTTGCTACATTGCAGTGTAAAATGATCGTCCGACTCTGAAGAGAAATTTTTGGTACTCTATCTCATTTAGTGATGATTGGAATTAGGAAGTAATTTGGGTTTTAAGGGAAATTGTTGATATTAGAGAACTAATACTGGTTCTTAGATGTCATGTATTTGGAATATGAATTCTGCTTCTGCTAGATAGGGGCGGGTAAGTAAGGAAGGTTTTAGGGGATGGGGTGAGAAGGAAGGGTTTTGCATCATGATTTAATTATATTTTGAGAGCCTTAAGTCGCATCGTATCCCTAATGAAAATATTCCCAGAAAAAAGTTTATCAACAAAAAATATTTATATTTATCATTCTATTAATGGTATTTGTGTACAGTACCAGTTTTCGCCTCAAGATTACACATGATATGAGTTGGTGTACAGTAGCAAGCATAAGCAACTATTACAATAGAAATGGCTGACAAACTTCACTGGAATCTATTCAGTGCTAAGTCCCAACTAATAAGTTTCATCCCTTTGGCGAACGAAGCTGAGCGCACAAAGGAATTTAATGTCAGGATTTGATTCGGTCCAGAAGTAAAATATACAATCCCTGGTTTTAAGATTATTGATGTAATTGCATTTTCGATATCTATATTCTCGAGTAAAAAAGTTATCGCTTATTAACAGCTAATCAATGGCCCTATAACCAATAAGAATTGATCTCTTTTATACTACAATAAATAGGGAAATTTAAAATTCAAAGCGCTCTCTTGTAATGTTTTCAAAATGTCAGTTACAACAGTTTATCTGTGGGTTTAGATATATAAATGCGTGTGGGTATAATTATATAATTTAAAAAAAAAGAAAGTAATTTCCCTTGATGTCGCTCATAAATGGACAAACAATATACTGAAATAAAAATGAAGGAAAAACAAACGATTAATTTAACTGCACCAAAGGTTTAATTATAAGGTGATGAAAATCATAAGACACTATAATAACCAGGAAAATTAAATTATTTAAATAATAAAAATAAATTATTCACATTCATTTGTGTCAAAATGCTTAATAAAAAAATATTTACCTTGCGTGTGTTAGATATTTTTGACATCCACTGATTTAGGCAGCTTACCTGAAACAATTTTTGAGTATAAAAATAAATATATTAATAAAATAAAATTAATCCTCATAATGAAATTTATTATATAATTTTTTCATGTCAATAATGAGGAGTGGCCTAAGAGTATACCAATATTTTTAAACATAAGAAAAATAGAAACATTAATATATTATAAAAAAAACTGCAAGAGGAGATAATTATTCTTTAGTTGATTTTTAGTAACAGTTCCCACACTAGAGTAAAACAAATAACTAATTGACAGGCAACTAAATCTATAGAACAAACACCTTTTTAACTTTCAGAACAATTTTAATTCGATATCCACCATCGTTTAATCGAAGAAAATTTACATGTTTCACATGGGAACGAGTTTCGACAATTTTTTCTTAATTAGATTAATTGAAGCATGGAAATGCAAAAGGTAGAAGTGCCTCAGAAATTTTTTCCCAAAATCATATGAATTGTACCCAATAGGGAGAACTATATTCGGCGCTTACACCCATGCCATCTTTTATACGTTCAATAAACTACTTTCTAACAACAATCAATGCAAATATAACAATTTGACAAAAAAAAAACTGTTTTTATTTTTTTTTTGAACTTATACCCTTTGGCATTTCGACGCTCCAATTGTTTGCTTGTTTAAAGATATTATATTAAAAAAGATCAAAAAAGGCCATGACCATGAAAATACAGTCATCAGTTCGAAAGTTATAACATTTTTTATGAAAAAACACATTTTGAGTATAAACCCATCAAACAAAATAATTTTAAAATCCGTGGGTAAATATGAATAATATTTATAAATGTAATAAAATAATAACAAAAAACTTAAAGAAGATTAACAATAATAATGACATAAAAAGGCAGGTATACCTTTGTTAAATATGAATATATTATTCGGATGTATAATTGTGTCAAATGTAGAATAAATAATCAAGAATTCTTTGTGCCATGTTTTATAAAGTAATCTTTACCCGCAAAATGACAAACTCATCACTGATTTTAGATGGGAAATCACATTTTGCAGATGAAAAGTTATTTTAAATGTCCTACAAGAGACAAAATACTATTTTAAATTGTTTTTTTTTATATATACTCATGTACATTGATCAATGTATTTATAAATTGATACATTATATGCAAATTTTAGGTTATTCTTTAAATGTACATTCGGTCCCTTCGTCACTAATTTTGGATGTTTTCATGTAAGTTTTCTGATTATAATGTTAAAGATGTCTCAGATTCATTTCAAGACTTTTGATTAATTATTCCATATATTCTCGCATATTAAAGTACACATTTTATTCCTATTAACCATGAAAATCAGATGATCACTTATTTCTGAGTATATATATTTACTTAAATAATCATTTTGTTAGTTGAGACAACGTTCATAAGCAAAATGTGGTTTTCCACCAACGCGATTAAGACGTGTTGACTTGAGGTCTGGTCACGCATAACCGCACCGGATCGGATCTGATTGAAATACGAAGGATATATAGTATCCGGTCACACTTGCCCGACACCGGGTCAACCGACCAGTTACTATTTATCCTTCGTATTTGAATCAGATCCGAAATACGGCCGTTCTGCAGTGCGGTTTTGTGAGACCAGACCTTGACTCGTCATGCAAGTAACCTAAATAGATCGAGAGGCATAGAAACTATTAAAAATCTTGTATTCTCACTAATAAAGGAATCCATAAATTAAAGAAGAATTATTCGTAATAAAAAATAGCATACAGTTAGTAAAACCGAATTTATTATAACGTATGCTTACGCTTAGATAATTTAAGTTAAAAAGCAATTGTATATATCAGAAAGAAAAAATAAATAATAAGAACATAAAATTACAATTCGAGAAGAATTCTTAGAGAATCAAAAGCGAATTTTCTCTCTGATTAAAATCTTGAAAAATACGCGGCATTATATAACAGAGTATAATTATTACTTCATCTCAATTATCCCTTAGGGAAAAGAAGGGAAAGGGAAAAAAATATTAAAGAAGAAATACCAGTTATTTCATCAGGAACATTTGTCGAGACAACTCCTTATTAAAAAGAAGAATCGGTGTCTGGGATGCAGTTAAAAATTGAATTTAGAATTTAATAAGAAGGAGAGAAATGGGGTGGAATGAAATGGGAATAAAAGGATGGCATAATCTCGGAGGAGGTTCAAGAGAAAAGGAATCGATTGTAGGGAGAAGTCCTCCATATCGTTGAGTGGTTGCCCTTTCAATGCCCACAGAACAATACTGGATTACAAGCAAGGATCTCTGCCTCTAGCATTACACAGAAGGGTAAACAGTCAGCCTCCGCAGGCTTAGGGTGGATGAATAGAAAGAGCTCTTCGCGGTCCTGGTGTCTGGTTCTAGAGTCGAGGGGTCCGCGGACCTAGCGGCCAACTAGTGCGTTAGCAAATCATATAAGCACATGAAATTGAACCTGCCATAGATGATCATAGACACATTGTTTAACTTAAGCAAAATAATAATTATTATTTGTCTCATTAATATTTAAAAATGCAATCGTACAAATAAATTCTGAGACATTGATCATTACGGCCGTCAGCCGAAGTAAGTTGTCATCCTTTAATTTTTATATTCTACATTTACAATTAAATTAAGTAACCCGGTTCCCGAATTTAGATATGTGTTCTCCACAAGTTACAAAACTAAAGTTTTCATATAAGAATATGTCTTAAATTAATTTATTATCGATGATTTATTTATTCACTAAACGGAGAGTAACTTTTCCAATTGTTTAATACTAAATGATGGGTTTTCAGTCACCTGTTAAACAAATGGCAATTGACATGCGTTAATAGGAGCTCACTTGTTTCTCTTTTCGTGTGAGACAGTTCTAATCAAGTAAGGCTAACTATAGATTGTTCAATTTTGCAAAACTAACAAGTAAACATTGGTGCTCCTGCTGTTAGAAGATACGATAAAAAATTTCCCCAAACGAAGAATATCAAATCGTAAAACGGTTGAGGCGATTGAAAAAAAAAAAAGCTTTAGGGAAAAGGGCTCGCTAAAAGGAGTAAACGCCAATTAAAAAATATTTGGATTTATGTACTTATAAAGCATTTCTGTTCGCTCAGCAAAATTTTTTTAAATTCTCAAAAAAATGGGACCATTGCTGGGGGGAAAAAATGATTGAATTGCTTTGATGCACCCATGGGGGCGTTATGGTAGGGTACCGCGCATGTGAGATCCGGGTTCGAATCCCGGCCATGATCAATCTCTTCTCTTCTAAATAAAATTTAATATTGAAACTAAAGAAACCCCCTCGAAATTGTCTACCAAAAAATACTTAAAATAAAATATTCTTTCATGCCTATAGGCAGCATATACACCATTACCTAGACAAATTTAATTTTTAAAATATTTATTCGATTTTATAGTAATTATCAAAAGTAAAAATCGTTGATGAATGTTTCGTAATAAAATATACAACGCTCCTACTAGTGCCGTAGAAAATTTCCGACCTTCTGAACTTTCGAACTTTGATTCCGGGTCAAAAGCTAAACTTTCATTCCTTGGGTAAAATTCACATCAGATGGTTTCATTACAGTTAAAAAAAAAAGAAAAGCGGTTGAAGGTTAATTCAGTATTACTTGTTAAGTACATGTGGGATTTAAGGACATAAAACTGAAGCAAATCCTGTTTAAGTCAAAATCATTCACAAGATGCTTATGTGACTAGGGATACAGTAAATCTGGGGAACCAAATAAACTGCAAGCATCTGCAATGTGTTTGTTAAATATTTATGCCATGTACGTATGTACATAAGTATAGATATATGCTGGTGGTTGGTTTTTCCGTTCCTACTCAATTATGTCGGATATTGGTGAAACTAGTTATGGTACCGACTACTGTCGGTATTGTGAGTCAGTCTTGTATAGAAGTAATGTATTGATTTTAGATTTTAATCTTTGTGATCTTTTAGTTTTGGATTGGAAAAAATTAGCTTTTAATGGCAAATAACACTTGATATTTTTTTTTTTTTTTTTTTTGTAACTTGAATATTCAAATTTGAAATAATGTAAATTTTTGTGTAGCATATATTTTATGCCTAGGTACTTGCTTCGCATACAATAATTAATAAAAAAATATTTAATTTGCAATTAACTAATAATATTGGTATATTAAAATCTCATAACACATAGAGGTCAAATAACCGAAAGTTACCAATCTATTCTGGACAGGATGGGCAGTCATGGGTATGTGTATGTTACATCATCATGCATCATGCAGGAGTGTCCAAAAGTACATTCTTCTAATACGATGTTGGAATAGCACATCCATTATTCACCTCGTTCTTTACCTTAGTCTTTAAAAATCTGGTATATTTACGGTACAGGAAATTCTCTATTTTCAAAATGCAAAGAATTATAAGGAAAAAATGAACATTTTATTTATAAACAAATTATTAATAATGCCTTATGTTCATCCAAAGTAGACAGTTGTACAAAATTGATGACCCCTGGTAACCGTTCGACCTAAGACCAACCAAAGTTGGTTAAACAGCTATCGATTTCAATATTAGGGAACGATCCACGCTCTTTCAACGTATTTAAATTAATTTTCATGTTAAAATGTGACTTTCAATAACATTAGTTGATGATTTTATGAAGCAATAATATGTATATATTACCTAAATACGATGATGACGATTAGAGGTACTTATAATTATATCAATAATGAAAAAATAGTAAAATGATGCATATACGTTTCAAATTATTGCAAACAATTCAAATTTATATTCATTCAAATTATAGATATAAATCAAATTTACATCTTCACACTTCATCATGGTTTTTGCCCCCAAATATTCTTCAATAAATTGACAATTTCGGAATATAATGAAATTAAATATTTAGGACTTCATCTTGACAAAAGACATACTTGGAGAACTCACGTTAGACTCAAACGAAAAGAATTAAATATACGTTATGGACTTTTATCTAGATTTCTTGACAGACAATCAAAGTTATCCCTAGCTAACAAACTAACTTTGTATAAAGTTCTTTTAAAACCAATATGGACTTACGGTATAGAACAGTGGGGTTCTGCCAAGAAATGCAACGTTCAGTCTTTTCAATCGAAAGTGTTAAGAAAAATAGTGGACGCACCATATTATGTCACCAACGATATTATACATACGGACTTAAACATTCCAACAGTTTTTTTAACAGCCAAAGACTACATTAACTTTCACCAAAGACTGGTTTATAACAATATCCCACAGACAGACAATTTAAAAACAACCCTTACAACCCACCCCGACCACTTCGAAGGCGGTGGCCAAGAGACCATCTAAATTAATTACTACTCCTGCACAGGAAAGCTGTCCAAGCAGCCCACAAACTTTGCTCATTGTAAAGCTATTTGTAGATTGCATATTTTAAATTTTGTTATATGAATAACAAATAAAAATAGACCCTTAATGAAAATGGATTGGAAAAAAACCACATAATTTAATAAATCAGGAATTAATTACTGATACAATAACTAACTCAATCATAATTACTTACAAATCCTATTTTTTTTTATTTTAAGCGAAGTAATTAAATACTCGCAGGTAATTGAATATACTCATGTGATAACAAACGGATATTTTATTTCAGGTTCAAGATTTTGACATCACAAGTTTAGAGAAAGAAATATAAACACATGTTCTGACATCTCAGGTCAAGTTGAAGGCGAAGAATGATACATGGATGGAATTTAGAGAACATTTTCCTTGACGATGTCTTCCGCTGCCACCAAGGACCCAAATATATTAAAACGGGGTGTCGAGATGACTTCTAGTTGGAACCGTTTCAAAATTATTACTTTATCGCCAAGGCGTGTCCTATCCAGAAACAACTTCATGCATGTAATTTTAAACTCAGCATTCGTCCCTCTTTATATATTATGCAAAATTGTCTTAATCAATGATATCGGTTTAATAAAAAAAAGTTAGGATAAGTGATGCAAAGAATGTTTTATTCCATTCGTTCAGGAAGGGATCTTAAACAAGGGGATCTATAAAGACGAAAATGAATCTTTTACTTTTTTCGAGGCTGAAAAGATTTAATGAAGAGACCAAAAGTGATTTTTCATTTCATTCAGTCACATTCACCATTTTTAATAAAAAGTAAGTCCACTTAATCTCTTTATCGTTAAGTGAAAAATCAACATTAGTATGTTGTATGAGTTAATGGATTAAACATTATAATAATAAAACATACACATTGTAATTAATTTAAATTTATAACTAATTAATCAACATATTATAATTAAAATTATGCTTGTATGAGATTACGCGGTTATTTTTTAAAACGCTCAAAGCCAGTTTAAAAATATAACTTTGGTACGCTTCCATAATAATCAAGAAAATCAACCTTTTTCAGAGCTTTTAGACCTGGTAAGAATTCACGAATATAAATTACGATTCGTCACGTCTTCCTAGTATCCCCTTTCATTTTATACATCATTTGAACAATACTCCTAATAGCCGACAGAGGAATATAAAATACGCACCATTTATAGCGTAACGATTTATGAAATTTGAAGAACCTTCCACATTGAAAATATAATCTGCTAATTTTACACAAATGTGTACGTGTTTTTTTCTGAAATAATGAAATTATTTAGTTATGTATCAGAGCACACAAGCTATTCATGTACGTTCCTCTTTGCCTACGCTACTGGAAACCTTGGCGGGGAAAGCTTTCTATATAGATAAGGGACAACGATTGGAACGTGGTCTCCATCGAAAATAAAATGGCATCAAGGTCCTAGTAGACTTAGGCTGGAGCCGACTGTATTGTTCCAGTATCCACCAGGATCAACCCTTGCTAATCCCGTAATGTCTGTGAATGGCAGCGAGCCGTTGAGGATCAAACTCTTCTTGTTTGCGATAGCTTTTCTAGGGACAAATAATAGATTTGCGCGGGTAAGGGGAGTGAGGACCGGCGAGGAAGGGGCTTACATTATAAGAGGATTTCCCAGGATGATTTTTTTTTTTTTTTTATCTGGACAACAACCGTATATTTTTATAAAGGCGCAGCGCTATATATTTTCCGACATCCTGTATGTTTTTTACCTCTCTCCATAATCCCATGCTCGTCATAATCAGTTTAAGAAAATAAAATTAAAAAATATATTTATGTTTTAAGCATTATTTGTTTAGTAATATTTTCTAATTAAAAATTCCTTCTGTAAGTTGTTACTTACATTGAGTATGCATATGCAAATGAATATATATAAAAAAAAATATTACTTATTTTAGTAAAAAAGAAAAATTCGAATATTGAATACTTGCAAGTCGATTATTTATTTTAGACTAACGTCGCCCAGTGAGGATAGTAAATACAGAAAAGGAAAATAAGTTTTCAAAGTAAGTAATATAAATTTTCACTTTGATTATTCTTGTCTTTTCTTGACATATTTCAGGGCAATTTGTGTTCAAATAGAAGGGGATCGCTATTGATTCAATTACATCAATAGCTATCTCTTTAAAAAAAAAAAATGTAATGTTAACTAGTATTCAATGAACCATTGTAATCATAAACTGCTTGTTTATACACTGGTGGGCAAAATTAACGCACCACTCAATATTTATTAGTTAAAAATAAATACACGATCTTCCATTTTAATTTTGACTAACTATTGATATTAAGGTGTTAATATTGTAAATATAAACAATAAATAATGCTTTGTTTTCACCTACCGAAGCATTATTTAGCATAATGTAAAAATTGTTTTCACGTCCATTTTTTCTCTTATATTCATTCGCTCAACTTGTAAACGGTTTTAAATTTTCTCCAGTGGCCCCAGTAAGGCATGTAAGTGAATACAATTGTGTTAAGGCCGTGACATTGATAGAAGCTGGATAAAGTCAGCGTTAAGTCGCTAGGAGACTGTGTGAAGATCACTCGTCAATAACTAAGGTTCTTAGGTGTTTTAGGGAGACAGGGTGTCACTCTAGTAGAAAATGGCATGGCCGCTCTAGATGTAGAGAAGAAGAGATGATGGGTAAATCCGACACCTACCTTTACAAAACAGGAGCGTTACCAGAAATGAAATGAGAAGTCTCTTAAGGCAAGTCCGCAATTTCCATTTCTACAAGGGCTGTAAGAGGAAGGCTTAATGAAAATAACCTTAGGGCTCAACATCCTGCCTCTGGAACTCTCCTGACGGCAGCTCACAAAATGTTCAGGCTTCAGTATGCACGTGAACATGTAAACTGGACTTTAGATGACTGGAAGAAAGTTGTCTTTACAGATGAGATAAGAGTAGGCCTTAGGTCTTCAGATGGCCATAACTTCACAAGGAGGCGCCAAGAAAAGAGGTACGCGCCATGCTCTATGGTTCATTTCGTGGTGGTCCACTGATGTTCTGGGTGGCATTTCCTTTGGCTCTCGTACTTCGTTGGTTGTTATGCGTGGAAGGTCTTTAACATCACAGAGGTACATAGAAAACATAATCGAGGAATTTGTAGTGGCATTTGCACCTTAAATTGGTGATGGATTCCTTCTAATGGACGATAATGCCAGACCTCGTAGAGAACGAATTGTTGATGACTACCTGAATGAGGTTGGGATTCCGCAGTTGGTGTGACAACCCCGGAGTCCTGACTTGAATCCACTTGAACACGTCTGGGACCAAGTTAAGCGAAGAGTACGACAATGGAACTTATACCCTACGACCCTTGAAGAACTGGAAAGAGCTCGTGTTAAAGAGTTAGAGGATTTTCCTCAGGATTCAATTAAAAAACTCTTTGAATCAATGGAAAGAGTTTAAGAAATGTGATTGAAGGTGGAAATACCCGTTATAGATAAACAAGTTTCTAGATAACTGTAAAAAAGTATGTTTTCTTTGTTATTAGTTTTTTTAAAGTTGGTCACTTTTATTTTCGATATTTTTCTTTAATCATTTTTGTACTATTATTATTATTATGGACAGTAAAATTTTGTATTAAAATCGCTTACTTTTTCAACCAAAAATACTTTTCAAGATCAAAATTTGCATATAATGGAAATTTTCAAAAAAATAAGGGTGGTGCGTTAATTTTGTCCATCAGTGTATTAAAAATGTCTACAGACGCCACGTTGTAGAATTTTACATGACCTACAGGTGGTGTGAATTTAGGTTAATAACAATGAATTAGTAAAAGTTTTGTTACTATATTACGGATACTGTATCGATTGTATGCAACATTGATTATAGAGTGGGACGTAAAGGCTTCAGCTATAATAAGTAAGGGGCATAAATAGGTAGCCATAATAAAGTACAAATCACTTGGATTTGTAGATTA
Organism: Aelia acuminata; assembly: GCA_911387785.2. Lineage (NCBI taxonomy): Eukaryota > Metazoa > Arthropoda > Insecta > Hemiptera > Pentatomidae > Aelia > Aelia acuminata. The sequence continues at coordinate 62,524,005 of OU426981.1, forward strand.
GATTCACTATAAAAAATAAAGTAACTTATAGTAAAATATTCTTTTATTAAAAAAAAAAGAAATTAAAAACACGGTCATATCCTCTTCCGATTTATTTATTTTACTGCGATTGATTATTAGTTTCTGTGAAAGAGGAACATTTAATCTTAGCCATTTGTTCAAAACAGAGTCCTGCTCAATTCAGGCAGTTATTGATATCCCTATTTTTCGAAGTCGACACTTTCTCAATTGAATTGCATTGCAAAACTCCATACATATTTTATCAAAATGAAACAACAAACCAAAACTTAAACAAATGTACAACAGAAACCAATCAACCAACAATGGTGATGGGCGAAGAGATTGTATGAAGTTATAATCTGCCTTAAAGAATTGACATAATTACGTACAAACATGGCAATATTATAGAACAATGGAATTGAATATACACGTACGGCAATAGGTTGGGTAAACACAATGGGCGATTTCAAAGCTCTTCAGTTTATCGATGGATAGCGATTTGAAAATCACATCCCAGGATTCAGTGGGTAGATAAGGACAAAAATGTGTCTGTGGTTGCGCTAACGGTTGCATAACATTACTGTGAATGAAAATCATAAATAAACGAAGGCAAGTTTAAATAAGCGATTTGGAAATTGAATTTAGTTGAATGAAATTTGAAATAAAATTTTATCCTTTGGTTGATTTAACTTCTTGACTCACTTTTAACCTATTCAGAATTTAAAGAATTAACACCTTCTTAAATTAATCTAAATAATAAACCCTGAGACTCTTAGCAATTTAATGTATTATATGGCATTATTGTTTTCTAAAACGAAATCTGATACCATAAAAAAATTAATAAAGTGGCAATAAAATTTTTAAAAAATTATTTAACATCTGCTTTCACTACATATTGTCACACATTAGATCGCCACCATCGTAGTAACCCTCAATTCGTATTTTATTTATTTTTAATATAACATTATTTCAGGGTTTCGGAACACCTGATACACTTATTATTATATAATTGAGGATTTCAGAACATAAATTATGAAACTAAGAACATGAAATATGAAAACATATATTGTTATTAAAAAAAAATTAACTTAAATTACTTACCGCTGTGAATTAAATATTAATAATTTGGAGAAAACACCCAAAATATAATGATAATACTTATACTTATATACTTATACTTACTCAGTTTGGTACCTGCACTGTGGGGCATTAAGCTAATAAATATTTTTTTGTTTCATTCGAGTCGCTTGTTAAAATTTATATTAAACGATATAAATAAACGAATATAGTTATACAATTAATTAACCATACAAGCAAATATAATTACAATCGATTTAAAATGCAAGTAATAAGCCTTGATAAGAAAAAGAAGTCGAGGATTTTAACCCATTAATAAAAAAAAAATATTTTTTTTAATTAAAAGAACAAGATGAACGAAACCTTAAAAATGTTAGTAGGAAGAAGTGGTAAGGGAAAATGATATTTTTGATAAATGAATTACAGCATAACATATAATGTCAATATTAACTAACAGAGTAGAAATTATTAGATTGCGCAGAGTACAGATAGGTATTAAAGACTGTATTAATGGGATCCATATACAAAGAATAACGAATGAAATCGTTTGCATCGGGTTTTTTTTTTAATGAATGAATGATTTTATTTACAAAATAATATAAATACAAGAATAATTTAAATACAAGCCTTAGCTTTTTTAACTTACAAATTTACATTTCTCATATATAAAAATAAGCAAGAAAATTACAATAGGGAAAAAAAAAAAAAAACCCACATTCTCGACAGAGTAAAATTAAATCAACTTAAATTAATAAGTATATGATTACTATGGACGTTATTAAAATTTAATCAAAATAGTTACAATTAGTTTAATATATTTGTATACTTGATGATTAAAATAAAAAATAAAAATAAAAAAAATAACATTTTGAATTAAGATTAAAAATAAATAAGGCTTATACTAGATCAAAAATTATAATTTTAAAGTACCACATGTTTTAGTCGTTTGTGCTTGTTACTTTCACTTACCTATATATGAAATATATAGTAAGTGGAAGTATTGCGATCGTGAAAAATTTCGACTTCTGGTTTTCAACGGAAATACACGTTTTGGGACCCCCTGAGTCGAAATAACCAAGTCCCGTGAAATGGTCTGTGTGTGTGTGTGTGTGTCTGTGTGTGTGTGTGTGTGTGTGTGAACAGACTAGCTCAAAAACTATAAACCGTGGGAACCTGAAATTGGGTATTTTGTGTAGGTATATGCCCGCGATGTGACAGCAAAAATTTCATCAAAATTGCTCAAAGGGAGGGGGTACTTTACTTAATAACTTTTTAGGTTTTTTTTCGATTTTCTCAAAAACGGCTCAAACGATTTTGATTAAACTGAGTATTTGATCTATTTATATGCCTGAAATATGACTGTAAAAATTTCATCAAAATTGATCAACCGGAGGGGGGACTTTACTTAATAAATTTTGTATCATTTTCACATGTTCTTTTTATTTACTCAAAAACGGTTTTAACGATTTTGATCAAACTTGGTATTTGATGTATTTATATGCCAAAGATGTGATAACCAACATTTCATCAAAATTGATCAACCGGAGGGGGGACTTTACTTAATAAATTTTGTATCATTTTCACGTGTTTTTTTTATTTACTCAAAAACGGTTTTAACGATTTTGATCAAACTTGGTATTTAGTTTATTTAGTTATTATTTAATGTATTTATATGCCCGAGATACGACTGTAAAAATTTCATCAAAATTGATCTACGGGAGGGGGGACTTTACTTAATAAATTTTGTATCATTTTCACATGTTTTTTTTATTTACTCAAAAACGGCTTTAACGATTAACAAAAATAAGATATGAATGTAGAAAAATGTGTGACTTCGGGAAATGATATTTAGCAAAACACGTCAATTTCTAATCTAAGTAAGTTGGTAAGTGAAAGTTGTGTGTTGCGCGCACGCACCAGATTTTGTTTTTTGCAACTTGAGTTATCATATGTAGAGTGGCAAAGCTAAGTGATCTAAGTGCCAAAAATTCATTTCCCCGTTTTTTATAACAAAATGATCTAAAAGCCAAGGCCAATGCGGTGCGAAGTGATTTATCTCCCGATTGGTAGTATAAGTAGTTCCAATTTAATTTAATTTAACGCTTAATTTCCAATCAATGGGTTGCCCTTTTAATTCAACCTTGCTGCTCATATCAGGCCTTCTTTTTGTGAATAGAATTACTTCAGTTTTATCCTCATTCGGCTTAATTTTCCACCTATTAAAATGTTTGAAAACTTTTACTATTGTCTTGGTGAGATGATTGGCAATAGTGTCTACTCTTTAAGAGGCAATATAGAGAGCTGCATCATCTGCATATAGTGCAATATTGCATTTTGTATTTAGTTTTGTGATATTATCAAAGAAAACATTGAAAAGGACGGGATTGGGGGTTATAATCTGAGATCTGATGTGGTTATAAGAAACATGGAAAACAAAATTTTCTGCCAGAAACGAAAAATAAAGCAAAAGGGAGTTGTTAAGATAGAGAAGAAGATATGAAGATATAAATACATTTTTTAAAAAACGACATTGTTTAACCATCGATTATTGAAACAATATAATATCATTCATAGCATAAATATTCAAGAATAATTAAAGTGTAAGGAAATGGCAGCTGGATTAAATTGAAGCCGGTTTATTGCTCCTGTTTATTGCCCTGTTGTTAGAGGCCCGACAGTAATTAACCACACTATCTGCAAGACCAGAAGGGCAGAAACTGGCGCCCGAACACTCCTCACTGCCAGCCCTAGATTTATGGTTCCTAGCTCGGCCAAGTCCATCAGTAGACCTATAAGTCAGTTTGGCAACATCTATCTCCCCAATCCTAGTGATCAGAAAGATAAATTGCCAAAGAAATAGATGCATATTTATTAATTTATACGAGTATTATATGTGCATTTGTTTCATTAAGTATTATAAGTATAGCGTACGGTTGTGCAATTGGTTTTCACAGCTACAAGAAAATAATATTATATCAAAAAAGTTGTTTCAGTGTCGATTAACTCTTCAAGATTCCCAACCATATCTCAAACATATTTAAACGACATAAATTGAGTATTCAATTCGAAATATAATTCATAATATAGAAACATCTGTAACATATTAGGTTAATATTATTAACTAAGAATAGGGTGATTCTCATTTAAATGGACCATTTAACTTTTTTAGAAATTGAATTTTGGGTTTAAAAAAATTCAACTTATGAATAAAATTTGATCTGAATATCATCAATAAGATGTTCAAGAAAACATAGGTGAACAAAGTTTGTCAGTTCAGTATTAGTATTTTTTCAACTCAAAAATGAGTTTTGTGAGGAGCGTTTCTGTATTTTTATTTATTTATTTTTTGTAATGTTTTTTTTCTTTTTCTATTCTCGCTCACTCTCGTCACTCTATATCACAGCTCATTTATAAGGCATCGAATCTTGTTTTCCAAGATTCGTACAACAAAAGTTGTACAATAATTACTAGCCTGGCGTCTATTCCTACTCCTTTACTTGCCAAGCTTAGCAGCCTATACTCTCTCGCTAGTTGACTTACGAATAGGTCGTTCTGTCAAGGCTTAGGTTTTTCGTCGGATATTTGCAGCTCATTGATCATCCCGTTGTGAAATATATATGATTTTGCTGCACAGTTTTTACTCAGTTCAGTGTCAACGAATCACCCATAATTAATTCTGTAAGTATGTCTGCTTTAAGTTTCACTACTTTACATGTAGGTCAAATTTTACAAGCTGCCAGTTTGCTTATTTTCTTTCTTTTGGCCAACATCTCTTTTTTATTAAGAATATATTTTGCATTATGTCCTTAGTCTATTTTTTCGTTTCTCTATTGCTCCTTTCTACAGTTTGTTAAAATGGCCATACAAAAGAAATGAATCATGTAGGCATTAAAACATAACAATAACAACACTTCCCCACAATTGTTTTTCTGTCACGAGTGTTACGTAACACTCGTGACATTTCCACAAAAAATCTCCATCCTTAGCTAAACCCAGTGTCGGACATTTATGAGAGGATGACCTCGAATACATATCCCTAACCAACATCTTTTGCAAAAATATTTCACATTTTTAAATGAACGCTGATACATACAATTAACGTAACACTTGTGACCTATAATTTTTATGACATATATGATTTTCCATAGGATATCAAATAACTGCCTATTAGATACTTTCTTCTCCAAGTTTACACATGAACTGATGGCTCTTCCCAACATTTTCATAGAACAGAGTAGACCAGAACAGCCGACAACACTCGCCATGAATTTTCCTACTGACCTCGGGGACAGATTAATTTTCCTGATTTACATTCGAAGTATTAGAGGTAACTAAAAACAATCATTCATACCTTGAAACACCGCCGTATTACAATGAAATAACTGATTGTTGAAATTTAATCAATTATTAGGGGTTCATTTCAGGATGTGGTGAACTAAGCATAACCAGCTTGGGGACTGTAATACTCGTGACATTTTCAAACTTCGCATTAAGATATTTTGTTTATTATGATGCCTAGGTTCATTTATATGTTACCATCGTGTTGCTATAACAGAAGATTATAAAAAAAATATCCAAAAAATTTTTTTGATATAAAAATATCTGAAAAATGAATTTTAGCTTCAGGGACACTAAATGGTAAATTCAAATGAGAATCACCCATTAATATTATTGAAACTTCAAGAAAATTATAAACCATCTTATTACGGTTAGTCAGCTTAGGTTCACCAATTTAATAAAAACTGATTTTATTGAAGACTTGAGAAATCGTAATTGACGAAATAAAAGTTTAGGTCATAAATAGCTATGTAAACACCAGATTTTAGAATTTTAAAAAGGGAAGGATTGGGGTAAGCTACATTCTATTTGTAAAATGTGTTTTAAAGTACAGAAAAAAAAAATGGTTATTTTAATTTGAATTAAGTTTGTATGTTAATTTTAATTATCATGTTTATTGAAGTGTTTTTTAATTTTATTTTCCATAGGCTCTCATTGTGTTTTAACTTAAGATTTTTGTAGAAGCAACCCCTGGCAGACGGTTTTTTAACCATAATGTATAACATATCTGTAAAATAAAACATAATTACCATTCTATAATTAAATTGAGTAGTCGATATGACTATAGAAATTTAGAAAACCTAGTAATATACAAACAACCAGAAGAAGTATATATATTATTTAATATATATTATGTACATTATAATAGGTAGTCAATCATGGTATTCCGAAATGGGGGAAAATTAGGGAAAAATGAAAAATGGAAAATGGATGGAATCAATTTAGAAATAGTTAATTATTATAATTATCTGGGAATAGGTTTGACCCCTCTTTGTACATTAAAAAAACATTTCTTAGATAAGTTAAATATATCAAAATTTGCTATAAATACAACTTACAACAACTTGATAATTAAAAATGAAATACCACTGTCAAAAAAACTGGATGTTTATAATGCTGCTCTAAGATCAATAATATGCTACGCTTGCCAAGTTTGGGGATATCACAGTTTTGAGGAAGTAGAGAAACTAAATATATTTTTTATTAAAAAATTATTTTCCCTTCCAGTTAATTCACCTCACTATATTTTATATCTGGAAACTAATTTTGTTCCTATATTTTTTTACACTATTCAATTACATCTAAAATATGTCCAAAGGGTGCTTTCTTTACCAGAATCGAGGCTTCCAAAAATTTTAGCAACGGAAATAATAAAAAAGAAAATCTTTTGGCACGAAGAAAATTTAAATTTGTGTAATAAAATAAATGTCCCATTAGAATATTCAGAAGACCAAACAGTTTCTTTAATTTTAAATGTATTAAAAAATAATTTTAGGGAGGCCATGATGGAAAAAGCAAGACTATCTAATTTCCATGGACTGTATAAGCGGCTAAATATTGACTTGGGTGAAAGGCATTACTTATCAGATGCAAATAAAATGAATTTTATCAAAATCATATTTAAATTACGAGGACAATTAGTTCATCTCAATAATAACGTAAAGAGACGGGAAGAGCAAAGATTTTGTACCCTTTGTAACCGTAACGAAATTGAGGATTTATACCATTATGTCGCCGTTTGCCCTATTTTACAAGAATACAGAGTCAAATATTTTAAGAAAAAAATCTTAAGTCCCAACGAATTGATAGGATTATTGAACGGGGAAGACTGGTACAGCTTATACCAATATCATATTACAGCATATAAATACAGATCATTCCTGAGTCAACAATATAATACATAACAACATTAGTAAAGTAAATAGAAAAAAAGTATTGTTTATTATTTGGTATTTGTTTTATAACCTTTTTTTTTTTCTCTCTCTTTTCCATTTATTCTCTTCTTTTTCTTTATTATTATTCTGATTATTATAATTTTTTAGAATCTTTGAAGAAATTTTAAAAATTGTAAATATGTATTTCAATACAAGTTAAAAATTATGAACAGTGTATGAATTGTAATTATATACAAAAATGTTTAAAAATGAATAGACAACTCTTGGCAGACGGTTTTTTTTAACCATGTCAACAAAAGCTTATTTTTTATTTTTGTCTAAGAAAGAAATTATAAATTTATATTTAATAAAGCTATTTATCTATCTATCTATCTATCTATCTATTATAATAGGTAGTCTGGAAATACTCGTAAGGTCATTCAATATAGTTAAAGATCATAAGTTATTAATAACAGTTTACGGATAAACTTTTAAGTTATTTATATTCACCTTAGAACAAAAGGGATATGTTGTGGAGTAAAATATAACGGCTTGATTTATATTTCGAACACATATCATTTTGCTTTTAGAATTTAAATTAAGTTTCCTGAAAAATCATATTTTTTGAGATATTATGAGGTTGTTGAAAAAAATAGCAATATGTAAGATGTGTAATAAATAATAGAATATCTAAATTGGTTGTTTTTCACATTACACATTCATATGGTTTACTTTAGGCCTGTAATTGTAGTAAAATCCAATAACACCAATATTAATATTACTAATATTCGAATATAATATTATTCTCATGATCTATATATGTATATACTAGCAGACCCGGCCACGCGTTGCTGTGGCTCAGCAGTTATATCTTAATATTTTTAAACAAATACAGTCGTACCAATATTCATTAATAAAGATGAAAACCTTTCAGCTAATCAAAATCCAACGTGATTGAGAATAGAGCATTACACCATTTAAAATTATATGGTAAGGAATATAGGAAAGTTAAAGTTTTTATTTTTTTCATCTCATATTTCAATTTAGTTTGATTAAAAAAGACCTGATTGTGTTTACGACTCACAGCGCTGCCTACACTATCGCCCTTTTTTGATGCATAGGTATAAACTAACTCGAAATTTTCCACTAACTTTAAAAAGGATGACTGAACTTCTACCGGGTAAGTTTTGGTAACCTCAGCCATTGATCTATTGATTATTGGCCTAACACTACCTCAACTTGGTATTGTTAGTTTAACGACGGGTTTAATATTTCTCAGGGTCATGCCAATCTGGGTTATATGTCCTTTTGATTGGCGTTTTTCTCAATTTCTTTGAGACCTCGATTTCCCGACCCTTCGAGAAATAAGTGTTCGGTAGGAGGGTGGTGGATTTTCAAAGTCCAAGTGGACATTGTTTGCCCTTGGGATTTGTTTATGGTCCTGGCAAAAGCCAAACGAATAGGATATTGAAGCCTTTTAAATTTTATTGAAAATTCTGACGGTTCCAGGGGAATATATATCTCCTATAAACCTTCCAGGAAACATTTTTGCTTCAATAACATTTCCTGTGATCCTTTTAATGACCAAACGTGTACCGTTACACAATTGAGGTGGATTTAAGGTACGAAGAAGAATAACCGGTCAGCCAATCTTCAACTGGAGATTGTTTGGGTGTATATCCCAGGTATATCCAGGGATTTCAAAAATTCAGATGGGAAATTTACAGCTTCGTTTACATCTAGAACATTGTCAATTGATTTTGGAAGTTAATTTCATCGAAATAAACATTTTTTGCTGCCAAAATAGCACGACTACCCAGCCACACTTTATATTAGTTCATTTTACGTCTCTACAACAGTGGAGAAATTTTCTGGTTTTCTAATATTTATGGTGGATAAATCTGAAACTTGATGTTTATCCAAATAAAAGTTATTCCTGTTTAATAGAGGTGAAATAATCATTATATGTAAAATTTAAAAAATGCCGCGGAGATTTGTAATCCTTTCCTAATCAACAATAATTTAAAGATAAATAAAAAAATGTATTCTGGTGAAATTAACACCGAAATATCATTCCCAATAATAGCCTACTTTAAATTAAAGAAAGGATTAAAATCTTCGCTGACATTTCTTAAATTTTACATATAAAGATAATTACAACTCTGCTGAACAGGAAGGAACAGCCTCTCTATTCGATTAGGATTCAATTTTCTCAACTTTAAATTATTGTTGATAAAGTAGGAATTACAAATCTCCACTGACATTTTTTAAATTTTAGATTTTAGAGCACGGGATAAAAATATTAAAAAGGTTTGGTAAAATAAAAAAACACTGTATTCAAATAATAATAACAAAACGAATAATGAAAGTAAAGAAACTTCGTTTAAATAAATCAACTGAAAATATAATATTAAAGTCTTAATTATGCAATTCTTTAGCAAATCACAAAGTATCCCACAACACCTAATCAAAACACACTCAGGGAGGTTGCATGTCTAGTTACCCGCAGTGTATCCACTAATTTTCAAAACTTTTTGGCAACACTGACTCCCCAAGTCAGGTTTCTATTAGGTTACACCTGTGACAGTAGGTGCTATTACAACATGTATAGAGTATTATTTCAAATAATAGCCTAATTTAAATTATTAAAATGTATTTACTTTACAAAAGTTGATGTCAGGGTGGGCCACAGCAAAGCGTTTCAGCGCTTAGCTAGTAATTTAATTGAAACACAAATAAAAAAGGAAAAGGAAGGAATTACCTACACTTTTGAGAATTTATTGTAACCTTTTCTTGATTTATTTATTCTTTAATGAAAATTAACAATAAATACAAAGATTTGTATTACTATTTTTCTGTGGAAAATAATAATATAGGAACCAATAACTTCACTCACATAACACAATACAAAATTATAATAATGATAACTTGTATTACAATAGCATGGTTATAAACAAAAACGTTATGAAATCGACATATGACGCCATGTTAATAAATCGAAACACGACCTACTGTATTTGCAATAATTCGCTATATAAGAATTATTTTGGTAACTAATCAAGTTAAAAACTATCATGTCTATTAAGTTGGCCAAAACTATAAACATTGAGCCAAATTTCATTAAAATCGGTTGAGTAGTTTCTGAGTAATAGAATAACAAACATCGGGACACGAGATTTTTATATATATAAGGATATATATATACATGGTTTTGCCTATAGATACATTAGTGCCTTGGCAATAGTTACACCATCATCGAACAGAATGTAGACTATGTGGTATTAAAACATCTTTTCATCGCTAGTGCCCTCATGCCCTCGTATCGCTTAAGGGAGCCATATAGGCGAGATGGGTAAACAGCGCGATCGGCGGGCAAGTGCGAAAACTTTTCCCTATCGGGGGGTGATTTCCCCCGGGAGTCGCTATGGCTAATATTTCTCCGGAGCGACTTCCCGCTAGCGGCGGCCTTTTATTAAATGGAAGTTTCCATTTGGTGGGGCCATCCGACCACCATGTCTGCAAAATTAATATCGGCCCTGGCCTAAAAAAGAGAGGCGGATGGCTGGAAAGATGGAATTTAAACTCTTATATTTTTTCCATTTATCTGAAAAATATCGAATACCGTAGCTCTTATTTCTTTAGCACTTTCACGTGAAATGTAACAATATCCAAATCAATTGCAATCTTCCCGAAGTTGATTGCAACCATTGAGGCTTGAGTAAATAATTAAATATTATGGCTTATTTAAAAATAATCCCACATATATTATTTCACAAAGCGTAAAAATCGGTTTTTCATGAATTATAAGGTCCTGTCGTGCCCAAATGCCACGAATGTGTTATCGTTGGAGTCAGAATTTCACGGAGCTTTTGCGAATTGCATTCTCAGTGTTCATTTTTTGGTCCAAAATAAAATATCGACCTAAACGTACTGATTCAACGGATCGAAACGAATCAAATTGGGTTTTATAAATTGCGATACGAGCATTAAGATCCAGTTTAGTTCTTATGAACTAAACTGGGGTGGGTGTTTTAAAGCCCTAAAACCTACCATTTTTGAGATGACGCCTGGGTTAGGGCCCTCCGCCGCACGTGGTCAACTACTTATTGTTTTACGTTACAGCAAGTGTTAGGTCCTGTCGTGCTTAGGTTCTATAAATGTTGTTTCGTCTGATTTAGACTTAAGTGTAGCGTTGGAAAATTGCTCTCTCACAATTAGCAGTTACATTATACTCCCACTTAACCGGTTCCTGATTAATCGATTCTTCGGATAAACCGACGGACGCTGTAAAAGATAAAAAATTCTTTTTCAAATCAATAAAAGCATTTATAACTTTGTCATATTCTCAATCACTGGTCAAAAATGTAGTTAAAATTTGTACTAGGTTGTGGTTCGATAGATCTTAAATAAATTAAAATGTAGGCAAAAAGGCTTTTGTTTTTTATTTTTTGACCGAACTCCAGTAAAACGAATCTCTTCGAAGTTAAATTGATTTTGAAACGAAATCCCTAGCCTCCATTCATTTCATTAAAACAATTAAAAAAGAAATTAAGAAGAAACAGCTTCCTATATTTCGACCAGACCGACGAAATGAAATTAAGGTGCGTATAAACGAAAAAATAAATAAAAGATTTGATGAAAACAGAATAGATTGATAGTGTAAATTTTCGTAAATCGCTAAATAAAATTGGCCCAAAAAAGTTGTCTTTAAATAATATCTTTATAACCTTTATAAAATAGGTATTGAGTTGTAGTTGGGTTTTATCGCAATATAGAAGTTATAATAATATATTTTGTTGTTTTTTGTTTTTTTTTACGCTTTTCCGGATTGACCGGCTCTCTCGCTTAAACGGCAATGTATCCGTTCCGACGAGGACGGATAAGTGGGAGTCTCCTGTAGTCATTGGCGGATCCGGGGGGGGGGGGGGTGCTGTGGGGGCTGGAGCCCCTCCCGTTGGAAAAATTTTTGTCATTTAAAGATAGAATTTGACTTTCCTTATAGTAAGGAAGCAAATTAAAGAATGAAAATGTGCAGAACAGATAGAATTTTAGTTGTGGGAAGGTGAAAAAGCTGATCGGCAGATCCAAATGAAGGGCTGTGGGCCTGCAGCCTCCCCTTTACAATCGGCTGGATCCGCCCATGACTGTAGTCCAAAATATTTATAAAATCTATTAATGGTGATTCATTAGATCACGGTGGAACAACTTTGGGTTTATCAATTTATCATTTTTATAGCGGGAATTTCAGAAAACTAAATTATCGAAATAAGAAAATGCATTTCAATGGTTTCTATGGGGCTTTATGACCCATACAGGTTCCACGTATACAGGCCAGGCGTTTTAAATCTCTAAAACTTATTGTTTTTATGAAAAGGCATGGATTAGGCCCCTCAGCTTCACGGGGCTACATATTGTTTTGTCGCCTCTCCGTGGTTAGAAACCTATTTGATGACGTTCTTATCACTTAAAAGACTACCTCTCCTCTCCATTGTCAGAAAGATAACCGTAAAAGACATCTTATGAACTGAATTTGAAAAAAACAAAATAAGAAGGGTAGTTAAAATCAGAATGTAGAAAGATTAATTTTCAAGACTATGCCAGATTCTTAGTGATTTCATAAATTCCAGGAAGATTACAGGAAACTGTTTTGTAGAGAAAAACTTCAGAAAATGAAGTTCTTCCTTAATTATTAAAAGAAAAATAATTTCTTAAAAATAATTTATTCTTCCTTGCTGTAGAAAAATAATTTCACCTTAAGGCCCGGGGGGTTGTGGAGGGGGATGAACAGGCAAAAAAAAAAGTTCATTTCATAGTTATGTTAAACTAGAAGTAAAATCTGATACAAATCTTCGTGCGAAGTGCTTCGCTGGGGTCCACCTAGTTATTCTAATTTCTATAAGACTTCAAAATAATTTCACCATACTCCTTTGATATTTTTTGGTTTTTCAGATAACTGTTATTAAATTTATATTTAAAAATATAATGAAAATTATTTTTATTTATTTACAGTTTACCCTTTACCTCTAAGAGTCATTGGCTATAATTTTTCCTTTTTATATTTTGTTATAGTAATTTGTTGCCTTTAAGAATTGGAATAACTTTAGGGCCGAAGACTCTTCATCCTCCAGTATTTCTTTCACAGTTTTTGGTAGCTTTACCTTTTTTCGTACATCATTATGTTGTACACAATCTAGCAACAAGTGTTTTATACTCTGAGTTGTGTTGTTGCACATTTGGCAGGTGGATGCTTCAAGACCTTTGAGTAGGTATGTATGTGTGAATGCGCAGTGCCCTATCCGCATTCTGCACAATACTACTTCTTCTCTTCTCGATTTTCTATTGGCATTGTTGCACTTTGGTTTTATTTGCGCTAGTTTTGATGGTTTACTCATCCAGTTCATTTCTCAACTTTTTTTCATATTCTTTTTCAACTGGTGGATCCAATCCTCGTGGGGGATACTGTTTATTTGAATTATGTTGGGGTTTTCTCCTTTCATTGCCAAACTCGCTGCTTGATCTGCTCTTTCGTTCCCTGTTATCCCGGAGTGAGATGGAACCCAGACCAATACTATGATGTTTTGACTATTTCTTAGTTCCCACAGCGTATTTACTTATTGAGTTTTTGGGGCTGGGTTGTTGATAGCTGACAGTACGCTCCTTGAATCTGTTGCAGCCACCCAGTTTGACTTTCTAGACTCTTTGATCCAATGAAGAGCCTTCATGACAGCTACTGTTTCTTCAGTGAATGTAGAGCTCTCTCCTGGTAACTTGAATAAAAGCTGTTCTTTCTCAGTGTACACAGCACATCCCACGCTGTCCTCCAGTTTGGAAGCATCTGTGCATATAACCTCAAAGTTACTGTATTGTTCTAGCAAGACTAAGGGCGGATTCACATTATCGCTACGCTCCCGCTCCACTCCCAGTCCGCTCTCGGTATGGTAAAATATTCTAAAGAGAAATAGACAGAGAATACCACTCGGTCGGCTCCGGTCTCGCTCCACTTCCGGTACGCTCTCGCTCTATCCCATTCACACTATCGCTCCGCTCCCGGTCCGGTTTCACTGGCAAAATATTCTAAAGAGGAATAGAAAGAGGGTAATCACAATATTGGCACAGGTCCGGCCTCGTTCCGCTCCCGCTCCACTCTCGCTCCACTCCCGGTTCGCTCTCCTAAAGTCTTTTCATATTCACATTATATAATTTTACACCGTTCACGGTTGAAGCCATTAATAATCGAAGCCGTCTGTATTTGGATTTTAATTAATAATTAACTTTCAGTAATTAAAGTGTTTATTTATCCATCATTTTTACGGCCAAAAAAAGTTCTAATTAATCTAATTAATGGTGAAGAAATAATTTAAATTTTTTTTCCGAATGTATTCGAATACGCTTGAAATGATTAAAAAAAAAAAAAAAAAAATTACCAGCAATACGTGCGGTTTTTCCAAGAGAAAAATTCATGTTATGTTTGAGATATATTTTGCTATTAATTAATGTACTCGTAAAAAACGGTCACCTATTTATTTATTGACTACATACTCATTGCTATTATAAAATAACGTTCAATTTGAAACGAATAAAAAAGCAGTATATTATGAAAAATGTCAGATCATTAACAAAAAATTTATTAAAGCAAAAAATAATTAAAATATGAACCAGGAAAAGAAGAGACCACAATCAGTAAATTGCAGCATTTACCGATTTCAAGCGTATTCGAATACATTCCGAAAAAAATTTAAATTATTTCTTCACCATTAATTAAATTAATTTATAATTATTATTAATAATTATCATTGTGTTGCAATATATTTTTATTATTATATGTTTTGATAATATTATCTTTTTTATCAAGAAAAGTACACTTAACAGCTATTTCTACATACGAAAAATTGAACTTTTTTTTGGCCGTAAAATTGATGAATAAATAAATACTTTAATAACTGAAAGTTAATCATTAATTAAAATCTGAATACAGACAACTTCGATTAATAATGGTTTTAATAGCTTGAACATTTGAAAAGTGAATGGTGTTAAATTATATAATGTGAATATGGTAAGACATTAGGAGAGCGGACCGGGAGTGGAGCGGGAGCGGAGCGGTAGTGTGAATGGGGTAGAGCGAGAGTGGACCGGGAGCGAAACCGATAGTGTGAATAGGCCCTAAAAAATATTTTTGGATTTCTAATGGGCTTTCCTTCGAATATATATCTATATAGTTATATTAATAAACTATTTTTTGTAATTGTTATTAAAGGCAAAGAATGGAAGGGGGGAGGGGATTTAATCGATTCAGCAATCGTTTATTAAGTTTTCGAAATCATTTTTGAAATTTGAATAACTTTCGATTACTTTAACATTAAGCTTACTGTGTACCTGTTATGTCGTTTCTATTGTTAATATTGAATTTTTGAGCGACGAAGTGTTTTAATGCACAGTTTATATGGACGCTGATTCTGAATTGAATATAAGATTTCCAATTGCTCCATTCGCTATTCGATTGACCGGTACTTAATCTATGAAAATTCGATAGTTATCTTTTCTTCAAAGCTCTTCTCCCGGGATATTCTGGAGGAACTAACTATTTTTTCGGACGAGAGAATTTCGGAGAAAATTTTACCTCAATCATCAAAGTAATGGTGTAATGACAGAAAGCCCCATTAGAAATAATAAATCGAAAACAGTTAAAATAAAAACATGAAGAATTTTCCTTGAATATTTAATTTCGCATCAAATCATTGTTACTTATGTTAGATACGTATATTTCCCTCTTATTTTCGGATATTTGTTTTCAAACTAGGAATAAAGCTATTTTTTAGTTAATAATCAAATAGTTACATATATTTATCTATTTTTTTTAATTGTTTTTTTTATTTTTTGTCTGTCAACCACAGAATTGGACAGCGAAGGCTAAGATGGTACGGCCATGTAAGAAGAATGCCCAGCGAGCGATGGCCGAGACGAGTCTTAGATTGGCAGCCGCCAGGAAGACGGAGAAGAGGACGACCTAGGAAAAGATGGATAAGTGAAGTAGAAGAGGAAATGGCGGGCCGAGGCCTTGAGGATGGAGACTGGCTGGACCGCGATCTCTGGAGCTCAGCCCTGGTGTAGAAAGGCAACCCGTGTTGGAACGCCTATAAAAGTAAAAGTAAGTATTTTTGAAGCAAACACAGAGAAATGGTTAATTACTTCAAATTAAAGGTAAACTGAGGAACGAATGAAAAATTGTGCATTTAAATCCGTTATTGCTGTTAAAAAAACACACCGGGTATTAAAATTAAATATAATGAGTAAAAGTAAAAAATAATCAGAAATTGTCGAAGAGAAAAATTACTAATACCAATGTTCCGTGAGTTCCAAGAAAGTCAACAAATGTATCCTCAAATTGCTTGGCTTGCCTTTTCCTTTTTCCCGGTCCTGCCCTCCGAATATTTTTCAACTGTTTGCAGAACTCTTGATGATGGGCAATGGGGACCAAGAGGAGTGCTAACACACTCGAGAAAGAATATTTGGCACCTCCAGAATAAAGGAAAGAAAAGAAGACCGTTCCAGCCAATGTGTGGAGGATATTGAAGGCAAATAGAGTTGAAAAGAATATAACTTATAAATAAATATTACATAATTCAATCTAAAAAAAAGAAAGAGTATTAAATTTATAAATAGTAAGTATATAGTAGTGATTACAATTAACATTTTACTAATGCAATATGTAAATCATACTTAACATTTAACATATTTAATGATAATTTGTCTGTTTCATTTACCAAGGACCTCCGATTCCCACAAGTTTCTGATAGCACTATACCTTTTTATAACTCTGCTAATATAATTAATTATCAAGGGGAAAAATTCATATGTAAATCGAGTTTCAGTGCACTATGGCTGCTAATAAATGTATTTGCAAAAATGAATTATTTTTTTTACTTCCCCTCAGCGGACTTCTTTTTAAAGGGCACTTGAAATTCATGAAAGCGGAAAACAAGATAAATATTTAAAATTTAAATAAGCCCGGAGAGACTCCGGAACAAAACCACTTTACATCCATCGGCCACCGGCTGAAGAATCTCGGCGCATGGAGGTGAAAACCCAAATGAAAATCTGAAAAAAATAATTTCCACCACGGACATTACGCAATTAACTCTCATTTCACCTCATTAAAGATTCAGGGTGTTTTATTAGGGTTTAATCAATGTCGATAATATGTAGAATTTTATTTTTTTTTTTTTTAATTCTATTCAACCATTGATGCTTTATAACTATAATATGTATAACTTAAAGTAGAACTTACTACCGGACTGGATTTTATTCGTTCATTTAAAAATTATTATAAAGTCGTAATCATTACCTTCTAGATTAAAATGAAATTAAAAAAATAATTCTTTTTAATGATATTTTCCCGAAATATACCAACATTTGCAGTGAATCGAAAGTAATCAGGAAAGTGTTGAGATGCATTTTTTAACGGTTTAAGAACCTGTAGAATACAATTATTAACATTTCGATTATTGAAAATTAAAAATTGAATTTCTAAAGCCAAAAATCGTATCGGACGATTTGTTTCAAAACGACGAAGGTTATTTTTTTTTTTTTTTTATTTATTGTAATTTGTTTTTGGGGAGAACCCCATACAAATAGAGTTGGTCACTACTAATACCACACTAATAGTAAGAAGAAAAAAATACACATACACTACATACATACTACGACATACTAATAATGATAAAAAAAACAAATTTAACAATGAAAAAAATCTCACTGTAAATGAACAATAGATATAAATAAATACAAAAATTTCCACATATTTTAGAATCTATACAGGTGTTTACAACATATTTACATCTACTAGTTTCATGGAAAAGATAATAAACGTGTTTCTTTCTTTCTTATAAAACGACGAAGGTTCGAAACCACACTGTGCTGGTTCAGTTTGTATTTTGCAGCGAACCTACAGTATGAATCCCGAAATTACCATCATGGCCAGAATATGTTGGTTACACCTCTAGAGTAACCAAGCAAACGGGAAAAAAAGACTGCAGCGCCCAAGCTTCCGTTACGATTTCGTTAAAACATGGCTAAATTTTCCAGCTCAAAGCTCTTTTAATGTTTTCATACGACATAATTTCATAAGTATTAATTTTATTGGCTACGCTTCCCCGATGTTTCTTCTGAGCGTGGCCTCCTATTTAGACTATTTATATGAAATATAAGCACTCCCCGTTCATATATTTTTCAAAGTCGAAAAGTGTCTTCATCAGTTTTATTGTTTTAATGTTAATTACCCGATAAGTTGTACTAAAAAAAAACTTATAACGACTATACAGTTTTATTTTTTCGAATGAATCAGAAGCAATAAAACTTTTACTGATTTTGGTTTTGTTTAGGTAGTGGTTTTCCAAAAGAGAATTTAATTTCCTTTAGTGCTGGGAAGGATATAGATACCCTGCGCCGTGCTTTTGGAGTTTCGGAGATAGCTGAACACATCATCCTCGAATTCACCGCTTCCAACAACAACCAGGGCAAACAACAAGCACGTTGTTTGAATAGGAGCCCCACACAGTGAAGCGAATAGGAAACCTATTTAAACAAAGACTCTTTTAGTCGCTAGTTTCGCCGCTCTACTATGCGGGTAGCCTAAGGCACAGAGAGCCAAACTGCTGTGAGAAATTGGATTATGCGTCGCCTTAGAAATTTCCATCAAATTTTGGACCCCTTTTTAGTTAACTTATCTACTTGTAAATAATATCATTCGGTTTTTAAAAAACATTTACTTACTTAAACCCCTTTGGACATACGCCACACAGATTTTTGGCTCTGGTAAAAAGGCACACTGACGAAAATTACTAACTTTTCAATCCAAAATTTTAAGAATAATAACGGACGCTCCTAGGAATCTAAGTACACAAACTCTGCATACAGACTTATAACAACCAACAATCGAACAACACATACGAACTCTTTATTCACGTTTTTTGTTAAATTACACGGGCCTAGCAACACAAACTGTCTGCTTAACGACACGGCCACGACTGAAATGCCTTTTAGAAGGCGGATAAAAAGAGGCTGGATGGGAGACCTCCTCTCCTGATTTAGTGTGAGGTCCAGAAAGAGGTGCTGTTGGGCACTTTCCTTCCTCATGCCAACAATGCCTGTATATTTATTTATTTTATATGATCACATTCGCTGATTGTCGCTAAGGGTTGACAGGTGCGTATAAACGTATATAGACAAAAAAAATATATATATATTATATAAAAATCATTCCATGCATGCAATTTAGAAGTACCTCAATTTTGAATTTTTAACTATGCACTGTTGTATTAGAAAATGTGCTAGAGATAGAATGATCGTCCATGTTTCATAATTATCGATACTTATCGAGAATTCACTTTCTTCAGAGAGCAATCCCTTTTGACTGTTCCGACGAGATATGATTCATGAGACTAAAATCTATCATAATTGCATTTCCTTTCTGTGCTTCGTCCCGCCCCAACGGACTTGGTAAAGGCGATTAATCATTGCGCAACAGCTAATACTAATTCTGCCTCCCACTCTTCTTATTTTTTTTTAATCAAGAAAAAATGAACAACGAATCTGTGAACAATTTTAATTAATAAATTGTTTTTAAATGCAGATTTGCTATCTTCGTCATTTCCTGCACTCCTAATGAATCATTTTTCAATTCAATATTTCAAAATCAAACTTCAAATACATTTCGGTATACACGTGTGAAAGTCTTTCAGAAAGAAATATTCGTGAATTTGCATATTGCAATGTTTATTTATTTAATTCCTTTTTATTTTTTAATGTGTCGATGGTTGCTTGTTGAACTTCAAGAAGAGGGTTGCGCGTTTGCAGGTCATCGTCAGGACTAAGGAGACTGGCGAGTTTCTTGAGGAGTCAGCCCTATGACCTGCAAAGCAGGTCGAAAGGTTGGCTATAAATAAAGAATTTATGTTGTTTATTTAAACTAACAAACTTGACCGAAACCTGGAACATCTACATGGATTTTTACTGACTCGGAGATAATAAAGAAGAAATATTTATCCAATGGAACTTCGCAATAAAATGTGATACAAAGATAAGGGACACAATGTATATGCATCATGTAAGCATTAAATGGATTCAGCGTTTAATGGGTCATCAAACGTCATGCGAAGGTTCGTGACATCGAGCCAGTGGATTCACCTCTGATGATGAACTCTCATAAATTAAAACTATTAAATTATTTTAGCGCACTAACCCAAATCCTTAATTGGAACAGGTTTCAAAATGCGAATTCCATGTCTATTAATTTGAAAATATAATAAACAGCGCAGTAATCTAGAGATGAATTATTCTGAAACTTATTTTTTAAATGTTAAATTTTACAAAACACCAATTTACCTAATTGGTAATTTCCAAGTAAGATATTTTATCATTTCCTAATTTAATAAAATTTCTAATTAATTAAAATGGTAATTTCTACGTAAATGATAACGTTTACGTTTATATTATATTACATTAACAATGATAATATTTTTCATATCCCCTTGTACTTCACAAAAAGAAGTCAGACGGTAATACGGTCTACGAATACTTTCTAGTTTTATTTGCATTTACACGCAGCAAAAAGCTAATTTGATATTAGTGAGCATGTGGAGAGGTTTTCGAGTTACATGCGTTGGCACATTTCACCAACATAGTTAAAATGACCAATCTCTGACGTTTGAATTGGGCTAGACCGTTAAACCGATTTTAATTTGAAATGTGTCATTCTGTGTGAATTAGGGATGGGATCAAAGAAAAAGCAATACTTTCTAATTCGTAGTTTTGGAGTTGTATGCAAGAAACCGAATTTTTAAAAATAAATGGTATGCCACACACACATGCTGATTTTAGGCCACAAGCCAATACGAGTGCTTTCACGTTTTAGTTAGTTTCTCTTCATAGGAGTGAGCTAATTTTAAAATTATTCACCTCGTTTTACACGGAAATTTTTTCTCTACAGCTTTACAACTTTATTATGCAATATTTTTTATATAGAGCAGCCCTTTTCAAAGCCTATAAACTTGGCCCACAGCTCCCGGATTATTGAAGGTTTCTGTCTAATTAGGTGGAGTACATCTTGAAGTTTATGGGCATAAGAAAATAGAAGATGTCGGAACAGAAGAGAGTGGAGGTGGCTTACAAGAAAAGCACAAGTTCCTTGCGGGACCATAGCACTTTAAAATAAATAATAAATATGTACTTTGGGATTTGTTTGAACGGGCCAAGAAGTCAAGCTTATTCTAACAATTTTAAACTAATAAAAATAATGAAACACCGTTACCAAAGATAAAATAAATAAATTGTGGTGGTTATAAAGAATTATTGAAAAGTTTTTCAGTTTAATTCATAATACTAAAATAAAATATTTTGTACTTTTACAAGACCGAATGTTTCATCAAATAGGAAACAAAAAAAAATATAATAAAACACAGCCAATGACCTTCATAGCATTAGTTTTTTCTTGTTTAGTAGTTTTAGTGATTTAAACGGCTAAAATATTGCTACATAATTCAAATATTATTTATGAAGTCTGAAATAGTTCAGGTGTTTGCCAGGAGCCGTCCACGCGACTGCGAATAAAGAGGCTAAGATTAAAATCGCTTTAGGAAGCTGGAGATGCGCCAAAAACTGAATCAGAACTTTCTAAAGGTCCTGTTGAGGCACTCAATGGTGGAAAGATAAACAAAATGTCAACGCAGTAAATAAGAAATTATAAATAAATGATGTAAGATTTGTCACGACTGTTCTCGTGAAAAACATTTCACACCATCAATACAACAACACCATACAATTTACATAAACAACCCAACTTCTTTTCACTACAGCAAAGAGCTTTACGTTTGTTTTTATTTACGGCTCAATGTGCTTATATGAAAGAACAGTAACTTATTTAACCTGAGCGAGGAGGTCGAGCTAGGGTGCATTAGTTCCTACCTCCTACACAAGATTCCAATCTCCGTCGTACTAGACTCCATAATGAAGCAGTATCTATTTTCATTTTGTTACTATATATTTTAGGTATACCAAGAACATATGTACCATATTATCCTCAGGTGGGCAGGATGTGTCGCAACCTGAAGATCAGAAGCGAAAGAAAATTCTTCAAGAAGAAATTCATGGCTAACGAAGAAAAGGCTGACCAAGGTTGCGGTGAGAGGATAGCGTAGCAGAGGATGCCAAACGATTGGGGTCCGAGATTAGAAAGCGGCAGCGCAGACCAGGGATAGCTGGTGGTAAATGGTGTAAGAGTCCTTGTCCCCTCGCTGGAAGCAACTCCAAAAAAAAGACGATATAGTTTTTTTTTTTATATATATATAAGTAGCCTATTGAAATTTACAACTTTATTTACAATAAATACTCCTTGTTTATACAATAAAAAGTTCAAAATCATAAAATAATCATCATAAAATAAATCATAATCTATCTTAGATAATTATAAAAGAAATTTCATGAACAAGCATGAAGAGAAACTTATTGATAGCATAGCCTAGAAACACACTGGTAGCACTCTTAACACAAGACACTAAAGTTATAGTTGTAGAAAACAACAAAATACTGTTCAGAAACATGTAGAGATTTTCAAAAAATAAAATACAGCTTACAATGAAAAAACTGTAAACTAGATATAAAACAGTAAAAGGTCATTGTAGTAAAAGACAACTTAAGGTCAAGGGGAATGTGAGTGGTAAAATATTAAAAGCTGAGTCGATACTATATCGAATCTATATGAATAAAGATGAAATTCTGTTTGTTTGTTCTTGGTTGTTCTTTATAGAAATCCATACCGTTGGTCCTAAATTCTCCAAATTGCGCTCAGTGGTTCTTTGATACCAGGTGCGAACACCTGTCCATATTAAAATTGCATTCCAGCCGATCTCTGGGTATATTCTTTATTGTTATAAAAATAGTTTTGATCTCGCTTTACATTGGTTTTTACGAAATTGACTGTTTGAGTCGATAAAAGTCTCACTTTATAGATTCAAAAAATGAAATGAAACTGGTATATACAGCTAGTATAATATAAAAAGCATGAGTTCAAAAGAACATAAAATTGTCTAATATTACATTTTATCTTGAAATAACTTTTAAATTTGGAAACGAAAGAAAGAATTGAAAGTATTTTAAACTCCTTGCAATGCTGATGTGAGACTCGGTTACTTATATCAAAGTGAATTCAAATACCTTAGCTTTGAAAAAAATTTGTTCTTCAGAACAATTCATACTCTGGACAAAACAAAATAATATCAGACACGAGAACGAGCATCTGCACACTCTGCATTCTGCAACTAAGCATAACTCATTAAATAAACTTTACACAGGTATAGAAATTACAGGGATAAGAATTGGCCGGGTAAATAGGTAAATCAGTAAAACTTAAGCTGCGCTGAATGGAGGAATTATGCATCACAGAATGGTAGGCCGAAATAGCCGAAATCGGGAATATTACAACCTAGCCTGGACTTTTATTCGTGGTGAATCCACAGGATGGATTTCAACATTTCCAATCCGGTAAGAATAGGTTTGTTATAACATTGAAATAACCCCCTGAATGCGAGAAACGTGCAAGTGAGTTAGATAACAAACAAATTAATGAATGGTAACTGTTGATTTACATATTACAAAACTTTTTTAATAACTTTAAACTTTTAATTATTGTTCTAAATTTTCTTTAAAATCTCGTTAATAACTTTTTAAGTAATGCTTATTTTAGGAGCACAAATTTGCTTTATGAAATTTATTTAAGTAATTAAAATTTTTTATTACTAAATAATCTAGTTATACAGTTTTAAGACTGCTATGAGAATACTAATTTTAGAATGGGTTTATATGGTAATGCATTAGTCCAGACAACTTTTATGCTACCAACTCTTTTATGATGTATTTAAGTCGTATATTTCTCGACCAGGGCTTCAGTATAATTCTATGTACTGTCGTAAAGGACACTATACAAACTGGAAATTCAAATGATACCCAATATACTACTTACTATTAGCTGGAAATAATGCTCTGAATTTGCAGGATAAGTGACGGGCCAAGAATTAATTATAGCTTAGATTGCTCAATGGTTAGCAAATTCCCGGATTTATCTTTGATCTATATAAAGAATATATATAGATGTGTTATAAATACATAAACTAAACGGTACGTAATATATTATGAAAAGTACTCCAAGAAGAACTAATACCATTACTAATTTTAAGCAAGGATGGAAACCTAATATGTAGGTCAACATCAAAAACAGACGGATATTTTGTTACTTTAATCTTTCTCCATACCTGTAACAAGACAATAGAAAATTGCAGAAGTTGACATGGTAAAGACATCCAAGGGATAGGTGAATAGGTATAAAGTGGAATTTCTTCGTGGGCATGAAGGTAACTTAATTATCCAAGTGAAATAATCTCTCATCTAGCTCCTCGATGGCCTGGTATAATAATTGGAGACAGGATTCATTTATTTTGATATATCAAAATCAAATATCTTATAAAGAGGAAATCTGTTGGATTATTTTACAGTTATTTAATTTATTTCCATCATAGATCCAGTTAATTTGGATTCAAAGGCTTATTTAGTTAAAAAATCAATGCGTTATTGTGAAAAATTTATATTATTGCATGTTTCATTCCTAGAGGAAGCAAGGAATACTTAGCAGAGAAAATTGCTTCAGAAAATTTATGTATTTATCATAATTGTAGGACAATGAAGAATAACAAAAAATGAATTGAGAAATCATTCAGATCAAAGGAAGATGAGAGTTAGGGCCTTTTTAGAAGATAAACCTGACGTGATTACCAAGACAATTGTTCTATAAAAAGCGTAGTGAAGGAAGAACCCCTTTCTTATGTTAGTCATAAGAACGGACACAAGGGTGACCCTGAAGATGTGTGCCAAACATAGCAAAGCCAAAGTCCATACCTACTTCCAAGGAGTTTGAATGAAGTCGGCTGAATAAACTCTTTGTGAAATTAAATGAAATTACTTTCCTTATATTGAAAATAAGAAAATAAAACATTGTTTTAGCGAACCATACAAATCACTTCAATAGTTTAAAAAAAGAAAATATTAAAAAAATAAAAGTTTTACTACCAGCCATAAATTTAAGATGTTCCCATTAAACGTAAATGTTCACTAAACTATCGTTTAACTTGTCAATAACTCTGGACTAATATTAAGGTTGCCGTTAAGAAAATAAAATTTAATAATAATTGCTTGGTAAATTATATAGATCTGATACGAGTGTTGGTGAAGCTATAAGAAGGTAATTTGACACATGATAATTGTCAATGCTGAGATTATTAGGTATATAAACTCCATTGATATTATTTTAATACCACTTTTCTAAGCTTATATCTTAGAGTTCTTCAAAACGGGCAACATTATAAACTAAAAATGAGCGTATCAGACTTGTCACCAACTGAAAACCATTTTTCCATAGTTCATAAGGCATTCTTTAAAAACACCTGATATCAAAGTAAAATAGAACTGAAATTATTTTTCTATTGTATATTTGTTTAACGAAAAAATGTCTTCTAACATCAGATACGACAAAACAAAAACAAAATACAACTGGTATGAGTTTTAAAAAATCATTATAATTAGATTCTTACCCTTTTACTTGATCTTTGAGTAGCTCCAAATTAAATCACACAAATTGATACAACAATTTTGAAACAAATCTTACTGGATTGAACAACATCCCAGAGTGGCCCTTGGCTTTCCTTTCCGCATCATTTTGAACCGTAGTTCAAATTATTCTCGGTAAGGAATTTAATCAGAATTTTTAGTACCATATTGTTTTTTTCTTCCGAAGCTCATTGAAAAAGTTATTCTGCCCACATCATTTAGCTTCTTTATCATTCAAAATTAGGAGAAAAGTGAATAGTATAGTTTTAATAGTCTTGTACAAAATAAATACTATCTAGTTTACTTATTAACCAATGTTTTCACTTAGAATGTTGACTAATAGAGTTAAGTGATACGGTGCTTGAGTGAATTCGTTGGACATGTTCAACTTAAAATAGCCTTGCTGCCCACCAATAATCCGCAGTGTCACCTCATGCCATACCCCGAGATAGCAGATGCTGGTGGCCCTGAAGTACGGTCCATTACTTGAGTAATCGCCTTAGCCGGAGCCTTTACCGCCTTAGGGCTTATTGATAGAGCCCTTCATACCTCTTAGGCCACTTTCGTCAAACATTTTTAGAAATAAAATAATCTTCCACGATAATATACAGAAATTGGTAGTATAACAGGAAAACACCATGTCCATTTTTATATTGAATAAAATTTAAAAATTTGGATTTAAATACCTTGATAAATAGATCTTACTTTGATCTGATGAGTACTTCGAATTACCATGAATTACTTTGGTGAATAGATCGAATTACTTAATAACTTCAATAAAAGTCAGGTAAACTTGTAATAAGCTATTTCTATAAGGAACAAAGAAATTAATTTAAAAATTATCTATCTTGGTAGTTATATCCAGGTTGTTAAATTTAATTCGGTAAAAATTAGACATGATCCGACATTCAGGAAATGTTAGGCTATATAAAACATACAATTCGATGATTAACTCAAAATATAACAAACGCGTGTGTATTGAAGAGGTGCATTACCTCTAATTGGCATTCTTACATCTTAAAAAATAATAAGAAATATATAACAGAGCCAAAAAAAAGAAGGCAACATCCACTATTTTTAAACCAATAAAAACGTTGCAACATGTTTTTAAAATTAATTTTATTGCAATTTTTCAGGGTTAGTTAGAAAACTGCACTACAAGAGATTGCATTTAAATATTAGTAAAAAGTGAATACAAAGGTATATACATTGTTTAAACCACTGATTTTACTCAATTTGTTTCATTTATTATCTTTTTAAAAAATATTTGGTTGCTGACGTAAATTTTTCCACCTGTTTTGCCCAAAATTTAAATATTAGGAAAAAATAATAGAAACATTACGTTAGACAGAAATAAGAAACATTATAACATTTTAGAAAACATCTTTTTAAAAAGAAATATTTTTAGGAATGAATTTAGTTTCTTTTCGATCAATTGCTCGAAAAAGAATTCGTGAAAAGAATTCATGAATACAAATGAGACAAATTCGAATTCGTGATATGTTCGATATTGTATATATATAACTCCCAGAGGCGAATAGCTGAGACCTCTAGAAAGGCTATAGGCAACCGAATTTATCGGAGGGTCAATAGAGTCTCCACACAGCCACCGAATTCGTTATGAATTCGAAACCTGTTTTTATTTGTAACCGATATCTTCAAAAAACAAAACTTATTCAAAAGGTTGATATTGTAAGTTATTTATCATAGAAAATCGTCAATTCATTCTGTTTATTGAATGCATATTCCTTAGAGAAAATGTTTGCTGAAGCAATCTAGTGAATAACCATTGATTGCGAACCTTGAATAGACTTCATGATTGTAATAAATGTATAATTAATAGACGACGTAATCGAACATAATCAAGTTACAGGTATTCAGCGATATAAATTATTCTTAACATAAGAAAAGCATAATGTCCTCCATAATGAGACAATAATACAAAAAAATACATGAAAATCTTTCGTTAATCCTTTTGGGTTAGCTTCAAAATAGACAAGTATGAAGTTCAAATCGAATTATTTCAATAAAAATATATAAAATCATCGTTACTTGTTGAAATATATTTAGATACTGAAACCAGCTAATAATTATTAGAGTATTGTGTCAATTAATTTAGCATAAAATTCGCCTCTCTTAGTTCAGTTATTTTGAATATTGAGAAAAAAACTGTTCCAAAAAAATCCACAAGATATAATGTTAACTTTTGATCCATCTATTTTATATAACATAACTGAAGGACGCAAATGGAAATAGCTGTTAATGCAAATTAATAATTTTAAAAAAAAGTACCTGAGCTCGAATTTGGATTTAAAAATAAGAAAATATATTAGGCGCATACTCAATCGTGAGATGAATACGCTCCTGTTAAAGAATATCATTATTTAGTTTCCCCTTCTCAGGTTCATTTTCATCCGATTCCCTCTCCGTCTCTCTTAGCTAAATTATCTCATATTTCTTTAAGTATAGGTATCAACAAGTATTGATATTTAATGTACAATGATATCGAGTATAGATCCTTATAGATAGATCACAACACCTTAAAAGATAGGCAATTGTTACTACCGTTCCTTTTTTTTTTTTCGATGGAATTAACTTTATTCCCGAATTACTATTCATATTTTTTTCAATTATTGGCACTTAAAGCATTTTCAGTTTGCAAGCCTCAATTGTGGATTGGCTAAAAACTAGAATAAAAGAAGAAAATACCTTTTTTAAATGTCCCAGGTTTTTCAGGATTGCTAACTTTTAATAGACTTTTACTCGACATGTTATATGCACTGGTTCACTTCTGCTAATGTACACCAAATTTTATATACCAATTTCGCGTTCGTACAAATTATAGTTTTCGAACTAGTCTGTTTACACAAACACGAAGGCCATTTCATGGAACTTGGTTCTTTTGACTCAGGAGACCCCACTATATTTCAGTTGAAAACTGGAAGTCACTGGAAGGAAAAAAAAAAATTGGGGCTGATTTATTTTCCCACTTTTGATCTCTTAATGTCCCAGAGGTGCGTTTTTGAAAAATAGGGTTATGGAAGGGTTATTATTTTTAAATTCACGAATCATATATTTCATGATGATCTATTTACAATTAAAATAGAAATAGAAAGAAGAATTCATATGATTTCTTCCCTTGCGACGAAATGGTTTAAATAATTAATTTAGGAAGAACTACCTAATGATTGAGTAGATAAACCCAACCTATTCATGATCGTAAACCTTTTATCATCATTATAAGTAATTGAAAAATTATTACCGTAACTATAAATATTATTTAATGTATTCAATTTATGACCTACTTGATTCCGTCAACAGATTATTATTATTGATGAATAAATAAATGATTTTTTTCCGTTTAAACAAATGAAACAAGGAAAGGAGGAAGAGACGTGACGGCCCGGAGGATGGAGTGATTAATGAAGGAGGCACTCGGCCCTCCCAGACAGCCTTCTTAATTTTTTTTTCCTAAAACAAATACATTTTTGCAAGATTACCAAAGATATACTGAATGGTCTTCGTGCATGCAATCACTATGGTTAACGGCCATTGTTGAATAAACGCTTATCTTCGTTTAGTTTCTACGCTTATCCTTGAAAAAAACAATTTTCGACATCCATTGACTCCATGAAGAGAAAATGCAAAGCAGCTAAGAACAGTATTAATTTTTATGATGATGAAATCCCAACTTTCATTTTACTTATTCAATGAACACGGACTTATCTAAAATTCATTTTTTTAAAGGAAGAGAACTTTTTTTTCTCGCTACGATAACTAAAACATGAATGAGAATTCAAAGGCTGTAAAATCCTAAATAATGGAGCGATTTTTTTTTACTGTTTTGTGAATAAGGAGTTCTATCATGTTAGGGTATTTTGATGGCAATAAGCAAAAAAACGTCCCCAGTGTCTAACTAACCATTAACTAAACACGGGTTTTTGTTATTTCAAAGCTCTTTTTATTTTGATAATGTGCGGTAATTCAGGTAAGACATTAGATTGATCTAAAACATACTTTTTATGTTCCTGATGCTCAGTCCCCTGTGCGTCCCCACTTCGAATTTATAACAAACTCTGTTGAAAAAATCAAGTAAGTTTTCCCTAAGATAACTTATACGCCTATATCGGAAAAATGTTCTACTTTATTACTAAAATAATTGTTTCATTAATTGATGAGAATGGATAAACGAATATGTCATATCATGTCCCCAAATTTTTTCTCAGTCCCTTGCCTAAAACTATTCGTTTGGTAAAATCTCAACAGACTGTACATGTACAATCTTTTGTTTCTTCATAAATGGTGAGAGTTTACTAAGTGCGGCATGGCATCAGTCAGCTGCATTTTTTAAGCAAATGTTTTACTTAATCTGAAGAAAAATGGTCAACGAAAATTAATTATTCAATATTTACTATAACTCTCAAAACTAGTTAACAAGCTAAATTCAATTTTTTAAATTCCTAATACACCCTTATTACAATTTTTAAACAAATTTTTGTACTTAATTTTGCAATTTTTTACTTAATAACCTTAAATTTGTCAGTCCCCTGTTTTATTCAATGCACGGGACAAAGTTTTAGTTAAAGAAACCAATTCAAAGTTTTAAATTTCATCGATAAGACAAGAAAATCTAGCCCCTTGCATTCTAGTCCCTTGTTTGGGCGATTTTTGTTTTTGTCTAAATTTTGTCTCTAAGTGCCTAAAGATTTGCTGATATCATTTTTGGCACAGATATACATTATGATCGGGGTAAATTATTTCTAACCAAAAATAATTTTTGGTTAGACATTATTGAAAATAAAAATTGGTTCCACCTTTCTAAAAATTTCATGTTCCATCAAAATAAACATTACATAATCGAATAAAATTCGATAATTTCGAATTATGGGTAAAATAAAGTTTTCTTTTACGTAAGAATGAACCTAATAAATGAAATTATTTAAAAACAAATAAATACTCTTATTTACTCAGTCTTGCTCTGCTCCCAGTTTGACCTTAACAAGACCCTCTGCTAGTAGGCTGCAGTTAGTTAAAGAGGTGACAGACAGGAAGAGGTCTGGCAAATAAGTAAAAATTATTGTTATTTATTTTTGGCTTAGCTGTGCTGTAAGTTTAGTAGTTGCTTCTTTCATATCACACCTGGGCAAAAAGTATTTTAATTTTTATTTTAAAATACTTTATTTTAAATAACAAGTATTTAAAATAAATTTGAATAAAATGCATTTTAAAATCAATTCATTTAAAATACTTTTTGATAAAATTATTTTAAATGCAAAATAAAAAAAGTATTTTGTATTTTAAATAAAAAAAATTAAAATGAAAATACAAAATACTTTTAAAACCTATTAGCTAGTGCATTGCGATTGATTAATAAATACATTTTTTTTTTAATATTGCAATTGATTAATAAATCGACAGTTTTTATTTATTTCTTTTTCGGTTGCCTTTGCTTGGTGTAATGTATCTGATACTCAAATCATCTTGTTCAAATTATTAAATTAAATTTCTTTTTCTACAGAACCAATCAGATTCGGAACCTGTTTAAATTAATTGGGCTACCCCTTAGACCATTCGCTACCCATACACTATCCAACGACCTCCGTGCAAATCATCCCTAACTTGAACTACTGTTTCTCAGCCCTTACTTCTTTCGGACGTTTTCCATTAGTCACTGCCATTAATTTTTAAGGAATTCGTTCACCACTGTTTTGCAATTTCACACTTCAATTTTATTCATCTGTCTGCTATCACCTCACTTGCTCATCATTCAATGTTAGCATGCACGTTTTGCATTCTTAAAGAACCGCAGGAGGAATAATATTTTTGTAAACCCGAATTCTTAAGTTTTAAGGAAGAAGCCGTGAGCTAAGTAATTTCGTTAATCGCTAGAATTTCTTACCTCTAATCTTGCCTGAATTTCCTCTTCAATTTCGAACGAACCTCAACCGGAAAAATAATCACCGACTTTATTGAATGTATCAGTCATACACACTTTTATTAAGTTTACTTTCTTTTGATCTTATGGTGTTGTCTCCAAATTGGGATCCTGTTTATGCCTTCGTTTATGGCTCTAACTTAATTTTCGATTTTTTCACTTTCGAATAAACCGGTAAAAAGTCTGCAATTAACTCCCCCCCCCCATAAAACCTATTTATTTATAAAATTATTATTATTTATAAAAATGATGAGGAATTGGCCTTGTTATTTGACTTATGAACAATCTTTGTTACATGTTTCGTGACAATCGGATATGGCGGTCAAAAGTTAATATTTACCCTCCACCCCAAAACCTATGCATAAAACCATTTATGTGAAATGAATTCATTAGACATCTTTTTTTTTTTTTTTTTTTGTTCGGTACCCCTACCTGGCCATGTGTGGCATACGGGGGGTTACTCTACAGGTGTAACCAAACCTATTCTAACCATGGTGGGAGGGTTGAGATTTATTCCGTGGGGCCTCCACGAAATAAAAGTTATCCCTCCCAGGGCGGATTCGAACCGCCGCCGTTCGGCTCGAGCGTGTAACAACGGGTCGCGCTCCTACACGCTCGGCTATCCCGGCCCATTCATTAGACATCTATTTAGATAATCAAAAACAACCAATGTGACAAAATTTGTTGAAATCGGATGAAGCGGTACAATCTTAATAATTGCGCCCCCCCCCCCCATAAAAAACAAAACAAAAAAAACAGCAACATCAAACTGAAATAAATATACTTGCTCAATATTTAGGAGTGAGAACTCTAGTGCAAAGGACTACACTATACTATTACGAAAATTGTTTAACTTCAAACAACCTGCTTAAGATTTATTTTATTTTATTATTTAAAATACAAATGAAAATACTTTTTTTTTATTTTAGTATTTTAGAATTAAAATGAAAATACTTTTTTTTATTTGAGTATTTTAGAATTAAAATGAAAATAAACATGTGATTTATTTTATTTTAATTCTAAAATAATAAAATAAAAAAAAAGTATTTTCATTTGTATTTAAAATACTTTTATTTAAAATAATGCCCAGGTCTGTTTCATATACATTTCTCTGCATAAAATGTGTGCACATTTATTTACTATTATTATAAATATATTTATAATACATACTTATAATTATTAGCTTAAATGATTAATATAATCAGACTCGTCTCAGCTGAAAACAACGGAGCAACGATACATTACATTTCTACTACTTTAATGAGATAATTAAATGAATAATTCAAATGAAATAAAAAATCTCTTTTTTTAGATTTTTAGAATCTTTTTTTATTTTAGAAGAACACCTTTGAAGCGCGAATTTTGAACTTCCTTTGAATACGTTATTAAATATCAAGAGGCAGATATAGAGCTTAATGATATGTCAACTTTCTAAAATTAAACGGAGGTTTTTACATGAGGTTGTTAAACAAGTCTTGGAGGATGTCAAAATTACTTCCAAATATAGTTACATATTTGACTCTTCTATTTAAGTAAAATATTTCTATGCTTACATTGTCTTATCGTTTATTCAATCTAAGCTACCTTGGCCGTATTTGTTTTGAATTAGTTCACAACTGTGCGAGAAGGCAAAGTGAATTCTCAGTTTTAGGGAATATAAAATTTCACACTTTTCGGCATGTTAATAAATTGAAAATCACATAACCTATTGGATATCTCATAAATTATGCATACATGCCCGATTTTTAAAAATCCTATGAGGTACATAATATTAAAATACGATAAAAATCTGGCATATATTTCGCTATCTAAAAAATATTTAAATTTCGTGAGCTTCTATGTGATATGAGTGATCCAGGAATTTTATTTATATTTTCATCAACTCTAACTTCCCTCTTTAGAAAACTTATATAGCTCGATAAAATTCGGTTTTACTTAATTTTCTTAAGTTTTGTTACAGAATAAGATATGAGTCACCCAGTTTTGAATGAAAATAAAATTATTGAAGTAAAATTACCTTAAGATAAATATTTCCTTTTCATTAAAAATAAAAGGAATCCCTGTTAAAACTTCAATCTTTCACTCCCTTCAGCTTATGATCTGCTTATCGAGTTCAAATAAACTTGATATAACATATTGATTGGTAAATAGTAGAGAATCTTCGATTCTAAAAACCAAAAGACGTTTCACGGACTGTAATAGAATTTCGAAAAGAAAAAAAAATATTCTAGAAAGTGAATATGGACGGTTGAAGTAAAAAAATAACAATTTTATCTAGATATTATATAGCAAATTGTGTAAACATTTCAACGCCAATTTTAGCTCTTCGTTAGGGCTCTATGACATTTCATCCTCTTGCTGAGGCACTTTAATAAAAGCCACTATCGATCCCTGATGAAGACCTGAAATTCGGAGGAACGTTCCACAATGGCATGATCTGTATACGTAACTTATGCAGATGTTATTTTTTTTGCAACAGCCCCTAACAATTTACGCTTTATTTATTTCTACGATCAACTATCTTCCACCATTAAAAAATACTTTACATGTTCCTATAAATAAGGTTTTATTTGCATACACTCCTCAGCTTCCCAACCCATCCATCTACACCTAAACACATACACAAAGAGGGAAAAGGAAAATGTAGAGAGAGAAATGTGAAACGAGTACAAGCTGCCATTCCTTATGATGGCGGCACCCGGAAATTTACTGAAGAGTCTTCAATAGAGAGAGCACCATCGTAGCGAAGGTTGATCTAGGAAAGGAGAGGTTTCTCTACCCCCCTCTTCGCAAAGGCTAACTCCAACTAAGTGCATGATTACTTGGAAGAAGTAAACTGGACAGAGGAAAACAGTTGGAATATATGTAGTATATGAAATGAACATGGGTGTGAGGATTAAACAAAAAAAGAAATAATTCCTTCTATGATATTACATATATTTCAGGAATCAGTTTAATCACGAGCAATATTCAGCAGTAGTTACAAAACATAATTATTTAAGGAAAGTTTATTGATAAAGCTTCTCAAATCTGTACAACTGAACAACCAATGACGAAATTGATCTCTAATTGATGGTTTTACCAGATATTGGTATTAATGAAGCCATCTTTGGTCAACCGGGGCGGGGTGGCCCTATTCTGTTAGATAAAAATATTCTGCTCTATGTTTATGACCTTACAAACATTGCTCAAGCGTCGCTATAAAGCTCTGCCTCTACCTCACTACTCTCCAAGGTCTCGCGCCAACCAGAATCGGCTCCCGGGATATGTATATATATATATATATATATATATATATATATATATATATATATATATATATATATATATATATGATACAGGGCATAGAACCCGTATCGATTTCGAGACAATCCAATACAATAGATATTTTTAGTATCATTGTTTTCTATATTGTCAGAAAATAAAGTATATTTATCAAACCTTCGAGGTTATGATGACTGAATAGTAACTATATTTTCGACATTACAACCATTGATTGCCTTTTGGAAGACAACTAAAAAGGAGCTGGATGATAGATCTTCGTTCCAGTATTTTTGACAAATACTGGGAGAAGGTGCAGCTGGATTCTATCATGCATAAAAAGTATATAGCTGTATACGCACAGATTTTTGCTGTCACTTTATTACGATAATTTATTAAAAATTATTCTCAAAGTGATTTCTTAGAATAGATTACATTGAAATAGGATTATACATTGAAAGACAAGATTGTCTCTTTTGAAATGCTTTTTTCATCTTTTTTTCCACTTCCATATAGTAATTACATTCGATAAATTAATAAACAAGTAAATCTGCTAAAAAGCTAAGTGTGTTAAACAATAAATGGAAACAGGAACAGCGATATTGGCGAATCCACAAAGGTGGAAAATGATTAATTGTAACTAAAACAACACGATAAAATTGGCTGGCTGCCAAATTCTTTTGTTGCAAAGGCCTAAATTATCCCAGCGGGGAGCAGATAGCTCAGGCACGCCGCGCATTACTCACTAAATTGGTTTCAATCAATTAATATTGTAATTCAGTAGCGTTTGTGAATTAATCGAAGCAGATATATTTTTTATATAAGTAATTGCAAATCAGAAGGGGCACACTTACTTGTGTAAAAAAACTATAGTTACTTCTTGAAAAAAAAAAAACAATAGACCATACCTTTATAAAAACGATTTCGTAGGAAATTGACTGATGGATTCATAGTATTTTTTTTGTTTGTTCATATTTGCAACAACCTATCGTTGTAACAAATTTCTAATAAATATCAAAAAGGATTCAGATTTAATTTTCAGATAAATAGACAAATCTCATCAACCAATCACAGTAGTCTCTACAATGGTTTAAGTTTCTTTTTTAGTCATATAATGATCCGTCGTTTAGCTAGACCAAGAATTCTGTCCACTTGAACATTCCTTCTTAAATGAAATTCCTCGGATAGTCCCCCTGTGTTTCTTGAATCGCTATATTTGTCTTAGCCTTTATTTTATTACCGCTATTCTTCTTCTTTTAGAATCGCATTTGCATTAATTATATTTTATTCTGTAATAATAAATAAATAATTTTTTATAATTAATTTTACTGCTAACTGAATCAGCAAAAAAAAAACCTTACTTCGATAGCTCATTGATTGATTAATTTAATTGTTAATATAATTAATTTTACAATATGTTTCAGTGAAAGAATTGCGTACCATTTAAGACTCATTGTGCATCAATGCCTCGCCTTCAATATCCGTAGGTAAATTCAAAGTAAGAAATATAAATATAAAATATTCTATACAGTGGAATATTTATATATATTTACATATTCTGAAATAAAATAACTCTCGGAAATGTGCAAAAGCATGAGCGATATCAAAACCTAATGCATGACACACTCTGTTGGGTGAAAAAATTTAATTTTCTAACGAGTTTTAGTTGTTATCATCGGCTGATGTAGCACGCAAAGGAAACAGGCTTAATGAATATTTTTGAGCCTATTTATTTCCGAAATATTAATATGTACTTCATTTTTTTTTTTTTTTGTACTGTATGCGTAGTAGTACGTGAGCGCAGAAAAACTGTTTTGCTCAGAATAAAATCAAATAAGGGAGAAGTGAAAGCAAAAAAAAATTATGTTTCATTTTTGGTTTCTATTTAAATTAACAAGTATTCTTACTAACATGAAAAAATATTTTATTAATATAAATAAGTAGCTAAATTCTTCAAACAAACACTTTATACTTAATTGTATTTAGTGTATTTTCAGAAAATTAAAACGTGTTTGATTAATTTTAAATTAATCATTATTATTAATCATTAATTTAATTATAAATTAAATGTAGTATTGTATGTGTATAGATTGTTAAACCATTTGTATGGCTTGCATACAACAATTCAACAACTGATGCTGAAACACTGGTACACTTATTCTCGGTCACTATGGTAATCGTTAATTATTCTTAATTTTTTTATAACTAAATTCTGTGTGGCAGTCAAATAGTCTGATCGTTGAATATGATGAGTGTGAATTGAAATGACTTTAAGTGTGACGTAAAGCTCGTTTGATAAACTTTTTAATTTCTTATGGGTAGTTGTTGGAATGGCACTGGATATAAGACAGTAGTTCAATTAATGTTGATTAAAAAGAATAAACAAACATATTTATTAATTTATGGTTTTAATTTATGTAAAAATATAGAATAGTTTGAGCTTTCTCCGCTCCGTGACCATTGCTAATAACCCGTTTCAGGGAGAACCTCCTCATGTCTTATATTAAGTTAATATGTATTATTCCAAATGTAAATTTGGTATATTTTTGTGTTTATTTTTGAACCTTGTTCCAATTATATTGTTTGTGATTCCATTTACATTCTTTATATTTCATCTTGCTTCTGCTGAAATATCTCAACTATTTATTTTTAGGTTATTTGTTGAATTATTTTTGAATTTTTTTAATTATTTGTTCATAATTTTTTTTTTATACGAAAATAATAATTATGAAGGCGATAATGGATATCAACATAAATACCAACCAGTACAGCTGTCGCACCAACAGCCATTGCAGTATAATATGAAGTTTATTTTTACTAAAATATATAAGATTCGAAGTACATAGAATTCGAGAAAATCCTACTTAAAAAAAATCGCTGATATTCGCAGCAAGTCAGAAGCAACACAAAAGGTTTGTTATTTTATGATGTGGAATGTTGTTTTTGTGGGATTCGAAATGAAGTCGATTTAACATCCCTAAAAACAGTTTTCCGCCCCGGTCAGTAAAACATTTTATTAGCAGGGAAAGAAAGGAGAGAGAATTTTATGAAAAACCTTTCAACTAAAAGATTTGACTAAAAAAAAATTTATTTTCACTTAAATTTTTCGCTTATAGACAGACGATCTTAATATACGGGTCACTCTTATAATATTTTTGGCTTTTTGTTGTTAAAATGTGCTAGAAATGATCCAAAAAAGTATTCAAGGACCAGTCTGTGGTCCATGGAGCACAAATGCTCATAAGTATATCACGTTCGAATGCAAAAAAATGTCCAACAGTTTCAGAACGGCAGACTGAGACGTATTGTGAGACATACCAAATTACAAAAAAAACGATACACCACGATTGACATTCCAACAGTTAAGACTTCATTGTACGGAGGCATGTCAAATTCTTAGCCTCAGACACCGAAAGCCTTATGAGCTGGTTACACAATGCGAGCTGGCCTAGCTTGTTCACTGCATGGCAGGCACTCACACATTGTGATCGCATTATACGAGCTGTATGGGAGTAGGTCAGTAGCTCGTAAATTGTTGGAGATTCGATTCCCGGACGAGGCCAATCTTTTTTCTTCAAAATAAAATATTTAAAAATAATCGATACAGCCACACTATACAACAAAAAATTTCTTCAAATACTAACTTTCAACATGAACCCACTAGCAGAAACACTTAAATCCACCACAAATCCACACAATCCACCCCGACGGTCGTTGAGGCGGTGGCCTAGAGATTTAATACAATAACTAACGCCAATGGATCACACATACGTGTAGAGCACACATTTGTTCATTGAAAAAATTAGCAGATATTCTCTACTACTACATGTTTTTAAATAACATGTGAAATAAATAAATAATTAAGTTAATAAATTTTTTTTTTTAACTTTATTTTATATTCATGCCTGTCTTAACTGAAAGACAATCAGTGAATATGCTGTAGTCAGGAGATAATCTTGGCATGATAGGCATGGGGAAGATTTGTGCCCAGCGGCACCTCTTCCTGTCGTGATTAGCACTCAGGCAGGGAAAACCTGCTCCCTTTTAGTCTTCTAGGGGTGTTATCGTGCAAGTGGGTATGCCAGAACATAATCCTTGGGCGACCTGTGATAATTGCTGAAGGAGGCTTAAAAGAGGCAGGACAAGGTTGTTCAAGCTACTAACCAAGTTGGTAAGTTGATCCGATAATGTGTTATTTTCAGTGAGCTGTGCCGGCTGATCGTTTCGCTTTCTGTTTTCAAAAGATTCATGTTTTTGTTGGGGTGGTATCCTTTTAGAAATTGGTCTTGCAGGGTGCTGCTGATCGCGTGATTCCAGTTGAGCTCCTGAATGAGGCTGCTGTTGTGGGAGAGGCGGAACCTCATCTATCGGCGGAGGGAGATTGATTTGTGGAAACAACTAAAAGCAGCCACAAATCCAAGAAGAAAAAAATCAAAAATAAAAACAATACATGTATATATAAAACTATCAACTATTCCTTTTATATTTTTGCCTTCAAAATTTCTCTTCCTACCTTAAGAAATCACGTCATCATAAAAATTCATTCAAATCAAGTCAATGTGACTATTCATCCTTCACTGGTGACTTCCTGAATGCGAAATCCTAGGCCTGCCGTCCTCCACACTATTTGCACAGGTGACAAACGAACACATCCTAGTCTTCACCACCTACGTTCAAGGGACATCCTATTCATATGGAAATCAGAATAGATATGTTAGAATTTTTTATATTATAAACTATTCTGCTAAACACAAAAGCTTTTAAAGATTTATTTCTGGATCGTAGGATAAAGTCTTGAAAAAAAAAAAGTATAAGTTTCTCTGAAACTGAACGTTATAACAGCAAATCCTGCGTGATAAAGTAATAAAAATAATTATCTATATTTAAAAAGAAAGCCATAGATATAAAAAATTAAAAAAATATTGCTGTCTACAGGTCGATCGCTTGTCATAGTCAACATTTTATACACTAATACTGAAAAAATAAGGGTTATTGAAAAAAAAAAATACAATATAGCCTTCCTCCATTTTTTTATATTTATTCTTGATCTAACCACGTTCATCGTAAGCCTCAATCTATCCTATCAAAATATGCCAATACATTTTCCCACGATTTCAACTCCACAAAATATTAATCATGTCCACAAGTTTTACATCTCCCCAAGAGAAATAAAATCTATTGAAAGCCCTCAAATGTATATAAATTTGATGGTTATATTAGTTTTAATTAAAAGAAAGAAACGATAAATAAACCAATAAAAAGTTTATTACACCATCTTCAAGGATTGACGTGGGAGCAATTTATTGACTGTTCATTAAATAGAGTGTTGAAAACTCTTGATGTATCATATTTGTTGTTCCTCTTTGAATTTTCGATTCGCGCCTGTCAGGACCATAGTGACAATAAACAAATGTGATATGAGAGTCGACACCTGAGTCCTGATTTAAACAGATTTAAACAGACCCGTAATTGGGGAGGTCTGCCTTCCAGCTTCTTATCACTGCCCTCATACAAGCATGCATTACCTCATTACATACATCACTAGCACCTTATTACTACATCTATGTTGGTCAATTGGCGATTGTTGTAAATATGTAGAGTATTGTTAATAAATTTTTAATTACAAGTATTTTGTTAAGTGGCAGACTATCACTCGAGTTGATAAAATAAGTAACAAATATAAAGAATCTTACATTATTTTACAAACAATTTTTTGTTTTTGTTTGTTTAACTCAAGTATAATTTTTCCTACTTAATTAATCAAAAAATGAGGTAAAAACAAAACCAAAATTATTGTGTAAACTAGGGCATACTAGCTAACCCTAATGATAGAATTTTTGATAAGAAATGAAACATTAAGGCAGCAGGTATTGTTTCGAAGAAAACCATTAAATATTCGTTCAAATATTTAATCGCGGTTTAAATATTCGCCATATTGACGCGAT
This sequence comes from Aelia acuminata, assembly GCA_911387785.2. NCBI lineage: Eukaryota > Metazoa > Arthropoda > Insecta > Hemiptera > Pentatomidae > Aelia > Aelia acuminata. The sequence goes on from OU426981.1 coordinate 62,565,083, forward strand.
CCTTCGCTTCACCTCCGTCAATCACCAACATGCCGAATCCGTTCAACTGGCAGATCATTTACTTTTGATCTAATTTGGAAGAGTCTAAACTATATCTTTTTATTGAGAGATAGAAAAAAAGAACACATTTTTTTAGTAAAGGAACTTTCTCTCATTGTAAAAAAGTTTAAAAAAAAAGAAAAAAAAAAGGCCTATTGAGTGCGTTATCAGTGACCAGCAAGATGGAAGACCCTGAAAAAAAAAACCTGGCCAATGTTCTTCCTTCTCTTGGTTATCCTTTTCAAACTGAAAACAGGACATCCATTAAAGAACTCATTTCCTCCTCCTTTCACCTGTCCACCCTTCAATGGCCTTCAAGACTGCAATACTCCAATTTGGATTCCACCTCTCGAAAGACTATTATATCCGGTTCAAAATTTATTAATCCTATTAAATAAAGATATTGATGGCTCGCTCATGATATTGCAAATAGGAATAGTCATTTCCCAAACCGCAATAACCACAAATGGCGTTCCCAGAACTATTATGTAGCTATAAAAGCGACAATTTCTTAATGAATAAATTGTCGCTTTTATAGTAATAATTAAATTGATAAATAATAAAATTACAACTTTATGGCAAAACACTAAATAATTATTAAACGATTTAAATAATTATTAAATTATTTGTTTTCTAGACGCTTCTTATAAATCTTCACTCCTTATAACATTCTTTTAATCATATTACGAAAATATATCTACTCACTAGTTATTATATACAGATCATAATTCTCCATTTTATTATTCTCCCCTTGACTTGACCTTTGATCAAAAATCATAACGATCACCGTACGGATGACTTTCTTATTTGGATAATTTGAATCTTCTTTAGTTGGTAAGAGTGTTCTGGTAAATGTTCGGTTTAGAGCTTTAGTTGGTTTAAGATTTAAGTACCGTTAAAAGCTAAGCATGACTTCGTTTTATCAGAATTAAATACCATTTGGATTAAGGGAATACTGAATTCGATATGTTCAGAGCGTTCCTATAGAAAACATGGAGGTAATATGTAAATTTATATTGACTTATCGAGGAATTAAATTCATTGAAGGTGGAAATATATAAATAAAACTAATTAATTACATCATCGGTTTCAACCGGTAGGAGGGGAAAGAGGTCATCAGACGCTATCCGCGAAGAATGGAGTGGAAGCGGAAATAGCCGGTCATAGAATGAATGAGGAAGATGCCTTGAACAGATAAAGAGAGAAGTAGAGAGATAAATGTAGGAAAAAGAAATACGGGGAAAAAACTTCTTCAGTAATTGTAGACTAGATAGTGAATTTTCCGTCAGACAATAACAAGCTTTATTGCCATTGATAACGTTAAATGTTTTATTTTTAATGAATGGGTTTAATCGTCAAAACCAGCTATAAACTAAAATAACCAAACACAATCGCTAATAAAAACAATTTAGTTGCGAACATTGGCCTTGATGATAACATTAATGAATGGTTTCAATTGATACAATTAAAAGGATTGCATGTAATAATCGAGAAAATGTATTTTTTTTTTTTTTTTTTTTTTTTTTGGGACTTTAAGGCTTCTACTGAAGCCCTATACTGCCCATACTAACACCCATGACACTGGGTGATACTTCTCCTACGAAAGAAAAGCACCACCTAGGGCGGGACTCGAACCCGCAGCTCCGGCATGGGAGTACGGCGCTTTACCGCACAGCCACCCCGGGGGGTATTTTTTATTGTATTTCATGTTAAAAAAAGCTAAGCCTATTGACAAAATTAAACTAATTTGTTGAATTCAATTCCATTGCGATATCTTAAAACATAATTACTAACTATACTCGTCCTTTAGGATGAAGGAGAGGGAAAATGGAGATTGTGATTTTTAAATGTGCTTAAACATATCACTGATTTGATAGAAGCCCTGCACAGAACAAAAGTTTTAAATTAGCCTTTAGACTAGTAACAATAGCCCAGTTGATAATAAGTACGCAAAATATGGATATTCGTGAAGAACGACAGTAATTAAAAATGAAACAAATGATTGAATAACAATATGCAAATTTCTTGGACATCTTGCAACTATTGGGAAAAATGATTTTCGATAAAATTTAAGCAAGCTCGGCCCTAGACGATAGCGAAATCACACTTGGTTGGATTGAATTGTTTATATACTATTCAAGGCTAATTAGTAATAAGATATATTTAAACGTAAGGCGAACCCCTTCACCAAATATTAAAAATCTTCTCATAAATATACCCAATCTATATTGATATAAAATTTAAAATGGGCATGTAAATTAAAATAGGACATGAAAAAATTATACACCTAAATATTTCATGGCATACTGAAAAAGTCGACAAGCTTGTTCAAAAATAAAGTGTCTACAAAAAGGGTAAAGTTAGGCAGACAAAGTTGTAATAAAGTGGAAAAGATTTAGATAAAATATCTTCGTGGAGAGGCCGTGAGAAAAAGGTTTTCCTGATATATTGCTCCGAACGGACTTTTTTTTTACTGTAAATTTCCTCTAGGCAGAAACAAGTGGGGGAAAGTGAGAAATGCTCAACTTAAGTTACCGAGAATACTAATAAATCGAAGAAGCGGCAATAACAAATCAAACAACCTAACCAATAAAAAAATAAACAGGTTGATTGACAGTCAGGATTTCCAGTTTGATCTTTTTTTACTTTGGTTAGCCAACGTTTCGATCCCTATCGGGATCTTCATCAGGGCTTCTGAGGCCAGGGTAATGCAGAGCCTGAGCCCAATCTGCAGAAGATCCACGTTTAGGGATCCAAACGTTGGCTTACAAAAATAAAAAAAGATCAAACTGAAAATCCTGACCACCAATCAACCTATCGTAAAGAAAAACAGTTCACTATAACACATCTCTAAAAAAATAAATAAATAATAAATCTAAAATGGAGTGTCGACATATTCAAAGAAAAAAAAATAACAAACATTAACGTAATGCGAAAATTATTGGTGTTTGTTCATGTGTCAGAGATTAAAATAATTTTTAGGTAATTTTACCTCAATGGCTTAGTTTTGAAACGTAGATAATAAGAAATAAGTAATGAGATTAAAAAAATGAGCAATTTGGATTGGATTTGTAAATATGACCTGAGGCCTAAATATACAAAAAATAAGTTGTTATAGCCTATCCATTTTTTGTTACCACGAGTTTTAATTCATTTCGCCATGGAAAGCACTGTTCTTCAATTCAATATTTTTTTTCTTTTAATCGCTCACATCATCGAAAATGTCCATTCGAATTTTTATTTTAGGCATCGGAAAATCCATCAGGGTTTGTAGCAATCAAAATTATTTTTTAAAATAATAAATTAGGAGCTTCAGCAGTCGCTGGTTCTGGAATCAAAACCGATCGTACGTGACCCGCTATTTAACGAATGCAAACATGAATCCACTGCAATAACCAACCACTGTCACTACATTAACAACTAAATTACCTTCCATCGATTTTCCAGCTCTCCCAAGTGTCTACTATCCAGCACTGGACAAACGAATAACTGATGACAAAGTCCACCGCAAATTTTATGGTGAATTTGAAATTTTAAAGAGTAAAAATGACGCATCCCAGAAATCAATTCCGTATAACATCAGAGTCAGAGAAGGCCTTCAAACTAGAATTTACAATCGCTTCCTGAGATGGTAAAAACTGATACACCGTTAGTCTCGGTTTATTTTTAAAGCGGCACTTATTAAATCGATAATACAAAGGAAGTCCTCAAGAGCGTATTTCGATCAATGGTATAGTTTTTTTCTTATTTAAAGTAGCCAAGAAACGATTACCAAGTGAATTAATTCAGCAATCCGATATTATAATGAAGGAGAGCAACCTCAGTGCTGAAAATTATTCTTACTTGTTAAGCCTTTAGTTTAATCCGTTTCAAATATAACAGCTTTTATGAACTAATTATAATTAAGTAATAATTAGAAAATAGCAACCATAAAAAATAAAACAGGTTTTTCTGTACCAATGCCACCAGCGAATACTTTTAAGTTCAGTGCTATGTAAGGTACTGTTTCCAGAAGAGCCCGAAATGAAAAGATAATATTTATTTTTAATCAATTGCGATATGAATAGAAACCTCAGCATCGATTCTTGTTAGGATAATACTTCAAAACGCAGAGTTATAAATAAATCCGTCCAAGGAGATATATTTCAACGATGAGTCTATAAATATCTGTGCAACATTGTATTTGCTCTAGCTCTGTATTCAAAAAGATAATTCTTCACAATCGAGTTCTGAACAAACAATAGTATTTCCTAAATTAAAAGAAAATACGTAGAAGATGGAAACTGATTCAGACAAAATCTCAAGAGCTCCTAAAAAAAAAAGCAATTAAAAACTGAACAATAAATTTTTACTGAACAATAAACCCGAATAACATCCTAATGTTTTTCTACTAAGGTTACTAAAAAAAATGTATGTTAAAAGTGAAAAACAAACCAGATTCTAAAATAACTGCGTTATGACACTGAACGGTTTTAAATAACATAATTTACGTAAAATTTAGTAATACAAAAACTCAAACAACCATCTTATTTAGTACCTAATACACATATATGTGTACTAAATAAGATGGTTGTATGCAAATATATATATTGCAACGAATATGCATAATAGAAAAGGAAACAGCATTTCATAGCCTAGATATTTTGAGGCGTTTGGTTTTAAAACCGGCTACATCCATTTTTCACAATTTTCAGGACTGATCAAAAAAGGATCAATTAGAACCGCTTTTGATAAGAAATGGAATCTTTTAGAATAGATTTACGAAGGATCTAGACTTTTTGAAACAAACGCGTCTAACACATTTTTTTCAACATTAAAAACTTGAAATAAATTTTAAACAAAAATTGTTTGGAAAAAATGGATGTAACCTGTTTTGAAACCAAACGCCTCATTTATAAATATATTCTAAAATAATAATAATAAATATATTTCATTATCGCTGTAAAGATTGATCAGTAAACTAAAATCGAATTTTAATCTAACTATTAAAGTATAAATTACCATAATTTATTTATATATATACCATAATTTATCCGTAATTAAGGTTGAGAGTTTCTTAAAGAAATTAACGCCTAATAATGATTTTGAAAATAACGCAACAGGACTAAGGAATTAATTTCGTTTTTGTCACTTTGAAGGTACCAGTTTCCGAATATAAAATAACTATTTAAGTTTGCCATTATGAAACATATATATTTTCATTATTATTCAAAATTGTTATGAAAAAGTATAGAGGTATAAATAAAAAAAAATATTCAAAGAAAAAAATTCAACCCCTATTCCGCCAATAGTAAAACAGCCAAAGAATGGCATTGTGTTTTAATTTTCTGCTGGAATTGAAATATTTTTCGAATGAATCGTGCACTGTTCATCAAATAAAATTAAGCGTGTTATTTTTCGTCTGAAAAAAATGGTCATGAACAACGATATCGTTAAAAATGACTATATTTTATAGGATAGATTACATATAAATATATTTTATTAAGATATAAATATTTTTTTAAATAATAATAAATATATATCTATAGTAAGAAAAGTATTTGTAATCTTTTGAATCCAATATGCTCACTATAAATAGAATTCAACGTAATCAATAATATTGACATGCACATTATCCCTGACTTAGACAGCCATGCTTTTTAACATATCGTAATACTGTGGCAGTCTTCGTAAAAGAACCTTAATACTAAAGTTAGATTTAGATTATTAAATACATCACCTATTAGATTAATAATAATTCAATTAACGAGTGGTTTATGTATTTTAATCCAGAATTTAACAGCGAAATCTATAAACTTCTTCAAAAGGTAACTAGCATTTATTTATCAGCCCAATAAATGAGCCATTCGTTTACAGAACGACTTACTCCCCATTCAACAATTCGTCGGAAAGCACTTAAAATCTTATTTCTCTTTGAAAATTCGTACTTTTTAATTTTGCATGAATACTTTTGTAACCCGTTATATTTTAATATTTCTGCCATACTATTCCAAAAATAACTTAGAAAACGAAGGAACGATTTTTGCAAAGGAAAATGGTATTTTCATGAAAAATGTTGGAATTGGAGTTATTTGTTCTGTCAACTGAAAGGCTCATATAATAGTTATTATAATCTTCAAATTAAGAGGAAGTGTTTCTAAAACCTTATTCAAATAATAGTTTCCAATTCCAATGATTCGACGGAGAATAGTATTTAAAACGACCCTCCTGTGGGAATCAGTTCAATCTAAAAGCTTTTAATCCCTCTGACGGGTTTTAACTGGGTATAAAACTTCCACATAAAACTTTTGTGGTGATGGGTCAACCAACACGGTAAACTTTATTTGAATTCAATGAGTAATTTTAAAATATAATGTTAAAGTTGCAAATGAATCAGCCACATGATTCGATGGCAATAAATAATCATGATTTCATCATGAAATGATTTTTATAAGAATTTTGAGCGTGAAAATTCTCTATAAAAATCATCTATAGGCAGTAATAAGATAAATTATCCTCAAGCATTTTCCACGTTTCATATAGTCAGTCTTTCTCTGATACAATCCCTATCTTATTGAAGTTGGTATCACAATCGAATCTTCAGTCCACTCCCCTGGGATCTTTTGTACTTCCGGTTGCGAATAATAATTCCACTTCAGTATTAAATACAAATCAACCTTCAGCTACCTTCCCTCTACTTCTAACTTTGCTGTGCTTTGGAATAATTTAAGACACAACATTTGATATAACAATGTATCATCTTATTAAGTAAGAGGTCAAGTAGAGAGAAGGTGGGTAAATTCCTTCTATAAGATTTGAAAGCAGTAGGCCAATCAAGCAGTTTTGCCAGAAAGTTCTTTTCTACAAAGTAATACTGTGAAAACATATTAAACAAATTAGTTCCTTTCTGAATCATAGTGATGCATTCAATGAGCTATGACGCAAAACGTAATACAATCCTTTTATCCTGGCGTTGAATCCTCTTTTATCCAAGTCTTTTAGTTTATGTTGATTAAATAGTCTCTCTCTGCTAGATTTAGAGAGACGTAAGACAATACTCAGCAAAGCTAGAACTAGACTTTACTAGGAGTATGGGGGGAGGAAGGGAAGAGATTAGGTGCTCTGAAAATCCCGACAGTTAGGAGAAATGAGGAAGCTGGGAATACTTGGTATTCTTTAAGATGGAAGCTTCTTAAATAAGGCCCGGATATTTTCCGGAAGATTCATTAGTAGCAGCGCCTCACTAATGAAGGCGAGTCCAGGAGTGGGAGGGGAGGACGATGAGGAAGGGTTTCTGTTCGCCCTCCGATCTGGCGAAGGGTGCTACAATTTTCCAAGATGCTTGAAATCCACAAATCAAATTGTATTTAACGTTATTTCCTTCGAATGGTGCCTTGATTTGATTCCATACAGTAATCCTGATTGGTTCGTCAGAAATCCTATCGATGATTTATGAAGAAATTATCATCGTCTTGGAAGGAGGAAAACTACACGCTATATTATTTCTGCTAGGCGAAATATCAGTGATGCGGCATGATTTCCTGGAGTCTCCTGTTTTACCTCCCACATGAGATAGGGTCACGACAGGGAGATTTTTTTATGAGTGCAAGAATTGCATTTAAGCATTAATTAATGTACATAAATTTTTATTTTAACAAAATTACCTGAGTCTTAGCTTCATCACTTTATCTTTCAAACTTTTAAGTCAATGTGTGTCCACACACTTAATTTAGAAAAGACCCAGGGGAAAAATCGTTCTAAGGTTATTGATATGGTGATTTCGATGTGAAATCCATATTAAATACGTTAATAGAATCACTGACCGGCCGCCGCGGTCAGTGGCAGTAGAATCGCGGCCGCGGTCGATCCATGCGAATTCACACCTTTAGACGAAATCGCTTGAAAAAAAAAATTGCATCTAGCTATTTATTTGACGATGAAGAAAACTGATTTTCCCTTTTACGGCTGATTTCTTTTCAAACAATCGGAACCGATGAAAATGCAATACTTAGTGAATCAGTAAACCAATGCATAACGATCGGTCACAAATGCATAACAGTATTATTGCACCAAGTGAAGATGATCGTACGGAGCTGTAAAAACTGCAATACAAGTTATCCGAGTCCCTGTCACCGAGTATACTATCATGCAAGACAGGAGAATCCATTGCAACGAAAAAAACGGGAACACGATTAGAAGCGCTCAGACCAATCCAATTTTCATTCTACGGAGTAATTAGATTGTCGGTGCAATGAATATCGCTATAACCTTTCATTACTAATTTTTGTTTAGAGAACTGTTCTAAATTTGATTTTAACTGGTTACGTAAGTTAACAGAAAAACATCATAGTAACACGTTTGTCTTCATAAAAAATAATATTAAGAATATTTATGTTTATTTATAATTGAAGGTTCATGTGGATAAAGGCTCTTTTTGAAGAAACTGTATTAGCGCTATGGATAAAGATGTTGAGAGATATATTTAATGTTGTCCAACTTCCATCCACATAAATTGAATAGTTGGTTCTAAATTCTTATTCCGGGATCTGAGGGCCAAAAAAGTATCTGATTTGACAAACTTTACTAGACAATGCCCGAGATATTTTCGTGCGCCTAAGAGAACTAACAAAAATCTGAAACCTTATCTAAGGTCAGTTTTAAAATTAGTTTAAATATTAATTCGGAAGTAAAAAAGATATAATGTAATGCTGCAATGTCGGAATATAGTTTAAAAAAAAAAGTCCGACTAGATCATAAGAGGGTGTATATACGTCAATGCGTATAATACACTCGTCCCAAGAGGAAAAAACGAAAATGAAAACAAATAAATAAATAACATTAATAACTCACCTTAACCAGGTTACCGAACGGGTCGTGTCCTCGGCTCCATTACGAACCTAAAAGCAAAAATGTAGTTAATATCCAAATCTGATTAATAGTCATCAGTCTCAGGAAACATTTCATTTGAACGAATCCTATTTCATTATTATAATAGTAAAATTTAGTATTTTTATATTAGTAAAATCTTTCATATAAAAAAAAAAAAAAAAAGAAAATTCACTCTTCAACACCCTAATCCACACATCTCTTTCTTATTCCCTTTTAACCAGTCAGCCTCGATGTAGACTGAAACGAAGAGACCTTTTACAGCAATAGATACATATTTTATTTTTTCAAAATTAACAATCGAGGCGAAAATCAACCAATGAAGACTGAGGATAGGGAATGAAGCAAAATAGGTCATATTTGCTCATTGCGCCACAGCGCAAGTGCAAAAATATCTATATCACTTTAAAGTATATATTTTTTAATGATTCTCTAAAGTTTAAGAAAGCATCATTCTCTACAATTTTAAAAAGCATTAAGAAGCCTGGAGTGTAGTGATAAACATAGCAACCTGCAATACTAAAGGTCGCGGGTTCCCGTTCCGCGGTGACCCAACGATTTTTTAAAGGAAGAAAAAATCCTTGGCTATGCCATCCCTCGGATAGGACGTATCATGGAGGTCCCGAGCCTGTACAAAGCGAGGTACTCGTAAAAGATCCCTATTCTAATTTTACCTGGATAATCATTAGTCGTATAAAGTGACGTTATGCTAACACACAACAAAGCATAAAAAAAAAAAACTTCCAATAACATTTCAAACCAGCAAAATAACTTGATAATTTTTCGCTTAATTAAAACTGCATAAAAGTTTCTATCAAGGAACATATCTTTTCACATTTTCAAGTAATGGAAGTATTTATCTTGTTTTTTGTTATTTAAATTCAAAGTAGCATATTAAAATCATTAAGAAAATGGACTGGGTGCAGATATAAAAACAAAATAGTTAATTATTTAATTTAGCTTTAGGCTCCAAGGGACTTAGATGTCCTATTCTTAAACTTTTTTTCTCTCCCTTTTCCGGCCTTATTGAATATACAGAATTTTTCCTGGGGGTCAGAGCGAGGGATTAAAACCAATTTTTGAATGGACCCATATGTGTTCAGAACTTACGTACTTTAGTTTAACGTGAGTAATCAGTGGCAAACGTATCCAACGTGTCCGGCGCGTTTGGCCACTTACATTCTTAAACATTAAAATTTAGTGAAATACCCTATGGTCAAAAAATAATGTTGTAAAACTTATATTGTAATACCGTACTTATGTTGTAAAACCATAAAATACCAATAAGTGACAAACGATCCAAACAGCCGATGATGATAAAATCAGAAGTTTCTTTAATAAACTAAAGGATATTCTCTCATATTTGAGATGGCTAAAAAAAGAAGTGTAATACCTATAAAGTTACGAATCATCTCATTTACAAGTTTGATTTATAATTACTTATACTGAAAATACCATGACTATACTAAAATAAAAGATTGAAATGCAGCATTATAATTTCATGAATACTATGATTATAAGTTTAGTGTTACTAACTCTCTAAGCTGTAATCTGTAGTTACGCAGTAATCTGGAATAATATTCAGTTATCAGCATACATCTGCATAAAGAGTACTAGAAGTCAGTCTTAGTGAGCATATGTAACCCATCGTTCCCTGCCTACAGGCATCCGCCTATTTTCCATAAATTTATCAAGTTCTAGAGCGACCATATGGCTTTGATATTATAGTTTAGTCTTTGTCTCATTTAAAAAAACATTCTACCCCAGTCTTACCTTTGACCGAAGAAATACAGGATCCTCATGTTAAACTTAAATGAAAGACCCTTCACAAACGACTCAATTTACCTAACAGAATTTTTCCTAAAACATTATAAGCAGAACTGCGACAGAGATTAAACACACATATCATACTTACTAAAACCTATCTCAACCTATTCTTTACAAATATACAGAACGGAGTCTATTAGAAGAACTTCGCATCCACTCTGAGGATTGATATTTATTACCTTCCCAATCTGATCAGCATAAGTTTTTTACGCCCCTAGAGGGATCCCTCTGGTTATAAACATTGCTAGATGGGGGTAAAGAAAAAAAGTAAAAAACGAAGTGAATGAAACGTTACCATTAGGGGAGAAAGAAAAAGGTACTCTGTGCGTCAACCTAGCCTCAACTATCTTCAGACTTAATTACGCCGTAATCATCATTACGCCAAATTGTTCTGAGCTTTTCTTTCCCCTACTTAATTTATTGAGTTGTTGTACAAATTAACATCAATCAATTATTGGTGATTTCGCCGAGTCATTTTAATGACCATATAACAATTAGCAAGTCCCCTTATAATAATATTCCAGCCTATAGAGAGGCAGTGAGCCCCTAGCCTAGATTGCAGCTAGTAGATGCGATAGTGTCCCTTGAGAATCAGCCTATCAACATCGCTGGAAGTCCTGATAGCCTCCTGATAATCTGATCAGATGGTGAGCGGTGAACCGTTCCATCAAAACAGCAGGTTCCGAATCCCAGAGAGCTCCCCCCCTTTCTGTCCCACGTTACCTACTATTACACCTACTATAATGAACTCCAAGTAACTACCTACTTAAATCAATGAAATTAAAACATTGATTTATTAACTTTAGGTTTAATTGATAATGTATAGTGTCATTCAATATCAAGTGGTCCAAAGTGGTTGCTCGATCATTTTAGAAAAAAATTATAATTTTACCACCAATTACGTATGGAATCAGTAGTTCAAATCATTTTTTTAAAAAAATTTAGGATCAACCGTTTCAAAAGGGCAGCCATTTTTGTTTAGCATTTCAGGCCGATTTTTGACTTTTTAATCTCTCACAGAAAACTAATTTTCTCAAGACTGGTAAGTCATAGACTAATAATTCAAACACAATTGTTTTCCTTATAGTCTGTTCTATATCTCGTGTTCTCTTTATTATTTGAATATTTTGCAGACCAATACTTGAAAAGTGCTATTGAAAACTGCTTTAAATTCTCAAAACACGGTTTTTGAGGGTACGTTTTGGTTAAAAGGGCATGTACATCAAAGCTGATTTTTGGCATGAAAATAAACCTAACTAAGTTGCTTTCATTAAAAGTACTCTTAACCCGTATATTCTTTACCATATTTTTTTATGAATTTTTAAACTTCACATTTTTTCATTTTTTTGTTAACTTTAGACTCTAATATCTCTGGTGGGCCAGTTAATAAAAATCTATTTTTTTTACATGTTATGCTTACATGCTACATAAATCAACTGCAAGAAATTTCAACCTGTATATTTGAGTACATCGGTAGCTACGAATTTTTGAAAATGGTAATTTTCTTGCTCATTTAACTATGCGTAAACTTGTTTGTTGGTTTGTTTGTTTAACGTCCATTTTTATGCTACTTAGGCTAATCGGGCGATGCTACAGTGGGAGTCCTAAATTCTGCCTATCCAGGTATAATTAGGATAGGGATCTTTAACGAGTACCTGACATCGTACAGGCTCGGGACCTCCATTTTACGTCCTATCCGAGGGACGGCATAGCTAAGGATTTTTTACTCCCATTAAAAAATCCTAGGGCCGCCGCTGGAATTGAACCCGCGATCTTTAGTATTGTAGGTTGCCATGCTAACCACAACACCACAGGTGACCCCGTTGCGTAAACTTGATCATACTCCATTAAAATTTTACTATTTGTGAATTTTTTACTTTTATTAATCCCTTATTAATTTTAATTTTATCTATGTCCAATCACTTTTTCGTTAAAAAAAATAATAGTGTAGATTTTAATCATAATTAAACCTAATATTTTTTTGCATTAGACATAGATCAAACTTAAAAAAAAACAATAAGGGGTATTAAAAGTAAAAAATTCAAACAGTAAAATTTTAATGAAGTATGATCAAGTTTACGCATTGTTAAATGAGCACGAAAATGACCATTTTCAAAAAATGTATTCAAATATACAGGTTGAAATTTCTTGCAGTTGATTTGTGTTGCATGTAAGCATAACATGTAAAAAAATGAGATTTTTATCAACTAGCCCACCAGAGATATTAGAACCTAAAGTTAACAAATAATTAAAAAATGTGAAGTTTAAAAATTCATAAAAAAATATGGTAAAGAATATACGGGTTAAGAGTACTTTTAATAAAAGCTACTTAGTTAGGTTTATCATCATGCCAAAAATCAGCTTTGGCGTACATGCCCTTTTAACCAAAACTTACCTTCAAAAACGGTGTTTTGAGAATTAAAAGCAGTTGTTTTCAATAGCACTTTTCAAGTATTGGACTGCAAAATATTCAAATAATAAAGAGAACACGAAATATAGAACAGACTTTACGGAAAACAATTGTGTATGAATTATTAGTCTATGACTTACCAGTCTTGAGAAAATGAGTTTTCTGTGAGAGATTAAAAACTCAAAAATCGGCCTGAAATGTGAAACAAAAATGGCTGCCCTTTTGAAACAGTTGATCCTAAAATTTTTTAAAAAATTGATTTGAACTACTGATTCCATACGTAATTGGTGGTAAAATTATAAAAATTTTCTAAAATGATCGAGCAACCACTTTGGACCACTTGATATGGAATGACCCTATAGCACAAATGCAAAGCAATATAGTTTGTTTAAATAACTAGCAATGCTATGGTTTTCTAAAGCGGGCTTCATCAGGACAGAAAGGATAAAGATCACACGAATCCTGAACAAGTTTCACATCTACAATAAACGATATAGAAAAACAATAGTAAAAAGAATCAGTGCAATAACTTCTATTCCACAAGCAAATTTCAACGGATGGTAAAGAATTTAATTGTTTCTAGTTTTATTTTATTATCATTCAATAAAATAAATCACAAGTGGGGTTTCTAAATTTCTAACATAAATTTTCTGAAAAGAAAGTTTATTGTTTGAAAATTTCCGAACACTTTTGTGGTCTATTGAAAATCGAAATGGCTTTTTATCAATTTACACTTTTATTTCAGAGCATTCTGAAAAAGATATAACTTAAAATAGCCGATTTTTTAAAGATATGAAGTTGTTGAATAGAGTGGCGTTAACTAAACTATATTAAATAATAAAAATTTTCAATTAAAATTTTAGGGTTTTTAAAATATGGAGTTCCACCAAAAGATTTCATTGCATTTGGCAACAAAGTTATAAATAAAGCTATTAAAAAACAGAAGTTATGAAATTATAATTATGCAACCATTATATTAAAAAAAAAAAAAAAGCTTGGAGGGTATGACGACATGACCTGACCCAGGTCGTGACACTACGACCGGGGGTCAGGTGTCGAGGCTAATTATAATGGGCTTAATACTAGAACATTTTAATGTGTTTTTAATTACAATCCACAGAGACATAAACATTAAAAAGAAGAAACGTAACTCAGTTAAAATATTTTTCCAAAATAATATTTAAAATGAAAAAGAGCGAAATGCAAGTCATTGTTTAAATAAAAATTATAATTATAATTATAATTAATTAAATAAAAATGTTTATAAAGATTAACTTTATACAATGTTATGTATTGTCATTTTGTTACTTTTTTAAATTTGAATAACATGAGTTCAGATTTAGGACATCTGCTTTCTTGTTTACGACGCGATTTTTATATTTTTCTTTCGTTACCATTTCTTTAATATTTCGTTTTATAATAATTTAATTTAATAATAATATAGTATTTCTACACAATAATACATTAAGTAAATGCGATATGATAAAAGAAAAATGTCATAAACAAGCATACAAAGAAAATATCCACAGATAGCACTCAACTAATATTACAGACTTAAAAGGTTAGACTAGTAGACTCTAGTAGCCTCTTTTTAGAGGCTGAAGGATGATTGTCAGGAATTAAGGAGAAACCAAAGGTTGGTCATGTTAGGTAACAACATTGAAAAATGAATAAGAGAAGAATATTTAGCATATTCAGGCAAAATATTAGTAGATTATCAAATATTGCTGACCACAATAAAAAGTTTTTTGTTTGTTTTTTAAACAAAAATATATTTAAAAATAATTTACTAAATAAAAAAAGTTTCACTTTTTAAAGTATATCACATTTAAAAAAACACAATTTCTTTTTTATTAGTGATCGCACTCGCCCCGGGGGTTTATTTAATTTATAAAAATTGTAATTTATGAATTAATAGGATTAAATACGAAATTGATTGCTGGGAATCTGAGCATATTTTGAACATATGATGGAAAATTTACAAAGATTAATCCTACTTCAGGGGCATTTTCTGCTAGCCCGTTACGAATTTAATTCCCAATTGGAAATTGCCCTCCACTAGAAACCGCAATTAGGGTACGGTTAAAGTGCCGGAGAAATTTCCTCAATTATTTGCACAGCTTGATACAGATTTAATTAAATAATTAGGTTAATACTCTACTTGAGTACCATCTGATACAATAAATTTTATTTTTAATTTAATTAAATAAAAAAAATTTAGATAAAAAATGAAAAAATTATTCTTGTTTAAGAAATGAACTTTTAAGTGATACCCAATAGCTAAAAATTACAAATTATTCAATCAATCCTACTGATCAGTCAATAGATAGTTAACGATCTCAAGCAATTCTTAAGATGAAAGAAACTTATGAATAATTACAAAATAAAAATTGAGACATTTTTCATACATCTTAAGTTTAAAAATGATTATATTTTTATATCAATTTCTTTCGAAAACGCTAAAGTATGAAGAAATAAAATTCACTATAGCTATATTCTTGAATGGATCAGAGTGTGTAGTAAGCCGATATTTTCATAGAAACAAATATAAGAAAAATTACATCAAATACCGCCGAGGAAATATATTCAAAAACATCAGCAGCATTCAAACAGATTACGAGATATACATTACTGGCAATAATAAATACTAATAAAACTTTAATTTAATAGCTACAATATGACGTGGTGTGTGGGGGGAGGGGAGGAATTAGTGATAGATAATTCAATCTTGACTCATTTAATTCTCATAATTTTGGGAACTCATATAAGGTCTCCCATCATTCCAACTAAAATTGCCATACTGACTGAATGTCGTTAACGATATTCCTCACATAACACATATATAATAATATATTGTATATAATAACCATACAAAAGCACTGGGCTATCTGATCCAGGATGAGGAAGACAGTTGATTGAAGGTTTTGAAAAAAGTAAGTTACATTTACTAAAAACAATCATATAGCAAGGAGAAGTACTGAGAGAAAAAGATGTAAACGATGAAAGATGACAATACAAGTTTTTCACAGGTAATTAATAATTGACGCTTTCGTCTCGGACTAAAAATTGTAATAACCCAAATGTGTAGGAGTAACCAAAGATAAGAACCGAGATCCCGAAGAAACCGTCGAGCTTACCCCATAACTTGAAAAATTACTCAAGCGGTATATATTTAGGAAAAACTTCGTAAGCATATTTTGTTTTTGAACATTTAATCATTTTCATCCGCATTTAATTGATAATAAAAGTGAGGAAAAGTAGAGAGCCCAAAAGAATCCTTTCACACGGCAACCAATTTACATACAACGTGCCTTCCTTTGAAAGTTATGTGAATGTGAACAACATAAAAAAACCTCTAAAAATGTAGATATTTTGACAGTAAACCAACGATTTATTTTTGATCTTGTTCTGCCTATGAAACCACCATAAAAAAGGGATTTTAGCTCATTCGATACAAATACGACTGCTGTGGTATTTCGAAAACATTTTGGAAAAAATAAATGTGACATTTCATTATTATATTATAAATACTATTGAATAATGTGATTAGAGGAGTGGATTTTTTTTTAAGCAATTAAGGCTTTTTTTAAAATATTGTAAAATCGAACATAAATGGTGATAAATATTCTATAGATACTAATGAAATATGCACATTATGCAACTTACGTGTCATGGAATATCTCCAGTATATTTGGATCAATTGTCCACCATATAATCCAGCTAGATCTTATTATCTCAAAAAATACATCAATAATTCTTGCAGTACTGAGAATAGTTTTGTAAATATTCTAATAATATCAAGGACAATTTGACAATACTTTACTACTGTGTTAAACAAGCGATGAAAATTAGATCTTTTACTTTCAATGAATGAGGGGACAAACAAATATTGCATTTTATAATTCTTATAGAATAATGACTAGACCATTAAAACATATTATTCTATTTATTTATTTTTTTTTGTATGTTTATTTTTAATAACTGTTTATTTTTTTATTGTTTATGAACATCATAAGTAAAGAAACAATTTTAGTTATTCCTTTTGTTTTGTTTTTAATTATCAATGCAATAAGCCATATCTATGTATTTAACTAATAAATAGGTGCTGTAAAGTATTATAAAATCATGACAATAAGTATGTTATATGGTGTCAGACTACCTCTAAAATATAAAAACATAAATACAATAAATAAATAACTATATAATATTTTTTTTAAAGATTTATCCGAAGCCGCTAAAACAGATTTAACTGGAGTGTCGATAGCTGTAATATTAGGTAGCTTATCCTAAACCATAGGGCATAAAAAGAATTTATATATAATTCCTACATAAAGATTAAATTAATTAATCATGACACTAAATTTTTACTTTCACTTACCTATATATGAAACATATAGTAAGTGGAAGTATTGCGATCGTGAAAAATTTCGACCTCCGGTTTTCAACGGAAATACACGTTTTGGGGTCCCCTGAGTCCAATTAACCAAGTCCCGCGAAATGGTCTGTGTGTGTGTTTTTTTTTTGTTTTTTTTACGAAGGTAGGTGGAAATCTTCAAAAGACGCGGATAGGCCCGTACCTATCCGTGTGTGGGATTTTTACCCACTAAAATCACCTCCTTACACCTGTTTCCCACCCTCCACGGGACCACCGTTAGGCATTACTTCATGGAGGGGGACTGGCTGTGTGCCGCCTCATTCTATTAGGCTACGCTCTAGCTCGCCTTTCCTTCTCTTCTTTCCTAAGTTGCTTGATGATCTGGGCCGCAAGGCGTTGTCCAGCCATCCAGTTCTCATAGCTGATTAGCATCAGAGCGACAACATTATCGACAGTAGGTTCCGATCCGCAAACTTCTTGAAATTCCTCCCTCTCCTTCTGGAAGCGAGGACAGGAGAAGAATGCATGTTCCACCGTCTCTTCGGCTGATGGGCATACTGGACATTCGGCTGTATTATCGAGCTTAAATCGATATTTATATGCTCGAAAACAGCCATGCCCCGTAAGCAGCTGGGTGAGGTAGTAGTCAACATCAACATGTTTCCTGGTTACCCATGGTTGGATATGAGGGATTAGCCTGTAGGTCCACCTTCCTGTTCCACTGTAGGTCCTGTTCGATGCCATATCCCAGCGTCGTTGCCATCTCTCCACTGTGATCTCTCTTTCTTCGGCCCGAGGAATGCAGTCAACTCGGTTATAGGAGCGCTTCCTCTCTTCGGAAAGCAGCTCGATTGGCGGCATTCTAGCCACTACACTTGCAGCTTCATAGGAAACTGTTCGAAAAGCACTTGCCACTCTTAACAAGCCTCTCCGATATACTGCGATCATCTGTCTCTTGTACGATTTGGTGAGCATTGCTTCATTCCAAATTGGTGCTCCATATAAAAGAATCAAGAAGCCTTCTGAGACTCTCTCTGGGTCCTCCTATATTCGGCATAAGGCGTGACAGTAGCGACATGGTTCTAGATGCTTTGTTGCTGATGTACTCCATGTGGGCATTAAAACGGAGACGTGCATCTATGATTACTCCTAAGTACTTCAAAGAGGGTTGGGAACGAATCCCGTGTCTACCTACTGTGACTGTTATGGTCTCTATTTGCTTCCTACTTGAAGAAGGAGCGCCTCGGTCTTGTGATCGGCTAGTTGCAGGCCCACAGTTGATAGCCAATCTCGGATTGTAGCCACTGCCCGATTTGAAATCAGGGTAACTTCTTCTGTATACTTCCCTTCAACTACCACAGCTACATCATCTGCGAAGCCAATAACTTTAGCTCCTTCCGGCAAAGATAGCCTAAAAACACCGTCATACATTATATTCCAGAAAAGAGGCCCTAAAACTGAACCCTGCGGGACGCCACCAGTGACCTTATATATCCTTGGTCCAACGTCTGAAGCATAGAGCAGAACTCTGTCCTTGAAGTAGTCTGCTGCAACTCTCATTAGATAAGCATTCGTTAGAACATTATTCCCGGAACAGGCAGCAACTGTTAGATGTATGGACAACCTCCATACCTCCGAGTTTACATTAATTTCAGAAGAAGAGGTGGAAGACGTTGCCACAAATATTCAATATGGTAAAGCACCTGGATTGGACGGCATTCCAAATGTGGCTCTCAAGGTGGCACTTAAACAACGGCCTGACCTTTTCAAGGAATTATTCAATTCCTGCTTTCATGAAGGTACGTTTCCTAAACCTTGGAAAAGTACTCATCCCTTGTACTCATCCCGAAGGGCAAAGGAAATCTGGAGGACCCATCAACATATCGCCCAATCTGTTTGCTGGATACTATAGGCAAGGCATTTGAGAAGATCCTAAGCCTCAGGATACAAGAATTCACTGAAGGTGCAAACGGCCTCTCACGGGCCCAATATGGAGTTCGGAAAAGGCGATCTACGTTACATGCTATTGAACAAGTGACTGAGACTGCCAGCGAATCAATTGCACGAGCGAGATGGAAGAGAGGAGCGAAGGGTTATGCTGCAATCATCACTCTAGATGTTAAAAACGCGTTCAACACGGCGAGGTGGACCTGCATATTGGAAGCCTTAGAGGCTATGGGTGTGCCTGCTTATCTAATGGTCTCTGTGTGTGTGTGTGTGTGTGTGTGTGTGTGTGTGTGTGTGTGTGTGTGTGTGTGTGTGTGTGTGTGTGTGTGTGAACAGACTAGCTCAAAAACTATAAACCGTGCGAACCTCAAATTGGGTATTTAGTGTATGTATGTGCCGGCGATGTGACAGCAAAAATTTTATCAAAATTTCTCAAAGGGAGGGGGTACTTTACTTAATAACTTTTTATGTTTTTTTCGATTTTCTCAAAAACGGCTCTAACGATTTTGATTAAACTGAGTATTTAATATAATAATATGCCCGAGATATGATTGTAAAAATTTCATCAAAATTGATCAACCGGGGGGGGGGGACTTTACTTAATAAATTTTGTATCATTTTCACTTGTTTTTTTTACTTGTTCGAAAACGGCTCTCACGATTTTGATCAAACTGGGTATTTGATGTATTTACATGCCTGAGATAAGACTGTAAAAATTTCATCAAAATTTATCAACCGGAGGGGGGACTTTACTTAATTAATTTTGTGTCATTTTCACGTGTTTTTTTTTATTTACTCAAAAACGGTTTTAACGATTTTAATGAAACTGGGTATTTGATGTATGTATATGACAAAGATGGGATAGCCAACATTTCATCAAAATTGGTCAAACGGATGGGGCACTTTACTTAATTAATTTTGTATCATTTTCACGTGTTTTTTTTATTTACTCAAAAACGGTTTTAACGATTTTAATCAAACTGGGTATTTGATGTATGTATATGCCAAAGATGTGATTGCCAACATTTCATCAAAATTGACCAAACGGAGGGGGCACTTTATTTTATCATTTTTTTTCCAATCTTTACCTTTTTTTCCATGATCTCAAAAACGGCTTTAACGATTTTTATCAAATTCTTCATGTTTAATGAAAATTAGGTGTTCTTCAATATCAGGTAAGCTTTATCATTATTGAAATATTCTGAGGGGGCTTAAATGGGGTAGGGGCCTTTTTTGTTTTTTTGTTTCCTATAAAGTACCTTTGTTTTTGTTTATATGGAGAAATTAACTGTTTCTCGTTACGCCTAAAAATAAGAAATGGCTAAATATGAGATATGATGAAAATAAAGAAAACATATAGAGGAGAAAAAAAGAATGCGGAGTATGCCTTTAATGGCAGACCATTGTTCATAATTAAAGCCGTTCTGTTCATTTGAGAAGTTGCAATCAAAAAACGCATTAATTTCTAACCTAAGTAAGTTGGTAAGTAAAAGTTGTGTGTTGCGAGCACGCACCAGATTTTTTTAATAAGCAAATATTTGAATTTTGTTTTTAAGGGGCATATCTTTGTAAGGTTTAGGATTATCACAGCGGTTTAACAACGAACTAAACATTACCTTAGAGCATTCAGTTTCTGAAATTTTCCATTTACCTACAAGCGCCCTAGAACGGCAGACCGAAAAGACTTAAGTCGTAAAGAAAAAATTATGAGCACTAAACCTAAGCTAAGAATTTCAGAAGCATCTAATTTAGGAGACTTGTAAGGTCGAAATAAGGCCTTATAAAGCGGTTTATACCTCAGTACACCGTCGGGGAAGGTCGCTTCCTACGCAAACTTCTACAGCAGAACGTCTTCACTCATCGTATAATACAAATGTTTAATAAAATAATATTCAGAGCCATAAAACCAATTGCAGTATCTTCTGCTTTAGCTATTAAACGAAACAGTGCAGCAACGGATGATCAAGCAAATATTCATGAAAAATTATGAATTATTATAAATTATTTATTATCAGATACTGTTTGAATAAAGAAAAACAAATAACAGTTTCAGTCAGTCGGCATGTTAAATTCTAAAACAGTAGATATGAGACATGAGTTAAGATGGAAAACGGGGACTCATGCTGTAAAACTTATAATATTATTGGAGAAAATCAGAATTATAGTTGTAATGTGTAAAAAAAAAAAAAAAAAAAAAAAAAAAAAAAATTCTCTTGGTGAAATTTCAAGATATAAGTTGAAGATAAGATAAGAATTTATAAATAAAAGCTCGGTTCAAGATAATATGCTGTGTTTAAAACCGGATAGTTAATATTTAATGAACTAATGACAGATATAGACGCTAAAAACTTATTTCCAAAAAACCTATATCCGTACCGTACCCAAGCAACCTTGCGGGCAGAGATGGAGCTGATGTCACAAAAACCACTTTGAACGCAATTTTCACAGTGAAAGAGTAGGTTCTAATCTATGCCACTTGTAGTTTGATGTAGTGTATGTATCGAAAATATGCGGGAAGTATAAAAAAGGCATATAAAAAATGTGGAAGGAACTAGCTTTGAAGTTATCAGCTTCATTCAGGACATGGCCAAAACCAACATACCAGATTACACTCCCAAGACTAAATGGATGATTTTACTTAACTTAAAACAGTAATTAGCTATGGCTCATTTGTTATTCGCGTGTTTGGTAGCTACAAGAAAAGATCTTGAAATTTCATTCTGGATAATAGGCGTCAGCAACCTCTAGGTACCTTTCAGGGTTGACCAAAAGGATCAAGACAAATCCCACTTGCCGGGAAAGTATCCCCATTGGTAACAGCTTGAAAAATTTCTTTAATTTTAAATTGATTCCAAATACTTTTTGTCGAACTTGGAATTCGATTTTTTTCAAGTTCAAAACTTTCCGCAATGTCAACTAACTGAGTAAGTTTTTCATCGACCGCGTTTATTTGCAGCCATTATTTAAAAAGCAGATCCTTATCTCTCACTCGAGGGAATGGCAATCGATTAAAATGCGATCGACAAGGACAGGAGAGCTATCAACAGAAAGAACTGTTGACATCCTATTATGCACATGGCGGTAATATACACGGCTAGCCGGCCCACTCCCGATCACCTCCCGCCTCATTATGCATACACCGACTCCATTATCCCGATTTCCGATTAGCTCGAGATAGAGACATTAATCCAGTCCCACCCAACTAGGAAACCTCCATCAAGGTGGGAATAATCCCCGAGGAATTAGTGAGTCTATCGCTGCTTCTATAATATAATATTTATAACTTCACCGGAACGGAAACAAAACATTCGATTAATAACAGAGTAGGAGTTAGAGTTTAAAGAGCCAAATGAATTTCAAATACCTATTTAACATAACAAATCATTTAGTCGTTACTATGAAACAAATTATTCCAGTTCGATATTTCTTGTTTTCTTTCAAAGCATTACCCAACAAAGTTAGTTCATCCTTTTTAGAAATATAAGAATCCCTTAATCGTGAGAGGGGTATTCTCACATTATCAAGACAACACTGTTAACATATCAACGCTGCTTATATTTTGTCTAAATAAACAGTTGTAACCTGCCGTCTTCCATTAATGAATTTGTTGTTTGAAATCCATATTTTTATGAAATTCCAATAGGTTATGGACCCAGAGAACGTTTGAAGTTCTCCCTAATAATTATCAGACAGAATCAGAGAAGTTTTAATGTTTCAATAAATATATTTTCTGGAAGCCATGAGACAAATCAAGCAAACAATTCTAAAAATATTCTTTAGCTGTGACATAAATCTAAATTCGATGTAACAGCTAAATAAAAAACATTGAATTCCCGATCGGAGCAAAGAAAGCGAAGAAAATTTCTTTAGTGAAGGATGTCAATAGGGTAAACTAAACATATTCTCATTTAATGAGAGAAAAAATGAAAAAGACTTACCTGGTAGTTACACCGTTTACAGGCAAGTCAAGTTCTTAGAACATATAAGCGATGTTAACAAAAGTTTGGTCATACAGTAAAAACTTAGCATGTGGACAATGGAAGTGAATACTCCAACTACGACTTCCGAAACTACTAATCTGAAAATACAAAGGTAATTATTAACAGTAGTAATAGCCTCGCCACTAGAGGGATCTTGTATTCAGTAATATTCAAGAAAATGCAGTTTCCAACGATTAATTATGATGATCCATCGCAATCAACGGTACCCAGAATTTTGTCAAACTTCTCCTCTCTCTAAACGAAAAATACACAACGAATATCACAACGAAGTAATTAGCTATAACCAGCTGGATTAAAACAAAGGAGCAAAATATGAGATTCCGATCATTACCCCACTTTATTTATTTATTTTTTATATCTCTTACCTCAAATCAACTTTCAGAATATTTATTTCAGAATTTTCTTTGATGAGCTATATTATGCTTAGTTAAGCGTAACAATTCATGTAATTGACTAAACAACTTCTGAGATTTTGTCTTGGCCTCTTGCCAAATATATTTTTACGTATGAGTTTAATATCGCCAATAAAGGTCAAGGAACTAGAATGGTGTAAAGTGGAAAATCTTAAAGTATAGCAAATAAATTTTAAAAAAGAACTTTCGAATCCACCAATTCGCAATTCGCAAACATGAAAAAGTCCATAAATAAATACATTAAAGGTATCAGTATAGGAAAAAACCAAAACATAAAAAACTCGATGTAATAAAATGAATCAAAATAGTTTTAGTATGACTTTGACTTAAGTCAATAATCGTTGAGGCACTGTACACAGGCACTTACAAATATGCTTTTAAAGTTTAATATGCACGATAAACTAGAATGAATTACCTATTGGTATTTTTTTACATTTTCATCGAAGACTGCATAACTGGAACATTGAATAATTTACAGTAACATACCTATATCTTGGTAAGAAGAAATGACTAGAATAAAAACTACTTTGGTATCATTTAGAAAAAAAAAGAAAAAATGATATTAAAAATGCGAGCCTTTAAAGGAAAAAAAAACTGGAGACACCATAACAATACGGAACTTTGGAACGAGATTGCCAAGTCACGAAAATGAAAGTTCGCTTAACTGAGAAGGCAAAATGATAACTTGCCATATTAAGTGGAAATAATTTCATATGCCAGTTATATATTCACCAGGTTATGAAAAAATTGAGCTGGAGAATGGCAATTTAAACTTTTAGGAAGAAGAATAAAAAAGTAGATTATATAATTTATAATGATATAAGTAATAAAAATTATTGCTAATCGATTTTTTGAAAATTCTTTTGTACAATACCCTTACATTGTAAAAACGAGTGTCAACCAAATCTCGAAAAATAAAGAATCATCGAACTTGAATGATTCAGCACTCAAAATGGAGCTCTTCGCCAACGGAAAGCTTTCCAGAAAGGGTAAGATATTTATGGAAAAAAGACTGAATGTTTTTACACCTTTTCCTGAAACAGGCCTTCACCATCCCCCGCCTAAATTATTTAACACTTCCTCTGGCTCGACTTCCCGATGTTACCTCGCAGTAATGGTCCGTCCTGAATTATTTATCTATGACAGTAGGTACCTGAGGTGAGGACATAAACGACTAAAAAATTAACCCCCTACAACTAAAACCCCACTTTATTTTTAAAATGTATAAATTACAAAAAGGATGTCCCACGACAATAGTGAGGACCAGCACATGTAAATAATAATTATCAATATTGAAGATAAAGAACATGAACCTCTAAACGTCAAATAACTGTCTTTTTAAATTACGGAGGTTTTTGATTTTCACATTCATTTTTTGACGAAAGAGGAGTTTTTTGATTTGCACACACTTTCGAATGAACTTGATTTAAAGCTAACTAAACTTTTAATATCCAAAATAAAGCATAAAAGGACAAAATTAGTCAATGCATTTAATCATTCAGTATCTTTGCGCTGTTATTGAAGGTTAAATGTTTAGATAGGCACAGACTTTTCAGAGTTGGTCTTATAAACATCAGGTAAATATTATAGTTATTATGAGTAATTCTTTTCTACTTTTTTTTTTTTAGTGTTTATGAAAAAAATTAATTTGGTATTACAAAATAATAAAAGTAATTCATGTATTACTTATCTTTCTTATATTACCTATTTTTTTAAATATCGATTAATATACATTCACTCTAAAGAGCTAAAACTAATTAAAATTTCTTTTATTAATTTTTTTTTCAATCCTCTGCAGCTTTATAACATCAAAAAGGTATAACTTTTATCTAATATCAAATGAGGGTACTATTCAAAAAATGGCCTGAAGTTTTAATTTAATTTAAGAATCGAGTGAAAAATAAATAATATGAAACCCGTGAAGAGTCAAATATATAAGACACCAAGTCACCTAAATTCATCTATTGATAAGAAATAATAAAACACAATTAGTAGATGAGATCCAATAATCAAATCAAATAATCCAGTCTTTGTAAATTAAATTATTTGTGTATTCTTAAACATAAATTGACAACACCCTCACAATATTTTAATTCTAAATTAACAGAATATTGTAACAGATATACGATTTTCGCGAAGAGAACAGTGACCCCAGATTCCGGCGGATATAGCCACAATCCAGATCGGCCATCTGGGAGCCCACCGATTGATTACATCTCCCCTAGGTTGGAGGAGGGATAACATCGTAAAAGATTTTGTGCAGGGTTGCTATAAACTTTATGCCGCTGACTCACGCCGCGCCTATGTACACCGGCCAAGTGACAACACATCCCCCGCAGTGGACCCCTGCAAACAACCAAGAGAATTTCTAAGGGGTCATAAATCAGTAAGTATGTTCTGGGAGTCTAGTGTTGACCTTACTAGTGCAGATAATAATATTATAATAATAAGGAAGAGCTAGATTGCGCTGGGTGGATGAGGCATCGGGAATAATATAACATAAACAGGATGATCTCTTCAGAAATATATTATATAATCAAACTAGTTTTAGATAGAAACAAAAAATCTTTTTAATTCAAATATTGTAAAAATATATTTCCATAAAAAAATAAATATAGAATAAATTGTCAGAAAAAAATATCTATATTCTTATTTAAACGTTTAATCTCCCACAACAAATTACTTACCTAGGGCAATAATGGATAACAAAAAAGATTATCATTAACATAAAATCATACACTAAAATATTTGCAAATAAAGGATTTTTATTATTATAAAAACATATTTATATATAAAATCATTCATGCATAAAATATGAACGAAGACCGCTGAAAATCTGACTGATAAGATCAGGCTCCTTTGTGGGAGGATGAGTCAAGAGAGAGAGAGAGAGAGTAGGCGAAATTAGGTTTCCTCTGATATGCGGGTCTTATCAGACATTCCTATTGTACAATACAAACACACAGTAAATAAGCCATTAGTTTTAAAACAATATTTACATTTTTTTCATTATAATTTCAAAACTTTCAATATAAAGCGAGTACACAATAAGGTTCATAAAATAAAATAATATCGGTCAAATGAACCGCGGAGTCTGAAAATGTGAAGGAAATATTCGAAAACTATGCGTTTTGAAATCTGTTCACTACATTAAACCTGGGCCACGGAACTATTCAGACAATTCCTTGCCCTCTTTAGCTAAACCGAGGTATTTAGAATATCCCCCGGAATAAGAGGGTGAAAGGGATGGGAGGAGTGAGGAAGGGGGTTTCGATTCAGGATTTTAGGTAACTGGGGCGAGCTGAAGTGTAGGGCAATATATCCCACAGCGATGGCAGGGTAAATTGAGGCAGCCGAGGACCACCCAATAATGTGTAAAGGTCTTTGGAAAGGTTAACACTATCGATCTAATCGCCGCCGATGCTTCCGCTTACCCTTTCATTGGAAACGGTATAATTGCATTTGTTCACATATACACTATATTCTGTGTATCCCCAACGTCTTATGAGAATCCAAAGAATAGTCAATAGCCAAACAATCATATTTTGGCTTTATAGCTCTCGTATAGAATGCCCTAGAATGAAAATACGAACTGAATCACGGAATTATGTTTGAAGATTAATAAAAGAACATCAAGATCTACTAGAATATCAAGATATACATAACTACATTATTATTATGAAACCTCTCACCATTCTAACTCATTTACAATCTGTACTATTCTGAAACCTGCACTGTTTAGTTCATAGTAAGATGGTGTGAATAAAAATTTCAAACATTACCGAGCACGATCTCGTCACAATTTAACTTTTAATACTCTTCTAATCGTGTTTGATTTTTATACACATGTTGCTTCAAAACCTGCTCCATCCACATATATTTCGAATGCCTTATTTCTGATTTCGTTTGGTTTGAAAATTGCGTTAAAAATTAATATGTTTGTTGCAATATTTCCGTTTGTTATATGTTATTAATAACCAGTAAGAGTTCCATCAATATAAACCGGCTGGTTTTAACCGAAGGATTTTGCCGCATCTTTTTAACTTTTCGTTTTACCATTATCATTGTATTGAAATGTCCCTCTTTTTTGTCTTCTATTTTTATCGCATTTTAATATTTTATATCATAATGTTAACAATAAATAAAATGGAGAATATATGCATTAACTATAATAATGTTGATGGTACTCCATCTAAAATGGTGGTTAATCACACAGTTCGCTTAAAAACCAGCCCCATCCAAAATTTCAAAGTTAATTTCTAGAAATCTAAAATTACTGTAGCATTGGTGAAATCTTCGAATATGGATGTTAGTTCTTTCCATAAGTATCGACAAGAATTTTCCAAAACCGATTCATACGCTAATGAAAAGTTTTTTCTCTCCTGAAAATATTCTACAGACTCGTGTAAGTAATATTTAAGTTTATATAAATATGTTTTTTAAAGTTCGGCCACTATATGGGTCATTCTCCCAATACATACAAATTTATGCCCCAATGAGATTATATTATTTATGTGAAATTGCGAATAATTCAATTGCATCCACTGGTTAAAAGAAGACCTCAGCTTGTTGTTAAAGAATTTTTATCTCAGTAACAATTTGTTTATAGTCCTAAAGTTAAACTTAAAATGTCAATATCTATCTCTCTCACCTGTCCCAAAGCTCAAGTTGCTGACTTTGATGGAGGAAAGAAGATATATATTATTTTATTTATAACCTAGTTTTTTTTTCCATACTTGTTAGAAGGTCTTAATTATTTGGTTTTACGGTATATTGCTATTTTCGTATTATAGAAAAAAAGTTATGATCCATAATCTACCTGTCCCATAGATGCAACCTATCTCCCTCACATTGTTTTGAAATCGGGCCTCAAAACTTTGGAAACCTTTATTTCATTATAATTCATTGCTGGCAACATTGTAATAGATTCCCGTCTCAACAAGAATAAACTTTTTCACAGAAGTTCTGCTCTCGTTTCCTTGTGAGGGTGTTTTTATCGGTTAGAGTGAGGGAAATAGGAACAAGGTGATGTTTGAGTTTAGTAGATCCTGAACTCTAAACTTATTTCAATGTTTAAGTGAAATTGATTTTCAGGTTTGCTTTGAGCACTTTTAAATAATATTTAGAGATTACAAAGGCTTAATTAGTTGACACGTATTTGTTTTGTTTGTTTGTTTAACATCCCTTTATGCAACTAAGGCTAACCGGAAGATGCTACAGTGGAAGTCCTAAATTTTGCATATCCAGGTATAATTAGGGTAGGGATCTTTAACGAGTAACGGCCATCGCACAGGCTCGGGTCCTCTATTTTACGTCCTATCCGAGGGGCGCTTTTACCTTACTACTCGCAAACGAAGGGATAAATCGAAAAAATGTATATGACCGAAAATGTTCTCCTTGAAAACCTGAAAAGATTGAAACCATTTAGAAACCTCTACGACTATTTTTCTTCCGTTTTGCGCTTACAACTTATCGAAGGCGAAATGAGTGATTTGTATATTTTACCGGTGTAGCGGTTAAGGAAAGCTTTAAAATGATGCCTTATTCATCAAGTTTGATAAGTTATTAAGGAAGTTATGGCGTACCGACAATAAAAAGGCCTTGACAAATAATACATACACATGTTTCTATGAAGGCATTTTGTGTAAACACGATTAGCAGCCTAAATTCTAACAATTTGTGGAAAAAATCAATGGTAAATGTAATTTTTTTGCATTGAAATTAGAACAATGAAATTTAAATGAAATGGGAGAATGACCCATATAGCATGAATCTAAGAAAAATCAAGTCTCAAAACGTAACCAAATTATTTTAATTTTATTTTATTGAAAGAAACTAAAGGAGAAAAGAATCATACAATAACTTCTTTTTATGTGTAATAAATCTTTTTTATGTCCAACAATCTAGTATTGGTGAATTTGGAAGATATAATTTATAAAAACCTGTAAAGTAGTAAATAATTTTATTAAAAGTAGGGACTACAAACTCGGTTTTCATACTGTTTCTCTCATTATTAACAACTTTTCGAAATCTAGAAATAATTTTCCAACAACACAGGAATGTCAAAGGTTTTTACTTTATTTATTATTTATTATTATTGAATTCTTAAACTATTTAATTAGAAGATAAAAGATTCGACCACGGCCGGGAATCGAACCCAGGTCCTCCGCATATACGTTGCGGCGCTCTACGTGGTCGAATCTTTTATCTTCTAATTAAATAGTTTAAAAATTATATCTTAATTGTATAACCAACGATCATGAATAAATAACAATATTATTGAATTCCTTACATTGACGTCTTGGGGTTCTGCTCCAACAGTAGGATCAACACTAGAATATTTTTCGGACATAATACTTTTAATGTAAAAAAATATTGTGATTATTATGTAAAACATTAACAATAATAATCCTTCAATAATATCACTTTGATATCTGCAATGCACTATAAATTAGTACATTTCTCCACATGCAACTCTTAACCAAACAAATCCAAAATATTTTAGGAGAAAACAATCATTAATCCGTAATTAAAAATATACGTGAAACTTGGAGCAGCAACGAGATTCGTGTGTACTGTAAGATTTTTATTTATTCAATAATTAATTTGTTTGTTTTAAATCATACGTAATGTCATCATTGTTGTCGTTAATAGATAATTATAATCGCTTAATATTTCTAATGTCATCCAAGGGGTAACATAACGCAAAGGAAAAAGGAGCCAATGTCTAAAAGCTGGAGAAAATTTTTCTCCAATTTGAAATGAAGAGATCAGTGAAATTCTCTTTTTTCACTACTACAAATCAATCTAAATTTCATTCTTTGACACTTTTTATTCCAGGGTAAAAACATTTAAGGATTGAGAGAATAAATTTTAGTAGGAATCCACATAAGCGAAGGTGGGAATTCTAGTCATCAAGAACCTCGTTAGTTCTAAGTAAGGATGAACTTTGATTTAAGCAATTAACTTGAGTCCGCATCGAAATGAAGCAGCATTGCCATCAAAGAGCCTAGAGTAAGATAATATCCTTCTTATCGCCCTACTTCTCTTCTGTGATGCAAACTAAATAACCAAGAGGAAGTTTGAACTGGCAGTCCTCTCCCAATCTCAGAGCTAAGTCTTATGGGAGAGAGAGATTCACTGGCTAGTTTATCTAATAAAGGATATTCAGGATTCAAGTTACGGAATTCTAAAATTAATATAATAAAATAACAGAAAGCAATACAAGTAGTACCTTAGTCAAAAACGTTTCCTTATGATTCTTTTGTGACGAATGATTTGGTCACTACCGTATACATCAGGTGCCATCACTCTCTTTGCAAAGCGAAAGACATTTCATAAAAATTAAAAAAAATAATAAAACAACAAGAACCCTGTGAGAAGCTCGGCTAACTGTATAAGCGGCGAACTTCTAAGAAAACTTTTTAGGTCGAATTAAGAGTATGAAACCTCAATAGGTGAAAAAAAAAATCCACTGAAAAAGATCTCGTCTTCAAAAATATCCTCCGGAGGGTGTTTGCTGGAGTGTTTGTGGATAGATGTGAAGAAGACGTAATAATCAAGAAGTTTACCAAGTATTTACAGAGCCTGACATCGTCCAGACCAATGGCGGATCAACATCCATTGCATGCATGCAATTACATAGCTGTTAAACCTTCAACGTATGCTGCATGAAGGAAATGATCTATTAAATAAATTAGAAAACTTAAGTGCTATCAGGCTAAATGCAACAAGTTGCTGTGAGATCTGGGGTCTTGACGTACCCCCCAAATGTTTTGCTGAATCTACCCCTGGTCCAGACTTTAAAACTAGGCAGATTACGGTGAGCGGGATCTCTGGAACGGATGGAAGAGAACGAGTTACCAAAGAGAATGCTTATAAAGCCGCCTGTTTATCAGGAAAATAAGTTATGGATTGGGTGATGAACGAAAGTAGCTCTGTTTGTATATTTATTAATTAGATTCCACTTTTTTTCTTATTAATCAATAACAAGAAAAACTTACCCTAGGAGTCATGTTGACTTAGAGGCAACTAAATTACAAGTTTTGGTAAACCGATAATGGTACAAAAGAACTGTTTAGTTCCTGAATAAGTAGGGAGCCGTTAAAAATACATCAAGGGCCATTAGTGTAATTGGCCGCCAAAATGACCCACCACTCTTCATGAATACTTCATCCTAGCTCCCCTTTGATAAGGCCTCCTCTGTTGGAACAAAAGGATACAACGCGAGATAATTGTCATAGTGATAGTTCTACAAGAAAATAAACTGGGATGTGTTTCGAACGACAAATGAGAAACATTATAGATGCAATCAAGCTCTAATGATATTGCGTGAGACCAATAAAGCCAATGACCTAAACAATTTTTTTTTTTTTTTTTTTAACGTCGTATAAGAGATCAGGAAATTTGTTTTTATTAAAAATGATTTTTTAAAAGGATGAAGAAATATAAAATCATCCTTGTAAAAATAAAAGTTTATTTTTCGTCAATTTAGAATACGAAGAAAACTATTGACAGGGATGTTAATTTTGTAAAAATTGGACGATGTCAATAAAAAACGCTGCTTTTCAAAATATTCCACGTCCATAATCGTTTAAATCCATTTTGTAACGGGTTATTGCTTGAACGGTTACGGTTTCTGGACAATACGGACCACTGGTAACGGTGATGCAGACTCCGCCTGGAGTTGAAGAGGTGCGGTAGGTACTGCAGCTGTGAGCAACGTGACTAAAGCACCAAGTGTAAGAATACTCATCTATCAACGGTAACGTTGGTTGTGCGGAACCTATTTCAACTTATAACGATAATTTGAAAGTACATACTTCAATGCTTTATAAATTATCTAGTATTTTTTGTATAAGCAGAAAAAACCCATCGTCAAAACTGCATCAAAAAATATATATAAAGAGAGTAAATTTTGTATATGGAATTGAAACTGGGGTGGATAGACCCACCTTTGTCTCTCCTCTAAAGGAGGAACGCCTCAAAGGGAAAAAACAGGTTAGGCGATTTCTCTTTCATTTATAAATCAATCATAATAAGCCATAATAGAGAGATATTAAACTCTATGAATCGATTTTTAGAGTTGAAACTTCGAAATTTGTATTATGAGCTGAATATAACAGGCAACAAAAGAAAACCCAATAATGACGCAACCCGGGATACAATTTCGTGGAATGACAAGTAATTATCTTTCAACTTTGTATATTCGATCCTTGGTGTCAGGACTGGATTAATTTTTCAAACGATTCTAGGTCAAAGAATATCGGAAAAATTCCGTCACAATATTTTTCAAAAAAGTGCTATTATACAGTAGGACCCCCATTATCCGGGGCTGCATTAACCGGGGTTCCAATAAACCCGGGTTCTTTCTTTTTTTAAACAAGCTGTTTTTAATTTTTATGCCATTTATTTTGTATGTATGACATTTAATTTAAAAAAATGAATACGTAAATATTTTAACGATTAAACAATGGTTAATTATCTATTGTTCTTAAAAATTATGAAATAATATAATAAATGGAAAAACACGGTAAGCTGGTATCGTATGATCAGATGTTTCCGATAACTATTACTCAAATTTATATTCTAAGTCTTTCTAGGAAACTCCTACTCTGACCTGTTTGACTACAAAACAAAATATTCTCAGTTGTTATTTAGTCTCCGTTTAAATACGATACGAACTAACAATGTATGTTATACGAACTAACAAAATGTCGCAAAAAAGAAAACCTATCATTTTAACGCTTGAACAGAAATTAACCATTATAAACCGAGTAGAAAAGGGTGAAAGAGTTAAAACATTGTCCGCTGAATTAGTAATCGGCGAGCAAACAGTTGGTGATATTTTAAAGAAGAAAAAAAGGCATTTCCGCCTTTGTATCGTCGTTGGCCCAAACATTGTGTCCTCGGAAAACAATGAAGAACTCTAGATTTAATCTGACGTAGATGAAGCTCTCAATCATTGGTTTATGCAAAAACGTGATTAAGAAGTTAGTTTGTTGTTTGTTAATAAAAGTGATTTTTTTTAACTTAGCCTTCTTTTCTAACACATTAAGTCATAAAAATGTTGAAATCCGGGGTTTTCGATTATCCGTGGACTCCGATACCCATCATTACACCGGATAAAGGGGGTTCTACTGTAGTTAAGTAAATCGATAAGCGATATTAAAAGTTAGTAAATGAAGGATGTTGTTTAGGGTCTTTTTTTACTTTACCCAAATCAGTTACTTATTTCTAAAACAGTGATTTATCTTATTATTAAGTTAATACTAATGAAGAACAGATAATTAAAGTAATGGATTTAACAAGCTTCAAATGTAAAAAAAATGATAGTTTAATTTATAACCACGATTTCCCCTCTGCAACTTCTCAAACTCCATCTAAATGCTGCAGATATTTTTGGTGAAAAGCAAGCTTCATAAAATGTCCTCTTTTATTTCTCCATTTCCGTATTTTTTGCATTATTCCGAACCTTTGAAATGTCTTAAATGCCTCTTCTTCTCATATAAGAACACGACTCAGTTGTATCAGATTTATTATGAACAAAAACAAATTAAACGTTTCTTAAAATCTAGGAGGTAACCTCCTTCATGTATATATTTGTGTCTTTTAAAATAGACACATGTAATTAAATAACAGATGTTATTTAATAAAAATATAAAAAACCAGTTATCAAAAATGTAACTGGTGTGGGTAAAGTAAAAAAGACCCGTTGTTTACTCATCGTGTAAATCTTTATAATAATTAAAACATTTCTTTTCTAAAACGTGCCTCCTGGTAATGCGCTCCACAAGGCCAAGCTCCTTTTAGCCATAGTGTATAAATCCTGTCTTAGCACAATATGCAAATCATTTTCACATCGGCATGTTTCTAAAATTAGTAGTTATCTCCACACATCTTTGCATAACATCTAACGCCAATAGGTTTTCTTTAGATCTGTTTAAAAATAATTATCTTAGGCGGGAATAGAAGAAATTATTTAGGATTTTTAAATGTGACGAAAAATAATTTAATTGTCATCAGAAATTAATATAAAACAACCATATCATTAACCAGCTAAATGATAAAACTAGGCAATAGCTTATGTTTGCAAGAGGCATATCCGATCTAAGAAATGTCTCAACTACCTAAAATCACAGGTATTTCGTGCTCTTATCGATTGGAGGCAAACTGAAATAGTACTTGAACCTGCTCTTATCCTAAAATCAATTGTAGTTAACCTTTGAACTTAAAAGTGGACCGATTCAGTTAAGGT
This sequence comes from Aelia acuminata, assembly GCA_911387785.2. NCBI lineage: Eukaryota > Metazoa > Arthropoda > Insecta > Hemiptera > Pentatomidae > Aelia > Aelia acuminata. The sequence continues at coordinate 62,600,217 of OU426981.1, forward strand.
TCCAAAACAGCAGGTCACGAGAAATTATTATTCAGCTATTTACAAACAAATATAACTTATATCTAAAATAAACTACTCGAAAAACTTCTAATTCCCATTCTGACATATTAATAATTAAAAATAAAATTAAATAATTAGTGGTAGTTTATTATTTTCTCCTTAAAAATGCTCTCAAAAAAACCATTAGTACTGCAACATCAGTATAATTACGTTTTATTAATTTCCAAACTCTGTCAATCCTTTCATACATATACATGTTAACTTTGTTCTTTTAATAAGAAATCATATAGATTTTTACTTTTAAGTCTCATACTTGATTGAATGCAGGCCTACCAGTGTAATAATTAATTTCTATCATGTAATGGCCATTTAAAACTATTTTATATCCAAACATAACAAAATAAAATATTTCAAGTAAGTACACTGAAAAAAGACAACATCGATTACAATATCGGAAAAGCAATTTTACCAAAGTTTGTTCGATTGTCATAGATACCTACTGCCATTACAAAACACCGAAATATAATAAACTGTCATTTTTCTAATACATTTGTATTAAGCATAATATTGAATCTCTATTTTTTCCTAAAAATTCGGCGTTAGACACATGCACTACATTACACCTTTATACTACACACACATTTATACTACACCAAATTCAAGATCAACTGCAAAATATGTGATTGACAAATGTTCTAATCCATAAGATTTTCATTAATCCCTCTTCCTTCAATTAGCTCAAACGTTTCCAGTAGCTTTGATATAAAATATCCAACCCGAAATGTATCGGGTATGTATATCACAAATACGCAATTATATAAAGTAGATTAATGTGATTCCAAATCCATTTTTTTACGCTAGTCCAGTTTTCCAATGTTCCTATACCAAGAGAAGTTCCCTGCTGTTGGAAAAACATATTTTTTTAAAACTTATATGATATAGTTCCAGTTTCGACTCAATCATTCTGTGGATTGATGCTACAATTACTGACAAGATAACATTATCATTTACGGTAGCTATTATAGGTGTGAAAATTAAAGAACGTTGAATGATTTATTGGTATATTGATGCCAATGAAATATAATGAAGTCAATGTGATTCAAATGATAAATGATATACCACTAAATATGTGAGGTATGATTGATCTTGTAGTAGCAGAATATTTATCCCTCTTTAATAAAAAATAAATCATGATAATATAATAAAAAGATGTATTTACCAAAATAAAAAATAAATAAAGATATTGGCGATACCTTTAATGGGAAAGTGACTCGTCATTATGTTATGTAGCAATAGCGGATCCCCGATTTGGAAGTGTGTGTGGGCATTGGAGAGTCGGTTATGGTCAGGCACCTTCAAGCGTTGATCCAGTTTAGACTAATATGTTAAAAATTACAAAATAACCTCAATATATGGCTGAGCTCGACATAGCGAATTTCTGAATGTTTTTCCATCCATCATAAACGGTATTGAATATTTAGAATTTTTTTACAAAAATGGGATGTTTGACATTTTTCGTAAATATAATATTTATGCCGTTACATGAAGATTTACGGTTTTGCATTTCAAACATTTTTTTCTCTACAGTTATTGAATCAAATATCTAACCTTCGCCTGTCATATCTTGCGCTATATATAGAGCAAAGATGCGCACCCAACATCTGTAAATGTCATAAGAGAAATTTCACAGAATAATACTGACTTGTCGATAAATCATATAACAGCATCAAATGATTAGAGGCGTTAATCAACTAATAAATTAGACGAAAATAAATTTACTTTAAACCCATTTTAAAAATTTTACCCGCACTGTCATGGGATATAAGACTATTTAGACAAATCACAAAGAATGAAAAATCCGAAATCTAGCCTTACAAATATAGGTAATAGTAAAGATATATTTATTCTTATTTTCTTCTCAATTTGGAAGGAAGATTATTTATATCTTATAAGTACTGATTAATTAGCAACTTATCTTCCTTTTTTTTCAACTATTTATTTTCTCATTACACCATGTTGACGTTTCAGGGCTGTTTCCCCATTCTCAAAACATAAATAATTTCTCAATCGTATGATTGATAGTCTTTTAATATATATTACTATAAATATATCAATGTCATATGCTAAAATACACTGTTATACATTTTCTATATGTCAGCTCATGCTTGTCCATTTCTAATTGACGAAAGGCTGCTGGACTCTGTCCTCTCTTAGAGGAATGTCTCTACCCCCAAGAATAAAATATTTATGAATTACGACAGACGACTAAAATGCTATTTATTAACGTCGTTAGAATATTTCAAACTATTGAAACTATTTTAGGCAATATTGAAATTATTTTTATTTAATTTTGAAATAATATAATTTATTTAATAAGGTATAGGCGTAATTCACACCTCTCTTTGAACAAAAAGTACTTACAAATTTGATTAATAGGATATGTATTAATGATTAATTAAACTGTATATCTTATTAACAGGGTAAAGTTTACTTCAGAACATGGAATGCCTACTAAATTTATCAATTTAACAACAGTAAGCTATGCATTCCGTTCAGAATAATTGATCGGATATTAATCATCGAATATTGAAGTTGTCCCATGAACATTCCCCAAGTGATGAAGTTGCCCGATGCCTACGTAGTCAATAATCAAACTGGCGGCCGGAGGTTTAAGAATTTGATAATTATAATTGAAGGATTGATTCCAAGAAACAAAGAAGTCCAAGTAAATAAATCCTCTGGAAAATACAAAAAAATAGAGAAATGTAGAACTGCGCGAAGCTAAATTCCATTATTGGACATGTTTGATTCTTGAAGGAATGCACATTATGTATATATAAACATAGATGGATTACTATTCATCACAGCCATCCATCACTATTATCGCCATTCTCCACTTCTATGAAGGCTTAATTACAAGAGAGAATTTCTGCTGATGTAATAATACGAGAATAGATGACAGTTAGTTTTCCAAGTACTGCTTGTGCACTGGCCCTTCAAGCTACTGCATAAGGTTTTAAAGATGATTTTATTTTGGCAGAATTCAGAGGCCACTGGTGTCCATAGAACGGAAGAATATTTATTGTATTCTCATGATTGAATACTGAATCCGTTCCCCTGACTTCTTTGGTTTTTGTTGGAAAGGGATCAAACTTTTCGGTGTTCTGGAAACGAGTAACTGTCACATCTCATTACAAACATATCACATTTCCAAATGACACTCCCATAATTATTATATATTAGCTCATACTTGTCTTATTATATTCTTAACTGAACTTATTGGATTGTTAGTTGTCCTCTCTAGTAAATTTGCAAAAATTAGATGCGTAAATTTATTACACTAATCAGTTTTTGAGTGGTGGGAGGACCTATCCCCTGTGTTACCTCTGGGCCCGCTCCTGAATAGAAGCAATTTTTATGTTTGAAGAGAAAAAAAAACAAGGAAGACAGGGGAACGAGAACAGGACTGGGTCTCGAAGTATCAAAATTTTAGCTTGTTATCTTTCAATTACATTAAAAAATATCGGGCCATCAGCGAAAATTAATGTCATCGACCAAGTCATTGTCTTCTATGAACAGCTATGTTTGGGGGCGAAAGAAGAAAGCTTTGATACAAAGAACAGTTTTTTTACCCCTTTCTTTTTAGGGCCTGTTGTGTGGAAGTAATACTTCTGTTTGTCCAAGGATCAAAGAGCAGGAAAAAGCATCCACTTTCGAGGGTAGTAACATAACCTCAGGCGAAAGGAAATATTTCGAAATCAAACACGAGTTGTCAAAGCTACTGAGAGATGTTTTATTTGTTCCCTACATGATTTATATGTTTACTTTATTATTGTAATCATGGTTTTAATAATTAGGAAGTACACTTCAAACATCACAATAAAAAATAATTCAAATATGGTAAACGCTACATGATATGTTTTTAAAAACACCATACACATGTACATATTTTTAACTTTAATTAGCTATTTTTGATGATTTTGTTTTATTGTTTTAATCCTAAAATCAAAATATATATATATATATATATATATATATATATATATATATATATATATAGATAGATAGATAGATGTGTTTATTTCTCACAATTTACAGATATTTACATATATAAGTATAAAATAATATTTTTCTATATACAACAAAAGACGGTTATATACAATTTTAATACACATTAGACTTGGTCTCTATGGACCATCAGCCGGGTGTGCGGTTTTTTAACTAAAACAACTTAAAATTAATGCTTTGTTTAAACGCTGTAAAAAAATAAAATAAAATGCTAATTAATTATACATAATATATAAGTTGTGTAGGTTCAGTTTACACATTATAAGATTGTGATATGGTTATGGGACATCCTACGGACAAACATTTTAAGCCTATGCTGTAGACAGAGTTATACAATGTAAACAGTTTGTTTATTACCTTCTATTAATGTATTATACCTGCCTTTCTCAGCATCTACAACATATCTAAATAATGATTCCCAACATTTCCCATTTAAATATTCTAATGTTTCGCTGAGGTTTAATTTATCTTTGCCTAGCCATTGTTTCCTATACCTTGCTAGGGTCGGACAGATAGATAAAAAGTGAAAGATATCTTCATCTTCGTCTAATTGGCATATAGTACATTTAAATTGTTCAATTGTTCTATTTCTGCTATAATTTAACATTAACATTTCACCCCTGACTTTCATAATTTTACTTATAAAATACAGCTTATTTTGATTAGTTATATAATGCCCTTCTGCTAAGTCATAGTTTAAATTTCTGTACATTTTATGAAATGTGGCGCTTTTGGCAATTGTTATTTGTTTATTTTTAAAATCTAAGTTTAGGTTATTTAAAAGACTTTCTTTACTTTTACTGCAAAAATAAATGGTTTCTGGTTTTGTTATGCTGTATGCGTTGCAATGTGCTAGTAAATCCTTATACCAAGACAACTTTTTTTGCATAACATATTTTGTTAATATTTTGGGTAAACGATTTTCTTCCAATTTCAGTATTTTTGTTATGTATGTCATATGCATATTAAAAGTATATATATATAATTGTTCAATTCCGGTCTCAAGATATATTATATAGTCCGGGCAATTAAGTGGTAGTGAATATAATCTTTTTATGAAATATTTATTTATTTTTTCAACCTGTATAATCGTTTTATAACCCCAGATCTGTGCCCCGTAACATATCACCGTTCTTACTACAGAATTAAATACTTTAAATTTTGCATCGAGTGGTATATTTTTATTATTAAGAAGGTTTTTCCATGTTGATGAAATTGCAAATTTGGAGGCTCTTAATTTTTCATCGAAATGTTTCTCAAAGGAGAGTTGGGGTGTCAGTCCAATTCCTAAATATTTATAGTAGTTTACAACTTCTATTTTTTCTTTATTATAGTGCCAATTATCTTGTTTCGACAACCGTCCGCCTTTGCGAAATACCATTACTTTAGATTTGTTCAGATTGATTTCCAAATTTAACATCGTGGAGTACTTGTACAGTTTGTTTATCATGTTCTGCAAAACCAACTTATTTTCAGCAATCAAAACTATATCGTCTGCATAACATAAACAGTTAATTCTTTTACCACCAATTGTAAGACCTCCTCCTATATTTTCTTCCAAATCATTTATTAGGAGTGAGAAAAGTATTGGTGACAGTAAACATCCCTGTTTCAGCCCTGTTCTAGTTTTGATACCCTTTGTCAGACCCTCCTTTGTCCAGACTGATGACTCTGTGTTGGTATACAAGCTTTTCAAAACTTTGATCATTTGACTAGAGATTCCCATTGAGTATAGTTTGTAAAATAATGTTTCTCTTTCTGGTGAATCAAATGCCGCTTTATAATCAACAAAGAAACAATACAGTTTACCTCTTTTTTTATTTGTTATTATTTGAGCTATATTTATTAAATTAAATATATTGTCTATACAACTATATCCTTTTCTAAACCCTGCCTGACTTTCGCTTAAAACATCATTGGTTTCTACCCAATTTTGTAAACGAAGGAGCAACAAACCCGTAAACAATTTAGATGCTGTATCCGCAAATGAGATTCCTCTATAATTTCCCACGTCATTTACGTCACCCTTCTTGTATAAAGGATAAATTATAGACCTGGTGAATGATTTTGGAACGTTACCAGTTTCGAAAATATTATTATAAACATTTAGCAACATTTTTAAAAAATTTTCGGGGCTATTTTTTATGAATTCGTAGGGTACCCTATCAAACCCAGGCGCTTTACCGTTCTTAGCCTTTTTTAAAACTATTAACAATTCGCTCATTTGAAATGCTTTATCCATCTCTTTGTCTAAATTTAATGGTGGGGCGTATAAAACAGTTACAATATTTTTAACTGGGTTGAGCAATTTTTTGAAATATTCGTACCATTCTTCAGCACAAATATTATGACCTCCTATAAATCTGTTTTTCTTAAATACTTTTGTTAATTGCCAGAATTCCTTGGGGTCAGTTACTTTAGTATATCTTTCACAAAGGTCCATGTAATAAGTTATTTTTTTCTGGTGACATAATTGTTTGTATTTTCTGCGGGTTTCAATGTACATCTTTCTAATCCAATCTACATTTAATTTTCTAAACAATTTCAGCATTTCAAATGTTTTATTTCTTAAACGCTTACATTCACTATCGAACCATCTATTATCGTTTCTTTTATACGTATTTGTACGCGCTCTATCCGTGCATTTCTTTATCATTCCAGTAAGTAATTCTATAGCTATTTGTGGGTCATCGGGAATTTTATTATTTATTATGCTATGTTTTTCTAATTTATTTTTGAATTCTACTTCATCTTTTTTAGTCCAAACCAATTTCGGTAATAGTGGTATAATATTATGTTCCTGGCTATTACAAGTTAACTGAAGTGATATTTGAATTGGCAAATGGTCCGAGAATAACTCAATTAATACTTTGAAATCAATAAAATAATCGATTATCGATGATGAAATGCATGCGATATCATTTATGGATTTTCCTTTTTGATCCACATACGTGAATTCCCCTTCCGGATCTCCTTGTGATCTCCCATTTAAGATTATTAGATCGTTATCGTCACAAAACTTTATAAATTTCTCCCCTTTTTTATTCATTATTATATCCTTCGATTTCCGTTTTCTTTTAATTTTCATCTCATCGGCTAGGAATTGTTTTGCGAGAGTTTGTCCGTCTGCAATCCTAACATTACAGTCTCCAAGTACAAGGTATTCATAATCAGTATGTTTCGATACCACATTTTCAATTTTTCCAAAGTCGTTATCCCAATTGTTACAATTAATATATATGGGTAGAATAAAGAAATTAACTTTACCAGTTTTAATTTCTATTAAATGTAAATCTTCAACGGTCACAAATCTTATACTATTCGAAAATGATCCCTTATTTTTTATACCAAACATGCATCCCCCTTTAGCCCTACCAAATTTTTTCTCTTTCTCTGCTTTAACCCATCTTATTTCAAACTCACTAAAATATTTTTTGTAATAAATATAGTCGCATTCCTGAACATGTGTTTCTAATAATAGAATTATATCAAATTGTTTTATAAACTCAATAAATTTTACCTCTCTTATTTTATTTTTTAACCCATGGATGTTGTAACTTAATGTCCTTAATACAGCTTCTTTCTTATCTTGTTGGTTTGATGCTGTCTGCTACTGTCTGGTATTTCTATTTCTGGTTTTTCTCGTTTTGTTTGGCGATCCTTTCTTCTTGGTTTTTCCTTTCACCCATGAACGTAGTGTTCCATCTGACAGATTTCAATTTGCTTCATCTTCTTCTTCTTGGTAACTACTGCTTTCTTCATCTTGAACTGTTTTTTCTTCCTTCGCAGCATCTTTTTTTGTTTCTAGCTCTTCTAGAGTCAAAAGTTTGTCACCAATAACCAGCTTGTCATATTTTATAAATGATTTTATGTTTTTTTCTCTTGCTTCCTTCAAATATGGTATAAGCTGCCTTCTTATTTTTCTAATGTCTTCCGGGAAGTCTTCAGATATACCGTAATTAGTACCCTTTAACTTTTTTGCCGATTTTAAAATGTTTAATTTTATGTGATATGAGGTAAACTTGACTAATATCGGACACTTTTCATTTCTCCCCAGACGTTTCACAGTGTCAATTACCTCAGGTTTTACATTTATTTCCAGATTTTCTTGAAAGAAGATAATTATTTTTTCAATTAATGTTATTATTCCATCGTTTTCACATCCATCCATATTATATAATATGAGATTATTTCTCCTACTGTACATATTAAATTGATTTTTATTATGTTCCAAATTATTTAGCTTTTGTTCCATCTCATCTACCTTCTTCTTAATACCAGCAAAATCTTTATGAAACTTTTCTGCTTCTTTATTTCCATTTTTAACATCTTCCTGTACTTGCTTTATCAGCTCCATAAGATCTGCTAGCGTTATTTCTTTTTCTTTTGCCATTTTTATTAGCTTGTAATAATTAATTTCTTATTAGTTATGAACCTGGTAAATTTTGGAAGTCGAGTTACACTTAGCGCAGATGATAGTGTTTTCACGATTTACAGCTGTCTTCAAGGTCACTTAGCCTATCACTATCTTGCCGCTCCCCACTCCTCTGCCTGACCAGGTAATAATGGCCGATCCTTACCTTAATCTCATTAACTTAGGGAGTTATAATTTTACTGGTCCTGCCTTTATTTCGGTACTAATACTCACAAAATTTCACAGTCCCGTTCACTATATGCTAATGAACCACTTTGTAAGTTATTTTTCTATTTTTACGCACTATAAACCACTCAATACCACGTTTAATGCGGAGCACGATATGATACATGCACCAGTCCAGCGCACACTCAATTTATATATATATATAAAAATAACAGTTTATTGGTTACTATACTAAATCAATCCAGGGTTACATAGCCTGGACTCGTGGGATTTTTATATTTCTTATCCTGTAATATAGGATTACATATAAATATAAAAATGCTAAACCATTAACGTTAACCAATAAATATGACGACTGTTTATACTTTAACCAACCTACATTTTACCGGACATATGACTTTTTACAAAAAATTTTTTTTACTAATTTAAACCAACTAGCTGCAACAGGTCTTTAAACAACATAACATTGTATATGTGGATGAGCTTAAAAGGATGGATAGAAAGGATGGAATTTATTCCCAAAAAAAAAAAAACTACTACGATAACTGAAGCAAACCAGGGAGAGTTGCTGCTGAGAACCATCCGAGCCAGTTAGTGCCTGACATATTTGTTGATTCTCAATATCTGATTGAAAAACGGGAATTAATGCTTATAAAATATATATAATAATATACAAATATAATCTTGTGAAAGAAATGTTTGAGTTTTTTTAATACTAAGTTTTACAAATATAAATTCGCTGTGTGTTTTTTGTTTTAAACGGGAATCCATTATTCAAGAAATATTGAGAAAATTGTTGTAGTAAATTTAATGTAGATAGCCAAGAATCTTTGAATTAATAAAATAAAATCTAAAAAGCTTTTAATTTTTTTAAGTTATCATATAAAAGAAATCAAGCAACCGAATTACCAACCCCACTACTCTTTAAACACGAAAAATGGATGCTCAAGTTACTGACCCTGTAACAGGAGTTATAGCTGAGCACTAAAAACACCAGGCTTGAGGGGAGCTTCGGAACTTATTGAACAAGTTGGGGTATCAAAGTATAGTGAAGAAAGGTAAGAGGCGCCCATCAATTATAGTTCCTATCTCAGGTGTAGGACTTACTGCTCCAAATGACCATACTTCTACCTTTCATATACTTTCATATGTAACTAGTCTTGTTTTTGTATGGCAGGGTGTTAAGGAATAACTTAGCATTTTTCCAAAAAGCGGAATGAAGTATAAACACGGAACAGGAACATGGCCTTCAACTACTTTTTTTAAACTAATATTTTAAAAAAGTTAAAAGTAAAAATAACTGTAGTTTCAAGCAATTTAAGGCTTTAAATAACCTCGGTTAAGCGGAGAACATGAGGTTCCCAACCATTTCTTTCTGGCAGATTTCCAATTCCCTTAAAATTGGAAACTATTTTTTTTCTTTTTAGGAAAACCATGATATCAAGGACACTGATGATCTGACAGCCAATTTTCTCATCTTTGGTTTTAAAAAATCGAATAGTTCTACCGCTTATTTCGTCGTCGGATAATCCGTTTTTCCGGTTATTCCTTTAAAAAATCTGGTGCGTGCGCGCAACACACAACTTTCACTTACCAACTTACTTAGATAAGAAATTAACGTGCTTTGTTAAATATCATTTCCCAAAGTCACACATTTTTCTACATTCATATCTTATTTTTATTAATCGTTAAAGCCGTTTTTGAGTAAATAAAAAACCCCGTGAAAATGATACAAAATTTATTAAGTAAAGTCCCCCCTTCGGTTGATCAATTTTGATGAAATGTTGGCTATCACATATTTGGCATATACATACATCAAATACCCAGTTTGGTCACAATCGAAAAAGCCGTTTTTGAGTAAATAAAAAAAGCACGTAAAAATGATACAAAATTTATTAAGTAAAGTGCCCCCTGTGGTTGATCAATTTTGATGAAATTTTTACAGACATATCTCAGGCATATAAATAGATCAAATACTAAGTTTAATCAAAATCGTTAGAGCCGTTTTTGAGATAATAAAAAAAACACGTGAAAATGTTACAAAATGTATTGAGTAAAGTCCCCCCTCCGGTTAATCAATTTTGATGAAATTTTTACAGTCATATCTCGGGCATATAAATAGATGAAATACTCAGTTTAATCAAAATCGTTAGAGCCGTTTTTGAGAAAATCGAAACACACACAGACCATTTCGCGGGACTTGGTCATTTCAACTCATGGGACCCCAAAACGTGTATTTCCGTTGAAAACCGGAAGTCGAAATTTTTCACGATCGCAATACTTCCACTTACTATATATTTCATATATAGGTAAGTGAAAGTAAAAATAGATAGGACGGAACCAAATGGTCCTTTACAATATTTGTTTATTTGGATAAGGAAATTTTTTTCCCGTGAAATGCGACGAAAAATATATAGCTACGACGGGACTGGTTTTCCTTACTTCCCGGAATGGATTCCTGGAGCTGGAGATTTTGTTCGGTCTTTGAATATGGTAGAAGAAATCATCTTGTTTAAATGTATTCATGGTAGTTGGTTATACAAATAAGATATAATTTTTAAACTATTTAATTAGAAGATAAAAGATTCGACCACTGCCGGGAATCGAACCCAGGTCCTCCGCATCTACGTTGCGGCGCTCTTACCACTGAGCTAACCGTGGGGCCGTCCCGATCGTGATCGAATCTTTCTCTTCTGTGATCCCACCCACCAGGTCTCGCCACATTGTAGCGAAGTCCCGGGGGGCTGAACAATTGTACAGACAAACGGGATCTGATTGACTTACGTCAAATATATCATGTAATGATGTTATTTATTCATGGTAGTTGGTTATATAATTATCCGTTATGTTATATCCGCCCTGGGAGGGATAACTTTTATTTCGTGGAGGCCCCACGGAATAAATCTCGACCCTCCCACCATGGTTAGAATAGGTTGGTTACACCTCTAGAGTAACCCCCCGTATACCACACATGGCCAGGTAGGGGTACCGAACAAAAAAAAAAAAAAAAGGTTATATAATTAAGATAAAATTTTTAAACTATTTAATTAGAAGATAAAAAATTCGACCACGGCCGGGAATCGAACCCAGGTCCTCCGCATCTACGTTGCGGCGCTCTTACCACTGAGCTAACCGTGGGGCCGTCCCGATCGTGATCGAATCTTTCTCGGCCGTGGTCGAATCTTTTATCTTCTAATTAAATAGTTTAAAAATTACATCTTGTTTAAACTTTTCGTCATTTCTATAAATCAATTAGGTTGCAATCCCATTCGTTTCTCAATTTTTGGAACTTGAAATTCGTGGTATTCGATCGAATGGCTAAGAGAGGGGACTTGATTATTTTTCACTTCATATCAGTTAGGCCGGGCGTAATTTGGAACGCAGCTCCGTGACGTGAGGTGACACAGGAAAGTTGGAATTAAGCCGACCACGCGCAGGTGGTGCGAAAGTTGGGACGTGATTCTATAGAAAACTGTGGACCCGTATGCAGAGTTCGTAAAAGTGCAATATTTATATAATATATTTATATTGCAAACCACGAGTCCTGATGATCAATTAATAACAACATTATTGCAAGAAATACTTCCTCAAAGTTGCTATTTAAAGAAAGGTAAGACACACGGAGAATCTCTGCACCTAACATCCTCAATTAATTTTTCTTCCATTTTTCACTTCACCTGCGTGGCGCAGGTCGTGACAAACTGCACAGGAACACAAACCTTCGCAGCTCACGGTGACTCTGAAACTGCGCCACCTCACCCTGCGGCTCAACGTTTGCTCCCCCTTTCTATTTTACTGTACACAAAAAATCACGTCACCTACCCTCACCTCACCTCACGTCACGAAGCTGCGGCCCAACTTAAGCCCGGCCTTAGGCCTTAGGACTCTGTTAGTAAATTTCCAACTCGGCCTTACAGTTCCGCAGTTTTCAATAGAATCACGTTCCAAGTTTCGCTCCTCCTGCGCGGAATCGGCTTAATCCCTGCATTCCTGTGCCACCTCACGTCACGGAGCTGCGTTCCAACTTACACTCGGCCCTAGTGTCGTAGTGTCGTTTATAGTTGCGAACGGAGAACAATTTTTTTTTTTTTCGACATGTCCTTCCGTAAAAGAGAGCATAGGGCAGTAAGGCGAAAGAGAGAAGAGAGAAGCCTTGAATTGGATTTAATTGGGGTCCTTCAATTTCAAAAACAAAGCTATATCATGAATACAAAAAAAAAAAAGATATCAAATATTTGTATAAATATACATCGTAATATTTAGCCTGCTATGTATTGTGGATGCTGCCATGATAGGAAAAGTAAATTGAATTAATAATTTAATATCAAAATATGTAAAGTACTGTATATGGTCAACCCGGTGGTCAGTTTTACCTGAGGGCGGCTAGGTCTTGGAAATACCGCCTTGTGAGTTATTAGGGCCAAAAACCTTCTGTTAGAAATTCAAAATAAGCAAAGCTTAGGACCGACAATACTGCCGAAAAACACCCAGGGAAATAACTAAGAAGAAGAGAAATTTTTGGCCATAAACCCTGGTTTTGCCCCGTCAAAGAGGCCGCTGGGAAACACGTTTAATATAGAAAGGAAGGGAAATTTTAGACAGCTAGTCAATCAGAAGAAGTCTGGAACCAACCAATCAGGAGAAGTCTGCAGCCATCCAATAAGAGGAAGTCTGAAGAGAGTGGGGGAAAGAATACTTATACGGATAGGAGAAAAGTTTGGAGGTCGAGTCGAGTCGAGTAGAGAGTTCAGAGGAGTCGAGCGGTGAATTCAGTGGAGAGAGAGTTCGGAGAGAGGAGTTCGGGGGAGAGAGAGTTGGAAGGTGGACAGAGTTCGGGGGAGTGGAGTACAAGGAGTGCGGATGTCCTGGAAGAGAGCGAGTCCAGATAGCCACCAGACCGAGATGGGATGCTGTGCTGAGTCTCAGAAAGCGTCAGAGATGGCAGGGACTGATCCAGCAGATAGGCCAGAGAGTGCCCACCAGATAAGGTTAATACATATACAGTACAAGTTGTAATATTGTGTGGTCAGTATTTATTAACCCTTTAACCGGGGAGTTCCATTTTAAATTACGTAGCCTATAACGGGCGCGAGCTCTTTCACTAGGACGTGTATATACGTCACGCCCGGTGCAATGTAACTTCATATTATTATTTTTTTTATTTATGCTTAAAATAAATCGAAAGGCTATGAAATATATTCGTTTTCGTCTATTTATATATAAAGCACAAAGAAAAACACAAAATGACAAACAAAAAGAAAAGAATACCAACAAAAATATAGGAGTATCGAATTAAGAAATTATAAATGTTACTGTCTTCACCAGTTATAAGAAGTACAAAAACTATATATATGAATATAAATTATATATATTATTATTATAAATATTATAAATTATATATACATACATACATATATATATATATATATATATATATATATATATATATACATATATATAAATTCACGTTGATACACGTATCGATGACTAATACCTCTGTTGTACGAAAATATAAGTGCCAACCTTTCCAGGGCACAACATATATTTCAAGGACGTATTTATACGTCCTGCCCGTTGACGCTATTATTTAGGTTGGACGCCTATATACGTCCCGCCCGGTTAAAGGGTTAAATAACGTTAAATTGCCAGTCAGCATCCATTAACTAATTTGTGTCAGTAAAATATCTTTATATGATATATTAAAGGGGGTTATAAATAATTTACATTAAGGTCAATAAAATTAAAGATATAGTTCAATTTAGATTTGTTCCTTTATTATCATTTACCCTTTGCCACAGGTTTATTAAAATAAGATAGAATTGGTAAACATGTCACCGTTGGAAAAGTATCCAATATACAATTGATACATATTCGTTATATTAATTTCATATATTAACTTGATATAAGCCGTTTCTGGTAACCCCCACCCGCCTTAGAAAAGCGGTAGACCAGGAACGTAGCAAGCCCGACATCTGCATATGACGAATTAAATATGTTTGGAAAAATAAGAGATATTTCATTTAAAAATTTACCCCAATATCTCATTTTTTGTTTAATCCGTTGAATTTCATCCTGACCCGACTCAACGGATTAAGCGGCAGAAACTGTATTTGATATTAAATATTTACATTTATTCAAATAAAAACTTAAGTTGTATAGCAACCAATAACCAATTACACAGAAAATAACTTGATACAGTAACGGTGACGCTAAGGAGCGCAGACAGTACACAGATCGATAGAGGTTACGCTACTAGTAACGTGAGTACGCCCGGCGAGTAACGGGAGTGTGGGCGAGCGCTGGGGTAAGTGGGGGCAAGGTCGTGACGTCACAAGGTCGCTCCCACCTGCCATCTGTCGGCCGCCTATCTCAATACTCTCCCCCCTTTTATTCCTTCCGGGAAATACCTTTAATGTTTACATACAAAGAACTATGTAAACATAAACTTGTTTTCAACAGTCATTTAATTTATATTTAGTCATGTATTTTCCACATTTAGAGCTACAAATAAACCACAGTCTGAAACTTATTTTTTTTCAGTTGATTTTTAGTTTGCATGGTTCTATTAAAATATCTAATAGAAATAAAACTTAAAACATTTAGATAGGTTTTTTTTTGTCAGTCTGTGGGCTTGCGATTTTCCTTTTTTTTTCCTTTTTTATTCTTCTGTTACTCTCAATCCATGCAAAATGGGGTAATTTATTCTCATATTTCTTAATGGTAATTTATATTTTGTTTGTTTCGCCTCTACCCCTAAATATAATTGGCGCATTCTGTAAGAATTCTTAAATGCATTTAAGAATTTAAGAAAACATAATTGGTAATTATATTAAGACACATTTTTGTATAAACTATTTCTATTCACAATTTTTCTTTCTCTTACGTCTGTTATTCATCTGTTATTTTTTTTTTTTCTGCTTTCTTTCTCTCCATATGTTTTTCATCACAGAAACATCCAAAATGTCACTATGGTTTGTCTTTTTTCTGTAATATAAAATTATAGAAAAGGAAAAGTAAAAAAGAAAATATAGCATTAACTTCTGCCATTATCACATTAATATTAATAATATTATAAATAATACACTATAAATGATATAAAAGAACATTTAGAGAGTCATTAAATTTCGAAGTGAATTACGAAATTTTCGGAATAATAAAATGTTTTTTTTATTTTTTTTTTTTTTTTTATATTATATAGAAAAATAATGTTTCATTGATATAGAAACGTATCCGTAAAAAAATCTATAGTTCAGTGATAACAAATTTACAAAAACGTTCCTTCGAAATAGACAATCCGTTTTAATTCCCAATTCAAAATGTAACATAGCTGCCATTGGATTGGCCGGAAGTAAATTGCACGAATATTCTAAAAGAGATTCAAAATTTAATGCGTAACGTAAGACCAACCGATCGATTGGTTTAAATTGGTAAAAATAAAGTTATATTTATAGACAATTGTGTAAATAATTTTAAATATCGATAGAATAAATGTACTTAATTAACCTCAAGTCAAATCCTACGTAACTTATAATTCGTTAATTTTTCAATTCCCCTTTTGTGTGAATTACTACAATTCGCTATATACACGCTTAAAACATTTTTTTTATAAGTTTATAGTTCTTATGGAATAATCGAGTTATGCAATCTCTTCAAGGCGAAATAATATCAATTAGGCCAATAAATTAGGAATGGATAAATTTGAATTTTTTTTCAATCTAGAGCTGTTCTTATAATTATTTTTTACATCTCAAAGCTCAGGGTTATAATCAAAGCTGTAGTAAAAATAAAATTAGGAATGTATAGTTTATCAAAAATAATAAATTTCTGAATAAAGTATATAACGAAGTATCATATTTTAGTCTATTCGAAATTCAATGAGTACAAAAAATTTCAGTATTTATTTATCAAGATTATAGCCAATTCGATCAAACCGAATGTTGCGATACAGCCCATAAAAGCTACACACTTTCAATATTTTTGCTATTTTTTTTCATTTAACGAAAGAAGTTGAAGTAAACTAAAAATGACCTTATATTACAAGTCAAGATTAGTTTTTGTTTGTTTATTATTTAACCATTTAAAGTGTCTTAATTATTATCTTAACTGAAAGTTACAAATACCCGAGACCTATATATATAACGACTGCGGAATCTGACACTCCCTTTCTTTGATAGAGATCGATCCTAGATCTTGCATCATCTAGGTTACCGCCCTGGATACAAGTAATCTTAGGAGCCCGGTAAAGCGAACTCAAGTATCAAGTATTACGCAAACTATTTCAATAACTAATGAACTACTATTAGCGAATATTAAAAGACTTATAGAATATCCGTGATTACATTTGACCAATTAAAACATTCACTCAAGATTTAGGCCTGAAAAAAATTCTATATTTCTATACTTATTTCAATGTCCAAAAACTATGGTAGGTATAATTGGCATTCGTCTCCTAAATAACTGAAATCTTCTTAACTGGCAGTAAAAAAAAATCTGTGTTCAATGTAATAATAGGACAAGTCTTAAACCAAATACCATCTGTTATGTAGGACCCTGTTATTAAAGAACATTTAACAAAAAGAATCAATCCATAATCACTGCAATTTAAATACAAATATAATTGATGTTAACAACTGTATAATTAGTGGCTAGGTTGTCCAAACAGGCTAGCATCTTGGGATGCACGAGACAGATTAGTTTACGCGATCTCGTGCAGCTTTAGAGCTTAAATCAATGATATTTTCAAGGAGGACCGAATTTCCGGAGTATAATCATCGTTATTAGGAGAGTTCATTATTAAGCATGGTGTTCATTTTAACAAATTACCAGTTGGTAACTGTCCAATATATACAATACAATATGCTAAGGTAACCAATAAATAACAAACACGCTTGTGATTAAGAAAAATAATAAAGATGGTATAATTCAAACTTGTCAAAAAAAATCTTTTGCTTCAAAGTACATACTTATTCTAAAAAAATAATTTTACTAAGGATAAACTCAATCAAAAACTCAACCAGTTCTTCCGCTGGTGCCTGGTTATTTGCTTATGGCAGTTTCAATGAAGTTTATGGACCAGTTAATATTACGTGCATTGCTAAAGACAACGGAGAATCAACTGAAACATTCCGAAACGACATATAGTTTCTTATCAGTTTCTTAACCCTTGTGATGATTCCAGGATCGGGCAGATGTAATAATATAAATAGATGATACCATTAAACGATATGTCTAGTTTCATATCTTCTCAAGTCATATGGATCTTATATCGTTAAATAAATTGGCGTTTGCATACCCACCGCAACAAATCCCATCAGTCCAGTGCAATAAGAAAACAAATCAATCATCATTGCAACAAAAATTATTGTTTTAATGAATTGATTTGTATCCCAATATGACCATCCTTGGTTTTTCCCCTCGCCGGAGATGAGCTAAGGTGTATAATGGAAGGGGGGGGGGGGGGGGGTAAATGTACACGATAAAGGCCTATTTTTGCGGTTTGACGTAAGGTACTCATAATGTAGAAAACATTTTCCTATTATGAGTAATAGGGCATTCCTCTGTTAAAGGTTAATGATAAATAAATCCTTAGTTTTTTGATGCCCAAAGTGATTTTTTTAACTACCCGTTTCTCGAACAACCCGACGAAGAATGAAAATTTTTTATGAAAAGGAAAAAAAAACATTTATTTTTTTCGATTGTCTCTTTCGATAGAAAATATAATGCCCTATAACTCTTCAAGAATATTCAAGAATATAGATAGTAGTTTACGAGATAAAACCATCCAATCGCAGAAACACACACACTTACAGTTCACCCCCCCCCCCCCCCGCAACCTTACCAAAACCCACCGAGGATGAAAACCTGTCGTAGTAACATAGGGATATAAATGAAGCGATTAAAATCGCCATTTTTCTTTTTTCAATATTTGCTTCTAATTCTACTTGCTGGCAAGGGGGCTGCATCGCTAGCTGCAGCTACACATGACTATGAAAGAGATGCCGCTCCCAGTCTATCCGCTTTGATAGGATAATTGAATTTGGCAGCGGCGGGGATAAAAATGGCGCTGAGTCCTCTAAACCTGTTACACTAATAACGACCAATTGCCAGTCAGCCGCCGTTAGAATTAGCTCGACCTCTCGGCTGCCTTCTCAAAGCTCCTTAGTCCCAGCGTGGTATCTTGGAATTAAAAAAAGAAAAAGTTTAATTTACCCAGGACAAGATGACGAACTATGTTTTTAAGTATCTAATAAAATCAGGCTCATCTAGCTGAAAAGATTCAGGTTTACACGAGAAATGTCCCAAAGTTTGAATATTTGACAAATAATTAAACTAAATTATACAAGAGCATCATAATTGATTCACCCTGAAACAGAACAATAGATTAACTTATCACGCATTATCACTTTTTTTCATTTATCTGACTTAAATCATATTTTACGTTTATCAAGGGCCACAATGGTGCGTCGTATGAAACGAGAGAGCAGATATATTTACCAAGAAAGCTGCTCGTGAGTGAAAATCACCAATCACTTATTCCATAATGCCGATTTAATCATATAAGTATCGAGAAATATATCGAAACAGACTCACTGGCTCATAGGAAATAATGGCGGATGAGTACTGCGTTTGCACAATAATGGTTGGATAATTACACAAAAAAAAAAAACACCTAAAAATGCATTAAAACTAAATTGCATTTAAAAAAAATGCATTTACTTACGGAACATGGACAGACAAACAATTTTTACAAGGCTATAATATGGCATTCTACAAAACTGTCACTTACAAGAACATAACAGAAGACATTGAACTAAAGCCATTCTAATGCAGGGGGAAACAGAATGCTCCAGTAAACAACTGTATTAAAAAAAAAAAAATAATTAAAAAAAAATGGAATTATTTAAGTTCTAAAAGTTAATTGACCCCACAGAATACTGTAAGGAAACAATAATACTTTTGATCGTGATTTTTACTTTATCATTTTTGTTATTTTTATTTTGGTGTTAGTTTTTATTTATTTTTATATTAAACTTACTTACTTTTCAATATTTAATCTTTTGATTTAATGAAATATTGTTGGATTATTGTTTTGAACTTTTACGTTATTGGTTCTTTTTTTTTTTTTCTTTCTGCTCTATTTTCTGAGATTACGTTAAAAAAAAAAAAAAAAATGAAATAGAAAAAAGAAAAATCTATAAAGTTAGTATGTATGCCTAATGGCAGAAAACTGGCGACACTTAAAAAAACACGTCCCTCCTCTTATAGAGTTAGTATGGACGATAAAAAAAAAAAAAAAAATGCTCACGTGATCTCCCAGTGTATGTTTAGTTTTAACTAACTTTTTTTGATCACGACCGATATTTCAGAAGCCTCCCAATAATGATAAAAAATGGGGCGTTTTCTTTTACATAACAGAAAAACACAAACTGTGAGAAATTAAAAATAATGAATTGTAATGTTTTTTACTTTCACTTACCTATATATGAAATATATAGTAAGTGGAAGTATTGCGATCGTGAAAAATTTCGACTTCCGGTTTTCAACGGAAATACACGTTTTGGGGTCCCCTGAGTCGAAATGACCAAGTCCCGCGAAATGGTCTGTGTGTGTGTGTGTCTGTGTGTGTGTCTGTGTGTGTGTGTGTGTGTGTGTGTGAACAGACTAGCTCAAAAACTATAAACCGTGCGAACCTGAAATTGGGTATTTAGTGTAAGTATATGCCCGCGATGTGACAGCATAAATTTCATCAAAATTACTCAAAGAGAGGGGGTACTTTATTTTATAACTTTTTATGTTTTTTTCGATTTTCTCAAAAACGGCTCTAACGATTTTGATTAAACTCAGTATTTGATCTATTTATATGCCCGAGATATGACTGTAAAAATTTCATCAAAATTGATTAACCGGAGGGGGGACTTTACTCAATAAATTTTGTATCATTTTCACGTGTTTTATTTATTTACTCAAAAACGGCTTTAACGATTTTGATTAAACTGAGTATTTGATGTAATAATATGCCCGAGATATGACTGTAAAAATTTCATCAAAATTGATTAACCGGAGGGGGGACTTTACTTAATAAATGTTGTCTCATTATCACGTGTTTTTTTTATTTACTCAAAAACGGCTTTAACGATTTTGACAAAACTCAGTATTTGGTGTTGGTATATGCCCGCAATGTGACAGCACAGATTTCATCAAAATTGGTCAAAGGGAGGGGGCACTTTATTTCATAACTTTTTTTCCGATTTTTACCTTTTTTTCGATTATCTCAAAAACGGTTTTAACGATTTTCATCAAATTCGCCATGTTTAATGAAAATTAGGTGTTCTTTAATATCAGGTAAGAAATGAATGTGGAAAAATGTGTAACTTTGAGAAGTGGCATTAACACAACGCATTCATTTCTAATCTAATGTAAGTAAGTGGGTAAGTGAAAGTTGTGTGTTGCGCGCACGCACCAGATTTTTTTCAGAACGATTCTGCTATTTGAAAAATTAATAGCTTGCAGTTATAATCCGTCTCCTTATGAAGGATCGCCGGCTTCACTAATTTTAAGTAAGTACACGGATTACCTTTTGACTCAATTCCAATTTTTATGATCTATCAGGATATAACTGAGTAAAATATTTTTATTAGGCTAGAATATTATAAATAATTTAACATTTGTTGAGGTTTGTAGTATCGAAGGATAGGTATTTGTATTTCGATTAATCAGAGGTATTTTAGGTATTATTTTATTAATATTTATTTTATATTTAAATGTAAGTAAAGCCGATAATTGATAACCATACTCAATTTTAATTTTATAAAATATTTTTTGTTTACTTATTATATTGATAAAAATAAAAATGAAGGAGCTCATCCTGAAAAAATCAGCACATATAATGAATATAACTGTTAAAAATGAAACTTTATTACGGTGGCTCAAGAATCAAGGACATTTGTATATCTATAATTGATGACATTACAAACAAACAAATAAAGGCTAACGTCATCAATCAGTGCGATTAATTCGTCAACAATTACTTGACCAATTAACCTTTCCTATTAATTAATTATAGTCATTTACAAACCATTAAAGTTTTAATTAAACTATCAAGCATTCAACGTTTTGATTAATAGTGCTATTATGGGAGCCCATTAATCTCGGCGAGCCAACACAAAGTAAAACTTTTCGTAATGAGAAAATTAGGATTTACTAAGGAAATTCCATGCTTAAAGACAGTTTTAAGAACAATATATTATTTCATAGTTGAGACAATTCATAGTTGACAATGACGCATCCCTAATAGGAGACGCTCCTAATTCTAGTCTATAATTCCAATTTCAAAAACAACGCCAATGATTATTATCATCTACTGTCATCTGTATTAAATTTAAAAGTTGGATGGGTTTCTTTAATTTGTGTCGAGATCTTTCAGTTTTTCCAGATTACCTTACAAATAAATTATCATAATAGATGCCAAGCGACAAAAACCGAGTGAAAATTTCGAAACTGTTTTTCAACATATCATGCCTCATACATGGTAGTGTCCTAATATGTGACGCATCCCTAATAGGAGACGCTCCTAATTCTAGTCTATAATTCCAATTTCAAAAACAACGCCAATGATTATTATCATCTACTGTCATCTGTATTAAATTTAAAAGTTGGATGGGTTTCTTTAAATTAAAAGATGTTATACACTAGAATTAGGAGCGTGTCTCTTATTAGGGACGTCTCTTAAGACGCTTTACCATGTATGAGGCATATCTCGTATAAGTAGGTTTACGTCTCAGTGTAAGTTATTATGAAAACGTTTGTAACGAGTATATTTGTTGGTCGTGTTGGGATGTGAATAGTGACGTAGGATGGGACATTTCTTTTTAAACTGTAATAATGTAGATAGGCGCATTGTTTTTTTTTCTTTCCTAGCAATGCCGACCTTAAGATTTAAGTAAACGTGTATGTATTTAGTTTTTGTCTTAGATTTAGTTTTGAGGATTTAAATATAAGTGAGAAACGTAGGTTGAGTCGTTGGTCAAGAGTTTTTATTTTCGTTTTCACGTATGGGCTCCATCTAATCCTTCATTGTCATCATTTCCAAAAATTAATTATAATTCAAAATACTTTATAAAAGTTTTATCTTTCACTCAGTATGATGTTACTGATGATTTTGTAATTTCAGTTATGGAATTCCTACAATAGAGAAGATAATCGCTTTGATACCAAGACGACTCCAACTATAATTTTACCATATCAAGGTTACAAATTTAATACTTATATCCAATTAAAAAGTTGATGAATCATATACCTACATACATACATTTACATACCTAAATACATTTAAGAATTATTTTTAAAAAAATGTTTAAATACATAAATGATTCCTGTTAAAAATGCATAAATTGATGAAAAAAATATTTTTTTTGTTAAAAACCATAATTTTAAGAATTCTTAAGGGGCAAGAGGTAGTAGTGCATATAAGTTTGTAGGCTGAAGCCATATATTTATATTTTGAACAACTTCTAATGTAAATAAAGTCACAAAGCATTTTCAAAACAAACGAAAACAAAAGAAATAGAGTATAATTTTCTTTCTGTATGGAGTCAATAAGAATTTCTATATGAACCCATAATCAACTGTTTGAATACATGACAAGTAAAAGGTATTTGGTATTATTTTTATACTAATTACAAAAGCTCTATGTCAATGTAGTTTTTATGAACTATTATCAGCTGGAAAGTATCTGGACCAGTTTTATAAGCTAAGACTAGGTATTTTAAAGTCCGATGTATGCTTGTAGTTACGTATTCGACGGGCCCGAATGAGATATTAAGTTTATTATGAAAGAATACCATCAACAACAAACTCACATTATTTCAGGTTATAAATTTATCTCATCCATATGGACCCGGTAATTGCCAGATCCACTTGTCGTCCGTTACTCCAAGCGAGTCTTACGACACTAGAGGCCATAAAAGTACGGTAATGTCATCATTTGCACCAGGAATCACAATTTAACTGCTCTCATTATATCGTATGGGATCACTTACTCCCTAATGTGGAGAATAAATTATTCTAACGGGATTTAAAACTCGTTTCAGAACACATATTTGAACATCAAGAAAAGGCAATGTACCACAACAATGACATGAACATTATATTAAAGAAATGAGAGAAAACTTAATCATTTTCAAATTTCTTCTAACTAATAATAATTAAAGGATTGAAGTTAGGTATCCTAAAGTTGCTATAAATAAGTGTTGTAAAAACATGAATTCAAAGGTGTTTTTGTTGAGATTAAAGGTAAAAGGTTTTATTTATGAAAATAAAACTACAGTCTGCCAAACTTTTCATAAGTGGAAATTTTCGAGTAAAATAATAGCGACGAACTAGAAATTCTCAGAATTTTACAATATATTTTTTCATATTATTTATCTTTGTGAAAAATGAAATTAAAAAAAAAATGAACTAGAACTGTTTCCTCCATCTCAAAAGTTTAGCTATTTATTATCTTTCCCTTTTTCTGTGACACATGGACTATAATTATGGCTAGTTTCATGGCTTTATCCATAAATAATAAATAAAACCACAGTAAACCAAATGTTTCATATATAGAAATTAACGATTTTTGGGTGCAGTAATATTGTCGACCTCAGATGTCTCTTAGGGTCACAAACATAAATAAAACGAAGAAAACGCTCTAACTATGCTCAAACTAAAAATGAATACAATGGCCCATTAAACACTGTAAAATTAAATTTAAAAAATAGGGATTTTTCCCACGGCGCGGCCCTAGCATTTTTAAATAAAGATTTAACTGTATCGAATATGAAAATAATATTTACATTTAACGTAATAATTAATTGCACTATTCTAATTACAAAAATAAATGAAATACAATTCTTTTTGTTAAATTTACGAGATAGATTTAGTTAGTGGTAGAAGGCATGCCGGAAGAAAAAGTCTTGAGCGTTTACCGATAATGTTCATAAAAACGTACAGTTATGAAAAACCTACTTATGTGCAAATAAGAGATCAAATCTAAACAAACAAACTGAAACGATGATGAATATAAATAAAAATTGATATTTTAATTAAAATATTGTAAAATTTTATGTTAAAATTTTCATTGATTTATTGTTATTTAGTAAAGAATATGTAGAATAACAAATAATTGGTTCTTTAAATGCTACAAAAAATGTATGAACTGCTTTCAGCAAGCTCTTGACTGATCCATACGTATCCTTTGAACATACGTATATGATGTAGTATTTAAAATGTATTTAAAAAAATGTATGTATTTGAAAAATGTAAAAAATGTATGTATTAAAAAAAAAAATTCTGAAACAATTGAAACAAATTTTCAAAATAAAACAAACTCCAAATATGCTCAGTAACACTATAAAATGTAAACGAGATACGCCCAACCCACTGATAAACATTTCCTGATTGATCCAGGCATATTTGTAATTCAAATTTCAATTCGAGCTTTCATCCAGAATGACCTGTTTGTTCTCCCTAACTAACTATTGACTGAGAAAAGATCATTTTAGACTGTTAATGAAACTAAAATGATCTTGTAATGAAATTCGAGTAACGCTACCATCTAAATTGTCGCTTTTATTAAAAAATATATCATGAAAAGTTATAGATTAATATTGTAAACACTGTTTATATGTGTTTATAAACTGAAAGTTTTGGATAGGTAACAAAAAACATAGTAGCCATTATACCTCAAATTCAAAAAAAAAAAAAAAATAATAATGCAATAAGGGCGTGTTCTGTTTCCACCTCTTTTCTATTATTCCCAATAATAGGAGGCGGATCATTAGAGGTAGGTAGTGGAGATTTCAAGTCTTTTATTTTGGTGAGTGTGTCGTATTGTACAGGATTCGTCAGATATTTTGTTAATTATTTGCTTAGTAAAAAAAAGAGAAAAAAAAAAGAAGCTGTTATTGGGAATAAATTAGAGAAAAGAATTTTCACAGTTAGTTCTAGTTATTAAACCTATATATTAACTATCCCTTATCAAAATTGTATATACTATGGAGCGAGACATGCCCGGTTAAACGAAAAAGCTGGATAACCCGAATCGCGCTTAAAAACTCATATTTTAATGTAATGATACATATATCAGTTAAAAATCAAAATGTAGCAAAAAAAAAATAATTTATAGCTCGTATATATTTTTATTAGGTTTTTTTTTCATGAAATAGCACATAATTGCAAGTGCGATCAAGGATATTAACTGCATAAAACAGCAAAAGATTTTAAACTAGCCGATCTCGAGTCGAAAATTTATGTATTCACTCTTTTCCATTTTCCTAACACCACTAATTAATCCGAAGAGCCGGTTAAGCGGGGCCCCGACCTATTCGTTTTATAGTAAATTAAATCGTGGTAATGTTAATATCAACTTTATTTTTTGTGGCTTACAGATCACGTTTGACAAGTTTTTTTCCAGAAAATAGTCGATTTTCAACCGCTTATGGTGGATGGAGGTGTGTAGGAGCGAGTTGTGGTGTCGGCATCAAATCTTCGGGTTTTTATTATTATTATATTTTAATGTTTATCTTATTATTTTATCTTAAAATGAATAATAAATTATCATTCCGTCATGATAATTGAAAATTATATATTAAAGGAGACTTAATCCGCCATAAATAGGATACGAACTGGTCGATATCCTATCGGTATTGCTTTCCTGTTCGGTCCAGAACATCTTGAAGATCCAAATCCTCTTAGCATCTGCAGATGAGAATTTCGTAGGGATCATCCCTAAGTCGGAACCAGGGTGCCTCAAGAGTACCCATCTCGACTCAGTGCGGTCAAGGAGAGGAAAGCTTCTTCATTTAAAAATCTAATTGTAATCCAAAAAATTCGCTTAAAATATGTGTTTGAAACCGTTTTTAAATAACCGAAACTGGCCAGTAAGGACTGAACAAGCAATTGGCAATTTCTACTTTGATACCACCAGCCAAAGTGATCTGATGAGAACCTAAAATTTGGATCGAAACGTAAATATGTAAAAGCTACATATGTGTGTAATATATCTTGACCGGACCCCCCCCCCCCCCCCACATCCATTTCACTGCAAGCGCGGTGTACTGTACCAATAATTTAACATTCTTTGGGATAATATGAACCGTTTTACAGTAAATTTATATTCATAAAAATAAGAGATTTGCCGATATATTTCCGCATTTGTTTTTAAAATATAGTATAAATTAGAGCTTAATGAGGAAGTAAAATGTAAGAAATCGCATGGACAAATGGATCACATAAAATAAAAAATAAAAAAAACAAGAAAAGAAGAAGCTACACCGTGCCAAGTTTGAGAATTGACCACTTTAGAATCCGACGTGATCATATATCAAGAGGGCCGCGTCTCGTGACAAATGTGGTCTATACTGGCCTTTAAAGCTTCTTCTACAAGAAAGGCTTAGGTAAGCTGCAATTAGGCAACAATAAATCATAACTGTATTATTTATATTCAGCAAAATGATTATTAATATTATATTTATTAAGATATTATACATAATAAAAAAGTTTATAAAACAAACAATCGGAAACAAATAACTGTATTAAGGTAGATCATTTTCAAATTCTAATTCCAATAAATTTCGAACAATATCTCATGATTAACTAAGTATGTTACTTACCTCCTACATTGAGCTATGTAGATCAATACAATGAATATAGGCCAATAATTGTAGATCTTTAATGGTTTTCTAAACTTGGGGGAATGAAAGCCTATATAAAGGATAAGTGCTTATCGCTACAGTCGTTAATTCAGCTATTATAGAGTCCAAGGATAATTTTTTTTTTTTCAAATCATCAAAACTGCTTTCCTATTTTCTTTAATTTCTTTTTTTGTTGCGTCATATACGTTTTCATTATTATTGCTTTATTAATAAAATAAAAATAAATACGTATATAGCTTTTTAAACCTATAAGCAGTATTACTTTCACTTACCTATATATGAAATATATACAATCCTCGTCAAAAAAAACGCAACACCCTAAAATTTATTAATTACACAGGTTTTTAATTGAAATAAAAAATATTATGTTGATGTTTCTAATCAGACAAATACGTATGAGGAGAACAACAACAATATTAGTTAAATTCCAGCACTTTTTCTTATTTCTAATCCCTTTGTTTATAAATAGCACTAATACCATAGTCATTCTTTTCGACTTAGTGATACCAAAAAAATAACAAGGGCTCAGTAGTTAATTTCATCAAGAAAGCATTATTTTAGAATTTCTTAATAATTATGGCACGTTTAGATAGAGATGACACAATTAGGGCAGTCACGATGCACCAAGAAGGCCGAAGCACGCGTTACATTGCTAATCGACTAGGGGTCCACTTTTCAACTGTCGCACGGGCCTTAAAACGATTCAGAGAGACAGGAGGATACTCAAGAAGACCTGGATCGGGCCGACCACTGGTCACAACAGTGGAAGATGACCGCTTTATCCAGCTCCAGACCCTCAGAAATCGGCAAATAACTGCTACCGACTTAAAAAACTTGGTCGCTGGTGTCCGAAACTTACATGTTTCAGTATCAACAGTTACTAGACGAGTGAGGGCTAGTGGACTGAGGGCACGAAGGCCTATGGTTGGACCATTTCTCTCCAGAGAGCACCGAAGAGCCCGCCTTAGGTTTGCCCAGGAGCACCGAGATTGGACTGTCGATGACTGGAGACGAGTTCTATTCACCGATGAGACCAGAGTGGCGCTAAACTCTCCCGACGGACGTAGAAGAGTGTGGAGGAGGCCAGGAGAGCGATATAGCCAATGTTGTATAGTCGGAAGGGAGCCTTATGGTGGAGGCTCCGTGATGTTCTGGGGTGGCATCTCATGGGAAGCTCGCACGGAGTTAGTTTTGATTCGCGGGGGCCCTTTGACTGCACAAAGATACGTGGTAGACATTTTGGAAGACCATGTGATGCCATACATGCCATTTATTGGTGAAAATGCATTGCTAATGCATGATAATGCAAGACCACATGCTGCCCGTATTGTTAAGGACTACCTAAATGAAGCCAATATTGACACATTGCCCTGGCCATCGAAGAGTCCCGACTTAAATTGCATCGAACATTTATGGGACAGACTCAAAAGAAGTGTTCGAGCGAGGGAACCAGCACCATCCAACCTCAGGGAGCTTGAGGCTGCCGTTTTGGAAGAGTGGGAAAGACTACCTCAGGAGGCCGTCCAGGACTTAATTAGGAGCATGCCCAGGCGTATGCAGGCTGTCATTCGTGCAAGAGGTGGCAACACTTGTTTTTAGAGTAATTTGATTTAAAAAAGTTAAAATTTTGTTTTTTTATTTTTAGAAGTAATTTTTTTTTTTTAATTAAAGGAATGAAATTATTTTTTTTTATTTTTCTGAAATACACTTTTTATTACTCCTATGTACTTGACTTATAAGACACAATAAGGTATGATTCTCTACTTCAGTAAAAACACAGTGAAATAAATAAATTTGACTGTGTTGCTTTTTTTTTGACGAGGAGTTTAGTAAGTGGAAGTATTGCGATCGTGAAAAATTTCGACGAAATACACATTTTGGGGCCCCCTGAGTCAAAATAACCAAGTCCCGCGAAATGGTCTGTGTGTGTGTGTGTGTGTGTGTGTGTGTGTGTGTGTGTGTGTGTGTGTGTGTGTGTGTGTGTGTGTGTGTGTGTGTGTGTGTGTGTGTGTGTGTGTGTGTGTGTGTGTGTGGGTGGGGTGGGTGGGTGTGTTAATGGGTGGGTTAATTCAAAAACGGCTTTAACGATTTTCATCAAATTCGTCATGTTTAATGAAAATTAGGTGTTCTTTAATATCAGGTAAGCTTTATCATTATTAAAATGTTCTGAGGGGGCTTTAATAGGGAAGGCGCCTTTTTTTTTTTCCTATGTTTTTTTTTTCTTTTTTACATTCCACGTTCCAAAGCCGTTCTGTTCATTTAACGGAAATTATTTGTTTCATGGTAACTAAATGAAGTTTTCAACAACTACATAGAGAAATATAAAATCCGACAACTTGGAGTATTATGCTTGCATTGCCGAATTATCAAAAGTAAAAACTTTTATTTACTTGTACTTTAAAGAGCAAATACCAACAAAAATAAGTAAATGAATGTGGAAAAATGTGTGACTTTGAGAAATGGCATTTAACAAAACACGTCAATTTCTAATCTAAGGAAGTTGGTAAGTGAAAGTTGTGTGTCGCGCGCATCGCACCAGATTGTTTTTTTTCTTTTTTACATTCCACATGTTCATCTTCATTACTTAGGTTAATAAGAAGATTTTTTTTTTAACTTAGAATTACGAATAATCGAAATAACCAGGTGAGGACGAGAAGATCGAATAGATTGATGAATTGATACATACGAGTTTTACAATGTAAAAAATTAATAAATTTATATATATGTATATATATATATATATATATATATATATATATATATATATATATATATATATATATTATTTAAACGCATAAGTTGTTTAGGTTTTAAAAATTCCGTGCTTTCAGCAGATTTAAATAGATTCCGATTAACCAGGGAGTTCGATTAACCGAAGTTACCTATACATCCGGAAAGCTCGTTGATATCGACTCGGTTAATCGTCCTGAATTCCAACATACGAATTTAAATGGAAAGCATTAATGGTTATTTTTTAAACTGAATGTTTAATTGTGTTACCTTAACTGATTGCTATTTAATGAAAAGTGAAGCAATGCTTCATTAAAGGTTTTTCTAGAGCACCCTTAATTTGGGATGTTTATAGAAGTCCATAAATACAAGTCTTGGCATATAATAAGTGAACAGAACTTTTTCATAACTGATACTATTTTACTATGAAAAACAATAGTTTGCGACACACGCCTTCTATTTTATTTTTGTGGGTAGAGGAAGCAAGTTTCGAAAGAACTTAACATTCAACATCTGTCTTATGTAACGAAAAGTGCTTTGTAACTTGTCTCAGAAAATAAACTACAGCTACATAAATAATTTAACTATAATGTATACAGATGATTTCGTTTGATTATATGGTAATTCATTTCTAAATATTTAAACAGAAACGAGCTTTTGATTTAATTTAAGGATTATAAAAAATATAGATCGAAGATTATCAGAGAAGTTTTTTGATGAATTCATAAAAAATACATTGGAGACTGAGAATCATATTTGCAAACATATTATCGTAGAACAACAGAGCTATACTTTTTAAATCTTCATTTCAACATACTCCACACTAGGATGCCACTTTGAGATCAAAAATAAAACATTTGACCTATGATCAAATATAGAAAACATAATTATAAAATGTTGGCTGAGGTGTAAGGAATAACCCAATGCAATTTTAAAAGTTTTTCATTACATTTTATTCTTATAAAACTAATTTATTTTAACATAAATCAGCCCGAGACAGCAAAAAAATTTCCTATTACATACTCTGAAACTGACAAGAATAATCTATGTTTGTGAGCGGTATTGGCAATTAAATAGCGTAACTTTTGTTGTTTGTTTTGTTTTTCTATTCATGATTATCTTACAATAATTTATTCACACCCTAATGAAAAAACAAATTAAAAAAACAGGCTGCAGTCGGCCGAATTTTACAAGGTTCATTAGGTCCCTGTACTTGGCCTTGGAAATCAGGCGTACACATGAGAATTAAAAAAAAAAATTCTGAATAAGGATAAGGTAATATTAACTTTCATGGTGTAAATTAATGCATGACTGTAAAATGGATTTGCGGATCAAGTAAATGCAATGATGCGGAATTAAGATCGTAACAGCCGTAAGTTAACACTGACCATCATTTTTATAAAATTAAAATGATAAAATTAATATTAATTAATTTTAAATTTATAATAAAATTAAAATTAAAAGAAGCACAAGAAACGTGAAAAATATATGAAAATCATACAAGTATAACAGATTATGAAACCATGTTTTCTAAAAACGAAAAGAGTATAGAAACGCAAGAATGGTAATCACACGAATTTACAGAGATGCTATACCAGGTAATGCAATTGCATATGGCAACAAGAAAACCAAATTGTTTGGTTTGGTATCTTTTATGATTTTTATTTTATCTTTTATAGAACCGTACTGTTAGACTCGAATAATCTTTATAATTCAATAATATTCAAAAATTAGGTTCAAAGCGATCATAGTAAAATCGTTTATATATGTGCATTAGGGTGTCCCTTACTTTTCAAAGTTTTAAATTTCTAATGCATAGGTGTTAGTTTTGTTCATTTGCCTCTAAAACACTCGGAAATAAATTTTTACCTTATTTGGAGTACGATAACCCGTGCCGTCTTGCATCGAATCATGTTCACACATGTTGCGCGGAAGTAGCTGCGCGTGTTCACGGCATTTGTCATTTTTTCGCAATTATTCTCGCTATTAACCTGTATTGTTTTACATTTAAAAGATGGCAGTGGAGTTAAAAAGCAATAACAAATGTGTTTTCTTAGTTGGTGACGTCAATTATCAAATAACAGGCGCAAAGTTACTGTCTAATCGTCAAGTTCTTGCATTACTTTTTTTTAACATTCATGAAGTTAAATTGACTGTTGATGAAAGTGCTAATCTCGTCATTCAGGGGTGTATTATATTTTGGCAAAAAGCTAAAATCCTTAACAGAGCTCTACCTAACTGTGTAAAAAAACTTGTGAATCTTCACCATGCTTGAAGGGAGTTGCGAAAAATTCTAAAAAAATACAAGATATTTACAAGCGCCGTGAGGAGGACTTTAAGGACAATTTATATAATTTCTTAGATATAGCACACGCTGATGCTTTGGAACGGATGAAAATTGAAGAAGATATAATATTTTTACATAGGGCGCCCAGGGTATTTAGCGGAGGTAGCCAAAAGTTAGCTGAAAAATAAGAAAGGGCAAGACAAAGGAAATTGAATGAAGAGAAAAAAATATGTGAGCAAATGTACTGTATGGGATAATGCTGCTTATTCAGAGGCGAACAGGAAAGTGTTTTCTTTAAGGGCAGTTAATGATACGGCTGAAAGAGCTGGAAAAACTTATGCAAGATTTGCATGGTTTTATTACTCCAAAGGAAGACCA
Source organism: Aelia acuminata (assembly GCA_911387785.2). Lineage (NCBI taxonomy): Eukaryota > Metazoa > Arthropoda > Insecta > Hemiptera > Pentatomidae > Aelia > Aelia acuminata. The sequence continues at coordinate 62,632,972 of OU426981.1, forward strand.
AAAGCAATTGTTGCTACGCTGTGTTCAGGAGCAGAGAAATCTGTATCCAGACTATAAAAAGAGAATAAAGAAAAGAAAATATCCTGCCTGATCAGTAATTTTATCTTCTTTTAATAAATATTTCATAAAAAAATTAATATTTCAGTTGATTTAGCTTTATAACGGAAAGGGTTAAAAACAGCAATTTTCAAAATCTTCAGAGTTCTGTCAGCACGGGTTAACGTTGATGTAGGAAGATGAAATTTTGTACTTAAGTAAGTCTGGGTAGTTTAAAAAGAAATAGGAGGTATGCATTTCGATATCTAAAAAAAATTTATATATATTGTTTTCAATTTACCCACGCCTTTAATTGTCAAATCCAAGTGATAGACGTCGGCTACTGACCGTTATCAGATTTTTATGAAATTTTCAGAATTTGTTTTAGTTGTCTAAATGTTCCCATATCAATTTCACCAACTAATTTCGCTCTCAAATGGAAAAAATGTTTTTATTTATTCCCATTTTAAAGTTAAAAAAATTTATTATTTTGAAATTTTCCAAATATATTCAAAATTAATAACTGTATATTTCCTTGAAAGCTGACGTAATTAAGTGACGACTATACAATAATATTACGACGAAAGCTTAATCGTTTTAAAACGAAAAACCCGACATCTCCACCCTATTCCATTATTTACAGTTTAGCAAAACCCCTCTAGTTGAAGCTTTCCGAGCCGTACCATTAGCTGCAAAAACAGACCCATTTGCGGTGAACTTTATCCCCTGCTCAAACTTTATGAATATGGACTTCACAGACCCCTATAATTAATACATGGCCTTTAGCGTCGAGATAGATTTTTTTTTTGACATTTTTTTTTAACAGTGAAGGAATCTAATTCTGAAGGAAAATTAAATCATTATTCATGTGTTAATTTTATTTCATTGAATTTATTTAGGTATAATTTTAATTGGTCAATTATTACGCCGATCACAGGAAAGAGGAACAGGTCCAAGGGCTTGCCCAATACAAGAAAAAAGATAAAAAATAGAAGATAAAAAGAGGTAAAAAAAAACAACAAAAAATTTGATTTTGAGACCAGTCTAGCATTTATTGGACGAGCTATAAATTGTTTAAAGCCGTGGATGAGGGATTTATTGCATTAAATTTGCGCATATGTGAATTTCGTACTGATTTTTCAATTTTACTTAGGCCTGAATTAACGAAAAGTGAACGGGTTACTTTTTTTAGAAAATGTAAGTTATGCGTTCCGGGAATATATAATTGACATTTTAATAACTACTATTATGTATTTATCAAATGGTTTATTCTCACATGTTAATCAGAAATAATTGAAGTGTATTGATTTTAGGAGATGGGGTAAAAAAAAAATTGAACTCATGTTTTAATGTGTACCTTTAGTTCTCCAAATATCCAATTTAAATTACTTAAAACGTAAATATAATAAGGTCTGGAAACCCTTAATGCGCCTAAGTTACATTTTCTAAGTAAAAACATCAGAAGAGAAAGAAGAGTTAGGGAATGAGTGGCTTCAATTTACGATTCCGCGTTACAGCTGCTTTCGGCGGAACCACTCAGCAGAAAGCCTAGAATTAAAATCCACACTGCCATCGTTTCCTTCTTTTAAGGATAAAAGCATTGTGATTTATGAGGCAGCTGAGAAAATATATTTTGAAAGGAAACAACAGAAAACAAAAAATAATAGCTAAGGAAGATTTATAAATCAATTGCACAACCGGACGTGTAGAGCAAAAGGTCACGAGATGAATTCCGGTGTGACAGTTACAGGCCAATCGCAGGTCGAATAGGATTCGTTTATGTAAGTTTGTTTGTTTAACGTCCATTTTATGCTACTGAGGCTAATCGGACGATGCTACAGTAGGAGCCCTAAACATTTGCCTGTCCAGGTATAATTAGGATAGAGATCTTTAACGAGTACCTGACATCGTACAGGCTCAGGACCTCCATTTTACGTCCTATCCGAGGGGTGGCTTAGGCAAGGATTTTTTACTCCCTTTAAAAAATACAAGGGGCCGCCGCGGGACGCGAACCCGCGACCTTTAGTAATGTAGATTGCCATGCTAACCACTACACCACAGGCGCCCCCATTTATGTAAGTAATACAGAATCTTTCAAAACAAATTTGTAATATTGTAATGTTAATAGCTATAACTGTAATACACAGTAGTTACTATAATGCGGAACTCCTGGAATTTGAATTAGCTTGGAAACTATTTCATTTCTTTTAAATTAAATGTTATAATTATAATGGTAGATAATACGATAACCTATTAATGAAGACAAGAGCCTAAGTGACACTTTTCCCACTTTGATAGTTTCCGGTTGAATTTTGAAAAATCTCAATCATGTCTTTTTTTTCATGTCTGTTTTACAATGAACTTTAGTTATGTAGAACATTTATAAAGTTGAGTTAGTTACACCAATTATAATACCAAAACGGCAAGATCTTTGATTTTTTTCCGTCCCTATTAGCAGAATAGGTATTAAATAATTAACATCGAAAACATTGCGGGAGTGGGCAATAGTTAACTTCTTACCAGTTATTCGATTTTACAAGACACGCGTTTTCGGGTATAATAGTGTTAGATGAATAATTCCACATTTTTTTTTCCGGTTTATCTAAGTCCGACGAATTTTTACATACTGGTTTTTAAAAAATTTGTTTAAACTTACCACTGTCAATAATTCTACTTTGATCTCTTCACCAATAGAAAAAAAAAAAAGGTTTTTATTACCAAGATCGGCTTCGAAATCGATTTTTTTCAAAACTATCTACTAGAACCCTAGTCTTCTTTGTTTTACGTATATATTTGTAGGTATCCAATTATAATAAATTAAAATCAGCAGCTTGGATATAAAAATCAATATGATTAAAATTGCGTTCACACACATTGGTACAAGCGCAACTGTGGAATCAGATAAACGTCACATTACACCAATTAATTGAAGAACATAAGTATTATATACATATAATATAATATATTTGTAATTTAATCGATAGAATTATAGAGTTTATAACACTCTTTATTTATCTACTTAAAATAAAGCTAACTTTTTTATTTCTAACTGTAAATTAATAATACTAGGCGAGAAATATAATATGCTTTATCAATAAAAGCATGTTTATGCTTTCTTTATTAATAGTTTGAAACTCATTCACTCCTGAGAACCACCACATCAGACGAGAATGACCCAAATCTGAAAGAGAAAGGAACTTTTCTGTATCACTGGAGCGAAAGTATGATTGTATGCCGGATATAAGAAACTACTTAACAATGAAATGGACATATTTCATTCATAAAAATTATGTTTTATATTTTATTCATAACAATTATAAAAAATAAGAATGCTCAGAAGAATTAAAGGACAATATTCAATAAGTAATTAAGGTACTTTTGTGCTTACTAACTATTGAAGAGAATTGTTATTTCAGAGAAAATCTCTAGATCGTAAAGACGAAATATCAGATTAAAGGAAAAGATAACAAAAAAAAAAAAATACAGACTTGCGCTTTTAGGCTTTTCTTTCAACTTAATTCATATTTCCTTTCCTCTGCATATCGCTATCCTACCTCACTGACAGAACGGTCAAAGTGAACACAGATTTCGCCTATTCAACCACCTTCTCTTCTCAATCTGCTGATATCCCTCAAGGTAGTAAGTATCATACCTCCAAGCTTCATCTTTAGCCTTCGCCCAGTCAAACAGATCGGCTACCTAAGAATGGAAGTCGCTAAAAGGCTCACCTGGACTCCTCATCCAAGGCAGAAAACAACAAACAGACTCCTACTTTTGGAACACTTGTTAGAAAAAAGCTTCTAATTCACTAATGAAAAGCTAATCAACATGGATTAATAAGGCCCATTAAAACTTTCAGAATTGAGCTTTGTGGATCCATTAAAACATAAAATTCTTCTATGGAATTATTAGCAATATCCTTTACGGTCCTTATTTTATTATTTTATTTATTTTATTATCTATTTGTGAGGTTTTTTTTTTTTTTTTTTTTTTTTTTTGGCATTGGATAATTTTCCATAGAGCCACCCGAGTGTTTATTTTAATATTTACTCATATGTATTATATATGAGTATGTAAGGTCGCTGAGTTGGTCCAATTCAGATTTCTCGCCTTCCATAATTAACTGCATTGCCACATGAACACGCTAATTTACAACCTTGCTACGAACGATTTTCCTAATAATCCGACGTGTCTGAAAAGATAATGGCTTAATGATTGTCTGCATTGTTCTTCTTCTTTTCACGCTATTACAAAACATTTACTTAATCGTCTGGTTGTATTTTTATTTATACAGTTGACAGCAATAAATAAGTTTTTTAGAAACTTTCATCGTACATTGTCTTTTGGCATATGCATAATCTTTAATATTTTAATATTATTACAATATTAATATTTTATCAAATTCTTAAAAATTAAATTGAACTTAAATCAATGTTCATCATAGTGCGAGAAATTGCAGTCGCAGCCAATTAGTTTGTCTAGAGGAAAAGCGATTCCAATTGAGTATTCGAATACTCAAGCAACCAGTATGAGCAACTTGAGCACGAGCTCTAAAGAGTAGACCTTTGATCCCAGGAGACTCTTGAGTTGCGAGAAGGTTACTCCAGGCCAACCGCTCTATGCAATCTGGATGAGGTACTAAACCAACAGCGGGGCAGGTTAAATAGGGGCTAATAATTAAAATGGCTAGTTTCTATGCGGCCATTAAGTCAAAAATGGGCACTCCAGGAGCGGGACCCTTTCTGTTAAATGATGTAACATTGTAGGAACAGCCTGGAGGTCTTTGAGAATTTCTCTTTAATGGTTTCTTTCTTCTGTATGTCTTACTATTCTTACAAAGAAATAAATATAATAATAAAAAATTAGTAATGTCCTGAAGCATTAGAAAATTAAAGAAATAATGTTTTGTTTTATAGCTATAATAATACTGTTTTGGAGGTTGTTTTAATATGAACGCGTAAAACCTGTTTGTCACAAACGCCTTTGATTAAATCTATATTATTTTGATTAAACGTATTTATTCTAAGATGTAAAATGCATTAAGTTGGAACCGATTTTTATAATCGGTAATAAAAAATAAATAAATTTAATATTTAGTTTGAGAATACGAAAAATTAAAATAATAGCAGGAAACAGGAATAGAAATAGAAAAATAAATATAAACAATAGTTCCAGATATCTAAAAGAAATGACCCTGTTTAAGAAATTTTTATTATTTCCCAAAGCGTTGGATACATTTTTTAAATGCATACATACTCTATACTCTCATTATTAAAAAAATGGCTTAAGTTCGCCTTTGATAAGAATAAATTAATCAAAAGGAAAAAAATAGAATATTTTCTATCCATATAAGTTATTGATAATTTATATTAATAAATTTAAAAAATAAATAAATTATTTACATGAAAGAAACAATACCCAATAATCATTAAAAAAATTCGTCGTATGTAAAGATATAGTGTCACTGAATACCACAAAAGAAAAATAACCCACCAAAAACCTTTTTAAAATAACTTAATATGATTAAAACAATATAGCTGATCAAGCAACATATATATTAGAATAAATTTATTTATTCTATCCCTATTACTTCCCTGTTTTAATATGTATAATAAAGAAGGGCGCTGTGATAAACTTTTTAAAAAACTTTTGACATTTTATGTGACATATGGCCCCTAATTCTTTACAGCTAACAGGATTAATTTGCATGTGAATGAGATAGCCTCTTGTTTGTCTTCTACCGGATTAAAGCAATGTTTGTGATTGCTTTGTATCACAATCGCCCCTATTTCCCTAAGCTAATTTGTTTAGTGGAGTTGTTATTACTATAAATCAATTTATCGTTAATTTCTTGTTTAAATATAAGTCTAATAATATAAAGTTTGGTAATATAACTTAAGCAACTCAAAAAGAGTTGGGAAATCGATGAAATTATTGATAGCTCGTATTCCAGATTCAAGACCAGAAATAAATTTAAAAAAGCCTAAATTTACGGATATATTTATATTTATCAAATTAAGATAAGGAAAAATATAGTAGTAGTGTGAAAGCATGGTCCACATACTGCCGCAGCAGCCGCAGGGAGGAGGTCGTCCTTACCCGTTTGAGAATAGGCCATACTGCACTAACACACTCTTATTGAATAAGCTAACTCCATCCAGCACTGCAAATCTACTTTGAGTATTAAACATATATTTGAAGAATGTCCTCATTACATTTTATATATAAATAAAATAAAACATGACCCCAAATATATCAATAGCTCTATCCAACAACTAAAATTCTATAACATTAGTATTTAAATTGTTGAAAAAAACACGACATTCTGAATACATTGTAGTACTTTTGCTAGTGATATCAACATATACAGGCAATTTTGATTGATGATATTTTACATGTAATTTATTATTTTTGTTTGTTAAAGTTAATTAACAATCCACCTTTATATTTCGAAAAAAACAAATTATTAGGCGTTGATGACTTGAAATGTTTTACGCCTTGAATTCATAACAAACAAACAATGTTGTAGTAGTTAAAAAAATTATTCTTAATTATATCCAATATATAATTGGTTTCTTAACCTCCTGGGATATTTTTATTATGGGTATAGTTGCTGTTGACAGTATTGGAGCAATCACCAGGACAATCTCACAAACAACATTTATTGCTTCATCTACAACGTTTCGGCTATGTCGCCATTTTCAAGTCTCAATCTGACTAATGATTTAATTAATCCTGTTTTATTAAACAATGCCTTCATCAACCAAAATAAAACTTCTTCTTTTTTTTATATTATATATGAGGCGTTTGGTTTCAAAACCGGCTACATCCATTTCCAACAATTTTTCAGGACTGATCAAAAAAAGATCAATTTAAAAAATTAATCAATTTAACAAATTTTCGTTGTTTTTCCAACAATTAACTTCAAACAAAAATTTTTGACAACTTTTTTCACATTTTCTTTTTTAAATCTCATTTAACATTAAAAAATATGTTGGATGTACCTGACTTTGATAAGAAAATATCAATTTTTGGATAAATTATAAATAGAAATGTTTTAAAAACTAATCTCTTTATTTAATATGAAAAATATATACATAGTGATTATTTTTTAAATATACAAATTTTCACTTAAATCTTGATATTGACCCACATCCATATTAGTACCATGCGTCATTGTACTGTCTATTACAACTTTGTAGAATTCTAGGGTACCTATTGATCTCCAGTCTTCTCCATAATGTTTTTCTTAATAGAGTATCAACATCATCCAACTGTTTGGAAACATGGATAGGAAAACATCCTACCGTTTGGAATTTCGAAAAATTTAAGGTTTTCTGAAAAGTGAAGCTTGGATAGAACCGCTTTTGATAAGAAATGGAATCTTTAAGTATTGATTTTCGAAGGAGGTTCTTTTTAAAAAAACGCGTCTAACACATTATTTCTAACATTAATAACTTGCAAAAAAATGTTTTTGGAAAAAATGGATGTAACCGGTTTTGAAACCAAACGCCTCATATATAAATCATTATATTAACGATATGACGACACCAGTTAATGGTTTATATGTATAATATAAAATAAAACAAGATTTATTTTGGTTGATGAAGGCATTGTTTAAAAAAGCTGGATTAATTAAATCATTAGTCAGATTGAGACTTGAAAATGGCGACATAGCCGAAACTTTGTAGATGAAGCAATAATTGTTAATTGTGATATTGTCCTCGTGATTGCTCCAATACTGTTAACAGGAACTATACCCATAATGTTAAAAAAAATTGTAGACTGAATAAAAGTATGCGTAGTAATAAAGACGAAACGCGTACCATCAAATATACAATCAATAACTTTAGCAGTAAAATTATCAACCCAAAACTCAGACAAGGGTTAAAGCTTATTCATACAAAAGAAGAAATGAGGACGATGAAGATTTCCACTAAAAAGATATGTATCAGCGAATCTTTCCTAAGTGCATGCTACTGAAATGGAAAGAGAAGTTCTTAGCTGTAATAATAGCTATTAAAAAAATCTAAAAGGAGACGTCTTAATAAGGAATAAAATATCCTTTGTTTGTTTCACGAGAACAAGAAGACAAAAACAGCATCCAGAAGTTAAACGGTAATTACTTATACAGTTACCAATTTCTTTTATAATTCCCATTTCCTTGAATTAAGTAGCTTAGAATTTTCTTGTAAAAGAAGATCATTATAATTTCATGCATAAATCATGAGTATGATAACAGCAATGAGTGTAAATGAAAAAAATAAATCAGGCATATCTTTGGTTACTTAAAATAAAAGAACAGTTCATTTTCCGCAACATCACAACAACAATAAACTAATAAAAATATGCGGGGATCCATTTGAATTTATTATCTTCAATGAATCTTAACCTACCGAAAATGGAAAGCAGAACCTTCTACAAAGCTAAAAATAAATGTCACATCTATTTGTATAATATTTTATAAGGATGAATAAGTAACAATGTTTTCAGAAAAATAGATTGTATGAAACAGAAACGACCGTTCTTCAACAAAAATAATATATTGTTATCTTAAAGTAACATAAAACTAATATTCAAAATATAATCCGTTGTGGTGCACTGTCATGCCACATTGTTTAGCCAGTTGCTTGATCTATATTGATACCTATCCTTTAGGATAAAATTCAAACTTCCTAAGAATGGTGGCTCGAATATTTGAAATGGATTATTTATTTTATTTTATTTTTTGTCATTTCAGGGAGGGGGCAATAGAAAATAAAAATCAAAACGAATAAAAATCTGACGGTCCAAAGACCTGACAGTATAATTTTAAAAAATCTTTAGTCTGATGAGAATCATTCGGGCTTCGTCTCTCGGGAACAGAAATCCTTTACTCATGGCGTGTCGATGGTGACACGGTGTCTTTAGAACTCTATACTCCTTGGCTAGATCACGAGTAATGAAATATCTTGCTGAAGGACCTCATCAATCTCGAGTGATGGTCGACTTTGGCCATTTTTCCTTTCCTGGGAGGTATCTCGTTAAAAAAATCTTTAAGCAAATGCTGGTGGTCAAGGACACCTTCTCCTTAATTTCAGTTGATTTCGCGAACTATTTCGTCGACTAAACGAGGTTTTTCAAATAATGTTTAGATAACAAAAGTTTCATATGATACCTTAATGTTGCTTTTTCATTAAAAGCTTTTGAAATAACGCTTTATCCAGCCAGTCCATTGTCGATAAGATTAGACGCGTAAACCAAAACGTTATGGTAAACAACAAAAAGGATTACTTTCTTACACTTTTTAGGAATCGTGCCATTGACGAAACATTCATTATTTCTTATTAACCCTATGATTTTAGTAATATTTTTTTCGGTTTTTCTAATTCATAAATGTTAAAGACAGCACTAGTAAAAATATATAAAATTTAAATTTGGCCAAATAATAAAAAAAAACTGAGGTCACCTTTTCCCTCAATTCCATAGAAAAATGGTTGAAATCTCCTGAAGAGGAAAATGTTCCATTAATGCATGTACAAGGAAACTAAAAAGAATTTCATGATGTAAGCAATTATCATAGATTAATTATATGATATTAATTATATGAATTAATGTCACCACACTAACTTTCTGTACCAATTACCAATAGGAAAAATCCGAAATATTAACTTCATTGATATTTCCTTCTGTATCACAAAGTAAACAAAAATGAAAACTTACAATAGTTATAATTTATGGTCATAACATAGAACAACAAACGACCCGTTTTCCAAAGAAAACTAAGGCCAAACTTCAAATGATATATCTCGTTAAGAGATAAGAATTTCTTCTTTTTTTTGTCCTGTAAGAAATCATGCGCTGTTTTGATATAAAATGCACATAAATTTGTATCATTATTGGGTTGTTCACGAATATTTTTTTTAATTCTTTTTTGGTCAACCTTTTGGGGAATCGTGCCCTATAGATAAGTTCAAACTGCTTTGAGGGGGGAAACATATCATCGGGAAACGTATTATCGAAATCGCAATGGCCGTTTTGGCTTTGCAGTCTACAGAAACTGGCAAAAAGTAAGGTTTTCTGGTGACCGTTTTTAAACTACAGTGCACAAAGTTAAATGTTTAAATGACTACATCAAGAAAGTTTCATATGTGCGCACAACTATATAACAAAACACAAATGTACCAGAAAAAAAACTTTATAAATGCCCATGATCGTGTTCTAGGGGTTTAAAAAATTAAAGGGGTTGGGTGTATACTGCATATTTCCCCACCCCAGATTACTTTCGATACAGTACAATACTATGTATTAGGTACATTTGGGAAAAACATCACTAACAGTAAAATAAGCGAAGCTACACACACAATCTTTAAGGAACCTAAAGAATGCCCAAAACCAATAGTGCCATCCTAAGCTCTTATCAGCATACTATAATATAAATAGTTCAGTATTTTATTTAATAAAAAAAGAATTTTTAAAAATAAAAAATAATAGGTACTTAAAACTATTAGAAGGGGAGATAAAATTGAAAAACAAAACAGGGAAATTTAAATTGACACCCAAAATCTATTAATAAATCTTGTCTAAATTAATAAATCTACTATTTGTATAGGGTAATATCCCCAAAGACAAATAAATTATCTATCTATCTATCTAAAATTAATAAATCTATTATATCTTATTAATAAATTAGGTCAACAAAAATTAATTATTTAACAAAAAAAAAAGTAAAATGAATACCCGTTGCAAGAACCGTAAATATGCAAATTAATTTCACATTCCTTTGTTATTACCAAGGCTGTTATTACACAATAATAACAACGCTATTACCCGATAATGACAGGCCGTGTACGAGGGCAAACCAGTTTAAGCAGAGGAACAGCACTCCCAAATCGACGGAATTCTGGAAGTTACTCCCTTAAGACTGCTGTCAATTCCGTTATTTGTTCTGTTAAGTGTCCCAGCGCTCTGTCTAAATTGCGTCCTGAGTCGGCATAATAAGGTCGATCGAATATTCAAATCAAGTCAATCTACAGGACACATACTGAAATTTTTTTATTGGAAATTAAAAATGTTTTGCCATAGTTGGGTAATTCTATTTAAACTTTCATAACGATTTCAATCGTTACACAGCTGATAAAACGCTTATTATTGTTTTAGTATTATTTATTTTGTAGGATTTAGTATATACGTATATGTTAATAAATTGTGTTTCAATAGGATAACAAAATTCCCGATCTCACCAAATAGAAAGGTTAGCCTACGAAAGGACATTCGGAAATCTCGGAACAGTGTAGGTGTAACCGGTAACCCGATTATTTTTGTACGTTATATCATCTTGTCAACAATGCGGAGGTCGTATGAACCAATTTAAGGCCAACTGACTCTGAAAATAATTACGGAAATTTGGGATACCATAAAAATTATAGGCCGCATGTATGCAGTTTCAAACCATCTTTTAAATCAGTGCCTCTGCAATAACAGTAATCCATAGATATATGAATCTATGGATCATCATTAAAATGATGATACCTCTTTTACCATACGTTTAGTAAGGCATAAAAAAAATCAAAAGAGATTTTCTTTCATTCTTATTCTTATATTTCTCGGTTATTTATAATATGTTAAACCGTAAATGGGTCAGTAACATTTGTAGTAATGGAAATATTTAAAATACTATCCCTCTTAATTTTAATATTTAGATTTTTTTTTAATTTAAATTTTAACACTCGACTAATTGGTGCCCTTAAGGAATCCCTATAATGAATAGTCTATATATATATATATATATATATATATATATATATATATATATATATATATATATATAAAATGTAATAATCTAAAAACTCTTGTAATGTATATCATGTATTGTAATAATGTTTTGTAATGTATATATTGTATTGAATATCAATTTGTAATGTATATATGTATATCATGTATTGTAATAATGTTTTGTAATGTATATAATGCAATGTAATATTGTAATGACATGTAGTATGCCATTAAGGCATAGAGCATGGCATAATTTCAAATAAACGCTTCTTACGTAGGGTTACTACGTAATGAAAATAAGAAAAAAGAAAAAAAATATATATATATATGTGTATATATATATATATATATATATATATATATATATATTTATTGTATGCTGGGGCACACGTTAGACTAACAGAATAGTACGCCATTAAAACAGAGACAGACAAAATTAAAAAAAATTAAAGCAACCGAAATGGGCGGGCGAGTCTTTAAAAAACTTAAAATTCGATTGCCCAAAATTCATATTAAACCAGTATTCTTCCCAGCGTGCGAAAAGTTATGTAAAATTTTATATCTTCACATTCAAGTTATCTAACACTCGACTGATTGGTGCCCTTAAAGAATCGTTATAACTAAAGGCCGGATTTCGTGCAGTAAAAATTTTAAAAACGTGCAGCCGTAACGTAGCCAAACGTGCAAAAACGTGCAATAAAAATAAAAAACACTGACAAGCGTGCAATAAAAATAAAAATCTGGTGCGTGCGCGCAACACACAACTTTCACTTACCAACTTACTTAGATAAGAAATTGACGTGTTTTGTCAAATATAATTTCCCAGTCACACATTTTTCTACATCCATATCTTATTTTTGTTAACCGTTAAAGCCGTTATTGAGTAAATAAAAAAACCCGTGAAAATGATACAAACATTTATTAAGTAAAGTCCCCCCTCCGGTTAATCAATTTTAATGAAATTTTAACAGTCATATCTCGGGCATATACATACATCAAATACCCAGTTTGATCAAAATCGTTAAAGCCGATTTAGAGTAAATAAAAAAAACACGTGAAAATGTTACAAAATTTATTAAGTAAAGTCCCCCCTCCGGTTAATCAATTTTAATGAAACTTTAACAGTCATATCTCGGGCATATACATACATCAAATACCCAGTTTGATCAAAATCGTTAAAGCCGATTTAGAGTAAATAAAAAAAACACGTGAAAATGTTACAAAATTTATTAAGTAAAGTCCCCCCTCCGGTTAATAAATGTTGATGAAATTTTTACAGTCATATCTCGTGCATATAAATAGATCAAATACTCAGTTTAATCAAAATCGTTAGAGCCGTTTTTGAGAAAATCGAAAAAAACGTAAAAAGTTATTAAATAAAGTACCCCCTCCCTTTGAGCAATTCTGATAAAATTTTTGCTGTCACATCGCGGGCATATACCTACTCTAAATACCCAATTTCAGGATCGCACGGTTTATAGTTTTTGCGCTAGTCTGTTCACACACACACACACACAGACACACAGACACACACACACACACACAGACCATTTCGCGGGACTTGGTCATTTCGACTCAGGGGACCCCAAAACGTGTATTTCCGTTGAAAACCGGAAGTCGAATTTTTTCACGATCGCAATACTTCCACTTACTATATATTTCATATATAGGTAAGTGAAAGTAAAAAACACTGCCAAACGTGCAATTCAACCTTCTGCTGTGTGAAGAGGCGGTGTATAATTAAAAAAATCAAATATTAATTTAACTGGTATTTATATAATTATTGTTATATACATACACTTACTAACAAAAGTCTCTGCACACCCTCAAGCTTTTTTTTTATTTTACCTAAAGATACCTTATGAGCCAGATATGTGCAACGAAACTCACATATTTTTTACATAATTTAATCTATTTTAATGACCAACAATTACATTTAATATAATTTATTTAACTTATAATTTATGAGGAAAATTACATAAAATGTCAGAATATTGATGCGCCAAAAGTCTCTGCACGCAGCGGAATTAGCCAAGATACTGATATGTATGCAGTTTGCACATTATCCCATTCATCCTCCGGCTAATCCTAACTTGCCAGTGTTAATTTGGGCCCAAACAGTTAAGAGTGTGATAAAAAATGGAGGTTCCAACACCGATTCCCGACCAAATTGTAAATTTGAGGAAACTCATACGACTCTTACAGGTAAATAGGACAAATCGTCAACAGGGGCTGTAATACGGTAAGGTATGTCCTAAAACGGTATGAAGAACTGGGTACAATGGAAAGTAGATACCGCTCTGGCCGCCCCCCGTACTCCAAGCTCACCACAAGAGGGCTCATCATAAGGACTTTGGCCGAAGAACCCCACACAAGTGCTCTAAATTTAGCAGGCATGGTGTAAGAAAATTACAAGATTGGGGTATCTGCACAAACGATTAGAAGAACCCTAAAGAAAGCTGGCTATAATGTGCGTAAGCCTAGGTGTAAGCCATTCATTAGTAAACGAACCGGATATTGAAACTGCAGTTCGCAAAGGAACTTGTAAACAAGCCCTTATAGTTCTGAAAACGTGTTTTATTTATTGACGAGAGTAGATTTAGCATTCATGGATCAGATTAAGGGGGAAAGTATTGAGAAAACCTAACAAAGAGCCCCTGGAAAAAAACATAGTTGGTACTGTGAAACATTGTGGAGGGAGTGTTTTGGTTTGGGGGTGTATGTGTGCTGCTGAAATTGGTAATTTGAAATTTATCGACGGAATAATGGACCAACACGTTTATATAAATATTTTGAGGAGGAATTTACCGGAAAGTTTAATGAAGTTTGATCTCCAGGAAAAATTCATTTTTCAACAAGATAACCACAGCGCGAAAAGTTCAAGAATAGTTGCTCTACAATGCTCCAACGCAACTTAAAACACCTCACCAATATCCTGATCTTAATCCAATACAACATCTGTGGGATCAACTAGGCCGTCAGAAAGTAAAAATTAAAATAAAGAACAAAGACCACTTAAAAAGAGTACTGAAGGAATTGTGGAGTAAAATTACTACAGGAACTACAAAAAACTAGTTCAAACCATGCCAAATAGATGATGAGAAGTGATAAGAAATAAGGTAGGAACGACTAGCGTAAAGTTGATTTGGCATCAATAATTAAGCTTCAAGTTGAAGAAAAATGATGTGTGCAGGGACATTTGGCGCATCAATATTCTGACATTTTATGTAATTTTCCTCATAAATTATAAATTAAATAAATTTTATTAAATTTGATTATTGTTAATTAAAACAGATTAAATTATGTAAAAAATGTGTGAGTTTCATTGCCAATATCTGGCTCATAACCTACCTTTAGGTAAAATAAAAATAAACCTGGAGGGTGTGCAGAGACTTTTGTTAGTAAGTGTATGTGCTTACAAAACCAACAAAAAAAATGTTTGCTAGGAATCATAATTAAACAAAACTAATAATATATATATAGTAAAACATAAATTTTCGTAATTTTCTACTAACTATATTAATTTATCAAATAGTAATTTCTAAAATTATATCGTATTAAATTTACAATAATGTACATTTCCATATTATGCTTCGTAAATTCATCTCCAACTTTCTCGATAATATTAATCTGTGATCTCAACGTTAAGGTTTGCTCTTCAAGCTTTTTTATTTGCGAAGGTAGAGCCGATAAATGGGATCTTATAAATGCTAGATCTGATGCAACAGATGTAAAATTTAAAAAAAAATTTTACTTTTTGCACAGATACTGCATCATCTTCAAGAGTAGAAACAAACTTTAAAATTATTAAAATGATCTGAATAAAATAGGGCTGCTTCGATCCATGTTCCCCATCTAGTTATCACAGGTTCTGGGGGAAGGGAGCAGTCCATACTATTTCTATAAGCTGTAACGCGGTGAGGAGCTTTTAAATATATTTTTTCCCGTTATTAACAAGTTTGTTCATATTTCGGCAAATTTCGCTCACTTTTTCAGCATCACGGTTTAAATCATGCGCTACACAAGTTACATGTACCATATTTGAATAAAAAGCTTTTAATGCTTCTCCAGCTTTTACCATATACGGAGCGGCATGGCTAAAAAAAAAAAAAAAAAAGGATTTTATCTTGGTAGGATGTTTGACAGAAAAAATTTGCTAACTTGTCATTTACAAATCGAGAGACAGTCTCGTAGTTCGTTTTTGGAAGCTGCTTACATGAAATTAAGTATGGTTTGGGTTCAATCTCCAGGTGTAGGATTCCAACAATTATACTGCAAATATTAAGTCCCCGTGGGTCTGTTGTTTCATCTACCATGATGTAAATATAATTATTTTCCACTATTTTTCGTATTTCTTCAACAGAATGTTTAAACCAGTTTTTGAGGTACGACGAGCAGCTTTGTTTGTTGTAATTGTTGAATTGGAGTCCGCTTGGATTTTTGTGCTGCAGTTAACTGCGTGTTTTCCCGTCTTCTTTCAATTCTGGGTATGGTTTTATCCATTTGATTTTGGAAGATTGGCTGGCTGTCACTTTAGGCCCTAGGTCAATAGTGAAAATTTTTGTACTTGTTTACCGAACTAAACTCAACTTCAGAATGATATGGAAATAAAGGAGTAGGTGGGAAGGTTGAGTCAAATCCAGTTAGAACTTCTAAGAAAGTTAATACAAAGGAACGTTGTTCGACACAATACCATTTCCGTAACGAGTTCCAAGAAATATTTTGAAATCGTGAATAATTTTTTCTTTCTTAGAAAATTAGGTAGAAAAATAAATTATAAATACATACATATATCGGTATTATTGTTGGTGATTTTAAAATAAATCATAACTATTCTCTATAATAAAAATTAAAAAAAAAAAATCAATATTTTTAATGAAATATCAAAAAGTGCACTTTCGTGCACTGAAACCTAAAATGTGCAAATTTGTGCAGTAACCCTCAAAATGTGCAATTTCGTGCAAAATAAAACTTACATATGTTGATCAGGAAGCCTTAATTCGTGTAAATAACTTGTCCCCGATCGATTTCAAGCAACCGAAAAAAAAGTGCAATTGCACGAGAATCCGGTCTCTAGTTATAACGAATACATAGCCTATATATTTCAGCAGTATTCAATTAACATATTTTTAACGAGTGAAAATTTCATTAGAGGTTCATTCCATATCAAGTGGTCCAAAGTGGTTGCTCGATCATTTTAGAAATTTTTTATAATTTTACGACCAATTACGTATGGAATCAGTAGTTCAAATCAATTCTCAAAACACCGTTTTTGAGGGTAAGTTTTGGGTATAAGGGCATGTACGCCAAAGCTGATTTTTGGCATCATAATAAACCTAACTAAGTAGCTTTCATTAAAAGTACTCTTAACCCGTATATTCTTTACATTATTTTTTTATGAATTTTTAAAGTTCAGATTTTTTCATTTTATGTTAACTTTAGGCTCTAATATCTCTGGTGGGCCGCTTAATAAAAATCTCATTTTTTTACATGTTATGCTTACATGCAACATAAACTTACTGCAAGAAATTTCAACCTGTTTATTTGAGTACATTGGTAGCTACGAATTTTTGAAAATGGCCATATTCGTGCTTATTTAACAATGTGTAAACTTGATCATACTTCATTAAAATTTTATTGTTTGTGAAGTTCTTACTTTTAATAGCCTTTATTAATTGTTTTGTTTTTTAATTTTATCTATGTCCAACTGAAAATATTTTTAATCACTTTTTCATTAAAAACAATAATAAAAATTTAATATAGTAGATTTTAATTATAATTAAACCCAATATTTTTTTTTCGCATTAGACATAGATAAAATTAGAAAAAAAACAACAATTAATTAGGGTTATTAAAAGTAAAAAATTCACAAACAGTAATATTTAAATGAAATATGATCTAGTTTACCCATTGTTAAATGAGCACGAAAATGACCATTTTCAAATATTCGTAGCTACCGATGTACTCAAATATACAGGTTGAAATTTCTTACAGTTGCATACAGTTGTTGTTATGTTGCATGTAAGCATAACATGTAAAAAAATGAGATTTTTGTTAACTGGTCCACCAGAGATATTAGAGCCTAAAGTTAACAAATAATTAAAAAATGTGAAGTTTAAAAAATATGGTAAAGAAATTACGGGTTAAGAGTACTTTTAATGAAAGCTACTTAGTTAGGTTTATTTACATGCCAAAAATCAGCTTTCATGTACATGCTCTTATACCCAAAAGTTACCCTCAAAAACGGTATTTTGAGAATTTAAAGCAGTTTTTTTAATAGCACTTTTCAAGTATTAGACTTCAAAATACTCAAATAATAAAGAGACGAAATATAGAACAGACTTTAAGGAAAACAATCGTGTTTGAATTATTAGACTATGACTTATCATCCTTGAGAAAATTAGTTTTTCTTCCTTGTTAAATAAGCACGAAAATGGCCATTTTCAAAAATTCGTAGCTACCAATGTACTCAAATATACAAGTTGAAATTTCTTGCAGTAGGTTTATGTTGCATGTAAGCATAACATGTAAAAAAAGTAAAAATCTGGGGTGATGCGCGCAACACAAAACTTTCACTTACGAACTTACTTGGATTAGAAATCGACGTGTTTTGATAGGTAAACGCCATTCCTCAGCTTCACAAATTTTTCCACATTTAAATATATACTTATATTTGTATATCTCCATAAGTTATAGATTATCTGTATAGCAAAATTTGGTAATTCTCAGCACTTTTCGATTCATTATTGCTAATTTATTTATGAAGGGACTAATTTCATCAACAGTCGAGTTTTTTTTACTGCTTGCTTGTTTCTTACTACGAGTTGATATTTGAAATACATCGTGAAGGTGAATCAATAGGTGTATTTACGTCTCTTATTCCTTTCTGGAAATCAAGAACGATTACTGTTCCTCTAAAATCGCTTTATATTGTTTTCGAAAATTTATTATGGAACAAAAGTTGCTAGACTAAAATATACCTATATTAATTATAGACCATTATCTTATACCATATTTTTACAAACCTGCGATGATGCTTCAGAAATTTGAGCATCACGTATTTACTCTCTAAAGTAACATTAATCTTTTTATTAATAAATAAAAGTTTTTATTTTCATAATACGGTTAATAAAATTTTTGCTGTCATATATACAAACATCAAATACCAAGTTTAATCAAAATCGTTAAAGCCGTTTTTGAGTAAAAAAAAAAAAAAAACACGTGAAAATGGGACAAAATTTATAAAGGAAAGTGCCTTCTCCGTTTAACTAATTTTGATAAACTTTGGGCAGTAGCATCTTGGGCATATTCATACATCTAATACACAGTTTGATCAAAATCGTTAAAGCCGTTTTTAAGTAAATAAAAAAAAACACGCGAAAATGGGACAACATTCATCAATTAAAGTGCCCCCTCCAATTAATCAATTTTTATGAAATTTTTACTGTCACATCGCGGGCATATAGATACACCAAATACCGAGTTTGGTTAAAATCGTTAAAGCCGTTTTTGAGTAAACAAAAAAAAACACGTGATAATGAGACAACAGTTATTTAGTAAAGTGCCCCCTCCGTTTGACCAATTTTGATGAAATTTCGGCTGTCGCATTACGGTCATATACATACATCAATTACCAAGTTTAATCAAAATCGTTAAAGCCGTTTTTGAGTAAAAAAAAAAAAAACACGTGAAAATGATACAAAATTTATTAAGTAAAGTCCCCCCTCCGGCTGATCAATTTGATGAAATGTTTGGCTATCACATCTTTGGCATATACTTACATCAAATACCCAGTTTGATCAAAAGCGTTAAAGTCGTTTTTGAGTAAATAAAAAAACACGTGAAAATGGGACAACATTCATCAATTAAAGTGCCCCCTCCAATTAATCAATTTTGATTAAATTTTTACTGTCGCATCGCGGGCATATAGATACACCAAATACCGAGTTTAATCAAAATCGTTAGAGCCATTTTTGAGGAAATCGAAAAAAAACTAAAAATTAGACAAAATTCTTTAAATAAAGTACCCCCTCCGTTTGACCAATTTTGATGAAATTTGTGCTGTCACATCGCGGGCATATACATACACTAAATACCCAATTTCAGGTCTGTGCGGTTTATAGTTCTTGAGCTAGTCTGTGCACATACATACACACACACACACACACACACACACACACACACACACACACACACACACACACACACACACACACACACACACACACACACACACACACACTCACACACACACACACACACACAGAGACCATTTCGCGGGACGTGGTCGAAATTCGAAACTCAGGGAAGTCGAAATTTTTCACGATCGCAATACCTTCCTTACTATATATTTCATATATAGGTAAGTGAAAGTAAAAATGAGATTTTTATTAACTGGCCCACCAGAGATATTAGAGCCTAAAGTTAACATAAAATGAAAAAATCTGAACTTTAAAAATTCATAAACAAATAATGTAAAGAATATACCGGTTAAGAGTACTTTTAATGAAAGCTACTTAGTTAGGTTTATTATCATGCCAAAAATCAGCTTTGGTGTACATGCCCTTATACCCAAAACTTACCCTCAAAAACGGTGTTTTGAGAATTTAAAGCAGTTGTTTTCAATAGCCCTTTTTAAGTATTGGATTTCAAATAATAAAGAGAACACGAAATATAGAACAGACTTTAAGGAAAACAATTGTGTTTGAATTATTAGTCTATGACTTACCAGTCTTGAGAAAATGAGTTTTCTGTGAGAGATTAAAAACTCAAAAATCGGCCAGAAAGGTGAAACAAAAATGGCTGCCATTTTGAAACGGTTGATCCTAAATTTTTTTTAAAAATTGATTTGAACTACTGAGTCCATACGTATTTGGTGGTAAAATTATAAAAAATTTCAAAAATGATCGAGTAACCACTTTGGACCACTTGATATGGAATGACCCTATACGTCTTTATATACTTATAACATATACAATACTTCTAAAATTGTGAATTATTGTGGAAAAAATCATGAAAATAATAAATAATTAATTTAATGCTGATATTGCATAAAATCCGGAGGAAGTGATTCTGGGTGAGATAAAAGAGGATATTAATGTGAATGCTAGAAAGAAAATAAAATGAAAGGGGTCTGAGCTTTTGGGGTAGAATTGAGTTCCGAGCTAAATGAAGTATTTTTTTAATGCATCATTTTTATAAGAATCGATTTATTTTTTATTTTTCTATTTATATATATATATATATATATATATATATATATATATATATATATATATATATGGTATATATATTACGAACTGGGTCCGTTTGAACTATGATGAGAAACTTGAAATAACTGGAATGTAACTAGAATTAATTAAAAACTATTTGTTTAATTAAGTTTGGTATTTTTTAACTTTTACTACAGAAAAAGCAAATATTCCTTCAATCAATTAGATGCATTACTAAAGGAATAAAAATTCAATTCGCTTTTTATTTAGTTTTTCCTTTTTTTCAATTGTTAGTTCTGGAGGGGAAACACATATCAGCTGAATTTGACAGCCTATCTAATTTTGTGAATCTGCTAATCCAAGTTATTCCATTGGTGCGAAAAATCAATATACTCGATAATAACATCTATTAGGTATTTTAGACTTGGACTACGGGTACTAAATGCCAGTTAGGGTTTATTTCCAAATTTGTTTCATATTTTCAGCCTTCAAGAACATATGCCTTAACGACACACACAGGGGTATTTGGCCCTAAAAGTTGGCCAAAACCCATTTTTTGATATTTGAAATTTCTGGTAAATAATGACTGGAAGTTCAAGTAGAGGACCTGTTGGATCATGTAAGATGATTTTTATCTCTTCCAGGCCCTTAATCCGGCCAATTCAAATCTGACCTTATCCTTTAACTCGTCTGTGCTCATAAGTATTGGTCTACAAAATATATTATTTTTCTTTGTTCTTACTGAAGTATCGGCATTATCATATGATGGATAGTTCGAGGCCAGGTCTGTACTTGTTATCCAGATAGTTATAATTTTTTTGTATTCAATACTAGTATCAATATTTTTTTGTGTTTTGGTAGGTATATTTTAGAGCTAAAAATTAAATTTGAAGGTTAAAAAGTTATACTTCTGGGCATTTCTGGGCAACGAAATATTTTTTATGATAATGTATAATTATCGTAGATTATGTTTCTTGAAAAACATTCTGCGAATAGTTGCGATTCGGAGACTTATAATTTTTTATTACTAAAATGGCAATTTCATTAAATAATAAAAAAATTTTGTTATATTTTCATTTATTTGTATTTTAGGATCTTCAGAAAGAATAACTGTAACCTGACTAGAATTATTTGACATATTTTTAAAGTCAAAACATTCGCTTTTAAACAAAAGAAAAGGAATTTTTGGTGTCTTTTCTCATTGGGAAATATTGTAATAACCTAGATCACGTGAAAGAGCTAAAACAAAATTATCCATTTTGAGGCATGATTTCCAAGTGACATAGAATGCTTCTTCAAGGAAAAGAAATGTTTTTGAAACAGAAACACACATTAATTTAATGTACAAGGAGAAACTTTATCAATGGTACACAATCTGTTCACAAAATTTTAAGAGATGGTTTTGAAGTGATAAAAAGTCCTCTGCTTCATATTGGTCTTTTATCTGAGGAAGCAGCAGAAACCCGAAATAACCATTTTCGGATTTATAGAGACCAAGGTATCAGGTTTTGTAAGGAAACTTAAGAAATGTTGTCTCCCCCCAACCAACTTAACCGATAATGGTGATTCCGAAAGTTCATTAAGTGACGAGGAAAGTGAATAATGAATAATTAAATTTAATTTGCATTTTTAAGAAAGGTTGGTGCGTTTCTTCCTGGGATATAAGTTGTATTTCGAAGAGGTATTGAACAATTCTTAATGAATTAGGAAAACACATTTTTTTCTTTATCACCATAACTTTTTATATTCACCTATTTTACACTATTTTCATTTTTTTTTAGAAGAACAGTAATAGATAAATGATAATAAATCTTTAATTAGTTACAAGCATATTTCATGGCTGCAATACATAAAGATAAAATAATATGAACATAAATTGTAAACCCATGGATGCCTATTTCACATTCGGTGGAGTTATGTAAAAATTTATTTTATGAAAATTTTCTCCTTAGAGTATTTTTTTAACTGCTAAAAAAACATTTTTAATGTCTATTACAAATATAGAAGCCATTTTGAGGACTTTTGAATTAATAAAATGGAAGGAAATAGTTTTGGCCAGCTTTTCGGGTCAAATACCCCTGTGTGCGACAGTGGATTCACCTCGTGTTGTGATGGAGCAAGAACCAATCCTTGCTTGCGGTGCTCTTGCCGGTAACAGATGGACAGAAGGAATCCTAGGAATATTTTAACCCTCTCTAGAAATATAGCACTTAATAAGAGTAAGTGAAAAATATAAGATACTCGTATATATGTTAATGAATAATTTAATATAAATGCATTTTAAATAATCTAAAAACAGAAGCTATTTCTTAAATCCAAGCGATATGAAATCATACTTTAGGAATAAAACATTAATTAATTTTCACATTATGAACGAGCCAAATCTAACTACAGTTATAAACAATCAATTGTTGTCTTTTTATTTTAGCAATGATGTGGTTGTTTGCCAGCCAACTATGCCCGGAATATTATTTTTATTATATTTTAATATTATTATGCTTATGAACTAGTAATTATTGATTATAATGTTAATAATGCTGAAACTTACAATTGATTCTTCAAGAGGTTTACAGGGAAAAAAGGACACCTCGCCTTCGTAAAAAAATGATAGTTGATGACAGTAACGCCCAATCTCATGATTTATCATCATTGAAAGCTGACCCTACAAAGTATCAAGTCAAAGGAATAAAGGTTTATCATACCTTCATGAAAATTTAATAGCATGTCTGCAGATGATAAATAAGAATACTAATACAGCAACAGGCTAAAGCAGTAAAGAAGGAAAACATAAGATCCTATAATTTAGGAACCTGACCCAGTTCTGAGTTTCGGAGAGTCGTAAACTTCCTTTAAGGTTGAGACCCTGATTAAATTTTGCAGGTCTCACCGCTATGAAGCCAATAGGGCCTTCGAGAGGACACCTGCTCGGTACCATTTGAAGGAATTAGGCCACGGGAGGGACAATGAAAGAAATAACCGAGGAGTCTACTTGGCGTGAACCGTAAGAGTGTGAGGTGAATCCCCGATTATCCACGGTGTTAGCTCTGACCTCAGCCCTCTCTCAATGGCATCTTACTTCCACAAAAAAGAGGAAATAGTGGCTATAAGAACTTCTAGATATTCATTTTTTTTTCAATTAAATTTACAACGGTACATTAAAATACATCCAAAACTTTCTTTGATCCTCGAAAATTTCAATTTTTACCCCATTTCCTCTAACAAAAATCAACCAATATTATTGTATGAAAGGGCATATATATAAATACCATACCTTCCAGCAACTAATTCAGTCTTGGTCAAGGGAAAACAAAACAACTGAAAAAATCGAGATCTTTTAAGCTCTCTTCGACAAACATTAAGGTACTAATCATCAATATAACAAGACAGTTATAAAACAGCTATTAAAAGTTATTTAATCAATATTAAAGATAGTATGTTGAAGCTTAAACAAAAAGAAAAACCGTGATACTGTATTTTTTCTTCCCAATCAAGCTTATCATGCAGGATAAAAAAAAAAATAATCCGAATTATGATTAGTAAGAAACCATAGGTACACAACCATAGCGCTTTATTGACTCTGTGTCATAAAATGACAATGGATAACATAATATTAAGATTAGATAAAAGGAGGACGAGACCAAACATAAATAATTATTTAAACTCACTAATTTTTACACTGTCAGTAAAATTATAATCAATTAATATTTTAAGAGCCAGTCCACAGATAAAAGCATATAAACCCTTAGTTAGAATGTTTACTGATTAAGAGTTTATTCAAATATAAGTGTGTGTTATTTATTTTTTTATATACCAGTTTCCAAACAAAAAACTGTGAAAAATCTATCAAGCTCCTAAAAAAAACTCACCGAGCGAATGATAAGTAAAAGGCGACAGAGGGTCAGTATCCGGTCAAAGCGGAAGTCAGAGCAAATAAAGGCTGGACAAGAGCGAGCTCTATTGTTGGACTTTCACGTAAACCTGTTACACAAGAGCCAGTCAACACACTCCAGTGTCTTCATGGCCAGCGAGAGAACCGACCTAAATAACCAAAACAGCTGATTTTGGGATCGACAGAAGGATCCTTCGCAACTGATGTGGGAAGTGAAATGTGGGGCGTTGGTGCGGTGCTGTGTACCACAAGTCATACGTTACTTCCTCGTTACGTTAAACAAGATCAATAAAACATCCGTACAGGATAGGTGACGGCCACGAGTCCTGTGGTGTGGCTGCGGTTTTTGAACATGTTGAAGCTTCCTTAATCATTCAAAATTTTTTATAGAATTTTGATTTCATATAAAATTTAATAAAAGTAATCTGTGAATATCCTTATTTTTTACGCTTTATTTAATCGAAATTTAACTTGAAAGTCCTGCCTTTTGGCGAGATCTTTCCTTCAGAAAGCAACTTCACCAACCGGGTTTTTCGGACTAGCTAATCTTCAAAATATTGTCGTTGGATGACAGCAATTTTTAAAGGTATAATTTATAAATACTATTAGATCTTCTATTTATTAAAGCTTATGGCATTTATAAAGTAAGAGAGATGCGTTAAGATCTCAGCGTCCTGCTTTTCCCTCAATAGTTAGTAAGAGTGGTTTCTGTTGTCCCCATGGACACTTCCGACATGTACTGTCGATAAGGGTTAACGACTTTTTATTCTTAGTAATATGATTTATTTTTTGCAGATTATAATAATCGACAAACAAATTAAAAAAATATTTCACAAATTGTAGCAGAACCTAATTCTTTGAGTAATTAAGTCATCTTATTTATTTTTATTATTATTTACTTACACGTACAGAATTTTACTTTAATTATTGATTCGCACCTGTCAGCAAGGTGCTGACAATTAGCTAATGAGATGGTTATTTATATTTAAAAAATATAAATCACTTTTTGTCCACGTTTGAATTTTTAATAAAGACTTTTTAGAGTGCATTGATATTTTTTTTATTTTCTACCTCCTGATTTGAAATTCCTATATACTTATATAATAATCCGGTATAAGAAGATGTCACTGTTACCTAAACATCAACCTCAATGGATTGCTGTCTAAACCAGACAGAATTCGCCCTCGCACGTCTCGAATCAGCTTCTGTTTACCTGTCAATTGAACACCGGTTATCTTCTTAACCATGTTAAAACCTTCTATATTTGGAAAAGTGAAGTAAGAAACACTCGTCTCATGCGGTACTATCAGTTCTCAATTGCTTCTTAATTCTCTGATTGTCTCTTTGGGTCAAACATATATATGCGATATTTTAATTAGTAAAGGTTATGCTCTCCCCTTAAGAGAAAGGCGTATTTTAAATTATTTGTGAAATAAATTCATTATTTAACGTTTCTGAGCTGTATGCAAGACCTAATCCGTTGAATTAATATTTTTTTAAATTAGCCAAAAAATTAGGCAGCGTCCAGAGGGTAGGCAGAATAATTGTTTTTAACTGGGCTCCATCTCATTGTGGCATAGGAGGAAATGAAAAGGCAGATGCTGCATCGAAACCGACTCGTACCGGCGATAATAGTCAGCTTAAATCCCCGAGGAGGATTGGGTAGGTAAAGTCCCAAAGGTCCCTGAGGCTTACCAGATATTTCATGATATATATATATATAAACGGTTCATTATTCATTGTATTATTAATTCATGATTGGTGCATTATTTAACCAATATCTTCCATATATATAGAGCCAATATTGACACTCGTAAATTTAAGTGAAAGATTTATGATTACAAAAAACGTTAAATATTTTATAGAAATAGATTTCCTCCATTTACAAGTCTACAATATATAATAACGATGAGACATAGGTTGTTACATACTGAGGGGATGTATGTGAAAACGTTAAAAAAGATCCTTAGGGCTCACTAACGTTAGATAATCTCATACTTCAATAATATGTCTATACACTTGGTACAAACTACATTAAATTCGACTGAAAGTCAAAATACATAACATTTTAAGATCGTCTGTACTTCAGTCCACATCGGATGAACATATACCTAAAACAAAAGAATTAATTTTCAATTTTTGTTTTCTCTCAATCCTCATTCTCGGTATTTTTCCTAAATTAAATAAACATTTTTATTATTTTCAGGAGAGGTGCAGTTTTGATAATCCCTTGTGAAAAATTAGCATACCATTTTTTGAATATTCATGTTACTATTTTCCTCCAGCTAAAATTTATTTCTCCCTTTCAATATCTCTAAAATATATTGTCGTTACTTGTAATCTAAAATATTAACCATTATGCTTGAGCGGATAATTTAATAAAGCTATTCGGTTAAAATATTAAATTATAATTCGTAGGGAAGAAGATCAAAGACCTTTTAGCGGACTTGGATTCCTCCATTACGTCAATTATAAAATATGCTGATAGCATCGGTAAAGCGATAAAATGCTTCGATCCTTTTTTCGTAGTTACGTGGACATCTGACGTCAGAGGCGACATCTGATGGACATTGTATGTCCTTGCGGGCGCACAATTCAAGTTCAGATAGTGAACCTAGTTTTGTTTTTCTTATAGGTATTTTCTAAAACTAAACTTTTTAACTGAGATTTAATATTTAAGAAGATTTTTTTAATTATCAAAATTTAATGCATTAAAAATAAAGACATTTATTTAGAAAAATAAATGTTTTATATTTTAAAAAAATTCTGACCTCAATACCAATGAAATAAAAAAAGTAGTTAAAAATTTTTTTCACGCATCCCATTGATAAATTTGTTTTAATAAAAGAAGTTCGAGCAGTCAAATGGCCGGGACTTCGAAAAGTTTAATAGATATGTTAGTCAACCACGTAATGTAAATTATTTCTAATAAACAAAATTACAATCTAAAAGTAGAATAAACAATATACGGGAATATTTTTAGAAATGTCATTGTAATACGGAAACACAGCTGAGAGTGACCTCATATATTTCAACGAGTTTTCCCAAGGACTTGTAAATGTGCAAAAAGTATGCATGTTTTGGAGGCATGACAGGGATAATTTCAAGGATCAGAAACTAAATTTCAAGTATCTATCTCTCTGTTTATTCATATATGTTTATTATATATATGTTTATTTGTATATGTGAATATATATTATATATATATATATATATATATATATATATATATATATATATATATATATATATATATTCACATAAAATCAGATCTATTCTGTTAACGTGGTGAAATTCAATTATATGAGTTGGTAAATGTTAATACGCTAACTGAGTAAGCCTAGAAGAACGGGAAGATTACTTACTACACCCAGCTAAGTCATGTTAATCAGGCGCGGATCTAAAATAGCATTAATGGCTTAATTAACAAAGTGAGCCGTGAACGAGTTAACATGGACTTCGGCATAGAGGAATGCGGTCTTGTCCGTAATGGTTTTATAAGATAGGACTCCTAACACTTGCCAAACTGTTCTCAACAATTATTTCTTTATGTATTTGGTTTGACTTGGACCCCCAGTTTAAACCGCGCAGTGACTCAGGTAATCAGGTATCAAATAAATTCCTTTTCCAAGGATGGAACATGCTCACCGCACGTTATACACCACGGGAATTCAGGACAAGTCCCGCGAAATGGTCTGCTTGTGCGAATGTACTAGCTCCAAAATGATAAACCGCACAAAACTGATTTAAGGAATTTAAGGTAGGTTAGGCCCGTGATGTGACTGTAAAAATTTTCTCTTAACTTAAACCACTAAATCGAGTAAAGAAATTAGACGTCATGCTGTATTATGTTTTGCATTGCAACATTGTCAAAGATAAAAATAAAAACTATTTTATTAGTTCTTTAGTGAGTGAAGCCCTATAAAAGATCTTAAAAAAAAAAATATTAAAAGTTTTTTTTTTAACATATATGACAATATACCTAATCCTTAATCGTTTTATTTTAATTTAAAACATTGGTATCATAATATACTTCTGAATATTCCCCCTTAAAATAATAATAACAATAATAATGAGTCGAAAGTTACTGAAAATTTTAAATTTTTATATTTTTTTTTATAAATTTTTAAATTAACAAAAATCAGTAAACAAATATGTATAAAGCTATTTTCTGTAAATTTTCTAAAATGATAACACATCGTTTTCAAACTAGGTTGGTATGCGACAGTTGTGTGTTGCGCGCATCCCACCATATTTATTTTTTTTCTTATTCGGAGTGTATGTAAATTACTGGTACTTAAAACTGTAAAATATTTCATAAGAATCCCGAGTCCTTTTAAAAATTTGCAGCTTTTTTTTCTCTCCTTGAAAATTCGTAAATACTTTGAAAAAAGATTTCTATGAATAGCGGAACTACGAAATCTATTTATAGCGGAAAACTAGAGAATCTATTTATCCTGGAAACCGCATTTCAGCATTTGGTTTTGAACTTAAAAAAATAATCTTTCTGAATTGGAACTATCAGAGGGCAATTAATGTAAATAACGAAGTCAATAATAAATTAGAAGAGTTCTTAGATTAATAAAAAAACAAATAATTTCCTAAAAATTATTCCAGCACAGCTAACAAGAAAAACTCTGAAATTAGACAACCAGCATAATCTTACTATCTCGAAAAGAGGAAAGGCAACCATGTTCGCATTTTTCATTTCCGCGAAGATAGCCAAAGTAAAATATAATAGGAAAAAAAAACTAATGATTAGTTATTTATAAAACTATATAAAACTAATATTGTTTTAATTAGTGATGCCCACTGTTCATGTTTTAACAGTAATGGTCTGAAATTAATTCGACTTTAATTGGAACAAATCTCAGTGGTTCTTAGCCGGCAACTGCTGTGGGCCGATAAATATAGTTTGGTGACAGGTAGCGGGGAGGAATTGGGGCTGACGTTTGCCGGCAGCTTGTTAGTCTTCTTGTGGACTTTCCCCGTTGTAACCTGGGCCCTTAAGCATTTGTCATCGCTTCTGTCACTGTTTAGGCTCAAGTAGACTCATGGCTTCAGAAAACAGTTATGAACGAAGTACAAATGTTTTATTACGTAACTAAAAACTGTGTTTATAGCATACATTTTTTTTTTAATCTACAACAAAAAAAAGTGAGTACCTACGTGTAGGTTTTACATACTGACGAAGTGAAACTACCACTGACAGTTTGTGGCATATTATAATTAATTTAAGAAAATAAGAAGATATTTAAGGAGTGATGGGAAAGTTGTTGATTAGTTCAGAAAGAGGATTACTCATTATTTCTCTTTCAAATATCAAGTAATGGTTTAGATATCATGTAATGGTTAATTTCTTCGTTTATTGTCGTCAATAGATAGAATATACTCTGGTTCGTCCATTTTAATTTAATCCAGCAGTTGGAATATTCAACATCAATAATTAACTTCACAACACATTGACAGCATTTAACATCAAATAAGTATTAAAAACTTAATTAAAATTCGAAATGGTCTAATTTTAAATTCAGCATACGTAGACATATTAAAAGTATTTGTAACTATATTGGAAATTGTAATATATTTGTAACTATAAGTTTCACATTCGAATTTGATAAATGTCATGATCGTGTCTCAAAAAGTTCTATATTAGCGAATAATTTACGTAATGGATGAACTGAAACACGGAAGCTAAGAATTAAGGTAAAAAAAGAAGAACCTAATTCAGTTTAAAAGTTTTTAAATAGCATGTAAATTAGCAAGTCAAGCAGTTTGTTACACTTTGTTTTTTTATGTTATATTCAGGCTTGAAAATCACAGAACATTCATCGAGAACTTTTCAATGTTTTTCTTAATACCATGGCGTTTCAATAAACTTGAATAAAATTTATTCTTCGGATCTTAAAGCATCATTTAATGCTCTTATTTTACTTAGTTTCTCAGTACAGTGAATAGGTTAGGATTACATTGGTCTTGTTAGGAGATTGCACACAGTAGAGACCATACATCCCTTTCCGCTCTACTTCCTTGATTATTTCTAGAACATAGTTACTCTAAATAAATCACTAATGATGCAGTCAGAGTGACTTCAGCAGATCAAAAAAGATAAGTGTATATAAATAAAATAATTACATTATATATCCAAAGGGTATATATTATGTATTAAAAATAAGAAAAAATATTAAAATTTAAGGAAATTATTAATCCAAGAGTTTATTTTAAAAAAATATTTTAAAATTTTTCTTTCCTATGACAACAGCAGCAAAACGGAACTACAAAGTACAGCGAGCCTCTATAAAGTTTTATAGATTAAATTAATAAATTAATAAATTAAATCCTGAATTTAACAATTAATGAAGTGGAAAAACTTGATGGGTGAGCTTGATATAGATTAGATCATCTCCTTACACAGCTGTTGACCAAGGGACAACATTTCCTTTCAAGATTCGAACCTACTATCCTTCATAAATTAAAGTGGTACAGCTTCTATTTTATATAATTTATTTTTACCTTTGTTGAAAATTTAATAGTATTTCAGATGAGAGAACCTCGCATTTTCAGAGATATCTGCTTCGAGAAATTAAAATACATTGAAAAGGTTTCCATAGGAACCTTCGCGGAATACTTAAATATACAGTCGAACCTGGATAACTGAAATCTCTTGGTGACAGGATTTTAATTCCACTTAAGCAGGTCCCACTGAACCAGGACCGACTGTATTTAAAAACAGGATTATAAAGTTCGATACGCCTTAGGGATATTAATACTGATCCAATATTTTCGATAGAGGGGAAGGAATTCAATTTCCTTTCAAGTGATTAAATATACAAATTTTCATGATACGTATAATTTTTAGTTAGGTCCAAGTAGGATAACCTCGTCTTTACAATTATTTTCCTCCTGATTTTTCTTGAAAATTTAGACTTGAAATGTAAAAATCTGAATGGTTATAAAAGAAACGATTAATTGAAGATTTGTCAAAATCCTATTAAATGAAATAAATAAAAAAATAAAAATTAGGAAATGATAGTTTTTTAAGTAAATATACATAAGTACATATTTTTTTAAGTACATTATTCAATTAAGTATCATCGGAAGGAGAAAATAACTACAAAACAAAAAAAATCCGCTCGTGTTAATCTTGGGTACCGAAGACCAAACCATCAATGACAGTAATTTTGACATTTCTCTGAATTCTGGGTACTTGGAGAATAAGTGATTTGTTTTAAAAGTTTGAATTGATTAAGAAAGGACAACAAATTAGTAAAGGTCGAATTCAAATTTTTATATGTCACATAACATAACATGGGATGAAAACTCAAGGTTTGCCGCGACGTAATAAAACTAAAGTGAAGCCAATGGGCCAGTGGTAGATGGAGTGAACTTCTATCCAATTCAGAATTTAATGAGCTGAGACTTTTTAAAATAATCAAATTCACAAATCCGGAGACTTGGCTCTAAGCAAAAGTTCATTATAAACCTTTAATTAATAGATACTGAAACTTTTGGTTTTATAAAACGATATCAGGTATCAAGGAAATTTATCAATTATGGGGATGTTTTTTATTAAATTTTTGAAAAAAAAAATTTTACATCTTCTTGCTCTAGAAAATTCAATTATTTAATGAATGAGTACGTTGTTTGTAACTCCAATACCTTTTAGCTTAAAATGGTGAATACAATTAAATTAAACAAGTCTTCAACATCCTGATGTTTGGTACCCTTTTACTATTTATCGCTTGACAGAGCTCAGCAGGTGTGGTACTAGGAAATCACCTTGAAACCGACTTGAATGAAATCACCTCAGAGAAGATTGAAATCCAAAGAAACTGTTGATTCATACTACTTCAGCATTATACTCCACGCAACGTAGTTAAAAAAAAAAATTCTGGTGCGATGCGCGCAGCACACAACTTTCACTTATCAATTTACTTAGATTAGAAAAGGAAGATTTTTTTTAAATGCCAATTCTCAAAGTCACACATTTTTCCACATTCATTTACTTATTTTAGTTACTCTCTAAAGTACACTAAACATTTTTATTATTAGATAAAAGCTTTTACTTGCGATAATTCAGCAATGCAAGCATAATACTCCAAGTCCTCTGATTTTATAATTCTCTATGTAGTTGTTGAAAACATCATTTTGTTACCTCGAAACAAATAATTTCCATTAAATGACCACTTCTTTATAAACTTATAAATTATAAACAATCGTCTGTCAATAAAGGCGTAGAGCGCATGCGTGAGCACGTTTTATGAGGTGACGGATTTTTTTTTTTTTTTCTCCTGTATAAGTTAATTGATTTTTTAAATATTTTATATATAATATTTCATATTAAAGAAGGCTTGATTTTAATTAAACATGACGAAATTGTTAAAAATCATTAAAGCCGTTTTAGAGAAAATCGAAACAAAGATAAAAATTGGAAAAAAGTTATGAAATAAAGCACCCCCTCCGTTTGACCAATTTTGATGAAATTTTTGCTGTCATACATACACCAAATACTTAATTTCAGGTTCGTACGACTTATAGTTTTTGAGCTAGTCTGTTTGCGGGACTTGCTTATTTGGACTGGGGGGACACCAAAACGTGCATTTCTGTTGAAAACCGATTTCACGATTGCAATACTTTCCCTTACTCCATATATAGGTAAGTGAAAGTAAAAAGCCTATCTGAAAATTTTTAAAGTTTTGAAACTTTGGGAAATTCTTATCTCCAGGAGGAAGATTCTACCATCGTAATTATTATTATTTATTTTTTTTACTGTTTTCACTTTTTAGACAAAACGGTTTAAATTTTGAAAACATCGATTATATAAAAATATTAACGCTAAAATTTTGCTCTACGAGGATTTTTTATCTTACCAGTTCTATACTTGCAAGAAAATTAAAAATCAATTGGGGTGTGAGTTCGATCTAATTTTCAATATCTTTTCTTATTTTATATTTTTTTATCATTATCTTTTCCCCGATTTGATTGGTTGTACCTTTGTAGAGGAACAAGCAGGCTAGCAGGAGCTAGTAGCAGAGAAACAAGGTAAACATTTGCTCAAGAATTAAAAAAAATTGTAATGGTATATACATTTTTTATACATTAAGTGTATAAATATTTGTATCAGAGCGATAAAACTGAGATTGTGAGTACCGTGACCTACAGCAAAGAGAAAGGTTGATATGGACTTTCGTTGAAGAGTGGTATTTGGTGGTGCTCTTTCCAGCCGATTGGAGGAGGAAGGTAGTAGCACTAAAACACTGCCATCAGGATCTACGATACAGGTCACTGCCTTCATTCTCCCCGGAGTGTAATCAGTTCGTGGATACACGCGGGTATCTCCGATATTTATTGGAAACTCGATTCGGGTCAACTGTCGTTGTGAGGAATCGATTTTAACAACATGTGGAATACATGCTGCTTTAGATTTATCCACTATATTCTTCATAGCGTGAAACTATATGTTCATGAGTATTTAATATAAAAAATAAAAAAACAGGGATACGAAAACAAATTTACTAGGATTTATAATGAAATCAATGTTATTAGGAGCTCATCAGCTACAGCCTCCTGCCCTGTTAGCTACTTCAATTCGTAATCCCCAGTTGCGATGAAATCTATCGTTGTCGAGATTCATTTAAAGATTCCAATTGTGTTCCCGATCCATAAATGGAACGAAAATGTAGTGTTGAAAACAATGGTGATTGGTTCCGGTAAACACCATTAACTCATCTAATAGGACCATGTTCATTTGCATACAAGGCAGTGTTGCCCTATATATGTTGGTACATAGAGGTAACATGATTTGTATCGATTTCGGACCTCGGAGGATTGCATTCAAACCTGTGAGGATAATGCAAATTTAAATCTAGCTAAATTTTTTCTGCAATACAGGTAATAACAGGTGTATTACGTTGCAAATATATATATATATATATATATATATATATATATATATATATATATATATATATATATTAGGACTTTAATTATTAATTATTATTAATTCAAACTTATCCGCAAAGTGCTGGCAATCGATTATTGGAAATAATGACATGTAAGGCACGAGGCCCTTCCTGGCTTGAGTCTTTCAATCCCTAAGTTACCCACCAACCCAATAACGTGGCTGTGTTCAATGCAGCCTCTATATAACGCTAAATATCTGAACTATTATTTAATGCAACTTGAATTAAGTCCGTGGACTGTCAGGCATGGCT
Organism: Aelia acuminata; assembly: GCA_911387785.2. Taxonomy (NCBI): domain Eukaryota; kingdom Metazoa; phylum Arthropoda; class Insecta; order Hemiptera; family Pentatomidae; genus Aelia; species Aelia acuminata. The sequence continues at coordinate 62,668,077 of OU426981.1, forward strand.
GACGGATCCAACAACTAAGGAAGGATTGGAAAGCGTTTATTGCGAAGCAAAGTAACGATATTTCTAATATAACGATAATTTGTTAATTTAACACTAATAGATATAGTACAACTAAAATTTGTCGCCGATAGAACATTCAATCTTCATTTTCGTTAATTCATAGGAAATCGGAAAATACAGCAGTTCCACATATTGTAGTCACCTCCTTTCGCTAATCGATTCAATTTTTTTCGTTATAGAATATTTTACGTGCTTTTATGAGAGAGAACACGTCTCGAATCCATTATGAGGAGCCTGGGATATGGATCTTTTTTGTATAATATTCGGTTAAGGTTAAGGAAATAACTAACGGAGAGTCACGATTCGGAATTGATGGTTCGATTTGGCATCCATTCCTTTCACTCTGCATCGGCCTTTACTGCTTATTTACAATAATTTAATATGTATTGTAACAATATTTTTCTCTCCGATGAATTTCAGGTAGTGAAAAAATACGATTTAAGTGCCACGAAGGGCTAATTACTGAATAACAAGCCAATTTCTCTAAGAATAAAAAAAAATTAATTTGACTTCGTTAAACTGAAAAATAAATTCATGAATAAAACATGGATATTCCTACGTAATAAGAAACAGGGTTTTAAATCGATAATTACAAAACAATAAATTATTGTTACATTCTATCAGTATTTTTATCTGAAATTGTTAAAAATCAATGGATGATTTTTATCCATGGAGATTTTATTTTTGATCGTAACTGAAAAAATCATATTCTGATCATTATTTTTAAGTAATACTTTTCTTAATATACTTTTATTTATATTCTCAATGATATTACATTTTTTTAATCTGCACTATTAGGCGAAAAATATTGTTACAAGCTTTTTACAACAGAACACCTTAATTTCCTAAATAAATTAGAAATTTTGGCTTGCGAAAATATATAAAAATAAAAAATGCTTTGGTGGAAATTGAAGAGTTTAATTATTTTTTTTTTAGAATGATAGTGTCTCTCTCGATTCTCGAATAGTAGCAGAATGTTAAAATCCTTCGGTAAACAGTTTAAATAAAATCCTGAATACACCTGGCCCAAATATGTTAAATAAAATAACGGTACGGAATAGAACTAATTAATGGATTTGAATGAAACGCCTAAATATAACATTTAAAAGTATCTTCTAAAAGATGATTTTTATTTTCTGATCAATGTTTGTTTTTTTATTGCGATTAGATCATTATTATTTATGTAATGCCATATTATGTCTTATGACATGGAATCTGTAAAATTTAGAAATACAAGACCCTGCCTAAGGGTTACCACGGAGGGAAAAAATATAATAAAAAATAGGTCACTCTGTGAATGATCATTATTTTTAATCAAATTAATATAGATCAAAGATCGATTTAAATTATGATCATCAAGCATGATTTTTTAATTAAATATCAATTATCATAATTGTATAATCCCACTTGGCAAGATGTTTAGAACTCAAAAAACTGTTTTTTTGGATAATCAAATGTGAAGTTTCAACTGCACTCGAAATTTTACAAACAGCGACTAGAAAAATTGTCTTGGATAACAAATAGTCTACTATTGGGGCAGTTAGTACCACTGTTACTAACCGTAACTCAAAAACTGCCCCCTCCTTGCGTTTACACTATCATCCCCTCCATAAAAGTATATGGTCAATTGTGTCTTACGAGAAGGGAACTATTAATAGTAATATGACTTTATTCTGGCATTGTGGAATTTGTCATTCTGATTCCGTCGGTATGCATCACTCAAAATTGATAAATTTTGAGTTTTAATCATCGTCTTGCTGACGTGCGATATGAATTCTTGGAAAATCTTGCTTATCAATAATAAATTATCCCGATAACATATGACAAAATATATATTCTTAGTCGCATAATATTTTGATAAATATTAAAGCCTAATTAGATATCATCATTAAACAAAATGAAATCGGTATGATGACACTATTTTACTATAAAATGAAACAAAGTTGGATTACACTGCAATTGAAGATTGCATTGCGGCCCACTAGAGCTGCTAAGAGATCTTCAGAGAGGCTATTCCCGATGAGATAATGATAATACTCCATCACTGAAACGAAATAATTCCTCGATTAACTTCTGATACCCGGAACGTTGTTCAATCGGTTGACGCGAGGTTGTGATCCTTCAAGCGCACTCAACCTGCCATCCAAAAACTAATTTAACTTTACAGGAAGCTTTAGGAAAGTTCCGCAGGCCACAGATTAATTAAACTGTTTACTACATATGCAGTAATTAAACCATTAATATGTATGGAATAAAACATAAACGTGAAGTTTTTTCATCTTGAAATAGTGTAACATAAAGTGACCATAACAACATAACGTAAATAAATAATAACTAAATTCAAAACAAATGAAATATATTGTTATTGTTGTTGATGAAGACATATTCATATTTTTCTACATTACTATAGTATGATGAACTATAAAACTTACTTCCAACAGCTACATCTGAGCAGAAAATCTGTAAAATAAAAAACAAAACGTAAAATTAATATTTATTTTTTAAATTATGTATATGTAAAAAAATCTGATATTGTAAACGTGCCTTTACACTCTACGTACTTCACCTTCGAACACCTCGAACAGCCTTCGTGAAGCCTTTACGTCGACTGTTCGGGTGTTCTAGGTACTTCATCTGTTCGCCTGGGTTCGTGCGTAGCGCAAGTGACACTTTTGATTTGGGTTTTTCCCAAGTGACAGGTGTTGTTTGTGATACTAGTGTAATTTGTGATACGTTGTAATTCGTCTCCTATTTTTTTATTTTTCAGATAATATAAAACATATTGATAATGGAGATTTTTTCTTTATCATAAGCTAGCGTTGGGTGCGTCAGCCATATTGGTTCGCTTTATGTCACGTGAAGTATAAATGGCTGTTCGAGTGACGCAGTTACGGCAAGGTTCGGGGGAGAACCTGTTCGAAGGCGAGGTTCGTAGAGTGTAAAGGCACCTTAACGTGAAACCAAAACAGATGTTATTTCTGTTACATTTTACAGGTTATAGAATTACAGTCATGTAAAAGTACGAGATCACATGTTTGGACTGGGTCCAAAGCGTGTGGAAGGGTCCAATTAAAAATGATCGACTGGTGTCTTAGTCTTAGGTTGAACAGCGAGGCTTACAGCTACTTTTGAGTCAAGTTGTTATTATTTGGGTTATAATTGTTTGTTTGAGAATTTAGTGCAATAGTTTTACGCCAATTATATTACAAAATACCTAGATAAACCAAGCCGTCCAACGTTTTTTGATCTAAATTTCAAGAAAAATTAAATTAGGTCAGGAAAGGAATCCTACAAAGTGTGGTCGTTATCGGGACAGCCATTTGGTTAATGTGGCTCTGAGAGTGGAAAAACGTCCCCTAATGTAGAGAAGATCTTCCTTTAAATTGTAGTGACTATAAATAAAGCGGGGGAGAAAACTTCAAAGCATGAATATAAATTTGGACTTAATTGAACACAGGTTTCCCTGAGGAAAAGCGGATATTAATTTCAGTTTGCGGAAAATACGAAAGGAAGAAATAATTAAAAATATTGCTTACATTAAACACGTTTCCTTAAAATGTGAAGGTAAAAGGTGATCCTTACAAAGTTTTGTTAATACAATAGCATTGAACTGAAGACGAAATCGGTCCTCTACTTTTTAAAATTGAGGGGTCGAGTAGATGATGGTGGTCAAGTTCTAAAATAAACTTAAATTGAACCTCCTTAATTCACTATTTTTCGCATAGTCACATTTATTAATTACCTTATAATCAGATATTGATGTTATGTAAATGAAGAAACGATAAAGTGAACATACAGTTCTTTACTCAATAAAACTTAGAAACACTTATACTCTTAAGAGAACTGTATTTAGCTGACCCTTCAGTTGTCAGTGTGGATAGTGGTGAAAATTACCTTTAAATATATAATTTTTATAGTTCTGTCATAACTCGAAGAAAAAATTGTTGTTGCATCAGATTCAATTTATCAAATTCTTATTAGGAAAATAAAAAGGTATGCATGATCTAAGGGTAATGGTGGCGAATTCACAAATGTTAAAAATAATGCCTTAATTACACCAAACTGCTATTCAGTGGAAATGTACTGGACTACTACGCTCAAGATCCCGATTTCGAATCAGACTTAAGCATAGTGCTGTTCTGTTTTCCTTTGGGCACACCTGGCCTCTATAAAGAGTGTTCTTTTCTTATGATTAATTAAGGCTGAAAAACTAGCGATTGAACGTAATTTAGGTCAAATCACCTTGCACGAACCCTAATAAAAGAAGTAGTGTTTTCATTAACCCTCCTGGTTTGGACCCATACAGTTTCTTTTCTAAATAATAGTCGTGATATTATTTTTCGTATTATTTTCTCAATCTCTCAATTATCAGAGAGGGAAATAATATATTTTATATTATATTTTAAAACAAGAGACTCCCGATAAACAAACAGCCAGGCCGTCCTTTGTTGTTTGCGCTATATAGTGATATGGGTCAGGATGATCCAAGTACATCGAGAAGGCAAACATCCGGGTTACCCAATAACCCAGGTATTATAGATTTCATCGGTTAATGTCACGTTTACCTATATGTGTCAAACTATATGTCTCAAGTTATATCATTTATAAAAGCCTCTTACACATAATTTTTTAAAAGGCTAATTTAATTATTTAAAGCCCTAATCATCTTTTTAGTTCGGTTTACCAACCGACAACTCATTATCAAAAATGATTAAAAACAGTGCAAGAAGAAAGCCGCACACGCGGTGATTTTTATGGTAATCTTCTTCAATTATTATAAATCAATTAGGAGTCTTCAATTGAGAGTTTTATAAGGGAACATTTTGGTGGTGGTTTCATCAACTGAAGTTAATGAGGACGTTAATAGAACTTATTTAAATAACGATATCTCTTTAAACTAAATATCTGTCATTCTATAGGAAAGGCTTTTCTTTAGTACGCTCCTTTGACAGCTTGAAGGTGTTGCTGCTTGGACTGATATAAAAATATTAAACTCAAGTAATACTCAATTTTAGATCCAGGTTCATATTTCTTTTTTATTCGCAGTTAAATTAAACGTAAACACTTTCAAAATAGCCCAGTTGGCCGGAGAGGTTGTGCAAGTCAATGAGGACCATCCTTCTTCCCCCGGTGACTAAAGCGAATGGATTTAGAAATGATTCTGAAATAACCGCTACAAGATGAATGGGACCGACTCCGGGTGTTTGACAAGGCAGTATAAATAATGCTATCAACACCTCTCTAAAACTCTGGATCCGCTAAGAATAAAATTAGTATTAGTATTAAAGAGAGCGGAAATTAGTATTTAAAGATAGGTTCCGTATATTTTTGATCATTGCTTTAAACTCATAAAGTATATTATTTTTTTTATTATGCTTTTACCCAATAGGGTCATTGGCGTAGTTTGTACGCTGGTATAAATTTTATTATTTTAAGGAACATACACAAATAATTTTATTATGACATAATTCTAAATTAAATTATAGTATTGTTATTCATTCATTTGATATGGATTTTTGTACGCCACATATTATATGTAGAACAATTTAATTTGTTACGTTATACATAAATATTGATATAAGTACTCAAATATATATCGCTACATCCAATAATTCTCTTAAGCCATGAAATTATCCAGAAAAAAGAATCAAAAGTTTTATACTTAAGTTTTAACCAAAAGTTTTATTTGTAAAAAATTAAATCTTTTAACAACATAATCTATTTAAATAAGCTTTATTCTACTTTAATGTGTTTAAATAAATGAACAATTTAATTTTTTTTTTAATATTTTAATTTTTTAATTAAAAACAAATGTGTTAAACTGTGTTCCAAGAAATTTTTTTATTTTATTTCTTTGAAATTGAACCTTTAAAAAAAAAACTAAATCTAGTCGAAACATTAGTAGGCTATTGCTTGTTATAAGCCCACTATATATTGAAAAGGAGATATACGAAAAATAAATCTTATGATAAACCTTAAGTTTTAAATGTAGAACACAACGTAAAAAAAAAGGCGTGCATTGTTTTTTCTTAGTCACTCTATATTTACTTTTGGTGTCATATTTAATTTATATAAGGTTATTAATAAGACCTGAGGGCACCAAATAATAATTTTATTTATTCTTAAAAAACTTTATTCCCTAAGTTTCGGCCTATTTGAGTCATTCTCAGGACTTCCAGGCACCATAGTTCTATTTCGTATTTCTTTTATTTTTTTTTTTCAATTTTGAGAATTTTTATTTAAGTTAGTATTTAGTAAATATTAAAAACATCTATAAAATATTCCTTATTATGTATATAGTATACAATGAAAACATACAGTGACGCCTCGTAGCCATGCCTATGAATTTTTTAGGAGGTTACGAGGCTACCCGGAAGACACATTCTTAACTCTAATAGACAAAATCTTTTCTTATAAAATAATACATATGAAATGTATGTACATTTTTATATTAAATAAGTATATAAACATGTATTATGTATATATTTAAATTATTACTAAAGTTATTTGAAGCCTATACATATTTAGGGCTAGGTGGCCTTGAAACCTTGTAAAATGTAGGTATAATCTATCACTTCATTTTCCATCTCGTGCACCGAATTTTAAGTTGATTTATTTCAATAACAAAGGTAAGACGGTTAGAACTTAATTTGTTTACATTACTAACTGGCAATTTAAATTGTAGCGTCGAACTTCGTTGACACACCGCTGTTATAACAGTAAATACATTTCTTGTCCAGCATTTAAGCTTCAGAGCAATTATATTTATATTTTACTCTATATGCTTTGAGGTATTTTATTGTCTTAAAGGCTTTATTTTTTTTTTTTTTTTTTTTTAATAAATTTTTATTTCAGTTCAATCATACCAGGGATTCCATTTTATTTCTTACTATTTACTTTCTAGGAACCGCCATATAAACAGTTTCAGCTATATAAACTTTAATGAATTATTATTAATCTAGCTTGTATCATAAGAAGACACAAAACATTCAGCATCGAAACCCAATGTAGTTTTAAAAAAAGAAAGAATTAATTTCATAAACCCAAAGAAATACATGACATTTACCAACACGTGGTATTCATTTCAGGCTATTTATATTACTGTAAAAATTTATTTGAAGCCTTGACACTGAACCTCATGTTTTAAAGGCATTATTTTATCTGATTCAAGGAAACTAGAATTCGTGCTTCCTTGCCAGAATGTCTGGCCCATCAAGCCAATTTATGAATCTGTACCTATCCTGGCAAATATATATTTAGAAGGCTTGAGGTGAGAGAAATAGTCTAGAGAAATTACGAACGTTCTTAATTAAAAGAAAAAAAAGTGTAAGGATAATAAAACAATGCTAATTGGATTCACACTATCATCATTCATCAACAAAATATTTTGAGTAAAAATAATTTTAATTTAAAAAAATAATATTATTAGGTTATAGTACCAACTTCATAATTTATTATTATTTAATTGTTGTACCTTGTGGCTAGAAAATGTATGTCTCCAAATCAATAATGGTATATTGTATCCCTTCGAAAGCTAGAGGACACCTTTATAAGAATAATTTTCCAGAATAAGAATATTTCAATTAGAAAAAAAATGAATAAGTAATAATAATAAAAATATATGTTATGATTTTATAAATTATCAAGGTAAGTATTTTATAATTACAATTATTTTTCAATTTGTTATTTTATAAGTATTTTTAATGTATATTTGTTGTTTATATGAATACTGAACTTTTTAAATATTTTAATTTTCAGTCCATATTTTCATTTCTTTTTTTGTTCCATATTTTCATATATTTTTTACATATATTTGCAAATATACGTCCATATTTTGAAATTATTATTATATAAAAATCTTATCCCTGGTGATTACAATAGACAAGATAAACCTGTTCGTACGTTTAAGGTTTTAGATCAACTTGGGATGAAATTGCTGTAGTTCACTTATCGACCGGCTAATAAAAGTCCAGCAATCTAAGCAATAGAAGTCGAGGTTTTGTTCCAGGGTCTAATTTACCCTCTCCAAACTGCGCCCCTAACAAAGCTGCGTCCTGAAATATTAGAAAGCATCGACACCATGATTCGCATGAGGGTAAAGGCCATAATCGGGCTACCTGCGAACACCTCCACGGCGATGTACGCTTCCAGGAGATACAGAGGATTAGGACTGATCCGCTGCCAATGGGAAGCTCCTTTACAACTGGTCCATTGCTCAGCGGCTGTTAATAATATCGGATTCCCTGTTTCAATCTATTTTCGATTACTCGGCTGAAATAGCTAAGTGTGCGGAGAGATTAGGTGTTGAGCAGGGACACTCAAGTATGAAAGCTCTACGACAGTCGCTACGAGAAAACACGTTTGAGGAATGGGCCAACTGCAGGTGGCAAGGCATAGGAGTACGCCATTTTAAAGAGACTCCGAAAGCTAATAGACTGATGTATGAAAAGCAAGTACAGTAGGGTTCCGATTAACCGAGGTCCCGACTAACCGAGGTCCCGATTAACCGAGGTTCCAAGTCTGATGGAGGGGGGGGGGTATGTATATGTATATGAAGATGAGCCCTTGGCCATGACGGGAAAATTCCCAATTCTCAGAAGAAATACAACTCTCAAAACATAGGATGGAAGCTAGTGTTGTGCACAAGAACCCTCTGATTAATTTCTTTCCAAGAATTAGTTCCCTACGCTTTCTGTTTGAAACCTTTTCTAGTAGCAGATTCTGGATTTTTTTTTACATCTAATCGCCATTCCTTTGTTCTCTTCTAACAAAACTCTCAGTTAACGTTTGGTTGCGCTATGGATAACATCGTGTGTCGCTCGAAAAAAATTAGAAGCGAATCACCGGTTAGACAAGGTGAATGTTTAAAAAAAGTACCAAATGTACAACGCGGATGAGACCGGCTTGTGGTAGAAAAGTCTTGTCTCAAAAAACTCTCGCGTCGAATACGGAAACAACCTCGAGTGGTTTCAAAGGAATTAAATGTTCTGGTTTGTGCGAATGCAATTGGAAAGGATAAGTTAAAGTTAGTTTTAATTGGAAGTTAGTTTTAGTTAAACCCAGAGCCCTCAAACATATCAGTATTAATAACCTGCCGGTTATTTACAAAAATCAAACTTCTGCGTGGATGAGTGCAGAAATATTTGAACACTGGTTATGGATAGGTTAAATGAAAACACATTAAACAGATCGGCAGTCCTTTGCGAAGAAGAAATTATTAATGAAGTCACATCCCGAAGAAGATCTTGAAGAAGACGTGGAAACCTAAAAATAAGCCATGAAGCGGAATTCAGTCTGCTTGACAGATCGCTTCTCTATTTAGAAAGCAGAGGTGATGTGCCTCCATATGAAGTGATGATTCTGAGAAAATTGAGGAAACAGTTGCTGTCGATAGAAGTTCATTTAAACCAACTACAATATAAAAATTTGTTTAAAAAAATAGTTTTATAATTTCTATTATTATTATTGTTATTATTATTAAATATTTATTAGGTATGGTTCCGATTAACCGATTATTTCGATTAACCGATGTAACCTTGGTCCCCATCGACTGGGTTAATCGGAACCCTCCTGTACTTTCGGGATCTGAATGGTCTAATGCCTTAAAACTTAACATTAACTATCCCCCCTGCGAGGAGTCCCAGGTGTCAGCGGACAGGTCAGAGAAGTTGGGTCCCTCTGTCCCAAATGTGACAGAGAGCCTGAAACACCAGCACATGTGCTGGGGAAATGCCCAACAACTCCCTCCTATACCACACCGTCACCACAGAGTCAAGCACGAGTTGATGAAGCTCCTTAAAGAAAGGGATTTTGCGTGCTATGAAGGGGTTTACGGCGTGGATACAGAGGGATCCACGAGATATGCTGATTTAGTGGCGTTTTCTAAGATCGGAAAGTCAGCAATCGTTCTGGATCCCACTGTTAGATACGAATCGAATGACCTCGACCAGGCGAGCGAAATTGAAAGGGAAAAGAAGGAAATTTATGAAAAATGTATCCCTTTCCTTAGAGAAAAGTTCCGTAAAGGCTTCGGCCAGAGAGACTTCAACGTGAGAGGCCTTTGGATCGGAGCCCGCGAAACTATACCAAGTTCAACAAGGAGCTTCATGGAAGATCAAGGACGTAGCGAAGATTGCAGAATATATTGTTCTCGACTCTCTGGGAATCATACACCACCACATCCATTCTTAGAATTTATAGATTACAAATCGTTGAAGGGCCATGTATGTATATATAAATAAATTATATATACATATTATTTATTTATATATCAATTAATTTAATTTATTTATATATTAATCACTAATCGTCTTTTATTTATATATTGTTATTTTTGTTGTTTGTATGTTTTGTATTTTAAATCATTTTATCCCATTTTATATAAAACTTTGAACTGTTCTTGAATATTGTTACTATTATGTTGCTGTTGTTATTCCACATTATTAATATTTTGCCTAGTTTTAAATTTTTTTATTATTACATTACTTAATTTTTAGAGGCCAGGTAAGCCTATAGAGAGAAAATTTTATAAAGTTATAAATGAAAAAAAAAAGATTATGTTTCTTTGTATATATATATTAGTTTTATTATTATTTAAAATTAACAAATAGTCTGTAAGAGATAAATGAGTATGCTGTGTATTAGCAACCGAATATAATTGGGCAGCACCACTATTTTCAATAAAGTGTTTTTCTCCTATTAAAAAATAATGATTAAAACATTATTTTATTCTAAAAATTATAACATGGAAGGTATTTGAGATGGTTCGGATTGATATATCTTAAAAGGAGTAACGAATTAAGTGTTAAAATTTCAAAAATGAAGTACAAATTAAAATTTTAATACTTAATTTCTAATAATAAGTAATTTCTAATAAATTGAAAATGTTCTAATAAGAAAAAAAAATTGCTATCTACCTCATTCATAAAATTTAATTTTGATATGTTATTTTGTTTTGATAAGTACTACTGTAAGAATATAACATCGTCTTTCTTTTCGAGCTCGCTTTTCATAACCTTTTTCTGGCATAACCTACTGATGCGATATCATATATCATCATGGATTATATTTTGAATTTAATTAATATGGCAAAAGATTAATTTGGTACATTTTTGCTAACTTTCTTGTTGTACTAGACCCTATTCCAATTATATTTTTTATTAGTTCCCTTTACATGTATGTTATTTATATTTAATTTCTCCTCTGCTGAAGTAATCAAGTAAGTGCTAAATGAATGAATCATTAATGCTTACTATAGTCAAACATGAGGTGTAGAAAATAAAGACGTTAACCCTTTTAAATTCTTTACCAAACAATTTCTAGTTTGGCGTAAGGTTCTATTTTAAATCCCGTTGGTTTTTAGATTACCTGAAAAGTTTTTTCTTTATCAGTGAATTTTGATATGACTATAAAAAAGAATAGGATATACCTAACTAATTTCAACGCATTGTAGCTACTGAGCCACAGCAACGCGTGGCAGGGTCTGCTCGTATTATGAGTATAAATTGAGCATAAAAGTATACACTGAATAATTTATCATTGAACAAAAAATAAATATCTCATTCCCACCGTTTCATTTTTTTAAGACGCAAAAACTACTTAGGTATTAACAGAACAATCATCAGACCTGTGCTTTCAGTATATACAGTCCAAATATTCCAAATTTTCAAACAAATTAGATACATTTCCTATGTCCTTTAAGTTCCTTATGAATTCTTTTTCCCAAAACATACTTACTATCAATACATATAATACCACAAACTCTCGTAATACAACCTACAAATTACCTACAATATAATGTCTAAAACTGAAGAGTAAGTCATGAGCACTGATACAGTGGGACGTTGTCCTCATGGCATAATAATAGAAATATTAATAGGAAGATAAATATTTCCAAATTACAATAATAATATCTTAGAGAACCCATTCGAAGCAAAAAACGCCAACCTTCAAAACAAACATGACAATATCTTTCCATCGTTTCCCGTTCCTTACGAAAAAAAAAATATATTGTTAGGGAACTGAAGTCAATAATAAGACATTCAAGAGGAAATGCAACTTAAAAAAGTTTTGATTAAATTTAACGATCCGCATCAGGGAAAACTTCTTTAGGCGGAATTGGAACAGGTGAAGAGGAAATCACGCAGTTTCGAGAAAAAGAGAAGAAAAAAAACGGACCTTAGAAAAACAACCGTCACTAAACCATTGGAAAAAATTACAGAAAAAACGTGATCTAGTTACACGGACCATGACAATAAAAAATAAAAAAAAGGATTATTGATCAGTTCGAGGAAGTGCGCCACAAAAATAGTTTGAAATAGGAAGCAAAAACTGAATGACTATCGAGGTTTAAAAAAATAAATAGGGAAATCATAGGAAATAAAATTGCAGAACAACAAAAATGCAACTCCAATACGCGTCATTGAAACGTTATGTTTGTCTAATTTTTACAATGTAAGTCAATAATCCATCGATTTGAACAGGTGTATCCGCCTTGACGATAAATTACAATACAAACGAATACTAAATGAGACAGCTAATTATCCATAAAAGAAGTAAAAAATAGTGGACAGTCTGAGGTTATTTTTGACTTATAATTTCAATGAAGAACCTAGCAATTGTTTGCTTATTGATTGGTGAATGAAATTTATGAAATCTGTAAAGCACCCTATACAATATTAGCGAAATAATGGAAGATTGACACATGTAACAATCTCAAGTTATTTCATTTTATTCACTTTATAAATCAAAGCACAATCTAGATTCATAAGCATTATCAAGTATCTGAAAATACTAAGAATCGGAGATAAATAAAGGAGGGAAGATTTAGTAGAGAAGAACTAATTTAGATATTTATTAAGAAAGTTGTATTTATATAAATATTTATTCACAACAACGTGCCTTACGATACACATGTTGGTTCGAAAACAGCAGTATCAAATTATTTGTATCAAGTAATATTCTAGGCAATAAGGGTTATAAATCAGAAATCAATATTTCGTACGTACCCATACAAACAATCTCTCAACCGCAACTCTCATCATTAAAGACGTTTATTTTTCTTTCATGGATTAATTCCAACAATAATAAATACAATTACATAAACTTTAGTTCTCAAAAACGTGGCTTTAAGCAGTAACAGAAGATTAGCTTATGAAATTCAGATCGTCGAATTCGATAAAATACATCAGATACATATTTTAAAAGGATACAAATGACATATTATACATCATTCTATAGATTTAAAGTTAAATGTTTGGTATAATAAAGTGAGGCATATTTATGAAATTATTAAATATTAACATATTGATTATGTTAATGATGATGACATATTGATATTTCGTTCTATAAAATTGACATGTTTAAAGTATATTTAGTATTTTAGAACGAAATACAGTTAATAAATTAAAAATAATAATAAAAATAGTCAAATTTCAGAGAAAATATATGTTACCAATACAAATCATGGAATATTGAAAGTAATAAAAAAAAAAAAACCTTATGATTAATAGATAACTGCCGCTAATTCATCGCTGTAAAATTTCAATAAAAGTCTTGGGTTAATTCACCTAAATATGATATTCTAATCTAGTATAACGTAGTAGGGAACTCCTGTTTAGCCTCTTTTCGTCATCTTAAATATATAATTAGCACTTTATATAAATTGATAACTGTAAAGATTTCACTTTCAAGCTTTCAGAAGATAATGTATCGATGACGATTATGACTTTTTAATTGTGTTTGACCAGGACATTTAGCCTATTAATTTGCAACAGTTTTATGGTCGTAAGCTATTAGTAAGCTAACCTTGAAAATGCCTTGAATGCCGAAACGTCGGACATAAATAAAATAAGTGAGGATGTAATTGAGGATCAATTTGTAAATATTCTAATAATAGATATATTAATTATACTTATATATCAGCCTCGTTCATCGTAATGTAAATCCCACCCACCTCAGAAAAGCGCTTAACAATATTTCGAACGAATACATAAGTTTTCCTTTGTTATATTTGTGAAAAAAAGAAGAAAAAAATAAAAAACACCTGACGAAGGTAACGCCTTCCATTATACGCCAAAAATTATTCACGATCCAAATGGTAAGTTCAGCCAACTATAAATCACAACCACCAAAAAGAAATAAAACGCAATAAATGCCCCAATATTCCACCCGAGATATGATGTCATATTTCTCCACAAGCGACCATGTTCTAAATCATGCTCTGCTCCAGACGGAGGCTAGCGCTCTCTGTGTGAGTATATTATACATCTTGGCCACGCAAGGACCACATCCAGGACCTTCCTGTCTCCTCTCTCATAGCGGAGTCCTCAATAAAAGAACACCCGGCTCATACTAGTATTATCCTAGAAAATACTTCAGATGCATATTTTTAAAGGATACAAATAACATATAGTATGCATCATTCTATCGATTTATAGTTAAATGTTTGGTATATATATAGATCAGGTATATTATCGTCATATTTAATTTCTTAGCATTCGAACTATATTTTATCTAAAAAGCGCTTTATCAACATTTATGAAAGTGAGCAAAATCTATTGAGACGAAAAACTGAAAGTTCTCAATAAGTATGGGTGTAAAGCGTATTCTAATCTCTAATTCTTTATTAGAATAAAATTTAAAAAAACAAATGATTCTCGTGGGAACGTAAATAATAAGGAAAATAAAATATCAAGAGTCGATGAATTGGCATTATTGCATCGAGGAACTGTCTGATAGGACCGAACTAGATAAACATTTAATGTTGGCTAAGCGATTCCATCACTCTAACTAATCCTCTTATTTATTCTAGTGGGATCTGTTCATATTATTTCGCAAAATATCATAGATCATCCGAGGAGGAAACCTTACCTTTGATTATGATAGTTATTAATTATTGGTTATAACTAAAGCTCGGAATTCCGTGCAGTAAAAATTTGAAAACGTGCAATAAAAACTTAAAAACGTGCAAAACCGTGCAATATAAACGAGCAAAAACATGCAAAAAAAAAAGTATTGCTTGAAAATCATGAATTAAATTATTTATGTGAATAATATATAGCTACATTTGAAACAAATAAGTAGCGGAGCCTAAATTGAAGTAAAAACTTTTATTTTTAAAATATTGGTTTTAATATAGATTTTGGTAAAATACTGTTTTTTTTATTAATAAAGAAAAATTAATGGAGTAAATTAGAAATGTAACTACACTTCATTATTTTTTTAATCAAAGTTTATAACTAAATACATTTCTAAAATTTTTTCTGTAAAACAGTGCCTCCTGTCACATAAACTTTCTTTCAATTTAGAAAAAGATATCTCAACTTCTACAATCGTTAGAGGACAATATTTATAGCGACTCAGCAACTAGGGATCTCCTTCAATTCAACAGTGACTGAATTTCCGTTCAGGCAATCATTACAATTTTTTAATAGTTTGTATTCAGGATTTTTTTTTTAAAACAAATTCGGAATTTTTCGTAAATAATAATTCCTTTTTCGCTCTTGATTGTTTCCAACGTCCTCAACTATTTTTATTTGGTCATATAGAGAAAGATTTTTCTCCTCTAGTTCTGTAAGAGCAACCGGCAAAGCTGCTAAAATTCGATCTAATAAATGCCAAATCAGATTGAATGGTTGGATTCATCAAAATGGTTTTTAATTTGATAATTGATTGCACATTTTCTTCCAATTCTATATTTGAAAATATTTCCGGTAAAAATAAAAAACAGAATATAAAATATTTACTTAAAATAGTAGCAAGATGTGGAATAAAGAGTAAAACACTCGCATGTGAGCTGTAATTATATTGGAAAAAAGGAGATCTTATAAAGGACTAGCTAGGATGCCCGGCTTCGCTTCGGTAGTTGTGTAGAAGTTTTAATAACAGAAAAACTTTATAATTAGAGGAAATATAGAACAAAATTAGCACCTTCTTGAAACTGCGGTTTTAACTTGGTATTAATATTAAGATTCGAGATCTGCAGAGTCCGCCCTAATAAGAAACCCTGTATACATTATGGGGGTTGAAAATGGTAAATGAAAAAGTAATTTTGCTGGAAATTTGTCGAGTAATGCATCGGTTTTGATTTATGGTTTCTGTGATTCTGAATCCTATAAGCCCATTCCAAGCAGTCTACAGATAATAAGTTAATAGATTATAGTTGAAAAGTCTGGTATCTCAATTAAAGATATTATATTTCGAGTGCATCTTAGGCGCCGACTACTGGGGTGCACAGACTGCAATGCCAAGTGAATTTTCCACTCGATTTAGTAAAAACTGTATATAACTGTATTTTACATTACACGGCCATATTACGTTCTTAAGGAATCTAGTTGTTTTCTAATTGATTGCAGAGATGTAAAATCATTATTTTATTTTGAAAGGCAAAGGAGAAACTAATTATTTTTGCTTATTTTTTTAGTAATTTAAAAAGAAGAGCTGATAAAACGTATAACCATTACAAACTGGATAAATGAACAATAAACATTAAGTGAAACGCACCCTAGCACTTCCTGGTAGTCTGGAGCTCGAACTAGGTTTTTCATTCACTAACCCGTACTGATAGGCTAATTACATGGTGGAGAGGCTTAAAATTCCCGCCCTTTTCTCTTCAATTTTACACCCTAAAGATGAAAAACGGAAACCTTCTTCACGGTTAGGGGCTATATTTGTAGCTATATAGCCCCTAACCGTGAAGATGTATAAAAAAAGTAAATATAAATAATAAATAACAGCAAAATAGTCAGGTGTTGTTCACATTCATACTGTATTGTTCACATTATACACTACAATTATGCATTACCTGGGGAGACGGTCATTTACATATTTATTGTTAAGCTATATAATTTGTTTACAATGATTGGAGCGAAGGTCAAATAGAATAATATGTAACAGTTTTTTTTTTTAATAAGAAGACAAGGGGCCACCCTCCAGACGAAAATAAGTAGAACTCAGTTAAGGTTGGACCTAGACCATTTTATTTTTATAAGGAGCATTAATGGTTTTACGATGGAATGGATTCGGGACTGGATTCGAGAGAAGTTTAAAGGTTTGGTAGAGCCTTTTAGATCGAAGGTTTAAATTTAAATCTAAATATCCGAATCTCTCTAAAAACCCTATGGGAAATTAAAACGAACTTATATTTAAAATTTCTAGGATCTAAAATAAGACCTGTTATTAATGCGAGGTCCAGGACCTGGGAGTGAGCTAATTAACGTAAAGTAGGAAAGCAAATAGGCTGAGGATGGGGGGGGATAGAAAGGGAGGTGGAATAGGGGGTCGCTAGCCTGCCCTGGCACCGGGCCGCCGCTTCAATCAGCCTAATTATTTAGTTAACGAGCTGCCCCCCTTAATTCCTTATTTCCAGCCCATCGTCCTTAAAAATAAATGACAAATTTTCTAGTTGTAGCGATAATAATCAGTATCCTGCAAAATTTTCCTTTTATAGGAAAACAAAACTAAATCTGATGTGATGCACATAACTTTCACTTACTAATCTACTTAGAGGAGAAATCTTTATGTTTTGATAAATATGTAAACGCCATTTAGCAACTTCACAGAAAATTATTTCCACAATTATTTACTTCTTTTTGTATGTCTCCATAAGGTTTAGAGAATTATAATTATTGAATTAAAAACTTGAAAGTCCTCAGTCGTCTTTTTGTAAATATATCGTGAAACTCGGAAATGTGATAAAATTATGATATAAAGTATCCTCTCCTTTTACTGAATTTTGACGAAATTTTTGCTGTCGCATCACGGGCATATCTGCCTAAAACACCAAAAATCAGTTTCGAGCGGTTTATCGTTTTTGAGCTAGTCTGTTTACACACCCTCACACACAGACCATTTCGCGTAACTTCGGTAGTTGGACTCAGGGGAAACCAAAACCTTTATTTCCATTGCAAACGGGAAGTCCAAATTTTTCAACATCACAGTTCTTTCTCTCACTAATCAATAATAGCATAAATGATCTAGATAAAACTAGAAGGATTTCTACTGGAGAATCTCTAAGGAAAGTGCACAATAACTAGTGTATTTTTTTGGTTTTTGATTTTACATTTATTTTATTTCGTAATGTATTAATTTTCTGGCATGGTGATTTGAGAAATGGTAAAGTGATTATTGTTTGGCTACTAAATGATCTTTGCCGAGCGGCATAGCTAATGTCTAAGCTCTTCCGTCCATGGCATTTGAATTATAATCATTTCTATGGACTGCGGCCGCACAAAGATCACTTTAGGATCTGTTCCTAGCAGCTAAGGATTCTAAATCAACCTTATTTCTCCACAGCTCCTCATGGATACTCAAACCATAAGCAAATAAGAACTTTACAAATTAAATAATAAAAAAAAAAGGATTAATAATTTTATTCTACTTTAACACCTTAATAAATAGTGCTCCAAGTTTCATGATTTTATACAAACTATTATTCTTGTTTAAATATTATTTACTTTATTACTTTATTATTACTAGAAGATCAAACGTCATTTTATTCATAACTAGCTAGGGTGCCCGGCTTCGCTCCGGTGGTTGTGTGGTAGTTTTAATACCAGAAAAACTTTAAAATTAAAGGAAATATAGAACAAAATTATCACCGTCTTGAAAATTCGGTTTTAACTTGGTATCAATATTCTGCAAACTTGAGATCTGCAGAGTCCGTCCAAATAAGGAACCCTGTATAATTTACTAGGGGTTGAAAATGGTAAATGAACAATTCATTTTGCTGCAACTTTGTCGAGTTATGCATCGTTTTTATGGTTTCTGTGATTCTGAATTCTATAAGCCCATTCCAAGTAGTCAGAAGATAGTAAGTTATTAGATTATTGTTGAAAAATCTGGTCTCTCAGTTAAAAAAATTATATTCCAAGTAAAACTTATTCACTGACTGCTATGATGGTCCTATTTGATCCTGAAGTATAGCAACTACCGAAGATTCATAGAAACTTTTTTTTAAGACCTTTCTTACATTTCAACTTCCATTAAGATATCCCCCCGTAATTTGAACGGTTTCTGCATATCTCGAATCTTACTACTATTACAAAGGGAAAACCAAAATTTCTCGAAGGCACAATTATTTCATCATATTTCTATTTATCTTGAACAATGAGGGATGATAAAATCTTGAATACTGTTATTGGAGTTAGTCGTTTTGTCAACTGGAACGCTCATCATACGTAGTAACCAAACCAACTTGTTTTTCATAAATACAATAAGAATACTTTAAACTTTTTATTTTCGATTTATATTTAGTCAATTCATCTCTTTTTTTATGTCTAATTTTATTCGCTTACTGTACTACTAAGAAATGTTCACTCATATTGCATTAAATTTACTTAAGTATATATTATATACCATATAGATTAAATGTAACGTGCTGATCATATATTAGCCTTCTCATGAGAAAACTAATTTTTTAAGGAATCCAGTTGGTTTTCTAATTGATTGCTGAGATATAAAGTACTTATTTTATTTTTAAACGCAAACTGATTATTTTCTCTTAATTTTTTAGTAAAAAGAACAGCTGAAAAAATATAGAACGCTTACCTACATACTGAATGAATGGACAATAAACATTGAGTGAAACGTACTCTAGCGCTTCCTGGTAGTCTGGAGCTCGAACTAAATATTTCATTCATAAACTCGTATCTCAATCTCAGAGAGGCTAATTAAATGGTGAGAGAGGCTTAAAATTCCAGTCCTTTTCTCTTCAATTTTACACTCTTAACAGAAAAACGGAAACCTTCTTCTCCGTAAGGGGTCATATGGCTAAACGAAGACATAACTTCCTTAATCCTACGTGGAGTCGTTTTTGAGCCTTTTCGGCACGCACATTGTACATTTTGCTTTATAATATATATTGATTATATAAAGGGAGTATTTATTCAATATTTAGAAGAATTAATTAAATCTTAGCACCTGAATATACGCTTTTTTATGGTACATATTGTGATGAGTAACGAAAACAGATGATTATTCCTGTTACAAGTAAGGATTCAAGAATATTGCTGGAAGCATTACATAACTGAATTAGTACATATTTACATTTTCTGGATGTGACGGGAATGTTGTGGGCCTTTCTGGAATATTAGATTCCGGACTAAATATAAGATGTAAGGGACTCGGGGCTTCATCTTATCTCGAACATCGAAGCAGAATCTAACTTTTGAGTCATTGTTACGTTACTTGTAGTTACTGTTTGTAAAGTTGTATTAATATAAGCTATTATTGTTTTCTCACGTTGTGAATTATAATTTAATTTCAATAAAAATTATTTAAACCCACATAAGTGTTACAATGTAATGATAAAGATTATTATAATGGAATAATTGTAAACAACATGCAATCCGGTGGGTATTTCGTAACTTTAGTGAGTATCCTTCTTAAAATTAATAGCTTTTTATAATTCACAAAATACAATACGGTAGCTTTTTTGCTGAGAGAAGCTGAATTTAGCATCCTAGCAGGTATGCAAGAATGTTCCTGTTATTTGACTTATTTTTATGTCGTAAGAAGAAGTGATATTTAAAAATATGGTGTTAATGGTGTTATCGAAAATCCAAAAAAAAAAATCCCTGATGAAATATTGTAACAAACACTTCTGGTATAAGGGATTAAAAAGCTCTAAGCATAGCACGATTGATCAGGAGAGATTGTGGGTACCCTTTTAGTATTGATCTGGTGTTGGGGAATCGAATATTTACAAGGGCGTGGGGTGCGTACCCGACCCTTCCCCTACCTAATGCAACGATTCTCCTCCAGCAACTTGCATTTTCCTACAAGAAAAGAAGCTATACGGTCCTTGTACTTCAAATCTTAAGAGTTTTATCGGGAGCTTAATACAACACATCTTCTATATTTAGTTTATATGTCTTTTTAGTAAAAATATTTAGTAACCAATTTTTTAAAGTGGCACAAAAACCTTGAGCTTTATATAAGTTTTATTTATAACACACGAGTTGGCCCTTAAGAATAATTCCCGTGTCATAATGACTATATAAAATGGGACAAATGAAATATGTCATAATTTAAAGTTAAAATAAAAAATGTTCGCTATCTAAATTAAAACATGAACAGCATTCAAAAGACTGACAATGTCACTTCATGGATTTTTTTTTCATTAATACTGATAAATTAATGTAGTTTTAAAATAACTTTATTAACGCAAATTATACTATGAAAATGACAAACAAACAATTAGAACTGGAATTCGTAACAACGTTATAAAGGATTAACTACCACTGAAAATATGTGACTCAGAAGTAACCATATTCTTCAATGTTCGAGGCAAGACTAAGCCCACAATCCCCTCAGTTATTATATTTAGACCGAAATGGGACAATCCAGAAAGGTCTAGATCATTCCTGTCACATCTAGAACATGTGATTAAATACTAATAGGGTTATGTAACGGTTCCTACAAAAGTCTAGAGCTCTTAGTTTGATGATGATTAGTTAACATAAATAATCATCTGTTTTCGTTTCACGTCACAATCTGATTAATTATCAACAAAAAAAAATATGAATATGTCAAGTATGAAAACAATTATGATTCAGCTCCTAGAAATAGTACATAGTTACATACAATGGAATATTTCTGTGTTTCCCACAGTAACCAGTTCACATTAACTTAGTTTTAACTTTAAAAAAAAATATCTTTATTAGTCTATTAGACGAATAAACGGAGACAAAATCGTAGCAGAATATTCAGTGAATATTTGGAAAAATAGGTGTCTATAGCCAGAGTTGTAGATGAGACAGAGATCTAGAGAAAGAGGGAACCTCGCATTTGCAGAATCAACAAAATTCGATAGTTTTTGAGTTATGCGCTAATAAGGTTCCCTTTTCATTATAGTATTTTCCCGACTTTTTCTGGGGGATATCTAACTATTTTTCCGGATGGGAGGGAAAGGAAATCTTCACAATGATACCTCATTCATCGAATTTGATCAGGTACCGAGGAAGTTATGGTGTACCGAACAAAAAAAAAAAAAACCTTATAGAAATAATATATAAAATATATTTGTATAAGACTAATTCAGCTAGTAGACAAGCAACTGTTGGTGCACTTAGACGGCCCAGAGTGTGATCAATAGCTTATTCATAATTCAATATCAAAGGGCTTACAATGATATTGCCCCTAGTGGAGATGTATAGTTGGGGCATGCAATGACTTCCTCAACATCAGTCGAGCCCTCAGTCGATATATTCATTCGTTAATGTCACAGGATTTCCTTTTATTTAAACTTAAATTTGGCACAAACTAAACCTGATCTATTTTCGTTATACATCACTAATGAGTAACGCTACCCAAGACATCAGTTGAGAGAGATTTATAGCAACGATGTTTCGTTCTAAGATGATCATTAGTATAATCAACTTTCATGTTTCATGGTGCTCAGAGTAGTTAGGATCTAATGATTCTGTTTTTTTGATTCTGTTCAGTCCTTTTGTTCTGAGTGCTTTTTTTCAGTTTAATTCTGAAATCCACTCATTTCTCTCAATCGCAACTATGAATGGACCCGATATAAATATGTTTAGTAATTTATAGCCAATGCAAATAATGGATTTAATTGGTTTTAGTCCTTAAATAAACTTTATTTGTGTATCAATCTTCGCCTATCTTGAAAGGCGTTTTCTCGACACGTAGATTTAAACAAAATAAAAAATAAATAAAATGCGATAAATAAAAATAACTTTTAATAGAGTTAAGCATAAACGAGTTTAACTTAAACTAATTAACAACTATTATATAATATTATTCATTAACTTTTTTCTTTTACAGCTTTAGGAAAATAACTTAATGAGACATAGTAGATCAGTGAGCGCTGAGAGTGAGAACGAAAGAAATTCTAATAGAAAAAAGTAAAGACAATATTATTTTGAAAGCGATTTACTGCAACTCTGCAAGTGAAATGCTGATAGGCATTGACGATATTAAAGAAATATATCAGGACTAGATATTGCTGGGGGAGGGGGGGGGGGAGTTAAGGTTATATTGGTGCCAATTCTATATCCTTTGTTTAAAAAAACAAAAACAATTAAGGAATAGAAGAAAGGGTAGTAGAAGAAGAGAGTAGGTAAGGATAGTTCCAGATTATTAATACAAAAGGAAATTTACATAAATTCAATCCTAATGTCGCCTCGACATTCAGCATGAAAACCTAAATCATAACCCATAACCCTGCACAAGACAGCATGAAATATCATTCAGGTCACAACGGTCAGCTGGTAAGTTTAATTAGGTTCGCATTATTCAGGGATTAAAGACTTTGAAATTCAAGATTGCTTTTTTTTTCTCAGTAACATAAATGGATCCGTTTACCAGGACTAGTTTAGTATACTAGTATTTTCTTTTAGCAAGTTATTCCTGATATATAACCAGTTGAAGATTGCTCAGGAAACAATTACAACGGAATCGAGCAAAAGGGAGTTGAAGCAATCGATGCCTTTAATTCCAGGTTGATACAAGGCATTCCGTTCCAGGAATCTCCTGGATAAGACCGGGATTGAGAAGGTAGTTCCTACAACCAAAAAGGCTATTAGTAGATATCGCCACCTTACCGGCTAATAGCTGAAAATCTTTTGCGAATTCGTTTCCTATATGTAAAACATCACCGTGAAGTTAAGTTATTATGATCCAAATTAGGGAGAAAGAACGAAATAGATAAACAATCAATTGTATGAATAGATACAGGGTAAACAAACCTAATAGGCTAATAATAGTTTACTCTCACTTTCAGTTTTCTGAGTAGAACCGAAATAGTTAATAATAACATCAGCAAGGCCAGATTCATTCAAATCGGAAAAAATACAAGCTCTAAAAAAAATGTTTACGTTTTCCTATCTATCTAACTGTTTCCGCACAAGATATACATACTGCCTAAAGGATGTACATAAATTAACTCGTATATCGATCAGAATCCTTTTTTTTAAAGTAATCAAATATTCGTACAATATATACACACGACCACTAGACAATGCTGTGAGTGAAATGATAGTTTTAATATATAATTTTTAGAGCTGTTTGATAGACCGAAATATTTACATATATACATAAATACATATATATGAGTGTGTTTGTGTTTTTGTGTGTGTGTGTGTGTGTTGTGTGTGTGTTGTGTGTGTGTGTGTGTTGTGTGTGTGTGTGTGTTGTGTGTGTGTGTGTGTGTTTATTCTTCTTAACTAGTAGGAATAAATCGTGTTCCACTGTAAAACAATGATTATATTAAAATATCATATTACAAAGAAATAAGTAGTTAACTTTACCGATTAGCTCACGTCTAAAACAATGAAAAAGATTTTGAAGCCCTTACATAAATGATGCTTAAAACACTATCGAATTAACCAACTTTCCAATGGTATTAAAGTTTACGTGATTTAAAATACAGTTGACGTAATTATATATATATTTTATTCTTTATTTTAAGCAGTGATTTACTAAATCATTGATAAAAGGACTATCGGGGAACTATATAATGAGTTATGTTTTCTGATAAATCAAATAATAAGCTTCTACACTTAGCAAGCATTAAATACCTGCAGAATAGGTTAAAGTTGAGCATGAGTTTGAAAGATAGGTCGAACGATTTTTATCAGTTTTTTCAACAAATTAGGGATGAAGTGTTGTTACGATCAAATTAAGATCATGGTTGACAGACAGCTTTCGCGCTATGTCCATATATACTTTGTATTATAGTCATTCAGTATCTTTCTATGAAAAGTTTATAATGAATAAAAGTATTTTCTACCTATCTATCTAATATTCAGAGCAATTAGAGTAGGCTAACATTGAAAATAACAATATTAATATAAATTGGTTACCAAAACAGATGCTTGGAAATCACAGAAGAGATTGGACCATTGGTTTACATACACTAGATTGTGTACACTACATCCAACAGTGTTTGATTGTTTGGATTAGACCCGAAGACACTGCAGCAACCTTAATTGGATTTACTTCAGAGGAAAGCATCGAGTTCGAGGGTCCGTTTCCTCCTTATCGAGTCGTATATCAGGGCCTCAACTAGGTCAGGGGATTCACAATGCAGGGGGCAGGTGTGGGGTTGCCTAGTAGTTCAGAGTTTATATCCTATCAGATACATCACGCCCGGAGTTACGTAAAGAAATATACATATATGCAGTTAAACTACCATTGAACAAATCGGAAGTTAACAATTATAATGAAGAAATTTGGTGGACTGTAGAAATTAATTTAATGAAAATGACTGAGGTTGCAATGAAATAAAACGCGCTTGCCCACTCGACCATCC
Source organism: Aelia acuminata (assembly GCA_911387785.2). Lineage (NCBI taxonomy): Eukaryota > Metazoa > Arthropoda > Insecta > Hemiptera > Pentatomidae > Aelia > Aelia acuminata. Next base: position 62,693,410 of record OU426981.1, read on the forward strand.
CGCTACCTAAGATTGTTGAGCTGCTTGTGTCAGAGTTGTTTGAAGGTAAGGAAGAACTCTCAGGAATAAGTCAATCAAATGAACCATGATGAACTAAAAAGATCCCTACCTAAACACGATTTCATAAGTGAGCAACAAATAATATATTTTAAAAATATACTGTGCTACTGCATCTAATTGAATTTACCGCTGCTATTATGATTGAATAACGACAGTTAAACACTGAACATTTAAAAAATAAATATTTTTCATACTCTCATATTTGGTGCAGTTCACTCAAAATTTGGGCATTTGCCTTTTTTTTTCAGTTTCGTTCGGGTCGGGCTGGCCAGCTACAAAGCTAAAAAGCTTTGGAAGGGAGTGAAGGAGAAAAAAAACTTTTTTTGGGTAAGGCAAAAACTATCTTATATTCATTTTCAATGAGAGGAAAATGAAACCACCTATTTTTCAAGCCATTTTTTTAAATCGCAATTTCTGTTGAAATCATTCAATCACAAAAAGAAAAAAAAAAGTCTAATTACACCTAGACCTGTAGTATGAAAGAAATATTTTAGTGAATCCGAGAATAAATAGGTATCTCAAAAAACATTGATGTATTTTAATTCATTATTTTTGCACATCGAAACAGTTGGCACACAAATATAAAATATATCATTATTACTAATCTATTACTACTAAAAACTTTGACTCAAGTAATTTGAATACTTCATTTTCAAGTCATTTGAATACTTAAATAATGATTTTTTTTTTTTAAATAAGATATAATGAATAAAAATCTGCAGAAAGGTGAAAAATTTCAGTAATTAATTGAAAACAATTGAAACAAAAAGACATAGACACTATGGTACTGAGAGCATGATATATTCTTCTACTATATTTTCTGTGGATACAGCAGACAAATTGAGCTTGTCAATCACAAACAAGAATACCACGGTAAATTTCTGCCAGGTTCAGAAAACGTTTTCAGAAAAATGACATCTGCTGTATTTGCTAAACAATTAAAACATTGCAATACCATTATTTATGTCAACCGCCAAAAGCTTAAAATTTTTTAAAGGACACAAACTATGAAAAAATTCTCCTAGCCTACTACCGCCATTCTGAATAATTTGCATCAACAACATGAAAACCGCCTGCTATCTTCAGAAAAATGTACCCAAAAAAACTACTAGTCTAGACTAACTGACCTTCGCAACATTTCTTCCTGGCCTTTTTTTTTTTTTTTTTATTTTTTATTTAAGGACAGCTCATGATGATTCAAGACAGCGTTCTTCAAACAGCTGATTTAAAAATATATATATATTAATACAGCCACTTTCTTTCTTTTTTAAATAAAGCAAAGAAGAGAATGAAGGAGGATATGTTTTTTATTTTTGGGCCTTCTTTACGCATTACCGAAAGGTGAGAAGTGAAATTGCTATAAGGGGCCCCCTGATGACCGGAGAGGAGAGGGTCAAATCCCCTTTTTGAACGTGAAGACCCGGTAGGTGATTGTACGAAAGGTGTTTATTAAAAAGAAAATAAAAATTAATATTCGGTAAGATGTTTGATAAGGTAAAGTAGTATGTAAAAGAGGTTAGGTTATTTAAAATTAGTGTTTTAGTGTGCTAAATAGAAGTTTTTATTTGTGAAAAGTAATTTTATAGTAACTTAGTAGCCCGCTGAACTTGTGTGAACATTAGTGAGGTGAGTTTTAGGACTTTAAGTATGACGGACCGTCAGTCAACACCGGTGGATGTGGAAGTCTTAGATAAGCTTGAAATTGCCTCAAATACTAATTCGCAGCTCCAAGAGGGGGCTTGGGAATTAATCAGAGGTCGCAAACGTCTTTCAGAAGTCGTAAGAGAAGATGCCAACCAACACAAACGACCTAATATCAACGAGGCGGTCACTGCCACACACAATAGATTTGCCCCGTTAGCCCAAAAATCTAATGATAATGAAGAAAATTCGTCTCAGACAACAAAAACCGAAAATCCAACCAAACCATCTCCTATTTTCGTAAACGAAGTCAAAAATTACCCAGTTCTTATACAGTTCCTGGAAAAGGTGAGTGGCCTTCATTTAACCAAAAGGCAACAGGCAACAAAGTATGTATTTATCCTGAAACATCCGACGCTTACCGTGCAATAGTAAATTTTTTAAGAAAAGAAGATGCCTCGTTTCACACGTTCCAGCTTCCTGATGACAGATGTCCGCGCATTGTAATACAAAATCTGCACTATTCGACTCCCAAATCAGTAATTATAAACGAACTAAAATTAAGAGGTTACGAATCTCCAGATTTAAACAGCCATTACCGATGTTCTTTGTAGACATCACCAAACAATTTTACAACGATAAAATCTTCCAAATCAAACTTTCTGTACTACACCCGAGTAACCATAGAAGAACCCAGAAAAAAAAGAGTAATTCCGCAGCGCATCCGTTGCCAGCAGTACGGTCACACAAAAACCTACTGCAACCACCAGCCTAAATGTGTGAGATGTGGCCAAAATCACCCAAGTGCTACATGTCAGAAGACCAGTGATACACCAGCTGTCTGCGCCAACTGCAGAGGAGCACATCCCAGCAAATTATAGAGGATGTGAGACTCTGAAGGTACTCAGAATGGCACGAAAATCCCGTTATCAGTCTCTTGTCAGGTCAGAACCAAGCCAATCAACCGTGCCATCTGCACCCCAAGATTTCCCTCCACTCCCACAGCCTTCCCAGCCTTACATGGGAGAAGTGAACGGATCGCAGCAGCAGTCACCACCTCACACCCTGCCAGCATCAGAAGGAAGACCGAAGCAGAATATTAGCATGTCAGGTATGAGGCAGGGCGCTGCTCAGTCGGCACAACCTGTCGAGAAAGTCACTTCCCAAATTTTTAATCTGTTAAACGTTCTAAATAATCTTATCCAGCCCCTTTTCAACCTTGTACAACAACTTTCACAAGTAACACAAGCCTACTGCCCTGATTATGGCCCATAAATGCCCAACTGTGGGTTCCTTGTCAATCCTTCTGTGGAATACTAACGGACTACTTCAACATAAAACCGAAATCGACATATATTTACATGAAAAACGAACTGACGTTGCTTTAACAACTGAAACACATTTGACCTCCCGAAATAACTACACTATGTCCCAACTATGTACACCTAGAGGGAGAAACTTGCTGACTGCACTTCAACAACTTTTATTAAAGACTATTTCTCCAAATTCACCGACTTACTGGCCTACGTCGAGACTCAAGATTCCTGACTTACTCGATTTCTTTATCACAAAAGGACTGCAGACCATACTTTACACAATTAGAACCAGCTCTGATCTATGCTCTGATCATTTCCTTATACACCTAATCCTTTTTGACGAACCTTGCCAAAAATAAAAACGTCCGACGCTAAATCGAGGAAAGATAGACTGGGATTTTTATCAAGAAATTCTAAATCAAAAACTCTTAGTTTCTATCTCCATAAAAGATGAAAAAGAAGTTGAAGATGCTGTCGAATTTCTGACGAAGACCATACAGGAATCAGCACTCACATCGGCAATACCAAGAAGAACTATCAGCAATGTTACCCACAATATATAAGAGATTTGATCAGAGCAAAGAGACGAGCTCGTAAGGTACGACAGAAAAAATTTAAACAGACAAATTACGATTCATTTTTAGAAAATCTTAATACAGATGACGGAAGTTCGTGGAGACATACAAAGAGATTGCTTAGCCATCGCGAGGTGTCAGCGCCACTTCGAAAAGAAGATGGCACTTGGGCCGCGTCGGACAGTAAAAAATCTGAAATATTTGCTAATCATCTGTCGACTGTCTTTACACCACATACTGACTACACAGACGATGAACATGAAACTTTGGTACAGGACACCTTAGATAAACCTTTACCTTTAATCCTACCACCAATGGCTTTTAAACCGTCTGAAGTCCTTTTTGCAATAAACAAACTTCCGAAAAAAAAAGCACCAGGATAAAGACCTGATCACTGCCAATCTACTCCAGCATATGCCCAGAAAAGCTATATTCTTCCTAACAACTATCTTTAACTCTATAGTAAGGACTACAAAATTCCCGTTACAATGGAAATACTCACACATACTGATGATTCCCAAGCCCAACAAAGATAGCAAAAACCCCTCAAAAAAATTTTGAAAAACTATTTTACAAACGACTACTCGACATACTAACTGACAAACAAATACTCCCCGAACATCAATTTGGATTCCGTTCACTTCACTCAACCATACACCAACTACACCGAGTCACAGACTACATCTCAGTCGCACTAGAGAGGAGACTATATGCTACTTGCCTACGAGTATTCTTGGATGTAGCCCAAGCTTTTGACAGTCTGGCACAAAGGACTACTTTTCAAACTTAAATCTTTTCTACCTTCGACTTACTATCTCATACTTCTCTCCTTTCAATCTGACAGGTTCTTTTCTTTCCGGCAAGGAACAGAGGTATCTACTATGCATCCAATTAAAGCCGGAGTGCCACAAGGGTCAATACTCGCAACCCTACTGTACATAATATACACCAATGATATACCAACATGCCCTAACACTATAATAGCAACATACGCAGACGACACAGCCATTCTCACTAGACACGTTGATATCACTCGAGCTGCACAGACACTCCAAAATTACCTAGGAAAGCTAGAGAAATATTTTAAACAATGGGAAAAAAAACTCAAGCACGAAAAATCTCAGCACATCACATTTACTCTCAGACACAACCCCTGCCCTCCAGTTTATATTAACAATGAACTAATTCAACAGACTAATACCTTTCATTACTTAGGACTTACTTTCGACGGAAGAATGACATGGGGCCCACATGTAAAACAGAAACGCCTATGCTTAAACAGAAGACTAAAATTACTGTACCCAATTCTTCACAAGCGATCGAAAATGAAGATCAGACAAAGACTGAACACTTATACAGTCGTGGTCATAGAAATTGCATCACCTATGATTGTCATCTTTTCGATCCTAATTGAGTATACAAGTAAGAGATTTCAATTGTTTACCTACCAGCATTAGAGATAGATGTAATCAGTGACTTATAGTTTAGTTGGTTCCAGAGTGGCTAATGTTAAACACGTTATTTCCTAATATTATGTCTGACAGAAGGAGTTTCAAACAAATGTCCAAGGAAGAAAAAGTTAAAATAGTGTCATTTTCTGTAGCTGGACTTTCTTCGCGGGGGATAACAAAGAGAGTGAGGTGCAAACGGTCCACTGTGGTGAGAATAATAATAAAAAAATCCTTCTCAGGGATCTACCGAGCGAAAGAAAGGGACTGGAAGGAAAAGGAAGACAGGTGAGCGATTAGATCGCATGATGATGAGATTATCATTAGAAAATCGCTTCAAAACTGCAAAGGAAATACCTAGAGATCTAGCAGATAGCAATTTAGCAGAAGTAAGTCGAGAAATAGTAAGCAGAAGATTAGGAGAAAAAGGTTTATGGGCAAGAAAACCAGCCAATAAGCCATTTCTTAACATAAAATGAAACAATCTTGCCTGAATTGGGCGCAGAATTTTGGACGATTAATGATTGGAGGAAAGTGATGTTTTTGGATGAAAGTAAATTCAACCTCTTGTTCCGACAATGCTCCATACGTAAGACGTCGGTCAAATGAATGATTTGACGAATCTTGTATGTCAGAAACATTGAAACATCCAGCAAGTGTGATGGTCTGGGGATGTTTTTCTTACTTTGGGATTGGCCAGATACATTTTATAGATGGGACGGTTAATGCAGAAAAATATAAAAAAAATTTGGAATTGAGTTTATTTCCCTCAATGAATTCCCACCTTACATACTGCGGAGACTTCATTTTTCAAGATGATTTTGCTCCGTGCCATAGAGCCAAATCGGTAAGTAAATTATTTATTTATTTAAAAAAATGTCTTGGCTGTAAGATGGATAATTTTTTATTACCTTTACAATTTTTTTTTTGGGTAGGTAAAGCACTTTTTAACAGAAAACAGGATCTCCACGCTGCCATGGCCAGACAATAGCCAATGTTTCTCGACTTACTTCTGCTAAATTGCTATCTTCTAGATCTCTAAATATTTCCTTTGCAGATTTGAAGCGATTTTCTAATGATAATCTCTTCATCCTGCGATCCAAACGCTCACCTGTCTTCCTTTTCCTTCCAGTCCCTTTCTTTTGCTCGGTACATCCCTGAGAAGGATTTTTTTATTATTATTCTCACCACAGTGGACCGTTTGCACCTCACTCTCTTTGTTATCCCCCGCGAAGAAAGTCCAGCTACAGAAAATGACACTATTTTAACTTTTTCCTCTTTGGACATTTGTTTGTATAATAATAGGAAATAACGTGTTTAACATTAGCCACTCTGGAACCAACTACACTATAAGTCACTGATTACATCCATCTCTAATGCTAGTAGGTAACCAAATGAACTCGCTTACTTGTATACTCATTTAGGATCGAAAAGTATAAAAATTTAGTATAAATCATAGGTGATGCAATTTCTATGACCACGACTGTACATACCTTTTAAAACCCTTACGGACATACGCATCGCAAATTTTCGGGACAGCGAAAAAGACGTCAGCAACAAAACCATTCACACAGACTTACAAATACCTACTGTCCAAGAATATAGTCACACATCATACAAAAGATTTCTTGACAAACTCCAAGGACATTACAACAAACTTATACAGAATATGCCGACATCGGACATGCCCGAGAAGGCTAAAAAGGACACCAGAAGAAGGCTAAAAAGGAGCTGGCTAAGAGATCTCCTAGTATAAAATCTGATAGAATTTCATGTAAGGAGGAGGTGCCGATGGGTGCCTAACATGCCTGTTTTTTGTGTGCTATATATCGATCACATCCGCTTATTGTCGCGTTTTTTTTTTTTTTTTTTTTTTTTTTTGTGACAGGTGTGGATATATGCAGGATTAGGAAGTTATTAAAAAAAAAAAAAAAACAATATTCAGTAAGCCATATGTTAAAAATATTGAACTGGTGATTAGGTTAAGCAAAGATGAATCCAAAAATAATTTAAATTAAAAAATAAATTATAATGTCTAAAATAAATAAATATACAAAATGTTCCTTCATTCATCAGTTTTTGGAAAATTAACTAACATAAATGCACACATATTCTTGATCCTCACGTTGAACTAACCTTGGTCGTTGGTTTCAACCAATTATTTTGTTTTATTCTAATTTTCGTTGTTTAAAGTAGTGAGCAAATGATGTGCGAGACCCCCTTGAAAGTTATCGGCTCCTCAGTCCCAAAAAGGTTATTGTCAGGAAGAAATTATCCGTTACATTATAGTAAATTCGTATTCATTCATTATAATTATAGTGAAGTATTAGTAATAGCAAGTAAAATAATAGCAAAGTATTATAAAAATCATTTTTACTTGAAAAATGACTGTTCCTCACATATGTAGTTAAAATCCCTCACCCCTCCCCCCACGGGGGTCATAAGAATTGTATCAGCATGCCCCCCTTGGCGAAAACTTCACCTGCCTGCCTCCTCTTAGACGAAATCCTGCATAAGTCCTTGTTAGAATAACTTAGACGATAAACTGTGCAATTACCCAAAGTGTTTGAGGACCCATAAACCTTAATACCTTATTACAACTCTAAGTTAGTGCTATTCTAAGACAAATTGGACTAGTGTCTTGACTGAAGGTGTACGAGGCGAAGCTTGGAGGTTTTGAATAGTTATTTAAGGATAGACTTCTCCGCAATTTAATATGACTCCTAATAAATTTCCTTTGGCGTTTGAAACCGTTTTCCTTCTGGATTAACCAAACAGCTTCGCTTTTCTCATTTCAGGAGATTATTAAAGCTCCAGTCAGATTGGAAGGGTTCCTCTCATTGAAAAACAGATGAAATGTCGGAGGGCTTTATTCGGCTCCATCCTTGATTTTACCAGCCTGTAAAAAGGAATTTACTAACCACAGAGGTTCCTTACTTTGCATTTTATAGTTGAGGTGTAATTTAACAGCATTTTATAGCGGTTCTGGCTAGCTCAATGTTTGATAGAAACAACACCCCTTATCAATAAAACAGATAGACTAAAAACGTAATAGGATTGATTCTACTTCTTTGTTTCTTGTTGTTAATGTTACTTGATTTTGTATAAATTTATCAATATATATTCCAATTAATTTACCCATGGAACGAGGAAAAATTTTATTTTATTTTCATTTAGACCCGATAACAGTGCAATGACGGCTCAAACGTGCACCGCATACCCATTTTGGCAAACGTCAAATCGCTTTTTTTTTTTTGGTTCAAGGGTATTTATCAGATACATATATCTAATTTACCATAAATTTTCATCATAATTTTTTATATAGTAATTTCAAATCATTAGACTATTCTACTTGAAAAAAATTTATATTGTGCCACACAAGATAGGACACTGCGAATATATCCTCCTGTGAAATCGGTGAAAATATACCTCCAAACAGTTAAATACCTTTTACAAGTTTATTAACAATTGAATGTTATACGACAGAAGTTATTAGCAAATAGTTTGACAGAGATGTTGAAGAAATAATTCTAACCCAATTCGAAAACTTAAAAGACCTAAAATATTATTTTAAAGAAGAATATTGAAATAAGATAATGTCAATGATCCTCTAAGGTAGAGGAAAAATATAGAAAAACAATTATTGTAACACTACTGTATCAAATTATTTGATTAGAAATAATGCATCATGGCCGAATTAGCATCCAAACTATATTAGATTATCCAACGATCACTTATTTATATTTAAAATAGATATGACAAAAGTTTCGTTTGTTTTTTTATAATGATGGTAGTAGATACTAGTACTATTTGTTTTGTTTTTCAATAATATCTCACAAATAACAAATATAGACAGGTCATAGACAAATCAGAAATAGAAATGATTTTAATGATTTCATTTATACTCGTAAAAGTTAACGGTTACTTATCAAGTTTATGATAAAATACAATTTTAATTTCTTCCATTCAAGTCCTATGTTTTTCAGTTGAATGTTAGCTTTTAAAAGCGATCCGTTATCTACGATCTAGCTATTGAAAAATAAAAACGCACTGATTTATCAAGCATATTTTTCTTAGAACGAGTATGCTAGCAAATTCTTCTCTCTGGTGCCCGATAACAGAGCTTGAAAGTGGTACCGTCTTTATCCTTAGCAGGTTTTTCTCAATTGGATGTTATATACAAATAGAGAGCTCCTTAATATTGGTATCTATCTACATACAAAAGCCAAAGGCTGGTTATACGATTGAATTCAAGGTATTGACAATTAAAACATTTAGTACGCTGCACTCATCAGGCCATTCTTGAAGGAATGAATTGCATTGAAAAAATATAAACCCTCAAAGTTACCCCGGACTTTATCCATATGAACATGTTAATCTATTAATGTGAGTGTGGAATAAATAAAAGAATAAATAATTTATAGTTATTATTATGTATTTGTTTCTTTCGGCTGGTTTTTATATTTTGCATCTGCATAACGCATAATCAGCAATTGTGACTTTTGCTTTCAATCAAGGTTAGATTAATAAGTCTCTCAGCCACCGCCTTGTTGGGGTAGATTTCTGTGTTCGGATTTGTGAAAGATTTCAGTTATTGAGCAAAAGCATTAATTTTGTAAGCCGTTCTATTGTAGAAGTTTTCGAAGTATTCCGTTGCAGTTTCAGAGACTTTTGGGACGCTCAAGTCTTAGTTTAATAAATCTTTGACAACGTAGAAATGTGCGTCCACGATTCTTCGCAATACTTTAAATTTTAATTTGACTTCGAATTTTTTAGATATTTGAAATTACCCTGAGCCCTATGTCCATAAAGGTTTCAGAAGTACTTTATAAATGTTAAGTTTGTTGGTCAGAGATAATTTGGGGCGTGATTATAGTATTAGTGATAACTAGAACTTTTTTCTAGATGAGGTCCTAAATTTCACCCTTCCCCAGATTCAGGAATAGGAAAGATTCTAAAGTAATTCTAAATAAACTCTAAAATCCATTTACTTATACCTTACACGTGGTTGCCCTGCTAAAAATGTAGATGGTCCTCTAAAAGGATTCTTGTGTGATGTAAGAAGTGCAGTGTCATCAGCGAATGGGAACTATTAGTCTCGAACACTGTATTTTTATTGGTATTGCATTTCTAGATTAGATTAAGATTTAATTTGGATGGTGAACGGCGGGTTATACGTCCATTTATTTTTTAATTTAACCTACTTTTTAATGTTTATCATTTTATATTTGTCACTCTTCGGTTTCTTAATATATTTAAAAAAATATTGTATTTGTATAAAAAAATGTTTATATCGGAAAAAATTAAAACCAATGATTCTGTTCATTTGTTTTCACTTATTGTCAATGAGTCTGGAAGGACATGAGGCTTTCTCATATAAGGAACCTATTATAGCAAGATTCCTGGACGTTGAGGAAGCCTAGTGGACCTACATTCGAAGTTTAACCAAAAGGGAATTCTATGTAAGTGTAGGTAACACAATTTCGTACTTTTTAAGGCTCACTTTGCACCGTTTTCCGTTGCATATAAATCCGGTCCTTCGTGATCAAATCATAACAGTTTTTTATAGGTTGATCATTACTGTATTTCATTTCTCAAATATAAGACTTTGTAGAACTTTAATCTCGTTACGATCTAATTTTCTAAAAAGGGGGATGGTTTGGATACAAAGGGGCCAGGAGGGGGAGTAGAAGGGCACCATGCCCTAGGGCAAAGAGGATGAGTTCCCCAGTTTACAACCCGCTTGTTTGCTTTGGCTGGTGTTCTGAGGAACCTACACGGCGAGAGGTGGAGTAGACTAAACACCACTACATCATGGGGGACCATCAAACGAAGCAACCGATATCCAGCAATGTATCAACCAGCCAATAATTATCAGATTTTCTGGTTTTTGCTTAGGCGATATCAACTTGAACCACGAACCTCCGGTAATACCTTATTTCATTCATTAATTCACATATAAAAGATTTAAGCGGCTTCCTTCATACATTGTAAATGAAATAAGGAGAAGAAAGATATATTAGAATATCTATGTATATTATAAAGGTATATTAAGAAGAAGAAGAAGGAATATATAGAAATATTATACTACCTGATGACCTGTTAAGAATAATTCTTGAATTTGAAAAAATAATTAAAATTCAGACATAATAGAGAAAAATATAGAAAAAAAAATTGAGAAGGTGGATATATGCATATCCACACCAAATCACGTGGAGTTTATATTTACATGTGAGCGGAAGGTTGACGGTTAAGAAAGAAGATAGAGAAATAGGGAGGTGTTTGAAAGAGGTTGTAAAGCTTAACGAATGCAGACGGGTAAGAATTCCTAAAACAGAAAAGGAAGAACAATAAAAGATTTTTCAAATAAAGTTTGGTTATACAAGTGAAAAGGTTAGGATCGAGTCCCGAGTTTTTAAGGTAAAAATTTACTGAAAAAGGTTTAAGATTGAGCAAGAACTTTTTCAAAATAATACTGCACAGTTATTTTGGATCTCAGGGTATTATTAATTTCACGGGATATTTTATTTTTGAATAAGATGAACTATTTAATGTTTTGTCAAGAATTTTCATGTTGAAATCACTTTTCACTGAAGTGTGAGGGAACCACTTGTTGGGAAGTAATAAGAAATTTTATGATCATTTATTTTTATTTTAGTGACTAGTGATATTTTATTTATTATACGAAAATACTCTACACTGTTTCATAGATGGAACTATTGCATTTAGTAAAATCTGCCTTTAAGTTACCCAAACAATTAACATTTCGGTGATAGTTGAAGTTGAATTTGGATGATTAGAATTGGACTCCGATACTAATTCGTTTCGTACTTTATCGGTGAAGTCCTCTGAAAGATTAAAGGATGATTGATTCCATTAGAAACAGGGCTTTCAACCGGCTTGTTGTTAATTTAATTAAATTGTACAATACAACGAGTATTGAAGGACGGGTATTTATTAGCGCAACTCATTTTTTTTTAATATCTTTACAAATGGATTTATTAAAAAAAAAAATAAGAACCAAACATTTGAATAATAATATTGTTTCTTTATATTTGTCTTTTCTATGGGCTTTCACATCTCACTAGCATTTCGAGCTGGTATTTATTTATCACATTAGGAGGCTTGTATTTATTTTTAAGTTTGGTTTTCGACGATACAAATGTTACATTTTTGATTTATTCTCATGTGCATTTATTTGTGGCGTGCGAATGAACTTTTTGATAAAATTTTCTTTTTCCATATTTACTTAAGCACTTTTTATAAAAATGTATTTTAATAAAATATCTCATGTGAAACTTTTACGTTAAAAGTTTAACTGCAAAAAATCATGTGAAAAAGTTAAACTGGGACTTTTTGAAAAAGTTCGATAACAGTTTTGGGCCATGGTATGTTCCATCGGTGTTTAGTAAATATTCTTTAACCCACAGGAGCGTTACAATAGTTTAGAAGAAAACTGCATTTGTTATATATGTTTAACTCTGCAGTAATTATACAATATAGGTATATTAGCTAACTGAGCAAACCATTGAGATAATTATTGCTTATTACAACCGTCAGCTAAAAATTCACATTCTGGTCCTTAGGCAGAAAGGGAAAAAATGGATTGTGACGAAATTATACTGTAATGAAAAGAGGTGGGAATGCGGAATGAATAACGCAACTGGGAATTTTAAATGGTCCGTTTTCCATTAAGCCATTCCATTAAATAAATTCACGCGTCCCATGCATTTATTAGCGGCACTTCCCTGAAGTAGATTATTTTTTATTTATTTATTTTTTATATAAAACCAATTAATAATTGTTAATGAAACAAAAAATTGAAAAATGATTTATATGAAACATGTTTATAGAGAAGCAATTAGACAATGTATAAACTTTATAAGGGACATTTTTCCAGTTCATTATGTCAAATAAAGTATAAATTATCCTTATGTATAATGTAAAATTATGTGCATATTACAAAAAGTCGAGATAGAGACTTCAAGCTATCTGCTAGAAGCACTCAATCCTTGTATATTAATGAGTAGCTTAGTAACTTATCATACGTTGACAATTAAAAATACCTGTGGATGCTTCTTGACCGATCATTTAGACAGACACCCCACAAAAATAAATTTAGAGAAAAATGTTTTTAAAAAATTGGATTGCTGATATCGCAGTCACGAATGATCTGGTAACACAAAACGCTTGCTATTAATCTACCATTCTACGATTTGAGGTAAGTAAGTTAGACTACGGATCAAAAATCCATGGTATTTCCTCTAAAAAAGCTCTAAAGATGCTAGTACAGTTGTGTAAGATGCTATAATGCCCTACGGATCCGCACTGGAGCATTTCTCATTTCCCCTGCCGCAAGCGTGTATGTAGAAGTCAGAGAAACCCCCCAAGCACAAACCAACCTGTTCTTGTAACTTAAATATTGTTACTTATTAGTTAAATTCAAAACTAACCTGAAACATGCCTTGAGCAAATTTCTGTTCAGTAGGCAAGAAAGGGAACACGACCTTGCGAAAGAATTTCAAGTTAAAATTTATTTATTATTGTGTCGCCTCTACCCCAAAGGGTCATTGGCGTCAAATAATTATTTAGATCATGTCATAAAGTTCTGTCAATTTTAGGAATTTATATAAAGTGGTGAGACTTGTACTCATTGTCCTCAAGGACTTCTTTTAGTGATGGTTTTAGGCCTGGTTTTTTTCCTCTGTTTTCGGTACTTGGGGCATTTTATGAGCAAGTGTTTAACTGACTGCAGGACATTTCGCATTATTCGCAGGGGGGGGGGGGTGCTTCGAGACCTCTTAAGAGATATCCGCGTGTGACTGTGAGGCAGTGTCCGATTCTAAGTTGACACAGCATAATTTCCTCTCTCCTTGACTTCCTGCAGCTTGTGGTCCATTTATGTGAACCTTTTATTACATTTATGTTACATTTTAACTACCCTTTATTACATTAATTTAATTAAAATTGAAAACAGCATTAAAACGAAAATATTCTAGATATACCAGATGCAGGTTTGTTTTCCTCGATGAGAAAGCATCTAGACAAGTCTTCAGCTGGTGAGAAAAAGAACAATAACTCCAGCTGAAGCTCAGCAATTGTTTCTAGAAACGTTAAATAAATATGGGATACAACGTCTTATATATGTTTCATAATGAAGTCGGTTGCTCTATTTTGATTCGCCAATACGTCCAAAAGTTATTTAAATTTGTGTTAACAGACTCTTCGAGTGCACTATTAGCCATTGAAAATAGGAGGTATATAAAAACGAAGCACATAAGAAAAATGGTATAGTAACAGAGCAACGAGATATTTGATGGCTCCAGAAATTGTGAAGAAAAAAAATATCAGAAGATTTTAAATCAATAAATTATTATATAAGAGTCTAAAATACTGTATAGCAGTTGCAACTACAACTACAATGAACCTGTAGGATAGAGGCAACAAAAAAAATTGAATAAATATATCTTTGCACATTGTGCTTAAACCTGAATGGATAATCACTTTCGTTTTTAAACGAATTTAATATGCCTACGGGAACAATCCAAATGATTTCAACAAAAAAAAAAGTTAAAAAAATATTATTAATTAATTTTATTTAAACAATAAATCAGTTTAACGCAAAATGAGAACATATTGACACGCTTCAGACCGACATAACTATTTAGAGAAGATATAGTGCATACTGAAACTACAATGAATATATTTCCAGACGGGAGAATTCAGCAGTGAACCTCAATAGCTTTGCAACCGTATCAGTTTTCCCATCTCTTCTAGTGGCAAGTCGCCCTTAGCTTCCCATTCTGGAAACATACCTTCCACATTCCACAAGATACGTATTTACACTACGCGGATACCAAAAAACAGCCTGTCAATCTCCGCAAATGGTCTCTATAAAAAAAGATCCAATAATCTTGATTCAAGAAAGAGGTTTTATCAGCTTGATAAAAAAAAAAGCAAGACTAAAAAAAATATTTTGTTTTTGTAACTATTTTAAATATTTAATCTCTAAAAAGAAACACTGATTTTTAAAAAAATTAAATAAGGCCGCAATGCCTTAAAAACTATAATGCAGTTCGGTAACTCGGTAAGTTAACTATTTAGGTGACCTTCGGCAGATCAGCAATATAGGAATAATTGTAAGTCAACAAAAAGCGTTAGAAATTTGAATTAAGTTCTAGAAAAAACAGATAACCGAGGATCCCTTTAAACAGAGCTAAGTTGCGGAAATATTTTAGTATTTGTATTCCAGATTCTTTTATAAATGTTTGGGATCCAAATTAAAAAGCCTCGGTGAAGGTAAAAACTTTTTAAATAAGAGAATGTTGAGGATAGCTAAGAAGAAGAAAGTTTTGCCACGTTACTTAAACCATTTAATGTTTTATTTAACTCAATCTAAATCACTAATGCCAAAAGAATATTTCCATTCTGTATTTCAACGAGAAACACAGTTTTCTCACAAAATATTTAACATAGGTTCGACTTCGGCCTAGGAATAGTAACTTTTTCTTAGCGTACCCACGAATAATTTTCCATCTTCTCTCTCCAGAAAGGTATTGATGGAGGATCTTTCACATATTGTTGCATCATTCTCAATTAATAATAGCTCATTTTAAACCATTTATTTGGTAGTCCTAAATCAGAATGATTTGAACTGAGACAGAATTTTCAAAGTAGTTAAGACTTGTTTAACACTGAATTTCTAACTAGATATCTCGGTACCAATGCTAAAAAGAAAGAAAAACAATTTATAATCATATGGCTCATTAAAGAAATGTTTGAGTAGTTCCCAAAGGAAAGTATTTAGTTTGGTATGTGTATATACGAGCAGACCATGCTTTGCGTTGCATTGCTTAACATCTTATATTTGATCTTAGTGTATTAATGAATGATACATGTAAAAGGAACTAATAAAGAATCTCGGTACCAATGCTAAAAAGAAAGAAAAACAATTTATAATCATATGGCTCATTAAAGAAATGTTTGTGTAGTTCCCAAAGGAAAGTATTTAGTTAATAAACGAGAGTATTATATTAGTAAAACATAATTAATTATTTTTTAAATTCAGAAACTGTAAACATCACTGGAAATATTTCATCCGTAAATTTTATATACCGCGATTTTATCCCAAGCTATTTCCACAACACAACACTTCCAGCTAAGAGAGAGAGAAGAGAGTTCTCAAGTTTGCTAGTCAGTGGTGCAGAAGATGCGTCTTGAGTGGATGACAGCTGAAAGCGTCTTGGAAGGATATACAGAATGTCTCAGATAAAACGACCACAACGGAAATATCTCAAAAATAAGCGTTTTAGCAAACATTGTAAAACTAGTAAAGCTACTGTACTGGTCTATAAGTTTTATAAATAGACAATCCGATTTCTACGATAAATCTCTTAAGTTCAGATATAGCCCTTCAAAGGGCCTTAGACCTATCTCTTTCGTGAAGTTTTTGAATAGGGCTTAAATAAAAAACAATGAAATGCTGTGATGTGCATCATTCAGTTCTCTGGCTACTATAATCCAAATATTTAATGATAACTTTGATATAGATTTATTTTCAGAAAAATCTGCCAGATAAATGAGTCAATTTTTTTTTATTGACTGAGTATTAAGATACGTACTCTGAAATAGGGTCTCATATTAGAAGGCATAAAAATGGCCTTAAAGGGTCAAAACAGACCATTTTTCATATGATTTATAGTTTAATAATTAAAAAACTGCATCCTCATTTTATTTTAATAACTGACCTATTTATATGATTTCCCTAAAATTTCGAATCAAAACATTGAATTTTTTTAACGTAGCTGCAAAAGAATCAACTGAACAACCGTCATATTTTAATAGTTAAAAATAATATATAAATCACCTTTAAATCTCATAGTAACAATACAGGTACAAATAATCCATTTTCCCCTTAATAAAAAAACATTTAGTTTAACAAATCTCATTCTTAAAATGCAACGCAACGTAAAGGTATATAATGTTTCGTGTAAATTGCGGTATTGTAGACACATGATTTTAGATATAAAATAAACACCATCGAGTATTTTACATAGTATCTAATTAAAAACAATAAAATCACACAAAGTAATAATTCCAATTTACATAATATCCTGCCATCCCATGCACAGCCAGATATAGTAGCATTCTATAACGAGCTGTCTCTTTATGTGTAAGAAAAATAGCCTTTAATATATATTTTTGTATGTGTATATACGAGCAGACCATGTCACGCGTTGCTTTGCGTTGCATTACTTAACATCTTATATTTGATCTTAGTATATTAATGAATGACAAATGTAAAATGAACTAATAAAGAATATAATTGGAACAGGGTTTAGTACTATCACAATAGACAGCATAAATGTACCAAATTAATCTTTTGCCTTAATACATATTAATTAAATTCAGAATATAACACATATGATGATATGAGATATTGTATCAGGAGGTTATACTAATAGGTGCACAATGATTTTGGTTAACCTGTCTTTTGCTAAAACAAATAAATTCGATGTTTTCCCCACATGTGAAAAGGCGACACATAATTTACCATGGGAAAACCACGGATTTTCCTGGTCCAAGCCGAAAAAAATAGATTTATTCTTACCCTCCCTAAATATCTAAAGGAAATGAAGTGTTATCTCAATAAATCTACCCTCACCGCCATCTGTTGGAAATTTATAGAACTTACAAATAATCACACTAAATTGTAGTAAAAAAAAGCATTTAATTTGCAAAACAAGAAATATTGAGGGCAATAATCGAGATAAAAACTTAATAAAAACTTAGATAATCTTATCTTTTAAGTTGGACAAAACTACACACAATTGTAACCATTTCCAAGTCAAATGTAACTTTTCTCAGTTTTGAACGAATCTCTAAATATTATAGTTTATTAATTTTTTTTATTTAAAAAAATATTTTAATTTCTTTAATCAAAGATTTAATTATTTTAATTTCTTTAATTTAAGAAATTAACCGAGAAAGGTTACATTTGACTGGTAAAAGGTTACAATTGATTTGAAAAATGTTACATTTGACTTAGAAATGATTACAGTAGACTTGGAAAAGTTAAGATAGACGTGGAAATGCTCTATACAAAAATATATTCTCTCTAATCGACTGGCTGCTCTCTATTTTTTTTATTTCCGTTGTTCTTAACGTATTCTTTTTTGATATTATAATAACAATAATTTTTAAAAAAATCATATATATCTAGAGATCGAAATTAAAAAATGATAGCATTCCAGTTAATTAGAGAGCACATATTTTTGTTAGAAAATATAATTGATAGCAGCAAGAAATGAGTAATTTAAAAAAACTAAATTCCGCTGAGAAGATATTATAAAAGCGAACCATAAATCAGAACCCCTAATAGCTAAAGCAAAAGTACACGTTATTAAGATCACAACACGATACCATAAACTAATGTTTAAAATAAACAAAATATAACTTTATAAATGATTAAGAAAAATAATACATATTTTTTTTTAAAGGAATGTTTTTTCTAAAGAGACACCGTAATACGCCTTATTAATTTTAATGCGCATTAATTTTATATTATGTACCTAAACTTATTATTATATTTATCATTATGTGTGTTATATTTATCATTATTAATTTATCTAATCTACTTGGATCAGATATACTTAAATAAAAAATAATGTGCGAAATACTGAACAATCGGCAAATAGGAAATTAATAATTAATTATATTGATTTAATCATATTAACATTGATTTAAATTATTATTTTACTGACATTAAAAAAATGCTCGTACAACGCCCCAAATTATTAAAAAATACTAAGTACCAACATGGAAGAGAAAAATTGAATCAATAAAGCTTTGGAGTTCGTTTTCAGAGAAAATGGGAAACTCAGTTCAGCCTATTGCTGTATATAAAGAAAACCAACCGACATATTTTATTTTGATTAGCGAGATCATGTGCTTTTTTTCTTCTAATATCCAGAAGTGCAAATGTTAAAGCTATGAGAGTACTGAATTACAATGCAGACTTTTTCTTTTGTTGTTTTGGAACAAAGAACTCGATTTCTTTTTAAAATAATTAACTAGAAATATATTTTAATTCAATAATCCAGATTTTAAATTCCATCGATGAAAAATATTTCATGAAATATTGATTGATTGATTAATATGAGAGCATAATACAGTCAATCGAGTATCTAACCGAGTATCTAAACGTTTTAAATTCATTTAACCGAAATCCAAAAATGGATAACTAAGAAAAAAGTAAGCAAAGAAATAGTGTAGCTAAAGTATATCCCCATGGGATCAGCACTGATAATATGATTGAAAAGTTATCTCCTTGTTGGCAAAATTCAAACATATAAATTTACATTTACTTTATCTGTGAAATATAACAAAACATTGTTAAAAATAAAGGATATGATACCAAGTGATGTCATAGGACAGTTGCTGTGAACATCACATAGTGGACGGAATTCCGAGATTTACCGAGTATTGCCGACAGAAGATTGAACTGACCAGTAAACTACTTAATGTAATTTCGATGGATGTATAGGATCAATATTCATGAAAAAATAACTACTCTTTGTTTAGTTCAAATTAAAATAAAAATGTTATAATCAGTACAATTATGTCGATGTAAACCAAAATACTAAAATATTATCCTCATGTTATAAAAATTACAAGCTTGATAACAAATTTTAAATCGTCCGATTAGCCTTAGTAGCATAAAAATGGACGTTAAACAAACAAACAAAAAACAAATTTTAAATTGATTTTACCGCTACTTTGAGAGCTGTTCAATAAAAGGCCCTTATTTAATTTATTTAAATAATATATATATATTTATTTATTTATAAGTTTATTTATCCTCAAACAATTTATTTTTAAAAGTATCTGAATTCAAGCAATCCTTAAAAGTATAAACTACAAACAAAAATCAAAGGAAGGTGAATTTAAAGGGCTAAACCTAATAAGATCCATAAATTTAATGTTAAAAATTAAGGGATTAATTTTAGATTAATTTAACATAATTTCTAATTTAAGTTTATTAGTAAGCCAGTTTGTTATATTTCATTTCACCACTGAATTATCATTATTACAAACAATGAGTAAGAACTAAATTATATAAACTGCAAATTTTTCACTACCGATGAATTTTGGGAATAAATAAATTGTGTATATAAATGGAATAAATCTTTTAAATATTCAGCAATACAGACTAGCGGAAAAAATTGCTCATGACTAGGGCTAACTGAATAAGCAGCTAAATTAACTTACAATACCGAACCCACAACGATCCAATACTCTTCTTAATTCAATCTTACTTCTAGAATATTTTTGTTCTAACTTTTTCCTAAGACAGTAGAGCACCATGACACTGATTATTCAAAATGAGCTATCTGATAATATTTCAAAAACAATTTACACAGACAAACCTTGTTCACAGAGTTGTATAAATTAGCATAAATAATTAGACTGGATGTTGTTTGAAAATTATTAAGATATATTTCTTCATGGAAAAGTCGGAGAAGAAAATGTTTTCATACTATTGTCAGTAAAGCAAAAACTAATTCGGAAGTTAGTTTAAATAACATTTCAATTCATATTTCTTAACTAGAAAGTACTTAAATGGGCACTTGTACAATGGCGCAACCTACAGGACATTCAGGAAATCACAAAATAATCCAGAGCATAATGAACATTATTCATATTTTGGTGGTTTTAACTACAGAACCCATTTTTGCCGATGTTCTACCTGATAAATATTTTAATTTTAACCATTGAGTTATATATTTAGAATCATCAAATTTTTGGTTATTTATAATTACACAGGAAAAACAAATATGAAAGAGACAGTACATACTAAGTGTAATATGGGATGATCTTTACAGCTACATACAGTGGCTCACAGTCAAAATGATGCAAGGAATTAACTTTGAAAAAAAACTATTTTATACCAAGCCAAAATTTATTTTCAACAATCTTTGTTTACTAATATAAAGTACAAACATTAGGCTAGAATTTACAATACTTAAAAGTTTCTTTGAGGTCAAATCCTAAAATTAAACTAAAACCTCATGAATAAATATACACTTCTTAGGTCACAGTTAAAAGGGTGCAAAATTAAAAACATCCAAAAAATCAAAAATATTTTGAATTTGAGTACTTTGTAGGTAAGCCTTTATCTTTTATTATCTCTTTCGAACAATTGGGCATGGATTGGACAAGCTTTTCTGTTTAAGGTGGGCTTATATTGTCCCATTCTTCTTGTAGCACCTTTTTGAGATCTTCTCTGTTTGAAATCTTATGTTTTATCACTTCTGTTTCTAATTTACTTCATGAATTCTCTATGACGTTTAGGTCTGGTGATTGGGGAGGTGTTTTTATAGTTTTGGGGCAATTATATAAACACCATTCTCTTGCAAGATAAGAAGAATGCTTGGGGTCGTTATCACTATAAAAAGCAAAATTATTTATTATTCCATGCTCGGTTGCACTTGCTTTAAAAGTTTTCTTTCAGGATGTGACAATATAAATTTCTATCCATTGTTCCCTCAATAAAATGAAGATTTCCTACCCCCGAGGCAGCTATACACCCCCAAAACACGACATGACCACCTCCAGGTTTGATGAACGCGCGAAGATTTTTTTCAAGGCGCTCTTCATTTGACTTTCTCCCGACGAAACCTCTTCCATTTGAGCCAAACAAATTAAATTTTGGCTCATTTGAATATTGAACACTTCCGGAAGTCCATGTCTTTTGTTAAACAATCCTTAGCAAAATTGATTAGAAGCTTTTATAAGGTTTTTGCCATGTAACTCTACCTTTGAATTGGTTTTTTTTTTAAGACCCTTCGGATGGTTTCAGCGCATACCATTATATTTAAATGTTTTTTAACTAATGTGGTCAACTTTGGAGCACCAAATTTTGGATTATTTGTTATTTGGCGCAAAATCATTACCAGTAAAAAAATGTTTTGCATTCACACTAGCTTTTCTTATTCTATTTTCGTTTTTAAAACTTTCAATAATATTTTGAACGGTGGCATAACTCCTATTGATAGTAGAGGCAATTTTTCGTTTTGTTTTGTCCATTTTTAAATTGCTAATCACTTTTTCTCGTTCACGAATAGTTGTTTGCGCACCCATTTTTAGCAAAAGCTCGAACTAGACTGATTACTAGTATTCATATTGTTTATTTTTGTTTTCATTGAAAGAATGAAAAGAAATTAAAAGGTTAATAAACTAATTTACCCGATAATTAAAGAATACTTGTTACTTTGACTTTTTTCTAAACGGAAGTAAACGTTGCATCTTTTTCACTGTGACCTTCAATCCCTACGAGTTTTAATGAAGAATTTTGTTTCTCTTTCTATAATTGCTGTTGAGTTGATTTGATTATATAAATTTGATGTATGACAATAAATCATTATGGCATCGTGTGCATTGGTTTAGAAATTTTAACAAAGAGGAAGTAAATAGCATTTGAAATAAAAATATTCGTTTGCATCATTTTGACTGTGAGCCACTGTACGTGCTATTTCAATGGAAAAAAAAGAGTTACTATTAAATGTTAAAATTCTATTATTTCCATTTCTATCAATTTAAAAAATATCAATTATTTTTTATCTTACCATGCAATTTTGCACATTATTAATCCCATCCTTTTTCAAAATTAACTTAAAATAAACCGAATAATCAAAATAATGATAGATATAATTATTTTTCAACGAGTAAATCTATGTTTCAACTTGCCTACACTAAGTAAAATAAAATGAAAGTAAAAATACATGTGTATGTAGAAAAAGCTTACCACGAATTGGGAGTCGGCTGGATAAAATTAAGCGCAAGTGAAGAGAAAAAAATTTAGAGACTCCAGAGAAGAAAGGAACGGAACAAAAATGGACGAGTGCCTTGAAGCCTAGAAAAGAGCGGCCTGTTGCAGTGTAGCCAATCCATGTATAAAAAAAAATATACTTATTAATTTTTATAAAGAATATATATTATATTATTTAACTATTCTCTTTTATTTATATTTATTAATAATATATATTGATTTAATTTTGGAAACAATAGTTTGTGTGTATAAAGGCGCATTACATGTTCGCCGAACATTGGCAAATAATCGAATGTAAAAGCATCTCAAACAAGCAGCCGGTATTCATTTTTTTGCCACCGTAGCGCTGGTGGTGCTTTTTTTTAGAGGTTACCTGGTTCTATTTCGATCGATCATAATAACACATCATTTTCTCTTACGTTTTTCATAATTTCTTTCTTTAAGGAAATTAATGATAATTTAATAATAAATAAAATTTAATATTTATTTCAGATGACTGATTGAAATTATGAAAAACCACCTCATTCAACCATGAAAAATTACACTATCCGCAAATCTAAAATGAAGATATAATTTTAATTTTCAAATAATGGTTGTAAATCATTAGCTGATCCGTATAAAGTATCCCAATTTTAACATCATCAATACAATAAGTAGTACATCAACAACAACAATAAGAAGCTAAGAATCTTACAGTGAAGAACAATAAAGTCAGTCCATTCCCAGAGGAATGCAAGAAGGAGAATGTTTAAGGGAGAGCAAGGAGACGTTGGGGAGGGGAGGGGGGTGCACTCTTTGATTTATTTTATTTCCCTCTAATACTTACATTCCCGGGATAACTTTCAGTACTGTATTATTTAGGGACTGCTAGCTACAGAGTTCAGCAATCTAGGTGTCATATTATGTGTAATGAAAAAAATCATAACATAACGGGACTTATCTCATCACACAAGTTCTGATTTTATAAAAATCTGGATTTCACTACTAGTTTTGCAGCTGCTACTGGAACAGATGTGCTTGTAAAGAATAGATGCATAACTTACCCTAAGATTATTCTTGATTTGTTAAATTACTTCAAATATTTAGAAAAGGTGAAACATTCAACAAGGGTATTTGCCCAGAAGACTATTCAATATTTTTTTCTGCACAAAAAGAATGTTAGAGTACCTACATAGATAGTTTCCTTAACTTGAAACACCATTTAGGATTATACTTATATATTATCAGGGATAGGATTTTTATGTAATAAAAATTTCAAAAAATGTACATAAATATGGAAGTATATTTTCAAATATATGTAATAAAAAATATAAAATATGGACGGATAAAACAAAAAAAGAAATGAAAATATGGACAGAAAATTAAGAAACATAAAAAGTTCAGTATTTACATAAAAAATAAAAATACATTTAAAATACTTATAAAGTATCAAAATAAAATAAATAAAAATTAGTTAAGAACATTTTTGGGAATATAAGAACACATGCCAAACTTCCTCACCTTCACCATCAAAAAAGGTGCAAATAAGATGTATTCTAAGATTTTCTTCCGAAAATCGACAACGATTCGGTCGAAGTAAAGCTTAGTAATTGCTGAACGATCTTTCGCATATCTGACGCGTCAGTCGATTCATTTTCTACTTTTTTCGCCGTTTTCAAATGCTTTAAAACCAAAAATCGTTGTGATCCGTTGAAATGTTTTTTGGCAACACAAACAATACAGTTTGACACCTTCACTGTCGCATTTAAATGTTTCTTCTGCAAACTCTGCGACGTGCTTGGCGACTAAGCTTTTTCTGTTTCTTTCCTTTTTGGCATTTCACACGCTAGGTATTAACTTATCACCTTAAATTTATAAAGCGACTGAGGCAATATAAGCATTGTCAAGGATGAGGCATCCATAGAAAAAAAAAGGGATCAAAATTTCTGAGAAAGGCACAAAATCAAAAGGCACAAAGCAATAGATAGAACGAACTATGTATTGCTTTGTGCCTTTTGATTTTCCAAATTTTTTTAATCCCTGCGTTCATTCTCTGCTTTACACTTTGTTTATTCTAGATATTGATTGAATACATGTAAAACAAGTAAATAACTAACAATAATTTTAAAGTAAATTCCCTAAAAGTTGTAAAATATGGGAAAAAAATATGTATTTATCAAAATATATGTAAAAACATTTAAAAACCACAAAATATGGAAAATAAAAATGGTTTATATCATGGTAAAAACCATTTAATACATGTATTTCTAAGTTAAAAACCATTTAGTACATGCATTTCTAAGCATCAGAAGAAAATATGTGGAAAATCCTATCGCTATATATTTTGATTTATTTATGAAAATGCAGGTTATTATACAGTGCGACAATAAATGGGCGGGTAAAGAGGAGAGTGAAAAACGATATGATAAGAGCAAAACGACCGAAGTATAACTGTGAGGACTATACAGCATAAGGTTACACGAGCTTCGTAAACAATTTAAAATGAGTTTGTCAAAATATGTAATTTTCTATTACTGGCGTTCCTAATAAAAGGAAAAATAATTTTTACATTACATTATAGGGAATGAGGGAGATAGAGAGGAGGAAATATGATCACAAGCTTTTCTTGTGTACTTCTTGAAAACGTGAAAACAGATTTGGATTATCTTGATGAGATTTTTAATAGATTTAAAAATATATATTTTTCGTCTATCGTATATTATATATAAATATATATAATATAAAGTGTAGCTAAACCAAATGGTTGCTTATAAATTTTCCTGCAAAACTTAATTATTTAAAATTTTCTTGCATGGAAATAAAAAAAATATAAATAACAGTGTGCGAGAAAATAACTGTAAACATCCATGATTTTGAATAAAGGTATCTATTTAAACCCAGTCAATAGTTAACCCCATTGCGGTCCCAGGGACCGCAAGTTAACTTTTACAGGGGTACAACGCGTGTCCGGCAATGGAGTATCATCCCCACTCTTACATTCACCCTAGTTTAAAAGGGGTCCAATTCTTTGTTAATAATGGACCGTATTGTTATGTATGAAGATCACAATTCTCTAGGCACATGAAACAATTTTATTTTCACTCATTGCTTCGATATACGGAATAATATATTCTATTTCAAATTATTGTCTTTGTAAGCAATGACTTGGTGGAGTTCTTACCTTTGGAAGCTAAAAAGGGCTTTTCTAGGTTTCGTAAATTATTTTTTACCGATGGGAAAATAATACTGGCCGTTTTTCTGGATATTTTATGAAAATAACCACAACTGAATTATAGAATTTTATTTACATACATCAGGTAAAAGCAAAAAGTAATAAAAGAAAAATGTCATACACAAGCACATATAGAGACCATCTTCTGATTGGTAGCACTCAACTAATATTATTATCTCAATTATTATCTATTATATTATGTATATCTAATATCATATAAATTATTATTATTATGATCATTACTTGAATTATTATCTCAAGTATTATATTGATATTAATATAATCGGTAAATATTTATATTAATATTAACTGAGGCCATCTTTTTTTCAAATGGCTAGAAGAATTGTCAGGAGGAAGCGAGATAGGAAACAAGTTGGTTTCCGGATTGTTCGGGAATTTATGAAAGGACTGGTACCTGGATCGGTCTAAATTTAAATCATATAGAACATTAAGGTCGCGGTGGATGATTTTATCTGTAACAAAATAAGGAGCATAATGATTTTGCTTTGAAATTTTTTGGATTTTAAGGTTACAAGGTGGATGGGTAGAGCCCCAAAAGCCCATTCCGTGAGTCCAAAAATGCCTTAAAAACTGTCTGTCGATTGTCTAGATAGAGCTGGACTAGGCGGTAGTGTCGTGTCATTTTAACCTTGTATGAGGATTCCAAGTTACATGTTAGTCAGTTTGAGTCGTTACAAAGTTGTACAATTGTCCCAGGTGCGAGATGCAACTTGTTATCAACTTTGAAATATTTTTTTTATTAATTAAATCGTTCATTTAATCAATTTATTGACAACAAATAATATTTTATTACAATAATTACGGACAGCAAAATTAAAAAATAGTTGTGGAAAATAAATTAAATATTTACCAATCGGAAAACGTCAATCATACTATAGATTTTATAAATGAGAAAACATAGATTCTGGAAAAAGTTTACCATTATTGTTTTACAATATTGTTTTATTGTTACAATATCATCGGTACTGTTAACTTATGGTTAAACGTTGCTTGCATACTTTTTTTTTTTCTGATACAATAAATGATCTAACAAGGAATTATTTCTTAGTTTACCAAAACAGGACTTTTTTAACTTTATTTATTTAATTTAACAGCCATACCCATAATTTATTTATTTATCCATACCTGTAATTTACAACGCGACAATGTCACAACAATATGATAAATAAGAAAACTCACAATCTCTTGCGATATGAAACAATCTACTTGATGTTGAATTTTATTTCGTGTAGTACAATTAAATAAAATAATTTTAAATCATTTCATGTCTAATGTTCTGTCTTATGAGTTAATGGTTTTTATATTTCAACAACTTCCAAGCATACTGATTCTGGCACAGGTGAAAGTAAGACTTGCGAATCTCCATAATAATACTTGATCAACACATTTATTTAATTGATGTTGCATTTGTGATCCGATCCAACCCAAAACATTTGGAAAACTGAGGATTGGAATGAAAACAAATGAAATAATCTATAAAATATTTTCATTTAGTTCTGAAGGCGACGTGCTTATCGGTCGACAGGTTTGGTAATCTGAAATAACAAGACGGTGTTGCAGCAAGAGATTAAGATTAGGTGCATTTAAACATCAGTTTCCAAAATCGATATGGTAAAAATGATTAATTTTTATTGTCGTTTACATCTGAAAAGATCCAGAAAAAAAAAATGTAAATTCCAAGTTTATAAATCTTACATAATGTTATTATCCACAAAAAAATGTAATAATAAATAAGTGCCTAAAACATTCAGATATAAGATAATAGTCGAATTTGAATGCATAAATACATATTGACTGCTGATTTCAAACTAATGAATAGAAAAAGATATTATCGAATTATAAACTATTAACAATGGACAATACTTAGCTTGTTAGAAAGAATTGATTGCATAAAAATTATTGATCCCGGCGGATTTACCAATAAAATTATGTAACCACGTTAATTACAAATAGGTTCCGAAAATACTATCCATATTTGTAAATTTATTCCTTTATTTTCAATCAACATCAGCATGGATAATAAATAATTTATATTACAAATATATTAGAAGGAAAATTTCTTTAAGTTTTATACTTGGTATTTATGATTGAAAATGAGTAAAGATATGTTTCATGTAGAGGTCAAGAAGAGAACACCAAAAAATAGGTTTTACTGCAATGAAGTGTAGCACTGCTTGGGTTAATGATGGTTTTAAAGTTGAGGTTGGCTTTGGTTTCGTTTAAGGTTCTACTGATAATTGGCGTGTGACGAGTAACTCCTCCTTTTTGTAAAGTTTCAAATGCATTATCTATAATATATTCATCTTTACGTATGAAAGCCAGAAAGATCCTGAAGATGCCCGAACAGTCCAATATTTGGCTATTTTAAAGTGATTTAATAATTAGGAACTTGTATTTGTGACTTCTGAAGCCGAATCCTTCTATATCAATACTACTCGGTATACTATTAACTCTTCTTGTGTTTCATAACGATAATTTTTTCCTTAAAGATGTCATGAGGAGCACTGCAAACGCAATTCGTAGCTAACAATACGAATGTTATTTCTATATAAAATCAATGTACAACTTCTAATTAACACCAAACGTGGATATTGTTTGCAACGGGTATAATTAAACCAATTTAATGCTGGAAACCAGCTGTTAAATTTGTTGAAAACGAACAGCAATTCTAAAGATCCAAAATCATGATTAATGGCGAATATAAATTTAGCATAAAATATTGAAGATACAGACCGTGACATTTTAATTATTAAAATTACTTACTCCCATCTAAGATCCGAATACTTTCTGTGACGCCAGTTAAGAAAAAGAATTAATTTTCTTGTTGCAACATACTCAACAAAACGTTGCTACTTTTCCTCTATTACCCTCTTACCATTTAGAATTTTAATGTTGGTTTTATCGGAAATACTGCACGAAAAATTTCCTAATCGGTAAAATGTTAAAGAAAAAATTAACACGAGCTCGTTTTAATCAAAGTTATATATATATAGATATATATATATATATATATATATATATATATATATATATTTTGTGATAGCCTGTAATATATATATATATATATATATATATATATATATATATATATTTTGTGATAGCCTGTAATATACATTATGAAATCAAATTCTAAAAAATATTCTAATTTTTATACTAGATAAAATATCCGAGATACAATATTTAAAATGCGATAGTGAAATGATTATACTAACTAAAAGCAATGACAACACGAAGTAGGGTCCGTAAAATCGGCTAGCATTCTGTTCCGCGGGTGAAATCGAACTGTCAATGAGTGGAGAGTATGCAACAATCTCATGAATGAGCACAGCAATAAAGCCCTTGATTGATCTTATGCAACATAATCGACAGGTTTCGTAATATTTTTCGTCTCACCCTCAGGAAATAGCCATAAATAACAATTTAGATAACATAAAAAAACTAAGAAACTTCAAATGATACGATAGTTTGTCTCATGAAATTTTGTGAGAACATATCACCTGAACATATCATCTGCAAAATGAGATTTCTCATCTATAATCAGAGATTACTTTTAACTACTGACTGATTCGTCATTGGAACTGTTTCATTTGACTCGGAGACGTAAAAACTATCGGAAACTATATCCATATTCATATTTTTATTTTAAGTGAACTCATTGAAGAAACATCACTAATACGCTGTATATATAATAATTTTCGACATTTCGACCTAAGTTTTTAAAACATCATCAGGGCTATAAGGAGATTTATTTTTATCTAAATAAAAATAGATTAATAGGAAATTATTTAAAAATGTTAATTTGAAAAGGTAATGGAATCAATATGAGACTTCGTTAGGATTATTTCATAATCAACTTGCTTACTAATGTAGCTGTATATGTATGTAGCTGTACTAATAATGGCTGTACTATTTTATTTTTATTTATTGGGTATATTATGCGTATATTTAGTACATTAGTATATATTTTTTAATTAATTGTATTACATGTAAAATTTTATAAATAATTGTAAATTTTTATAAAAGCAATGCTCGACCAATTTGAATAGCTTTTAAAGGTAATTAATTGAAACATTACTTCATACACCTTAATACAACTCTGATTATTGAAGATGATAAAAAAGTATCACCGTAAAAATTCCTTCCTTCTCGAATAATTGAAATTAATTATTTTTAGCAATTGCGATATAAACGAGTAGTAATTGAGTTTTTCCAAAATAAATTAAATTTTATCCTTCAATGAACATTAATAGTTAATTTTAATACTGATTTACGACAACAATTAAAAATCAAGAGAGAGCACCTAAGCTTCAACAAGTTGGTTTCTGTGTGGTTTATGGTTTGTGAAGTACCACATTTAAACAATGAATTGGTGAGCTTTGAGTATTACTGTTTAGATATTGGTTAACAACTGTACTACAGTTAAACTTTCAATACACTTAAATTTTAAATCTAATTAATAATTTATTATTATTAATCTTCAACTGCCACAACAAAACATTGGAGAAATAAATTTACTCTTCTAATAATGATATATGTTATAGCACCTATGGTAGTATCTATAAAAAAGAATTTAAGGAAGTTCTTGTACTTTTTCTGAATACAAGTTTGCTTTCTGTGTGGTTTTTTCTTGTTTTTTTGATTCCAACAATCCACCCCCCACCCCCCCGAAATTTCTTTCTGTGTCCTCCCTGTCGATATTAAACCTAAAAAGGTTTAATCTATTATATCTATTTCTTTTAAATAGATATAACCAATGCTTTGCTTTACAGATTGTATTATAGATACAATTGATGCTATCTCTTGAAAATTCTATTCTTAAGAATATAATATCGCATAAGGAGAATAAATGTAACATTTATTTTTAAAAGGTTGAAATACAACGCTGGTTGATATAAATTTCTTTTAATAGTGGGTTCCAATATTTTTTTTTTTTTAATTTAAATTATTAAACTTTTTAAAACATATTTGTCCTTAATAATTTCAATTTTGTACTATTAAGAATATTAATGTAAAATCAAGAATTTTGGACATTATCATTTACTACATAATATAATATAACATAATAACTATATAACATATATAGTTACTATGTTATATTGCATTATTCATATAAGATAATAAAATTAATATATTTTATCAATTACTATTTGAAAATATAAAGAATTAAAATACAATAATAAATTAAAACAAATTACATACCAGCAAAGAAAAATAAAAAATAATCAGAAATAATAAAACTGTCATTTTTATAGCTAATTTATTATATATTCAGCCTTTATTGTATAAAAATTAAAAAAATGAATAAACTATTTTTGATATATTTTTATTAAGTTTATTATATATAAAGTAATTATTTAATATATATACCTAAGTGATAAAAATAAAAACATACCAAAAATATCTTATTAATAATACTATAATATAATATTAAAATAATATTGGACACTTGACTGACCAGGATTGCCGTGAACGATCGCGAAGAGAGAGAAGGCAGACCGACTGACACTCCCAGGACGGGCCCACAACTACCACTGAGCCCACTCCCTCTCCCCACCACCTGCCCTGTCGGCTTCCCTCCACTCCTCTACCTCCAATATTATTATTAATAATAATTGCCAGTAAAAACAATAACAATACTTGTAAATACTTAACATTCCGTAGGAAATATTAGCGCTGGTATTAAACAGATAAACCTCAAATTAACCATTTATTGGGATAATCAAAGCAATGAAGAAAAAAAAAAGTACTGGATGTAAAATATCAATCTAAAGGTCACTGATTTGATGTTACTAAAAAATATTAAAAAAAGGAAAAAATCTGTCCATGGTCAGAAATTAGGAAAGAAAATTACGAGAAATGAACCTAATCGATTAATAATTTTGTTAATAAAGATAAAATATGAACTTTATGAAACTGAAATTTTATTGACCTAAAATATTTTATAATTATAGCATCAACAATCACAGCCTTCTAGGGCAGGTATAAACAATCTAATCCTGTTATTGATATTATAAATATTTTTTTTTTAAATATTTTGTTTAATTATTATTATCTATTTTATTAACAAATAGAAGAAGTAAAACTTTATCGTATAATGTGTCATGTAGTACGGCTTTAATGCATGGTGCATATCGTAAATCTAATAATAGGTCCATACTAGGGTGCTATGTAAAGAAAAGAATAAAAAAAGATTTTTTAAAATGAAATAAATGTTATTGTCTTCAATTTCTTATTTAAATAAGTCTCTCAATTATTATTTCATTTATTTTATATTTTGTATTGTGGTATAATAATATTTAGTTGTATTATTATACCACAATATAAAATTTACAATCTGCAAATTGCTATGTAATAAGCGAATTTTGTGGACTGCTTCGACAGCGTTCCGTAGTACAGAAGTACCTAATAATTAACTTAGTTGTTCTCTTGGCCACCGCCTTCGCAGTCGTCGGGGCGGGCTATACGGGTTATTTATGCCTTTTAAATTTTTCTGTCAGTGGGTTATTGTTATAAACCAGTCTTTGGTGAAAGTTAATGTAATTATCTTTAGCTGTTACAAAAACTGTTAGGCTGTTCAAGTCCGCATGTAAAATTTCGTTGCTAACATAAAGTGGTGCGTCTACTATTTTTCTTAACACTTTCGACTGAAATTTTTTGAACGTTGGATTTTTAGTAAACTAAATAAATTCTACACCGTAAGTCCATGTAGGGTTTAAAAGAACTTTATACATAGTTTGATAGCTAGGGATAATTTTGATCGTCTGTCAAGTAACCTAGATAAAAGTCCATATCGTCTATTTAATTCTTGGAGAACTGAGTAACATATACGCAGCGCATATGTTCAATAAGCTACTACATCCACTACATGGTTTGGTTAAGCTGTTTAAGACCGGCTTTGATCTAGATATACAGAGCCCCCAGCTTTAGATAGATTGCAACTAAAATTACGCTCTTGCTTATTGAACAATGGTCATGTTTCAGAGAAATAGAAAGAATGATTTTTTTTTTTACTTTTTGTTTTTTATGTTAATTCATATTACTATAATTTAAAAGAAAAACACCTAATGAACAAGGACGTATCATTTGAATAAATAGTTCTTTCAACCCACTATACAGACACACCAGCTCCTTAAAAACCATATTTACTAAGACCCATAGCAATAATCTCAAAGTATTAGCACAACTCAGTTTGACTAGCATCCACAATACAACAGTTAGACACGCGCTCACAGATGCATAGCAATGTTTAAGTATGAAGAAAATTCTTAAGCCCAATGGACCCAATCTTTATAAATCGTTTTTGTACAATTTAAAAATGAACAAAAATATTATTTAATTCGTCATTGCTATTTTTATAATTAAATTATCGTTATTAAACTAGTACTCTAGTACTATTATTATTAATTATGACTGATGTTCATTATATGTTACTTAATTTGAAAATAATGACTATGTAAATTTGTGACTTATATTCACAAGAAATAAACATATTCATTCATGATTATAATAAACTGGATTTTTTAATCAACTTTTAGGGGAAAAAAAATGGTATGAAATGTATCGGCCTTCTTAGAGTATACACATAAAAAATGTATACGTCAATTGATATTTGAGTAAAAAAACAAATATTGCTCTGTCCCTCTCTCTCTCTCTCTCTCTCTATATATATATATATATATATATATATATATATATACTTTTTTTAAAATCAAGAAACAAAGGTATGATACCTTTCCCGTCCTGGACAATGTTTAGTTTCTCATAAGTTAAGAGTCTAATTTGTTAACAACTTCTGTCAAAATTTGACAAAGACAGTTTAGAAACTTCTCGAAACTTTATGTCTGCAAAACAACCTAGCGCCTTGGACTCCCTCTTGGCATAGTTTCAAGACGAAGCGGAGTGTGAAAACATACATACGTTCCTGCAGCTGCTTTGAACTAGTTGACTGAACCGTAGGTTTTTTATATACTATTAGGTGGGTAAAACCTTTATTTGCCTGGGATATCCAAGTAAAACTATTCTAGTGGTTGGAAGAGTAGGAGACTAAAGCGTTGGATGGGGCCAGGAAATGTTTGGTTGTTTTCGCTCCAGTTCCTACTAGACCAGCAACACATCGACCATCAGGTGTGATGCGGGTTATTGTCGGGCGACACGGATACTTTCCGGGCCATATAGCATGTACCTACCAATTGCAATAGCTGTAGGTTTCAATCAACAATAACAAGGCACAAAGACGAAATAATAAGGTGTCATTATAAAAGAAACATTAAACATTTTATTGCTTAATAATTTTTAATGAGTCATCTTAATATTAACCTTTTTACCGCTAGTAATAAGTAAAATATTCAAAAATTAATAATTATTTACGGGAAGATAAAATTTTGTAATACTACGATAACAGAGAATTTCTTTTTAACTTAAAATTCTTTAATTGGAATATTTTCAACATTTTCCAAGACGTTTTAAGACCAACCATTCCATTTAGAAGTTAATAATACACGGAATAAGACCTCTTTTTCTTTTTTAATTTCATTTTTTTTCCTAATTGCTACCTTGAATAAATAAAAACAATGTTCCATCCATGGAAAATTTCGATAGAACTAGCTCACCCGTGCGAATCATTCCCACTCTGACATACTTAAATCCCACTTAACTAAAGTACACACCGTATATTTAGTATCGTATAGTGCGTCATGGGCATAGGTAATGATTGAGGTAAACAATAGATGGGTTTAAATTGTAGATTATTTATTTTTTGAAACATAAGTTTAAGGTTTTTACATATTTACATAGTATTTACAGGACCTCTTTGAACACTATGTTTGAAGTTACGATATGGTCATCAGTGATTGTTTGTTGGTAGGTTTGTTTTACACAGACATAGATGTCACTACTGAAAGAGCGCACCCTGGAAAACGCCTCATACAACTGACCGTGTGAAAAAAACAGGGTCAGGCAAGTACAAACCTGTACTTAAACGCACATATCGGTTTCGCGGAAAGCGAGTGCTCTGATTCTATTGTCTGAAATCGCTTGTCTTTGCTTGTAACTCGCAAACGACGGTGACAATAGAAAAAATGTATAGAACCAAAAATGTTCGTCTCGACAAACAGAAAAAAATAACTACTTTCAAAAAGCCCTGCGACCATTTTCGCTGAGAATTACAGTTTTTTTTACGCGCTAACGAAGGTGTTAACCTAAAAAATGTATATAACCGAAAATGTTCTCTTTGAATACCTGAAAAGATTGAGACCATTTAGAAACCTCTTCGACCATTTTCATTTTCTCGCAAAAACCGCTGTTGCTTATAACTCGCAATCGAAGGTGAAATGAGTGATTTGTATATTTTTCCGGTGGAGCGGTTAAGGAAAGCTTTAAAATGATGCCTCATTCATGAAATTTGATGAAGTATTAAGGAATTTATGGCGTACCGACAAAAAAAAGGCCTTGAGAATTAATATATATGATTTTCTATGAGTGGAAAGGGCACTTTTATTCGTTTTATAAAATTAATTTTCAAAAATACGCGCATTGTTTGAAATAGATTAGATAAAATAAGCAAATACGCTTAGCTGTAGATAGATGAGACGATTGGCCACGAAATGTCTTGAATAATTCTAAACATATTCTGATTTAAGAATGAAAAAAATCACAATTTCTAAAGAAAGCGAATTATTTCAACATAAACTATTTATATTTTGAAAATTATTTTCCTGAACAATTTGGGTCAACCATACGAGGTTTAGGGCGGATTCACACTATCGCTCCGCTCCCGCTCCGCTCTCGGTGTGGTAAAATATTCTAAAGAGAAATAGACAGAGAATTCTACTATCGGTACCGCTCCAGTTTCGCTCCACTCCCGGTCCGCTCTCGCTCTACCCTATTCACACTATCGCTCCACTCCCGCTCCGCTCCCGGTCAG
The DNA here is from genome assembly GCA_911387785.2 of Aelia acuminata. Taxonomy (NCBI): domain Eukaryota; kingdom Metazoa; phylum Arthropoda; class Insecta; order Hemiptera; family Pentatomidae; genus Aelia; species Aelia acuminata. Next base: position 62,729,434 of record OU426981.1, read on the forward strand.
GTCTCACTGGCATACTAATCTAAAGAGGAATAGAAAGAAGGTAATCACAATATTGGTACAGGTCCGGCCTCGCTCCGCTCCTGCTCCACTCTCGCTCCACTCCCGCTCCACTCTTCTAAAGTCTTTTCATATTCACATTATATAATTTTACATCGTTCACGATTGAAGCCATTAATAATCGAAGCCGTCTGTTTTTGGATTTTAATTAATAATTAACTTTCAGTTATTAAAGTATTTATTTATTCATCAATTTTACAGCCAAAAAAATTCAACTTTAGAATATATATATATATATATATATATATATATATATATATATATATATATAATTATAAATTAATTTAATTAATGGTGAAGAAATAATTTAAATTTTTTCCCGAATGTATTCGAATACGCTTGAAATGATTAAAAAAAAAAAATCACCAACAATACGCGCGGTTTTTCCACGAGAAAAATTCATGTTATGTTTGAGACATATTTTCCTATGAATTAATGTACTCGTAAAACACGGTCATCGATTTATTTATTGACTACATACTCATTGCTATTAAAGAATAACGTTCAATTTGAAACGAATAAAAATGCAGTATGTTATGAAAAATGTCAGATCATTAACAAAAAATATATTAAAGCAAAAAATAATTAAAATATGAATCAGGAAAAGAAGAGAACACAATCGGTAAATTGCAGCATTTATCGATTTCAAGCGTATTCGTATACATTCGGAAAATTATTATTTATATTTATTATTAATAAATTATTTCTTCCGAATTATTTCTTCACCTTTAATTAAATTAATTTATAATTATTATTAATAATTATCATTGTCTTGCAATATATTCTTCTGATTATATGTTTTGATAATATTATCTTCTTCATCAAGAAAAGTACACTTACCAGCTATTTCTACTTCTATTAACTGAAAGTTAATCATTAATTAAAATCCGAATACAGACAACTTCGATTATTAATGGCTTTAATAGCTTAAACCTTTCAAAAGTGAACGGTTAAAATTATATAATGTGAATATGGGAAGACATTAGGAGAGCGGACCGGGAGTGGAGCGGGAGCGGAGCGATAGTGTGAATGGGGTAGAGCGAGAGCGGACCGGGAGCGGAGCGAGAGTGGAGCGGGCGCGAAACCGATTGTGTGAATAGGCCCTTACTTTAAATACCGCTGGTTTTTGTATTCTCTCATAAGAGTGAAGCCCTTTCTTAACGAAGTTTAAATTTTCCTTTTCAACATGATGGAACAATAGATATGTATTCCACCGACGTAAAAAAAGGTGTAATAATAGCAATACTGGCCAGAATTGATTAATACTGTTTACTAATGAAGACATTCATTTATTTCATTTATAAGCTAAAAATTATTATTCATTAGAAATATTTTCTAAACCTATTTTCTAATTTGCATTAAGTTCAACAATAATTTAAATTATTCATAAAATTTATTTCTTTTTATAATGATTGTCAATATTCTATTGATTCTCAAAGATTAAGACCGTCTTCCAACTAGTACTTCTTTGTACAAGAGAAAATTTTTATTTATAACTTTGAAAGATTATTATTTTATAATTTAAAGAATTCAAACTAAATGAATCTGCAATCCATTAAAATAAGTGGGAAATACTTCACATTATGTTTAATATTTTAACTTAAAATAAACGAAATACTTTTCCCTCAAATCCTTTTAACATGACTTTGAAATAAATTAGACGATTGAAGCGTGGAAATGCATAAAGATCTAAGTGCCAAAAAAATAATACAAATATTTTTTTTCCAAATTGTTATATGTGCCAAAGCCATTCTTCAGAAATGGGTGTAAGTAATGTTTTGTTGTTAGAAAAGAGTTCATGAACGTATGAAAGATGGCATGGGTATTAGCACTGAACGTAGTTCACCCTAGAGTGTATAAGTTACATCATTTCTGTAAAAAATTTCCTAAGGCACTTATATCCTTATGCATTTCCAGGCTTCAATTATACAACAAGTATACATGCTTCCTTATTAAAAATATTTCTGATTAAATTGAATAAAAAGAACCATCCTTTTGGACTATTTTTGGATCAGAGTACATTAATTATCTCAATTCAGAAATTACTTTAACTTCAATAAGTTAGCTCAAAGAACAGGAGGCATGGCGAAAAACAATAGGCAGTATAATTAAAAAAAAAAAGTATTAAATTGTTTCCTTCAAAGGAAAGCAAAATGGAAAAATCTCTGAGACGGAAATTCATTTTGAGAGAGGATATTGCAGAGATTAAAATAATAATAAACTCTGAGGGATCGAAAGATATCTATAATTTAATTATATAATTAGTTTAAAATTCATGATGATATCACGAATATTTCTATGATGATATAAATATTTTTTATATCATATATTTCCTTTTTTATATTACATGAAGATAATTATTTAACTTAGTTGTTTCTTCTTGCTAATCTGTTATTATTGCCCAGTTCTGAAAAGAATAGAAGAGTCAAGATAATATAAATGCTTAAGAATAATTAAAAAAAAAAATTGATTATTGTAAAAAATCAAAATACTCTTGATTGGCAAAGTATTCTTAGGATTGATATGAG